>BSBN01001925.1:12500-2412500 GCA_027924645.1 Cunninghamia lanceolata | reverse complement strand
ATATACATCGATAACATACAAAAGTATGTTTACAAAGCCAACACATATGTAACCAAATGTCCCAAAATCAAATCTCCTATGGATTGCTATCAAATAATCTATGGCTCTTGCTAGGCCATGAAGATGGTGAACCAGTCAATGACTCATCTTCTATCGTTCATCGACTAGACCTCCTCGATAGAGATTTTTGAATTTCCACCTATTAATACAATCAAACAACGTGCACATTAATATAGAATTTAATATTCAAAATATATAACATGACATAAGTAATCAATCACTTACCACCAATTGGTGATCCCTTTTGATCATTTGTTGTCTCTCTTCTTCTATAGAGTTGGATGGGTAGGGGAGGTGACGTCCTGTGAGAAGCATGAACAAGCAGATTTAAAAGTAAACATGAATATCATAAATATGTACATTAAATGTTGCGCTTATTATAGGGCTGTTCTAGTACTATTTTAGGACTGTTGTAGTTAAAACTATCCTAGTAGACATGTATAGGACTGTTATAGGACTGTCATCTCATGGAATACAATGATGGCAAGATGTATATCAAGATTAGTATGAAGATTAATTATGACCGTTATAGGACTTTTATAAGAATGCAAAGTAAGGAAGCATAGGCAAGGCACATGAACTGTTTGGTGGAATACCTTAAAGAAATGAGAATTTTGTCAGATGTTGTAGTTGCAATTGCCATGTGACATATGTATGTAATATGTGAAAGCATAGACAAGGCACATGAACTATTCGGCAAAAGACATCAAATACATGTCATCTCATGGAATGCCTTATGTAGAAAAAGGTACAAATGTGCAATATTAAGAAATACAAATGAGAACTAAAAATCATACCTCGAGTATAGTCAAAATAACCTACGATGCCATATAAAATAATTTACGATGCCATGCAAAATAATCTACGATGCCATGTAAAATAACTTTATTCGCAGTCCTGTATAGTCAAAAGCATGCATTATAGTTAAAGTAACAAGATTTTTAATAAAACAATTCTAAAAAATAGAAAAAACAAGAACAAGTTAAGATAAAAAATGTCATACCTGTCCATCTGGAAGTTTAAATGCTAGTCAAGCGTACCTGAGGGGTCATCTCTTACCTTCAAAGTATCCAATATTGCTTCATGATCAGCATTACTAATTGTCCATAGTTCTTTTGATTTTGGTTTTCCACGATGCTTTAGTAACTTGACATTTGTTGCTACAACTAGGTGAGAATACATCAATATGGTTTTATGCTTCTCAAAGTCTTCAAAGAACGGGATGCCATTCTTTTTAACCATATATGTTCATAACCAAGTCCCATCAATAACAACTGATCCTGTAGGATATGTGAACCCATCATCATCTGTCATAGGTTGTGTTAGCTTTTGTTTTCCCTATACACATTGTGCCAACCAATAGTCTGACCTCTCTTCATTTCCATGCAGTGCAACAACTGCATAAGCATGACCTGGCTGTACAAGGTCTGAAAGATGTTCATAGTCAAATGAGCTCTCCATGTCATTGACGGAAGGTGATTGACCTTCATATAAAGGGATTAAATATTGTGGAATCCATGCATCTACCCACTCACTTGACTCACAATTGTTCCAATCACATTTAATACAACTCTGACAAAAACAAGCTAATTCTCGTGTCCAAATAGTCCATGTACTTGCATTTGAGCTTTGAAATGAATGCATCTTTGATGATTCACTGATTCTCTGACATTCCAATTTCTCTATCACTATCCCATCATCAACCAACCAAAAGAACCTGCGCACTTCAGAATCAAGAGCCACTCCTCGTGACAATGCATAGTTACACCACTTAACAATAGAATTTGCATCACTGAATGTAGCACCACCTTTAATCTTTAGTTGTTCTTTAAAAAGAGCTCTCTTCACGCATGCACCTGCTCCATCATGTTCACCTTTTCCATGCTCGGCTTCAAAAAAATTCCAAATATGAGGTATACCCTTCTCTACATGCATTTTGCTCAACCAATAGAAATTACGAGCATTCTTGAATTGACCAGTGCAATTATCTGACCAAATGAGATGTTGATCTATTCTAATATCTTTTTCTTGCAAGAACCCATAAAATTGTTGAAAACAATATTGCACAAACTCTGTTGAATGAGATCGATCATCACTCATGTAAAAATGGTATTCTCTGACAATCTTCCTGTTCTCTTCTGTACTCTCGAGGGCATGTCTGTATGTGATGTGAACAAAAATAGCAATCTGAATAGAATTGTAGTACTGGGATTGAACTTCATTTTGGGGTTGCAATGTATAGTTTTCTGCAAAATCAACTACAGAGACAATAGTTCCAATCGGGAAAGAGTCTTTACACATCCTAAACTATTGATCTAACCATCGAGACCTGTGGCTATGTCTAACATACTTGTAGAAAAGATTTTTCTTAAAATCATCAATAAAATTAGCAATACTTACCTCTCTTACAATCAACTCACATCTAGAACCTTCACCTCCACTTTTCAAATTGTATTTCACTGTCTCATATCTCTTTTTCTCAACCATTCTCTTTCCAAAATCATGCTCGTTGCCCTCATGAAAACATGATACAAACTTTGATAACCCACCACATTGTAAACACTTTTCATTTAAACAATCATTCTTGTAGAACATGCAACCATCATCTCTAATACATAGAAATAAATCCACTAAGTCCCTAGATGACTTTGGTAGTTGAATTGTACCACACTCCTGTAACATTTCATTAGTGTGCAAAGTAGAACGAATATTGCATAATAATTCATGGTACATAGAAAATTCTACATGGTATTTGCAACAACATGTATTACGAACTTTAAGACGAACACAATAAAATGGCTTAAGAGATTCAAATGCTCTTTGTGAGATTGTCATACCTGGGTGAGTTTCACAATATTGTTTGTACAATGTTGTTTGGCTACATTCCAAGTAATGTTTAGGATGTGGTGTGCGGTCTTTATCACCAATTCTTAACTTTACAACATCTTTTGCATTTGGTGATACCCTAGAGTTAGTGTGCCAAAATCGTTCAATTTCTTCCTTTGTGCTATCAATTAGCTTCTTGTCAACTCATGGAAGCCTACCACTGAAAGCCCAAGTATCATTGGCAACAGGACTATCTAGCCTTGATCTTAATGCTAGTGCTTTTGACAATGTTTTATGATTCAATCTTAAGTCAACACAAGTTTGCCTCATTAATCGAGCATTTCTTAATTGTTTGCTTACTATTGAGGTTGTTATTACTCTACAGGCAGCTCTTTTATCTTTCTCCTTGCTAGTCTTTCCAATAGAATTGAGTGCATTGAAGAGGCTTCTTACAATAATTTTATTCCGATCGGACACTTTGTTTAACCAAATCTTTAATTTCTTTAGTAAAGGTCTCATTTTGTACATCTTTAATAATTGCACAAAAAGTTGGCATTGTTCGGTTAATGTTTTCTTCTCAAAGTATTCATTGAAGAGTTTTGTAGCCCACAACCGAACCGTTCGTGATGACCTCTTGCCTTCAAGTTTTTCCATTTTGTTCTCATCAATTTCAAGTAACCATTTTGGGGTTTTTGACTGTTTTCCAATTTCATCACGGTTATTCTCTTCTTGACAAATGTCCTCTCTTCTTATGAAATTTGGAGATACATTGATTGTTCTTGTTTCATCCATGTTATCAACCTCATCAATTTTATCAACAAATGGATTATGGAGTGCAATTTCAATATCATGATGTTCATATCCACTTTCTTCAAGTGCACGTCTTCATTTTTCTTCTTCTTCTTTGTCCATGGTATTGCTATTATGAATAGGTGTTTCATAACATTTTTCAATATTTTCATTTGCAATATCATGGTGAATTTCATTCTTATCTAACATTTCATTATAATCAAAATTAACATCTTCAATTTGCATGTCATTAGATGGTAAAGAAGAAGATTCACCTTGATGAGCATCCGCCAAACCCACCCTTCCAATCCTCTTCCTTTCCCTATCTTTTTTCCTAATTGCTTCAATTTCCTCCAATGTAACTTTCCTCCTCCTTTTTGCTTTACGACGACTGTTGCTCCCCATTAGGGGAACAAAAATATCACCCTTATGATTGTAACAAGAAAATTGTCTCCAAAAGTGCATAAAAATATTCCTTTCACTGTCATAGCCAGAAATCACGAGTATTTCGACAGCAGAGGGTCTCTGGTTGTGGAAGTCGGGCACAACAATATTCCTTTTGTCTTTTTTCTGCTTTTACAAAATGGATATCCATTTTGTAAAAGCCCAATTCTTTGCAATGGACACTTGCAACGTCCATATGGCTACTACAAAATAGATATCCGTTTTATTATGTACATTTGGATTCTAGACTAGGGATTCATTGTATTATTCAATAAACTTGTGAATTACCATCTAATTTCAATGTTTACACACTAATCCACCTAGGTATCAACTTAATAAAGCTCTGGATATAAGCCATTATTTGATTTTAGGCTATCGTCAAATGAGGAGCTTCTAAAGGCAAAAATGTTGTCCCAAAAGAAGGCTCAATGTTATTCGTAAAGACATTAGATTGTTAAAATATAAATTCAAGGTTAGATATTCCTTGGGCTATTTTAGTATAGAGAAGCAAAATTGCAATATATGACTATCCTAGGAATTAGAATGGTTGATCATAGGATATTCATGGCATTTTGATATTAATGGATGGATTGATGGATGTTTAGGGAGTTTAAGTTTAAATGTAATGTATGAGAATTCTTATTTATGAAGGATCTAATATGTCTTATGTCTTATTTGCAGGCCATTCAAGAAAGAAATGAAAAGATACCAAAGACTATCATAACACCTATTATAATTAGGTGCATCAAAGGATTGTCATCCAGGACCTTACCAATATGGGAAGTTATCAAAACCATGTCATGTTTAAAATTAAAGGCTTTATCATCTCTTTGTCCCTATAGGCCTATTAGAACAATAGGTCACATTTTATTCATATACTGGGGTTGAGAATAAACACTAAGCATTTGTAGTTATGGCAAGTGTAAATGGAAATAGATCACAACTTTAGACAATCTATCCTCTCCTAGATTGCACTGACTGAGTGGAAATTAAAAATTCCCTATTAATGTCCTTTATATACTGAAGGTATGGGTGAGAAAGGTAAACTTTGTAAGTGATGCAAAGCAACACAGCAAAAGCTTACAAACAGGGTGTAAAATACCCATTAACCCACCAATTGCTCAAATAGCTTTTAAAATATCCTTCCCAAGGTCCAAACGAGACCGAAATACACTCTTTCTTTACTATCGGCAAGACATTTCTAATGTCTCATCAAACTATGCTTCACATGTTCTTCCTTTCTCTATTGTCGGCCAGACTTATCATTATCGATAACCTTCAAATTTGTTAGCCCGATGTGGGACCTCTTGTCGATGTGTAGAATCCATCGCTCAGGCTTATGCTGTCAATGTGACTCCTTCGTTGTTCTCCGATATACACACTTACTCCGATGTGAGATTCACCACCCTTGTCTATCAGTAAGACCAATACCCTCGGTGAGACTTTTTACTTGCATTTCGATGTTATAACTCTCCCCGATGTGTTTACCGTCCATTAGTCATCAGTAAGACTTCTACATCGGTCAGCCATTCTCTTTGATTTCTGTTATCGTATCTCACACCGAAACAATAAACATTAAACTACACCATCGGCCAGACCGCCTCTATTGGTGACACTTTTCTTCTCGCCTCCGAGAGTCCATCTCTTTCTGATGTTCCTTCTGTCGGTGTGACTCCCTCTCATCGGTGTAGTTCTCAACCGTTCTTCTGATGTGCCGATAAATAACCCATCGATGACACTTAATGATTGTCACCCCGATATGACTTGATCGGTGAGATCAATGTTGTCGGCTCAATGGAACTTTGTCTCTCTGATAACTATTGTCAATCCGATGTCTTCGATTTAGCCTATACATAACATGACTTGTTATAACCGGTCGACTAACGTATCTTTTCCCAATTTTCTCGATATGGCCGGTCAACCTTTGTATCCTTTGACATGTACATTCACCATTTACAACCATGATAAACAATAGCAGGATATACACGAAATGTCCACGCATACATAAACGATATACCCATGGATTGTATCTTCGGTGAAACAATACCAATGGTACAAAATATGTTGCTTCTCTTCATCAAAAACCAATGGTACAAAATTTTTCATAGATCAAGGAAACGGATATCCGTTTTGAGTTGCTTTTACCGAAGCAAAACTGATATCCGTCTTGCTTTGGTACAAAGCAAGACGGATATCTGTTTTGATTGTTGACTTTTTATGGATTGTAATGTGTTTTAATGTTTTAATCTCTTCTTCGAACTTCACACTTCGTGCTGACGACTTTTTTTTAATGCAAAATTGATAAAACGAAAAGGGTTTATAGAAAAAATTGTTAGCTTTCTAAAAATATAAGATTTATTTGGTTATCATTTTATTAAATAATTATTAATAATTTTCAATATACCGTGTCTCTGAAATCCTGATGGACACACTAATTGAAAAACATCCATAACTTTCAAACCATTTCACCTTTTTGAGATCCGAAACCTGCGTCACACTCTATGCTTTTCTGGCTATAGGTTAAAAAAAATTTTGAATTTTGATTTTTTTTTTTATCGAGTTAGGTTGGCTGGAAAATTACTTTTTATTTTTTAAAAAAGTCACAGTAAAAAAATCATAACTAATTATTTTATTAGAAAAAAATTTCAAATAAATATGCATCACATCCAGACATGAGTCGTCTACTTATTTTGAAAGTTTCAAATATATATATATATATATATATATATTTGCTCATAGTTAGGTTGGCTGGACAGACACCCACTTTTTATTTTTTTCTGAAAAATTTAATAGTTGTTCATTGAAATATTTAATTTTCACTAAGTAAATTTAGTTTTTTTTTTTCTAAATTAGTAGCCTATAAACTAGATTCAATTCTCTACAAATTTCATTCTTACATCTTTTTCAAATTGTATAGATAATCCATTCAAAATTTCACATGAACTTGATAAAGTCTGATTTTTTGTATTTTCATTGCCACTTAGAGGCATAGTTTGGCTCATCATGATCCTGCACATACCTGTGAGGCAATTGTTTCTATGGAGGAATCCCAAGCTCAATGTTGGAGGCTTCAACCCTTCTCCCGATCATGCAAAAGGTGTACAAACCCTAGGAAGAGAAAGATATTCTCAATATATTGATTCCTAATCTCCATCCATTATCTCTATGATAGCAAATTCAAATAACTTCAAGAGATTCAACAAATCACTGATCTTCAATAGTAATTTTGGCAAAGTTTTGGCATAAATTTTGCATCAAGATTGTGTGTAATAAAATAATTTTCAAATGTCTTTAAATATCTAACCTTAGGAATTTCAAATTTTGAAATAAGATGTTGACATCGCGTGAAAAACAAATTTTTGAAAATAGAATCCCAGAATGTACAGAAAGAGCTAACATATAGGGAAGGACAAGGGGGCGAGCACCCAAGTCCAAGCCCTGCTTTCTGAAAGGAAGCAAGGTACGCGGAAAATGCTTCCTACACTGATCTACTGAGGAAAGATTATGCGATTTTTAACCTTTTACAGTTACAAATTAAGATGCACATTAATAGGAAGGTAATAACAACATTCAAATGTAAACAAAACTCACAACACAAGATATACATGGGGAAAACCCTTTCAGGTGAAAAACCCCACACTCCAAAACCTGCACAATGTATTATCAAATCAAAAAGATGATTACAACACACTTGCAATGCAAGTTCTTTCAAGAGTACACATTGTTGATTCTCATTCACATCTCATGACTTTTCACACTCTCCAACTGCTTATATCAAGATTTTAGAAGCTTCCAGAAATTAGGGCTTTACAATGTCATTTTTCATTTTGTTGGTTAACAAAATTATCCACTGACGCATTTATTAAACAAAAGTCGTTTGAGGTTTCGGGGGCATTGCCCCTCGACCTCACCCTGTATCATGACAGGGAGCGCGCTAGGGGTGCTGCCTCCAAACCCCCATTAATTATTCAAGGGGGTAACCGCAACTGCCAAAGTCACCAAAATTTATCCTATTGCATGTACACAAGGTGCCGACTATGCCAACTCAACATGGGATCTTACAACATAGTGCTGAATAAATAAATACAACATTAGGAACTTGCAAAGGTTGAGACACATTAATTCCCAACAATTTCCCGACCAGGTCAGCTTTAAGGGGGTCCCAGAATCCCAAATCCAAACTCTCTTTTTCACTTTCAGTCTTTAGATATCCTGAAACACGACATTCTTCCAGTTAGACATAGGTCAATCAGGGTTTAGGAAGGTCTGAAATAAACTAGGTTGAAAGGATACCAAAGGAGAGGAGCTAAACTATGAGAAATTGTACCATTCCATGCAGGAGGACAATTTCCAACATAACAGTAAATATCAAAGATTCAAATGATTTAGATGAAATGCAATGAAAATAGTGTAAACTATGTCTAAATACAAGCCTAGGATGCTTGATTTTTTTAAAAAAATTCAATTTTTTTGTAGATTTTCAAATGTAATATGATAACAATGAAATGTATGAATGCAAATCTGATGTAAACACTCAGCAAGGTGCAAATTCAGTAAAAACACATTACATGGGATTGATTCAGCAAAAATGTAATGTAGAGAAAGGAGGGTTGATGGGATTGATGGATTATTTAGTTAGATCCTCCTTTCACTCAATACATTTAAGGACATTTAACCGAGTTGAATCACAACTTCTGCAAGAGGACTCAACTATCAGGTTGGCTATAAAGAAATTTGGATTTGATTGATTAATGTATTGATTTTAGTCTAATTTAGCTTAAAACCCTAATTATACAAAATCGTAAACAAACAGATGAAACCTGATAAATCCTTCTATAGAAATGGACTAAATACAAATTAGATACATACCAAATTTCAAGTTTTGGAATACAGAAAAGTTGGGGCGAAAGAGCGGGTGCCCAAGCCCAAGGTGTTGCTTTTTCGGAGGGCTTCGAGATCGTTTTTGCTACTAACTGCAACCACTTCAGATATTCTCTGTGCTATGAAACTAAAGGTCAAAGGTGTGAACACCCTTGCCCTTTTTGAGCTATTTCCTCACTTTTTCTTCAAATCCTGATTCCTTACACTCTGTAATAGTCCTCTACAACTCCACCATTCAAGATCTGATACCTGTCACCTGTAATCACAAGAGAGGGATTGGGGGTTGTGGTGTTTAGGAGCTTGCCTCGGTCAAGCCCTGGAATGGCATTCAAGCCTTACAACACTGTTATTAGATAGAGAGTATGTGTCCTTGCAAGACGAAGGCAAAAATAATGATAAAAATGATAGATTGAATCATAAATAGATATCACCTCAGAGATGTGACTCTCATAGAGATGAAGCTCTTTCATGCCATGAGATGATGAAGTCAAATTTGCAATAACAAACACAATAACAACACAAGTCTGCTCTGCAACACAATGAATGCCTTGAAATGCTCTAAAATCACAAGTTCACCAAAATCTCAAAATCATCTTCTAGCTTACAAATGAAGTCCTAAACATGATTATATATGCATTCCCGCTACAAATTTCATAATTCAAACTCAAGATGTTGGCAACAAAAACCTTTTAACGGTCTCCAACCAACATTCAAGTTTGGGACCCCACCAAAATAGGGTAGGGCAAGGGTGCGGACGCCCAAGACCAGGGTCTTATTTTGGGTCAAGGTTAAGCTCATAGATGTCCCCTAAGTTCCATTTGCCATGGGTTTCAAGGCATTTTGTCTCAGGATTCATTTCTAACATGTGTGATTAAAATTAAGGGACCCGGGAGCTAAACTTAGGAGGTAAAAGTCCAAGGGGGACATTTTACGACATAATGTATACAAAGAAAAAATTATGTTAGCAGTACATTGAGAAACAAGAGTAGCATTTATGTCTTTCCATATGCTGAAAAGAATTTCCACCCTGAAAGCATGCCAAATATGAGTATATCTAGATGAGAGACAAGGCCAATCTCCAAGAAGAACCATGTGCCAAGAAAAAGGTGAAGGTCGGAAAGGCTGAAAGAAATCATGGATCCAAGTCCATGCTTCTTAAGCCCTGGGGCAGATCCAAAATAGATGCTTGAGAGACTCAATCTATGCATAAAATGAACAACGCACGTTGGGGATTCCCATGTGAACCAGACAAGATCCCAAAGGGAGACCCTGGTAAAGATTACACTAAGCAAAATAAGCCAGCTTGGGTTCAAGAACCACAAACCAAATGTAGTTAAAATGTTTCTGCTACACCCCAGGCAAAGACTATAATTGCCAACGATGATTGAGCTGATCCATCGTATGCAAGTGTGGAGATGGCCAAGAGTATCCTTTCTAAGGTCTTTAGTTTTAGAAGGGTGTGTCTGGATACCATTTCCAATCTTTCCACTAGGGTTTGAAAGATCTCACCCCAATCTTATGAATCATCTGAGGTGGGATAGCATCAATGATAGACTTAGAAGTCTCTTGATCTTGATTAGCAAGCTTGAACTTGAGCTTGAATTTGGGCCATGAGAGAAAATTCTTGGTAGTTCGATGAATGAGATCGGGTAAAACTCGCACCCCTTGCTTGAAAAAATTCAAAGCATGAACCTAAGGAATTTGATTTAATGGCATGTCTTGGATGTTGAAAATAGGGGACTAGCAAATGGAGTATCGGTTAATGGATAAACCATTGCAAAAGCCATCTCCAGCCCACACGAGCTAGGGATTCATGGCTTCCCAAGCCTTCCAAATACTTTTGATAACAAATGTACCTTGAATGGAAACAGGTTCCCTCATGGTAAGGAGGGTTCCTAAATCCAAACCTTTCTAGGTTGGTCGTCCTTGAGGAGTGTCGGTGCTAATACAATGTCGAACAAGAATTTTCCAAGCTCCATTGCCATGAAGATCTCAGATGAGCCACTTAGCACATAGAGCAATACCTTTCTGGTGAATGGAGATCAAACAAATCCCCCTAGCCTCATGATAAAGGCAGCAGAATTCCTAGGCAACATGATGAAAGCCATGATGCCCATCATTGGAGGCCCACAAAAAAAATCTATGAGAGTCTTTTCAATTTTCAAATAGGAGGCTTTAGAAGGGACCCAACAGGAGGAATAATAAACATGAGTGGAAGCTAAAATCTTAGAACAAATCTAAAATTTCCTTGCTAAAGAGAGAGGCTTGATGATCCAGTAGTGGAGCTTCTTCTCAATTCTAGCAATCACAACTTGCCATAGCTTCGAAGGAGTGGCCTAAAAGGCAAATGGGATACCCAGGAATTATAATATTTCTCCATGATCAATCCATTTCCAACCAAATGAGTTAAGCCAACTCGGTTTGGGAAGAAAGGATTGTCAGTAACACAGTTTTTACCATTGAATGCTAGAACTGGAAGCCTAGAAAAAATGTCCAGACACTGAATCGCGTACTTGATATTATCCTCTTCTTCAAGAAGAGTGAGAAAGGAGTCATCGAAAAGTGGCCATTGACTAACTGTTGGGAAGAGTTTGGAAGAGAAATCCCCTTGACATGGGATTAAGAAATCACTTGAGCTAACAAATAGCCAAAGCCTTCAGCTGCCAAAACATAAAGAGCTGGAGCCAGCGGGCAACCTTGTCAGATGGAGCAATGGAGGCCAAAAGAGTTGGATTGCTAGCTGGAAATGGTGATACAAGCAAAAGCATCTATGAATAACATTTGAATACATCGGGGTCTGAAACCAAGGGTCTGTAACATGGCCAAAATAAAAGGCCACTCAATGCGGTCATGTACTTTAACAAAGTCAATCTTAATAAAAACAACAGGTTGCTAGGCGGTGAGCCCATTCCATTCCTTCCCAAATAGCAATAATATTGTCCAAAATAAATTTAGACTTGATGAAACCAGTCTGCTCAGGCCAAACAATAAGAGGCTGTAAGGAGCAAATTTTGAGAGCCAAGGCTTTGGCAATGATCTTGTAGGAGACATTCAGCAACATGATATGCCACCAATTATTTATGTCTTCAGGATCTCCTACCTTAGGTATGAATTTAATATTTCCTTTATTTATGAGATTTCCTAATGAACTAGTGTGCATGGCTTTAAGATAAAATTGTAAAGATCATTGCCCACTGTGTCCTAAAAGGCTTGTAAAATTTACAAGGAAAGCCATCGAAGCCAAGGGCTTTTTCATTGGCCATAGAAAAGACCACTTCCTTGAGATCACCTTGAGTGAGAAGCTAGTCACAAAGAACATGTTAAGCATCTGAAAGCCAACAAGGACCAACTGCAAGGCAAGCTGCCTAGCAGAAGTGGATTCCTAAGCTGAAAAAACTTGCTCATAGTGTTAGACAAAGGCCTAGAGAATGTCAGGAAGCTCTTGAAGAAGTTGATCCCCTTCTTGAATTTGTTAAACAAATCCTTTATCTCAAATTTTGAGCTAGTGCAGCCAAGATTTAATTTAAGTTGAATGGGCATCCACGATTTCCTTCTACCGTCACAACTGAGCCAACTGAAGCTGGGTAGTGGTGTTAAATGACTGAGCTATTAAGGTAGTGATGGCAAAGCAAAGCTCGCGAGTGGTGGCTTTGTACGGGCAGTGGTGAAAATGGGCAAGTTGCCATCGATAAATGCAGAGAAACTGTGAAGTACGTGTTATGGCATCATTCCACCAAGAAATCCACCCCATGCCATGCAAAGGATGTGGTTCTAGGTTCTAGACACATTGAATGTCAGATGACGTGGCCTTCCGATTGAGAAGAGACGTGTTGAGAAAAACTAACTCTTTAAGATTTTGGGCTTAAAAGTCTACCACTCAACATGAGACCGTATCAGGAAATGATCTAACAAGACAATGTCAGTTAATGGTTTGACTGGAAAGGAATAACAATTGGCAAATGTGAAGAAATATTGGATGGAAATCATAGCTTGATCAAGCTGCTTTAAGACCCTATTAGATCTGGCTCTCAGATTGCTCCATGTGTACCATGTCATATTATCATGATGGCGGCCAGGATTGGGGTCAAAAAGACCCAATTTATTGCGCATAAAAAACCAGGCCTCCCTTTCACCAGCTATCCAACACATGTGCAATGCTCCACATTTATCATAGGCCATATTGATCATATTGAAGTCCCCACACAAAACCAAAGTGGCAGCAGACATTGAATTGGCAATCCATCGCCAGAGGACCTTTCAATGGCATCATTGGGAGCATAAACTTTAATAACCCCAAAGGAATGATTGTTAACATTGAAAAGAGCCCACAAGACACAGTTCATGGGGTCACATCCATGGTCAACCAAAAGATGATGCCACATAGGCAAGAGAAAGGTGACGATGCCTCCTCGACAACTTCATGGTTATTGCAGAGAAAAAACTAGAGGGACAAATAACTGGGCATGCTACAGAAAACAAAAAACTTAACACTTTAACCTCTTGAAGGCAGAGAATGTTAAGACCTGGAAATTGAGAATGAACATCCTAAACAGAGTATTTTTTGGGGAGGTCTATGAGGCACTGCACATTCCAGGAAATACAGTTCATTTAATCATCATCGAGGGGCATTTCCTTGTTATCCAACCCCTCAAAGGCTGCAAAACTATTTTAAAACAAAGAGTTGAGCACATCATAACTTCTAATTTGGAAGTTGGGCAGCACGAGTTTCCTTTGTCGCAACACAAACTCGCCATCCTCTAATCACTTAGACAGATTTTGGGACCTCCTCTACCCAATGAGAGGAGGAGAAACATGTCGAGCACTAGAAACAATCAGTTGTCATAGAAGGATCCTTGGAAGTTCTCACCATGCTCGACATGCCTACGTCAGTTGGTTTTAAAACGTTATGTGTTGAACCCCCTGGACCGATTAGTTTGGGTGAGGGTTTGGAGTTGGCAGAGTACTTGGCCTTGCGGGTGACCACTATAGATCAACCTTTCTCTTCTTTTGTAGGAGGTTGTGGCTCGGAAGAGGACTAAGATGAAGGCTTTGGCCGTTGGGAGGCCAAAGGACAATTCTAAATTTTATGGTCGAAGGACTGACACCTATAGCAAGTGTTAGGGAGATTGATATACTAAACACGCTGAGAGTGGCGAGTTTGGCCAACTTGTATGTCCACAAATTCCTTGAGGCCTTTGGAAAGGTGGACCTTGACGCAAACCCAATGTCGAGAGAAGCCACATAAAACTTCTTTGGTTCTAAGTAAACAACAAAATTAAGAGAAGAAGCTATTTGGCCAAGAAAGTTCCAGTAGGGCAAAGGTAGACTAGGGAATTCCACCTAGACAAGGAATCGAATGGAGTTTTCATTAGAGACATAAAAGTCTCAAGTCCATGGTTTGAATACAAGGAGGGAAAAACGGACAAGCCAGGGGCCTCGACTGAGAACAATCTCAACATGATTGGCCTCGACAAAACAAAAAAGAAAAAAACATTTAGTAAGGTTTTGAACAACATCAAGGTGGATCCCATGCGAGGACCAAGCCCTGCTAATCCAGTCACGGAGTATACTTTCAGGGATAACTTTCCCACAAAATACCCAATTATAGTAAAATTTTATAACCATTTAAAGGCATTATCAAACTCCGGAATGAGAAGAACAATATATGAAGGTGGGTCAGGAGATTTACCTCATGAAATGCCTTTGGAACAAATTTTCGAGAACGTTTGAGTGGGGGTACCATTGGTATTCGTTGTCGAACCTTCAGCGCTAGCAGTGGTTGTAGAGGAATGAAAGGTCAAGGCCATATAAAAAGGCAAAAAAATGCCCTCAAGCTTAACTAATGACAATATGTCACAATAAATGCAGGTGAGCACGAATGGGATCTTGCAAAAATCTGCAGTATGACATACACAAGGAGGCCAAGAAACCCTAGCATAGCCAAACTTCACACCCTTTCTCACCATATATAAATTTTACTTTACTTCAAAGTTATTTTATTATTATTATTTTTTAAAAATATATGGTGGCTATGTTTTGGTTTTATTTATTATTTTATTTTTACTTAAGTCTAAAATTTTACTTACTATCTTATTTAATACCTATATCTTTAAACAAATAAAATGTACTTTTGTTTGAAAAGATTAATTTATGCATATTTAATTAAAGGTACTAGCATGGATATCTTAAATACATGTATGTAAAAGACCACCTTTATTATCTTTTAAATAGATGTATTTAAGATATCTGTACTAATTTATTTAAATAGATTTATGTAAAATGAATTTATTCTCTCATTTTACATTTTCATTATGAATACAATAAATATGTAAATATAACACTTATAAAATGAAATTAACATTATACATAACTAGTACCATTTACATCTATTTTAACCTACCACAAACATATGCCAAGACAACAAAGAACAATTAATTTACAAAGCTTCCTTGTTTCTGTTGGTTAATGGAAAATACAGTACAACACTAATACTTAAATTTTCAGATTGATAACAATAATATCAAATCTAAGCTGGGGAAGAAAAAAGTTAAAAAAAAAAGCCAGATGAAATGACGATTCTGCTATGAACTCATAGATGTCGCCTTGCTAAAAGTTTGGAAGAGTTGCTTGAGACCTTCAAGAACACTGCCTCTCTCTCCAGTTATTAATGTTCCATACTCAGAGTGATCATCACCCCAAAATCTTCCCTCTAGTGATAGTTGAAGATAGCGCCCTTGCCTTCCCTCCTTAATAAGTGGGGAAACTTCTCTGAAGACACATATTACTGCCCGTACTCCCTCGCTCAGGTTCAAATCTATTGTAGTAGCATTTCCTTTCTCAATACATAGAGACGTGCAGCTGCCAGAAACAAGAAAACATGCTATAGCCGCATTGGACAAATTTGTCTCCGAGCATGTTAAACTCAACCGTTCAAACCAACTGGACTCTTCCTCATCCGAATTTTTCTCATCCGAATTTTCCTCATCCGAATTCTGGGATGATTTGACCACAGTAAGACCGGGAAAAGTGAAGGAATCAAAAATTGACCAAACACCAGGAAAGATCCTTGCAGATATTGTCATTTCCCGTGGCCAGTTCTGCAAATTAGTTGCAAAACATTTCAGTTAAACAACACAATTTAGATTTAGAATAACAATTTCAGACATTTAGCAACTTGTATTACCTCGATCTGCATGCTTTGAATGCAAGGTTCAAAAATTGATATGTTGTCTGCTAACAGCTTCAGCGTCCGCAGCTTTGTGCACCCCAAACTATCTATAGCAGGCACCATCCCCCTTGTTTGTACAGACAACTCCTCCAGTGACGTCAAATGCTCTAAACCCTCTATTTTCTTAATTTTATGGCAATGGACAACTAGTTCATTTAAGGAAACTAATCCTGCCAAACTCGGCATCTCATCTAACTCTGGACAACTGGTTATGATTAGCTTTTGGACATTCACGACAGCGTGAATGCCCCTTATGTTTTTCAGCATTTTACAACTCGTCAAAGAAATTGATTTGAGTGCCGCTGGCAGGGTTTCGATCTCCATTAAATATTCTTCATTGTCGATTTGGAGTTGGTGGAGGGTTGGACAACATTCTTGGGAAATCGATACCATGGACAAATGTGTGAAACTTAGATGTATACACCTGAGATTGCACAATGAAGAAGGAAGTCCCCTTCCAAAAGGCAATTCCCTGATTGGGCACCTTGTAATCTCTAGAGTCTGGAGATTAGACAGTTGTCTAATTTCTATTGGCAGAGTTTCCAACTCGTGACAACCTCTAAGGATAAGAGTGGCCAAGCTGGACAAGTTTCCCAAAGAAGTTGGCAAACTTGTCAACAATCGACTCCCAATTATGAGCGTTTCTAATTTGCTTAGTTGACCAATGCTAGCTGGTAATTCCCTTAACCTGCTGGTGTCTTGCAAATAAAGCTTTCCCAGAGAAGCCTGATTTGTGATATGGTGAGGCAATACATGCAAATTGTAACAACATTCAAAATTCAGATACTTGAGGCTTGTTATGTTTTCCAGAATATTTGACTCTAAGGTGAGCTTGAAACAAAGAGATAAATCGAGATATTCGAGGTTTATCAGCTGCTTAAAAGACACGGGCAATATCTCTAGATTCGGACACCCATTCAAGCTTATATGCTGCAGTTTTACTAAATCTCCAAAACGGCTAGGTAGAGTTGATAGCTTGTAGCAATTTAGTAAGTCCAGATGCTCCAGCGAGTGAAGTTGACAAAACTCTTCTGGCAGGCTCGATGGTCCTACTGGTGTAAGGGGAAAAGGAAGGGATAAGGATAGTTTTTTCAAATGCATGAGATGGCCTATTGACCGGGGAAATGTTTGGAAATAGAGATCAGTCTTATTGTCGCTCCAGTCACCCTTACATAAACTCGGGATATACTCAATTAGCAGCTCTCTCAACTCCAGAGGAGGCTGCGCACAACCAATTTTCAATTATAGCGAGTTCAAACTCATAACATTTAAAAAGAATGGAAGCATTCATTCTAATTCAAAAATTGCAAAGCAAATTTCTTACATGCGCGTCCTCCCACAATGTTTCCAAGTTCTGAGGATAAAGAAGCTCTAGAACTCTAATGTTCTCCAGTGAGAGCCACGATGGAAGACATCCGTGTTCAAATTCAAACCATCGAAGCCACAAAAGGCCTCTCGACAGATCCGCAAATTCTTGGGTAAAATCATTTCCTTTAACAAGAAGAAGTTGCAATCCAACCCTAAGATTTGAGATTCTCATCATCTCCATGTACTCCTTGAAAGGTGGGGAGCAGCCAGGAAGTTCGTCCTCTTCACTAAAACGTCTGGTGGCCATTATCCCCCGAATCGGCATTCCTCTAAGTGGTAAAAAGCAACAGCAAAATAACTTCAATTGAATTAGGAGAAAAAAATGGAAGAGTTTTACAGACAAACAAGTTTCCATGCTATGATTAGTGACAGGAAAGATGAAGTTCACCTGAATGGCCATACTCTGTCTCTGAAACCAGAATCGAGATGGTGAGTGTGTGGTTGCAATTTCCCTTCCCAAGTCTCTGAGGTGATCATGCATCCTTATACACTCCTTCTCGTCCACCTCAACGAGACACTTGTTGTGAAGAGTTTCCCAACTATGTAGACCGCTCCAGCCTGATCCATCCCACACAGCAATGCCGGGACTTCTTTTTTCACCAATAAAGAAACATGCAATATCCAAGAATATTTGTTGCTCATCTTCATCGAGGGCATCATAACTGACTTTCAGCCTCTGCTTAATTTCCTTGGGCAATATTCTCCGGATCTTATCTAGCTGAGAAACCCAATAATCCTTGCACCATCTACCGTAAAGCTGTCCTCCAATGACCTTCAAAGACAAAGGCAACCCATTGCAAACGTCTAAGCAATTTTCGACTAGATCTTCAAAGCCTTGTTGTGGGAAAGGCTGTAAGAAGGCATGCCAGCAGAAGAGCTGCTTGGCATGAAAATGTTGCAGTGGTTGCATTTTATAAATGGATGTGATGCCCCACTTTGTAAGCACGTCCCCTTCCCGGGTTGTAACAATCACCACACTACCTGATCCGAGGCTCTCCTTTGGTGGCATCAGAGCATCCAGTTGCTCCTCATCATCTACATCATCCAAAACTATGAGCCCGCAAAGATTTTTCAACCGATCTGCCAGAATTCCCTTGCCTTCCCTAATATTGTCAAAAGATTTATAATTGATATGGAAGTCCTCCAAGAGTTTCTTCTGCTTGGTATGCAAAGCATTTCTGGATGCAGCATCTCGCACGTCATGCACAAAACTGGAGAGATTGAACGAAGAGCTTTTCCTATTGTAAAGCTCTGTTGCGCGTGTAGTTTTACCGGACCCGCCAAACCCTACTATCCCCACAATTTGTATATGCTGCTCACTCTGAATAGATTTTCCTCGACTTCTTTCAAAGCTTTCTACGATTGCATCCATTGCAACTGGATGTTTGGCTACCTCCAACGGCACTTTTTTCATTGTTCCCAAAACAGAATTCACTATGCCCTTCAACAGCTTCCCTTCGTCGCTAAAGATTTACAAACAAATGAATAGGATGAAACAAACATCTATGGTAGAAGAATATGTGTAGCATGAATATGATTTGATGAATGGGAGAGTAGGGATATTGAATACTTACTCATTATGGCTGTGTAGCATGTAGCCAGAGAGATATGAGATTCTTTGGAGTGCCGTTTTCCACTCGTCCAGCTTATTTGAGGAGTACCTTCCCTTGTTTTGGTGTTCGGAAAAGGCGGGAGCATAGAGTCCTTTCCCTTGAGCCACCCATCGGAGATCCTGGGGCTTAACATGATAGAAGACAGGAAGAATTGTGGTGCCAGTTTTGAGCATAAAGGATAGCTCCGCGAGACACCAGGGAGATTGTGCATAATTCTCTGAAAATATAGCAATATGAAGTGCAGCAGTGCTCATTGCCTCCTGTATTTCAGTTGGTATGGAAGCGCCCAACTCCAGCTCTTCCACATCTAGAAAAACACGCAACCCAAGCAGATCAAGCGTGTGATAGATAGTACTGGCCAATTTGTGCTTAACATCACAACCGCGATGATTAATAAACACATCCCATGGCCCCTTCTTCATTACTCTTGACGATGATGAAGATGCAATTCCATAAAAAGCATTTTCTGGCTGCCTATGATCCTGCCCAAATGTGGAAGTGGAAGAATCTCCCAGCTCCATCTCACGCAGCAGAGACCCATCAAAAGCATTTTCTGGCTGTCTCTGATGCTGCGGAGGAATCTTCCTTAATGTTGGTGCGTGTGGTACAATTCCATCAAAAGCATTTTCTGGCTGCCTCTGATGCTGCGGAGGTGTGGAAGTCGAAGAATTTCTACTGGAACTGACACAATTTCCCATGGACTTGAATTGTAGATACCAATCGGTGAATTGAGAGAAACAGATAGAATGGGCAAGGGAAAGGAATATCTTGTCGAGTGTTAAAAAGCCGAAAGGAAAGGCTAATATCAATCACTGAATTCACAGAAACAAGTGAAATCGGGAGAACTAAGCAAATTCAGTGTCTTGCAATAGCATTCAAACCCAAAATAAAACGGTGAGATTGATAATGGAAATAGGAAGGAGAAATGTGAAAAATCCGCGTAGAACGAGTGGCTGAGCTTTGTGTAGTGCAATTGACTTACTTTAGAGGTAGGTATACAGGAAGCTCAGGACAAAGACAGAGAAGCGTGTCATTCGCTCATTGTGTGCTTAAAAGTAAGAAAAATCTCTCACTGACATTGACCACAATGTGGTAGAAGACCATCCCATCTTTCACATGGATGAATTATTCAGGATAAAAAATTATCTTTGATTTTTTTATTCAGAAAATCGACTCCACATAAAATTTTGGAAAGAAAGAGAAAATTGAGATTAATGTTGAAAGCTTGTTAAATCATAAGAATTGTATTGGAATAAACTAATTTATTTCCACCCAAGTATTCACACTTTGTAATAGTGACTTATCAGTATATGCATTAAAAAAATTAATATAATTTGTGTGCTACTATTTTATTTGTGCTTGTAATTTTGTAAAATAATAAAATAATTTTTTTGATAAGATTAATATTAAAGTAATAAATTAAATAGAAATGGTAAATAAGAGTTGAGATAGTAATTAAATATAAGTATTCTTTAAAATGATAAAGAGAATAAAAATTAAAAAAAGAGGCTTCACAAAATATTTGGATGCTTAGTAAGGTTTTGGTTAGGCTTGGTCTACATATTCCTACTTGTATCTCTCTACTATCATTATCACTCTTGTGTCGTATTGCATTTTGAAGTAAAGGAAGTCTACATTTATTACAAGGTAATGCCACTATTCCTATTGTTGTCTTCTATGTTCATGATTTTGAAAATGCTTGTAAGTGTGCTACACCATTAACCCTATAGTGTGCATTGGGTTACGAGTAGTCAACTTATGTCTATCTTAACTCTTAAGTTATATGATCATTATTATATTCTTATTTAGATAATTAGGTCATCCTAGGTATTATATTTTGTTATTTAAGTCAGTTTGGGAGTTATCCAAGGCATAAGTAGAGTATACATAAGAGGTGGAGAGTGTTATTCGATCATCATATTGCGAATTGTGTTCTTCATTAGAGACTTTTGGAGGTTGCTCCCTTGAAGTGGATTATTAATATCAAGTATTTGTAGCATATTTTCTATTATATTCTTTTATTATGCAAATTGTTTCATTACAAGTGGTATTGGAGCACGATCTTGGCATCGTGAAGGCAAGAAACAAGGTGATTTTTTATTTTATTTTGGAGGTTATTTGAGAAGTGCATATCTCTCTCATTTTGGTGATTTTTTTCTTGTTTTTTGGAGGGTTAGTCAAGGACATAGTGTAGCTACTTGATTCCTGATTTGAGGTCAATTGGAGTAGAATTAAAGGAGTTATTGTAAAAGTAGACTCTCCACCATTTTTGCTCCTAGGGTTGTAATTTAACGAAGTTTTTTCTTAATTTATGTAGGGTTAAACAAAGGCACATTGATACACTTATAGTCCTAATTAGGAGGAATTTGGAGTCATTTTCAGTAAGTTGTTGCAATTTTAGGGGTTTTCATTAATTTGCCATATAGACTACACTTTATGGAATTTGTTAGATTTGTTTACATTTTTTAAAAGCTTGCATAAAATAATTAGGCATCTTCTTTTTGAAATTTTAATTTTGAAGTAAAATAAATTCTGAAATGGCTGGACCACAGACTAGAGGTAGGGGCAAAAATTCCTATACTCCTAGTAGGACTCTAACAAAGGTGACTCATCATTAGAGGATATGGATGCCATATCCATGGAAGAATAAACCAACAAGATAAAGGAGGATATACATCACTTGGAAAGAAGAATGGATGCCATAACAAGAAATATAACTGGCATCCATAGCATATTGGCTAATATCAACACTTAATATCCAAAATCAATCAAGCTCGCAACCAAATGTTTCAAGCAACCAAGGTGGATCATCTAGGTTAACTAATCCAAATCTAAATTCTAACACTCAAATAGGATCTAGGAACTAGTTACCAAAGGTGGACACATGCACAAGTTTGATTGCAAGGATCCATTGACTTGGGGGTAAGTGCACAAAGATGAGGGACCAAAAGGGGGTCTTAAGATGCCACTTTTTTTTAAATCGCCTGACGTTGGATGAAAAATTGAAGATAGTTACACTCAAAATTTGAAGATACAACAAAAACAAGAGTTGTAGTGCTTCGAATCTAGTTTCTAAAATACTATTTTTTTTAAAATGGTTGAGATTAAGGGGTTCAAAAGGGGGGAGCACACAAATTGGTCCTATTTTTCTCAAAAAAATATAACATAGCATCTGGTGTGCTCCCCCCAAAATGTTAACTTTTTTTTAGTATTTGAAAAATCACTTCAATGAGAAATTAGCTAACACCATGTAGTTTATCCCTGATTTTTTTGATAATTTTTTCATGAATAATTGATTTTTTACTAATTTTCAAAGTGGACACATCCTGAAAAATAGAAAATTGAGCGTGCTCCCCCCTAAAATTTTTGAAAACTAATTGAAAATCAAATTTTTTTAATACGTGTAGAATGGAGTCTAGTATCTAAAAGTATAACTTATTTAAAATTTTGATGAACGGTTAAAAAAAAAGTCAAAAATACCATACACTAGTTTTTGACAAAAAAGGGATACACTAACAAAAAAAATTAAAGATAAAATCCTTAACATACTCAAAACATGAAAAAAAACTATGTGGTTAGATAGCTAACATAGAGCTTAAGATTATGGTGGTATTTTTTCCACTTTTCATTGAAAAAAGTGCAATCCTGATTGGGAGCACGCTCCAAATTATGTGAATTTTGTTAGAATCTAGAAAAACACATCCTTGGATGACCTAAACACAGTCCAAGCCTTTAGATTGGAAGCCTAAGGCTTGGAAATTACCAAGGCAAATAATAATGCAAGCGCATTAATGTGCTCACGTTATGCTCTCTCTCTCTCTCTCAAATCAAATTTGCAAGTATTTTTTACAAATTATTTTTGTGTAATTTTTATCCAAGGAAATGTGCAATTGAAAAAAAAAGAAGCAGCCATTTTCATCACTAGTCCATGGTTGAAAGGAAATATCTTTAAAGATTATGTTAAGTGTATTCTTGGTTGATTCAATACATTATTGCTATGTCAAGTTATCAAACTAGACAATATTATTCACTTTAGTTTGGATAAAATTAGTCACTCACTGATAATATGTCTCTTACATTTAAATAAACTAGACTCGTTTTCATCAACCCATATTTCCCCTCGGCTTGGTCTAAGATTGCAAGAACATGGATAAGAATGAATGTTACAACTTGGCAGTGACCCAAGATATTGATATTACATCACTTATCATGTGGGATTTTAAAATATTCCTTATAGTTGAAAAAGGTTTTGTTTTGAAACTTCAAAAGTTGTTTTACATTTCTTCTATGAACAATTTTCTTCACAGGTGCATATTTGACAGTAGTTTTTGGCCCATTACAATGAAAACGAAAATCAAGGTCTATCCAGCATAGCTCAATGCCTTTCTCAAACAAGCTCAATAAGTTGGCAATTCAAGGGTTCAATAATCAACACACAACTGGCTAATAGATTTGATAAAAAAATTAGTAACATTACAAAAGTCTGAATTTTTTTACATCAGTAAATATTGAAGGTAGGAACAATCATGGGAAATACGTTAAGAAATAAATTTTCTACCATTCATGTTCCATGGTTTTTTTTCCAGTACAAGGTAGCCCATAAATCATCCATTAAAGGAATAACATCTCTTTAGCTTTTTTGGATTGTTTTTCCTTTTTAGCAGCATATATTACTCTTGCAGCAAACTTTGAAAAAGTTGTAGGCTTCTCTAAATTCTTTGGATTCAGAACATTTCTAATTTTGGAGATAGTCCAAGCTGAAGAGATCATATGGCTTGTAAATCTAAGGCTTTCATTGGTTAACTTAGCAGTCTGCTCTCCATTACCATGGAAGAGTTTGGGTTCTGCAAGCCTAAATGTTGAAGGAGGACAAACACTTGCATTCACATAACACGAGCGCATAATAACACGTTCATGTTATGTTGAATTAAAACATCTCACTCCCTCCCCTCTTCTCTCTTTCTCACCTCTACTTCTCTCCTCTCTCTCTCTCTCACTCTCTACTTCCCTCCCCTCTCTACATCATACCCTCTCTCTCTCTCACTCTCTACCTCCCTCCCCTCTCTACCTCTTACCCTCTCTCTCACTCTCTACTTCCCTGCCCTCTCTACCTTCTACCCTCTCAGTATCTACTTCGCTCCCCTCTCTACCTCCTACCCTCTCACTCTCTTCTTCCCTCCCCTCTCTACCTCCTACCCTCTCACTCTCTACTTCCCTCCCCTCTCTACCTCCTACCCTCTCATACTCTCTACTTCCCTCCCCTCTCTACCTCCTACCCTCTCTCTCACTCTCTACTTCCCTCCCCTCTCTACCTCCTACCCTCTCTCACTCTCTACTTCCCTCCCCTCTCTACCTCTTACCCTCTATCACACTCTACTTCCCTCCTCTCTCTACCTCCTACCCTCTCTCTCAGTCTCTACTTCCCTCCCCTCTCTACCTCCTCCCCTCTCTCTCACTCTACTTCCCTTCACTCTATACCTCCTACCCTCTCTCTCACTCTCTTCTTCCCTCCCCTCTCTACCTCCTACCCTCTCTCTCTCACTCTCTACTTCCCTCCCCTCTCTACCTCCTACTGTCTCTCTCTCTACTTCCCTCCCCTCTCTACCTCCTACCCCCCCCTCTTTGACCTATCTACCTCCTAGTTTTTCTTTTCCTGGCTTTCCTAGTTTTTCTTTTCCTTTCTAATTTCCCTTTAGATCCCACCAATTATTCCATATTTTACTATTTTCCACCTCTCCTCATCATTCTTCCAATCCAATGAACTTTCATTTTATCTTGTTTCCATTTCATCCTCCCAATTTATATTCTCATCTCTCTTTGCATGTCCTATTTTTCTTGTTTCAATGTTCTTTGTCGATAAGGGAGAATGAGAGGGAAGAAGAGGGAGAGAGGGTGGAGATGGAGGGGAGAGAGAGAGAATCCTAGTTTTCTTGTTTTCATTTCCTTCATTGATAAGGGTGATGGAGAGATATAGGGGAGAGATAGGGAGACAGAGGAATGATAGGGGAGAGAGAGGCAGAAGATAGGGAGAGATAGATAGGTAGAGAGATCTAGAGGAGACAAATAGAGAGAGATAGAGGAGACAGATAGGAGAGATAGGGAGATAGAGAGTGAGCGAGATGTCCAGAGAGATAGGGAGAGAGATTGAAAGGTAGAGGGACAATAGAGATATAGGGAGATAAGGGAGATAGAGGTTTAGGGTTTCTCAGGTTTAGGGGTTGAGAGAGAGAGAGAGAGTTGCTTAAGTTTAAGGTTTAGGGGTTTAGGGTTTAAGGGCATTATTTAGGGTTTAGGGGTTTTGAGAGAGAGAGAGAGAGAGATTATTTACGGTTTATGAGTTTAGGGTTTCTCAAGTTTAGGGTTAGGGGTTTAGCCTGGTTGCTCGAGTTTAGGGTTTACGGGTCAGGGGCATTATTTGAGGTTTATGAGTTTACAGTTGCTCAAGTTTAGGGTTTAGGGTTTAGAGTTGCTCAGGTTTGGGGTTTAGGGGTTAGGGTTTAGGGGTTTAGGGTTTAGAGAGAGATAGAGAGAGGAATGGTAGAGATTGGGAGAGATTGGGAGAGATAAGGAGATGGAGGTTTAGGGTTGCTTGGGTTTATGGTTTAGGGGTTTGGGTTTAGGGTTGCTCGGTTTTAGGGGTTAGGGGTTAGGGGCATTATTTAGGGTTTAGGGGTTAGGGGTTAAGGTTTAGAGGTTAAGGTTAGGGTTTAGAGAGAGAGGGGACCGATAGGGAGATATAGAGGAGACCGAGGGGAGAGATAGGGAGATAGAGGGTGAGGGACATGGCCAAAGACATAGGCAGAGAGATTGAGAGGTAGAGGGATTATAGAGATAGGGAGATAGGAGATTAGGGTTGATCAGGTTTAGGGTTTAGGGTTTATGGCTTAGGGGTTAAGGTCTAGAGGTTTAGGGTTAAGAGTTTAGAGAGGGAGAGATAGGGAGATAAAGGTTTAGGGTTTAGGGGCATTATTTAGGGGGTTTAGAGAGAGGGAGATAGAGAGATAAGGAGGTAGAGGGATGATACAGATATGGAGATTAGGTAGAGATAGGGGTTTAAGGTTGCTTGGTTTTACGGTTTAGGGGTTTAGGGTTGCTCAAGTTTAGGGTTACATGTCAAAAGCAGTCTATCTAACTTGATCTCTCTCCCTCCAGGATCTTTAAACATTTAAAACACTTATAATTGTTTCCATGCATGAAAGCACAAAGTTTCCATACTTCCCAAAATGCGCTCGCGTTATAACGTGAGCACATTTTGGGAAGCAAAAAAATAGGAAAAAACATGTGGGATTCATGATTCAGACCCCACATGTCTGTTATTCCCGTCTTTTCATGCGTGCTATCAGACAAGAAAATGCTTTTTTAGGGTGTTTAACATTTTAAGAATCATTTTTTGATCAATCCACCACCTTTTTTGTTTTTTCAACATAGAAGAACTTGTTTTGCATGTTTTTGGACAAAATTTGATTATTTAAACTGAAAGTTTCATGTTTCATATTGTTTCAAAGATAATTTTCATGTATTTAGATTGAATTTGATTATATATGTTTGTTTTTTTTATAAATTTCACTAATCCTATTCTAGAGTTATATAGAATTCAATATAGAATACGAAGAAACTTGCCAAAAAGATCAAACTTTTGAGGATTTTGAAGCCAAGTTTTAGAGGATTGGTCAACTTGAATCTCGAGTTATAAGGTATGATCTTTATGTATTCATTTACTTCACTTTATGTTCTTTAGAAAACTCACAATCACTAAAGTGGAACTATCTAAGTTAAAAAAGTCATCATTATGTGCATTAATAGAATTAAAATCATTAAAATATGATATATACATGAATTTGTTGTATCTTGAATTTGAAATATGTCATCGATACCTCCCTATAACAAAGTATTATCATCATTCTCTCTAATGTAACCAGTTGTATCAACATTTAAAATATAGTGTTATTGATGCTACAAATATGATATATTTGGTTCATATAGTAATGAGTTATCACTATCATCCTCTTGGCCATTTACCTTGACACAATAAAGAGTAGAGTAGACCCGGATGATTCATTGGATTGAATCAATGGAATGACAAAAAGGTGTGTTATTTTTCTTTGCTATCCTCATTTCACCTTCTATATTTTAGCTACTCATTTTAGTTAAATAGTGCAATTGCATTTGCATGCAGAATTTTAGTATGATGGAGGTAGGCATAATCCTTATGAAGTTTCCTTTGGAAGGAAAGTTAGGTAGGTTTTCATGATTATTTCACGATGATATGTCCTTTACTTACTATTTCATAATGAGTTTTAATGTTACTATGAGTTTTAATTCATTTTAGTGATGTTACTATTTCATAATGAGTTTTAATGACCAGGCCTCATTTGTTTCTTCACATTTGATGCTAACAATTGATAGCAGTGGTAAGGGCGACCTCAATTGATGCCCTAGAAGACATTGGATCAAGTGAGAACACCTTTATAGTACTAAATTTTCATGTACTAGAGAGGTATTATGACTGAATTTTTACATTTGACATCTCCTGGGGCCAAACGGATGACGTCAACACATCCAGGTGGGCGGGTAAATGCTAGGGGAGATGTCTTTTTGGTGGCAAAGCCTCATGGTCATTCTCGGGTATATCAAACACAAACAATCTCTCAAGAGCCCTAAGACAAAAAAAGGTGTCAAACTTTGGGTCAGGTGTTCCATCAAACTGTGACACCTAGGAACATCTTCTTTGCCTATATAGGTGGACATCATGTCCACCTACAAACTCTTACCTCAATTTTTTTTTTAAATCAATTTCATTTGCCTATGGTGGTGAGGAACACATTGTTCCAAAATGCTGCAGGTTCATGTAGTGGAAAGGTGCTAGGAGTGACAATTTGCATTCCATTGCTCGTGGGGCTAAACCAACTACACCAACGCGTCAGGGTGGACGAGTAAATGCTAGGGGAGATCTTGTTTCATGTGTCAAGTGTCACAGTTGTTCGGGGCAGCAACCTACTAGCAAAGTCCCTTAAGATCCCTAAGACCAAAAAATTGCAAACTATGACAAAATAATTTTCAGAAATAGTGGTAGCTGGGAACGTTATGTTTGGACCTATAGGTGCATGTGGAGTTCATCCACAAAAACCTCTCTCAGTTTTGGTTAACTCCAGTCTGTTTGACCATGCCAAAATCAAATGCATTCTCGCAAAATGCTTCAGTTTCATGCAGTGGAAAGGTGCTAGGAGTGAAATTTTGCATTCTACAGCTCGTGGGGTTGAACCAACTGCTCCAATGCATTGAAGTGGGTGGTTAAATGCAAAGGGAAGTCTCATTTCGTGTGCCAAGCATCCCAGTCATTCAGGGCAGCAGGCTACCGATAAAGTCCCTCAAGATCCCTAAGACTAAAAAACTACCAAACTATGACGAAGCAGTTCTTGAAGTTCGTGGTAGTTGAGAATGTTCTGTTTGGACCTATAGGTGCACATGGAGTCCGTCCACAATAACCTCTCTCGGATTTGGTCAACTCTAGTTTGTTTGATCATGTTGAAATCAAATGGATTCTTGCAAAATGCTTCAGTTTCATGCAGCACAACCTTGCCAAGAGCCATATTTTTCGTTCTGCTCATCGTGGGGTCGAACTGACTATGCCAAAATGTCAGTGTGGGTAGGTAAATTCTAGGGGAGGTCTTGTTTTGTGTGCCAAGCATCCAAGTCGTTCTGGGTTATAATCTATTGGCAAAGTCGAAAGGTGCTAGGACTAAAATTTTGCATTCCACGGGTCATGGGGCTGAACTGACTATATCAACACATCAAGGTGGGTGGGTAAATGCTATGGGAGGTCTTGTTTCATGCGCCAAGTGTCAAAATCAACACTAGAACCAATCAATCCTACAATATGATCAATATAAGTTCCCCATGCAGATTTCCTCCCAGGTGTAGCTGGTTCAGGTATGAGTCCATAAAGATAAGGCAAAAGATTAAGCCACCTGAGATGTGTCAAGATGCCCTTTCACCAAGACTCATAATTATCCTTACCCAATGTCACCACAAAAGGATTAATAGAAAAACCCATGATATCTCCTCAAATAAATCAGATCAGAGATCAACAATCTAAATATGTATTAATGTTGATAAATGAAGCTCAACAAAACAAATAGAACTTCTCCAAGTGCCAAAATGCCCAGAATGTCAAACATAAGCCATAAAATTGACAAATTGAATAAAGAATAATTGGGGCTAAATCTGATAAAAGTGCATTGGTAGTTGTGTAGATCTCCTCAATACCTTTCCAACGCCACAAGAATCATTAAAATTGGAGATCATGGCAAAAAGATACCAGCTCGGAGGCCAAAATGGGTATCTGGACTTCAAACAACAATAAATGTCACCAGCAGAAAAATATGGAAAAAATAAGAACACCACTAGATTGTGCTAGGAACCAGCTTTTCGATGCCTATTTGTTTTCAAAAATCTAACTCCATTTGCCCAAGTTATGGCAAAAAGAAAAAGACCCCCCTGAAGCACAAATTAGGGCAAAAAATAGCCCATGCTACTAAAGTTGGTGAAATGCCGCCAAAAAATAGAGATATTGCTAAGTTTGACTGTCACTAGACAAATTTAGAATCAATGCCAAAATTGGAGAGTCTGCTAAATCTGGTAGAAAAGTTAGATACGACCAAAGATGGCTTAACTATCAAACTCGCCTCCAAATTTGGTGACTACCAAAAAAGGCACAATTGCCAACTTGCATGCGTGGAGTCCGAGGTGACCGCTGGTACACAAGTGGGTCCTATTTTTTTTATTGATTATTTTTAACAAAAAAAATTAAAAGAAATAATGTGAGGTGTGGGGGGATAGAGACACCCCACACGACCTCTATATTGGGGGTCTGCAGCCCAAAAGGGACCACAGCCCAATGGGCGCAGGACTCTAGGGTTTGTGACCTCTATTGGGCGTGGGGCTCAAGGCCTCTGTAGGCCCTTGGGATCCCCTATGCAGGTATGGCTTGCGCAAGGGTTTAAACACCCAATTTTTTTTTAAACCCCTTTTCTTACAACTTTTTTTTAATAAAAAAAACTTGCAACAATAATGTTTTCAATATATATTTTTTTGAAATTTTTACCTCGATCTACGTTTTGGAGAGGTCGTACAGCTTTCATGGCAAATTTTTTTTGGCCCAGATGATCTCGAGACTGATTTCGACAATTTGGCAGTCGATCTTAAAGTTTTTAAACTTTCTGAGCATGATGCCAGAGTCAAATTTGGCCCAAAACACTTTGAAAATTAGCTTTCCTTCGGATCAAAAAAAACATTTAATGAAACCCTTGTAGATCTGGCCTACGAAGCTCAAATCAAGCCAAATAAAAGGCTAATCTGACTATTTTGACTGCTCTAAATCTAATGGAAGACTTTGTTTTGCATAGAAACACACCTAGCAAATGGTTCTTGCTTGATTTTTCTCTGAATCTAAGAAAGGGCTTGCAGATCTAAAGCTCTGATACCGTGTGAGAAACATTGATTGACTCAAACCACCAGGATCACTTGCAAAACCTAGGATTTACCTTCTACAAGAGAAAAAAAAAGGATGAATTTGCACAATATTGGATGCAATAATGAAATCAAATTAAAGAATTACATGTGACAACTTGCTTTTATATTTGCAAGTTAGAAAACCCTAATATGAATTAAGAATAATCTAAGACTAAAATAGTCCTAAGTCAATTTAATAAAGTGTAATTAAATATTTAATTACACCAACACACTCTTCAAACTCTGTTGTTGAATTAATAGACTCCAATACTTAGCCAGGAATCACTGTAATTTCCTCACGTTGCCTTCCCAAAACCACTGCTCGGCCTTCTACAACAACCACACCTTCAAAAGTGTGTAACACCCTAACAAGGGAATGGACCAACTATGAATAAAAATGCCAAACACTGAAGGCAAGGGTTTAGAGACCCTAACCCAATGGCTAGAATTTATGAAGCTCTCAGTGAAAATCGCCCACCATATTCATCATAATATGTTCAAGAAGTTAGAAATAATCTCCACAAAATATCTCTCATGAAGAGCAACAACCTTCATAAATATATCGTTTCAAATCGCCATCAAACGAAACCAAATTTATTAGTCATAGAATATTCAATAAATTTACATAGTAAACCCTTCGACAAACTCAACTATACATGCATGATACTAATGATGAAAAAAATAATCGGAGTCGATTGGGTGACTTACTATAAATAGACGCTCTCTCCAAGAAGTTTGGAGAACACACTGAAAGCCAGAAATTACTTCTAAAAGAGTCATAAAGGTCCTTAAGACCAATGGAGCTCACTGTCAATAACAAACATCACTGCAGATCACAACCTAAATGCTCCAAGAACCTTGGAGTACCCCTCATCATACACTGAATTGCCTCAACCAAAATTGGGAACTGGTAAATTTTCTTTTAAAAAACTATAACTATATAAATATTATATATTATATTATATTATGTATAATATATTATATTATATATTATACATTATTATAAATATTAAATTTTATATATAGCACAACTGTACCCAACCGTACCCAAATCAAAGAAAAAAATCACCGTATCGGCATACCAGAACCCAGTTCCCGTACCAAAACTAGCAACTTAGATATTTTTCAATTCAATCATTTGCAACATACCCTTCATTAATGAAGTTGAAGGGTTCTCCTTCCAATGAAAGATTTAGAGCAACATGGGTGCAAGTTGGAAACAATTTATGACAGTCAAAACTCACTTGATTATTTCTCGAAAATATTGTGTTAGCTACAATATCTATTTGCTTCAGCTGGAAACATTTATCTGTGAGAGTTGGCTATGATTGGAGCCGCCCAGGATCTAGGACTTCATGAAAGCATAAGAGAGATCAAATGAGAGATTAATGCTATTCTATCAATGAATGTAAAAAATTGTTATTACAATGTACATGATATGCCTTGCTTATAAAGACAAGGTGAGAGCTAGAAAGGTGGAGTGAAAGGTGGAGTGAAAAGTGGAGATATTCCTACAACATGTGTCAATTAGAGGATGATAACTAATTGCACATGTGGAGGATAAGACAACTCACTCCAACTATCAACAACTCAACACACAACTAGACACAACTAGTAGACTCACTAAGTCAACTTAACATGTGTGAATTATGTGTGATGTGTGAATATTATTTAACTAGTAAATAGTTAAATAAGATGAATTATCCACACAAGGGTAAACCAGTTAGGTGATAACCCTGTTCACACCAACATTATCAACATTCCCCAAAAGTCTTGTACCTTCAAAATGACCCATCTTACTATTGTTCAAGTCTGAAAATAATAAATAATGATCTGATTTTATCAAAATCAATAACCTGAAAGTGGAAAAATAGCTACAAATCTGAAGTCTCCTTGTATGATCACGAATGGTGAGCATTACATTGTTCAAAATCAACTTGGAAGAGGCTGGAAAAAACTCCCAAACAACTTCCAACTAATAGGTCCTCCACTCCTTGAATGAATTTCTTTACAAATCTTCATAAATGTGAACCGCCATTAATGTGTCGTGGCTAATCTACAACCAAACAGCAAAGTCAAAATTGAAAATTTGAACTATTTCATGCCATGGAACACCTCTTTGGTCACCACAACCTTCCAATATACTCTGTTGGTGACCTTTATCATGAATTTGTAGGGATAAAACAACTACACCATGCTTGTGTTGTACAATTCCACTATTCATGTGTGCCTCATCAGATCTTCTAATGCTTCCAAAAGCATCTTTTTCAAATTGAATACCTCTAATGCAACGAATCCAAGTGCCATCAACCAAATAAACCTTCAAGGTATTAGGAATTTTTAAACTATCATAAATCAAATAGCATCCCATCCAAGAGGTGGATTGTCCAATGAGAAGAAATCATGTTTAGACCCTTCTCTTACCAAATCTTCATGCAACATAAGTTCTGAACTTGCTTTTTCTACTACTGTTATGAAAATTCCAGCAAGCTCAAAATCACTTTTTGAAAACTTGTCAAAGTTAGGAATTATGAAGTCTCCATGTTTCAACACATGCCATGTGGAAACTTCACCTGAATCCCATATTTTGTTATTACTATCACCATGGTTACTTGAAATAGGATGTGTCTTAGCATCCAACTCAAAGAGTGGATTAACAAAGGATGACTCTGCATCCATCTCAAAAAGAGGATTATCAACAAACTGAAAAATATTTTTTTCCCCTTGCTCAAACCCATCTTGTTGATCCAAATCAACACATGCAACTTCTGATTTCTTTGGAAAGATCTCTAAATCAAATTCCTCTTGAAGACAATCAAGCTCATCAATTGCTTGCTTGATTTCTTTAACTCTTTCTTCATTCTCTTGCTCCCTAGGAAATTTTGTAACAAGCTGATCTTCTACCTCTAGTAGCACCATTTGGGTACTCTCTAATGAATCCTTAGTTGACTTAAGCTCAAAGGTGAGCTTATCAACTTCTTCCTCTTTTCATTTCCATGCATCAAGGATCTCTTCTACAGACTTGATGGTATGATCCTTGTTTGAAAGAAAGTTGAAATAATTTGATTTCATTGTCTCCAAAGTATCTTTGACTACATGCAAATCTGCAAGAGTGGATCCTACTTCAGCACCTTTCCGTCTCTTCTCAATTTGTGCCTTCCAATAGAGTTCTTCAATAACCCGTGTGTGCTATCAAATCTTGATAAGGCTTGCACAACCCTATCTTCAATGACTATCAACTAATTCTTTAAAAATTGTAACTCTCTAGCCCTTTGATCAAAATCGGCTTCACATAACAAATTTTTTGATTTGTCTACAAGAGTATGATTCTTAAAATCGACTACCTCTATGACATCCTTTTTGCATATTTTATGTTCTGAGGTTAGGACAACACCATGCTCAAAAAAAGAATCATCATAAGCTTGCTCCTCATCATAATTTGGTGTCAAAACACCTCCTCCAAAGGTTCTGTTTGGAAGTCAAACTGATATACATTTGGCATTGGAGACCTTCTCTCAACAATTGAACTATCATCACTAAAGTGATGTAAGAATTCATCACTATATGTTGATTTGAAAACTTCAACACATTCAACTTCATCATTCTCTTTTTCTAAAAAAGCATTAGTAATTTCAACAATTCTATCACTTGCATACCTTTCCTTAGTGTCATCAAGGTTGCCATTGGTCTCATAAACCCCACCAGATTGATCTAAATTTGTAACCAAGGTTGTTTTTTTGACATTCCCATCATCTGTAGATGCATGCATTTCTATGAAGTCATTCTAGAACTCTGTCAAACATACCTCTTGAGATGAGACATTTTCTTCTTCAAAAATTCCTGTTGTGAACTTCTCTTCTTCCTCGTGCTCCTTTGTCACACATTCTTCCTCATCCTCATTTGTCAGATAAGGTCTCAATTTTTCCTCACACTAAGTAATCACCATTTTAGCTAAGACTTGTTCAACTGGTAAAGATTCTCGATCATCATTCCACATGTTAGTCGATAAGATAGATAAAAGTGACTGGGGCACATCATCACTTTCATTAATAATCAAGATCATAATTGACTGCATGGTTGTTATAACATTATCTAAATGATATTTTCTAATGGTAGCAAAATAATGGTGAAATATTTTGAGAATTAGATCATTCCAACCCATGTCTATCATGATGTTACCAAATCTTATTTGTGCAAATGTTTCAAGAATGGTTACCCTCTTAGTAAAATAAGGACTTGTGACATCATCCAAACCTTGGAAACTACCCATCAATAGTTGAAATATCTCCTTCATTATGTTCTTTTTGTATGGAACTTTAGGAGCTGTAATTCTCATGACTTCACTAAGGCAAAAAGAAATTGTAAGTCTCACATCTTCGTTTTTGTGTCTCAACAACTCTAGCTTACCCAAAGAAGTCATAGCTACTTGCATTCACTAAGAAGGTGACTGATCAACCATGTATAAACAATCCTCTACTTCCTCCAAAGTGCTGAGAAGAACATCTTTTGACCAAGGTAGGTGTTAGTTTTTTACTTGCATTGTAGAGTTTTCCACCCAAATTTTCTTCTTTCAATTAACTCATTTTTCCTAAACACCATTTGAAATGTTCTTTCCAATTCCTCCCGATTTTGTCTAAGGGACTCAAGCAAAGAGTTTGTTGTTTTTCTATCTTCCATGATTAAATGAACCCTAATTTTTGAAGTGCTGAAATGAACTAGTACTACTAATTACTAACAAGGACATCAAATAGCAAGTGAAAGAATATGAAAAATGATCACCACATAGCTTTCAAACTGTTGATAAACTCACCATGCTCACTAAAATCTGTAATAAAAGACTAAACACCAACAGGGTAGCAACACCACCAGCTCTGATACCACTGTAATGACCAACCCCAATATTTAAACCAATTTTTTTTCCAAAACCCACAAATATTTCTGACTTCTAGTGAGTAGGCATTTCATCAAACACTTTGCATTGGGAATAGTTTGACAATGAGCAGTTTAGAATATAAATCATTCATAAAAACTCCACCAAATGCAAGAATGATATTTGTCATTTCAACAAACAGTTTGTTGTTTAATTAAATCATTGTAAGCTAATTACAATTCTCTTTCCCAGTTCACTGATCGGACAGGGGTCTAAAATCACTTCCCAATGTTAATTTTTCAAGAACAAGAACAATGAACATTTTTAAATCTTAACATTAGCTTTGTCAACCATAGAACATTCAAATAATACTCAGAAATGAAAGATAACTCACAAGAAATAGTTGTATATGAAGTATGACATGTATAAATATGAAGTCACAACAGTACAATAGCTATTTGGACAGCAAGAATTAGAACCTCGATCTCATCAATACATAAACTATCAAATGGTGCTAGCCATAAAGATAGATACAAGAGCAAAGATCCTTTACAAGAGTGCCCAAACTACCCTACTCACAGTGCCACTCTTCAAACTCTGTTGTTGAATTAATAGACTTCAAAACTTAGCAAGGAATCATTGCAATTTCCTCACGTTGCCTTCCCAAAACCACTGCTCAACCTTCTACAGCAACCACGCCTTCAAAAGTGTGTCACGCCCTAACAAGGAAATGGACGACTATGAATAAAAACACCATACACCAAAGGCAAGGGTTTAGCGATCCTAACCCAACTTAGCTGGAATTTATGAAGCAAATGAAAATTGCCCACCATATTCATCATAATATGTTCAAGAAGTTGGCCGTTAAGGGCGTGTTTCAGTGGTTAAGTCGCTCAGTTGTAGTAGCGGCCACCAGAGTTCAAACCCCTGTTGGGCCAACAAGTTCACAGGCTTTATGCCTTCGTTGGGCCAACGAGCTCGCGGGTTTGAAGTGTTCCTTCTTGGGGATGAGGTCCCCTGCGTTGTGGCCTCACCGATTCAACGCTCCAGACAAAAGCGTTAGTGTGGAGCTGGAGGGCGTGTCGCGCCAACGTCACCAGTCACGTTAAAAAGTTTACCAGGCACATTATCTTTAAAAATATATATATATGTTCAAGAAGTTAGAAATAATCTCCACAAAATATCTCTCATGAAGAGAGACAACCACCTTTATACATATATCCTTTCAAATCGCCATCAAACGAAACCAAATTTCTTATTCATAAAATCTTCAATAAATTTGCACAATAAAAAACCCTTAAATCTGCAAATGAAACACAAGCAATCTCTATATGAAATTGCTCCAATATTTAGCAATTAACATAAGTGTAGATTTTGGATAAATCTATCAACAAACCATTCTACACAAACTATGACTCTAAATGAATCACACAGTATTAACCAAGGAGGATCTTTCACACAAAGCCTAATCTTCTCCAAAATGGTTTTCGTCCTCAAGAAGACTGAGATGAACAGAGTTCAATCAGCCTAATCTTCTCCAAAATGGTTTTCGTCCTCAAGAAGACTGAGATGAACAGAGTTCAATCCCACAAAACCACGAGGGTTTCGTAAAAGGAAATAATAATAATAATCTATCTATCCAAATGAGCTCTCACAACCTCTTTTTATAATTTTCCGAGGAACTTTCCAAAGGTTATATTTTTAAATTCACTTTTAAACTATTCCATTTTGCTCCAAAGACCCTTTTTGAATAATAATAATAATTGATATGCAAGGTCCCTTTTTTAAGGGTCCATGATTTAAAAACTATTACACTAAGTTTTTTTTTAATTATTTCATAAAATTAAACAACCTTAGTGAAATAATTAAATAAATACTCATTAATTCACCCGAGTCGTGAAAATCACTAAAATAGTATCGGAATCAAAATCTAACTATACTGTCATGTCCCTATAATTAAATCGATTATGTATTATTCATTCAAATTGAAAATATGAAAGATATTAAAATCTATTATCAAAAATCATAAATTGAATACCTTTAAATTAAATATTATAAGTTGAAAATATTTATATTAAATAATATAAATTACATATATTCAAATTAGATATTAAATATACTATATTTTATATATACTGAAATATATTTAAAGCTATTCAAAATAAATATCAAATATACAATATTTGATATATATTTAAATATTATAAATTAAATACTATACTACTAATAAATTAATTATATTTTAAATGGCATAAGGCCACATAAGTGGCAGCAGCGAATGTCACAATAGAAGCAATCAGAAATAAGGATATAAACTATTTGTATATGGTGGCAATTGAAATAAAGTAACAAACATCAGCAATTAAGTTTAGATAGTAATGGGCAGTGCTAACAAAGGATTATGTCCCTTGTAAAAGGTTATCCCTCTTCAAAAAGACAACTCACTTCATAGGGAATTAAAGGTATAAGTTTAGATTGGTGTGAGAGGGAGGGGGCATATAAAACTTGAAGAATAAATAAAATATTCAATCAAAAGAAAACTGATATACAGGTCTGCAAGAAAGAGGTATAGAAAAGGATACATTTTCTGATTATATTAAACTGAGTATTTAGTGCAAGACAGGGCCAAGAAATACACACAGCCATGTACATATATATATCAGCTATGATGTATATATTATCATAGAAGTGACATCAGAAGCAAGTAATTAAGGCAGCCAGGTATGTATATAACATCAGTGATATACATAGTTATAAAGGTAATAGGAGAATGGTAATGTAACCTATTCTTTTGAATAATTAGTTATGCTTATTTAATGAATAAATATATTCAAATGCATTTGTAATTATATCAATACTATTGATGTTATGGATAATAATAATTTGATCAAGGAAGGTTGAGGTAGGACTGCAAGGAGGGGGAATGGTGAATGATCCCTCACTAGGCACACCACCTCATGATGATGGTTAAAGACCATCGGTTAAGGACCACATGAGGCCAATGGAGGATAAGGTCCTGCAGTTGGGCCTAGTGTTGAGGATCTAGGACACCCTATTGCAGCCTTCCAGACTATCCCCACTTGAGTCAATTATTGATATAAGTGAAAAAGAGGATCTTCAATCATAAGAGGAAGGGATGGTGTGATGGAGGGGAACAGCGTAAAGCCCTCACTAGGTACGCCACCTCATGATGATGGTTAAGGACCATCGATTAAGGACCACATGAAGCCAACAGAGGATAAGGTCTTGCTGTTGGGCCTAGGGTAGAGGAAACTTGGGACACCTCATCATGTTCCACTCCCCCCTCTCTATAGTTGAACCCACATAGTCCTTGAGACTTGTTACATTTCTATATACGATCTTTGTTTGTTGTTTATACTTAGCATTTCAAGTATTCATGTCTATACTTGGTGACCTTGGATGGCAGATGGGTCCACGGTGTAGTATGGGATGCACCAAATCCCCATTCCAATTGTCCGATGGTATACTTACATGTATTAATGCAACTTACCCGTATTCATTCCTTGTGGTGTAATTTAAGTGTATTCAAGTATATACCTTGTGGATTATGTGTATTTGAGTATATACTCTATGTATTCAAGTGTATACTTCATGAGGCTAATGTAATATTGTAAGTGCTTTCTAACTTGTTGCAGGAATTAAATCAAACCAAGGTACTCTCTAAACCTTTATTTCCTTGGAAATCGATAATTTAGGGTAAAATTAGTATTGTTCCTAAAAGGGACATTACATATACAAACATGATACTGATGATAAAAAATAATAATCGAAGTCGATCAAATAACTTACTATAAATAGACACTCTCTTCAAGAAGTTTGGAGAACACACCGAAAACCGAAAATTACTTCTGAAATAGTCATAAGGGTCCTCAAGGCCAACTGAGCTCACTGTCAATAACAAACGTTATTGCAACTCACACCCTGAATGCTCCAAGAACCTTGGAATACCCCTCATCATACACTGAACTGCCTCGGCCAAATTTGGGAACTAAACAAAAGCACACAAATCAGAATAGCTAAAAATGGGGACATTACAATAATTCTCCAATGTCGTTCTGTGGGTGAGCTATAGTGTGTCTTTGAAATCACACTTCTTGTTAGAATCAGTGTTTTCCTTGGGGTTTAGAGAAGTGATGATTTGACCCAGACTCGTAAAAAGATGAAATGGTAGCATATCTGCTGTAAATTGCAATCCTTCTCCTTTACTTATTAACTATTCCAAAATTTTAAATAACAATGCCAAATCTGTCGTGCAGAATAAGAAATGATATTGGAAAACCTAATTGCTAAGAAAAATTGTGGAATGGATTAAAAAATCGCTGAAAATTGCAGCACAAAAATTAAATGTGATTTGAACACATGTAGTCGGGAAGAAATCGGTCAACAAACGTTGACCACAACTTATTTTAAAAACGCAATTCCATCAGGGAAAAAATCGGCAGCAGTGGCATTTCACAATTTTGGCCATTAATCACACGTTTTCGATGATTTCTGCTTCTATGGTCCAAATTATCTAAGGTAGTTTTTAATGATTTTCTATAAGAAAATTAATAAGCTTTCATTTGATCTGCTATTTTTTGAGATTTTCTCAATTGGCAGAAGCTACTACATGTGCTCCAAATGCAATTGTTGCGTGAAGAAAAGGGTAGAGTGAGATCTCTCAGACTGGGAAATGTTAATAACCACTTGTGAAGGAATCGTAAAGATCCAAAGGAAATCTATTTGAACAGTTAAATTTTTTAATTTTGAATTTGATTTCCTTTACTTCTTATAAGATCATTTAAATGCATAAAATCTAGCAATCGGGTCCGAGATTGTCCATTTATGCCAACAGTAACAGTAACTAGGCTCTGGACATCAATGTTGCTAGTCTGCAAAGGTAAAAGACTGAGATTACTTGCCTGGAATCTGTCAAAGTTGAAATGATAGTTTTGAGAACTGGACATGGTAGTCTATTCCTAATTTTCTTAATGCAATAGAGTAAATTGTGACCAAGTGTCTACAACATGAATCGTAATGAGATGAGCACCAAATTTGTGAACCACATGGCTCTTGGACTTCCATGCCCTTGAATGAGGGATGATAAGTTTTATAGAGAGAGCTGGTGATTTTCACGGTTGCCAGATGGGTAGGTATTGGATTCTTTACAGGTTGTATTATTTATGAGACAAAATTTTGAATTAAATACCACCTGCGTAGAATTAAAGCTTTTTCTTCTCTTTTTGGTGCGTGATTATCGTACGGTATGGAAACTTATATTTTTATGGCCTTATTTTGTTAGTTGGACATGCTACACAGAGGAAAGCTTTAGAAAAAATAAAAAATCGGGATGCATTGATTATTTGCAGAATGCTTTCGATTTCTGTTTGAGTTTTAGTATGGAAAATAAATGTATCATTTCCTACCTGCAAAATATTATCTGCAAATGGGACTTTGTGAAGTGAACTAAATCTTCATAGCTTAGCTAACATAGATAAGTGAACTCAACATGATTCTGTAATTCTCTCAACAGATTGCCTTACCTAATCTTCTGCCTGTCTTGAATGGTTGCGGTATAAGACCATGACTCTCTTGGCAGGGTATTTGCCTGATCCACAAGTAGCAGTGGCCACAACTTCAATCCTCATCCAGACTACCAGCCTCATGTACACTGTTCCAATGGCACTGAGTTCTTATGTATCCACTAGAGTGGACAATGAGCTAGGTGCATGCAGGCCTGAAAGGGCACAACTTGCCACTCTAGTAGCCCTTCAATGTGCACTTGTAATAGGCCTGATCAATGCGACATGGACTGTCTTATTCAAGGACAAATGGGTTAATGTGTTCACAAATGATGAGGGTGTTTCTGGCCTTGACAGCAGCTGTTATGCCCATTATGGCCCTCTTGTGAGCTGGGCAATTGCCCTCAAAAACAGGGTGTGGGGTGTCGAGAGGCAGTTCCAAGCCTGCCATTGGTATTAGAATCAATCTTGTTTATTTCACTTCCTTGGCGCCCCTGTTGCCATGGCTCTAGCTTTCTGGCTTAAGGTTGGTTTTGGTGGCTTATGGTATGGCCTGCTAGTTCTCCAAGTTGCCTGTGCTCTCTCAATAATGTTTGTTGCTCTAAACACACATTGGGAGTTCAAGGCTGTCCAGGCACAACAATTTACTGGAGGCTCCATAGACTCTGAATTACAAATGTAAAGAAGCAAAATTGTTGATGTAGATGAACAAAAGAGTATGTTCTGAAAAGACCAGATACATATCGTAAACTTCCAATAATAAAAAAATACAAAAACATATTTTCTGAATGTAAAACTTTGTAAGGCTCTTCGAGTTTTGTCAGGATGAAGACACTTGCAGGAGTGAAATAAAATAGTCCAATTTCTGTTGATAAATAACATGGGATGTTAGTGAAGAAGAAAAAGTGTGGGAAATAGCTAACCTCATCGTTATGTAGAAGAAAGAACAGAACCTTAAAAAGCATTCTGTCACAGCAAAAGAATCAGTTTTACCAGGAGGCATGTCTCCCCCCACTTGGGACGTGTCTCCAAGACTCGGACACATTTCCCGTCTCTGAGACACGGCTGGATACATCTCCCATCGCAGGAGACATCCGGGTGCGTCTCCAAGTAGCCTCCATCGTCAAAAAGGCGTCTCTCATTGTTTGTTTTTCTCGAAACTTCATTTCCTCCTGCATTTTTGCCCGACGCAATTTTTTCTGTGATTTTTTTGGACAGATTTTAGGGTTTTCCTCATTTCTGTCTTTCGGCTTTCCTTGGCAATCCAAAGCATATGAGTCCAATGGATACAAGTCCAAAGCAAGCAAGGACTGTTACAGAACCTGTTAACTTTATCTTCCATGGTTTGTTCAAATTTTCAAGTAAAACATGAAAGCTTATTTTAAGAAAAATTAACATTTGAGATAGAAGCATGCATTTTAAAGTAGCAATACCATAACAAAAATGCAAACATAACATCTACAATAGCAATGGGGTATAATTAAATTTAGTTTTAATTTAATTTATATGTCAAATACCAATTAAATTTATTTTTAATTTATATTTATATGTGAAATAGCAATGTGTGCTATTTTCAGTTTTAATTTTAGCAAATTATTAAATTATATTAAAAAATAAATGGCATCTCCAAGTACCCCCATCTCCTATTTTCAAAAACAGGCATACCAGTACCAGTCTCCTGACAACCTTGAAAAGAATATGATGATTATACACTACAAGGCCAAAATAGCAAGAAAGAACGGTCACTAACCAGATCAGTGCCACTGGAATACAAAACCCCTGCTCCTGAAGATGCAAAATTAACACCCTCCATCATATTCTCCACCATTCCATCCAATCCAAGATATGTGAGAATGAATGGCAGCCACATGAACAGAGTTGTAAGACACACAATTACAACGATTCAATACTTCACCTATACATAATATGCTGGACCTAAATTTCACAGCCATGAATATCAAAATTCAAAGAAAAAGAAAATGAAACAAGAAGCCAAAGATCAATTTACATTCCCAAATGGTCTACAGTGAGCAGCCATTGGAGAATCTGCCAGTGGGCATGTGGGCATCAAAATCTCTGCCATAGTGAGGCATGTCAGCTCTCGCAAAAGTACCCAAATAAATATTGTTTCCAAAATCTATGGTAGAGTCGGGAAAATGTAAAAAAGCAGGAACAAGTGACCCAGATTCTGTTTCCCGTCTGGTATTTCTTCATTGCTTTTTGCTTGCAGCCACAGCTATCGAAGCAGGTAAATCATTGTTCAGAGAAGAATACGTTCAATACTGTGAATTTGTGAGTGGAATGGAAGTGTCTAGAACATTGGTGGCTTAAATTAACCAGTTCGCTCCTTGTCAAAAATAAAAATAAAAAATTTGGAAATTCGGTCACACTCTTTTTCTTTCAGTACAGTCACAGGTTCCTCATCTCTTTCCAGCAGAAAGTAGATTTCCATTTCATACGCCAAAAAACATTTAATGAGATGAGATGTGTGATGCTGAATTCTACCACCGCTAACAGAAAAATGTGGCCTGCATGATCTATTGGAAATCTGTAGGCTGGATTGACTTAAGAGTTTCATTTAATTGTTACTGCCAGTGTCCATTTTGAAAAAATAGACAAAAAACATTAATAGAGTTGAATCTCCACCTTCAAATGCAAAAAAAATTAAAGCAGATTTTCATCTATGCACTAACTGTTCGCAGCAACAAATAATAGCAACGTAGATAAATGATTCATTTGAAATTATTGGAAAAAGTAATTAAATAAAAACTATAGGGTTGTTGATCAACTTTATTTAATTACACATTTTGATTGTTTAAAAAAGTCACAAAAAAATGCATCCAATGAATGCATTAGTATACCTGCCTACTGGCAGGAACTAATAATTCTTGAAAGCAATTACTCAAAGAAAATAGTCCATGATAATGGTATATTTCACTAGCAAATTTATGCATCTGGTTTGTATCAAAAAATGGGATGTTCATTTTACAAGTTTAAATGAGATATTACACATAATTGCCATGAAAGAAACAACCAATAAATACCATTGTAAAGTATTAATTTTCTTATGGAGTGAAAGACAAAAACATGTTATTACCATTTTCTTGGGCTTTGAAGGGCAAGCAAACATATCGTTACTAAACATGATCTCCCACCAATAAACAGGGCAAAATAAGGGCATCCCATAATATGCTGGTTTTTCACTCGCACCATCTCACTTCTTGTCGCTTTACCTTGAACATTTAATTATAATTTAAAAGGACCAATTCAATTAACATGGCAATTGTTTTACAATTGAACAATTGCCATGGTCACATCTATATATCAAACTGCACCAAAAAAAAGTTCTCCCCGTACCTATTCAGCAAATGAAACTCCTTTGATTTCCTGTAAGCATCACCTTTTAGAATTGTCCATAGTTCCACGGAGTTTCGGGGACGGGGACGGGTGGACGGCAGGGGACGCGTTTCGGGTTCGGGGACGGGGTGGGCCTAAATTTGGGTACGGCGGGGGACAGCGGGGGGACGGCGGCAAGGGGGCGGCGGGGGAGCGGTGCGCTGAAATACATATAGTACTTGAAAAATTAGTTATAAAAAGAGGTATAACTGTAGAAGTCTATAAGATGTATAAATTAGTTATAAATTAGACATGTATGCAAAATGTGGAAGCATAGACAAGGCACATGAATTGTTTGACAGAATGCCTCAAAGAAATGTGGTCTCATGGACTGCAATGATTGCAAGATATGCACAAAATGGATTTGTTGAACAGGCTTTAGAAATTTTAAAGCAAATGCAATTGGCTGGTGTAAAGCCAAATTCCACAACTAACATAGACATGTATGCAAAATGTGGAAGCATAGACAAAGCACGTGAACTGTTTGATAGAATGCCTCAAAGAAATACATCGGCAAAATTGGGGGACAGCGGGGGACGGCGGGGGATGGTGGGGACGTTTCTCAAAAGTCTCCCCGTCTCGGAAACGGGGAGACGTGGGGACGGCTGTATTTTACGGGGGGGACGCGTCCCCGTGGAACTAGGGAATTGTCTAAATCACCAACAGGGTTTTTTTGGACCATAGATAGAAGTCTTTGCCCACCACCATTTCCCCACACACTACCACCAGATGAGTTTTGACTGCTCTCACTCATTGAAAAATCAGCTAAATTAACTCTTTGAGATTTAGATGTCTTTTTTTTCTGCTTTTCTTTTCCTCCACGACTAGTTCCTTAATTTTGCCATTAGGCCTCTCTGACCCACAGACAAGACAAAGCATGCTATGTGGACTGTTCAGTAGAGTGCATACATTGCACTCCCATTTTTCACCGAAGGATGAATTTAGTTTGTCAGGTACAAGGGGTGGCCTTTGATGGTGATCAGCTTGCTCGTCAGAGGAAGAACCACTCGCTCCAGACACTTTATTAGAAGCATTGGTTTCCCATGGCTTAGATTTTACTTTTGCAACCCGGTACCCATCCTCGGATAGTACCTCTAATTCATCAAATGTATTTCCCACACAATGAGCAGAGTCTGAAACCAAACTTGTAATATGCTGCCCTGTTCTGCTGTAAATTTTTTTGTCTTTTTAATGTGTTTTTGTATTTTTTATTAGGTCTTTCAGACTAGACAGAAGATGCAGAAGGGGTTTTAGTTTGAAATTGCATGTGTGTTTTTGAAAAAGATCTTGCCATAAAAACATGAAATAATTGATGAAAAATCAACTAGGAATAAAAATGAGCACACTGCAACCTTGGAAACACATACTCAAATGCATATTTTGCATCTTTTTCCATTTCTGAGTTCGCTGCTACAAATTTTGAATTGACAAGAGAGGAAGATTGATAATTTATGGAATCTTACAACGAAATGAAGAATACCCAAAAGTGCATACGTTATTCCAACCTCATGGCATCATGGCAGCCACTTTGCATCAATACCCATATGCCAAAACTGATTTCTGTGAGCACCCATGTCAAACCCTAGCTGGAACTAGAAATTGCAGCAACACCCAATAGCTCAAATCTACAAAACTCAAATACTCAGATGGATTATTTGCAACACAACATCAAAATCCATCACTCCTCAAACATGCACGCCAAAATACCAACATGCAAGCCAAAAATCTCCACAAATTCTGTCAAAATGCCACAAACATGATACCAAAATGTTGCTAATGGGCTGCCATGAAAGAATATGCAATAATCTTCAATACCCATTAACCCTAGCCGCCATCATATGTAGAAATCAGCAATATCAAACCCTTCCAATGGCTGCCACAATGAGGAACCAGCAATATCAACCCAAATACTAAACAATTTAATGCAACTGTGAATCCTGAGATGAATTCACCAAGTGGGCTGATCTGGGTTTTTGTCCAAATAGCCAAAACCTCTAGGGTTTTTGTCCTAGGGTTTACCGAACCTACAAGCCAAAGCTCTCAAGCTCTTAAGGAAAAATTTCTTTCAAAATAACATATCAAGAATGAATCCTCATTCCACTTTTTCCTCCTTTTATATTTCTTTTCCCTTTCAAAAGTAATACTTTATTTTATTCCTCTTTTAATTTACTTTTTCCCTCAAAAGTGACCTTACTTTATAGTTTGTCATTGACATCATTATAAAGTCACTTAATATCCTTATACCTCCATATGTTGGCACTCCATTTGGCATAATAATTAAATACTTTATGACATTAATATATTAAACTGATGCACTAAGAAGGAGAGTACTGAAATATACACCCAAAGGGTCAGCTGAATAACCCTGAATCACCCTCAAAGGGTCCCCTAATCACCACATTAGCCTACGGGGAACCAATGATAATAGGTTAATCCTCCGAATTCTGATGCTCACGAAAATGGGAACATAACAGAACTCGATGCTGCATCCTCACTACAATTGGCATCAACATTCTTTCCCTTCCTACAATTGTTAATGTTATTTGATGTATTCAATCTTACAATCTGACTTGTGATTTGACTTACTGCACTGCGAATTTTTCATCGCAACATTGTTAGCCTCTAGAAGTTCTCTTTGCTCATCTTTATCAGGACATAACCTTGCTAGCTCAAGTACAAGATGTGACAAGCCCAGCTGTGAAATATGTGTATGATACTTTATGGCACTGATGGTACCATTACGAAATTGAGCAGATAAATCTTTAAATGCTGAAAATTGTTGTTCATCACCTCCCAAACCTGATTGAATACTCTCAATTAGTGCTCTGTTTGCAGCACATGTCTCCTCCGCACTTAGCAAAGGTGCATTGTCTGTAACAGTGCTTTGATTTTCAGTTCCAGATAAAGTTGGCACATTCTGCCTCACTAAAATAGGAGGAAACTCATCTGGCTTTGGCACCATCTCTCTATCATTTGCAATAGCAGACACTCGTGGATCTGCTCCACTAGTATTTCTCATTACTGGTCTTTCCAAATGGTTCATATTCCGATTAGTTATCAGATTGACATTTGTCCGATTGACAGTTGTCTGACTGACAAATGAACTTACAGACTGTGAGAAGGAAGGCATTGCTGGACCCACAGTCCATCTTGATCTTGTTATATTAAGAACTCTCCCACTTCCTTCAAAGCCACGTAAAACTGAAACCATAGACATGGCAGACTTCCTTCCCCTGATTTTAGATGTCTGTCCCACATTTTCAGACTCTCCATTAAGGGGAGGGAAGGCAGCTTTCTCAAGAGACGAATTAGGTGCTCTTCGATTCACTGACATACAATACCTGGGAGAAGTCTGCCCTGCATTTTCTGATACTCCTGGAAGGGGAGGGAAGGCAGATTCCACAAGAGGAGAATTAAAATTCAACTACAAGAATTCAACTCTTTACAAGTAAGTATCATTTGAGTTGAAATTCCCTAGGATCCCTATCTAACCTGTTGTTTTCTCAAATTACTCAGATGACCATGAAAACATTCATGATACAGGAGTAATAAAGTATTATTAAAAGAGCTTAGTACTCAGGTTTCTGGTGCAAAAGATCTTTAATTTCCAACCCAGCATTCACAATCTTTCTTTGGATAGTTCAAATCCTGCCTCTGGAAGCAAAGGCAGTCATATTGGAGAAGTCCAGATTACAATAGCATTCGAATTCTAATGACCACTACGATCGGTGTATTATTTGGATCTATATTTTGGATAGCTGGCTGAAAACAGTATGTACACCATTCCTATACCATATATGGAAGTCAGGTATATTTGTATAAACTATAAAGGCATTCTAATTTCTAACAATCTCAGGAATTTTAAAGATATTAACAACAAATGTGTTTGCATCAGGGATAACAATACAGATCTCTTTAATATTATAGGAAGTGTGTATCAAGCAGCATTCATAGGAATAGGGAATTGTCAAACAGTGCTGCCTGTGATTGCAATTGAGATAACAGTTTTCTACAGAGAAAGGGCTGCACGAACGTATTTTGCAATGCCCTATGATTTGGCAGAGACTCAGAGAGGAGAGCAGTTGGATGGTCAAGGAAAGGGCACAGAGGAGCACAGGGCAGGACGTGCCTATCACAGCAGCACCACTATGCACAGCCGCGGCTCCAACATGGTAGCCAGGAGATCCAGGTGTGAATGTGATTTGATTTTAGTTATAGATAGAGATAGATGATAGATGAGATAGATATGAATAGGATACTAGAAATAGAATAATTTGCTACCTGTCCATTCGAAACCAATTATGCTGTAGACAATAATGACATAAACAACTGTCTGGGCAATGATGTATGGTATCTCAATGGCCAGCTGTTGAGCAAAAACAAGTAGTATTAGAAATGCCACGGGTTGTTCAATTGTTAAATGTTTGAAAGAATAGAGCTTTGAAGACAAATATAAATGAAAGAAAATTTAGGAAAAACTACATTTTATGTTGTCTATCAGATGCCAATAGTTATAAGTGAAGAAAATATGGTTTGTGCTTTAGATTTGCAAAATAAGGACTTGCAAACTGTATTTCAAGGAACTGCAAACCTCTATGTTGAGAGTCATGGTTGGGCAATACTTCAAGCATTTGTATATTTTGGTCATGGCCATGCATATATAACAAATTTACTCCAGCAAAATAGTTGAGAGAAATAACCTCCATTGGAAAGTCTGTTGTGTTTCACATGATATCATGTTCATTGTTCAACAGTACCATCACTACAATCAACTTTACGAATCTAACAATTGTTGAGGAAAATTTATCTGGTTTGTCCTCCAATAACTTTTTTTTGTGTGCTACTATTTTCAGTAACATTGTTTCTATATTCAGAAAAAAAATCAATAATCTTGTCACTATATTCAACACAACTTTAAACATTGATCAAACTATTTTTACAAAAACAACAATCAAATACTTTTATGCCAGGTATCCTAAAAAAGAACAGAATAAATTGTATTTTTCATCACCCACTTTGGATAAGTAGTTGCTCCATCACATTACTCTAGAAGGCAAGGAAAAACAGAAATACCAATAATATGAACTCACTTCATCAGCGAAATGTAATAACCCAAAAAGATGTATTGAATATGATGCTGTTCCTTGTTTTCTTCAGATATGGAAATGCATAAATTTGAATTGAAAAGGATCAAACTGACAAGGGCCAACTGTCTTGAATGTATTTGCTCTTCAAAGAAAATATGAAAACTGCCTCTTTGACACCAAAAAACAACCGATCCTCTCTCTTCCTCGAAAAAGAGTAAGACCAATCCTTCGAAAAATGAATCGACGATATTGAAAATCATCTCATATATCAAAATTCTAAAGAAAATTGATAGCATCTGCAAAACGCCATGCCTTCAATTTACTTTCCTGTTATTTCCTTTTCCTTTACTTTGCACATATCTTCAGCTGATTTCACAAATTTCTTTGTAATGTCATCCACTTCTTTTTCTAGCCTCTTGACATCGTCTTTGGACATGCCAGAGCCAGCCTTCTTGATTGAATCAACAGCCTTCTGTCTTGCTCTTCTTATGCTCTGTTTGACATCCTCGGCTGCCTTTGTAACAATCTTCAACATTGCCTGAATATGCTCTTTGGATGATTCTGGGACAGGCACAACCAACCTTTGCCCTTCGGATGACGGATTTAGCCCTAAAGGAGACGAAACAATGGCGCGCTCAATCTCTTTGATGGAATCCACATCATAAGGGGTCACGCTCAGCGTCTGTGGATCTAAGACAGACACAGCGGCAATGTGGCTCAGCGGTGTCCTATTCCCACTGGATTCAACAATGATGTGATCCAGCATACCCGGTGCAGCTCTCCCTGTACGCAATTTGTTCAATTCCCTGGACAAAGCATCCAATGCAGACTGCATCTGTGCCGTAGCAGCTGACTTTACAGAAGGACCAATGTCTGGAACAACTTCGAGCATGCCCTCGTCCCCCTTGGACTTTTTTCCTTTGGCAAATCCCCTCTGCCATTGCTGGTTCAGCCCCAATTGAGCATAAGCACAAGATCCCACAACATAGTTTTGATCTTCCATACTATTGATTGCATAACTCCCTATAATTGACCAATAATGTAATGCCCTAGGTTTGTGTATACTTAGAGCAATGAAACGTCTGGAAGAAGCCGAAGACAAGGCACGCCTTAATGGGCCAACCATAGCCATAGTGAAGCTCTTTAAATCCTAAGAACTTTAGAAAATTATTAACACCCAATCTTACAACTCTAAGAACTTCTTATTGTTTAGTTTCAGATGGTTTTGTTCTGTTAAATACCCAAACCCTAAAATCTCCGTATATAGAAGTGGAAAAATGGGGCCAACTGCCGTTACAACTAAAATTTCAATTTTAATCCTGTGAAAACTGAGCAACACATTTTCTAAAAAGATTTCTTACCTGTTTAAATTGGTATTGTTAAAGGAATGGGCTCTGTGACTGTAGCAGATATTTGCTGCGCGTTATTCTGTGCCGGTCATCGATCCAGATTCATTAAATACTCGAGCTTATCTTTAACACTTCTACATAAACCCTAACATGTAATTTTTTTGTAATTTTTTAAAAATATTTAGTCTTAAAATATTGTACAAACTTCTCTCCTGCTCGAGAACGTTATGCTCTTATTTAGCCGATAGGCTTTTATAGGTGAGCATTATAGTGCTCGGAATTGTCTCACGCCGGAAAATTTTCTAAACTCGTCGGTTGTTCCTACGGCGTTTTCCTTGAACCTCCTATGGGTGCAAGTGCGAGTTGTAATCCTAGGCATGATATAAGAGTATAATGGCGAAATTTGCATATCCACCACTTTTCTCCTCTGTTTTTGGTCTCATTTTAATCTATTTGTTTTTCCAGGAATGACTAATGTATAAGTAGCATATTTTAGAATGGAAGCTGGCAAATAATATGAATTTCACTTGATTCTATCTACATATACGTAGGAACCAATTCTAATCTTTAATTTACTTATTCTTGTACGTAGGTTATATCTATAATTGAAAAAATGATCCTAGAACTTTTAAAATTCAAATCTAACTCCGAGTCCTTGTTGTTTCCCTCCAACTAGCCATTATGAGCCAACTAAAATGTAAAAATCATTAACTTGTATGCTAGGGTATTATATTTAAGGATAAACTTTAATTCATTTGAAATTATCAAAGAGACATCTAAATATCATCTAGGTATGAGCATTCAAGACACATCATGGATAACACAATCAAAGCATCAACATTACATTATCTGCTTACATCATCATTTAGAAGTGCTTACATCATCATTTAGAAGTCATTACATGTTTGTCTGTTGTTGTCGATCTTTAGTTTCGTACTATTCACTTGGTAATAAGGGTTTGACCAAGGGAGAATCCCCTACCTAGGAAACTCCTCAATGGTGGTTATAGACACCACCCCTTTCAAACATGGGTTGAAGACACAAAAGTGGGCATAATTTTGATAGATAAACCAATGTATTTAAATCTATGCACACATGTTCAGATATGCACTAGTGGAGGTCAATTCCACAATCATGGAAATGAACCAAACAAGGGGTTTATAGATTCATAAATGTTTTTCTGGCATCACAGAAGGCTGTAATAAATTGATGAACCAGCACCTGACACTTGCCACAACATTATCTTAATCAAATTTCAAGTTAAGTACCATTATTTGATTATTTAAATTACATGCATTTATTTTAGTAGCATTATCAAACCCAACTCAAATATCTAGGGTAGATTTTGATGTGATTGCATTAATTATATATTTACCCTAAAATATTTTGAAGAGGTTATTTATTTTCCTTTTCATTTTGGTGAAACCTAACTTCCTTACACCGCCTTATGGTTTTGTCTTTAGGATTTATTCCTTTTACCTTAGAGTTTCAAATCTATTGTTTATATTGTTTATCCTTTATTTTAGACTTGATTATGGTTTGATCTGCTCTAATTTGTATTTTCTTGCTCAATCTTTATTAGGATTTAGTTTTGCATCATGTGACATTTTTTTTATCCTTACCTACCCACCTTTATTTTCACCCTCATAGCGTTCTTAATTTTTTATATTTGAGTATTTGTTGATGTTTTGAGTTTATATTAGACCCTAGACCTATTACACATCTTTTTCTCCTTTAGGCTTTGTGAATTATGTGTATGCTAAGGTCTCGTTTATTATCCCCCTTTCCCTTTGCAAAGAAGTGCTTACCTCAATCCTAAAATGGCCTTTCATCCGTTGATCATAAAATCTTTAATGGTTCTCTCAATAATAGTCATCATGAAGAGGAGGATTTTGATCATGATGCACATGTGGAATAGAAAGTTCTTTTTCTTATTGCACAATTACTTTTTGAAGAGCTTGCTAATGCTGCTACTTCTACATGGTTGACTCTCTTCATAATTTGTTGCTTATGTGTCCTTTGTTATAAAGATTCAAGATCATAGTGTTGGTACTAGGATTTCCTCTTCATGTTCTTTGCATGGTGCATCCCCTTTCTCCCCCAGCCACCCCTCCTCCATGGTTCATCCACCCTCCACTTCTAAGACTGAGATCCCTATTCCTTCTTCCATTGTGACTCCTACTTCCCATGTCTCTTCCTCTAGTGTCATCTCTAACTCTCTTCCCTTAGTGTCCCCCTTACCTCTCACCTTACTTATGTCACTTCTTCCTCTCATCCTACTATTACCACTCCTTTCTCCTTGCCCTATAATGTTGTTACCTCTCCTTCTAATATCATATTTACTACTCATCTCTTATCCTCTTTAGACCCCATCCATAGTTTTATCTCATGTTCCCACCACTTCTATTCTCACCATAGCCCTTGATGCACTTATGTGAAATCTTAATAAATTACACAATAAAGTGGATGTCGTGCCTAGTATGCAAAATAAAGATGATTATGTTAAGATACATAACACCCTATTTGTTTTTGAGATTGTTTATTATCCTTTACTGGTGGGTTTTGTAGAACCTCGTTTTGTGATGTATACAAAAAAATGGTGATCCTTATACACATTTGCAATCATTTAAAGTTACATGTTTAGATTTTGTGTATGAAGACAAATTATTGGTCTAGTTATTTCTATGTATATTGAAGGAGTATGCTATACAATTATTATTTTCACTACCTTTTGCATCCTTTCATTCATTTTCTAAGTTGGCCAACACATTTATTAATCATTTCCATGTGAATAAGAGCTTGAAGATCACATTTATTTATTTATTTGAGTATGTTCAAGTATTTAATGAGAATTAATATTATGTGATTAGATTTTAGTCATTATGTGCTAAACACCTTCCTGATGATGAATTGCTAAGTATTTTTATTCAAGGATTATTGCCATAAATTAAGGATGATTTATATATGAATTGTTACTCTTCACTTATGGATTTGTGTGCTCATGTTAGAAATGTGGAATTAAACTTGGTGGCTTCTAATGTGTTTGAATATGGGTCTTGTCATGTGCCTTCTATGCCTTCTTACCCTTATAAATTTTAGAAGAAAAAATGCTTTCCAGAAGGGTATTGAAGAAAAAGAGTAATCTTAGTACCCATCATGTGGCTAATGTTTCTAATGTTATTACTTTTTGTAGGCACCTAAAATTAGCCTCACTTCCAGAAGGGTATTGAAGAAAAAGAGTAATTTTAGTAATCATTTGCCATACCTTCACATTAATTAAATAATTCTTAATTATTTGATTAATTTCATCTATTGTTATGAAAATCAATCACTACATATTCCTCCATATTAATTAAATAATTCTAATTATTTAATTAATCTAATTTCCCTCCACACTTTAATTAAATAAATTCAAATATTCTATTTCTTCCAAATAAATAAAATTCAAATATTTTATTTATTTATCCATGTGCACATGAAATTAAATTATTTATTTATTTATTTTTCCTATTTTCCCCTCTCACCATAATTTCCTCTTATCAAATTAGTTAACAAATCAATCAAAGTAGTTGACTCCTCAATCTATTATGTTAACAAATCAATCAATTTTCTTAACAATCCAATCAATATAGTTAACAAATCAATCACTTCAATCAACTCATCAATCAAATTTGTTAGCTCCCCTGATTCATGAGAGACAAGAACACTAGTCACTCTCTCATTCATTCAAATCCTCTCATCCAATTCCATCTATTGATTTCTCTGATCATTCTCCACCATTGATCTTCATTTCTGAAAATCTATAAATAAAATGTCTTCTCAACCTCTCATCCATCTCTCATTTTCGTAAACTTATGTTGTTGAACTTACATCATTTCGGGAGATCAAAGTTATGCTATTAAGTTAAGCAATCCACATAATATCCACGAAGGTTAAAGGAGAAATCCATTGGAGTTTAGGTGCATTCCAATATGCTCAATCGGTGAGTTGGGATTTGTGTGCAAAGGAAGGTAAATTGTTGTTGATTTGATTTTTTTCTTTGGTCTTTGCATTGTAGATTTTATCTCACATTTTGGCATGCTCGATGGGACCTGCGCCCCTTTAACTCATCTCTTTTTGGAAGAAATTGTGTACTATTTTGTGTGCGGGTATAGAAATGTACCTTCAACTACAACAACATGCCTATGGTTCAGGTCGGTGTGCCTGCAGCTCAACTCGACGCGCTTTTTGGTTCATGTCGGTGCGACTTTGGTCTCTATCTGAGCACCTATGTTTTCTGATTTCACTCTAACATTTGTGTTGTTCTTGTTGTGATTTTTTAGGCTTTCTAACTAGTTTTCTTTACTATGGTTGGATAACACTTAGATTTCTCTGTCCCATCACCTAAATATATGTTTGTGCAGGGTCTGAGATAGCTTTTATTGCAAGTTTTAAGTACTTTTTCCAGGTGCATGCCTATGGTTCCCAACGGCACGCCTTTGGTTTCTATGATAGTCGGCAGCATCTGTGTGACCCAAATCTAACCCTCAGAACCTCTAGATTACCCCCTGTCAGTGATTTCTTGCTTTCTGTTAGACCTAATTTTCTATTTTGGCAAGTTTTAGCAACATGGTAACATAAGCACACCTTTGGTCTGTAAATGCATGCCTTTGTTCTTTGTCGATGCACCCTTGGTTCATGTCGATGTGCCTTTGATTTATGCTTGTGTCTGTAAAAGCGTGCCCGCAATTTTTGTCTACACACCTTTGGTCCCTGTCTGTGCGCCTTTGATCATTGTCGACACACCTCTGATTGCAAAGGTAAAGCAAGTATCAACATTCTATTTTATGTTTGATTTTATTTTTGTCTACACACTTTTGATTAATTTATCATGTAGCCTAACAATTTGTTCTGTTTGAGACTAACTCTTTTGTGTAGCATATTTCTGATTGTTTAAGATCATATTGTAAGACTACTAACGCGTTTGTTGTAGCCCCATTTATCAAAAACTCTTGATTTTCACTAATTTAGGCACTAAATTAGTTTAGTTGGTTAATGAACTTGTTTGTCGTGCTTGTGGGATTTGTTAAGATGTATGCTCTCTCCATGCACTTTGCGTGATCTTGGAGATCAGAAATCTTGCACTTTCTTTTTGTGTTTAGATTAAATCCTAAAGTGGTGCTAATTTGTGTATGCTCTCTCCCTGCGCCTAGTGCAACCCTGGGGATCAAAAACAATTAGTATCTATCTTTCCCTTTAGGAGGCCTACTAGGGGATTTCATCACCCCTAGGGATGACCTCAACTACATGTTGCGGTGCATGATTCAAATGTTGTGAGAATCGAAAGACTCACTTCAAAGGAAGGACTCTCTCCCCCCTTGTAAAGACCCCAAGACCCTCGGTCCACCGAGACTTGTGTGGGTTGGCACTTGGGTGGATAGGGACACCCCCGTTCATGGATTTGTCCCTCGTACCTTGCATATATTGGGACACCCCCTAGAAGCTTGTAAAGCCTAGATAAGACCTTCGACTATCATATCGTTCGGTGCATCGCAACCACATGGAGGAGAACAGCTCACGCTATTACCTTCATTGTTTGAAATAAAATACACTTTGGGCAAGACTTTGTCTCCAAAGTAAGGGGTGTAAGGTGGTCCAGGACCTTGCATTCCCTACCTATCCGAGCAATGATAAACGGTATCAAGGGGATGGAAATTGCCATTATCTAACAGTGGGGGTTGAATTTGCACCTGAGTGAGTCTGCGAGATATGACACTCCTACTTGAATAAATATCTAGGAATGTGCTCAAGTGATTGGTGTGTATTTCTTGTGAAATACTTGTAATGGTAATTTGTTAGCCACGAAGGTCTCGTAGCTTTGCATCACTAATATCTTGAAAGTTGTGTCAGCGATCGTGTCTCTTGATTGCAGGTAACCTCTTGATCCAAAATTTTTGTCAACATTTTCTCACAAATCATCCTTTGGAAAGCTTGTAGCATTGGGTCAAACTATTCAAGGGTTCATAGCATACATTTGGGATCTATCAACCTCTACCTCATTCATCCTTTCCATATGCAAATTGTTACCATATCACACCAACATCTACAAACATCATGTTCGGATCTCAAACCATATCTCCAATCCAACCAACATCACTATCATATCAACCTTCATCCTCCCATTTGACCATGCCATCAAACCAACCGAATCCATGCATATATCCTAGTGATCTTGATACAAAAATACAAGAAATTAAACATTCTTATGAGGTGCTAGATCATCTTGCCAAGGCACAGATAAGAGATCTCATCAAGCATAAACCTTACACACATCTCATCATTGGAGATTCTCATGATCATATCTCCTCAAAATCACCATCCCCATTAATCTCATACCAACCTTCATCCCCCTGTGTGACCATGTCATCACAACCAACCTATCAACCAATTTATCAATCATATCAATCCAACCTATCAACACCTCAAACCTTCACCTATCCATATATCTCACCCCAACCCACTTACCAAGTCAATCCCATAACCTCATACACATCTACCATACTTTTACCCATGTTACCTCAACAAACTACATCTAATCCCAACCCGTTAATCTCTTCAATCCTTCCATCACAATCCCCCTCCAATCACATTAAACCTAATCCATTAGCCCATATATCTCCTAACTCATCAACCCCTTCAACCCCTTCATCACCACATTCCTCCAACCCTCCATCACAGGAGCCCATTGAAGTAGCCTTACAAAAATTGGTCCAAGCAAACTTAATTGAGTTACCAATGACAAGGCCATATGACAAAACCTAAGTCAAGAACTTTTGGTTTAAGGATCATGAGTATTGTCAATACCATAGAGCAAAGGCCATAAAACATCCAATTGTGTGAGACATAAGAATTTGATCCAAGAGCTCATCAATTGTGGTAAGATTGTGATTGATAATCCACCCACCAACTTATCCTTTCAGATGTTATCCAAGGACTATTAGCATGGAATCAACCATCTCCATGTCCTCAAACACCTCTCCTTGAGTTGGTCAAAGAGCCTTTAAACACAGCATATTCCTCTAATCCCATCATGTAGTCCACAACCCATCAAGCATCTTGAAGATCCCCCTACCATGAGTCCAAGTCAAGATTTATCATATAGCCATGTTGTTGCTTATCAAGAGCCTATCCAAGAGTCTTCCACTCCTATTCAAGAAAATCAAGATCCATGTCAAGAGTATAATCTAAAGCATGAGGAAACATCAACTCCTCATCCAAATCAAGATCAAAGCATCTCCATTCAACCCATCCATAACATATATATTTTCTATGATCAATATAATATCCATGATCAAATTCCTAACCATGAGCAAGCAATCCAAGTTCAACTTATCCATAACCTATATCTTCTTTATGATCAAGATATTATCTATGATGAAGAGCCTATAAATGAGCAAATTGATCCTATCCATAATTTTATAACCATCCATGAGCATGATATCCAAACTACCTGTATCCATCCGCCATCTAGCCCTATCCTGTGATCCAACAACATCCACTTCCCTTGATGAGGCACTTGGTCCCCCAAAAAACATGGATAATCAAACAAATAACTTGGATCCTATTACACTACATCTTAATGATTACAATGTTGAGCAAGATCCAAGCATTCCAACTCATCCATTTTCTGATCTCACACCATCATTGCCTATTGATCCCTCGTTATCCCCCATTGATCCGTCACCATCTCCTATCGACCCTATCCAAAATCCATCATCATCCTATCCCATTGGACCCAACACCTTCATTTGTGGTGGTTCTCTCATAGGAGAGGAACAAACTATATCCACCACCCATCCTCCCCCAACTAATAATGGGCTCGCATCTTGTTTCCAAAGCAACAAACACCCCATTGCACATCGCATGCTCCAAAACATGAACTATCAAGGAAAGGGTTTAGGCCTTCATGAACAATGTATCTTGGAGTCCATCCATGTCAACACCCATCCATAATCACATGGCCTTGGCTATATATCCCAAGGACAACAATCCAAAATGTTGCTACCACCTGTACACCTCACATGGCACCTTCTTCCAATCACAAACCTCATGCATCCCATCATACCTCCAAATCATATGTTGTCATCCCTCCTCCATTATCATACAACTCCTAATATCCTTATCCTTAAGTTCCCCAATCCATTTATCCACACATCCCGCTCCCCTAAATCCCCTACAATTCCTAATCAAGATCAACAAATGCACATATCGCCCAAACATGAAGCTACCACCAACTGGAAAGGATTCAAAAATACAAATTTGGATGCCTCCTTATATAAAGAAAAGAATCCACAAAAGCCTCAAGATTATCATGTCGAAGGGCATCGATACACAAAATATAAGCACAATCAAGAATCCAAAAGGCTACAAATGTCCACAACCCCAAAAGCGAAAACAAAAATGGTGTGGGTCCCCAACAATAAAGAAAGCAATCCAAATGAAGTATCTAAATCCCATTGTATCACAAATCCTAAATCCCAAAAATCCAACAAATATGACTTCCCCGTCTCAAAATTCTACAAATCCTAAGTCCATTTGGGTCCCTAAGTCCCCAAATCGGCAAACTAAAAAATACCCATTACTCCCCAAACCCCCTCCCCATCCAAAGCTTCAAAATCCATTATGGTGTGTGCAATAGTTGTTCTTGGTTCCCCTCCACCCCATGACATTTCCACATAACTCTATCCCCCCCATCTTATCTCCCCTATCCCGCATATTTCCCCCATCACATCCCTATGGTCAATGCTTTTGCATAATCCTTTCATCCATCCTCCATTAATCCCATCCCATCCCATCCATCCATAATCCATGTAATAATCCATTATCCTCCATCCATCCATAATCCACTTTCATCCATCCTCCATTAATCCCCTATCCTCCATCCATTCATAATCCACTCCATGTCCATATCATCCAATCATATACCAACATCCATGCATGTAACAACACTTGACATGTTTTATGTGTCGCATACATCCAAAATGGGACATTATCACCTCCTCTTGGAAACAGATGCTGGAGTCCCCACCCTCCATCCACATCTCTCTTTCCCCCCATCCATCATCCCATCCAAACAAAAAAACAAAAAAAGTAAAGAGAAATCATTTGTCCAATGGTGAAAACCACTCCTTGTGGCGCCTTGGATAAGTACCATGATGAAAACCTGGCAAAGAGGTGTCATGTGTAGGTCAATTATCTATGTACCTCATACTTGGGGGCAAGTGTCTCATCTATCCCATCCTATCATTTCCATCCTATTCTACCAGACCTATCCATTATATCCACATACCTATCCTATCATCCTTATCCATTGTATTCGCATACCTATCCCATCACATCACTCCATGCTTCCTTCCTCCTTTGATCTTGATAAAGATAGGGGAAACTATCTAAAACTTTCTTCGGACACCTCTTGACATACTTCAAAGTCTACCCATCCATTCCAAACATTCTCCGTATCGTGCATCCTAATAAGAATCACCTCACCTTCTCATAAGTACCACTTATCTAGAGTGGGGGCATGTTATTCCTATTTGACATAGTCCTTGGAAATCCATCCTAAACCCCTCCATTCATCCACCATGTATCTTCTATCCATTCTCTCCATTATTGCCAATCCTTTTATCCATCCATCCATCTATCCTTTCATCCTTTCCCTTCAACCTGGTTTTCCCTTGTCATTGGTATCTAGCAAACTCTTTCTTAAGGACTGTCTAACTTAAGTATAGAGATCTATCCTTATCAATCAATCCTGGTATTGATTCACATGGCCAACAACACTAGTCAATCCAATCAATCCATCAATCATCGGCTTACAACTTGACAAAGGCAATACCTATTAATAAAGGAGACGACTAAAATCAATGTGCAGAAATGAAATCAGAAGACAAAATAATTAGAGACATACAACACAATATTTTAACGTGGTTCACCAAGATTGGCTACATCCACAATGAAGCAAGGGAATTATTTTATTACTCTTTGTTTTATAGACACACATTATGTTGCAGCTCATACAATCTTCAGAATGAATAAAGAATTGCATTTTTTGTATATGAATATGCCTTCAAGAGGAAATACGAACGGTCAAAGAAATTGAAGAGACAAAGTCTGTTGGGCTTCATATACCCAACAATACCTTGTTCATTTTTGTATCATGTGTGCATGCATATTTGCTGGCTTGTGTGTGGTATCATTTTATTTTGCATTTGTATCAAATCCATATCATTCTAGCTAATATTCATATCTTGTGTATGTTGGAATAGCTTTTTGCATTATCCTTTGCATCTAAGGTCATATCATACCTTTTGTGCATTAGGACTTTAATGCTCTAAGTTTCCTTCCTCATACGTCTAGACAAGGTTGTATTACGTTGGGTGCACAAGACACATCATCACCCTGGTCCTTATACCTTGGTGCATAATGTCTAGTGCTATATTAAATAAAGGATTTCTCTACTCGCATCAACATAACTACTCCCCATAATAAATCCATCATTCTTACATCCATCTTTTCATCTTCTCCATTTTTCTCTATTTTGTTCTTCTTCTTCTACCAATGTTTCATCTTCTATCTAACCTTTTTTTCGCATCCATTCATTTCAAGAGCACACCTGTATTCTTCCAAATCGCTCCTCTTCTCAAGGGGGCATCATTCAACCCACTAATTAATCTACTAAGTACTTCTTCTACTCGACTGAGGCATCATTATTTCTAATCCAATCATATTCTTCTAAACCAAAATCTTCTTCTATCCAACACAACACCATTATTTCTAATCCAGTCATATTCTTCTAAACCCAAATATTCTTCTATCCAACACAACACTATGTTTTAAACTTCTTTGAAATGATGTTACTTCGCAACACCATCTCAAAGAGGGGCAAAATGTAGACACCTAAAATTAGCCTCACTTCCCGACTCAGTTATTCATTTACCATACCTTCACATTAATTAAATAATTCTTAATTATTTAATTAATTTCATCTATTGTTATGAAAATCAATCACTACATATTCCTCCATATTGATTAAATAATTCTAATTATTTAATTAAGCTAATTTCCCTCCACACTTTAATTAAATAAATTCAAATATTCCATTTCCTGGACAAATAAATAAAATTCAAATATTTTATTTATTTATCCACATGTGCACATGAAATTAAATTATTTATTTATTTAATTTCCCTATTTTGCCCTCTCACCATAATTTCCTCTAATCAAATCAGTTAACAGATCAATTAAAGCAGTTGACTCCTCAATCTATTATGTTAACAAATCAATCAATTTTGTTAACAATCCAATCAATATAGTTAACAAATCAATCAATTCAATCAACTCATCAATCAAATATGTTAGCTCCCCTGATTCATGAGAGGACAAGGACACTTGTCACTCTCTCATTCATTCAAATCCTCTCATCCAATTCCAGCCATTGATTTCTTTGATCATTCTCCACCATTGATCTTCATTTCTGAAAATCTATAAATAAAATGTCTTCTCAACCTCTCATCATGTTGTTGAACTTACATCATTTCGGGAGATCAAAGTTATGCTATTGAGTTAAGCAATCCACATAATATCCACGAAGGTTAAAGGAGCAATCCATTGGAACTTGGGTGCATTCCAATATGCTCAATCATTGAGTTGGGATTTATGTGCAAAGGAAGGTAAATTGTTGTTAATTTGATTTATTTTGTTGATCTTTGCATTGCAGATTTTATCTCACACTTTTAATTCTCAAAATTTTAAAAATAGCCCTTAAACAATGTGTTTCAAAGTTTATTTAATGCTAATATGATTACTCTTCCACCTATATTCATCCATTGGATCCATCTAGAGGGATACATAAAAGATATAATGAAAATGTATTTTGTAACTATCATAAAGTTAAGGGACATAGTTGCATGGTTTTGAAACTGTTTAGTGGAAAATTGGATTTGTTAATGCTTTAGCATTTTGATGTTTGAATCTGCCTTTCCACTTTACATTCAAGGATCTAAGGTCGAGTGGCAATTCACTATCATACCCTAGATCATTGTGAGATGTAGGGAAGCTTGGATTAGGGAATTTAATTACCAATTTCTCTTCTCTTATGCTCAATTGACCATTAAAACCTTGATTATGTAAATACGGCAATAAACTGACGAATAACGGAAAAAGCTCTTGCAAACGGGAGTAAAATAGTAAATCACAGAGTACCTGTTTTTGAGGTTCTGAGGCGGAATAGTCAGGGACACTAGTGCGGGCGCCCTTATCCAAGGTACCGGTTTCTTCGTGGGATATGGACCTCCTTCCGACCTGATCAACCATGTAACTTCTGTTTTCAGAAATTTGTTTGTGGATGACACTAGTGCGAGCGTCCAAGTCCTGGAAATGCTCCAATGTCCTGCTTCTCTTTAGATCCTAAATCCTTGATGTCTGCCAATCCTTCCTGCAACTTCACTTTTCCTAAATGCGACACCTATAACTTGCAATCACAAGACTTTGGGAGGGGATTGTGGTGTTTAGAGGCTTGCCTTAGTCAAGCCCCGGAGGACACTTAAGTCTCTGAACATCGTTGTCAGATAGAGAGTGCGTGCCCTCGTGAGGCAAAGGCAAAAACCAAAGGAATTGATAATGAAAACACAATATAATGTCACCTTGTAGTGAAGATATCATGAGAGGAAGATGCTCTTCATTCCATGATGAAATGGATGCTCAAATCTGCAAATATAAACACATGAACCACACAAGTCTGCTCTTACAACACGATGAAAGCCTTGAATCACCTTGAGAACACAATAGCTTGCCAATATTCATCTAGTTGAAATCTAGTTTACAAATGAATGCCTAAACATGCTTTTATATGCAACTGCAAACACTCCCACCAAGATTTTTGTAATTCAAACTTTCCGTGTCGGCAAAGGACCCAAATAACGGTCATAAACTGACACCCAGAAATTGGGGCTGCCCTAAAATAGGGCAGGACTAGGGCACGGGCACCCAAGTCCTCCCCCTATTTTGGGAAGGGTACAACTCAAGGGGTCCTCCTAGGTCCCACTTGTCATGTTACCTAGGGCTCATTCCATCAGGATGCCAAATTATGAACTAAGATGTCCTAAATGCATGCAAAAGACCCGGGAGCTAAACCTTAAGAGGGAAAAGGCCCCAAGGGGACATTTTTTGATGTTACATTTAGCCCCCACTAGTAAACAAACCTCCCATAATACATGATGCACTCATCACCCAGGTCTTTGTATATATGGGGCAACACACACGTAAGACACGCGAAACCTCCCAAAATGTAGGAAGCACTACCCTAAGGCGCTGGTCTTTATTCTGCATATGGGGCAACAAACACACCAAACAAAACAAGCACGCCAAAACACACACACTTGAAGACACGGAGAAAACATGACAGACAAGCGATGGAGTGTACCTATTTCTAGGTCCAACACCATCTCAGGCACATTACAGGCACACACCAATGATTGGGCTTCACCACAACAATCGCCAAAGACATGCTTAAGGGTTGAGTTAGTTGCAGAACCAATCCCCGCCTCCGCAGAGGACTTTTGAAAATGACAGGATGATGCAATCTGCTATGAGAAATACACCATCCCCGCCTCTGCAGAGGGCTTAAGAAAAAGGATATGCGTGATATCCCACCTTCACAAAGGGCTTACATGATTGATTGATTGATTGCAAACACACTCAGGATGCATGATGCACTCATCGTGTAGGTCTTTGCACTTGAGGTCAAACATTTTGCTAACATCTATAACAGATAGCTTACCTTATATATGCCCCAGCCTTAAGGTGGTTGATATCAGACCTATCGACATCAAGCACGTTAAGGTAGGAATAAAGCACACAAGGGCACACCGACTTTCCCAAATCCCATGCCCCCTGGAGGTGACGTGTACTTTACGATCGCCAAATGTTCCCACAAACACATTCCTGCAAGAAACATGTTAGTGTCTACAAGATCATGATAAACAATAACATCAATGCATATGATTAACCACACAAAGAGCTAAGGTTATACTATGAATCCAGAGTTCAAGGATAACTGTAGGGCTATATCACGAAGCTCTCCGAATCGAGTACCACCAAGACTAGATTCAAAGACCAACAAAGGTGCATAGAGCAACAGTATTGTTAAGGTTTGTAAATTCAATAGAAACATCATTAATATTCACTACACAGAAAGCACGAGTGCTTCCACTAGCCAAGCGTCGGATAAGATATACAACCCCATCATCATATTAGGAACTAAGTCCATTTTTTGATTGCTCTCGAAAGGGATACTAGGTCTGCATCAGTATAAATGTTTGTCATCATCCGCCCACTAGATGGAAACACTAGAGGAAGGGAAACAATAAATAAGAGAGGAGAAGCAAGTGTCTTAGGGACAATCACGTAGGAGGGCGCCCCTAGTGTCACCAACCACAATGTTATGTCTGTAAGACACAACACACAACAATGAAATCAGAGAGAGGCAATTTGGAAAAATGATGATACAAATAGAAGAAGGTCACAATAGAGGCAGTCTCTTGGTATCCCAGACCTTATAAGAGAATCTGAGGTCATCCCAGGAGGCCTAAACAACATATAACACATCATGGGGGAAGCACATCATGAGAGAGATAAAGGGTTAGAGATACTTACCTGTAAGGTCTTCATATTATATCTTGGAGCTCGCAAACCTCTTGGAGAGGTATTCGATCATATTTAATGCAAGATTTGAGTGGTTCTTATGAAAGTCTTGTTTGTTAACATATGATGCTTGTTCCTTAAATCCTTGTTTAAATGAGACTTTTTGTTGCTTATAAGGGGTAGAACCACTATTATTTTTTACTGTTGATTGTCGTCTTGCTCTTTTCCAATTTTTAGTGAGTTTTCGTTGTTGAATCTTTCTAGAATGGTAATGGGAATCATCCTATACCATCTTACTCGTATGTATCAGTTGTTGTTCTTGCTTTTCTGATGCATTTTAATTATCTCCCAATCCATATAAGGATAATTGAGGAGGAACCTCAGCATAAATTATGTTTCTTCATGGACGAGGTGGATTATCCACTTGTTTCTTATCCACTTCAATCATTCCCACGATACTATCATAGTCCAAGTAATCATCCTCATCTACTTCCATTAAACCATGTTCCACCATATTGTTTTCAGTATGTTTAGGGAAAGGATTAGTGAAGATTTGTAAGTTCTGGTTCGGTGGAGTAACCAACTTATTTCCATTATCATTCACACCCAATACCTGGATGACATTTGAATCAATAAGGTCCTGTATCTCATGTTTAAGATGTATACATCGTTCAGTGTCATGTCCTTGCGTTCAATGATAATGACAAAAGGTGTTCGCATCGAAGTAAGGTCCTTGTTTACTAGGATCAACAGGCTTGATCAGGGGAAGCTTCATAATGTTGTTACTCACAGCTTGATTCATGATAGAATGATAGGACTCAGATATCAAAGTAAACTTTCTTGGTTGATACGATAGTTTCTTTGGATTATTTATAGCAGGCACATTCGTATTTGGTCCATTGATCTTGATGAAACTCCTATTATTGTTTCTCTTAAAATTGTTTTGTGATGATCCACCCATGGATTGACCAACTTGAGCTGATGAGTTTTGGTTTTCATACTGACTAGACGAAAGTTGATAATCATGAAGAGCGGTGCATAAATGTTGAAAGGAGTTATATTTCATCAAGAGAATCTTATCGTGAATACTAGGTTGTAGATTTGTAATGAATATCTTTTGAACATCCTCATCTTTCATCTGATACTAAATCTGTGCATAAAGTCCTTGATATCGACTAATGAATTCAATCAACTTTTCTTTGGGATCTTGTTTGCATTGAGCCAAGTCAATAAGAGTGACTTGGGGTCCAATGTTTGCTTGAAAATGTTGTAAGAATTGATCAATCAACTACGAAAAGGAGTGTACTGAATTTGGAGGCAAAGAGTAAAACCATTCTAAAGTAGTATCTTTGAGAGATCATGGGAAAAATTTTGCTAACAAATCGTCTTCAAAATAAAAATCACTACACATAGCTGTAAATGCTGCCACATGGATATTAGGATCACCTTTTCCACCATATTTTTCAAAGCGGGGAGTTTCAAACCTCTCAGGCATAGGAATTCTCAATATTGCATAGGAAAGGGGATTACGGGCCTGATATGTTGGTAGACTAGGTTGCGACGAATTTGTTACGTTTATTACCTTTTGTTGCAAAGCAGTCATGCCCTATAAAAGTTGGTTTAAGATGGCATCATTGGGAGACACAGTTTGTTGTGAGGAATTAGAACCAAAGTAAGGAGGTGAATGAGCTTGAGATATGACAGGTGGAGGCTAGGAATATGTTAATGGTGGTTGGACATAGTGATAGGTTGAAGATGGTTGTGAGTAGGTAATAGGTGGTTGGAAATGAGTGGAATAGATAGGTGGTTGAGAACAATTATGCATAGAGGAGGTCCCTTTAGGAACCAAATTTTGATAATCAAATCCCACAACTTTTTAATTAGTGTCATTAGATACTCCAATACCAGTGGTAGCATTACTACAGGCATTTGCATCAGTTGTTAAGATCGTTGATGTAAAAGTCGATATTCCCGTAGTTGGTATAGGTATGGATACTTGAGTATGAGATGGTGATAGAGTGTTATTTATCACTTGTGCACATTCGGTCACTGACATGATATTGGTTTGTATAATATGTGCTAGACCACGAATTGCATTTACACCATCTTGTCCCTCTTTTAACAATTCTCTTATGTTATGAATTGTAGGGATAGCTTCTTCAGCTATTCTCTCATTTTCCATAAATGATTGAAATTCAGCTAACTCTTTATCCAATTTTTCTATTTTCTCATCAGATACATATCCTGTTACCTCAATAGTATTATCAACATCATGAAAAGTTTGATCTTCCATTGTGGTTGGAGGATGTATAATAGCTTGCACAATTTGAGTTTCTCCCTTTGTAAAGAATGTGCTCAAAGTACCAACTTCTTCAAGAGCACTAGATCCCATTAACCTTTTACTTCTTCTCAAATAGATATTGTTTTTAAGACAACATGTCATAAATCTTATACAAAAGCATACGACACACAATGCACAAATTGAGAGAAGAAATCCTAGGAGAAGGATATGATTGACGGCCAAAATGCTTAGTTTTTTGTACCTTTTTCAATGCAAATGAATGGAACAAAGGATGTTGTAAGGATTTTGATCAAGAGAAGAAAATTATATGTCTGATATCAGTCTAAAACAGTAATATGATCCTTCTCAACACACTCTTGATGCAAATCTAAGATAATGCCAAGTCAACTATAGTGAAAATATGTCAAAATATGCACTTTTTTTTTTACCAAAACTCAATGCAAAAGAGCATATCAAAGGGTGTTGTGAGGAAAATGGTGATGGACAGAAAATAATATCAGTAATAACAGCCACTTAGTGTTAAAATTCCCAACACAACACGCTTTTAGTGCCACTTAAGGTAAAACCCTAGTGAAAATATAGCAAAAATAGGTTATTTTTCACATTTTTTTAATTCCAAGACCTAGAAAAGGGGGTGTTGTAAGGAATTTTAGGAGGTATAGAAAATAATATCAATGATATCAATCACCTCAATCCATAAAATTGATCACAACACGCTTGGAGTGCAAACCAGGTCAAACGCTAGGGCAAAAATAGCCAAAATGTGTAGTTCTTCACCAAAATTCAAATACAAAAGCCCGTTAAAGGGCTGTTGTGAAGATTTTTATGAGGGACAGAAAATTATTACCCTGAAAATAGATAATTAATGCAAAAATACTTTTCACAACATGCCTATGGTGCAAGTTTTTAGAGTCGATAAGGCCAATTTTAGTGAAAATCATTATTTTTGAAGCCCTAGGTTTGAGATCTTGGGACAAAATGCTATGTGAATGATTTGAAGTCTGATTTATGATGGAAATGAATTAATTTCAGATCTAAAAATGATTTTCAAGTTCTAATATACAAAATGCCAATGCAAATCTAATGAAAATGCATGAAAATTGCTAGTTTTTGTTGAAATTTTCTATGCAAAAATGCAAATATTTTAAATCTAAGTGCAAATTTAAACTAAAATGCAAGACTACACCCAAATGCAAATTTGAATGAGCCTCTAAAATTAGTTGAAATTTCTAAAAGAAGATTTTGCCCACTAACCCTAGATTTTGGAATTACTAGGTTAAATAAAAATTGTCAAAATTTTGACAAAAGCCTAGCAATTATATGCTAAAAATGCAATGCAAATTATTGAATTTTTGTGTTTTTCTGTAGTTTATATCAGATCTGATGCAAAAATCATGAATTAGGAAAATTTAGAAAGAATTGATGCAATTTAGTAAGCCAAACAATGCAATTTTTCAAATTTTTCATTTTTTTTCAATTTTCCTCAATGCAATAAAATGAATGACTATATGAATGAATGAAATCAATCCAAATCTGAAGACACACACTAAGCAAGTTGCAAGTTAAGTCCAAAAACTCAGGTTCACCAAAATGTTTAGTAGAAAATTGGATTTGTTAATGCTTTAGTGTTTTGATGTTTGAATCCACCTTTCCACTTTACATTCAAGGATCTAGGGTTGAGTGGCAATTCACTATCATACCCTAGATCACTGTGAGATGTAGGGAAGCTTGGATTAGGGAATTTAATTACCAATTTCTCTTCTCTTGTGTTCAACTGACCATTAAAACCTTGATTGTGCAAATATGGCAATAAACTGATGAATAATGGAAAACGCTCTTGCAGACAGGAGTAAAATAGTAAATCACAGAGTACCTATTTTCAGGGTTCTGAGGCAAAACAGTCAGGGACACTGGTGTGGGCGCCCTAGTCCAGGGTACCAGTTTCTTCGTGAGATCCAGACCTCCTTTTGATACTGATCAACCCTATAACTTATGTTTCCAAAAATTTGTCTACGGAGGACACTAGTGCGAGTGCCCTAATCCTAGAAATGCTCCGGTGTCCTGCTTCTCTTCTGATCCTGAATCCTTGATGTATGTCAATCCTTCCTGCAACTTCACTTTTCCCAAATGTGACACCTATAACCTGCAATCACAAGACTTTGGAAGGGGGTTGTGGTGTTTAGAGGCTTGCCTCAGTCAAGCCTTGGAGGACACTTAAGTCTCTGAACACAGTTGTCAGATAGAGAGTGCATACCCTTGTGAGGCTCTAAAGGCAAAAACCAAAGGAATTGATAATGAAAACACAATACAATGTCACCTTGTAGTGAATATATCATGGGAGGAAGATGCTCTTCATTCCATGATGAAATGGATGCTTAAATCTGCAAATACAAACACATGAACCACACAAGTCTACTCTTGCAACACGATGAAAGCCTTGAATCACCTTGAGAACACAATAGCTTGCCAGTAATCATCTAGTTGAAATCTAGTTGATAAAGGAATGCCTAAACATGCTTTTATATGCAAGTACAAACACTCCCACCAAGATTTTCATAATTCAAACTTACCATGTCGGCAAAGGACCCAAATAACGGTCATAAACCAACACCCAGAAATTGGGACTGCCCCAAAATAGGGTAGGACTAGGGCGCGGGAGCCCAAGTCCTCCCCCCTATTTTGGGCAGGGGACAACTCAAGGGGTCCTCCTAGGTCCCACTTGTCATGTTACCTAGGGCTCATTCCATCGGGATGCCAAATTATGAACTAAGATGTCCTAAATGCATGCAAAAGACCCGAGAGCTAAACCTTAAGAGGGAAAAGCCCCCAAGGGGACATTTTCTGACGTTATAGAAATATACGGTACAAGATTTGATTGATAATGACACAACACATGTAGAGGGTAAATGGTAGGGGAAATTTCCTTCTATGGTTCCTCTTAATCAAAATTTATAAATTTATACAATTCCTTTTCCATCAAACATTCATGATAACAATGTTGGCTTCTAATAAACACACAAACATCTGGATAGTGATATAGCACAGGTAGGTAAAGATGGCATGGGTGAGCATCATTTTGATTTTAAGTCACATGCAAATATGGATTGTTTTGTGTTATGACTTGTGGTACAACTGATCCAAAATGGATCTAGAAAATATATTTAGAAACATAAACTTGAACATTAAAGTGAATTCAGATGTAGGAACAAAAAAAAATAGAAAAAATAGAACATAATGTAGTTGGACAAAACTGCAACCACAGTAGTGATTGGTTTGCATTGTAGTCATGTTACTATCTTCTAGTAACAAGTACTTTAGATTTGGAGTGTAAACCATACAATCACCTTTTCATCTTCTTATGACTTCATAGATGCTTACAAATCTTAAGAGAACTTTGCTGTCATGATAAATCTATATAAAGGGGATTGTAATGTGTTGGAAATCATGTTTTATAAATTCAATTGTTCATGGTGAGAAGGAGATAAACAAAAGTAGCTCAGACAAAAATGGAGCCCACTTCTTGTAGTTATCTTACTAAGATAATAAAGGAGGTAGCAATGTTTGGATTAGTTGTCATACAATTTGCATTCCTAGTGTTCATATTTATTATTTAACTTGTATTAATTATGGGCCCACATGGAAAAAGGATGTCCCACTTGAAGTGGCACTATGTGTCACTTGTAATAGTTTGCAATAGGCAATTTGTAAGTCTCACTTAGTGTCATGGAAGTTGTTGAATGTGACTATGACAACTCATAAGGTGTGTATAAGTTACCAAAATGGAAAGAGTGTGTAGAAGGCAAGTTAAATATGAACTAGGATAAAATCAAGGAAGACCTTAAGTTCTCATAAGTATGCTTCCAAAAAGGTAGATAAGACCAAAATTGAGCACTCAAATTGGTAGAGAGTTTTTATTTGACCGTTAGTTAACTCCCCATTATTCTGGGCATTAGATTTTGTGTTTGATTTGGGCACCTAATTTAGTCTGTGGTTTTTCAACATGTGGTTTTAGAAATCACTAGTGGTTTGTGGTTTTTGTAGATTAGCTATATATTTAGAACTTAAGATGAAGGCATGATGGATTGTATATTGTAAGGTTATGCTATTGATTTTATTCCAAGTTGCAATTGTTGATCTCCACAGAAGGCATGAAGCCTAATATTGTATTGTAACTATGTTGTTGCTAGGAATACATTGGTTTAACTACTTTAAAGGTTGGTTTTTTCCTAAAAGGGTTTCCCCAAGGTATATATGTATGTCACTTCTCATTGTGGTTGCTTCTATTCTTCTTCTCTCACTCTTAATTTCTAAGTGTTGTTTCACATGCTATTATGTTTCTAAAATTATTTTAGATTTGATATCTTGTAACTATCTCCTCATAGAATGATGGCACACTCTCAAACACCAAGACTCTGATACCTAAATGATGTCACACTCTCACACATCTTCACTTTGATACCCAAAATGATGGCAAATAGTTCATTGTAATAGCAGAAATTTCTTAATGCCACAGTTATTGTTGGAGAAACACCTCAATCTGTCAATACTATTTGGTGGAACTGAATACAAGAAAGTGATTAACAACACTTAACAACTAAATACTCCAATTCAGGTTCAAATCAAAATTAACACAAAGCTTTCAAAAAACTCATGCATCAACAGTGAAGTTTTTAGGCTTCTTATACCTCCATTGTTACATCCCTAATTTTTGACTTGCTATATTTTTACTTTTACTGGGACATAAGTAAATGTATTTTAATGTTTAGATTAATGTCAAGAAAAGACATGGAGTTATATTGAATTTCATTTACGAAATTATGAAAATGATTATGTTTTTATCAATTTAATAATTGCTTATGAGATTTGATTTATTATTTAAGTCATGATGCACTGATCGTTATTTGTTGGTTACAAGTTGAAACAGGAATACAGATTTTCAGATGACTCTTGGAGAAGAGAGATATAGACCTTGGGTTATGAGTGGTCTATTTGCCAAGATGAGTATGATGTGTAACAAAAGTGTCAACCAACGTGTTGTGAGAGGTAAGCCTTAACTTGTCAGTTTACTTGAACCCAATTGACATGTAGTCAATACCTTACGAATCTTTGAAAATCGTAGTAAGTCGTCATAGTTGTTAGTAGTGTTAACGTGACGTCGTTTGAATATGAACTATGGCTATTTACATTTTACGTAAATATTACTATGTAATTGTCATAAAATGGTTCTCTCATTTTATTAAGTCTCTTGATGTGTTATAAATGTTTCTTTACGTTAAGACAATTTCGTCGAGTTAAGAATACGTGAGTTTTGTTGACAATAAACGTCTTATGACGATCTCGTCAAGTTAAGTCGACGTGATTTAACGAGAGTTTGTGAAGGGGAGACAAGCTCGACCCTATCACATTACTCGTAAGCTTTTTGACTTATTATTATTATTAACATATTTTGATCAAAGATTAAAATATGGTCAAGGGCCATTATTGTTATTATTTTGTTTAATATTATGTTAGTAGGGGTTATTTGAGGTATAAGTTCGTAACCACTTTTCCTTATAGGAAGTTGTCATCTTTGTAAATATCTTCCTTAGTGACGGTATGCTCCAAAGGAACCACGTTGGGAGCTAGTGGCAATTATTATGCCACAATATCATTGGCTTGTAACTAAGAGTGGCCGTCGGCATGCTATTAGGAGTGCATAACGACTAACTACAAGTAGTGGTTTTAATAACTTAAGTGATAACTAAATAATTTCATAGTTTTGTTATGAAGGTGTCGGCCTCTTGAAGGAAAACCATAGTGTTTTATACCACGCTTCTCCCTTCTCCTTACATGTGTCGTTCTCATTTGTAACTTTTACATCAGAAGTGGATTTTGTTGTAACTGTCAAGACGTGCAACTGAACGTATTGATGGGAGCATTAGTTGTTAGAGGAAGTCGTGGGGGATAGTAGTATCTAGCGAGCATCGAGTAGCATATCTAGGAGATATTAGAAAAGAGAGAGTGGTCGTAGAGAAAAATTACTTTGTTTTTATGCAGAGGACAGCTTTGTTAACAAAAGGAATGGAGATAACATTGTTGTCATATAGGAGGATAACATAGTTATCATAAGAGAGAGAATAGCAAGGATTCTCAAAGTGAAGAAAGATACAGTCGACAGCGAGGGTGAGCTAAGACTATTGAAGAACCTTCATTCAACACCCATTCAGGTTAGATTTCTTTATGAAGTCTTTAATTATTTATGAGTACTGGATGTTTATAATTTTATCCTTGAGCAATTTCTAAGACAATGCTCTGTGCCTCAAGAGGCCGACATCGCAACATGTAGTATGACCAATACTTTTGTTTTAGATAAGAAAGCCAACATGATAAGCGTAGTTTTATGCAATATGGTCGACATAACTTAAGTTATTTTTATGTTCTCCTTAGTCAAAGACGGAGAGTTTAAAAATAGCAAAGTCTACTCTTTTCTTGAAGATTGTCTAAGTTGATAGTTTCTGAACTTTCGAGTAGGTAACTAAATATTAGATCTATTCTTGGTCGTAAGTCAATATAGACTGAGACATTTAGAAGATTGTTTGTTGACTAAACATTCTCTCTCTTAGATTACATATATTTAACATTGGTCACTATTAGACCGAATGCTTTTATCTCCATGCTTAAATTGGTCTTAGTTTCCATAGCGAAGCAATCTTTGAGTTTGCCAAGAGAGCTTGTATCTTTATGCCTTTAAGCCACTTCCTCACCACATGATATAGTATGATGTAATGCATATATGTTGAGGTAAGGTAGGCTTAGATTGTAATGAGTAAACTAGGATATTAGTATTCATGTCTTTGTGAAGAACAGTTGGATTCTTGGCAGTAAGCATTGTTTTATTTGGTTTTCTAATCTTTTAAAGACACAATGAATGTGATGATCTCTTTGTAACTAATAGGCCAATACCACTGGAATGCTTAGTTTCATCTTAGCTCAAATATGTCTAAATAAGAGAAATCTAGACAAAGGATTCTAATGGATATCAAGGAAAAGAGTCCACCATCTTATGGAGCTAAACTAAACTTAGAAAAACTTTATACTTACATTTGAATCTTTGACTTATCGTAACAGTGATAGACTTGCTTGTAATCTTGGTCTGAGAGATTTACACGACCATGTAATTGGATGAATACTCAAGGTCAATCTCTCTTCTAGTATTATTTTATTCTAACCATATGGTTATGTTAATGTGAAATTCTACTATGTTGGAATAGGGGAAACAAATTCCTAGATTCTTGTTAAGCTTTAGAAAGCCACCTTATATGCAAATTGAGTGATAGATCATTGCGAACATTATGATAGAGAAAACAAGGTCCATAGGACCATCCTTACTATATATTAAAAAGAATAACATTGTAGTAAACCATTATGATGGAATAGACTAAGTCTATCTAGAAATGACTTTGTATAGAATTATATAGGAAGTAATGGTCAATGACTTCACGTGAGGGTAATTGAAAGTATTCATATCCCCTGTTGTATAGGAGTTATTATCTAACCATAGTATTCTTAAACCATGGTTGAGTTTAACCAAGGGTCGTTTATAATCCTTAGTCTTGAAGTTATGGGAAAGGGTTATTTTGATTATTCAAAGGTAAAATAAAACCCTAGTTTAACCTAGAAGGGTTAAAGATTATTTGACGACACCCCTATGGTTATAGCCTATTTTAGTTAATTCATGTGGGTAGACATTAAAAGGTCGAGAACCCTAAGACAATAAATGTTTCATCTATCATATTGATAAGAGACTTGTTGTTAGTCGGTAATGTTTTTAACCTTAAGTAGAGAAACCTATTTGTTTGGTTACCAGTCGACTTGAGATATAAGTCATAAGCCTCAGGTTTCGCAAGTATGCAAGAGGTTCTATTCATGGTTAGTCAACCATAAAATTTATTATAACCTAATTGGTCACAACTTCTCTTAGCTATTACTTGTCGATAAGTGATGAATCTCAAGTGTTGCAATGATGCAATGAGAAACCTCGTAAAGAGAGGTAGTCGATAAGGTCTATGGAATATAGAGAGTGAATGTAAACTTGTCTAGGTCAGGAAGACTAAAATATTGAATTGTCAGGACTTCATAAGTTGAATGTAGTTGACCAAGTCAAACTATAGGAAGATGATAGTATCCAAGTCGAGTTGGGGTGGGTGAACAATACGACAACGTTCATTGCAAACGTCAATTTATATTGAAACTATAGCCATAGTAATGCATATGTCTTTGCATGCATTATCAGTTCACTGTATCTGGATTGCACAACCTATCAGAAATCATACTTAGCTAGAGGGTATCTAGGGTTGTATGATTGATAGAGTTGTGTAGGATACAACACTATGTACTCAGAAAGGAAAATTACCATTGGTCACCTTTGGTCTATATTCCTCGTGAAGGGTAGGGCCACTTCCTATGTAGAAGATGTGTGGGAGACTGTCGGTCTGTGGATGAAGGTAAATCACTGGAAAGATACTCTCTCTCTAGTAGAAGACATGCTGAGGCTTGTGATAAAGATGTCAGATTTCTGGATGCAGTATATCTTTGAGACTTGTGTTTATTGAGACTATGTAAAACATTATCTAAGGCAGATATTTGTAATTGATTTACTTTTGTAAACATTGTACTTGAGAAAGACAATATGGTTTATTGTATTTTGTAAAGAGAAATCTTGTAATTGTAGTTACTTGATTATATGTTGAATAAAAGAAAAAATTTCTCTATCTCATTATTACCATGTTAAATTACTTTATGGTAAATTTCTAGTTTTTACTATGTTTATAGAACGTGGATGTTACATATGGTATCAGAGCTACCAGGTTTGACACTAGAGCTTATGAGTCCACTGTGCTAACCTATAATCAACATTATGCGACTAGCTAATGTTTGAATTTTCTTGTGCCAAAATGGCATGGAGAAGAACCAAGAAAACTGCTACGAAGTTTGTTCCCCAGCATTTGCCTGAATTTGTGGTTAAGAAGAAACCTATCGAGGAGCTTGAACTTAAAGAGCATATTATTTACTCTTAAGGTGCATGGCTGGAGGATTCAGAGACTTTTGCTGATGCGCTTAAGCATATTCGGCTAGAAAGAAAACAACGTTTTGAACTGGCCAAAAATCCTACTAATTCTACTGGTGTAGTAAAACATAGTAAACTGTAGCCAGTTACAACATGTCACTTGAAGGTTGATGTGATGCTTTTGTTTTAGGAAAAAGGTGTTGGAGGAGTACTTGTGTGTACATCCACCCTCTATGTTTGTTTAATTTGAAGAGTGTAAATCGACAGTGACATATAGTCTTTTCGTATCAACTATATAAATAAGGATGTGGTTACTCCTAAATAAATTATAATAAAGAAGGAAATGTTTTATATCAATCTTTTGATTATTATGAGATAAATATGTTTGATGTTTTGAGACGCCTAGATTCAGAAAACTATTAGATAACTTATTTTTTTGGTATGAGAAAGATGACAACGTGTTTCATACAAGAACAACTCAAGATGTGAGTCTAGAGGAGAATAAACCATCAATTAATCTCTTGATCAAATTGGAACAAATCCTAACCCTGGTTGAAAAAACCAAAAAGAGACCTCGTATTTTGCAAAAAGAAGTATGAGATCAAGGAAACCCTGAAGGGGGAAAATGAGATTTCTCATGGAATGAGAAAGGACAATCACCAAGAATTTAGAGTGAGTAATGGAAATCCTATAACCATAGACCTTAAAAGGAAGCAAAGGATAGGCATGCCTTAGGACTGTCCTAGATATGAAGAAAGTCATTCCACCAAAGTTGATGGAACAATGATTGAATCAACTAAAAATTTTGGGATAAGTTACCAAGAAAAGTACCCTGCCATATGACAACTACAAAATTAATGGAATCAAAAGCCCCATTACAAGAATTATTAGCTAAAGATTTGATTAGATCCAGTATTTCATGATGGGGTGCACTAGTTATCTTTGTCAACAAAAAGGACATAACTCTACAATTGTGTATTTAGTATTGTATGCTCATTAAAGCAATGATAAAGAACAAATATCCTTTACCACGTATTGATGATCTCTTCGGTCAGATGCGTGGAGTTGTAGTATTTTCAAAGATAGTATTTTCAAAGATCGATTGACAATCAATATATCATCAGTTAAGATTAAAGGATGAGAATACCCATAAAACAACTTTTAGGACAAGAAATGGGCATTGTGAGTTTGCAGTGTTGTCTTTTGGACTTACAAATGCCTTGTCGCAATCATCAATCTCATGAATAGTTTGTTTAGAGAATGTTTAGACAAGTTTGTCCTAGCCTTTCTGAAAGATATACTTAATTATTCTAAGAAGGAAGGAGAACATTATCAACATTTGCAAGTGGTTTTGCAATGGTTAAGGAAGCGGTTTTTGTAGACAAATAAATGTCAATAGGCAATCAATTTATTAAGAGATCAGAGTAGCTGATGGTCTGAGTCAAAGTGGATATATGTCTTCAATTATCTTTATTCATGCAAACTTTAAAGATTAAGTGTTGCAAAATTTATTAGGGGATGAATATTATGAGCAAGTTAAGCAAGATCTTATGGTAAATCTTAAAGATTCAAGGTATGATAGATTTCATTTTGAGTCTAATGGACTGTTGAGATATAGAGGAAGAATGCATGTTGCTAATATACCCAATTAAGAATTTTTGTGTGGAGAGAAGTACACACTGCACCATACTTGGGATATCCAAAGGTAAGTAAACTTCTGGCAGATTTTAAAACATCTTGAATTCTGAAAGGAATAAAGAATGATGCTACGAGATTTGTAGCAAATTGTTTAGAATGCCAAAGGGTAAAAGAAGAACATCAACACCTTGCAGGATGGTTGAATCCACATGATATACCAGAATGGAAGTGACAAGTCATAAGTATGGACTTCGTTAAGAATCTTCCTATGTCAAGGAATCGACATAATGCCATTTTAATTGTGGTTGATAAACTCTCAAATGTAGTACATTTTATCCCAGGGAATATGATTGATGGAACACTTGTGTTAGCTCACAATTTCGTGCAAGAGGTGTTTAGATTCCATGGTTTTCCTGAGAAGGTTATCTCGGATAGAGACGCGCGTGTAACATCAAGGTTTTGACAAACTTTATTTTCTGCGCTAAGGACTAAACTCAACATGAGTATAGCTTATCATCTTTTAACCGATGGGAAAACTAGGAAAATTAACCAGGTTTTGAAAGACTTGTTGCAAATATATTGCATGGATTAGAAATATAAGTGGGGAGACTACTTTTCACTTGTGAAATTTTTGAACTTTTTTCTATTAAGATGGCTTGAATTGAAACATTGGATAGAAAAGATGCCGAACTCCTATAAGCTGGATAAGCTAGAATATAGAATTAGCATTAGTCCAAAAATGTTGTCCGAAATGGATAAACAGATTAAGTTGATCAGAAAAGATCAGTGAAAATTGATAATAAATAGAAAAGTTATGTTGATGTTAACCATACACTAAGACAATTCTTGGTTAGAGAAGAAAAGTTCTTTTGAGGGTCAAACCCCAGAAAAAGTTTCATAAAGTGTGGAATGTATTCCAAACTAGTTCCTAAGTATAAAGGACTCTTCTAAAATATTCAAGGTTATAAATTTTATTGATTTTAAGAATCAATCTATTACCAATTATCGCCAGGAGGCATAGTGCTTTTTGTGATTCATATATGAAAATATATATTTATGTAATATAAGAATATTATATTCTATGAATGTTTTACAAGTACAAAACCTAGGAAAGGTTATGATCAAGCTTCTTAAATGCTTGAAGTTCACAAGCAATGCTTGTGTAACGTAGAGGTTATGTAGTGTAAGGTCCAGTGGGACCAGTATGCAAAGAATAGTTTTACATGGGCGGAGGAAATTAACATGAATTCTAGCAGAAATTTCCTCATTTATTTTATGCTTATAACAGTTAAACAATGAATTTGCTTTCTAGTTGCATTTTGCTACTTTATATCATCGAGGATAATGAATCTTTAGGGGAAGGATATGTTACATCCCTAATTTTTGCCTTGCTATATTTTTACTTTTACTAGAACATAAGTAAATGTATTTTAATGTTTAGATTAATGTCAAGAAAAGACATGGAGTTATATTGAATTTCATTTACGAAATTATGAAAATGATTATGTTTTTATCAATTTAATAATTGCTTATGAGATTTGATTTATTATTTAAGTCATGATGCACTGATCATAATTTGTTGGTTACAAGTTGAAACAGGAATACAGATTTTCAGATGACTCTCAGAGAAGAGAGAGAGAGAGAGAGAGTATCTTTCGAGGAGAGAGATATAGACCTTGGGTTACGAGTGGTCTATTTGCCAAGACGAGTATGATGTGTAACAAAAGTGTCAACCAATGTGTTGTGAGAGGTAAGCCTTAAATTGTCAGTTTACTTGAACCCAATCGATAGGTAGTCGATACCTTATGAATCTTTGAAAGTCGTAGTAAGTTGTCATGGTCGTTAGTAGCATTAACGACGTAATTTGAATATGAACTATGGCTATTTATGTTTTATGTAAATATTACGATGTAATTGTCATAAAATGGTTCTCTTATTTTATTAAGTCTCTTCACGTGTTATAAATGTTTCTTTACATTAAGACGATTTCGTCGAGTTAAGAATACGTGAGTTTTGTCGACAATAAACGTCTTACGACAATCTCGTCAAGTCAAGTCAACGTGATTTAACGAGAGTCTGTGAAGGGGAGACAAGCTCAACCCTATCACATTACTCGTAAGCTTTTTGACTTATTATTATTATTAACATATTTTGATCAAAGATTAAAATATGGTCAAGGGCCATTATTGTTATTATTTTGTTTAATATTATGTTAGTAAGGGTTATTTGAGGTATAAGTTTGTAACCACTTTTCCTTATAGGAAGTTGTCATCTTTGTAAATATCTTCCTTAGTGTCGTTATGCTCCAAAGGAACCACGTTAAACAAAATAAAAAACCCTTATACAAAGATGACAACTTCCACGATATCATTGGCTTGTAACTAAGAGTGGCCGTCAGCATGCTATTAGGAGTGCATAACGACTAATTGCAAGTAGTGGTTTTAATAACTTAAGTGATAACTAAATAATTTCATAGTTTTGTTATGAAGGTGTCAACCTCTTGAAGGAAAACCCTAGTGTTTTATACCACGCTTCTCCCTTCTCCTTACATGTGTTGTTCTCATTTGTAACTTTTACATCGGAAGTGGATTTTGTTGTAACTGCCAAGACGTACAACCATACGTATTGATGGTAGCATTAGTTATTAGAGGAAGTCATGGCAGAGAGTAGTATCTAGCAGGCATCGAGTAGCATATCTGGGAGATATTAGAAAAGAGAGAGTGGTCATAGAGAAAAACTACTTTGTTTTTATGCAGAGGACATCTTTGTCAACAAAAGGAATGGAGATAGCATTGTTGTCATATAGGAGGATAGCATAGTTATCATAGGAGAGAGAATAGCAAGGATTCTCAAACTGAAGAAAGATACAGTCGATAGCGAGGGTGAGCTAAGACTATTGAAGTACCTTCATTTGATACCCATTCAGGTTAGATTTCTTTATGAAGTCTTTAGTTATTTATTAGTAGTTGATGTTTATAATTTTATCTTTGAGCAATTTCTGAGATGATGCTCTGTGCCTCAAGAGGATGAATATTATGAGCAAGTTAAGCAAGATCTTATGGTAAATCTTAAAGATTCAAGGTATGATAGATTTCATTTTGAGTCTAATGGACTGTTGAGATATAGAGGAAGAATGCATGTTGCTACTATACCCAATTAAGAATTTTTGTGTGGAGAGAAGTACACACTGCACCATACTTGGGATATCCAAAGGTAAGTAAACTTCTGGTAGATTTTAAAACCTCTTGAATTATGAAAGGAATAAAGAATGATGCTGCGAGATTTGTAGCAAACTGTTTAGAATGCCAAAGGGTAAAAGAAGAACATCAACACCTTGCAAGACGGTTGAATCCACATGATATACCAGAATGGAAGTGACAAGTCATAAGTATGGACTTCGTTCAGAATTTTCCTATGTCAAGGAATCGACATAATGCCATTTTAGTTGTGGTTGATAAACTCTCAAAGGTAGTACATTTTATCCCAAGGAATATGATTGATGGAACACTTGTGTTAGCTCACAATTTCGTGCAAGAGGTGTTTAGATTCCATGGTTTTTCTGAGAAGGTTATCTCGGATAGAGACGCGCGTGTAACATCAAGGTTTTAACAAACTTTGTTTTCTGCGCTAAGGACTAAACTCAACATGAGCATAGCTTATCATCTTTTAACTGATGGGAAAACTAGGAAAGTTAACCAGGTTTTGAAAGACTTGTTGCAAATATATTGCATGGATTAGCAATATAAGTGGGGAGACTACTTTTCACTTGTGAAATTTTTAAACTTTTTGCTATTAAGATGGCTTGAATTGAAACATTGGACAGAAAAGATGCCGAACTCCTATAAGCTGGATAAGCTAGAATATAGAATTAGCATTAGTCCAGAAATGTTGTCCGAAATGGATAAACAGATTAAGTTGATCAGAAAAGATCAGTGAAAATTGATAATAAATAGAAAAGTTATGTTGATGTTAACCGTACACTAAGACAATTCTTGGTTAGAGAAGAAAAGTTCTTTTGAGGGTCAAACCCCAGAAAAAGTTTCATAAAGTGTGGAATGTATTCCAAACTAGTTCCTAAGTATAAAGGACTCTTCTAAAATATTCAAGGTTATAAATTTTATTGATTTTAAGAATCAATCTATTACCAATTATCGCCAAGAGGCATAGTGCTTTTTGTGATTCATATATGAAAATATATATTTATGTAATATAAGAATATTATATTCTATGAATGTTTTACAAGTACAAAACCTAGGAAAGGTTATGATCAAGCTTCTTAAATGCTTGAAGTTCACAAGCAATGCTTGTGTAACGTAGAGGTTATGTAGTGTAAGGTCCAGTGGGACCAATATGCAAAGAATAGTTTTACATGGGCGGAGGAAATTAACATGAATTCTAGCAGAAATTTCCTCATTTATTTTATGCTTATAACAATTAAACAATGAATTTGCTTTCTAGTTGCATTTTGATACTTTATATCATCGAGGACGATGAATCTTTAGGGGAAGGATATGTTACATCCCTAATTTTTGACTTGCTATATTTTTACTTTTACTGGGACATACGTAAATGTATTTTAATGTTTAGATTAATGTCAATAAAAGACATTGAGTTATATTGAATTTCATTTACGAAATTATGAAAATGATTATGTTTTTATCAATTTAATAATTGCTTATGAGATTTGATTTATTATTTAAGTCATGATGCACTAATCATAATTTGTTGGTTACAAGTTGAAATAGGAATACAGATTTTCAGATGACTCTCAGAGAAGAGAGAGAGAGAGAGTATCTTTCGAGGAGAGAGATATAGACCTTGGGTTACGAGTGGTCTATTTGCCAAGACAAGTATGATGTGTAACAAAAGTGTCAACCAACGTGTTGTGAGAGGTAAGCCTTAACTTGTCAGTTTACTTGAACCCAATCAACAGGTAGTCGATACCTTATGAATCTTTGAAAGTTGTAGTAAGTTGTCATAGTCGTTAGTAGCGTTAACGACGTAGTTTGAATATGAACTATGGCTATTTATGTTTTACGTAAATATTATGATGTAATTGTCATAAAATGGTTCTCTTATTTTATTAAGTCTCTTGACATGTTGTAAACGTTTCTTTACATTAAGACGATTTCATCGAGTTAAGAATACGTGAGTTTTGTCGACAATAAACGTCTTACGACGATCTCGTCAAGTCAAGTCAACGTGATTTAACAAGAGTCTATGAAGGGGAGACAAGCTCGACCCTATCACATTACTCGTAAGCTTTTTGACTTATTATTATTATTAACATATTTTGATCAAAGATTAAAATATGGTCAAGGGCCATTATTGTTATTATTTTATTTAATATTATGTTAGTAGGGGTTATTTGAGATATAAGTTTGTAACCACTTTTCCTTATAGGAAGTTGTCATCTTTGTAAATATCTTCCTTAGTGTCGTTATGCTCCAAAGGAACCACGTTGGGAGCTAGTGGCAATTATTATGCCACGATATCATTGGCTTGTAACTAAGAGTGGCCGTCGGCATGCTATTAGGAGTGCATAATGACTAACTGCAAGTAGTGGTTTTAATAACTTAAGTGATAACTAAATAATTTCATAGTTTTGTTATGAAGGTGTTGGCCTCTTAAAGGAAAACCCTAGTGTTTTATACCACACTTCTCCCTTCTCCTTACATGTGTCATTCTCATTTGTAACTTTTACATCAGAAGTGGATTTTGTTGTAACTGCCAAGACGTACAACCGTACGTATTGATGGGAGCATTAGTTGTTAGAGGAAGTCGTGGGGGAGAGTAGTATCTAGCAGGCATCGAGTAGCATATCTGGGAGATTAGAAAAGAGAGAGTGGTCATAGAGAAAAACTACTTTGTTTTTATGCAGAGGACAGCTTTGTTAACAAAAGGAATGGAGATAGCATTGTTGTCATATAGGAGGATAGCATAGTTATCATAGGAGAGAGAATAGCAAGGATTCTCAAACTGAAGAAAGATACAGTCGATAGCGAGGGCGAGCTAAGACTATTGAAGAACCTTCATTCGATACCCATTCAGGTTAGATTTCTTTATGAAGTCTTTAGTTATTTATTAGTACTGGATGTTTATAATTTTATCTTTGAGCAATTTCTGAGACGATGCTCTGTGCCTCAAGGGGCCGACATCGCAACGTGTAGTATGACCAATACTTTTGTTTTAGATAAGAAAGCCAACATGATAAGCGTATTTTTATGCAATATGGTTGACATAACTTAAGTTATTTTTATGTTCTTAGTCAGAGACGAAAAGCTTTAAAATAGCAAAGTCTACTCTTTTCTTGAAGATTGTCTGAGTTGATAGTTTCTAAACTTTCAAGTAGATAACTAAATTTTAGATCTATTCTTGGCTGTAAGTCAATATAGACTAATACATTTAGAAAATTGTTTGTTGACTAAATGTTCTCTCTTAGATTACATATATTTAACATTGGTCACTATTAGACCAAATGCTTTTATCTCCATGCTCAGATTGGTCTTAGTTTCCATAGCGAAACAATCTTTGAGTTTGCCAAGAGAGCTTGTATCTTCATGCCTTTAAGCCACTTCCTCACCACATGATATAGTATGATGCAATGCATATATGTTGAGGTAAGGTAGGCTTAGATTGTAATGAGTAAACTAGGATATTAGTATTCATGTCTTTGTGAAGAACAATTGGATTATTGGCAGTAAGCATTGTTTTATTTGCTTTTCTAATCTTTTAAAGACACAATGAGTGTGATGATCTCTTTGTAACTAATAGAGCAATAACATTGGAATGCTTAGTTTCATGTTAGATCAAATATGTCTAAATAAGAGAAATCTAGACAAAGGATTCTAATGGATATCAAGGAAATGAGTCCACTACCTTATAGAGCTAAACTAAACTTAGAAAAAGTTTATACTTACATTTGAATCTTTGACTTATCGTAACAGTGATAGACTTGCTTGTACTCTTGGTCTGAGAGATTTACACGACCATGTAATTGGATGAATACTCAAGGTCAATCTCTCTCTTCTAGTATTATTTTATTCTAACCATATGGTTATGTTAATGTGAAATTCTACTATGTTGGAATAGGGGAAACAAATTCCTAGATTCTTGTTAAGCTTTAGAAAGCCAACTTATATGCAAATCGAGTGTTAGATCATTGAGAATGTTATGATAGAGAAAACAAGGTCCATAGGACCATCCTTACTATATATTAAAAACAATAACGTTGTAGTAAGCCATTATGATGGAATAGACTAAGTCTATCTAGAAATGACTTTGTATAGAATTATATAAGAAGTAATGGTCAATGACTTCACGTGAGGGTAACTGAAAGTATTCATATCCCCTGTTGTATAGGAGTTATTATCTAACCATAGTATTCTTAAACCATGGTTGAGTTTAACCAAGGGTCGTTTATAATCCTTAGTCTTGAAGTTATGGGAAAGGGTTATTTTGATTATTCAAGGGTAAAATAAAACCCTAGTTTAACCTAGAAGGGTTAAAGATTATTTGATGACACCCCTATGGTTATAGCCTATTTTAGTTAATTCATGTAGGTAGACATTAAAAGGTCAAGAACCCTAAGATAATAAATGTTTCATCTATCATATTGATAAGAGACTTGTTGTTAGTCGGTAATGTTTAACCTTAGGTAGAGAAACCTATTTGTTTGGTTACAAGTTGACTTGAGATATAAGTCATAAGCCTCAGGTTTTGCAAGTATGCAAGAGGTACTATTCATGGTTAGTCAACCATAAAATTTATTATAACCTAATTGGTCACAACTTCTCTTAGCTATTACTTGTCGATAAGTGATGAATCTCAAGTGTTGCAATGATGCAATGAGAAACCTCATAAAGAGAGGTAGTCGATAAGGTCTATGGAATATAGATAGTGAATGTAAACTTGTCTAGGTCTGGAAGACTAAAATATTGAATTGTCAAGACTTCATAAGTTGAATGTAGTTGACCAAGTCAAACTGTAGGAAGATGATAGTATCCAAGTCGAGTTGGGGTGGGTGAACATTACAACAACGTTCATTGCGAATGTCAATTTATATTGAAACTATGGCCATAGTAATGCATATGTCTTTGCATGCATTATGAGTACACTGTATCTGGATTGTACAACCTATCAGAAATCATACTTAGCTAGAGGGTATCTAGGGTTGTATGATTGATAGAGTTGTGTAGGATACAACACTATGTACTCGGAAAGGCAAATTACCACTGGTCACCTTTGCTCTATATTCCTCGTGAAGGGTAGGGCCACTTCCTATGTGGAAGATGTGTGGGAGACCGTCGGTCTGTGGATGGAGCTAAATCACTGGAAAGATACTCTCTCTCTAGCAGAAGACATGCCAAGGCTTGTGATAAAGATGTCAGATTTCTAGATACAGTATATCTTTGAGACTTGTGTTTATTGAGACTATGTTACAAAACATTATCTAAGGTAGATATTTGTAATTGATTTACTTTTGTAAACATTGTACTTGAGAAAGACAATATGGTTTATTGTATTTTGTAAAGAGAAATCTTCTAATTGTAGTTACTTGATTATATGTTGAATAAAAGAAAATTTTTCTCTATCTCATTATTACCATGTTAAATTACTTTACGGTAAATTTCTAGTTTTTACTATGTTTATAGAACGTGGATGTTACATATCGTATCAGAACTACTAGGTTTGACACTAGGGCTTATGAATCCATTGTGCTAACCTATAGTCAACATTATGCGGCTAGCTAATGTTCAAATTTTCTTGTGCCAGAATGGCATGGAGAAGAACCAAGAAAACTGCTAGGAAGTCTGTTCCCCAACATTTGCCTGAATTTGTGGTTAAGAAGAAACCTATCGAGGAGGTTGAACTTAAAGAGCATATTATTTACTCTTAAGGTGCATGGATAGAGGATTCAGAGACTTTTGCTGATACGCTTAAGCGTATTTGGCTAGAAAGAAAACAACGTTTTGAACTAGCCAAAAATCCTACTAATTCTACTGGTGTAGTAAAACCTCGTAAACTGTAGCCAGTTACAACATGTCACTTGAAGGTTGATGTGATGCTTCTATTTTAGGAAAAAGGTGTTGCAGGATTACTTGTGTGTACATCCACCCTCTATGTTTGTTTAATTGGAAGATTGTAAATCGACAGTGACATATAGTCTTGTCGTATCAACTATATAAATAAGAATGTGGTTACTCCTAAATAAATTATAATAAAGATGACAATATTTTGTATCAATCTTTTGATTATTATGAGATTAAATTGTTTGATGTTTTGAGACGCCTAGATTCAGAAAACTATTAGATAACTTGTTTTTTTGGTATGAGAAAGATGACAACATGTTTCATACAAGAACAACTCAGGATGTGAGTCTAGAGGAGAATAAACCATCAGTTAATCTCTTGATCAAATTGGAGCAAATCGTAACTGTGGTCGCAAAAACCAAAGAGAGACCTCGTATTTTGCAAAAAGAAGTAAGAGATTAAGGAAACCCTGAAGGGGGAAAATGAGATTTCTCATGGAATGAGAAAGGACAATCACCAAGAATTTAGAGTGAGTAATAGAAATCCTGTAACCATAAACCTTAAAAGGAAGCAAAGGATAGGTGTGCCTTAGGACTGTCCTAGATATGAAGAAAGTCATTCCACCAAAGTTGATGGAACAATGATTGAATCAACTAAAAATCTTATTCCTCCTAGAGTTTTGGGATAAGTTACTAAGAAAAGTACCCTGCCGTATGACAACTGCAAAATTAAAGGAATCAAAAGCCCCATTACAAGAATTATTGGCTAAAGGTTTCATTAAATCCAGTATTTCACCATGGGGTGCACTAGTTATCTTTGTCAAGAAAAAGGACATAACTCTACAATTGTGTATTTAGTATCGTATGCTCATTAAAGCAATGATAAAGAACAAATATCCTTTACCACGTACTGATGATCTCTTCGGTCAGATGCGTGGAGTTGTAGTATTTTCAAAGATCGATTGACAATCAATATATCATCAATTAAGATTAAAGGATGAGAATACCCATAAAACAACTTTTAGGACAAGAAATGGGCACTATGAGTTTGCAATGTTGTCTTTTAGACTTACAAATGCCTTGTCGCAATCATGAATCTCATGAATAGTTTGTTTAGAGAATGTTTAGACAGGTTTGTCCTAGCCTTTCTAAAAGATATACTTAATTATTCTAAGAAGGAAGGAGAACATTATCAACATTTGCAAGTGGTTCTGCAATGGTTAAGGAAGCAGTTTTTGTAGACAAATAAATGTCAATAGGCAATTGATTTATTAAGAGATCAGAGTAGCTGATGGTCTGAGTCAAAGTGGATATATGTCTTCAATTGTCTTTATTCATGAAAACTTTAAAGATTAAGTGTTGCAAAATTTATTAGGGGATGAATATTATGAGCAAGTTAAGCAAGCTCTTATGGTAAATCTTAAAGATTCAAGGTATGATAGATTTCATTTTGAGTCTAATGGACTGTTGAGATATAGAGGAAGAATGCATGTTGCTAATATAGCCAATTACAAATTTTTGTGTGGAGAGAAGTACACACTGCACCATACTTGGGATATCCAAAGGTAAGTAAACTTCTGGCGGATTTTAAAACCTCTTGAATTCTGAAAGGAATAAAAAATGATGTTGCGAGATTTGTAGCAAACTGTTTAGAATGCCAAAGGGTAAAAGCAGAACATCAACACCTTGTAGGACTGTTGAATCCACATGATATACCAGAATGGAAGTGACAAGTCATGAGTATGGACTTCCTTCAGAATCTTCCTATGTCAAGGAATCGACATAATGCCATTTTAGTTGTGGTTGATAAACTCTCAAAGGTAGTACATTTTATCCCAGGGAATATGATTGATGAAGCACTTGTGTTAGCTCGCAATTTTTTGCAAGATGTGTTTAGATTGCATGGTTTTCCTAAGAAGGTTATCTTGGATAGAGACGCGCGTGTAACATCAAGGTTTTGACAAACTTTGTTTTCTGCGCTAAGGACTAAACTCAACATGAGTATAGCTTATCATCTTGTAACCGATGGGGAAACTAGGAAAGTTAACTAGGTTTTGAAAGACTTCTTTCAAATATATTGCATGGATCGGCAATATAAGTGGGGAGACTACTTTTCACCTATGAAATTTTTTAACTTTTTGCTATTAAGATGGCTTGAATTGAAACATTGGACAGAAAAGATGATGAACTCCTATAAGCTATATAAGCTAGAAGATAGGATCAGCATTAGTCCAGAAATGTTGTCCGAAATGGATAAACAGATTAAGTTGATCAGAAAAGATCAGTGGAAATTGATACTAAATAGAAAAGTTATGTTGATGTTAAGCGTAAACTAAGACAATTCTCGGTTAGAGAAGAAAAGTTCTTTTGAGCGTCAAACCCTAGAAAAAATTTCATAAAGTGTGGAATGTGTTCCAAACTAGTTTCTAAGTATAAAGGACTCTTCTAAAATATTCAAGGTTATAAATTTTATTGATTTTAAGAATCAATCTATTACCAATTATCGCTAGGAGGCATAGTGTTTTTTGTGATTCATAAATGAAAATATATATTTATGTAATATAAGAATATTATATTCTATGAATGTTTTACAAGTACAAAACCTAGGAAAGGTTATGATCAAGCTTCTTAAATGCTGGAAGTTCACAAGCAATGCTTGTGTAACATAGAGGTTATTTAGTGTAAGGTCCAGTGGGACTAGTATGCAAAGAATAGTTTTACATGGGGGAAGGCAATTACCATGAATTCTAGCAGAAATTTCCTCATTTATTTTATGCTTATAACAGTTAAACAAGGAAATTTGCTTTCTAGTTACATTTTGATACTTTATATCATCGAGGACGATGAATCTTTAGGGGACGGATATGTTACATCCCTAATTTTTGACTTGCTATATTTTTACTTTTACTGGGACATACGTAAATGTATTTTAATGTTTAGATTAATGTTAATAAAAGACATGGAGTTATATTGAATTTCATTTACGAAATTATGAAAATGATTATGTTTTTATCAATTTAATAATTGCTTATGAGATTTGATTTATTATTTAAGTCATGATGCACTGATCATAATTTGTTGGTTACAAGTTGAAATAGGAATATAGATTTTCAGATGACTCTCAGAGAAGAGAGAGAGAGAGAGAGAGAGAGAGAGAGAGAGTATCTTTCGAGGAGAGAGATATAGACCTCAGGTTACGAGTGGTCTATTTGCCAAGACGAGTATGATGTGTAACAAAAGTGTCAACCAACATGTTGTGAGAGGTAAGCCTTAACTTGTCAATTTACTTGAACCCAATCGACAGGTAGTCGATACCTTATGAATCTTTGAAAGTTGTAGTAAGTCTTCCTAGTCGTTAGTAGCGTTAACAACATCGTTTGAATATGAACTATGGCTATTTATGTTTTACATAAATATTACGATGTAATTGTCGTAAAATGGTTCTCTTATTTTATTAAGTCTCTTGACGTGTTATAAATGTTTCTTTATGTTAAGACGATTTCGTCGAGTTAAGAATACGTGAGTTTTGTCGACAATAAACATCTTACGATGATCTAGTCAAGTCAAGTCGACGTGATTTAACAAGAGTCTGTGAAGGGGAGACACTCTCGACCCTATCACATTACTCGTAAGCTTTTTGACTTATTATTATTATTAACATATTTTGATCAAAGATTAAAATATGGTCAAGGACCATTATTGTTATTATTTTGTTTAATATTATGTTAGTAGGGGTTATTTGAGGTATAAGTTCATAACCACTTTTCCTTATAGGAAGTTGTCATCTTTGTAAATATCTTCCTTAGTGTCGTTATGCTCCAAAGGAACCACGTTGGGAGCTAGTGGCAATTATTATGCCACGATATCATTGGCTTGTAAATAAGAGTGGCTGTCGACATGCTATTATGAGTGCATAATGACTAACTACAAATAGTGGTTTTAATAACTTAAGTGATAACTAAATAATTTCATAGTTTTGTTATGAAGGTGTCGGCCTCTTGAAGTAAAACCGTAGTGTTTTATACCACGCTTCTCCCTTCTCGTTACATGTGTTGTTCTCATTTGTATCTTTTACATCGGAAGTGGATTTTGTTGTAACTGCCAAGACGTGCAACTATACGTATTGATAGGAGCATTAGTTGTTAGAGGAAGTCGTGGGGGAGAGTAGTATCTAGCAGGCATCGAGTAGCATATCTGGGAGATATTAGAAAAGAGAGAGTGTTCGTAGAGAAAAACTACTTTGTTTTTATGCAGAGGACAGCTTTGTTAACAAAAGGAATGGACATATAGGAGGATAGCATAGTTATCATAGGAGAAAGAATAGCAAGGATTCTCAAAGTGAAGAAAGATACAATCGACAGTGAGGGCGAGCTAAGACTATTGAAGAACATTCATTCGATACACATTCAGGTTAGATTTCTTAATGATGTCTTTAATTATTTATGAGTAGTGGATGTTTATAATTTTATCCTTGAGCAATTTCTAAGACAATGCTCTGTGCCTCAAAAGGCCGACATCGCAACGTGTAGTATGACCAATACTTTTGTTTTAGATAAGAAAACCAACATGATAAGCATATTTTTATGCAATATGTTCGACATAACTTAAGTTATTTTTATGTTCTCCTTAGTTAGAGATGGAGAGTTTAAAAATAGCAAAGTCTACTCTTTTCTTGAAGATTGTCTGAGTTGATAGTTTCTGAACTTTCAAGTAGATAACTAAATTTTAGATCTATTCTTGGTTGTAAGTCAATATAGATTGAGACATTTAGAAGATTGTTTGTTGACTAAACGTTCTCTCTCTTAGATTACATATATTTAACATTGGTCACTATTAGACCGAATTCTTTTATCTCCATGCTCATATTGGTCTTAGTTTCCATAGCGAAACAGTCTTTGAGTTTGCCAAGAGTGCTTGTATCTTTATGCCTTTAAGCCACTTCCTCACCACATGATATAGTATGATGCAATGCATATATGTTGACGTAAGGTAGGCTTAGATTGTAATGAGTAAACTAGGATATTAGTATTCCTGTCTTTGTGAAGAACAGTTGGATTCTTGGCAGTAAGCATTGTTTTATTTGGTTTTCTAATCTTTTAAAGACACAATGAATGTGATTATCTCTTTGTAACTAATAGGGCAATAACACTGGAATGCTTAGTTTGATCTTATCTCAAATATGTCTAAATAAGAGAAATCTAAACAAAGGATTCTAATGGATATCAAGGTAATGAGTCCACCATCTTATGGAGCTAAACTAAACTTAGAAAAAGTCTATACTTACATTTGAATCTTTGACTTATCATAACAGTGATAGACTTGCTTGTAATCTTGGTCTAAGATATTTACATGACCACGTAATTGGATGAATACTCAAGGTCAATCTCTCTCTTCTAGTATTATTTTATTCTCACCATATGGTTATGTTAATGTGAAATTCTACTATGTTGGAATAGGGGAAACAAATTCCTAGATTCTTGTTAAGCTTTAGAAAGCCACCTTATATGCAAATCGAGTGATAGATCATTGAGAATGTTATGATAGAGAAAACAAGGTCCATAGGACCATCCTTACTATATATTAAAAAGAATAACATTGTAGTAAACCATTATGATGGAATAGACTAAGTCTATCTAGAAATGACTTTGTATAGAATTATATAAGAAGTAATGGTCAATGACTTCACATGAGGGTAATTGAAAGTATTCATATCCCCTGTTGAATATGAGTTATTATCTAACCATAGTATTCTTAAACCATGGTTGAGTTTAACCAAGGGTCGTTTATAATCCTTAGTCTTGAAGTTATGGGAAAGGGTTATTTTAATTATTCAAGGGTAAAATAAAACCCTAGTTTAACCTAGAAGGGTTAAAGATTATTTGACGACACCCCTATGGTTATAGCCTATTTCAGTTAATTCATATGGGTAGACATTAAAAGGTCGAGAACCCTAAGATAATAAATGTTTCATCTATCATATTGATAAGAGACTTGTTGTTAGTCGGTAATGTTTAACCTTAAGTAGAGAAACCTATTTGTTTGGTTACAAGTCGACATGAGATATAAGTCATAAGCCTTGAGTTTTGCAAGTATGCAAGAGGTACTATTCATGGTTAGTCAACCATAAAATTTATTATACCCTAATTGGCCACAACTTCTCTTAGCTATTACTTGTCGATAAGTGATGAATCTCAAGTGTTGCAATGATGCAATGAGAAACCTCATAAAGAGAGGTAGTCGATAAGGTCTATGGAATATAGACAGTGAATGTAGACTTGTCTAGGTTGGGAAGACTAAAATATTGAATTGTCAGGACTTCATAAGTTGAATGTCGTTGACCAAGTCAAACTATAGGAAGATTATAGTATCCAAGTCAAGTTGGCGTGGGTGAACATTACGACAACGTTCATTGTGAACGTCAATTTATATTGAAACTATGGCCATAATAATGCATATGTCTCTGCATGCATTGTCGGTTCACTGTATTTGGATTGCACAACCTATCAGAAATCATACTTAGCTAGAGGGTATCTAAGGTTGTATGATTGATAGAGTTGTGTAGCATACAACACTATGTACTCGGAAAGGCAAATTACCACTGGTCACCTTTGCTCTATATTCCTCGTGAAGGGTAGGGCCACTTCCTATGTGGAAGATGTGTGGGAGACTGCTGGACTATGGATGGAGGTAAATCACTGGAAAGATACTCTCTCTAGCAGAAGACATGCCGAGGCTTATGATAAAGATGTTAGATTTTTGGATGCAGTATATCTTTGAGACTTGTGTTTATTGAGACTATGTAAAACATTATCTAAGGCAGATATTTGTAATTGATTTACTTTTGTAAACATTGTACTTGAGAAAGATAATATGGTTTATTGTATTTTGTAAAGAGAAATCTTGTAATTGTAGTTACTTGATTATATGTTGAATAAAAGAAAAAATTTCTCTATCTCATTATTACCATGTTAAATTACTTTATGGTAAATTTCTGGTTTTTACTATGTTTATAGAACGTGGATGTTACATCCATCCACGTTGACAGGGAGTGTTATCCTTCCAAATGTGTTCTAGCTTTTAATTTGCTATTTCTAAGAGTCACTATCATATAAGATTGTGATTACAAATAGAAAAAAACAAATCAAACTTTCATTAGCACTTCATTGGCAAAGTCCATAAATTATCGCCACAACTAATATAAGTGTTCTTCAAAATCCATTACAAACATCTGGTTACAAAACATTGCAGTTCTACACCTCAAAAGGAATAGAGGAAATAACTATTCTTGTCTATTCTACCCTCATAGTGGTTTTGCATTCAATTCGATAGGAAACCTTTCTTTTTCCAAACAAGGTTTGAAATGATCCAATAAAACTGCTCCAGCTTCCCTGCCCGCATTGTTGAAGTCTTTAGTCTCTGTCACCCATTTTCTTCATCAGAGCTAAACAATCGCATCTTTGTTTATGTCTTGTCTTTCCCTTACTCATGCTCTCTTCTTACATTTTTTTTCCTAAATGTTGTTTGTGTTCTTCTTTTTCTCTCCATGCTTAATTTCTCCCTCTTCCCTGATGAAGACTCCACTCTCCCAAAACTATCACTGCTAGAAAGAACTCCATGCAAACTGTCTTCAATCAGTTTCTTTCTTTCTAACTATCCCATAACCGAATCTTTGGCTCGGTAGTGTGGGAGTTGTGGAGACATGATCTTTTGAAGTCACTTCAAGTCATGATGTCAACAAACTCATACTTCAATTCCTACACAACACCTTGTCATTTCAAGTATTCAAATGACTTTGTGGTGGAAAACTGACTACCAAAACCAACCAAGGATCACCTGAAAACAAACAAACACACAACGAACCATAAACACAAAACTGCAAATGGAACTGATGCTCCTACATCAGGCTCCCTAGGAGACAAAAGAAAGCATGTGCTCTTGCACATGAGGTCATCATTAGAATTATTCCTCGTTATTCGTTTTCTTGGACACTTCTTCCAACATTGTTCTAGAACAAGTAGCATCCTTCTCCAACATCGTTGCACACCTTCCGTCTTTACACTCATGGATTTACAACCGTCATTTACCATCCTCATCCTAGGTCTTCTTTCCCAATCGTCGATAGAAACAATTTTATAGAAATTAAAGATTTCCATATCTTTAAACTCATTCACCCTGTCCATTTGTCTTCCAGCTGCATCCAAAACTTTCATAGCTTTATATAAATTTGCACTTATTATTTCATGTTCATTGTCACATTCTACAACTTCATCAGTCATTTGTTCCAACCTCTTTCCTTCATAGGCCAACATCTTCCTCAGCGAACCATCTTGGACTCCACCATTCACAACACAACCTTTATTAAAATCTACTTTATTAAAATCTGCATATACAATTTCATGCTTTTCCTCTTTTGCTGCAATAACTTCTTGATCATTAGCTACAACCCTCATCTTTGTAGCCTTCATTGTCCCATTTGTCTTTCTATCTTCATTAGCAAGTTTCTCCATCCATTCCTTGTCTCTTGCTAAAAAGTGATCCCACAAATATTCCTCATGGTCATTATTTGTTGCACTTCCTTCATATTTCATCTCTACAACTTCTTCAATAGGTACCTTTTTGCCTTCATCTCTTTCAGCCATTGCTGCTCCAACATCCGCTTCTTCATTTTCATCTACATCTTCTTTTTCCTCTTCACTTTTTAGGTCTTCATCATGCCATGCTTTCACTGCCCACTCTTGCTTTCTATTATTCTTATCCAATTCCTTCTTGTTGCCTTTGTTTTTTTTCTATTTTCTTCTTGTATCTACTCCTTCTCATGCTTTTCCAATCTGCAAGCCTCCAAAACTCCATCTCATGTTCACACATGTTATCATCACTATTAATTTTCTCATCCATTTCATCTTCCACAATTTTATTTGAAAATTCAAAAATGTTTAAATCGTCAACTTGCTTACCTTCCACCTTGTATGTGGTCTCCTCAAGTTTTTCCTAAGCTGCTCCAGAAAGTGTGTCACTCTTCTTCTTTGATTTTTACCTTATCTTCATCATTTATAAATCTTTCTTGACAGATTCTCATGCATGTTCATGACTAGCATGTTCCTTTCCATATTTCATTTTCTTTTTCATTTTCTCTGCTTCAGGTTCTACTATCATATCAAGTTCTTCTTGTTTCTTGTATTCCTCTTTATCATGTCTTATAACACCACTTTTATTTTCTCTTGTCCTACCCTTAACCTTCCACACTTTATTTCCCATAGTTGTGGGCTAACATTTGTTTATTTTTGCACTTGTTCTCCATAAGCCAAGGTTTGATTTCTGCCTTAAAACATTTTCTTTATGCTTCCACTCATGATAATTTACCCTATATTCTTGGTTCTTCTTGAACTCTTTCATGAATTCCATCTTTTGTACCGGTTTGTTGTCATAAACTTCATCATATGCACCCTCTTGCTTACACTTTTTATGTTGCCCCTCAACAACTGGTTTCTTTTGCCAACTTGGCACCTTGTATCCATGATCCTTGCCAATAATTAAAATCTTCAGATTTCTCTTCTCCCTATTAACTTGCATTTCTACATTCTTATTTCCACATGCATGATTAAAATTAACATTTATACCTCCATATACTCGTGCAATACTCTGTTGTTTGGATTTTGCCTATCTTTGACTTCTTTGCTTGCCAACTCTTCCCCTTCGTGAGTTTCCTTCTTTTGCAATACTTCCTAATGCATCATGAAATTCTAAAGCATCTTCTACATCTTTACTGTCATTCAATAAAATCTCAACACCATTCTTATCTTCATGTTTAAGTACTTTACAATGTACCTTTTCTTGATGGACTGTTGCAAATTGTCCTTGTATACCTTCTTCATAAACTGCTGCAACTTGTTTCCGCTTTCTTTCACCTTCACCTCCATCTACGGGTGCTTTACTTGTCCCTTCTCTCATTAATTTCAAGGTCTCATCCATGACCCCTCCTATGAAGTTTCTCATACCTGCATACACATATTAAAATGCAACATTAGCAAATAAAACAAGAGACCAAAATGTCTCCATGAATGCCTCCTTCGTGGACATTCTCCTCTTTTCTTTGCTTTTCCCTTTGAGTGTTACTTTTTGCACTGCTTTTCCTCTCCATTATTTCTTGTGTTTCCTTATGTTCGCCTCAATGAGAACTTTCTTTGAACCTCTTCCGATGCACATTGCTCCCTTGGCAACTCTCTATTATCTAAACCTCGTTCATCTTCTCTGTTCAAGGCAGCCATATTCTGCCCTCCTCTTTTCTTAACAATCGTCTTCATAGGCCACTTCAAATTCTTTTTCATTGGCCAACACCAACCATATTCTTGGCTTCTTTCCTCAAGCCATTGCTTACACTTCTCTAAATCTCTTCTCAACTCTGCTATTTCTTTATCCCACTCTGCATTTTGCTTCTTCACATTCAGTTTCATTTTGTCTTTCTTCACGAGGCTTTCTTTAATGGCATATTGTTGCATCTTTTATCCTTCTTCTTGGCTTCTCGATACCTCACCTATGACTTCTCTCCTTTTCCTCTACCTGGTCTTTTGGTACCCAGGTTCTTCCTATTAACCTGTCAAACTTCCACCCACATACTTATGCAAAATCATATAACCCACTTCTCCTTCCAGGTCTTTTAGACTCTCCCAGATCTTTTAGGCTTTCCCAAATCTTTTAGGCTCTGATACCAAAATGATGGCACACTCTCAAACACCAATGCTCTTATACCTAAATGATGGCACACTCTCACACATCTTCACTCTAATACCCAAAATGATGGCAAACAGTTTGCTATAATAGCAGAGATTTCTTAATGCCATAGTTATTGTTGGAGAAACACCCTGATTTGTCAATACTATTCAGCGGAACTGAATACAAGAAAGTGATTAACAACACTTAACAACTAAATACTCTAGTTCAGGTTCAAATCAAAATTAACACAGTTTGCAAAAAATCATGCATCGACAACAAAGTTTTAGGCTTCTTATACCTCCATCCACGTCGACAAGGAGTGTTATCCTTCCAAATGTGTTCCAGCTTTTAATTTGGTCTTTCTAAGAGTTACAATCATATAAGATTGTGATTACAAACAGAAAAAAACAAATCAAACTTTCATCAGCGCTTCATTGGCAAAGTCCATAAATTATCACCACAACTAATATAACTATTCTCAAAAACCATTGCAAACATCTAATTACAAAACATTGCAGTTCTACGCCTCAAAAAGAATAAAGGAAAAAACTATTATTGTCTCTTCTACCCTCATGGTGGTTTTGCATTCAATCCGACAGGAAACCTTTCTTATTCCAAATGGGGTTTGAAACGATCCAATAGAACTGCTCTAGCTTCCCTGCCCACATTGTTGGAGTCTCTAGTCTCTGTCACCCATTTTCTTCATCAGAACTAAACAGAACTAAACAATCCCAACTTTGTTTCTGTCTTGTATTTCCCTTACTCATACTCTCTGCTCATCTTTTTTTTCCTTTGTTGTTTGTGTTCTTCTTTTTCTCTCCATGCTTAATTTATCCCTCTTCCCTGATGAAGACTCCTCTCTCCCAAAACTGACACTGCCAGAAAGAAATCCGTGCAAATTGTCTTCAATCGGTTTCTTTCTTTCTAACTATCCCATAACTGAATCTTTGGCTCAGTAGTGTGGGAGTCGTGGAGACATGATCTCTTGAAGTCACTTCAAGTCATGAGGTTAACAAACTCATACTTCAATTCCTACACAACACCTTGCCATTTCAAGTATTCAAATGACTTTGTGGCGGAAAACTAACTACCAAAACCAACCAAGGACCACTAGACCCAGAAACAAACACACAACAAACCATAAACACAAAACTGCAAATGGAACTAATGCTCCTACGTCATAGGGTTAATGTAGGAAATACATGTCATGTTTTTACTTTATGGGCATAGTTTCCTTTACACTTGTATCAAAGTTTTGGCAATGACTCTTTTAGTACTAGTAGTTTATGCATGGATTTCCTTTTATTTGGTACTAGAACCTTGTTTTGGTTGTAGGAGGGGATGCCTTCCTTATGATTATTAGTCTTTATTTGAGTGGAAGCTCTGCATACGTGATCTTGATCTTTGAGGACAAAGAATGGAAACACAACAAGGAGATTGTGATTTAATGACGCTTATTTTTTTGAGTTGTTTAGACTAAAAATGGAGACTTTGACTATATGCATGTTCTTTAAACTTCATGTAATTTCATGGATGTATAAGTGGGTTGTGTGTGCATGATATGGATTTATGTTGGTTCATACCTATGTGGGTGGACTTGTTGCTTTCATGTGTTAGGAAAATACCATGTATGCACCTCTAGTACCATAAGATTTACAAAACAAAAACCCAATACAGGTGTAACCAAACTATACCCATAAAGCATAAATAGGTCTCACATTCATTTCCCATATTAACCCTCAAAGAAAAGAAATGCAAATCAAATCTATGAAATTTTCAACAACACAATGATAGTAAAATAACACTTTAGATTTATAAGAATGAGAGAAGAATAAAAGAAGTATAGACAAAAGAGAAGAGACACCGATATACATGGTGAAAACCCTTTTGAGTAAAAACCCCACCTTCCAAAGCGTCAAACCAATGTATTATTATTTAGTTACAATACACTTATAGGCTCAAATCCTTAACATGGAGATCAACATCCTACTACTTTGAATGAAATCTTGTCTCACCCATTTTTTGGTTATTTATTTGGAACATATTAATGTGTAGATTTAATAGTTATTATTCCATTTTTTATTGCACTGTAATGAGACAAATGATACTTTGTTATCTTGATAGAATATTCATGATATGGAAATTGATTTTATGCATTTGATATTTACTCAAATTGTGATTATGAGTTATTTTCCTAACGGACTAACTATTGTTTGGACGAATACGAGGTGGATGCAGGATACCTTTTCCCCACCCTCGTAGCAAGGGAGAGTGTCATCCAGGGGAGGATGATAGATGGAGACAAGTTGGTAGTTGAACCAAATTAATTAAGAACCACGCACACACCTATGTGAGTCAGTAATACAACTGTACGTGATGCTTGATAAACATCTAGGAGCATGTTAGGTGTTGTCAAAGAGAGTCGTAATGGTTTATTTTATTAGTCAATTTAATATTTTAAGAGTTAATTATTATTAATGTTATTATTTCAATAACATAATATAGCTATGATATATTTATGGTGTAGATGCTCATAAGCATAGTATCATTATAGTCGATTCAATTATAAATATAATATTATTTTATGAGCATGATCTTATTTCAAATTTATTACTAATAATGGCAAGCATACGATATTATTGTTTTCTTATTTTATTCCCTTATGTGTGGTAATCATTATCAAATGGGAATATGGGTCATTAAGGTGCATATATGGTAGTGGAGGCTAAAAATAGCCAATGGTAGTAGGGAGAAATAAGTGTAAGAAGAGGTGACATTGAAAAAAAGTCATTCATTCCTTTCTCTAGCCATTGCTTAGTCTACAACAAAGAGACTTGCATGGCAAAACATTCTGTATAATTCATGTGGTCTAAGAATTAGAAGTGTTGAACCCTGGTAATGTCATGTAACTTGGAAGGGAACCGACATGGTGTGAAGAGAAAGCATCTAATAGGGAGAACCTACAAGTATGAGCACTTAGTCACTCATTCTATACAATAATGTTTTGAAATTATAAACTTGTCTAGTAAATAGACAGCAGTCGCGTAGAAAAATGTATTATATTCAAGTGTGTGTGTGTGATTCTTAATTAATTTAGTTCATATGCCAACTTGTCTCCATCTATCATCCTCTCTCGAATTATACTCTCCCTCACCACATGGGTAGGGGAAATGTTATCTTTCTTCCACCTCATATCCATCCAAACAATAATTAGTCTGTTAGGAAAATAAATCATAATCACAATTTGAGTAAATATCAACTGCATAAAATCAATTTCCATATCATGAATATTCTATCAAGATAACAAAGCATCATTTGTCTCATTATAGTGTATTACAAAATGGAATAATAAATCTGCACATTAATATGTTCCAAATAAATAACAAAAAAATGGGGTGTGACAAGATTTCCTTCAAAGCAGTAGGATGTTGATCTCCATGTTAAGGATTTGAGCATATAAGTGTATTGTAACTAGTTTATTGTTACTGAATAATACATTGGTTTGATGCTTTGGAAGGTGTGTTTTTTATTGCCAATAATGGCAAGTGTATGATATTATTATTTTCCTATTTTATTCCCCTACGTGTGGTAGTCACTGTTGAATGGGAATATGGGCTATTAAGGTGCATATACAATGGTGGAGGCTAAAAAGAGCCAATGGTAGTGGGTAGAAATAAGTGTAAGAGGAGGTGGCATTAAAAAAATAGTCATTCATTCCTTTCTCTAGCCATTGCGTAGTCTGCAAGAAAGAGACTCATTTTGCATGGTGTAGCATTTTGTATAATTCCTATGAAAATTTTAACAACACAATGACAGTAAAATAACACTTTAGAAATAAGAATGAGAGAAGAATAAAAGAAGCATACTCAAAAGAGAAGAGACACCGATATACATGGGGAAAACCCTTTCGAGTAAGAAAACCCACCTTCCAAAGCATCGAACCAATGTATTATTTAGTAACAATAAACTAGTTACAATACACTTATAGGGTCAAATCCTTAACATGGAGATCAACATCCTACTACTCTACAAGAAATCTTGTCACACCCCATTTTTGGTTATTTATTTCAAACATATTAATGTGTAGATTTAATATTTATTATTCCATTTTGTACTGCACTATAATGAAACAAACGATACTTTGTTATTTTGATATAATATTCATGATATGGAAATTGATTTTATGTTGTTGATACGAGGTGGATGCAGGATAACCTTTGCCCCACCCACATGGCAAGGGAGAGTATCATCCGTGAGAGGATGATAGATGAAGACAAGTTGGTAGTTGAACCAAATTATTCAAGAACCCCACACACATCTATGTGAGTCAGTGATATGAAGTTGTATGTGATGCTTGATAAATGCTTGGGAGCATGTTAGGTGTTGTCAAAGAGAGTCGTAATGGTTTATTTTATTAGTCGATTTAATATTTTAGAAGTCAATTATTATTATTATTGTTATTATTTCAATAGCATAATATAACTATGATATATTTATGGTGTAGACGCTCATAAGCATAGTATCATTATAGTTAATTCGATTATAATATAATATTATTTTATAAACATGATCTTATTTCAAATTTAATATTGATAATCGCAAGCCTATGATATGATTATTTTCCTATTTTAATCCCCTACGTGTGGAATCATTGTTGAATGGGAAGATGGGCTATTAAGGTGCATATACGGTAGTTGAGGCTAAAAATAACTAATGGTAGTGGGGAGAAATAAGTGTAAGAAGAGGTAGCATTGTAAAATAGTCATTCATTCCTTTCTCTAGCCATAACTTAGTCTGCAATGGAGAGACTCATTTTGTATGGCGTAACATTTTGTATAATTCCTTTGGTTTAAGAATTAGTGGTGTTGAACCCTTGTAGTGTCGTGCAACTTGGAAGGGAAAAAACACGGTGTGAAGAGTGAGAATCTCATAGGGAGAAGCTATAGGTATGAGCACTTGGTCACTCAATCTATACAGTAATGTTTCTATTATAAAAAAAAATTTAGTAAATAGACAACAGTTGCGTAGTAGAATGTATTTTATTCTGGTTGTATTGTTTGATATTATCATAGCTCGAGTTACCTCTGGTATTGATGTTATCACTACCTTGAAATTGTACTGTTCTTGATAATGGCTACAACCTGGAATATGTGATCAAGTCATTCTATCTATGCTTGTTATTATTCTTGATAATAACTACTTGGTAATCATTTGGAGTCGATATACCATATGTTCTATTTCCATTTGTTCATAGAGCTCAAGAAGGTTTTCATACGTAATGGGGATATAGCGGCGGTGGCTTAGAGGTCATGAGAGGATCATGCAGTCCTCGTTCCCACCACTGTGTACATATATATTATGATCAATGATAGCTGTGGCATAGAGGTTGCGAAAGGACCAAGCAACCCTTGGCTCATAGTTATGCATATTGTTATCTCTGTACATCTGAGATCATTCAATTCACAGAGTTGTCACAGTTATTTGTGGTCATTCATTTTGTCTATGGAAATTGTATTACTATCTATTATTATGAGTTAATGATCCATTTGGACTGCCACTGTGATCATTGCTTACTCTTATCGATGTGTTATCAAGTGGATATAAATCTAGTATACCATCTATGTTGCCTTCATGTCGTAGACCCACAGTCGGGGGGCATGTACCTCTATTAATATCTAGGATTCACTATGTTATAATGAATCGACTTTGTTAATAAGTCAGGGGTCCCCTGTAGAGTCAAAACCCCTATTGCCTTTGTAACGCCAAATATAAATCATTCATGCATGTCTGTGGTTATAGAGTGCAATCCAAACATTTAAGTTGTGTAGTCCAAGTAATTGGATAGACTTTATCCCAATATAGTTAATCCATGGGCCTATGTTAAGTTTAATATCATTATCGAGGCCTCTATATAAACTTCTTTAAGTAGCCCTCTTTTCATTGTCTTCTTAATGAAGGTTAATTGACCCTATGTTATAGAGGATTACCTAGTTTATTAAGTTGTGCAATACTACTTTGTCGTAAGAGAATGAAATGGCTCGGTGGATGTTCCCATAAGTGATAAGCAAATTGCATGTGATCAATTATATGTCATTAATATTGTATTGGTACTTAAGGGTTATAAGGAACTTGATGATGGCATGTATTTTCATATAAATTACATATGCCCAATTTAGCATTTATTTGTGGGTATACGATGTATTATTGTTAGCATCAATGTTATTATGTGGATATAGTCCCACAATTATAAACTAAAGTTATTATTGCATTATTGTACTCCTCTCAAGGGTAGTGGTATACCAGGAGAATAGAAACATGTTTATTCCTATGCTTACATTATTGCATTCATTAAATAGTTTCAAGGGGCATACTAGGAGATATAAAAACAATAGATATTGTGTCGTTGTTCATCTTATTGAACTCTAGAAGATAAGACCATCTCAGGGTAAGGAATACCAAGAGATTGGAACTCGACTGTTATATACCGATCTAAGAAGATCTTTTTTAACAAAAGGCTAGTAGGACCATCTTAGGTAGGGAATACTGGGAGATTGGTGTTCAAAGGATCATATATACATTTTAGCATATTCTTGCATTTTATCAATCATAAGTTGTCATGGAGAGTCAAGAAAGAGATAGTAGTGTGTGAACGGATGACCCACATTTATGTGATTGAACATTGAACTTTTTGACCAAAGTGATGCAATAGTTGTAACCGTCGTCAGTTCACTATATTTGTAGACTCATGTTAGTCAAGAATCATGGTAGCTAGAGGGAATCTAGGGGCTACTTGATTGGCTACATGTAACAGGTATTCACATTTGCACTTAGTTCGTAGATTTGATGTTGCAAACGTTCCCATCTATCCTTCTCATTGAAGCTTTAATTATTTTGAGAGATTAAATTATATTAATTCTTTGGATTAATTAATTTAATTTCAATCATAAAAAGATTATAATTAATTTATTTAGGAATTAATTAAAAATCTTTATGTAAGGGGGTTATTTGAGTCAAGTCAATAGTTTGCCTAATAATTTTACTAGAAAGTGTAATATCAAGTAATATGGATTGTAAATATGGATTGTATTCTAAATGGAGTAAAATTATTAATATGTCCCATTTATGTGACAAGGGAAATAATTAAGGGCCGGTAAGTTGTGGTGACAAGTTGAGTAAATTAATTCTTTTTAAGAATTAATTGGTGTGCAAAATGAAAGAGGGTAAATTCTGGAGGTGGAAATATGAAGAAATTCATAGAGGTGAGCAAATAATTTGGGAGTTTGGTGAAATAAGTTACAAGTAGTTTCAAAACTACTTGTGTAGGGGTAAAGATGTTTAAAAGGGAGGTAATTCCATTTTACGGCTGTTCTCTCTCTCAGGAATATTTTGTCATGTTCTAAAATATTGTGTTTTAGAACATTTGGGAAGGCTTTTGATATTTGATATTACTCCCTGTGTAATATTTTCTGAGAAGGGAGTATTGTGCTCCATTTTTGTTCATTAATACAAAGGAAATGCGGCATTGAAACAATTCTTTTTCTGTTATGTTATTTATTCTTCTTGTGTTGAATTTATAGCAAGTTGGGTACAGGAAATTTTGCACAGTATATGTGAGAAGTATTGTGGCCTATCTTATTTTATTCACATGTTGTCTGAATATCTTCATTCTTGTGTTTGTCTGATATTTGTGATAGTTTCATAATAATCAAAGGGTGTATTATCCAGTTTTTCTTGTGTTTGGGTTGAACTCTGGAGATCCCATATTCATTGAAATTCAGATTATTCTCCTGTGGATGTGTTGGGCATTTGCAAGCATTTGTTCATTTTTATATTTAAAAAAAAAACTCCTTTCCAGCTTTTAGGTTAAAAGTGTACCCATAAAATTAAAGAAATTTTATCATATGAAGGGTGTTGCCCTTTACCAAATGCAAAGAACCATTAAACAAAACACATTTGCAATTCATTCAACTATTAGTGTGATTGTCACTGTTGTGGGCAAATCATACAGAGAGTCTAGTGACAAATCTGTTCACTAAAGGGATAGATGCGAAGCAATGGTGCTTTTATTTCCTCAGAAATCTGGAGGAGGTACCTCCCCTGGAATAGAGGTTGGTGACTCTATCTGGCATAACTTACACTTGTCTGAATCAGTTACTTGATAGCGATAGTGATGATGAAGACAATTATTCTTTGCTTGCACTTGCCGCTCAACAAAATGAGATTATTGGTGATCCTAAGCAAATTCAGTTTTTGATAAGCTTTTATGGTGGCAGGGAACTTGATCTTGACAAGATGCATTCCTCTTTGCTTCAAACATTGCAAAGAATTGAACAAAATGAGGGAAAAGATATTGGTTTCTTTCCTGGTAATCATGAACCCTTACCAGATAAAGGTCAAGTAATCAAAGACACTTTTGTTCATCCAATGGAATTAAATGTTGAAACATGTTACTTACATAATGAAGACCTGCACAAAGAGGAGCACGTGCATAAAGAAGGAGTTGATGGTATTGAACATGAGCATAAAGAAAATCTCGAGGCCAAATCAACTAGCAATCAGCAAGGGAAGGATTCGAACAATTTTCATCATGACGAGTTTCAAATATCAAGTTTGTCCTCGGAAGCATCTAAGGAAGAATTGGTTCAGTAGTTCATAGTTGAAGAGCCACAAGAACAACTACCAAATAAAGTTTTCGAAGGTATGTCTCTTGCTGTCAAAATCTCAAAAATCAGTTTGGATCATACTCCCGTTGTTCTTCAGGAAAATGTGGGCAATGTACATTTTGTCATAGAAACAAATAACCTTTGTATCCCCTTTATTCTTGATAAATCTTGTGAATCTATATTCATTTTTCCGCCCATACCCCATGTCTTCCCTCTCGATGCAATCAAAATCATGTTGTTGTTATTGTTCATATCCTTGCGTGAGTTGCTCTCATATGACCCAAAATTATCTCAAAAGGGCTCATATTTTGCTCATCCTGTTAATGGTTATGTGTAGCTTCACTGCTTCCCTCTTTCCCTTGTAAACAGTTGATTTTCAGTTTTGTTTGTGCTTTTGTTTCACGTGTTTTGTCTTTCAATAAGTTGCAACACCATTGTGTTGTTTTCCCCTTTCTTGTGTTAGTCTCTTGTGGTTGTAAGAGATTGGTGACTTCCAATGCTCCATTCTACCCTGAATTACCTTATTCAAGAATGAATTTGGATAGTTTAAAATATGAAACAAAGTTCACCGACGACCAGATTATTGGGTCATAGTGAATGCTCATGACCCCCACGAGTCAAAATTAGTGAAAGTTCTCAGTTTGTGTATAAGTTGAATCTCTTTTACCGATAACAACTTATAATCTCATGATAGAACTTGATTCATCTTATGAAAATCTCAAGGCCTCAATATTTGTTGTTGTGAGATGAGTTTCTTTCATAGTTCAAATGCCTATTGGTTACCAAAACTTGTTGCCATCAAGGGAGATTGAAGCAGAGAAATATGGTTTGCATCCCCTAATTGAATCCCATTGGTAATGGGGTAAGAAAACTGGATTATAACATTGATGTTGGCAGTGCCAAACAAGAAGCTACTGTGGACAGCTTTCAGATATGTCCCCTGCCATGCACTCAATTAATTTTGGAGATTATGTTCCTCTATCAGTAGACACAAATTCTTCTGCAAGAGATTACACTCCTCTGCAATATCTTACTCTCTTGTTCACAGACTCAGGTTTGTTGACACCATTTGCAGTCAGTGATGATCTTATTGAGCTCTACTTGTAGTCAATTTCAACTGATGAAGTAGAGAGAATTCAACAATTATGAGGGCATTCAATTTTTTTGAATATGCTAGGGAATGGAGCTGGCCGGATTTGTTGCTCATAAGACGAAATTATTGTTGTCTTTAGTTGTCACTGGTGTCAAATTGGTTGGCATGCAAGTTCCTCTAAAGTGAGGGAGAGGCAGACCCAGAAAGGATGCCATTGTTGTAGCTCCTCAATACAGTGCATTTGAAAAAGAAATTGAGCTTCTAAAAGAGTAAGGAGATTCCTTATGAGCAGAGTTGCATGGACACGGATACAGTATCGAATACAGATATGGGATCGGACACGGATACGGCTATTTTTCAAGACCCCTAATATGGATACGGCTAGATATGCCATATATATAGATTAGCAATATATAATATTAAATGATTTAATTTAATATAAATAATATTATTTAAAAAATATTATATATTAATAAATTAAACTTAAATTAAAAGTTAAATGTATTAAACTTAATAAATAAATAAAAGTTTACAATGTAAGGTAAAACAAAAAAGCCAAAAACTAAAAAAAGTATCACCAATTAATAGAATTTGCCTCTTCCTCCATTGCTTGTTGACACTATATCTCTAACTTTAGAATGAATGTGATTATTTGAGTAAATACAATCGTGAAGAAAGATATATTTCTGATTGTGTGCCTAGTCCAAAGTAGTTCTCTGCAACTAGAAATCAGCATGTCAGGTCATGGAACAGTTGCTTGCAGCAACTTTTAATATTCTAGGGTTAATATTTTTGGGATATAGCACAAATATCATGAGAATGCCGCATCTGTGTGTATCCGACACGAGAAAAATAGGGTATTTTTTTGGTACGGCCAGATACGGTATCCAAGACGTATCCTATGAGTATCCGTATCCAATACGGCGATACGTGTACCAAGGGAGAGGGGGTGGAATATTCAGTAACTGTGCTTATGAGGAATTGGATCTGCCTTTTCAATCACAGCACGGTAGAAAAGAAAGTCTCAAATTGGATCCAAGTCTTGTGCTCAAGAATTTGATTCTTTAGAGGAATCTGAAGATTGCAGTTGGGACAAAGAATTGTTGTGTCCAAGTGCAAAGAGGAGAAAGAAAGGGCGGAGGAAGAGTGCCAGTGCTAGATTGAGTGAGTCTGACATAGAGGATGATAACCCTATTCAAGAAGAGAGCTTTGATGTTAGCAATGAAGAGGTCACTTCTACCGATGAGACCTTTTGACAAGTAATGATTTGGGCCTAAATTCACTGTCACCGAAACCTATTTGCAATCTGCTGCCTCCGATGTTGCCTCTGCCTCAGTCTTCAGGAGATATTCCTTTACCAGATAATTGAGTTCCTAACCTTTTGTCTATATATGCCTTTTTTTTTTAAATCATTTAGTGATCTCTTATTTGTGAGCCCATTCCCTCTACATGATTTTGTGGGAGCATTAAATTTCAAGACAACAAATTCACTTCTAGACAATGTCCATGTTTCTCTTCTATGGGCCTTGAGACAACACCTAGAAATGCTTTCAAAAGAAGGAAATGGCATAGCAACAAAATGTTTGAGGTAACTGAATTGGGATTTCTTCGATGTAGTAGTAGGGCCAGTTTATTTGGGAGAATATCTTCTAATGCAGAGCACCAATAGAAGGTTTGGGTAGAATGATATTTACTACATTACTGGTGAAAGAAAGAAAGCTATTAAAAACTCTCCATTCCTGGAGAGCTCGAAGAAGAAAAGCCATGAGGTTCTCTTCATGGTCTATGCAATTGATGAATATTCTATTGGCCAATTGAAGGAGTATGAAGGTACAAAATTAACGTCTGTAACTGAAGGAGAACCAGATGATGTTGGTATAGAGTCCGCAGATGCAGTTAATAGTGCACCTGATGCAGTTAATAGTGCACCTGATGCATTTTCCTCTTGTAGAGGGCGGATTTCTTTTGAAGAATTTGTAAAAGAACTAAAAACACTAGTGGGGCTAATCACATTTGTTCAAACAATTGGAATTTGTAAAGGAAACCATGATCTTACAATACCTCTTATGGATCCCATGAAAACTGATCAGGGTGTTTCTGCATGTTGTGAAATCGCAATCTTGAATGGAAATTATCATCTTAGCAAAGCACAATCCAATCACTTATTTTGGGAAGCAGTGTGGCCTCGTCTCTTGGCAAGAGGATGACATTCTGAGCAACCCAATGATCAAGCATTTTTAGGTTCTAAACAATCTTTAGTCTTTCTCATCTCTGATGTACAAAAGTTTTCAAGAAGAATCTTAGCGAAAGGTCTTCATTATTTTGATTCCTTGAGTGAGGTTTTGAGTCGGTTAGCATTAGAACCAAGGTTGCTTGATCCCCAAAAGCCAGAAATGGGTGAAATGATTGGAAGCAAACTGAAGCCAGAATGTCTTTGGACTGCTGAGATTCTAAAGGAACAAAGTGATTGCATGAGGGAATTCCAGTGAAGAGCGGGAATTCCAGTGCTATCTTCAACCAAGATATCGCAGAAGTGATATAGAGTCTTATGTGTTTACAATAATTGACACAAGTTTGGTCTTAGAAGGAGAAGGGATAGATGGTGTTCGACAGAACAAAATTTTGCCCACAGAAGATCTCTCAGCCTGTCTTCAATATGATTGTGGGGAAAATAAAAGACTTGAATTTAGAGTTACCTATCCAGCTGAGTCTGTACCAGCTATTACACACGTTGAGAACTCGGTGGAGCTTGATGAGGCATTAACAACATCACCATCAAATAGCAACACTCTTCTATCATCACAATCTGAACAAAATGGTTGTTGCAGCACTGGTCCAACATTGGAAATTGGTCCTTCAGCACCCATTTCAAAAGAGGGCACGGTTTGCTTATCCTTTAGTGGCAGAGGTAGAACATGGGAACTAAATAAAGAAGGATGCAGTTATCCTAATACCTAGGATGCTAATGATGTAGTTTCACATGATGAGATTCTTTTACTCCCAGGTGTCATCGGATGGGTTCATCTGTGTTTTTATCTTTTAATTGCATGTCGGGGCTTGAATTTGAGCATATTCATTAAGTCTTCAATTGGGGATAAATTGTACTTTATGGGTTTTAAGTCTGTAGAAAATGGTAGATAAGATAAGTACATTTATAGGTGGAAGAGTTCATGGTCTGCATGTTGTAAAGAATGTGGCAATCAGAGATGGCATTTTTTTTCTTGGTGCCAGACCCACTAAGTTATAGACAGATACAATGGGATTGTCTATTAAAAAAATAGAGGAATTGGTCTGTGTGGAAAGCTCAAATTTGGCATAGGGTGCAGATTACTGCTAGTTCTGATAACCAAGAGGACCTTAAAGACAGACCAAATAATGAAGATAGGTCTTACTTGGGTGTGTGGAAGAGTGAATGGAAAGTCAGAAATCTTCGCCTTCAGCTCCAGAATCTGTTGGAGATAACACCTATGATATTGAAGATCCAGAAGCATTAGAGAGAAAAAGCAAGCACTTTTGAGAAAATACAACAAGTTCCTGCTGAGGAAAGGGACCGTGCCTAGAGAATTCAAGTGATTGATAGGGCAGCTGCAGCTATTGCAGCAGCTAGAGATCTGCTAGCAGAAAACCTTTGCTCGGGACCTTCCAGTCCCACTATCCCTTCCTCTGCAAAGTTTTGTCCAAATAATGGTGAAGGCTTGTTGTCGAAAAAAGCAAATGGTGTTGCAGACATGCAAGAAGAAAAGAAGACTCCAGGTTTTGCATCATCTTTACCTCCATCAGAAATTCACAGCAATACACCTTGTCCAAATTTTTGGTCTTGGGCTCCACCCTCTGTTAAGGAGAGAGAAATTATACCATCTTTGTCTTTACAATTAGAAAAATCTTCAAATTCACATGAAAAACTTGTTGCAGAAGTCCTTGAGAGAGAGAGCTTTGGCAACTTTAAATATACCTTTTGAGAGTACAGTACATGCAGAAACTACTAAAACTCCAGAGGCACCTTTGGTTTTCCAGAACAAGGCAGTGCCTTCTCTTCCACCACTTCAGTCACTTACGAAAATCATAGATGTTGGCACTTCTGGTCTCTCCATTGACTCAGCTATTACTGGAAAAGAAGAAGTTTCTGAGCTGACATTTGATTCAAACATTCCACAACATGCATCTGAAATAGCTTCAGTTTTGGACCAAGATCATGATAAGTCTACAAATGCAACAGATGACATTAATCCTGATGGATCAAGGTGGTGGAAAGAGATAGGTGTAGAACACTGGACAAATGCGGTAATTTGCAGTTGGACTGTGACAAGGGGAGTGAGTGCTAATGGAGAAACAGTGGGAAGAGAAGTTCTGGGAGGCCCATGATGATTTTGACTATAAGGAGCTTGGTTCTGAAAAATCAAGTCGAGATGCTGCTGGAAATGTCTGGCATGAATTTTGGAAAGAAGCAATGTGGCAAGACATAAAGAGTGGTCTTTTATATATGGAGAAGTTTGCAGATAATTGCAAAAATGGGCAGAATGAGCAATGGCAAGACAAATGGTGGGAGCATTATGATGCAGCGGGTCATGCAGAAAAATGGGCTTACAAATGGTGTCAAATAGATCTTAACACTCCCTTGGAAGCTGGTCATGCTCATGTTTGGCATGAAAGGTGGGGTGAAAAATATGATGGTAAGGGTAGTGCCATGAAGTACACAGATAAATGGGCTGAACGTGTAGAGGCTGGAAATAAATGGAGCTAATGGGGAGACAAATGGGATGGGTACTTTGATCAAAACAGCAACGGAATTAGACAAGGAGAAACTTGGTGGGAAGGAATGTCAGATGATTCAGGATGGGAAGCCATCTGTGCTGTTACGATGCGGGATGAACATTTAGGCTATTGAAAAAATTGGGAATAGGTGATCTCCAACTGTCAAACGCAATCTCAGCCCAATGGATAAGGCACTGGTTGACTACACACAGATTCTGGAGTTCTCTGCATTTCATCAAGGAATACAGCCCCCAATTAGAGCCACTGTTATCCCGTGATTTGATAAATCCTGGATAACTCTTTCAATGACATTTCATCCAGTTTTCAACATTAGTTCATAAAGGCCTTAATTATTTTGCGAGATCAAATTATATTAATTCTTTGGTTTAATTAATTTAATTTCCATCATAAAAAGATTATAATTAATTTATTTAGGAATTAATTAAAAATCTTTATGTAAGGGGGTTATTTGAGTCAAGTCAATAGTTTGCCTAATAATTTTACTCCAAAGTGTAATATCAAGTAATATGGATTGTATTGTAAATGGAGTAAAATTATTAATAATTCCTGTTTATGTGACAAGGGAATTAATTAAGGGCGGGTAAGTTGTGGTGACAAGTTGAGTAAATTAATTCTTTTTAAGAATTAATTGGTGTGCAAAATGAAAGAGGGTAATATTTTCCATTGGAAAATTCCCCAGGTGAAAAAATGAAGAAATTCATTAATTGGCGTGCAAAATGAAAGAGGGTAATATTTTCCATGGGAAAATTCCCCAGGTGAAAAAATGAAAAAATTCATAGAGATGAGCAAATAATTTGGGAGTTCCGTGAAAATAAGCTACAAGTAGTTTCAAAACTATTTGTGTAGGGGTAAAGATGTTTAAAAGGGAGGTAATTCCATTTTACAGGGTTCCTCTCTCTCCAAAAATTATTTTTGGGAAAGAGGAATAAAGGTCTTTTGGGAAAGTTATTTTGTCATGTTCTAAAATATTGTGTTTTAGAACATTTGGGAAGGCTTTTGATATTTGATATTACTGACTGTAATATTTTCTGGTGAATGGAGTATTGTGCTTCATTTTTGCTCATTAATACAGAGGAAATGCGGCATTGAGTCAATTGTTTTTCTGTTATGTTATTTATTCTTCTTGTGTTGAATTTATAGCAAGTTGGGTACAGGAAATTTTGCACTGATATTTGAGATAGTTTCATAATAATCAAAGGGTGTATTACCCTGTTTCTATTCATTCTTATGTCTGGGTTGAACTCTGGTGATCCCGTATTCATTGAAAGTCAAGTTATTCTCTTGTGGATGTGTTGGGCATTTGAAGGCATTCGTTCATCTTTATATTTACAAAAAAAAATCTCCTTTCCCACTTTCAGGTTAAAAATGTACCCATAAAATTAAAGAAATTTTATCATATGAAGGGAGCTGCTCCTTACCAAATGCAGAGAGCGATTACAAAACACATTTGTAATTCGTTCAACTGTTAGTGTGATTGTCACTGTTGTGGGCAAATCATACAGAGAGTCTGGTGACAAATCTGTTCACTAACAAATATGCTCGTAGTAATTGTCACTAAAAGGTTGTCCAACAAGATACTTGTTAAAATCGATTCCAAACAAATCATGTGTGATGCAGGTCACAAAAAGATTTGAAGAAATAGAAAGCAGGCCAAGAAAACTACATGAAAACATGTAAGCTAATGAACATTTTTTGACAAGACAACTAATTAAGAAATTGAAAAATGGTCTAAATTAGAGTACAAAAAAGTTAAACATGTGGAAGAAATTTTAAGCATCCACAATTAAGTAATTGAAGGGGGCTCAATGTTGTTTTCTGCCATCTTTAGACGATTCACTTCAGCAATATATATAAAGCAAAAGAATCCAACCATCCATCAACCCATCCACGGCCATCTAATAATGAAAAGAAATTTGTAAGGAGAAGTCAAATTATAAAAGATATGTGCGATTACTAACCCCAAGCCAAGTCAGCATACTTAACTTGCCAACCTACCAAAAGCTTCAAGAGTCAATTGGTCTTGTAATAAAAGCTTTCAATTTTACCTGAAGTGACTTGATACACATACTAAGTTTTTGAAATTTTGATTGAGAAGTTCAAATACTGCTATAGCTTCCATGCATTGTGAACCAATTCAATAGTAACAACTGCCCAAGCTTATCTTAATATTCATTCTACAGATCTAATCTAAATATTTTTCATCTTGAGAAAAGGCTTTTTATGTTACATAAATAAAAATAAGATATACATCAACTAAAAGTCCCACAAATTGCTGCAAACATTTTCCTTTACTCCCATCATGGAAGAGCATCTAGGAAAGCTCAATTAAACAATATATTAATGCAACTACTAAGAAAATATTTTCTTTTTAAGTTTAAATAATGATGGGAAAGGAACCAGAATCTCAAAATCCTTATACATAAAATCTCTGCAACAAGAAGCTATAGGATGATCAAATCCAGCTGAGGAAGGTAATGCAGAAGAGCCCTCACTTCTACAAGAGGAAAACAAATGTAAAAATCATTGAACAGATAGTAGTCGCCTTTTGTAACGGACCATCACCTTATCCTTGACACCAACCACCATTGCATTCCAATCAACCTCTGGAAAGGGGGAAACAAGTTCCAATTCAAAATTTCGAAGTAGATGGCTCCATATAGTTTTGATCTGCAGGTAGGCAAAAGGTTCACCCAAACAACCATGCCTTCCTCCACCAAAAGAAATGTAAGAAAAAGCACCTGCCACTTTATCTTCTTCACGACCTGGAGCATAACGCTCCGGATCATATGTATCCGGATTTTTAAACACATGTGGTAACCTATTTGAGAAAGCTGGAGATGTTGCAACAATATGCCCCTTAGGTATGACATACTCCTTTCCATTGCAATCAGTAACACTAAAATCTCTATGATTACTGCGCAGAAGAACAATCAATGGTGGATGCAACCTCAATGCCTCTTTGATAGACCAATAGAGAACATCCATCTCAGCCAAAATATCGTGGTCTATTTTATCCCCGTGGCGCTTCATCACGTCTTTCTGCTCTTCCAAGACAGAAGATAAATATTTTTGGTGGCTGTTCAGAGGCAGATAACAATTTAGCAATATTAAAAAAAATCTTCATCCATATCTATGGTGGAGAAATTGCACAATTAAACTATACTGAAATAACAAATAAGGGGCTTCCAACACAAAACAGGCATATAGAACTAAAAGACAAAGTTATGCATAACACGGTATGAATATAGCCTCAAAACACACAAGACAATAAATATAGCCTCACCTTAAGAGGTATGCCCCAGTCCAAGTTGAAGTAATTGAACTTGTGTGTTGACCAGCAAAAAGAGCTGCAATTAGAAGACCTGTTACCTCACTTTCAGTTGTGGGACGGCCATCTTTGTACTTAGACTCTATAAATGATTGGAGCATGTCTGCTTCCTTGTTGCCAGATTGCTTGCGACTGTGGATGATTTTGGTAAATATTTCAGCTAGTTTCTTACGTGCTCTGTCCCGCTTACGATGAGCTGGAATGGGCAGATATGGGAATATAACACTAATTGGAAGCATTCCACTGTCAAGGTCATGGAAAAGGCTTGAAACATCTTCAAACAACTGGTCCCTAACCTCTCGCCCGAGGAGACATCTACTAGCAGTTAAAATAATTAAATGTTCCAGCTCATACTTGAGATCAACAATACCCTCTTCTCCCCACTTTGAGAAGTAACTCTGCAGATGACAGAAACAGGTGATCTTCAGTGAACCAAATTAAATGCACCATCCCTTGCATACCCAGATATAATGAACAAAAATGGTTCATTTTAGTGCCAACCAAGACCAAATGCAGATTTTGCAGCTTTGATTCTTTATCAAATCCTAATAGTAAAAGTAAACAAACCTTCAAAAGCAATTTTAACAACATTAATTTTCTCCTGCCAAATAATAATGCAGTTTAAAAATCTATGAATCATCAAATAGAAGAGCATTCTTGAAGTTGCAACGACTCAACTTATCCCTGAGTTTAGGAAGCCGATCCACATGTAAGGAGGATAAAGCATGACTGTCAAGATTATCTCTATACTTGATTGAAAATATATGGTTCTAATGAAAGGCCTGTTAAAATCTGATATTTCTTTTCCCTTAGAATGAGATCAAAAACTTAACAACAAAGATTGTTAGAAATGATGAAAAAGAAAAGCTTTTCACATAGCAAGAAGGACCCATTATCTTGGCACAAGCAGGCCATAGAATTTTTCTTTACCGGCATCTGGCAAGGATGAAACTCTTCTACTGATTTAAGTTCTGAAAGTTTGTGGAAAGCTATTTGAAGAAAAATAGCTCATAAAAATTCCCTTTCATAACCATCTTAGCAAAAAGTACATGAAACTCTGCAATATAGTTTTTTCATATTTGATTAGCTAAGTTGCCGGTTCAAGTATGGGATCGGGTATGAATTTGGGGTATGCCAGTATGTTGATATATATATATAGTTTATAATTTTCAGCTTCATTTTCCAAGTACGATAGTTGTGTGGAGTTATAAGATCAAAAGACCTAGTTTGAGCCATAAAGGCAATGACCACCAAACAAATGAAGAGCCAATGAACACTTAAATCATGCCTTGCAACGCCCCCAAAATTGTATTATCGCAAAAACAAATACCCCAAACACAAAATGATTATTGCACTTTATATTTACTGCATATACAATTGCCACTTGCAAAAACTCGTAGAGTGGACTTGATCTCTCGTAGAGTGGACTTGATCTCAATGCTTTAGAAATGACAAAACAAGGCTACAATGCTGAAATTACAATCCCAGAGCAAAATCAAAATGAACCAACAGTACCACTGCAAAGAGCTCAAAAAATCATGCACTGTCAAAAAAACAACACCTAAAAAGGAGCCCTATGAGCCCAAACAAAGCCTCAGAAGCTCCCCAAATAGGAATTGTGTAGCAACATCTATGTCAATCTACAAATTTTCCAAAATTCATGCATCAAAATTAGTAATCACCTGCACCACTGCAAAGTACACAAAAAATGTCCAAAATTTTTTTAAAATGTATTGAAGAAGGAGCTCAAATGGCTAAGAAATTAAGAATAGAGCTTTCAAAGATCAGGTGCAAAAAGCAAAACTCTAACTGTGAAACCTCTCCCAAAAGCCAAATAGCCAATTTTAGTAGGGCAACTACATTTGAAGAAACTAATAAATTTGGAAAACCTGCCAAAAATCTTGTTAAATGTAGGAGGTCACCAAAATTGGGGGAGATTCTATATTTGGGATCCAATAAGTTTAGGGGCTACTACCAAATTTGACCGTTGGATAATTCTGGAAAACCCAATAGGGGTCATATGCCACGTAGGCAGTAGAAAAGGGAATTTATGGAGTGTGAAGGCCATGCAGGTCTGCAAACTAGGGTTTATACCCTATAGGAGGGATCAACTAAATACAAATGCCAAGCCTGTATGAATAAGGGGAGCCCACTGGACTAACACTAATGGAGCCTTATGTGGCCGTCAGTAGTGGTTGGGGAGAGGTGGGGGAAGAATTTAGGAATGCAATTTTGGGGACAGGAACGCTATTAAAATAACATAATCAAACTAAAAGAAACTAAGATTTAAAAGTAAATACAATGTGTGCAGAATTAGGAATAAGAATCCTCCCCCTTTTAGCTTTCTAGGGGGTTTTGGCAATTTTTTTCTTAGAAAGTTACCCTTTTTTTAATTTTTACGTGTATATTCTCATTCTATCCTTAATCTTGTGTTTTATGTGGATGGTTTGACCTCATTGCAGTGTTGAATTTATTAACTTTGCATAAGTAATTAGTTGTCTTCAATCCTCCAAGTTTCTAGGGAGGAGGGGGTGGCAGTTGGGAGGGGGAGCCAACGTAGGAAATACAATTTGGGGGACAAGAGGGCTATTAAAATAACTTAAACAAGCTAAGAGAAACTGAAATTAAAAGTAAATACAATGTGTGCTGAATTTGCAATGAGAATCCCGCCAAATGGTGCAAGCTTTCCAGCCTTGAAAAAGGGGACCTCCCCTCTAAGTCGCCAAGATGTCTGGGATATCACCTGGATCCCCAGAGATGTGTCCCTGTGGAACACTAGTTGTGTCTATCTTGATTTTTAATAATTAGATTTACAGTTATCTTGTGCATATCTTGTTCTATTGGAAGTTCATCCATACTATTTTTGCACATTGCCCCTTTACTTCAGCATTTAATGTATTTTTTCTCGTTTTACATCCCGAGCATTGGTAAATAGCTTTGAAATCGGGGAGCCGGCTTGTTACATCCCCTTCTTTTGAACAATGAAATGTTAGTTATGTTGTTAGTTGAGTACAACTGCTTTCATGTGAAAATGAAAATTATTCATTGGATAATGTGTATAGTTATGTGAGAATGGTTTTCTTTATATGCGAATATTTTTTTAAATTATATGTGAAAATGAATGTATGGATATAATATAAATTATTGATCGTATCGAGGAAATGATTTAACCTTCATTATTTGTCGAAGTGGATGCAGGACAATCAGGTGACAAGGAAAAAGGGATATCAACAGGGAGAGGGTGATTACAGGAATTGAAAAACAATAATAATGTCTAAGCCTAAGTCATCGTAGCCTTGGCCAAGGCACACGTATATAAGTATAAATATATTTCTAGTTGGTGAGAATTATTTTCCCTTATGTCTATTAAATAAAATATATTATATCTTACCTTTGGTGGAGCGCTTGGAGTGTGTGAGCTGGAGTCTTGAACGTAACTCCCCCCACTCCGCCCGAATGGAAGAAGGAATGCTCCTTCTTGCACGCGGTCGGGGTAGGAGGAGCGCTCTTTTATGTTGGCGTTCATTTTTTCTTTGGGATTCATTCTTTATACTATCTTGGATAGAAAGTAGCATTCGCACCATTCTCAAAAGCATTCGCAAGAATGGAAAGCTAGGCATTGTTTAGTAGTTTGCTTCCGCTGAAGTGCCATTGTCTCGCCAATACTGAAAACCTGAATCATATAGTCTTGAGCATTGTTATTGCATTCTTCTGAAGTATCATCGACTTAGCAATTCAGTCATTCGAATCATACTTTCCTTGGTGTAACAACTGCATTCTTGCTTACTCTGTCAAGCGGCCATAAGAACTAGTCGCTCATTCCAGCTTGATTTGCAACTACACTTTCTTCAATTTCGATTACTGAAAGAGTTGTTCAGGCAAGATCATATTTCCTTTATCATATTTTGATTTATAATGCAATAGAAACACATTATTGGATGACCGAAGTTAACGAATCATTCTATCTTCTATAATCTGGGTTATGTGTTTCTTGATCGGTCTTCTGAAAATCCGTATATGTATTACATTCTTCAAGTCTTTCGAATCTGCAGAATTATTGTCTTTCTTGATACTTTATATATATAGCTTTTACATCTTCTCATATATTTATAGTTGCACTAAGATATATGACTGCGGTCACTAAATGAAAGGTTATTTTCGGTTTATATGCTATTATTCTGCATCTATTGTGAATCTGTGAATATGTCAAGTGGATCATGCATGGTATTATTTCAAACCTGCAATCAAAAAGAAACATATGAAATAATATCAATGCCGAGCAAGGGTGAATGCTGACGACACAGTAGTGTTAGATAAATATTAGAAATCCTTGGCCAAGGTTACGATGCAGTATGGGCATCTGTCAGCGATCAAGTACCAGATATACCACTGGTCAGAGTGATCTTTCCAGTTAGGAGGTACCTATAGGGAAAAGATCGACTAGAAGGTATAGGTTCTTGACACCAGGCTCAGAGGCAATATTGATGCTATTAGATTCCTCGTTAATCACCCTCGTGAAGGGTCGGGTTTCTTCAGTTGAAGAAACACAGGAGACCAGTTGGTCTTCGTTGGATGGATAAAGCCCTTGTTGATATTTCTTTTTCCAGAATCCAGAGAAGGATCTACAAACAAATCAGCAGGAAACTATTCAAGTTGTACTTTCCTTATCCTCTCTTCCTATTTTAATACTTGAGTTTGTTGAAAAGAAAGATAGTTAATTAAAGTTAGTTAAATTACTTTGGTTTACATGTATGCCGATTAGAAAAGATTATTTCAGCTGAAAATGAAAGTTTGTTGAAATTCGAATTTTATTGTATTTGTTACTTCTTTCATAAAAGTTAGTTAATCTTTCTACTGAAATTTTGTTATTAGATAAGTTTCTATTCTGTTAAATTAGAGTGGGTGTTACACGGCTTGATCTAGAGGTTGCTCTAAGCTTAAAACACTTATAGCTTATCATTATCACAATGTGACTATAGATGCAACACACTGATGGTTGGAAGTATGAACACAAATATTTTATGTAGGTCCATCTTCTTGTTCTATATTTAAAACTTGGTCAAGAGCTGTAAGAACAATGTTTGGAAGAGGTAGAGTACTTTGTGCAAGAATTTCTTTGGCAATTTATCTTTCAAAAATTTGTTTTCTTTTTGTCGGAATTGTAGGAATTGATTCATTGGCTTCAAAAGTGCACTGAAGAAGAAATTGTTTCTGAAAAACAAAGACGCTAATATTTTTTCTTTTGCCAATTTGGCTAGTCTATAGAACCTTTGCCAATCACTTGGAATCATTTACAACAAAACTATAATCAAATTATTATGATTGAGTTTTTCACTTAACAAGATATCCTGCATGGCCTTAAGTTTTAATGTCTAGGATAGAGTTTACAATAATAACCAAGTGATTTGATCAGTGTTTTGGACTTTGCCATGTCCCCTTTTTCGGATTTAAATAACTAATAATATTATTTAAGTTGGGCCCGATAATTTCTAATTCTAAGGGAAACTTAACTAGCAATTGGACCCATAGTGGTGCAGGAGCACCCCTTCAACAAGCCAACTATACATCTGAGGGAGAAGACTAAGGTCTTGATATGTTGTTATGTTTTATGCATTTCTATGTTTGTTCATGTTGTCATGTAGTTCTTGTTGTGATTTCATGTTTGTAATAAAGACCCCACCATGTGAACCAATGTCACAAATTTGGCATCCTAATAAGCCAATTTGGACATCTTGGACAATTGGGGTATGTGGATAATCAAATCAAGTGTGTTGTGTTGTTTTTAGTTGTTTTGTTGATGTTCTAGGGTGTTTAAATCATGTCTTATAACAAACATGTGTCTTGTGATTAGTTAGTGTTTTGGCTTACACCCTTGGTTAAGCCAAAATATGAAACATGGAAGTTGTAACGACTCCAACCTCTGGTATTCCGGTTGGAACTGAATGGGAAGAGACCATAAACACCTTGAGGACTGGGATCCCAAGGTAGAGGAGATCATTGATGAAATTTGGAGAGAATAGAAGATTTAGGAAAAATAATACATTATGTGGAGACATCGAAGTTTAATTCAGTTTTGTGTTTGTAGGTTCTGTGTTCTGTGTATATTCTCTATATTTAATTGTTCTAGTTTTCCTGTTGTCGAAGATGCAAGATTGAGACCATTCCACTGGTGGATCTTTTCGAAATCAGTGGAATGGACCCTATACATAGTTTTCTGTTTTATTTTCTTCCTGTTCGTGGTCATGGCAGAATGGAACAAAGGATCCGATCTGTAGAAGAGATGTCACAGTAGAGAGCCTAGCATCTCTATGTGCTAGGGTTCGACAGATAGAGACTACGAGATTTGTTGCAGAGGAGGTTATCGGCGGGAGATTCGTGGTGTCATCAAATATGCATTTTGTGTATATACTGCAATTGCATGTCGAGGACATTGTGTGTGTATAACGCAATTGTATCTAAGTATATCTTGTGTGTATCTCAAAGTTGTATGTACAACAGTTCGATGTATATCGGCGTACTGGGCAAGGTTTAAAAACATTTCGTGCAATTTATGTGTATATCGCAAATGTATGAGAAGATACATTTCCTGTGTATATCGCAATTGTATGAGTACATTTCGTGTGTATCCTGCAATCGCATATCGCTGTTGTATGTTGTGAAGATACATTGAAAATGTGCATTTCGAATGATACAAGGAATGACCGGCAGAAACAGTAATGATTACCGGCAACAGCAAGTTAAGTAATGTATGTGCAGAGTTGAATGTATCGATGCATCGTCAAAGGCGGTTTGAAGAGTCGTCGGGGTGACTGTAAGCGTCGGGGTGAAACATATTGAGGGCACCGATAAGCCATGTCTGGCTGATGGAGTATGTCGGAAGGAAAATAGATTTCTCTTGCCGATAGAGAGAAGCATCGTGACTGTGGAGTTCCGGGAATTTGAGACAATCTCTTGGAGCTCTGCATCACATAGGTTCAATGGGCACGCCAATAATTTTATAATCATAGTAAAAAAATTTTAACATATGTAATTTACTCAGTCATATCTTCAATAATATGAAAGATGATACAAAGTGTATGAGCATTAGTCAACAAGGTCATGGCAGCTAGAGTTTCAATCAATTTAATCATAAAAAATTGTTGAAGATGAATCTAATATCACAAGGGTTATATCATACCCCTCTAAGTTTTCACATCCATCACAATCAAACATAAGAGGTTTAAAATAGAACAAATTGAAAGTCGCATCTTTTTTTAGATGCATAGTGAAACATATAATAATTGACAGATTAAATGCATGTCTATTGAACATAATATGTTTTTATATCATGGTATTTTAAGACATTCATTGTACACTTAAACGTATGTTGGAATGCAAGAGGAATTGATAAGGAAAATAACTAAAACACACTCTACCCCACAAGGCTAATCCACCAAATCTCCTTGTCAAATCGACATGATAAAGAACGTGTTCGGTTTAGATTTTCCCTATGGTTATCCACCACGTACAACACCAAATAGACGGTTGATTTCCAGTCAAGACTGTACTACGAGCTCAATCCCTTCCAGAGGGGAATGCCTTTGACAAAAGCGGCTTAGATTTCTCTGATGGTCGTCCTGTACCCGCGCTAGAAAGGAGACCGTTGATTCGAGATTGACACTGTACGGAGCTCGACAGTTGATTAGGAACAAATTGAAAGTCGCATCTTTTTTTAGATGAATAGTGAAAGTCCATAAAAGGTACGCCTCTTTACAATATGCTGGGTAAACATATACCTATATAAAAAGATTTCCTCCAATTAAATTATTAGACTACCCCAAAAAAACAATACTGTTGAGACATATTTGAACATAACATATAATTCAAACTTTTTATCTTTTTATGTAGGTCTGTTTGTTTCATATACATTATTAGGATACCTTGTCGAGAATGTTATGCTAGAGACTTTTGTGCTTTTATTTCTTTTGATGATCCATAAAATTATAAATATGCTTTCCAAGCATGCTTTACTGCTAATTTAAAGTTTTTGGAGAAATTTGTTTTGCAATGTTTCAAATTCTGGTGTCTGGTCCATTCATGTTTGTTTGTAAATGAGTGCCTATGTGAAGTGGGTTTCCTACAGTATTTGATTATATAATTCAGCAGGTTTAAAATCACAGCACAAGTGCGGTGTAGGTTTACTGAAGTTTATATTCACAAATAATAAAACTTTGCAGTTCATTAGAATGGTGGTACATGCCAAAATACTTTCATAACACAAATTGAGAGTTTTGATTACTCTATCCTCTGTGTTGTCTTCTCTGTTAGTGATTTGATTCACAATATTTGTCAGTTGGCATCTCAGACTATTCTCAGATGTACATACCTGTTCTGATTTCAATGTTTTAGTACATTTTTGTAATTTGTATTTCTGCAACGCTTTTGCACAGGTTTTCTTGTTTTTTTTTCCATAGAGAATCATTTAGTCCAATCAAAATAGACTTGCTCGGAAAATTGAAAAGAACATTATTGTATAAAGGGTTATCACATTGGAGAGTTTACTTTTATAGTTGCAATGTTCATGACATTTTCTTGCAAATGTGATCTGCAGTACTAGAGCCAGCAGGTTAAAGAGGGGATGAACTTAATAAAATTTTATCATTTGGGAATCTTTCATAGATTGGCTGTCTTATTGTATGTTCCAGGGATGATTTGCCAGTGTGGTAGAGGTACATTGTCATCCTTACTTCTCTTTTTGAGCAAAGCTTGCTGTCACTTGATGCATCCCTTTTACATGCTTGGTTGAAGTCCATGACGAGTACATCTGCAAGATGGATGCTCTGTGCAGCCAAAGGAAATTTTGTTGTGTAAATCTGAGATTTTGTACTTCTATGAACATGTCTAGTTGCTAGTGTCTTGGTTTCGCTTTTCATTTTACAAAATTGTTGCCTCTTATGTCACTATATATTGATCATGTTCATGGTTTTGTCATTTAAGGCATCAACTATTACACAGGTAAATGGCAGAATGCTGGATGATATTCACATAGAGCAAAGGCTCTTAAATAGGTTACAAGTAATTACAAAGAAAGCAAGTTTCTATATTTAGAAACTGCCAAAGACTGCCAGAGATCGACACATGATCTTGTCATAATTACATACCGTTACAAGAAACTGACCATTAACTAAAAATAGGAGATTCTAAGTATAAAAGAATATCTTAATACCCTCCCTTAATGGGCAACCTATTCACTACACCAAGAGACCCCCTGAATTTTACAAACTTGTCAGGACTAAGGGACTTGGTGAGAATATCAGCTGTCTGATCCTCAGTTGGAACATACAGCAACTGAACTGATCCGTCTTCAACCAACGATCTGATGAAGTGACAATGCGTCTCTACATGCTTGGTTCTTTCATGGAAGACCGAATTCTTGGCAAGTTTGAGAACTCCCTGATTGTCACAAAACAGGGGAGTCGGACCTGCTTGAGATAGGCGCATATCTGCAAGCATCCGGCGAAGCCAAACTGCCTCACAAGCTGCCTTCACTGCACCACGATACTCAGCTTCTGTGGAGGAGAGTGCTACAGCCTACTGCTTCTTAACGGTCCATGTGACGGCACCGGATCCCAAACTGAACACATACCCAGAAGTTGATTTTCTGTCATCAACTGAACCTGCCCAATCTGAATCTGTGAAGCCTCTAAGGCTGGGATCAGAATTCCGTGTGTAAAGAATTCCAAAGTCAGAAGTGCCTTTTACGTACTACAGCACATGCTTAGCTGCTACCCAATGAACAGCCTTAGGAGCTGTCAAAAATCGTGAAATGTAGCTGACGGCAAAACTGATGTCTGGTCTAGTAGCAGTCAGATAGATAAGACTGCCTACTAGCTGTCTAAACAAAGACTCATCCACCGCTGGTGAGTCAAACTTAGCGGATAGCTTAAAGCCTTTTTCCATCGGAGTGGAGGCAGGTTTGCAGTCCTGCATTCGGAACCTATCCAAAAGACTACGAGCATACTTTGACTGAGAGATGAAGATGTTGTTCGAAGTTTGCCAAACCTCAACACCTAGACAATAGTGTGAAAGTCCCAAATCTGTCATATCAAAGGATTTGCACAGGTCCTGTTTGATCTTATCGATCAGGTGTGCCGAGCTACCAGTAATGAGCAAGTCATCCACATAGACAACGAGCAACAATATATCATTACCAGTATGTTTGATGTACAAATTTGGGTCAGATGGCCTCCGCTTAAAGCCATGATCTATGAGGTACGTGTCAATTTTGATGTACCATGCTCTTGGAGCCTGCTTCAAGCCATAAAGTGCTTTGACCAGTCTACAAACTTTCTGTTCTTGTCCGGCAACCTTGAAACCAGGAGGCTGCATCATATAGACTTCTTCCTGCAACTCACCGTTGAGAAAGGCACTTTTGACGTCCATCTAATGGACTTTCCATCCAAACTGGGCTGCTAAGGCAAGGACGAGCCGTATGGTACTCATCTTGGCTATAGGAGCAAAAGTCTCCTCATAGTCGATGCCTTCTTTCTATGAGAAACCCCGAGCAACAAGCCGTGCTTTGTACTTGTCCAGGGTGCCGTCAGCCTTGTACTTAACTTTATACACCCATTTGCAGCTAATGGGTTTCTTCCCTGGAGGAAGATCTGAAAGGACCCAGGTGTGGTTCTTCTGAAGGCTCTGGAGTTCTAATTCCATCGCCGTATCCCACTCTGGAATACTTTTAGCCTCTGAATAAGTCTAAGGCTCATAGACACTGTGCAGATTGGCCATGAGAGCAAAGTTTACTGTATGCTGCTATTTGCTCTTATTCCAGGAGGATCTACCCTCAACAAGTTCATCATCATGAAGATCGGCAATCGTCTGAGACCACCATTTGGGACGACGGGTAGATGGGCCAACGTCAGGTTCAACAGGAGGTTCTGGAACAGGTGCATCATGTAGAACAGGTGCATCAGAAGGATACTCAGGATCATCCTCAGGGATGTCAAACTAAGAATCATCGGAATCTGAAGAATCATCAGCATCCCTCCCACAAGGTGGACCGAATGGAAGAGGGACACCCAAGTCAAGAGCCTTCAAAGGCTGATCTTTGGATTGCTGCACAGAAGAGGGAGAGAAGAAAGGTCCCTGCTCTTCATCAAAAACCACATCACGACTGAAGCTGAGACGTTCTGTCTCAATGTCAATTAGCCTGTAGGCTTTGTGGTTATCGTTGTATCCTGTGAACATGAGTTTCTGACTCTTGGAATCCAGTTTGGAGCGCTTGGCATCGGGAATCCAAACATAAGAGAGCCAAAAACCTTCAAGTGACTGACCCGCGGCTTGCGGCCAGTCCAGGCTTCTTCAGGGGTCTTCGCCTTAACTGCATAGGTCGGAGACCGGTTAAGAAGGTAAACGGCAATGAAAATTGCTTCTGCCCAAAATTTCTTGGGAACACATCTGTGCTCCATCATGGAACGAGCTAACTCAGTTATAATGCGGTTGCGCCGCTCTACAACACTGTTCTGCTGAGGAGTGTAGGGTGTGGTCAATTGGCGTTTGATGCCATGGTCCCCCCCCCATTATCTGACCTAAGAGTTACAATGGAACAACCAGACTCTTTTTCTACTAAGGCCTTAAACTTCTGAAAAACTGAAAACACATCTGATTTCTGTCTAAGAAAGTAAACCCACATTTTCCTACTGAAATCATCAACAAACAGTAAAAAATATTTGCATCCAGTAACTGAAAGAGTTTTCATAGGGCCACAAACATCAACATGAACCAACTGCAGTACCTTGGATGCTCGCCAGGAGTCGTCAGTCAGGAATGGCGTGCGGTGTTGTTTCCTAGCTTGACACGATCCACAGATACCGAAGTTCTAAGCCTGAATCTCAGGGAGCCCATCTACCAGGTGCTGTCGGGAGAGCTGAGACAGGTAGTGCACATTCAGGTGCTCATACCGCTAATGCCAGAGACTGGTAACCGAAGAGTGTCGAGCTGCTAGGGCTGATTCAGGAGGACCATCCGAATCCACAAGTCGATAAAGACCATGGTCCTCAATGCCAACAGCTACAGTGCAATTGGTTTCCCGATCGATGATCAAGCACTGGTGAGCGTTGAACACCACATCAAGTTGTGGAGAGTGTTTCATGATCTGGCTGACTGAAAGCAAGTTAAGTTCCATACCAGGAACATAATATACGTTGAGGAATATAATTTTCCTCCCACTAGACTGAAGTTGGACAGTGCCCTTACCGGCAACTGTGTACACTTCTCCACCACCAAAGACCACTGAATCACTGAAAGGGGAGAGGTCTATAAACCAGTCACGATAATGAGTGAAGTGACACGAAGCACCGAAATCAATGTACCAAGCAGAGGATTTGGCAGGGTCTGCAGGTGTTTTAGCCATGAAGGCGTAAAACGCAGACTCCTTCTGCTCGGTGTGCTCCGCACTGTTGGCCTTTTGCTGAGACCCTCCTTGCTTCTTTTGTTCAGAAGCAATACGTGCGCGACAATCTTTCTTGATGTGTCTAAACTTGTGACAGTAGTTACACTGAATGTTCTTCTTATCGCTGTCCTGAGATGGCGCAGGCTGATGCTGCTGTGGAGGCTGACTTTTGCCTTTATTCTGAGCCTGAAACTTGGCTGCAAAAGCCTGCTCTGAAGAGGACGAAGAAGCACTACTACCAAACTGTTGTTTCCAGCGATCCTGCTGCAAGAGGATAGTATAGAGTTCTGGAAACTTCATATCAACATTAGCTGATGTAATGTTGAGAGTCTCAATGAAATGTTCATAGGACTGAAGTAGACTTTTCAAAGTGATCACAACCAGGTCTTCTTCCTCCATTTTTCGACCAATAGCCACCAGCTGATCTATGATCTCTTGGATCTTGTTCAAGTGCGTCTGCAAAGATGTCTTCTCATCCATCATGATAGAAAACAGTATATTTTTCAGGAAGAACGCACGGCTCTTGTCGGAGGTTTCATGCAAACCCTTCAGATGGTCCCAAATCTCCTTCGCTATTTTTCCAACCGGAATTTGAGGTAGCTGATCATCTGTGACTGACAGCTTAATGAGCATGACTGCTTCACGAGTTTGTTCGTCAAACTTATCCTAGTCTTTACCCGCTGTTGCGGGACGAGTGGTAGTGTCGTCTATGATCTGAGCGAGGCAGCGATATTCAAAGATGGTCATCATTCGCTGCTTCCAAGTATTATAATTTTTGCCATTAAATCGCTGACTACCTTCTAACATGATGTTCAAACTCGCCATCTTGCACGCTTTTCGAGGCACGGACTTCGAGAGAACCGAAAAAATCTGGAGTCAACCCAGAAAAGATCTTGAAAACCCCAAAAAGAATCTCTAGTCAGAAAAAAATTTCGACTGAAAAAGGAGGGTCAAAACCCTAGCCGAAAAATCCAAATGCCCTAGGCGACCATGGCAGCCATGAAAACACAGACTAACTGTTAAAAAAAAAATCGATGTTGTTCAAAGCATATACCAGATAGCTTCATGACCTCAGGAAACAAAAAAACTGCTGCAAAAATTCAAAGGGCACCAACAAAAATACATAGAACCTTCAAACCAATCGTTGTATGCACACGACTCCAAATCGTGATGGCAATCAAAGACAATCACCAAAAAACAAATCGCAAGATATAAACGCTGGCTAGAGGAAATGTCGACGCCAAAACTGCAGTTCACAGGTAGAAGAGGCACGAAGGGTTTTCAACGCTGAGTGAAACAGAAAATCGCGACTACGATTACAAATAGTAGAACAAACCCCAAAATCGTGAGGGTATGGAAACCATGCAACCAACAGAGCTTCACAAAAAAACCGCGGAATATCAAACCCGTCGATTAAAAGGAAACGGAAACCGCGATTGACAGAGAATCGGCGCGATTTGCAGAGGAACACCACCCAAAATAGAAATCCAACGGCAATCTTTTTTTTTTTGTTTTTTTTACCGTGACCAAATGCAACACAGAGACCTGCCGAAAAAAAACCACGATGCCACGCGATTTTCAAAGGACGAAATGGCGCGATTTTCAAATCCACCAAAAAAGACCGACCTCTACAAACAGGATCCACTACCTTCAGGAACAGGAGGAAGGATAAACACGACCTCAGAAGGATTCGAGGACAGAGGACAAGGAAAAAAATGAAAAAATTTCATAAACAGATTTTCCTTTAACTTGGCTCTGATACCATATTACACAGGTAAATGGCAGAATGCTAGATGATATTCACATAGAGCAAAGGCTCTTAAATAGGTTACAAGTAATTACAAAGAAAGCAAGTTTCTATATTTAGAAACTGCCAAAGACTGCCAGAGATTGACACACGATCTTGTCATAATTACATACCGTTACAAGAAACTGACCATTAACTAAAAATAGGAGATTCTAAGTATAAAAGAATATCTTAATATCAACTTTTCATTGTTTTTCATATATCTATTTCAAGCAGAAAAAAAAAACTACTGTGAATACAGTAACTTAAACATTTCACCTTTGTACTTGAGTTGGTTTATTTGCATTGAGAGAATCATGAGAGTCTAGAGTGCTTGATCATTTTACTGTTTGAGTCCCTTGGAATGCTTTGTTCTATGACCTAGAGCAACAAAATAATTTCTGAATTGCCTTGCCGATTTACCTATTCTAGTGAAGTACATGCCTTCCCCTTTTCAGATTTCAGTTTTACATTTAATCTACTCATCCATCTTTGGGAAGCAGGTAAATTAGAAATTGTGATTAGTTTCTGTTGAACCCAGGGCTAGACAGAAATATTTTAAGTATTAGAAGAATTTAGGAAATCTAGAGTGTACCATTTTCAATCATTTGGAATGTTGGATTGTGTTTTTTTTCTAGTCTTATAACAAGAAAAAAAATTGAAATATGATAATCAACTACTTACTAGCCCCTATATACAACATCTCCTCGATTCAACATACTCTTAAATAAAGTAGATGGAAGAGAAGTTTTAAACTATTAATAAATTAGTTTAGGTCATGCTAATAGATTTGAGATAAAGGAGGTTTTCTCAATCTCCACTACTTAGATTTTTTGTATTATATATATATATATATATATATATATATATATATATATATATTTGTTTAATATGATTCTTAGTTGCACCTCCCAAGGTAAAGATACTAAATAGTAAATTTTAAAGGTTAATGGAAGAGTTGGCGAATTGTGTGGTGTGGCAATGCTCAAACTCTAAACAAATTTTCAACCTGACACCATCTGTGTTATGTTGTTTCCAGCCTAAGGAGGCAGTCGCAATATTTTTTCTCAGAGCACTCTGTTTCGTGGCCTTGGATCTGACAGAAGATATGTTGCAATTCACCAGAGGTTTTGAGCTTGTGCCATTGGAGGGGAGAGCAGGAGCAGATGAAAATTTCGGTAGTGACAGTTTTTGACTATTTTGTTATTGCAATAAGACAAATATTACCAGATTGATATTTCTGCATTTAAATTAACTCTATTGTTCCCTAGCTTTTGTAACACTGTAATCTTGTATTTGTCTTGTGCTCAAAACTAGGCAATTCCAAGATGTGTAACAAGTTAACAACTGGCATGCATCTGATATATCTAACCTGTCTAAGAAGACTAAAGTAATTTAACATGCCATTGGATAGCCATAATGATAAATTTGTCTGGAAAGATGCTCAATGATATACGTGAGGTACATTGCTTAAGACGGGGGCATTTAACATTCATATTTTTGATAATAATATAGCAAACTGCAGTTTACTAGGATGCTTTACAATTTCCTCCCTTAGGCTTCCTTATACATGTGAATCATGAGAGTCCAGAGTGCATGATTGTTTACAGATTGAGCCGATTGCTATTTTTTGTTCTTTGGCCTATAGCCACACAAGCATTTCTAAAATGCATCAGTAATTTACATATTTGGCAAAAGTCTGTGGGAAGCTGGTAACAAATTAGGAATTCGAATTGGTTTCTATGGAACATTGGGCTGGGCAGAAATATTTTAAATATTAGAAGAATCTAGGAAATCTACCATTGGGAATTTGTGATAAATCTATGTTTCCTAGCTTCTGTAACACTGTAATGTGTTACTGGGTCTTGTCGTCTGTTGGATGTCCAATTTTGTATTTTCTTGTGCTCAAAACAAGGTAATTAATTCCAAGATGTGTAGCAACTAACAACTGGTATCCATCTGATATATCTTACGTGTCTGAGAAGACTAGAAATAATTTAGCATGCCCTTAGACAGTCCTACTGATAACTTTGTCTTCAAGATGCTTGACTACATGAGGTATGGTACATAGCGCTGGGGCCTTTAAAATTCATATGTTAACCACATATGATTTGCAGTTTATTAGGATGTTTGAAAAATTTCCTCCTGTTGTATTCCTTATACATGTGAATGTAATGTCCCCTTTTTTTTATATGCCCTAGTTTTTGCCCTAAAATCACAATTCCAACCAAAGCAAGAAATGAAATAGAGTTAGTGATATCATTTACCAATTTAAATTGTTGAACAAGATAGATCCTGGTTGAGAACCTGCAATCATGTTAGATAATCATTGAAAGCATAATCCATAAAATAGATCTTTCATACTAGGGTTGGAAACATTATCTTAATCATTTGGGATTCCCTTTAAGGTTCTATCCAAACAGCCCATCGTCATTATGGAGCACCACTTGGGAGATCATACAAGGCGCCTCGAGCGTTCCATCCAGCCCAGGAGCACAGAATGACACCTGCCATTCGGCCTCCCAGCCCCACTCGGAGTGTCCTTACCGGAATGGACTTTGTAGCTACTTGCATTCTTTATATGCACTATCTTCGCTCCAAAATGGACTAACCAATTGGATGAGAATCTTAAGGAAGTCGTTATATTAATTCTATTGTGCATAGGCAAAATTATAGCAAGAATAGCAGTATTAGGAGAATAACAATATCTGTTGTTATTAATTACTGCATATATATCTCTGCTGATGTACATATATATATCACTGCTGAAGTCTGCAGATTTATCTCTGCTCTAGTTCATATTCCATGTATTTCTTCTTCTTATGCTGTTATGCTTCCGATATCATTTTTATATTCCTTCTATTTATTTTTGAGTATCTGTTCCCCCTCTCCAACACAACTATTCACTTCCCCATAATCTCTCACAAGGGAGACGTCCTTTTATGAATTGGTATGTCTTTTTACAAAGGATATCACCCTTCATATGGATTGCAGCTTTTCACAAACAAACCGTAGCTCTTTTATGCTAACAAATCGTACTCCTTTATGCCCCCTTTCCATTTACAAATCGTAGCCTTTAGTGTGTGCTTTAAATCACACCATATAGTTTAATAACGAGTCACTCCTCTCTTAAGCAAATCATATCATTTTGTTTCTTTTAATCTGCATCATATATTCCATATTTTATTTAAAACTTTTTTATCTTCTATGTATGGAGCGCTTACTTTGGTCAGCCACCTTATTAATGTATAAGACAAATCGCATCCTTTTTAATGTATAGATCTGAATAGCGCTTCTCATATGGAGGTCATCGGCCTTTATGACTTGAGTCGGCCAGCATAACAATAACTGTATAAAATTTAAATCTTTAATTTAAACATTATATCGACTTCTCTGAAATGATACTCGGCCTATAGAAGAGGGGACATGACAGTGAAATTGCAAGGACCTATAAAATATTTTTGCATACATACAGAGGCATACTTGAGATGCTTCACACTAGGGACTTGTTCTTCTAGTTGGGGACAAGGAAGTTTGAGAATGATCATCGGAGTTGGTTGATTATCAGGTTTACTATAGAACTTGGGAAGGTTTGAAGTGTTTCATGAAAGTTAACAATGTCCAAGGTATTTGCTTCTTTCAGGCTGAATGGCATGAGCTATTGCCCAATAATATATCATTTTGAAGAATACTGTTCTTCCTAGAACACTCAAACACTGAATCTTACATTTGTAATTGTAACCATTCATACAATTTGTAACATCAGTCCATATTTTAAATATGAACCCTAAAATGGACTGTAAAGATATGGTTGGATACTATAAGCATATATCCAAAAACCAAAAAAAAATGATTTAAAGGAAAATCAAAAACCCTAAACAACTGTAAAAAGCTCTAGAAAAGTTCTAAAACAATGTCATCTAAATTTTGAACCATAAACAAATGTGGAGTTTGAGCATCATGCAGCGAGTATCTGTTAATGAATTTTTCATTCTTCATTCCTGTGATAACTATGCTGTTCCTGCATTTACTTTTGTTGTTCCTATCTTTTCTGGTACTACATTTTCTGTTTGTGTGAGGATGTTAAAGTCTTTAGGTTAAAGACACATTTATAAAGATTTCAAAACTCTAGTTACCATGTTAAAGCTAAAGATCCAGCTCTAAGATGGAACAATACAAGCCTCCCACAACTAAACTTGCCTGCCAAAGCCGTTAAGAGATATCATGTGTTTCTGAGCTTCAGGGGAGAAAATGTGAGAAAGACTCTGGTCGATTCTCTTTGAAGCTCTCTCCACAGGATGCCTATATATAGAACATGAGACATATATAATTGTGGGTGACGGCGAAAGAGTCGTGTAACAGAGGGATTCTTTGATTCCAGAATAAGCATTCAAGATAGATATGATAATCCTAAAATTTCAAACCTGGCAGATCTTTCACTCGATCTCTTCTTGTCTTGGGGATCAACATTTATAGTGACCGAACCGGTGGCATGAAACGGTGACTGAAGTGATGTGGGTGATCAGAGTCAGAGATCAAATCGATAAATCAAACCCAGTCATGTTGGTGATTAAAGAGGGACTAGACCGTAACTGAGAGGAATGAGAGACCAAACAAAATCTCGGGAGCTTTCTATAGTCTTTGCTAGCTTTTCCCTGTTAGCTTTTAATGTAGAGGAATTGTACCATCCACTAGTGTTATAATGAATTAAAATAATAATAAATAAGAGTTTTTTTTATTTCTCAACATTTATGACATTGTTTCAAAAAATATATGGTCAAGATTTGTTTGATGGTAGTCCTTTTAATCTGGGCCATCGATGTATATATTTCATGTATTGCTCCTCACTAAGGGAACGCCTATCGGCGTAATAATATTATTATAATTAAAATAAAAGGTGTTTTTAAACACTAGAACTAAAATAAAAGTATTTTTAAATACGTAAAAATATAAAATAATAAAATTAAATAAATTAAAATTAAAAAAGTATTTTTAAATACTTGGAGGGAAATTTAGGACCCAAGGGCCCAATCTGAAAAGGTATATCAAAGAAGTGCCTATCTTCATTTGGATATTGGATTTCATTTTGGCATCCTTCATTTTCAAGTTTGGGTCCAATCTTGCATTCAAGGACGAAAACCCTTGGCTGCAATTTTGCGATTCAGGAGGACGAAAACCCTCTTGGCTCTCCTTCCGGAGGTGAGGACGAAAACCCTCAATTTTCCGGCATTGGCAATTCCACCTAGGTTTACATGGTGAGCATCTCAATGATTTGTGTGACATTTCAAGGATTTATTGATTGGATTTGCAAGCAAATAATTGTTCTTGATTTTTAGAGATTTTTCTACAAGAGCATATTGCTGATTCGACATTTTTGGAGGATTTATGCACTATTGTTGGAGGTCGCCTCACTTCATAAAATTCAAGGATATTTTTCCAAGGAAGGCGAATCAAGTGGGAGACAGATCAGATTTACATTGAAGGGTTTTGGGACTGTTTTGATTGATTGGCTGCCATTTCTTCCCCTTTCCAGCTGCCATACCATTTGCAGGGACAGCTGTACCATTTGGAGTCTTTCTACCCTTCTAGGAGTGGCGATTTATGTGGAGAAACAAATCAGATCATACCACAGGGTTTGTAGAGTTTTTTATCAATCATTTCCAGCCTTGAACAAACTATACACCTCTCTTTATGCAGGCCGTACAGTCCAGGACAGCTGTACCACTCCTACATTGCCATAACACCTCATATCAGCATCTCCTATCAGCTGTTGAGGCAATTTAGTGAAGGTTCCAGATCTGATTATCCATTTTCAGAAGGTTGCACAAGTCACATGGTGTTTCCAAGTTCATTTATACTTGCTGATTTCATGTTTTCAGATAATTGTGCTCAGATTTGTTAATTTCCAGCAATCATTCTTCAGAAGAATCAATATTAGAGGTTTCTATTACAGTTTGTGACTCAGATCTGCATATATTTGAGCCCTAGGGTTTATTTCCAGTCAAATGAATGTAGTCAGATTTGTAACAGCAGTCAATATTGATGCTATCTTGTTCACTCTGCTTAGATCTTGGTGTTTAAATTGCATTGTGGCATTGCATCAGTTTGTAGTTTCATTTGGGGTTTTGAATCAGTTTCTTTGAAAAGGTAGTTTGCTGTTTTCATTTATTGGTTTGCTCAAAAATCAGAATTACAAAAATAGTCAGAATATTGCAAAAATAGTTAATTGAGGACATTACAAGCTTGAATACAGATTTGAACAAACCTAACTGATATTTTTGGCTTCTGAGATTCTATGATTGGTTTTTTTATTACAACCTTTACGACTTGGTTATGTGAGTGTTCAGATGGAAATTCATTCGTAACTATCATGGTCTTCATCTTTAAGTCTAGCAACTTCATTGATTCACCTGTTCTGTATATTGTATTGCTAATTGAAAATATATATTTGGGATTTTTGTTTTGATTCTTTAATCGGCAGAAAAAGAAATATTAAACTTTTATGATTATAATTTATTGGATAATTACACTTTTTACTCATGCACAACTACTCTGGTCTATGACCTTGAGCCCTTCTCGGGACAGGATTGACCTTTGTATCTGTTTGTGGGTACAGATAAACAATTGTATAAATAGATTTCTTCAATATTGTTAGACTTTGGTTAGGTAGGGTAAGCACTAATTGAGCATATAGAAAAGAGTGCAATTGAAGATATGATATATTAGCATTCACCAGGAAACTTGGACTCATGGGCATTGACTTTGTTCCTAGACCTTTATCCACATCTCCAGGTGACTATATTTAAATGTAATATAGTCATATCCTATTTCAAAATGAAGTTCCCATCCCCATACCTGTATCCCATGTCTCCTGGTGACTCTGTATTATATCAGAACATGCACAGGTAACCTATAAACCATCTACTATGGATATTCATTTAACTTACACATCCTTTACTGAAGAGAATAAACTAACAAGTGTGCGGAGTTGAAATATTAACAACCTTTCATGTGGTTAGCCCATACATCAAATCTAACTGGAATGGATCATAACTACAAAGAGATAACCATGAAAGAGTATAATTGTTTTAAGTAGAGATTCTGTGAATAATTTTGTGCAGTCCCATGTTCTTCTTCTATATTCTACTCTTGGTGATCAGACAGACTACTTTGCACAAATCCCACTCCTAATAATACAAGATTCCCTAGCAACGTGTCTCTCAAATTTGTGCTTTCTTGCTTCCAGAATAGTAGGAATAAATGCATAGGCTTTAAAGTCCACTGAAGAACAGAAAATGTCTCCATGAAGAAAACATGGTAATATTTCTTTTGTCAAATTTGTAAGTTTATAGAACCTTTGCCAATAGCTTGACATCATTTATGTTAGCTATGATCAAATGACTAGAGTTGAGTTTTTTGTAAATTTACGAAGATAACTTGCATGAGCTTCATCTCTACGAGTGAAAGTCTAGATCAAAGTTTGCAATCCTAACCAACGGATTTGATTAGACTTCTTAATAATCAGGCTCACAATACACAGATTTAGACAAAACTAGAGGACATTTTTGGCCTCTGAGATTCCATTGTTGATTTTTTTATGACAACCTTTACCACTTAGTCATGCCAGTACTGAGTTTGAAATCCATTTCCCAATAACTATCTTGGTGATTTCTCTTGGTAAGTTTTTTGATTCACCTGCCATGTATATTGTGTTTTTAATGAAAATACTTCTCTTTTGACATTTTTTGTTTTGTTCCTATGCATTTGCATTGTATATTTCCTTGTTAATGAAAAGTTCTCTATACATTTGGCAATTGTGGTAGCTGTGGAACCAATAGCAGCAGTGATAGATGGAAAAGCTGTTGCACAAGAAATAAGAAGAAAAGTTGCAGCAGAAGTATCCAGAATGAGAGATGCACTGGGAAAGGTTCCCGGTTTAGCTGTCATGCTGGTGCTAGCCGGAGCTGTAATGAAATAAATCAGAATGATATATTATTTACAAAAGAGCAATGTTCTTATATAGAGTTACAAACAGATGTTTCTAAATATACAAAGTATAGATGTTTCTAAAAAGACTAAAGCTAATCTAGATAGAATTAAAAACAAACTAAAATGTTACAATAGATGACCATTAATATAAACTATCTAAATTTATTTTAATACCCCCCCCCTTAATGGTCAATCTATCAACTACACCAAGGTGCCCCCTAAATCTAACAATCTTATCCGGGCTCAGAGACTTGGTGAGAAGATCTGCAGTCTAGTCCTCAGTTGGAACATACTGCAACACCATTGATCCGTCTTCGACAAGCTAGCGGATGAAATGACAATGAAGGTCAACATGCTTTGTCCTTTCATGGAAGACTAGATTTTTGCCATTTGCCAAGTTTTAGCACCCCTTGATTGTCACAATACAAGGGTGAAAGCCCTGTTGGAGACATTTGCATGTTTGAAAGCATCCTTCGAAGCCAAACTGCCTCACACGCTGCTTTAACAGCACCCTGATATTCAGCTTCTGTCAAGGAGAGAGCCACTGTCTGCTGCTTCTTGCTGGTCCATGTGACTGCACCTGTGCCCAAACTGAAAACATACCTATAAGTAGACTCCCTGTCATCAACAGAACCTGCCCAATCTGAGTCTGTAAAACCGATCAGCTTAGGATCTTTGCACCTTCCATACAGAATGCCAAAGTCGGAAGTGCCTTTCACATATCTCAGCACACGCTTCGCTGCAACCCAATGTTCATATTTAGGGGCTGTCATGAAGCAAGAGATGTAGCTCATTGCAAAACTGAGATCAGGTCTAGTGGCAGTGAGATAGATGAGGCTGCCCACTAGTTGCCTGAATGCTGATTCGTTCTCCACGGGTGAATCAGAGTTGACTGAAAGTTTCAGCCCTTTCTCCATAGGTGTGGATGCAGGTTTGCAATCTGCCATCCAGAACTTATCAAGCAAACTTCTAGCATACTTGGACTAAGAGATGAAGATGCTATCAGTTGTCTGCCAAACCTCAACACCTAGGCAATAATGCAAAAGTCCCAAATCTATCATGTCAAATGATTGACTAAAATCATGTTTGATCTCATCAATCAACTACTCCGAGATGCCAGTAATGATCAGATCATCAACATAGACAACTATAAAAAGACTATCATCAGCATACTGTTTGACATACAAATTGGAATCAAAAGGACTCCGCTGAAAACCATGATCCACAAGGTACTTATCAATCTTCATGTACCATGCCCGTGGAGCCTGTTTAAGGCCATAGAGTGCTTTCACCAGTTTGCACACCTAGTGTTCTTTACCAGCAACCTTGAAGCCAGGAGGTTGCGTCATGTAAACTTCTTCCTGCAGATCTCCATTGAGGAATGCACTCTTGACATCCATTTGATGGACTTTCCATCCAAACTGGGTTGCAATAGAGAGGACAAGCCGAATGGTACTCATCTTGGTTGTGGGAGAAAAAGTCTCCTCATAGTCAATGCCCTCTTTCTGTGAAAACCCTTTGGCTACCAACCGAGCCTTATACTCATCAAGGGTTCCGTCAGCCTTGTACTTAACTTTGTACACCCATTTGCATCCAATGGGCTTCTTCCCAAGTGGAAGATCAGAGAGGACCCAAGTGTTGTTCTTCAGAAGGCTATGATGTTCAGCTTCCATACCCTGTTCCCACTCAGTACCTTTAGCCTTTGAATATGTCTGAAGCTCCGAGATGCTGTGAAGGTTGGCCATAAGAGCAAAATTGACTGTATTATGTTGCTTGCTCTTTTTCCGAGCAGATCTACCCTCGATCAATTCATCATGAAGATCACCAATGGTCTTAGCCCACCATTTAGGCGAGAGAGTAGATGTACCAACATTTGAATCAAGAGGAACAACATCAACTAGGGCAACTGGAATCAAATCATTTGGAGGATCCAGATCATCCTAAGGAGGGGTGGGTGGTGGAACAACAGGCGGAGGTGCCTGTACAATTGCAGAATCCCTCCCATCAGGTGGACCTAGGGGAAGGCGAACACCCAAATCAGAAGCCCTCAAAGGCTGATCCTCAGGGCTAACAGAAGGAGAAGACAGATAGAAAGGCCCAGTAGCCTCATCAACCACTACATCACGACTGAATATGAGACGATCTGTATCTACATCAATCTGCCTATATGTCTTATGATTCTCACTATACCCAGTGAACATGAGTTTATGGCTTTTGGAATCCAACTTAGTGCACTTAGCATCAGGTATCCATACATGAGCAATAGAGCCAAAAACTTTCAAGTCGCTGACCCGAGGCTTACGTCCTGTTGATGATTGTTTCTGGACAAATCAACAATTAGAGTGAAATACAAAGTATCTAACTCCCTCTTGAGCAAAGCCTCTCGAATGCTGAACGAAGTGATCAAACAAGACGACTCCAAGGTTCCTTTCCTATGATTTTGTAAGAGATAGCTCAGTGACTAAGTATGATTTTGCTGGTAGACACAAAGGGACTTACACAATTGTTCAACAAGTTGTCGATTCAAATGAAGAAGGTAAACACTATAATATCTAAGTACTACAACTTATGGCGTACGATATTGCGATGATGTTCTTGATCCTAACTCTAACCAAATGGATAAAAAGAACAAAAGATAGAAGGTTCAAAAACACTAATCTAATCCTAGATGTAAGGATAATTACTGCTCAGGTGAAATCAAACCAAATCTTGCTTCGCTAAATCAGACAACTACACAAGATTGATGCAATCTTCTAGGGTTTTACAAGATGTTTAAATCACTTATGCTCATGAAAGATTCAACAAACATAAAGATCAAATTAAAGTTCAATTTTGTTCAGACCAACCATACACTGCAATTTGCATGACACAAACTACAAATGGTGTGAACTTATAGAGATTTCAGCACGAAACAATAAAGAAACCTTCCACCAACTAACATAAACTTAAAGAGAACTTAATCTAACTTAATATTCGCTTGAAAATCCAAACCATGCAACACTTCGAAACATATATAGAGTCACCAAAACAATGAATCTTATATTATTTCAGAGAGTCTTTTGCAACAATTCCAGAGTCTTCAATCGTACAAATGAGAGCAACAAGAGCCCTTTTATAAACCTCAAAATGAATGAAGGGTCAAGATCGATCAGCCAAGCCAGCGGACCAGATCATGCCACATCACAAGTAGTTATAACAAACTCTTATTTTATTAAATGAAAGAGACTATCTTTAATAAATGAAAGAGGCTATGGAGGGAACAAAGACACGCCTCCCAAGAAGATAAGAATGACACATCATCAGCTTATGAAGAGTCTCCATGTGAATATCCATCACTAGAAGCTTGACATTCAATGAATCTGGACACTATTTGCTTAACCTCATCCAAAGGTACACTTGGCGCATTCTGAATGGTTCCTTCAGCTTCAAGTACATCATCTGAATAAAGGCCAAATGTCTTCTCCCAATCGGTCATCCTTGCTTTGTTGGCGCCAAGGTGGACAGCAAGTGAGAAAATACTATCAAGCTTCTCATCAGAAACATCTTCTTGAAAATAGAAAGCTTGAACTTGTTCTTTCATGCTATCAAGAGTCATCTCTCCAAATGGGTTACATATCTTCATCAAGGAAGCATGTATTCCATCTTGAATCCTTTGAAGTACACTTCTTACTCTTGACATATCTGTTTCTATCCTATCCAGCAACTGTCCTTTGATGCGAAAGCCATAATACCAAGAAGAGAAGTCATATGTCTTGCTTTCTTCAATCACTTCAGCATGTATCAAATCATCAACTGATGTCTCCATTAAGCTCTTCAAGTGTGGCAAGTAATGTTCTTTGATGTCTTTGAATTGAGCACAAACTGTCATCAATGCAAGTACCCTCTCTTTGAGATTAGCAATGTTATCACACACTCGCATGATATCTTCCAAATGTTTATATGTAGCCTCCTTTGATCTTTTCATCCAATCCCTCATTCTGTGAGATGAAGACTTCAACTCCTTTAGGTGTTCAACTGTTTCTGGAGGAAGAAGAGATGGAGATGTAGAAACCTTGTCCTGTTGACGAATAGGATGAACCAAGTGCTGAATATACTACTCTAAGGCTTGGCACCTTTGCTCAGCTTTAATTCTACCTTCTGTCTCCTGTCTTATAATAGCGCGAGCATTATCAATTGAATCTTGAAGTTCTTCCTCTACTTGCATTCCAGTCAATGGACCCAGATTAATTGTATTGATGTCATAATCATCAGGTGTTACATCTTCTACATTCTTCTCAAGTCTTGGAACTGCTACATGAACTTTTCTTATACCTGTTTCATCTTTAGTGATCTTTGAAAGGATAGTGACCTTCTTTGGTTTTTCATTAGATATATCTAGCAGTAACTTATCAACTGGAAGAGGAGATATATCTAGCAGTGATGAAAGGTCTTGTACCTGTTGCATTTGTTTTCCTGGTGCAGGCAATGATTCCTCTTCAGCTTCATTCTTGTCTTCGGTGTTAGCTTCATCAATGATCTCAGTGTCATGTGGACTCAAAGGCACTCCTTCAACTGGAGCTTCTGGAACCGCATTCTCAACATGTACTACCATGTCTTGATTCAATGGAGTATCACCTGGCTGTATGGAAGAAGCAGTTTCAATACTTATCCTTTTCTTCTTCTTACTAGATTCTCCTTGTGCAATTTCAAGTTGTTTTCTTTTCTTTACTTGACCTGAATCTCTCTCATTTTCTCTGCTTTGTGAATCTTTGCTAGGTGCATTGTGTTGTTCTTGCTGATCAACTTCTCCCATTTTAGTATAGGTGAGTTTCTTTCCTTCATCAAGCAAGGCTTGTACTTGTTCATTTATCTGCTCTTCAGTAATAGCAATGATAGGCTTTATCAACCCTTCATCATCAACCCTTTCTCTATCAGCCTAGTTGACATCATAAGGTAAATTCCGGATCTTATTGTATTCATCACCCAGAAGAGCTCTTTCACCTTCTAATTGATCAGGAATCCTTAGTACCTTTGTAGCTCTTACTAAATCCCACCTCAACCTTGAACATTTTTGCATTTTGATATCATCATCATCTATAACATTAGCCCAATGATCTTCCAATCGTTCAATATGCTTGTAGGAAGAATATGACTGCTTAATGGCTCCATGTGGATCAAAGTTCTCTCCTTGAATCATGTGGATGCAAATGATATGCTTGAAGTTCAACTTCGGAATGCTCAGCTGCCTGAAGTGATGGACAAGAGTAATATCTACCAAGCTGGAGGGGAAACTGAACTCCGGCTTTCTTTCTTGCCTTCTGCATTTTATGAAACTCTAACAGTTGTCTTGAGACTTCTAGCAACACCATCCTGTTCGAAGGATATCTAGGCAATCTATACGGAAAGGATGTAAAACCCTGAATCCTAATATATGTGAACTTGTCATACTGGATGTAGTATCTTCCATACTGCTTGATGAAGTTTCTAGCAGCACCTGTTAATCTTCTATGTGGTTCACCTCTCAATTTTCTCACTATGAACATGGCGAAAGCATCATTGAATCTCTTATAATGATTAATGTTCTTCAAGTGGAGTTGAGGATAACACTGATGTGAGAGAATTTGTCCAGGCTTTGCACCTACTTGTCCTTTAGCTATTAGTCCTTTATAAACCACATTTCTTGCTAGGATGTAAACAAGATAGGAAGTCATGAAGAAAGACTTTGTTTCATCAAACCTTTCAAACTGCTCATCAAGGCAATGGCTTATAAGGTCAGCCCAGTCAACCATCTTGTTTTTTGTAAACACATGATCAAAATAAGTATACATCCATCCTTCAAAAGTAGACTTGTTACTCGATTTAGGAACATGATCAAGTAACTTATCTCTCGTTTGAAATCAGCCTTGTGATACTTGGGATCTTCGGAATTATATATCTTGATTGATGGATCAGTCATCCATTTCTTTCTCACCTCTTGCATGTAGATCTTAGAGTTACCTTCAAAAACACTTTGAGCAGTTGTAGGACAAATGAATACTCCCTTCCCTCTTGGGATGTTGAAGATCTCCTGGATGGCTTCCCTTTGCAGATAGGCGAGAACAGTCCCGTCTTTGGCTATAATCTGTCTCTTCTCTTTATCATAGTGCTGAACACACTCCAACACTAACTCAGTGCTTGGCAAGGTAGGTGGGAAGCAGGCTGCTTCTACAATTCCACTTTTCGCTATGGCTTTGATGTCTTCGTTCCTTGTGATGGCGAGTAAGAAGTCCTTCACCTCCTCCAGGTTGACGTGTCCCATGTTGGTGTCTCCCACGTTCTTCCACTGTGTTTCAAGTTTGGAATCAGATATGTTGGACTTGGCATCCATCTTGATCAAGACTTGTCTCTCTTTAGCTGTCATTCCCATTTACCTACAAGACCAAACTTGAATAAATGATTTGAAATGCTAAACTCTACCCTTGTAAAACCTGATTTTTGATGATGAAATCATGAAATTATGCAAAATTAAATAAATAGAAGGTAATTTATGAAATGAAATGAAGAAAGTAATTGAACATACCTTATACCAATTTCTGCCCTATGAAAAGAAAATGCAGATTCGCCAAATTAATGGTGAAATCAGTCCCAAAATGACAAAATCAGAAAACAAAATCTGCTAAAATCAGTCCTCTAATTTATAATTCTGCTTCAAAATCTGCTTTTCTCCAGAAATTTCGCTTCTTCTTTAGACAAATTCACCACTTTTAATGAAAGAAAGCTGCTGCTCTTTAAAAAAAATCGTTGTTGCCTTTGTAATTTCGCTGCCTCTCTAGGAAAATTCGCTGCTTCTTAGAATTTGCAATGTAAATTATGAAAAATGAAAGGCAGCGCCCTCCTTATATAGCAAATCTGCCTATATTAAAAGCTGGCGGCTATAGGAAGGGGGTCGGCCTTTTGCATTTAATAAAGTCTTTCGAAATTCAAACCTTTTGATGCCAAAGTACAAGGTCATATGAAGGGTGCCCAAATTTGTTGCTTCTTGTCTTTAACTTGATATTAGAGAATCCCTTCTAGGCGCATACATAAGGTGAATTAGAGCTCAGACCTTACCTAGATCTTAAGGATTACTTTACTCTTCCTTAGGTGCTTATACAAAGCCAATTTAACACAAAGATGCGCCTCCTCACTTCAACCTAATTTGTCATCATCCCGCCATAATCTCAACCTTCATGCCAGTTTTAGGCACATTCCCTTTTGTCCTAAGTTGATATTTTTGTCAAGAAGTTCCTTTCCGTCAACCTCAAACATATATGCCTTCTCCTTAGGGCGCTCAAAATGACTCATTCCTTCCTATTTGTCTTAAGAAATTTGGCGCACTCATAAGGCAATGGTGAAGACAAAGAGCGCCTTACATAACTCCCATTCCAAAGACTCTAGAGATGATACTATTTTCCAACAAAGGTGCCAAATTTGGTGTAGTATACAGAGGACATAGCGCCTTAGGTTCTTGATGACTTGAGACTCCAATAATTCGTGCTTTCTCTTTATAAAGACTTCAATCTCACTTTTAGGCACTACAATCTTTTTACCAATCTCCTAAATTTAAGGCGCCAAAGTCACCCCTTCATTAATTCACTCCAAGGCGCCAAAACAAGGGGTTTCTTCCCAGGTGCTCATTTCTAAGGATAAACTTCAATGATTTTCCCCAGGGCGTCTATCTAGGTGACAGAGGTTGGAATGGGCGCCTAGCTCTTTATGAAGCTTTATACCTGTGATTTTTATGTCTTAAATGATTTGTGAAGATCTTAGAAGGACTTTCCCCTCTAGGCGCTCAAACTTGGATGCTCTTTATCATTGATTGAAACACCTCTTTCATCAAGGCGTTCTTTGAAGTCACTACAACAAGGAAGGGGCGCCTAAACATCATCTCTTCAACTCAAGGTGCGATTTGATCATCTCTTGACTATCATCTTCAATCTGGGCGCTAAACTTGAGACTTCCTTACCTCATTCCACATCAAGGTGCCTATCACAAATGACTTCAAATTTGTCATTTTATGACTTTGAACACTAGTTTTACACCTTTATGAAAGCACTTTACCCTTAGGCGTTCAAAGTCACCTCAAGGCGCTCAAATCACTTCAAGGCGCTCAATTGGGGTTATGATGATCTCAATTGTCCTTAGGTGCTCCTTGGTGATGCTATGAGCCTAACATAGCGCCCTGAATCATAAGATGATCATATTCAACTCTAAGTTGTCTGGGAAGTCAACTTTCATGTTTGAGTCTTCAAAGAACATCCTTGCCCTTAGGCGCCCAAATAGATAGTCTGAATGTTAAGGAGCGCCACTACTTCACATGTTAATTCTTATCCATTCAGAGGCTCTTCATACTAGGTGCCAGAAGATAGCTTTCAATGAGACATCTCAATCATTGTTTCTCCTAGGCGCACCTATCAGGATCAGGTGATCAAAGGGCTCTAAGACTCAATCACTACTTACTTCATCATGCAATAGCTCTAAGACATCATCAAAACTTCATGCAAAGCACTGGATTTCAAAAAAGGGGGGGTCCCCATTTCCAATGGGGTGATGTGTGATTTGGTCACAACACGTCCAAACCAGGCTTCTTCAAGAGTCATCTTCTTGACGGCATAGGTAGAAGACCGATTCAGAAGATAAACTGCAGTGTAGACTGCTTCAACCCAGAACTTCTTAGGAACACTTCTATGCTCCAGCATAGAACGGGCCATCTCAGTAATGGTGCGATTCCGACGTTCAACGACACCATTTTGCTGAGGGGTGTAAGGTGTGGTAAGTTGGCATTTGATGCCATGTGCAGCACAGAATTTGGAGAAGTTAGTAGAACAAAACTCCCCCCATTATCAAACCTAAGAGTGACTATCTAACAACCCGACTCTTTTACAACTAAGGCCTTATACTGCTGAAATATACCAAACACATCTGATTTGTTTTTCAAAAAATACACCCACATTTTTCTACTGAAATCATCAACAAGTAACAAAAAATACCTGCACCCAATAAAAGGAGTGTTCATTGGTCCACATATATCAGCATGAACCAACTGCAATACCTTGGATGCTCTCCATGAATCACCATCTGCGAATGGAGTCCGATGTTGCTTTCCAGCCTGACAAGTTTCGCATACTCCATGAAGTTGAGTCTGAATCTCAGGAAGGCCACCAACCAGACCATCTCTAGATAACTGAGACAGATAGTGCATGTTTAGGTGCCCATAACGCTGATGCCAGAGTTTGTTGATGGAAGTACTCCTGGCTGCCATAGCGTGCTCTTGAGAATCACCAGAATCAGCAAGTATATACACACCATGATCCTCAAGTCCCTGAACCACTGTGGTGTGTGTCTCTCTATCAACAATGTTGCAAGTGTGCATGCTGAAGACAATAACTAGATGAGGAGAGTGCCACATAATTTGATTGACCGAAAGAAGGTTCAACTCCATGCCAGGGACAAAGTATAAATCGAGAAATATTAAATTTCTCCCACCAGACTGAATCTGCATGTTGCCCTTTCTGACAACAGTATACTCTTCGCCTCCTCCAAAGATGACAATCTCTGAATGGCGTGTACTGAGTGAACCAATCCCGACGATGAGTGAAATGTCGAGAAGCATCTGAATCAATGTACCAGGCAGAGGATTTGACATGATCTGCAGGTCTCTTGGCCATAAAGGCATAGAACGCATACTCCTGCTCAGTGTGCTCTGCAACATGGGCTTTGGGTCTGCCTTCCAACATAATGTTGGACAAAGATGCCATCTGGCACGCTTTTCGAGGCAGATAGACGACACAAACTTTGAGATTGAAAAACAAGCTCAATCCCTAGCACGAGTTTCAAAGTATAAATCCCGAGAGCACGGAAGACGAAACGACAGGCCTAGCGCTGGGCACAAGAGACCTCAAGCAGATGATTAAAAACATGGACTTCAAAAAATCACGACTTAGGGTTTGGGTCCGCTGCTGATAGAAGACAAAACAACGACGAAACACACAATCAAAAAGTAATGCAAACCACCCAAAGGACAAAACAACCACAAATTTTTGAGCACCGACAGGACCCTCAACTCAAACGACGACAACAGGAATTTAACGTCGATAGAAGGTTAAACAAACGCCAATGTTTAGAACAAAAACACATCGAAGGATTTGAAACCGCGGCTAATATAAATTGCGTGCAAGGAAACCTGCCAAACGAATCCATGAAACCCAGCAGAAAAATTCACGACCACAGTTCCCTTCAACCTGCGACTAAAAACTCGACAAAAATTTGAGGCCGTCAAAAATCGCGAGCAGGGTTGGAAGCGCAGACCGCCAAAATTTCTTCAAAACAGTGACCAAAACAAACAGCGACCACGCCAAATCAAATTAGCATCCACATAAATCACGACGAAAGATGAGTCATAAATGGGGACCTCATAAATAGCAACCACGAGTTCAAACGTTGTTAAGAAACCGCCACTCAAATGCAAATTGCGACGGGAAAATACAAATCGTGTCTGCCAGAAATGATAACGGCAACCACAGAAGGTAAGAGAAAACGCCACAGACACCCTTGTGACCTATTGGTTAACAGATTTTGTCATCTTAGTTTTTACTCTACTTGCCCATAACAGTGACAACCTGACCAACAGTTGAGACACTTGTAATGGTGGTTGCAATTGCTCTCTGCTTATTTTACAAGGCGCAGCTACTTCAGAAGATATGCAACAAATGGGAAATGGGGTATGCTTTTGACCAGAAAGCAGAAAAGGAAACTAACACCTATTCATAACCATGAAATAGATGCGAAAGACTAAACTAGAAACAAAAAGAATGCAGATAAATGACACAAAGTTCATGTTCCCCACACCCACAAACAATACCCAAGAAAAGGATGAACAACAAACCCTCTTTCAAAAAATGGATTAATTTCTGAATTCAAAGCTGCAGAAATAAATATATACACAGTTCCATATAACAGAAATAAACATTGAAGATTGCAAAGATACAAAGTTCATTTGCAATTAAAGAAAACATGAACAAATGCACAGTTCTGAAATGTATCCTTTATTCTCCAATATCAGAATGAGAGTTCACAGACCCTACCACCCTATACAATGAGAACTGAGTGAAAAGAAAAGAATTGTTCTTCCCCTCCCCGAATAGCTGAAAAGATAAAAGATCCTTGCCAAAGCCTCCAGACTGTATATTTATAAATTTTCAAATGACTTTTCAGTTTCTATACCTGTTTCTTCGAAGATAATTTCGAATTTTTCAAAACTTCATATCTTTTCCCCACATAACCGTTTCTTGGAAATTTTATTTTCAGATTCTTTTTCCAAGTCACTTTTAAGAGTCGCCTTTACATTTCTTTTAGTCTTTTCTAGTGCATATTAATAAAATCATTTGCACAATCCTCTCAATTTCACTTTGTTTCTTTGCCACGTGGAAGCAACATTAGAAGAGATTCTTTGTTTCAAAGGCAAAAAGCTCTCGAATGATCAGCCTAGCTATATATGCTCATATAGTTAGCAGTTTAATTCTTTGTTCTTCATATCATCAATCTCAAAGACTTCTTGTGGCAATGTATCAATTAACATTCTCCAATGTTATATCATTAAGGACAGAATCTCCTATCTAGGTGAAATCAATTCTCGAGGTCATATTATGTCCCCTATCATGCTGTGTTGTCGATCCCTAACCATGAATTAGAAGCCTAAGCTTAGCACCTTCATTTGCACAATTTCCCAAAGCTTGCAAAGATATGAGTCATTTGCATAGGAGCATTTCCTCTGGTGAAAAGTTAGTGAGAATAATTCTCAATCCCGAGACTTGCCAGCAATCAAGGGAATCTGTGAGTTAAACTCTCAACATATCCTCCATCGGACTCAACTACACAATTTTCTTTGCGATGCCAATGATTTAGTTTTTGTTGAATCAACTTTATAAGTTGGAAATGCCACGGTATTGGAATCAAAATGCAGTGGATTATTAGCAATAAGTCTTCCTTAACTTGGCGGGGGCAACCGAGAATCACAACAAATAAGCTTCCTCGAAATGTTTTTCAAATCTTCTCTATTTGAACCTTAATAAATGTCCCCTATAAAGATTTTCTTGTTGAGGGTCTCATGCTAAGAACCTTAAATGCCTGAGCAAGAGCAGCTTGTGAGCAAATTTAGGATATATTTGGCTCACTTTTGACCAGAACTTTTGCACCATGAGTTTAAGTCAATGACCTGTATATTTGATAAGCATATAAATTCATATAAATCAAAGACATCTCTCGTGTCATCAAGACTATCACTCTTGACATTACCAATCTTTTTCTCCTTCAACAACAAAGAACTACTTTCCCCAATACCTATCTCAAATAGGTTGTACTAAGTCTTCTCAATATCAAATTGGCAGGATAAACGCCAGCAAGCACCATATGTTTTGTTTCCTCGAAATCAAAGCGAGGTTGAACAACACTTGTGCATAATGCACTGTATCTCCTGACCTAATTTCAATGCCGTTGTATGCCCATGATGTTTCATAACTTGGGAGCTCGTTGCAGAAAGATAAAGGAGTCATTATGCCTGGCAATTGCATTTTCGATGAAAGTTTCTAAAGCTTTTTCAACAAATCCATCTTATGCATTTCTTACAACCATTGCATTCTAGGTTACGATAATCCTTTTGAGGCCTTCTGTGAACAACTCACGCGCCTTGTCTTTCTTCAATCACATACATGTCTTTTAGAGCATTCCAAAGCATTTTGAAACATGATCATCACTGAAAATTAAAGCATTGATGGATGTCCATAACCGGCTCCATTACAGGTCACGGGTCTGGAAGGATGATGGCAACACTGTAGAGTGCTAGCCAGTCACCTTTACAATGAGGTTTTTAAAGCCTTTTCAACAGATCCATTTTGATGCATAGCCCACAACAATCTTTGCATTCCATGAGACCGCATTTCATCTGGAGGTAATCCTGTCAAACAGCTTGTTGCACATTGTCTATTCCTGCCAAAACGTATTGAATCACAATTCCCATGTACTTAGATGAACATCTATAACTGCTCGAAGGCCACTCCGCATCCGAGACTTCAATTTGTTTTGTGCAATCTGCATCACATTGTTCGTCTTACTTTTGATTTTCAAGTGACTTCTGAAGATTTATCCTTGTAATCTACGGAGTTCATCAATACGTTGAGCACTTGCTTCGATGAATGTCCATAATCTTCCTTGACGTGGGCCGCGGGCTGAGAGGACTTTGGCAAAGGTGATAGGAGCTAGTGGTGCACGTCTGTTAATTATATTTGATCGGAAGTTTCTACAGCCTTCTCAACAAATCCACTTTGTGTATATCTTGCAAGCATCGCAATTCATCCATTGAGGCCGTCGAGCAAACAATGTGCTAATCGCTCCATGAGACCACATTTCTTCTTTGAGGCATCTTTCAAACGGCTCACGTGCCTTGGCTACGCTTTTACATTTTGCATACATGTCGCACAGAGCATTTCAAACTGATGATATCTGATAGAGACCTGTAACGATGTTCGCCACCGCTTTGAATGCAGGATTTTGGTAGAAGTCGCGGAGTCGCATACTTTACAAACTTTATAACCATGGAGTCGCGTGTTCCTAGAGTTAGAGAACCTCTGGAATCCACGACAACATAGAGTCGGGCATATTTAAAGTTTCTGTAAGATACCCCACTATACTTAACCAAATTTTAGCTAACTTTTTCTTACTTCTTGCTTCACTTAATCAACATCTAACATAAATGAAATCAACATGAATTGATTAAGCAATGAAGTTGAGATATCTTATTGCAATTGTCAATACAACTTATTACATTCAACATATGCTTAATAGCATCAATGTTCATCTTATTACAATGATTACAAAAGATAGGCCTCAGCACCTAGATTGAACAATGATTGTCTTCAAACTACAAGTATCTTGTCTTCAAGTTGCTAGTGTCTTCAAGATGTAAGAACTTCAGGTTGCAAGTAACAACTTCAATCCTGCACAATGATGATAACTGAATGTTAACACCTCTCAAAGGATAAGGGAGCATCACCTTATCAAGGTTGAGGGAGCATCACCCCAACAAGCATGAAATATGCAAATTTCATGAAAAGAGCATAAAGCTTACCAAGAAATATCAAATAGCCAAAGATGCCAAATGAAGTCGCTCTCCTCCTTTTATAGTGCCCCTCAAGAGCAAGAGGCAACCATGGCACGTTTTCCAATGATCATATTCTAGAGGAATATTCCATTGGGATGACTCACTTCTGAGTTGGAAGCCTTATCAAGCACGCTGCCCAAAGTCAGTTACTCCAAGTTGAGAGCCTTATCCGGCACGCCATCCAAGGTCATTCTAGGACCCATTGCTTGCACGATACTCAATGAAGCTTAGGCACACATTGGAGATTGCAAAAACCAAGATTGGCGCCTCTCCTAGGCTAGGCGCACTTTTGAGGTGGTAGAGGCTAGAAGGTGCGCCTCAACATCAAGATTTGTCTTCTGACACTTAAACAATTTCCAAACATTGGCAATAGCTAGATTCTTTTCCTTGCAAGTTGATGAGTCCTCAAGGCGCAATTGAGGGATCCAAGTGAGGCGCATATCCAGGGTTGAACAAGAGGCAAAGTGCGCCTCAAACATCACGATGTTTTCTTGTCTTTGATTAAGATCTTAGTTGGATGAATGGTCCCTCAAACAAGTTTTACCTCCTAAACAAGATGAATGATCAAATTGTGACTTCCATTCCATTTCTAGCTTAGGCGCATATTTAGGGTTCTCGAGTCATGAAGTTGTGCCTAGCATCTTGAGGTAAGTTTCAACTAAGTTCAAACCTTCAAGGCTTCTCCAAATGCAAATTTGCCAATAGCAATGATGATGTCCCAAGATCCTCACCTTAGGCACAAATTGAGCTTTCTAGAGAAGGCACAAATGTGAGGTCAAAGATGAGAAAAAGTGCGCCTCACTCTCATAATACTTCTCTTGTCATAGATGATGATTTCAATTGAATGGATGATCTTTTGAACAATCTTTAACCTTTGATGATCAATTTAACCTTCCAATTCACTTCCTTGCTAAGGTGCAATCTCAAGGTTGCACAGGCATGATCTAGCACCTTAGACATCTAGGCGCACATTTTGGGTTGTAGGATCAAGAAGTGGCGCCTTGACTCTTAGGCGCACATTTGGAGTTGTATAGTAGCAATCTTGCGCCCTAAGTCCTCCTTGACTTATTTTGATGACTTTAATCACTTCACCTCCTAAGAACTCCTCCTTCTTCCAGAGTCATGAGTTAGCGCCTTAGTCCTCTAGCTAGTTCCCTTGGCAAATTGAAGTTCTCCAATTCATGTTTGAGTATTTAGAAAGGACTCATCATTGAAGCGCTCAAGTACTATCTTCCTATTCATGTTTGAATGGATCCTTGCCAAGGCGCACTTTGGTGGTTGAACAAGTGGGAAAGTGCGCCTAGATTAGTTAGCATGTTCTTCAACTGTTTCAATTCACTGAATAGGCATCAAGGCATTTAGGAGACTTCTTTCCTTCACATGGCATCAAAATGACACTTCATCTATTGTTGAAGATCTTCTCTTTGCAAGGCGCAAGTTTTGAGCTCTACAGATGGAAAAGTGCGCCTAGCACTAAGACAACCTTATGTCACTTAATAAAGGTCTTGACCTGCAAAAAGTTCATTAGCCAAAACCAAGTTCATTCCCTTATCATACGTATTAGCCCACGGGAATGATGAATAGGCTAATCCGTGTTCATTGTTGACTAGGCCGGAAACGGGGATATGACAGTTTCAAAACCTTTTAAAGTGCCACAATAAAGTCAAATCTTCAACTTCACAACCAACATTCGATTTAAATAAAGTAATCAACCTCTCAACTCATCAGGATTTATGAACAGACAATAATAATAATAATAATGGCCCCTTTTTGATAAATATATAAAACTCCATAGTATCCTATAGACTTCAACTTCGTGAAAAATTAAAACTTGCCTCAACACAGAAAGCTCCATATCTCTTACACAGTAACTCGGTTTTGCATGAAATCCGGGCAGAAAAGTGAATGCATCCTCTTGAGCAAAATCCAGAAACCAATTTTATTTCAGCAACACAAACATCGAAATTTGACCCAATTTGCAAACCCCTAGCGGGAAAAAGTGAAGCTTAAAATTTCACAAATGGTGAATTATTTTGGCATAACAAACTGATCATACTAGCTAAAATGAAGTTTGCGACTGTCCCTCAAAAGGATTTCACAACAACTTGGATATATTTTCAGATTTTTGTGAACTGGCAGGTTCAATGGCGTGTAAGAGAATGCACTAAATTTTGAAAAATTTTGATTCAAAATTTGGGGCAACACGACCACAAATCTGAGCCGCGTCCCACAGAAAATCGTGACCAGAAGATTCGCAGAAGGAAATCGCGATCACAGGAAAAAAAAGCCAAAAATCTGGGAACGAAATCGTGACCTCTCAAAACTGGAACCAGCGATCACAAATCTCGATCAGAGGGCAAAACACGATCACTAAAACAAAGCGCGACCTCCAAAAATCAGAATGATCCGAAAGAAAAATCGCGATCATAGGAAGCCGCTAGAGAGCCCAGAAAAAAATTCGAAAAATTAGTTTTTCCTGCTCTGATACCATGTAATGAAATAAATCAGAATTGTTTACCGCAATATGGTGTGTTTTACAGAACTTGGAGTAAACAGAAATAAGAAGTATAGTGCATAACACAGAGCATGAAATTATAACGGCATTGCACAGAATAAAGCATTGTTCCCATTCATTGAATATATCAGTATTACACTACCATGTTACAATGCTACGGGGTCGCCCCGACTACAAAGTATTAAGCCAATATATAACTTGGCCAAGGTTGGTTGAGATACCAACCGTTGGCAACGACTCTATAACTATCCAACCGTCGGGGTTAATTCCCGATAACACTCCTAACATAACAACACTAATTAATTTATGATTATTTACTTGGCCGACTACGGCCGACTACAATTATGACCGACTACATCATCCCCCCCACAAAATTAGTCGTCTTCCGGACGACAGACAACCATCAAATGACATTAAATAAGCTTTTGCCGACAACAATGCTGGAGTAGGAGTTGTGTAAAAGTAGAACCAACACACTTGGAACACCTGCCAGTAGACCAACCAACCAAGGGACCCAATCTGATAGCACGCTGCGAATGTTGCACCCCATTGCTCATTGGATCAAAATAGTACTAATTTGATGGGGGTTTGGGGGCAACGCCCCCAACGGGGTCAAGGGGCAGCGCCCCTCGCGGGGGTTTGGGGGCAGCGCCCCCAACGGGGGTCGGGGGCAGCGCCCCCGCCGCCAAGCCCAAAATAACACCTTCAAAACCATTCGGACCTTCATTGCGCACATCATTTTTCTGACAAAATCGGACACTCATCTGCAATCCAAAAACTCATAGTACGGCCTCAGGAGTACGGTTTCAGCAGTGTACGGCCCTGCAATTTCCTCTCTTTCCCTGCATTTTCCCTGTCTGGACTTTCTATCTCCTAAGAAAGATTTGCACGGTGGGGTATTTAAAGGGCGGGTTGGCCGTGCGTCGTACGGTCTGGTCGTACGTCGTACAACTTGTTTTTTTTTTCTCTTTTTTTTTTTAATAATTTTTTTTCGGTTAGCCTTGGTCGTACGGCTGATGTCGCACGGCCTTGGTCGTACGGCTGATGTCGCACGGCCTTGGTCGTACGGCATTGGCCATACGGCTGATGTCGTACGGCCTTGGTCGTACGGCTTAGATCGTACGACGTAAGACTTCCCCTTTTTTTCTTTTTTTCTTTTTTTTTTTTCAAATTTTTCCCAACATTTTTTTTTCGTCTTTTCCAATTTTTCATCCATGTCAACCTGAATCTGATTTTTCTATTTTTCTCCGACGAGGTCCACATTCGATCTGCAACTCCGGCTTTATTGATTTTGTAACCATCTGTAGGGACCGAAACTGTTGTCTTTCTTGGAACTATAATTGTTGTCTTTCGAAAGCCGCATACTACGTTCGGCAAAAAATTGCAAGTCGGCTGAAATACTCTATAGTCCTTATTCCTTCTGTATGGTCTCTTTCTAGCCGGCATTTTCAATACTGGGTTCCCGTCGTTAGTTCCATCACCCCATTTCGCCTTGCTTGCCAATGGCTTCTCATACCTGATCACCTTGTCTGGTTCAAATTTATGTGCAAGTGTATCATTTATCTTCGCTTCACCCTTTGTATATTCTTTCTGTGTCTCTCCTGGTCGACTTGTCTGTTCTAGTCGACTTGTCTCTGCCACTATTTGCTCTGTTACTTCCGGCTGATTATTGCCTTCCTCCCCTTTGTCACTCATTACTGGTTCCCTCTTGCCAAGTGGTCGAGTGTTTGTCAATCCATCAAGTGCTTCATTCGGGAACAATGTTTCACTCGTCGACCTAGAGTTGCCCAGACTTCATTCGTCGGCCGAGAGTTGCCGAGTGTTTCACACTTCGACCGAGTTTTGCCAAGAATTGCACTGCCATGACTTGCATTGCCAGGACTTGCATTGTTCATCAGAGAGCTCTCGCCAACTTCTTTTATTGAAATCATATTACATTCCGGTTGAAAGAACTCGTAATCTTCCATCTGCCAGTGGAATAACCCGCTGAATGAATTTGTCTCGTCTTCTGAGCATTCCTGTAATTCCAGCACCCCTTCATCATCGAGCTCCATCGGCCCTTTCCCACTTTCTGTCGAGTCCCCTCCATCCGAGTCAGAATCTGAGGCCAACTCTTCACTGACAGTTTGCGTCCTCAAGTCAATGACAAACTTCTTATGCCTATTTTCTATGGACAGAGTGTTTTTCTTCCAGTTGTGGTTGGCCTTGGTGGCTATTAGCCATCCTCGGCCGAGTAATGCATCGTATGATGCATTCTGTGCTGTTATGACTACAAAATTTAACAAAAATTGCTGGGTACCGATTCTTACTTTTTGAGCCATTAGCACTCCCAGCGCCTTGATCCCGTGCTGGTCGGCTCCCACTAACTGGAAGTTTTGTGGCCATAGAGTAGGCTGCCCGAGGCTCTTCCAGGTTTCTTCTGGTAGTACATTTACTCCGGATCCACCGTCGACTATGGTATTTGTCAAATTTCGTCCAAGGATTTCCATATGTACTACGGCCGGTTTCTTTCCAGTATCAATCGCCAGCAACCTCGGGTCGAGTACTTGTTCTCCCATTTGCGGTGGTTCTACTATAACATCTTCTGTTGTGTGGGCTTGGCCTTCGTGCGAGTTGTCTTCCATTACCTTGGATATTGCTACTTTTAACTAAGGCAAGCTCTGGAGGAGGTCTGCCAATTTGATTGGTATGGTAGTTTGCAATACTTGACTTGCTATGTTCTTATCTGATTCCGATTGTAGGGTTGCAGTTACCTTCTTGTCTGAGTTCCTCCGTTCGGTTTTCATGGCAGCTTCTACTTCCTTTCGTGCCTCACGAAGTCTTTCTTTTTCCGTACGGGGATCTGGATAAGTGGCCTTTTTCCACTGTGCTCGGGTGATAGCAAGGATTTCTTCATTATTTTCCTTGAGATTGATAAGGTTTACCCCTTTCTGCTTCGAACAGTCTTTTTCTTCGTGGTCACCAGGCCCACACCACTTGCACAATGCATTTATTGTGTTTTGATTGTTGTTCGGGCATTCTCTTGCAAAGTGTCCCCACTCGTTGCACTGCCGGCACTGTATCATAGGTCGCCCTTTGCTGTCGTACTGCAATTTGTTTCTCGGACTTCTATTGCTTTGGTAACCTCCAGGGGATGCATGGCTATTGTACTGGGGCTTTGGTGGTGTGTTCAGCGGTGTTGACGGTTCTCCTTGAGTGAACAGTACTTGTGTACCCCTTGCTTTCAGATTGTATGGGCATTCCTTGATGGAATGTCCCATCAGTTGGCAAATATTACAAAACAATTTTTTCGGACAATTTGTCTTTGTATGACCTTCCCCCTTGCAATCTATACACCACAGTTCTCTGGCTTCCCTCATACTCTCCTTGTCGGCCTTCAATTCTTTCATCATTCTCATCATGTCCTTCCTGAGTGCTTGCACGGTCTTGGACTCACTGTCGCTGTTGTCATCCGTACTCTCCTCGTCGTCCGTCTTCCTTTTCCCTCGGAAGGATATTTTATTTTCACTCTCTATATCCATCGCTCGATTGTAGGCTTCATCCTATGATGACGGAGGCACGACTTTCATTTTCTTTCTCAGCGATGGACGCAACCCTTCGATGAACCATCGCTTCTTTAGCCCGTCGGCCGGTTGAGTCTCCAGTTTTCCCAACAATTCTTTCAGTCTCCGATTGTAGGTTCACACGTTCTCGTGCTTCCCTTGCTTCGTACTGTAGATCTCCGCTACAATTTCACTGTGATCCCTTAGAAGTTTGAATTCGTCTTGGAATGCCTTCTTAAGTAATCTCCATGATGCCCTGTGTGCTTGGGCCAACTCTATGTACCAGTCGATGGCACTATCTCTCAGTGTCGCTGGAAATGCTTTCAGCCAGTAGTCCACATCATCTTGCCCATTGGCTATCCAAATCGTCTCGCACGTCTTACAGTGTCGTACTGGATCTTCTGACCCATCCCCCGTAAATTTTGGTAGCTTCTGCCTCTCGGCTGGCGGAGTCACCATCCTTCCCCGATGGCCTCCTTGTGCGTTGGACCTGACTGGACTGGTTCTCTCGTAACGTCCCGGTGCGTCACTTGCACTCTCGGCCACGTTCGAGTCTTCCCCGCGTCCTCTGTCAGCGTCCTCTACACCTTGAGTCTCCTCGGGTTCATTCTGATACTCCCTCTGCCCTAGGGTCTTAGGCTCAGATCTTCCAACTCTCGGCCCTTCGTCGTCCGATATGGATAACTCTCCGATGCCGCATTAATTGCTACTCGGGTGAGGAGATGGTCGACCTCTTGGTCGACGTGCAATTGATCCCAGATGACCGATTGAGGGATCTCTCGTCTGAGAACGTCTTCACGATCCTCGTTTGCTTGTACTAGCTCTTCCGTCGGCTGCCCCATCACAACGCATCATTTTTTTATTTTTATTTTTCCTCGACCCTGGTTACACCCGACAGTTTGCTTGTTTCTGACGATGCCACTTGTCCGATGGTTTCCGACGACTCAACTTGTCATCGATAGCCAACTTGTCATCCGATGGCATTGGACGACTCAACTTGTCATCGACTTGTCACCCTCGAACCGTTTTCGAACTGGCAACGGCGCCAAATGTTTACCGCAATATGGTGTGTTTTACAGAACTTGGAGTAAACAGAAATAAGAAGCATAGTGCATAACACAGAGCATGAAATTATAACAGCATTGCACAGAATAAAGCATTGTTCCCATTCATTGAATATATCAGTATTACACTACCATGTTACAATGTTGCGGGGTCGCCCCGACTACAAAGTATTAAGCCAATATATAACTTGGCCAAGGTTGGTTGAGATACCAACCGTTGGCAACGACTCTATAACTATCCAACCGTCAGGGTTCCCGATAACACTCCTAACATAACAACACTAATTAATTTATGATTATTTACTTGGCCGACTACGGCCGACTACAATTATGGCCGACTACAAGAATGATAGATTATTTACAAAAGAGCAATGTTCTTAAATAGAGTTATAAACATATGTTTCTAAAAAAGATTAAAGCTAATCTAAACAGAATTAGAAACAAACTAAAATGTTACAATAGATGACCATTAATATAAACTATCTAAATTTATTTTAATAGGAGCAAGAAAGGATTCAAAGACCTATGTTCGCAGCAAGAAAAAATCTTGTGAAGAGGCAGGAATCACATCCTCAGCATTGACTTGCCAGAAGATTCCAGTGAAAAGAGGAAGTTCTAAGCCCTGTTAGAACTTTCAAGGATAATCCATCTGGTCATGGTGTTTTAGGACAATTTCCTCTTCCATGGGTGTTTCTTAAAGCTCATAAACTGGTTTTGTAATTGGGAAGTCACAAGGTTGTGTTTTTTGAAGGACTAATTCTTTTGTAATCTTCTCCTTATGTTGAGATAATTTTATATTGAAACATTATGATTTTGCAGAGGCTTCATTGTTTGGTTGCACTCTGTACAGAGAATTCAGATGAGAACTGATCATGGACCATATAAGGTGATTTTTCCTTATTTGGCTTGGACCTTGGTACTCTATATCAAAATCTGTAAATCATTTCCTTGATAAGGAATAGGTTGAAACTTCGATTTTCCAAAAACAATATTTGAGTTCCACAGAAAATCCCTACCAAAATTTACTTTTACTGAGAGAACTTCAATTTATATGTAAAAGATTGGCCAGCTAGTCTGTATTCTTTTGAGTATATATATATACTAAAATTTAATTTTCAATGTTTGATTCAGTTTAGTGGAAGGCCTGACATTTCATGATTAGAATAAGATGAAAATATTCACAACAAAGATCATTGAAATGATGATAAAAGAAAAGCTTTTCAAATGGCAACGAAGGTCCATTATCTTAGCACAAATAGGTTATCATTCTGAACAATCACCAACATAGAAGCACAAATTATCATCATGCATAAAAGATTGTAGTACTAGTCCCCAATACTTTCCCTAGCTTAAAATTTATGCAGCAAAGGGAAAAAGCAAAGTTTAGAGAAAAGGGCGAGAAGCCTTCCGCCTACATAATAAAATTTTATTGATGTTTTAGTTTAGTTGGATGACGTCATTATACACAAAAAATTGTGATACTAATCCTCAATAATACCCCTAGCATAAGATTTAAGCAGCCAAGGTAAAAGACAAAAAGCAGAAAAAAGAGCAAGACGCTTTCTACCTACATAATAGTATTTTATTAATGTAATGGAAAATCACTTGGATGATTTTGCCATTCACATAAGCTTCTGAGATATAAATGGATAATTAATTTATCACCGAGAAGAAGCCCATAAGTGATGAAAGAATTACAAGTAGCATAATTTCCATTCAGAAGGATGCATACATGTCATCACAAGAACAATATGGCAATTCATATTATGAGGAATGCATGCAGCCTAATTAGCCCAGATAAAGTCGAGATTTGGACATCTTCTATATAGCCAACTTAATTTTATAACCTAAACACATGAAAATAGTAACATACAAGAATACACTGCCTATTGGTTATTCATCATAATAATAAACATTTAAAACCACAATCATATATGACTCAATAATGAAATATGCTCTAGACAAATTTAAAATACATGGTTTTTAATCAGATGCAATATGTTATAGACTAAACTTTTCTTGAAGAATCTTCCTCTGGACAGCCACGAGCGGAATGAAACTCTGATAAGTCTTATGTTTTCAAAGATTTAGGGTCTTATGTTGGAAAACAAATGAATACTGAAAGCTATCTCTGGAGTAGCATTCCCGTAAAATTATGGCTGGTTTTAATTAGAAATCAGAGACTTTTGGAAGAGAACACACTTAGTTTTGAGAATTCCTCGTCTCTTCTTGTTCTGATTTGCAACACTGATTCTTGAAAATTTTTTAATCGGCGAGTGAGATTTTTAACCTAGAGGGAGCATTTTGGATCTACAAATCAGCATTAAAAAATCTGGTTGGGCCAGGCTTTTCAACAGTGGGATGAGATGGATTTAGATTTTTCAGTAGTGGGATCGATGGGAAGCGGCTTTTTCTGTTTTTTTGTTGGCTCCATTGGCAACATGGGCCAATGTATGGCAACCCCACATCTTATCTAGGCTAATTCAAGTCATAATCTAAGCATTCTTTTTGGCTTTCATTGTCTCCCGTTTCCCAAATAAACCCTTCAACTAAATCTCAAAATATTAATTAAATCAACTGCAAAACCCCTAAGAAACAAAAAAAGGTTCAACAAAAACCATGGGATCATCCATATAAGGGACCAGACAAAATGCATTCCTTTACTTTGAGAATACCCACTCATTGGCTCAGAGGAATAGCATTTGTATCACTCGAACCAGAATTTTATTACTCAAAAGAGACTGTAAAAAAACAAGTTTTAATGTAAATACCTCTGCCTCATAGACCATCTGATCCACATAGCTCTTGAGCTTGTTGACCCTGAGAGCTTCTGTGAAGAACCGGAACTGCTCCTGCCTGATAGAATAATCCACATCAAACACAACACCAGGGCCAAAAGTAGGCACATTGAACTGATAAACTTCCTGCTGGCTCAAATCTGACTCTGGTGCCTTGAAAAAGTGTTGAGACACCTCGGGGCCAATGAAAAATGTCACCTTTTTTGTCAAGAGCTTGATGGTAAAAACACTACCCAATTTGGGATACTCTTCCTTGAGCAAAACAACTGGGCCTTTCAGAAACTTCAGGAGGCCTCCGACGATAGGCCATGCAGATACCACTGGCGGGAGCTTTTTGCTTGATCTAGACCCCAATAACAGTGAAACAAATTTTGCAAGTACAATAGTTAATATCACCAGGAAACCTGTTTGCACATACATGTTTTCCATGAAATCAAGCTTAACCAGACTAGATGCTATGGACATTTTGGACAAATCTGGAGAACCCACTTTATAAATCGTTCGAATGTAAATACCCAAGACCTCAGATTGTTGTAATCTCGCAGTGAAATTTACCGAGCCGATTCATCAAGTACCAGTAGATAATCCTCCCATCTTAGAGGATAAATTGTGGGGTTCTTAAATTTGTATCATTCTGTGTCGGGCGTGCGTCGCGACAAGCATAAGCTCGAGAGACTCGCTCGCATGACTTGAATATTTCTTTCTGAGTTTAAAAATTGGTGAGTCATGCTTTCTTAAGTTGGTTTTTCCAATCAGTGGGTTATTGGCTCTCTTTGCAGCGTGTTTTGGTTTCTGGGGTCCCATAGGCTGTTTTGACCTGGTGGACGTTATTAAAAGCCTTCATTCATTCATTCATGATTTATGGTTTAAGCTTTGATAATGAAACAAATTGTCCACTTAATGAAACTAATTTAATTGAAATTTATTAATAACAAACTATAAAATAATTTAATTGTAGGGAATCATATGTGGGAAGATTTTAACTTTCTAGAGAAAAACAGTGAGGCAGCTCACTTACCCACTTTTTTTCTTTTGATAAATCTTTTTAATTGGTCTTTTCTTTCTACATGTTAAGTGTGTTATTTAATTATTTTATTGGGATAATGATTTCTATATAATCCATATGATTATATGTGAGATATCTTTTTGACTATAAGCTAATATTTTAATATTTAAATAATATGTATATAAAAGAATATAGAGATATAAATTAAGACAATAATTCTAGATTGTCAAAATTAATAAGGAAAAGTAGAGGGAGAGGAGAGGGAGAAGCATCTCATGTGATTGTGAAGGAATCCTAATTGCGCCCAAACTAACTAAGGTAGCTCTTGATAAGTCCTAATGCTATTGCTATTATGTGAGTGCTCAATGAGGCAGAATTTCGTTTCATTCTAATTGCTTATTGAAAATGGATGAGGATGGCTCAATTTATAGATTTTTGGAGGTGAGGATGGAGAGCTAGAATATAATTGAAAGATCAAGGGCTCACATTGCTTGAGGGTCCTCAAGCAAGGAGAATTGGACACGTGTCACAAGGAGGTTGGATGAGAAGAATGTTCCAAGATTCAAAGAAAGATCAATGGATGGTTGAATGGATGGATGACTAAAATTGAGTAGGTGTATGACATGTAAGGACTCATTTATGAAAATGTATGGTTTGGATTTTGTGAGAATTTTAAATTTGGCATGAGATGACATATAATTTAAAATTAGATGAATAGTGGAGGAACAGTGCCACATGGAATTTAAAATTCTATGAATAGTGACACTTGGAATGGATGAGAAGAAAATAGGACAAATGGAATCTTTTGGAAGATTTACCTATGCTTCCAATGTACCACTTGTCATGTACCTACATGTAAATTGAATGACAAGTACATAAATATTATATGTGTGTGTATACATTATATACAATGTATGTGTGCGTATATATACACACATGCATTATATATTCATGTATATGTACATATATATACATACACATACATATGATACATATACACATACATTATATGTGAATATATATAGTTTCACATATAATGTATGTGTATATGTATTATATTTATATTATACATATTATATATATAATGTGCATGTATATGAATAAATATACATATGTGTGCATACATATACATGTATATATAATGCATGTGTGTATACATTATATATACAATGTATGTGTGCATATATATACACACATACATTATATATTCATGTATATGTACATGTATATACATACACATACATATGATACACACATATATATTTCATGTATAATGTATGTGTATATGTATTATATTTATCTACATATATACATGAATATATACACATACATATGTAGATATGTAGATCTACATATCTGCATATGCATGTGTATATGATACATGAAAGATATGTAGATATGTATATCTACATATGTATGTGTATATATATTTATATATACATACATATGTAGATTTGTAGATGATGCATGATGTATCATGTACACATACATTACATATATACACGTTGGTCTGTGTAAAATTAGTATATGTATATATGTTTAAAAGTTGGACTCAAAAATTAATATGTGTAAATGTATGTCTTTGTATATGTGTGTGTATGTATACATATATAATTGGTATATATAATTTTAATTATGTATGTTTATGCATGTGTGCACATACATGTATTGATGCAAGAGTATTTAAGTCCATGGGCAATCTCGCATCAGCCAAAAATATTTGTTTGTTTATTCCAACTTTTAGTTTGTTTTTTTGTTCTTGGCATCTTGCTACATTAGAAAACTTCTACTTTGATCAAATTTGTAAAAATGAAGATTTTGCCTCAATGTGGTTACCCAGTTCAACTGGTAGTTTCACTGAAACAATTAATTCTAAAAATTCGTGAAGGCTAGAGCCAAACCATTTCACAGGGATGTTCATAATTGCATTTCGCTCAATGTTTCAAGTTTTCATGGCAAGATTTTTTACCAATTGAGAGAAATTAAAATTCTCTATTTTCGTTCAGTAGATTACGAAAATAATTAATTCTGGAGTTTCACAAGGGATGGAATAAATTTGTTTTACAGGGAGCTTCAGCAGGTGATTTTACGCTATGTGGCCAGTTTTTAGGTGAAGATGTGCATCTCATCGAAAGTTACACAAAAAGTCATTTTTTGGTATCTGATGCATTTTGTTGAAGTCGTGTATTATAATTTCTCTCCATTTCATTCTTAAAATTTATCAGTGCAAAATCAAAAGGTATTAAACGAACTCTTGTTGTTGCAAGGCATATATCATTATTTTCGTCAGTTGTAAATGTTTGACAAAATGCCTCTTAAGGATAATATGAAGGGGTGCTCATTTGAAAGATAATTAATAAGCATGAAAATTACATATGGTGGAAACATTGAAGAATATGAAGCATTCATTCTTATTTTAAATTTCTAAAAAAAAATCCAAGAGAGGTGTCTGTACTCTTCAAAATGTGAAACAGGCACAATTGTGGATGAGTCAGCTCTGACGTAGCACATGGACCCTCTACTTGCTTCTAGTGACCTCCAAGTCACTCTCACTCTCATGGAAAAAGCCAATCAAGTGAAGGTGAAACCCAGGGGTTGTCCTATTCGCTTGGGAGCAGAACCTCGTGAAGAGTAGCTAGCTTGATCAAGGGCCTATTGTTGTTTTAGATTTGTCTTATTCTTTCTATGGAAATTATTGTTGAGATGACTATATGACCCGAAGGACCACTTATGGTTTGTCTCTTATTGGGGTTTCTGAGATTCCAACGCCTAGATGGATCTTGATTTGCCTCATTTGTGCTTCTATTATGTTGTAGTCTGGCTTTGAATGCTTGTATGTGTTGTTGAATTTGTCGTTCTTGTTCTATAACCCTAATGAAGTGTTGTTGTTCTTGCGTGAGTTGTGATCTTGGGTTTAACTCTTCAATCTCCTCAAGGACTACCCTCACCCACTCACCTCTGATTCTAAGGCACATTCGAATGCTTGGATAGAGAGATTAAATTTGAGTTGACCAAGAGTTGAATTTTTGAATTAGTGATGTGAACTAAGGTTTTTTTAGGTGTTTTCTCAAGTTTGTTGACCTCATGATGAAATCAAGGAGTTTCAACTTGTGTTGACTTTATGTTGACCTCATGATGAAAACAAGGGTTTTTCAAAAATTTCTAATGTTTTTGGCATTTTGTGGGTTTTTCAATGTATGCAAGCTACGATGTATGTAAACAACCTTTTATGTTCTTTTCTCTAACTTTTTGAAATATAATGAATTAAATTAATCTAGGAATTGAAAGATGTATGCAAACTAGTATGAAGTTACCTAATGCAATTATTCTATGTTTTTGTATTTTCAAGATCGATTTTGAATTAAACTAAGAATTGAAAAGTACATTAAATGAAACTAATCAAAAATTGCAATTTAACTACTTAGAACAAGCTAATCTAAGCAACTTAAATTAACCTATCAAGGAAATCGCAATGACAAGACTACTATTCCAAGAGCAAGATTTGTGATTTAATTACCTACTAAAACATGAAAAACATGGAATATGGAGATGCATGAGCCTTCACTACCCTCAGGAATCCCTGTGTATGGTAACCTTTTCGTCCTCCTGCAGCAGTGGGGTCATCCTCTTGACAGCAAGTGAGAAGGGCAAGCAAAAGAATGAGCTTTAGAAAGCTTTGAATGAGCTCAATGTGAGCTAAGAGCACTATGGCTTGAGAATTGGCAAATGTAATGACGCTATGAATCCTTTGAAGGCTTTGGCAAAATAACAACAATAAACAAAAGGCACCTAAGTCCTACAACAAGCATATGCATGCTAATTGGGCACCTAAGTCCTACAACGAGCATATGCATGCTAATTGGAAAGAAAAAGCTAAGCAAAAAATGGATTGCAATAATGAATTTGCTACCTCTATTGCTTGGAGGAGGTGACTATTTATAGGTTGGGAGAGCACGAGAGGGGTGGGGATGATTAAGGAGTTAACTACCTTGATTGGAGAGTTAACTTGCTTGATTGGTTAGAAGACTGAATAGATTGGAGAGTGAGCAGACCTTGAAAGCTTATCATAGAAGAAGAAATGGAGTTAGCATGGGAGGAGGAAGAGATAACAAGAATAGATTGGGCTAAATTTGCATAACTGGGAGTGTTGATTGAGTTCATTATGGCATCATCTATGTTTAGCTCAAAATTGCATGCAAACTGGGCGAAAACGAAGTCTTTTTGGGCTCAAATTGAAGGAGAAACTCATGTTCAAAATCTGCAAGGGTCACCCCTTTCACTATGTGTATGCTAAGTTACAGTCTGAAAAGGGGATATGGCATCTAAAACAAGGTGTAGGATAAATTCAAGCAGGGTCACTGTTGGGATAAAACTAAAGATAATAAATTCAAGTCTATGTGTCGATATCCTAGTTCACAATTTAGTTACAATTCAATTTAATTCTGTGTCAATCCAGGACGTAAACTTATGAAAGATGTTGTGGCTATTTTCTCAAGGGTTGGAGGTGTAGGAGTCAAGGACAACACTGAGAGGGGGGTGAATCAGTGTTGTGTGAATTTTTAAATCTTTTTCAAAATTTAATTTGCAGAGCACAAAGGAGAGAAAGCTATTATTGATTTGTCAACCACAAATACACAAAACTAAGAATGAAGAAGGAGAACAAAACCATATAAGCAAGGTATTAACATACACACATACAGATGAAAACAATATGACACATAACACAAATTTGCACGAGTGGAAAACCCTCCTGGGGTATAAAAACCACTCCAAAACTGCCTCACTGGCTTAACCTTGAAAATATCTTTACAAGCCTCACTGGCTGATGTAAGTGTCTCACTGACAAATGGTCTTACTGACCTACAAGCCTCACTGGCATACTGTTGTGCCTCACTGGCATTTCTCAATCAATCAAAACTAAAATCTCATGTGCAAGAAGTGATTGTTGCTCAATCTGATTTGCACCATTCAAATCAATTCATCTGCAATATATATTTCATCATTTCAATCCTCTCATATTTTATCTTTGAATCATCTAATTCACCTGATCAAGAAAAACATCTCTCTTTTATTACAAATTGGTTTTTCATATTTTTCACATACATCTGTATTAACAAATTATTTCATCATTGATCTGCACACACAACTACCTCAACTCAAAACACTTGTAGAGCCATTAAATATCATATGTCCTTTCACATTCAATTCTTCTCTACTTTTTCAATTTGCCTGTTCAAATTCATCTTCAAGTTTTGCAAGATCCTTCATATTCCTGCAAAAGAATCTTATTCAAAAATATCATTTAACCTTCAACAAATTTTTGCCCTTGAAAGAGAAAAATAAAATCTCTTCATAAAAAATAATCAATCTCCTCCTTTGCAATTATCATTAACATAAAATGATATCTATTCACCACAACCCCAACACATTTTTCTGACCCTTGACATCTGCAAAAATGACAAACTTGACCTTTCATTTTCTCTGATATTTCAGTGCCCTATAGGAGAAAATAAAATCTCTGAACATTTTCATCTTAAAATAGAAAAACTCTGATATTCTTCCAATCTGTCTTTTTCATCTTCCTCTGCAAATAAAAAATCTTTATCTCCACAATATATCAACAAAACAACTTCAATATAATCAATGCTCTGTAAAAAAATCTTCCAAGAAAATCATCAATTCCTCTTCCATCTGATAGAAAAAATTAAACATGAAAAACTTCTTTTAATTTTCTTGCCATCTGTAAAACAAAATCCTTTGTATTCTTCAATCTTCAATAAACAAGCTTTCCATATTCTTAATAAAAACATCTTGAATAAACATCCTCCAATATTATAAAAAAAATCATCTTAAAGAAAAAAAATTCTATCTTCAAGATCTCTTGGTCTTCATAATGGCAACAAATATGTTTTTAGCCTTTAAAAAAAAAAAAAACTCCATATGAAAAGGCTTTTACTTGAAGTCAATATTAGAAATAAAATTTCTAATTTAAATTAAAAGAGCATAGATATCGGGCTGCCAAAACATATACTATGCTCCTAACAATTCGTGCATATTGGTGGGCCCTTAAAAAAACTTTATTTTGTTTCCATTAATCGAGTTTCAAAAACAATTTCTTATAAAGAATGTTGTTTTTTTTTTAAAAAAAATCCGATGCTCCTCATTGAAGAATGGTCTCCATTAAAAATGAATTGAATAAAGAATGGTCTCCATTAAAAACATTCTTTAAAATGCATCGAGCTCTATGCATCCACTTTAGCCTATTTCCCACTTGAACTTGTTAAAAGGAGACCGGAGTAAAAGGTAAGATAAGATAGAGAGGCCGGTCAAACCACGTTGATTACTCCTTTGGCAGGTAAGCTTAAGTTAAAATGACTTGCTATAATAAGTCACTTAACAATTAAAAAAAATGCCCTTTTTGTATGACAGTTAGAATTATGACAAATGTGACAAAGTTTAAGGTTTGGAATATGTAGGATTTAAGCCTTTGTAACTTGAATAAACTTTTCTGATCTAAAAAAAACAACACCTGATGTAAACCAACTGTACTGAATGCATGAGGATCAACTCACTGAATATGCAATGTGGTATCAATCAACATGAAAATCTGAGGACACATGACCAAACCACTGCCACTGCTTATCATGAAGAACATGCTACTATAAACCATGACTTGAAAGCAACTGAGATCAAATGAAGATCTTGCCACAACTGTCAAAGACCAATCCGTGTTATTTGTATCAAGCCACCGTCACTTGTAAACAACATGACTTCATCTAACTGATGTATGTGATGATGATGATCTGATGATAATGACTCACTTCAAACAAGGATTTGATATGATGTCATAAACTCATGATGTCTCCTACTCTTGTCAACAACTTCACACAACTCCTGATGAACACACATATGAAGCAAAACCTTATCATTTGAAGCATAACCTCAAATTGCATCAACCTTCTGATGTTCACTAATATCAACCCAAGATTCTTTCATAAACAAGATCAAATATGAACTAATATACACACTAAACAAGAGAACCATTCTGAGACAACCTTAAAGATATCCTGATCAATTCAAACCATGAATATGAACATGAACAACTCCTATCAAAACCAACACAATGCAAACCTGCAAGACCTTTTTGACATCAATGACAATCACTCTCCATCAATCTCCCCTTTGTCATTGATGGCAAAACCACCTGAAGCAATTTTTCATTCTCCCCCTTTTTGACATTGATGACAAAGCTTGAATTAACTCCCCCTGAGAACAACTCCACTGAAAGATGTTATAGCATGATCATATCAATTGAATTATGAACACTTTGAAGACATAAACTTCTTAACCTTACAACAAGAAATGATTTATGATGATAACAATCCTGAAGCCAACATATGACAAACCTTTTTGAACATTACCATCTGCTATTGCTGATTTTAACTTCCTCTAATGAAATGCAGGATATCACCATCAATGTCATAGCTTGAAGAACTCTTTCTGAAACATGGAAGATCATCAATGAAACAAGTGAAACACTATCTCCAAAGAACTCTTTCTGAAACAGGTCCCAGGATCAGAAACTGGCTCTGATACCAATTGTAGGAGTCAAGGACAACACTGAGAGGGGGGTGAATCAGTGTTGTGTGAATTTTTAAATCTTTTTCAAAATTTAACTTGCAGAGCACAAAGGAGAGAAAGCTATTATTGATTTGTCAACCACAAATACACAAAACTAAGAATGAAGAAGGAGAACAAAACCATATAAGCAAGGTATTAACATACACACATACAGATGAAAACAATATGACACATAACACAAATTTGCACGAGTGGAAAACCCTCCTAGGGTATAAAAACCACTCCAAATCACCTGAAAATTTTCAATACTTATGCACACATATGCCATACAACAAGGTAGTTGATATGACAATCAAATTGACTTCTTTGATATGAATTATCATCCTGCAACCAAACTATTCTGACACCTTTTCTGACATGACAAAGACTGAAGACCATCTGAACTATCCTTCTGTTCTACACAAGACACTTTTCACAACATACTGTTAAATCTGATATATACATAACTTCATCCTGCAACCAACAAGAACTTCTGCCTCTTGACTTTGTCATTCAAACAACAAACAAATTGCATCAACAAATTCTGCTTGCAACAACACTTTGCACAAATCAAAAGCAGAGATAATTGCTATGAATTGAATCTTCATTTTTAGCCACCATAGACAAATATCTGATAAGAGCTCTTTGAAACAACTAAAGCTCTTTGCTATGATAACCAATACTTTTCAATAACATGATCTCAATGGACTACAACATCATAACAACTCAACCATTGTCAGTAACAACATGCTATGAACAAAATATGAATAGGATCATTTATAAACCAAAACTCTGAACACTATCAAACTCTTTGCTTTGAACCCCTGACCATCCTTGTAACATCTTGCATGCATACAGAACTAAAGATCACCTGTATCATTTTCACATACTGAAAATCAACATTGTTAGCAACATCATCATCATTAATTTCAAAGCATGGTAAGAATGATAGATAGACAAGATCATCATATCAAATGATCTTCTTCCTGAAACTTCTGGGGGTTAACTGATAGAACATTTGATACCTCCCCCTTACTTCATGCTATGTTATGCAACAGATGAAATGACTTGTGCAAGATGCACAAGCTTAGATTCTGACTTCTCTTTGCTTTCTTTCTGCTTCCAAATTTTCATAGGTGCTTTCTTTCTCCAAACCTTTTCTGTTTCTTTCCTTATCAAATTAGATGATGCTTTTCTACAACTATGAGCTTTATGACCAACATAATTGCAATTATAACAAACTATGTTATAATCATAACCAAATGACTGATAGTACCTTTTTGACATCTCCTGAGCAATTATGTTATGCTTCCTTACAGATTCATTCATTCTATTCATTTTGCAGTTCCTTTGAATGTGACCGAAATTATTGTACTTGTAACATACAAAGTTAGTATTCCTTCTGCAATCAATTGCTTTATGCCCAAAATGATTACAAGTATAACAGTAACCATTAAATGAATAGTTATACCTGTATATGTAAGCTTGTCTTATAGATGCAAGTTTTCTGAAATTTCCTTTTTGATTGTGCACAAATTCATCTCTCATTTTCTGTTCAGCTTCACTCTTCCTTTTTCCTTCTGTGGCAACATGACTTAAATCAATTTTCCTTTGAGGTGTCTGTCTAGCTTTTGAACATTCTCCTTCTTCAAAACCAAGTCCAGTAGTGTCTCCATATAGTTTTTGTTTACCAAGCATCTCTTGTAGCTTGCTTGTGCTTTCTTCAAATTCCTTATACTTCTTAAGACCATCATACTCTTTTCTCAGATTGATAATTTCACCTTCCAGTTTTAGATTCTCAATCCTTGAAACTTCAAGGTTAGAAATTGAGACATCAGCTATCCTCTTAGCTTCAACAATTTCTGATTTCAAACTGACAATCAATTTATTTGATTCACTTGCTTGATTCTTCAAGTCTACAATCATATTTCTAGCATCTTCAAGATCTGTAAGAGCTTTATCTTTTAAATCTCTTTCTTGCTGCAACTGCATCATTAATTTATTGTTCTCCTTCTTATAATTCTTGAGCTCACTCAGAGCATATATGAGCTCTCCTTCTAGATCAATCTCACAGTCTTGTTCATCATAATCCTGATCATCATCATCTTCTGAATTTGATTGGGTCTCAACTTCTTCATGTGATTGCCTTTCATTGCCACTTTCTTGACACACCAGAGTGTCCTCTTCTTTATCATTACCTTGGTAAATTATTTTCAATCTCCTCCACATATCCTGAGCTGTAACACAATCCATAACTTTACAAATAACATCATTAGACAGAGCAGACAATATAGCCTTCTTTGCACTATCATTACATTCAAGAGCTTCTTTGTTATTTGCAGAATTACAATTCTCAACTAACATTAAAACATCATATCCTAAGGAGGATAAATACACTTGCATTCTAACATACCAAACTGAAAAATTTGAACCATCAAACTGAGGAACATCTGAAAAATTTTCTTCTAAGACAATATCAGATTCAACTTGGAGAACAACTTTATCAACTGACTTTTTATCAAAAACTGGATTTGATATGGATGATGTCTTTTTACCAGAATGAATCTTAACATTTCTCATGTTCTTATTTCTCCTGCACTTACCCATTGAACTCCACACACAGGACCTACCCAAGCTGATTAAGCTGCAAGAGGGAAACTGGCTCTGATACCAATTGTAGGAGTCAAGGACAACACTGAGAGGGGGGTGAATCAGTGTTGTGTGAATTTTTAAATCTTTTTCAAAATTTAACTTGCAGAGCACAAAGGAGAGAAAGCTATTATTGATTTGTCAACCACAAATACACAAAACTAAGAATGAAGAAGGAGAACAAAACCATATAAGCAAGGTATTAACATACACACATACAGATGAAAACAATATGACACATAACACAAATTTGCACGAGTGGAAAACCCTCCTGGGGTATAAAAACCACTCCAAAACTGCCTCACTGGCTTAACCTTGAAAATATCTTTACAAGCCTCACTGGCTGATGTAAGTGTCTCACTGACAAATGGTCTTACTGACCTACAAGCCTCACTGGCATACTGTTGTGCCTCACTGGCATTTCTCAATCAATCAAAACTAAAATCTCATGTGCAAGAAGTGATTGCTGCTCAATCTGATTTGCACCATTCAAATCAATTCATCTGCAATATATATTTCATCATTTCAATCCTCTCATATTTTATCTTTGAATCATCTAATTCACCTGATCAGGAAAAACATCTCTCTTTTATTACAAATTGGTTTTTCATATTTTTCACATACATCTGTATTAACAAATTATTTCATCATTGATCTGCACACACAACTACCTCAACTCAAAACACTTGTAGAGCCATTAAATATCATATGTCCTTTCACATTCAATTCTTCTCTACTTTTTCAATTTGCCTGTTCAAATTCATCTTCAAGTTTTGCAAGATCCTTCATATTCCTGCAAAAGAATCTTATTCAAAAATATCATTTAACCTTCAACAAATTTTTGCCCTTGAAAGAGAAAAATAAAATCTCTTCATAAAAAATAATCAATCTCCTCCTTTGCAATTATCATTAACATAAAATGATATCTATTCACCACAACCCCAACACATTTTTCTGACCCTTGACATCTGCAAAAATGACAAACTTGACCTTTCATTTTCTCTGATATTTCAGTGCCCTATAGGAGAAAATAAAATCTCTGAACATTTTCATCTTAAAATAGAAAAACTCTGATATTCTTCCAATCTGTCTTTTTCATCTTCCTCTGCAAATAAAAAATCTTTATCTCCACAATATATCAACAAAACAACTTCAATATAATCAATGCTCTGTAAAAAAATCTTCCAAGAAAATCATCAATTCCTCTTCCATCTGATAGAAAAAATTAAACATGAAAAACTTCTTTTAATTTTCTTGCCATCTGTAAAACAAAATCCTTTGTATTCTTCAATCTTCAATAAACAAGCTTTCCATATTCTTAATAAAAACATCTTGAATAAACATCTCCAATATTATAAAAAAAATCATCTTAAAGAAAAAAAATTCTATCTTCAAGATCTCTTGGTCTTCATAATGGCAACAAATATGTTTTTAGCCTTTTTAAAAAAAAAAACTCCATATGAAAAGGCTTTTACTTGAAGTCAATATTAGAAATAAAATTTCTAATTTAAATTAAAAGAGCATAGATATCGGGCTGCCAAAACATATACTATGCTCCTAACAATTCGTGCATATTGGTGGGCCCTTAAAAAAACTTTATTTTGTTTCCATTAATCGAGTTTCAAAAACAATTTCTTATAAAGAATGTTGTTTTTTTTTTAAAAAAAATCCGATGCTCCTCATTGAAGAATGGTCTCCATTAAAAATGAATTGAATAAAGAATGGTCTCCATTAAAAACATTCTTTAAAATGCATCGAGCTCTATGCATCCACTTTAGCCTATTTCCCACTTGAACTTGTTAAAAGGAGACCGGAGTAAAAGGTAAGATAAGATAGAGAGGCCGGTCAAACCACGTTGATTACTCCTTTGGCAGGTAAGCTTAAGTTAAAATGACTTGCTATAATAAGTCACTTAACAATTAAAAAAAATGCCCTTTTTGTATGACAGTTAGAATTATGACAAATGTGACAAAGTTTAAGGTTTGGAATATGTAGGATTTAAGCCTTTGTAACTTGAATAAACTTTTCTGATCTAAAAAAAACAACCCCTGATGTAAACCAACTGTACTGAATGCATGAGGATCAACTCACTGAATATGCAATGTGGTATCAATCAACATGAAAATCTGAGGACACATGACCAAACCACTGCCACTGCTTATCATGAAGAACATGCTACTATAAACCATGACTTGAAAGCAACTGAGATCAAATGAAGATCTTGCCACAACTGTCAAAGACCAATCCGTGTTATTTGTATCAAGCCACCATCACTTGTAAACAACATGACTTCATCTAACTGATGTATGTGATGATGATGATCTGATGATAATGACTCACTTCAAACAAGGATTTGATATGATGTCATAAACTCATGATGTCTCCTACTCCTGTCAACAACTTCACACAACTCCTGATGAACACACATATGAAGCAAAACCTTATCATTTGAAGCATAACCTCAACTTGCATCAACCTTCTGATGTTCACTAATATCAACCCAAGATTCTTTCATAAACAAGATCAAATATGAACTAATATACACACTAAACAAGAGAACCATTCTGAGACAACCTTAAAGATATCCTGATCAATTCAAACCATGAATATGAACATGAACAACTCCTATCAAAACCAACACAATGCAAACCTGCAAGACCTTTTTGACATCAATGACAATCACTCTCCATCAGGAGGTAGCAAATTGAGTATAATGGAATGCAATTTAACTTATTAAAACTTGAAATTCTAAGATTTTATTCTAGATATGCTACAAGAAATGTGACAAGAACATTTAACTATAGCTACAGGAACTATTCTGCTACATGAACAGGGTATTCTGCGACATGAACAACAATTGTATATTTACCTAAAAATTACCTTTAATTTGTTTATTCAAACCACACAGAACTTTTAAGATAACTAACCAAAATGTCCTTGAAATGTTTAGGTGATATGCAAAATAAAACCACACATAGATAGCATGAAATTACATATAAATCACTTCCACACTTTGCGATGCAATTACTGATTATCACAGCATGAAATACTCATTAACATAGAAAGTATAAACAAGAAAATTAACTAAAATTCACCGAGCTTCCCAAAGAGTGGGCCCTCCTCCCGGTCGGCCAGGTGATCAGAAAATTGTACTAACCAAATGCCTCTATATCAATATGCAAATGATATTACTGTAATACTGAATATGTGTTTCTTGGAATAGATCTAAGGTGAAATTAATATAGCTACATCACATATATATATATATATATATATATATATATATATATATATATATATATATATATATATATATATATATATATATTCTATGTGGTTCATAATGATATCTAAATATAAAAGATATGGTTATGTTGGCCTATGACCCATAACTTTTGAGAAACTATTTTGGCCCATAGCCGATAATATTTTTAACAAATACTAACAACTTAACAAGGTCTTTGATATTCATCCACTAATCAATAAACTATCATTATCTGCAACCAAAATTGGAATTCGCCCTCGAGCTGGAGATCCTTCACCTGCTGTCCTTTTTACTCTGAAAACATTCATCTGATTTAGGATTAAATTCCTTTATGAATTAGTGGTTAGAGTACCTTTCATTCCTTCAAAATACATTGAATAATTTCATCTCTCATAAGTAAATAATGGCAAAAATGGGTAGCAAAATGGTGGATAAAAATAATAAGGGAAAGGATAAAAAGGTTTAAAACAAAGCAAGTTCTGGTCCCATCAGTCACTCGGGGAGTTTTGGTCATTAATAGGGGGAGACCCACAAAGGAGGAAAGCTAGGTAGAAATCAAGACATGGGTTTGGTCTGTTAGTTTGTCTAGAGGCTTCCCAGGGTTAGAGACCTTCAGAACAAGGTGTTGAAAGATGGAATTAGTAAGAAAAAGCAAAAACTAAACATGTAGGAAAGGGAAAAATGTGACAAAAGAAGAATTGACAAAGGGGAAAAGAAGAATGGTTACGAAACTGAAGAATCGACAAGGGAAAAAGCCAACCAACACGTGTCTCCAAGAGGAGTGCTGCTAAGGGGATGTTATTATTCACACTTTTGTGTACATGATTGGGATTGCATATTATCATGGGGTTCTAATGGAATCTCATGCATATTTTTAGTGCTTACATATTTGCCCCCTTAGGGACAGGAGTCTACATGAAAGGTAGGTACCATTCCTGAAATAGGCCTTACTTATCATCGATTTATCACAATTATACCTGCAAAGACTAGCTTTAATTCAGCATTTGAGATATTAGGATAAACAATGAAATTGTAAATAAATGAACATACCATGAGTTGTGTCGCAAGTTTGATTGATTGTCTACTTTGTGACCTGTAAGAATGCAAGCACGCAAAATAGGGCACAAAAACACTACAAAAGCAAGAAACTACTCCTAAAGGCATAATTGGAAACTAAGCTACAAGACAAGAGGAGTGAGAGAATTTGTGAAGAGGAGTTGATTGTTAACAGAATCATGCATGCAAGCAGTCATTGGAAAGATTTTGTCGAGGTGATGGAAACGAAGACAGTGAATCCTTCTACCGTTGAGAATCGAGTACAAATAATATGATTTTCTACCTTCAAAACCCTAGTTTGAATTTTGTCAATTTTATTGCAAATGATTTCATTTTTGTCAATTTTTTTTGTCGTATTGTTTGTTTTGTCATTTAAAGTGTAAACATCCTTTTCGTTTGTCATCAGGTAGAATGTTTCCCATTTCTGTGAATTTTTAGCATGATGGGGTGTAGGGCAGAGTCACCCATGGGTCATCCCTTTCACCAAGGCAGGTCACCCTGGGTGACCCAAATGTTTCTCTGGGGTTGCCTGGGGAGATCCAGTTTGATAATAGGGTCACCCTAGGAGTTTTTCCCTGCTAAAAGGGGTGACCTTGCCTATTTAATTTTGACTGTAATTTGATGCTTGACAATGTTTCTATTATTATTTTTTCAACTAATCTCATCATTTTAGTTGAATTTTGTGAAGAATATATGCTTTTTTTGTAATTTTTTGAGTTTTGATGTGATCTAAAATGTGGTTCTTCATTCTTGATAAGATGGACACATTTGATGGAATGCATGCCATGAGTAGCAATGGCTTTCAGATGCTTATGGGGCCCTCTCTTCAGAAGATCGTGCTATCTTGAAGAAAGCAAGGTTGGATAAGGTTTGTCATGTTCTAATTGTCCATGCTACTTCTCGTATTTGATGTGAAATTCTGACCTACTGGGATACCGACAAGAACACTTTCATATTTATGGATGTTTTAGGGGAGTGGACTATCACCCTTTACGATGTTTATCACATCTTAGGGGTTCCTGTGAGGGGACAATGACTTGTTCTTCTCGAGAGTGACTCGCTTGTCGAGAAGCGATCATGGGCTTCTATTATGGGAGTATCTTACTATGAGACACAGACAGGGTCCAACTTACTTCAATTCCTTGACTTCCTATTTCTCCTTTGAGGAAGTAGCTCATTGGTCTGATTTCTTCAAAGTTGTTAGGAGACAAGGGAGCATTTAGACTTAGATGGTGTTGGGCACCAATCATTCAGTGCATAGAGCGTGATATCGTGTTTGTGTGGGGTGTTGACATCTTACCTATGGTCTACCATGATTTCTATCGTATTGCACATTAAAGGGCTCTTACCTTTAGCCATCCCTCTTTGATCATGTCATGAATTTATGAGCACATACGACCATTTCAGAGGGAGATTATGCTTCCTGACCCTAGACTTCTAAGAGCTACACAATGGGGTCAACTTGGTCACTTTGATGCTAGCTTGCCTACAGTGGCTACTTTGATTGATACTAACATGATTCTCGATCCCTATATTGATATGGAGGGCACATGGCCTGGTGACACATAAATCAAAGCATTTTGCAGGAGTGTGGTCCAGCTTTTAGATCAAAATGGTTTTCTTGAGCTTCACCACATCGAGTGAGTCTTACAACAGTTAGGTGATGATTTTCCAGAGGACTTGCCCCCAAGGGACAATCACATGGACTCCTTTGACCCCTGGAGTCCTAATTACTAGGCCAGTTCATACACCTCACAGCTTTGGTTTTGATTGTAGGGGGAGGAGAGGGTCTACTCCTCACAGTTTGATTGCTCTTGATGATTTTTATTCTATCGACAAGGATTACAATCTAGAGGGAGAGGATCGCAATGAGGTCAATGAAGAAGAGGATAGAGAGATTCCTCCTGATGAGGAGGCTGCCATACCTCCTATTCATGAGCATGCATTAGAGGACCCTTCTTGGGAAGAGGGCGACCCTTGTAAGTGTTTGATAGAAAAGAGAGACTTAGCATAACAAGGTTAACTAGGTCAAACCCTCTTCTACCAACATTAGGACACAAACCAAGCTTGGATTCTACCCAAGAAGTGTAAGGAAAGCATAGGTGCGAAAAAACAACTTCCCTAATGTTAATTCTAAGGGGATAGTGCAGACAGGTCACTTTCAATTCAAAACATAGATGAATACATCAGAGCAAAATAGAACACACAAATAAGACAGAGTATTACACTAGATTTACGTGGGAAAACTCTTTCAAGTAAAAAACCCACCACCACACAAGAACTCTCTTTATTACAGTAAAAGAATTTACAATAAAGATACACTGTTCTTCTGTACAGGTATCGTCCTCCAAAATTATATTCAGTTCACACCAATGTCACTACACATTCTACAGAGTGAACAATATAATTGAAGCTCTTCAACTTCTCCTCTACTCGATGACTGCATTACATTACTATTTTTAGTTTGCAAGTGCAGAACTGAATCTGCCCTAACCGTTTCATCTAACTTCTCCAGCATCAAATTCAACCAACTGTCACAACTGTTCACATTCTGGTGTGACCAATAGTCCCACATGCATCAGGATAACATGGACACATAAGTTTATAAGCCAAAACAAATAGTAAGTCTATCGTCGGCAATTTTGTTGCTGATGATAACAGTCAACAGCCCATCGGTGTAACCACAACTATCGACAAAGCAAATAACACTTACACCGAAGACCAATGTCTCACCGATGCCAAAGATTCACAGTCTTTCATCGGGGTGACAACCACTATCAGCGAAGCAAACAATACTTATGCCGAAGACAAATGTCTCACCGATACCGCCGATAGGATACATCCATCGGGGTGACACACAACCATCGGAGCATCCTCAACATCCTTTGCCGATCGTCAAACTCAGGCTGATGGCTCACAAGCTTCGGTGAGACCCTGGAGATCGGTAAGAAACATTCAACTTTCACCGATGCAGAGAGTCACACCGATGGCCACTAGCATCGGTGAGACATCATACATCAACCAATGACTTCGAACTCCCGCTGATAGCAATTCTCACAATGATGCCAAATATCATCGGTATGACACCAACTGTCGGTAAGACATTACAAGGGTCTGCCGATAGATTAAGTCAGCCCGATAACAGAGTGTGGTCGATGACCCACCTAGAAAGAGGTTCCTAGCAATAACTTGAGACACTAGGTCTCTTCAAGAAGGAGAGTCAAACTAGAAGGGTTTTGTCCCTTTGTTATGTAGAGGAATGTCAACCAAATCCAACCAAATCTAACCAAGCAAACTAGGGTAAAATATCAAACCTTAGTTGACAAAGATCTACTCATAGCAGACTGTCAGAAACAAATATTTGAAATCTAACACCACAGTGAGGATCAAATGGTAGAATAGAACCTAGATCCAGATTTGGGAGCCCAAAGGATCGGGACGCTTGGGTGCCCTAGACCTTGATTAGGGTTTAGAAGAATGTGAAGTCTCATGTGTCTTCTCCCTTTTGTGCTCCTGCTTCCTCTAACTTTTTTCTATAGATTCTTCCAGATGCAACCTACACACACACAAGAAGGAAAATGGTTTGGTGCTATTTAGGAGCTTTCCTAAGTCAAGCTCCATGAATGGTGTTCCACCTCCACAATAGCAATGATGAAATATCAAAGAGTGTGTGCCTTAGGAGGGCAGAGGCAAATCTGAAGTAGAATGGAATGCTGTAAGAAAGCATTAAGGAGAGGAGTCACCATGAGCATGGAAACCCTAGATTTATTGAAGAGGCATCACAACTTGACTCAAGAAGTTGGTGTAGCCCATAAAAGTAGAGAGATATTCACAAGACCTCCAATAAGTTAGTGCCACAACAATAATCCACCATACAGAGCTTTAAAAAAGAGTAGAGATGATGAGAGAGACGAAGAAAGAGTACAAGAGTGCCTAGATTGCTTAGATGTTCAAATGAATGACTTAACTTGCTTTTATATGCATTCCCGCTCACCAATAATGAATAAAACCAAATGGGGTCGACATGAGGAACCGATTAAGATGTCTTAAGCTGACATACCTTTAAATTAGGTCTGGGTTAAATGAGGGACCAGGGCAGTTGGGTGCTCTTGTCCTCTAGCCCCAAAAACTCTAGCATAAGTCCCTTTAGGTGTGCTTAGGTCGGCCTCATTGTTATTTTGTCAGGTTTTATCATCAAGATTGAGAATTAGTCATTTAATGTTTAAAAAGGTGTTAAAATAGGTTCTGATTAACAAGTGTAAATATTTTAGGTCCACCCAGGTGTTAAACTAGTGTAAAATGTTAGTGTACACATTTTACTCCATAACATTTAGCCCCCACTTTAGTGTGGGTACGAACTTACATTCGAACTCATACTAAATTAAGGAGAAGACAAATTTCAAACACAACAAATATAAAAACCGTAGAATGTCACCAAATTTGAGGGGTGATCAAGCCCCCAAGTTTAGGATTCTAGGAGTCTATGATGATTGGCATGCACATAAGACACATGACATAATTTACTTATATATGAAGCACTTGGAAAACACGAGATAGGATAAGACATACACAAGGCATACACTTGAGAAATCACAATACAAACATGCTTGACTTAGGCAAGATCCTAAATAACACCCAACCTTCTCCTCTTTCCTTGTGTGTAGGTCAGAGAAATAGGTTTCTGAAGGTGATCTCTGGGAAGAAGACAAAGCTTGTAGGTACAAACCCAATGAAGACATCAGTTTGTGTAAACCCTATCCTTGGTGTTTCTACTCCCAGATCTGAGTTTGAGTTATCCTCTGATCTCTATTGTTCATTTAGTTTCTAGGTTTCTGTTTCTGACAATTTGTTATGCTCTGATCTTTGTCAACTAGGGTTTCATGTCTTTGCCCTAGCTTGATTGATTGGATTTGGTTAATTTATTCTCTATACATCAAAAGGACAAGGCTCATGTAGTTTCTCTTTCCTTCTTGGGTGGAATCCAAGCTCAAATTGTGTCCTAATGTTGGATAGAAGAGGGTTTGACCTAGTTCAATCTATTTAGTCTCTCTTTTCTATCTAACATTTTGGCGAACCCATCATTTCTTGCACTTTGGCATCCTTCCTGCTTCAGATATGAGCTATTTTCTACCCTAGATCTGATTAGATTAAATTTTATTCATCATTTTGCATAGTTATATAGCTTAATTTTTCATTATTTCATTATTATAGTTTGAAAAAACCTTGCATTTATAGGAAATCTAGCTAATCTTTAACCTAGGGTTTGTAGATTAGTGTATTGTTTCAAATCTTGTTGCATTATTGGGTTGATTAAAGGGATTTAATTTTCTATACCTTATCATCCTTTCTTTTCTAGGACATTCTTGCATATTTGCATTGAGAAAAGTGAAAAATCAAAGCATTATAGGCTTACAAAAAGGCATATTTATTGTATTGTTTTTATTACATATGTTGTAGATCATCATAGAAATATTTAAATTTATGATTTTTGTATCAAATATGGTTGGTATTACAGTAGTTAATCATTTCATGGTGTTGCATCTAGCATTTAAAACTCTTATTTGCTAGGGTTTTGTCAAAAAGTTACATTTTTCAAGAACCTAGTCAAATTCAAAACATAGGGTTTGTAATTAATATCTTGTTTCGGATTTTGTTGCTATCATTTACATTTAAAATCTGATCTTGCATTTCCATATCATGTCATAAATATCATTTATGTTCAAAAAGAGTTCTTGCATCAAAAAATTTGGTTTAGGAAGTAAGCATTCAAAATCTAGGGTTTGATAGTAAAGCCAAGCTAGTCTTGCATTTAGTGCATCTTTATCAAAGCGAAGTTTTATAAATCATTGTTGCATTTAAGTGGATAAATCATTTAAGCACTTCTTTTGAACATACTACACATCCTACATTTACAAGACTTAGTTGTTGAGGTTACCAAGAATATCACATTTTTTTGATTCTGTTTCTCTTGCACTTGTAGGTCTTTGACTGAAAATTTGTTCTGATAGTGGTTGTACTTGATTAGTGAATTACACATTTCTTCAATCCATCTCATATTTTCATAAAGTAGACAAGGCAAAAATTTCATTATGGACTCTTCTTGTTATTTCTCTTTGGAAGCTTTGCATGCATATATCATAGATTTTGAATTTTTTTCTAAATTCATTAATATGCATCCTCACATTTTAGATAACATAGCATCCATGTATGATATTGATGTGTATATATGTTCTATATATGATATCTTTTGTTGTACATCTTATTTTTCTAGTTTCATGACTCACATGGGTATATTTCCTTCGATATTAGAAGATCTTACTAAAATCGTCTCAATGAATTATCATGAGAAAGATAATGAGGATAAATCTTCTCATACTTCTACTATAATTCATGAGGATACCATTGACATCATCTCTAAGGCATGTGATGGTGACTTAGCTTTGCCTACTTCACCCTCTGCTTTGGATCCCTCTCCCAAAAATGAAGACATTTTGGTGCAAGAGGATGAGATCATTGACATACTCCTTAGTCTCTCTTCTAAAGATAATGTTGAACATACTATTTCTATTAGAAATGAAGGTGCAAACCACACAACAGAAATCTGATTCAAACCTTATTATCCTCCAAACAATGTAGAATCAATGGAGATTGCAACAGAAATCAAAACCCATTACATAGAAATAACATGCACTAAGAACTGAACACATAACACAACATGTAACATGGAGAAAACCCTTTTAGATAAAAAACTCCACCAATAAAAGAGGCTCCAAGTTGTATTATCTTCAAAAATGAATGAGATTACAATACATGCACTTCCTCTCTCCTTCAGTCTTCAATCCAACGTCACCTGTTACTCTCCAATTTGATAAAAAATGTAGTTCAAATATCCTTATAAAATGGGGCTGCCTTCTAGGGCAAGATAACTGACAAAATATCGACTGTCAGATCTGTGACCTAATGACGAACAATCCAAATTCATAATGATAAAATATAAATAAACTGAGGTTTTGGGGGCATTGTCCTTGAACCCTCGTCGAGGCATGCGGCCCTTGGACCCCCCACTGGGGGGATGATCCCCCCGGACCCCTCACAGGGGGGAAACCCCCTTGCAACCCCCCATCATAGATGAATGAGTGTCGTGTACCAAATATAAACATACGGCTGAAACAAGATCGTTGTTGGTGAAACTTTTCATCCCTTATGGGTGATTTACAAACCATATTAGGAGTAATTAATTACATAGGATTTACAAGGTTGGTGGCACCTTAATCCTAACAATTTCTACTTCTACCATAGCACATGATAATTCTATGGCTCAGCCTATGGTTCTTCCACCTTTGGTTGAGTGTTCAAGTACCATGTATATCACTAAGGATGTGAAGACCCTTGATCTTCCTCCTTTGGTTGAATGTTCAAGTACCTTGGGTTTCACTAAGGATGAGAAGACCCTAGATATTTCTCCTTTGGTTGCATGTTTAAGCCCCTTGGACATCACTAAGGATACAATCATCAACAATTTTCTTAACAACACTCTACCCTCCCTTCATTCCAATGCTCTCCCTTCAAAACATGAAGCATTAGTGGATGAAGAGAGATCTCACATTAAATCCCTCAGGGATGGATGTTGATCTTACTTGAAGGAAAAACAATGTCAATTCAATCATCATTAATAGACTTATTCCGCCCACTAAGAGGATAGTGAATAAGTGTACTAATGTTCCTAAGATCATTGTGCACAAGGCACCTAATACGCCTCCTCGCTTCAAACTGGTGATTACGGTTCAAGGTGATCCAACACTACCTCAACCCCTGGGTTACTATCTCAATTATGTAAAACAAATTACTCAAAAGAATCAAGGTGTTCAAAATGTGTCACAACATCACACAATTGCTCACACATATAACACCCACAATAAAAGTAAGCACACACCAAGTGTGCCCATCTCTCTTCCACCTTATCAACCTATCATACCTCAAGCACCTCATCTTCCTCCACATATTGGTACATAATACGATCTTGTCAAGCAGCTTCGCACTACTCCGGCTAAGATCTCTCTATGGGATTTAATACAATCATCGTCTATGTACCACATAATGCTCCATGAGGCTCTACAAAAGGTAGTTATTCCACCTTATGTTAGACCAAATGATGTAGCATCTCTATTTAGTTGTATGCATGCGACAACATCAGATATATCATTCCAATAACATGAATTACCTCCCATAGAAGTCCAAAACCAAAATGAAACTCTTATGATATTCGTCATGATTGGTAGAATGAGAGTAAGATGCACCATGATTGATGGTGGATTAGGTCTTAATATTTGTGGCATAGATTCGTTAAATAAACTCAATGTTGATACATCTTTAATTCAACCGGATAAACACAACATTCGTGGCTTTGATAGTGTTGGTAGGACATCACTTGGTACAATCACCTTAGATATTAAGGCTGGACCTGTGACATTGCCTACCCCTATCCATGTCATACCTAATTCTCTTTCATAAAACCTTCTTCTTGGTAGACTGTGGATTCATGCCATGGGGGCGATCCCATCTACCCCTCATCATTCAATAAAATTCATTTTCGAAAACAAACCTTATACAATTAAAGTTGATTTGGTTCTGAAAAGTTGCTTACAAATGAAAGTGAGACATCAAATTCCTTTATTTGATCCTGTTGGCAAGAGACACTGTGTGGCTTCATGATTGTTGTCATTGATGGCAACAAAGTCCATCCCACACATCCGTAGAACATGGTGTGCTCATACCGGAAGTCAGATTGAAGAGTGTTGTGGTCCGGTAAGCAAGAACAGAGCATGTGGCAAGGTCTGACAGTCAGGTCCGGATCTGTAAGAGAAAGTATCTTAGTAAAGTGCAGACTTGGGGAAGTCAAGAGGAGCACCTTGACTGATAGATTCCAGGGATTGAGCCTCCGGTGATGGAAAAGTGAAGAGACATTAGTACTTAAGTGTTGGGTTTCTGTTTGGCAGAGCAGACAGAGGAAGAACTGACCGGTAGAGCATCAGACATTAATCCGGATGTGATATTGATTGTGATTAAGTTTCCTAAGGTATCATTCATGATTGACCGACATGATTGATGACTTCTATAAGCATCTCTTTGATCTGCATTACTTGGTATGCAAAGATTCAGCCGATAGATCAGAGTTTGGGAAAATTTTGAGTATTCCAAATGCCGACTAGAAAGTGGATGAAATCCTTGGTACGGATATATATATATATACCAGATGGATTTGGATATTAAGGTGAGTGTGTTGTGGTGTGCGAAGAAAAGCAGAAGAGTAGAGTAACAGCAATAATACAGGGCCAGTATGTGACAGGACAACAGCTCCAAAGATAAGGAAGAATGAAGTGCAGTAGATCAGTTTATTGAACCTAACCGAAACTGAACCTCAGCATATGTGGATGCTTCTCATTAGTTCAAGTATCCAGTTTCCATATATAAACTACTGTAGGCAGTAAGCCTCATGTGAGTAGTGTGCTCGGGCAGTGAGCCCTAATTGGCAAGTGCATTTTTTTACTATCTTATTCTTCTAACAGAGAATACAATCTTGGGTTAGTCACCCCGTGGTTTTTCCCTTAACAGGGTTTTCCACGTCAAAATCATTGTCATGTGTATTGATGTTATTTCCATTTCATGGTTATGTTTGCTTATTTGATTTAATGTTGCATTAATTGTTAAGGAAGTTTAGAAAGCTAAAATAATTAAGATAACTGATTCACCCCCCTCTCAGTTATCAACAATTGGTATCAGAGCTAAGTTCCTCCAAACATAGCCTAACAGCTAGAGGAAGATCTAGGAATTCAAATGGATGTGTATGGTATGAGGGAACAACTTCAACCTGCCCTAGATGATCTTGAACAATCTAACTCTGAAATTAATGAATTAAAGGAAAGACTTAAACAAGCTGATGATTTCATAAATGAACTAAAAGGGAAACTGAATATCTCTATGAAAAAGAGAAAAGATCTACTCTAGCAATTGGCAAGTCAAAGTGAAGACAATGGTACAAATGAAGATCTGAAGGAGAAAACCAAGTTATGTGAAAAGTTATCAAAAGAGGTCATTATGGTAAGACATGAAATGGAATCAGGAGTTATGAAATTTACCCAAGACATTGAAGAGAAAAGAAAAACTAAAGAAGATTTAAGATAATCTCTCAAAGAGAAATCAGAAGACTGCCACAAAATGGATAGAATAATCAGACATCTTGAATCTGATCTTGAAGATGCTAGAGATAATGAAGAAAAACTTGAGGATCAAATTGAAACTCTTAAAAAGGATCTTCAAACAACAAATGAATACAAAGAGAAATTCAAGATAAGTTCTGCTCAACTTGAAGTTCTTCTTGAAAGCCAAAAGAGGGTAGATGACAAGCGTGGCTTGGGATATGAGAAAGGTGAAAGCTCCGGATCCGGTCAGAAGAATTTTGAATTAGGAAATCTGAGGAACAAGCCTAGAAGACCTTTGGTAAGGCAACCTAATGCTCAAAGATATCCATCCTTCAATGGATACTACCACAACTGCAATAACTTTGGTCATAAAGCTAATCAGTGCAGAAAGAGAATAAATCAGACAGATACATCCTTCTCTAGACAGTGTTTCAACTGTAAAAGGTATGGTCACAAATCTCATGAATGCAGAAATATGCAAATGAACAATTCATTCAATGGTAGATGCTTTGCATGCAATAGAATGGGACATATGGCTAATCAATGCAGATCAAGAGAATATCATTCAAATATGCAAAGAAATGTTGTTTGCCACAATTGCAATAGATCCGGTCATATTGCCAAATTCTGTAGAAGCAAGAATCAGGACAAAAGGGGTCCGGTGCATCATAATCAGAATCAAAACAAAGGAAAAGGAAAAGTGAATGCGGATGAAATTAAAAGTGAGATGAATAAGATTTGGGTGAAGAGAAGAACAGAGAATGTAGGGGATGGATCCGCACCAGAATCTGGTGCTGATATTCCTTCCAGAAATTAAAAAGTGAGCTCTGGCTCAGGGGGAGACACAAGGAAAAACATTTTCCCCCAGCCAGTTAATTGGTACTAGAATTGGCACAAGGAAATCTACGAATTAAAAGGTTCACAAAGGAACATCTAAATAAGCTTTGGTAAAGAGATGAAAGATCCGCAGGAAGTTTTGAACAGATTAATCTACCAAGATTGACCTAGTTCAACAGTCATCTAGTAAAATAGGATTATCACAGTTAGATCCGATATGATCCAAATTCGAGGCATCTTGATCTGCGGATAGATCAAATGTTTGGGGAAAGGAAGATAGTTTGTTATTAATCCTCGAGGATAACTCTAAGTATATCTCAGTGATCCGAAAAAAGATATTTCTCAAAATAAGAACAACTAGGCAACCGGAATGACTTAAGTTACGCATTGCAGTATGGATTTAGGGTTTTTCTCAGAAATAAAAGGGTTCATTCACTCGTCATTCGCACATTTACATTCAAGAAGAAAAGAAAAGGAGCTCTGCAACTAATTGTTTCAAATTTCTCAAAGATCAACCGTTGAAGTTGAATCTTCCAGCAAATCAATCCAGCTCTCTCCGCGAACCCTAGAAGCACAAAAGGTATTTTCCGTTATTGAATATTGCTCTGTAAATCTTTTTGAAGATGACTACACTGAATGTTGTAAAGATCACCGATAGGCCACGTCCTAAATTCAAGAAACATCCATATAAATCCCTAGAAGTTGATCTCCTAGGTGCCTTTTCAAGCATCTCGCATGGGGTTCTGCATGTAGAAGATGTTAGGGCATATATTCATGCGAATATTGAAGATCTTGGGGAATCTAAGCTAGTTGATATCTATCACAAGCATTTGATAGATGACTCAGTTGAACTCAAAACTCAGTATAAAGCCATCCGAGACAAGCATTTTGCACAATGGATTCATTTCCCCTGTTTTACAAAAGAAGAATGGGTCTGATATATTTTGAGCAGAGTGCATGATAACTTCATGTGGTTGAATGGACCATTTAAGATAGCCAAGGATGCCATTAGGGCAGTAACCGGACTACACTCATTCGGTGGGATTCTTGGTCTCAAATCTGTCAAGAATCAAACTGTGAGTGAGGCTACCGGATCAAAATTTGACAAAAGAGCAATGACAATAGAAGACATCACTGATCCGGATGTCAAGTTTGCCTCCATGATCATCGGTTATAAGATATATCACTCTAGCAGGGAAAATTTAGTACCCAGAACTGCAATTTACACTACTTATGAAATGTTGAGAAAAAATGCAGATTATGATCTTTGTGAACTTCTGAACCGACTAATGGAAAATCTACAAAAGATCAAGAAAGACAAGAAGAACTCCTTCAAGCATGGTGGGCTATTACTGTGCTTGTTCTTCTACTTCATGAATGAGCTACCTGGATCCAGTGGTTGGGTATGGCAGAATGATAGACCAGTAGCCATCCAAATCAGAGATTATATACATGGGCTTGGTGATGCCAAGGCACAGAATATAACACTCTGGGGCTATTTCAAGAATTTTCAGAGCATGATGCAAGCAAGAGAGATAATCCCCCAATCCTTAGTTGAAAAGTATAAAGATACAGTATGCTTTATGGTAGAAACTGATCAATGTCTAATGGAGGCAGCAGAGCCAAGAATAGTCTGGATCATGCCAATGGGGTATGAAGTAGATGAGAAAATTGTTGAGCTATGTGTTCAACACATGCTCAGTCAACCCAAGGATTCTAAAGTAGAAAGGTTTGGAACTTTTGAAGAATTAAGTGTGAAGATCCATGTGGAGCTAAGACAACCAAAAATAAAAAGAAAAGTGAGGAGGGAAGTAGAAGAGGTTGCCAAGAGGCATGGAATCTCAAAAGAGGCACTAGATGCAAATAGAGAAAAAATGGAAAGGGCAGAAAAGGAAGAGGCAGAAAAAGAAAGTGCTTCGGTATAAGCATCTTCCCGGACCAGATCAATCAAAAGCTCTGCACCTACCACTTCCAAGGGACAAAAGGCTTCAAAACCAGAAGCTCAGACATCCGAAAAAGGAGAGAAGAGAACCAAGAAAAAGGCAACAAGGTCTTACACAAGCCAAAAGGACGAAGAAGAGATAGAACCAGATGAGGAAGTAAAGAAAATGAAGAAGAAGAAGAAGGTATCCGAAGAATCCACTACCAGTCTAAACAAGGAAGAAGAAAAGATAGATAAATGTGTTGAGACGCCCACTCTTGATGATATCATCAAAGCAATTACTGTGGATGGAAACCTGAAACCAATAACATAATTCTATGATAAATATAGTGAAGCTGATCAGAAGATCCTCCAAGATGCCACAGTTAAGTATCTAAACATCTACAATAAAGCTTTCATTGAGATCATATCTTTAATTCCTAAAAATCTTGAGAAGGAACTTGAAATGAGAAATAATAATGCCAAGGAAAAGGACATGGAGATCCGTGAATAGATAGCCATTCAGCTCTATTCCTCTATCACTCCTAAGCAGAAGAATATGATCTTCAAAGATTGTAAGGATGAGTTCCGAAGCAAAGCTAGAATGAATCGGCTTATGCTTGGAGAAACCGACAAGGTAGCAAATGAAATAGAAGACATCCTCTGAAATGCTTACAAAAGATTCAACATTCCTATTATAGAGGACTTAGATGATCCCTCGGTTACAAATGTTGAAGAAGAATCTACTGAAACAGTAGCAAAAGAAGTAAAGGAGACAGGTGAAGAGAAAGATAAGTACTTAAAATCCTCTACTCTAGAAGAGGAGGTCCAAGAAGAAGTAAATATCCCTCATCTGGTTTCCCCTGCAGACTCCAGATCCAAAGGAGAAGAAAGAGTAAAAGAGAAGGAAAAAGAAGATGACATTAACAAGGCTGCAGAAGAAGAGAAAACTCCAACAGAGAAGGCCACAGATGATAGTAGTAAGGCTGCAGAAGGGGAGAAAATTTTGTCTCCGGCAAGAGACATAGCAGAAGCAGTCAAAGATTTCTTGACCAAAGAGATGATGGAATTTGATGAACCGGAATTGCTTCAAGGTCCATTCAATTTTGATTCCCTCTCTCCGGTTCAAACCATGAAACTAGAATCCTTCACCCAAGCAAAGGCAAAAGAAAAAATGTTGAAGTCTCACATGGAAGACTGTGAGCTCATAGAAACTGCATCCAGTGTATTGGAAAAGATCATGCCATCCTTCCAAAAGGATCCTACAACCTCCACATCCAATAATCTAAAGTCTCTAGTAAATTTTGTTAGTACACATTTTGATTCTTTAGAGAAAGCAGCAGAAGAGAAAGTTAGGAAAGAATTTTTGGATAAGAGATTTTCTAAAGTATTGGGTCTAATCTCAAATGATAGGAGAGTTATGGATATTGGGATAAAGAGTTTAGAAAATGCTCTCAAAGATGGCGGAGATATTTATAAATTTTGCTTATCTTGGCCCAAAGTGACCAAAGATGTTGAGAAGAAAGTAAAAGAGCAAGAAGATAAACTGCTAAGCTTATCTCAAAGTTTTGATCCTCTCTTGTCTCCCATAATAAGTCAAGAATGTCAGACTATTGCAGTCTTGAATGAAATTAAGAAGCTTGAGAAGGAGAAGAAAAATAGAATAAGTAGGTTGAGTGAACTTAGAGGGATCATTATCCCTAAGTTAGAGGCCATGCATGAGGCCCTAAATGATGCTCAAACCACAGCCCGGACCAGTGATCTGACAGACCTGAAGAGATTAGAAGCCTTTGCATTCCTGTTGAGTGGTCACATCTCAATTTTGGACAGGATGAAGAAGAGTTGGGCAATAGAAGTGGTACAGTTAAAAACCACTTTTGCAGATATAGTTAAGTATATGTAAGTAAAACTTGTATATATGTTTTTGCGGCCAAGTATAGATTTATTTTTAGGAAATTTTGATGTGCGGACCCTACCCTTTGCCATTGATGTCAAATCCAGCTAAGGGGGAGCTCCGGTAATATGTACATTAGAACAGAGCATCAGCTAAGGGGGAGTGTAGTGTGACACTTAGTCATTTTTCACTAAGTGTTGCCATCAATGCCAAAGAGGGAGATTGTTGGCAAGAGACACAGTGTGGCCTCATGATTGTTGTCATTGATGGCAACAAAGTCCATCCCACACATCCGCAGAACATCGTGTACCTATACTGGAAGTTAGATTGAAGAGTGTTGTGGTCCAGTAAGCAAGAACAGAGCATGTGGCAAGGTCTGACAGTCAGGTCCGGATCTCTAAGAGAAAGTATCTTAGTAAAGTGCAGACTTGGGGAAGTCAAGAGGAGCACCTTGACTGATAGATTCCAAGGATTGAGCCTCCGGTGATGGAAAAGTGAAGAGACATGAGTACTTAAGCATTGGGTTTATGTTTGGCAGAGCAGATAGAGGAAGAACTGACCGGTAGAGCATCAGACATTAATCCGGATGTGATATTGATTGTGATTAAGTTTCCTAAGGTATCATTCATGATTGGCCAACATGATTGATGACTTCTATAAGCATCTCTTTGATCCGCATTACTTGGTATGCAAAGATTCAGCCGACAGATCAGAATTTGGGAAAATATTGAGTATTTCGAATGCCAACTAGAAAGTGGATGAAATCCTTGGTGCAAATATATATATACCAGATGGATTTGGATATTGAGGTGAGTGTGTTGTGGTGTGCGAAGAAAAGCAGAAGAGCAGAGTAACAGTAGTAATACAAGTCCGGTATGTGATAGGACAACAGCTCCAAAGATAAGGAAGAATGAAGTGCAGTAGATCAGTTTATTGAACCTAACCGGAACTGAACCTCAGCATATGTGGATGCTTCTCATTAGTTCAAGTATCCAGTTTCTGTATATAAACTACTGTAGGCAGTAAGCCTCATGTGAGTAGTGTGCTCGGGCAATGAGCCCTAATTGGCAAGTGCATTTTTTTACTATCTTATTCTTCTAACAGAGAATACAATCTTGGGTTAGTCACCCCATGGTTTTTACCTTAATAGGGTTTTCCATGTCAAAATCATTGTGTCATGTGTATTGATGTTATTTCCATTTCATGGTTATGTTTGCTTATTTGATTTAATGCTGCATTAATTGTTAAGGAAGTTCAGAAAGCTAAAATAATTAAGATAACTAATTCACCCCCCCTCTCAGTTATCAACAGATCCCTTCTTTAACAAAAGTAAAACTGCTCTCCTCCACTACTAACAACAGTGTTGATCAGGATAGTGCCAGTCTTTCGAATGCATTTTTCAGTGATGATTGGGGTTTGTTACATTTTACACCCTCCTTTACGGGTGAATATAAAATTTCACCCTCACACCCAAAGACCTCGAAGTTAAATGAAATTTCTTCAACACAATCTCTTACTCCTACAAAGTTTAAACTCAAGACTAATGATGATGGAACCTTTCAAATAGATGAAAATGTACCTTCTTCTACAAAAATGACAGACATTTGTGATAAAGTACCATCTAATTCTAGTACATGTCTTAGTAGTGACGATGTCTCTTTAGATTTCAACCCCTATGGAATGGTTGAAATAAAGGTTGACCCTCCTCACCATGATGAAAAGGATGATCCTTTTTCTTCAACACATTTTAACAAAGATAGTCATATGACCTCTCCTCTTCCTTTGGATTTGGAGATGCATTGTGGGCGGGGATTCAAAATTTTTTGTAAGCAAGGATATAATGGAAATGGGTTAGGATTCAAAGAACAAGGAATTAAGGAACATGTGGAACTAACGCCACACTTGTTTAAAGTAGGTTTAGGTTTCTGACCTTCTCCTACATTCTCTCCACCATTTTCACAACAAAAAGGATTGCTTCCTACTCCCCCTAAATTTTCTCTTCTACTCAACAAGAGTGTATTTTGCTGAGTCTACTCAAAGACCACTTAATCACTCTTCCTACTCCAAAACACAAAAAAATTCAACAAAATAATCAAAAAACACCTCATTATTATGCATATCATCGAGCACTTGGCCATTCCACTAAGGAATGTCGAGTCTTGGGTGACAAAATTCAACAACTTCGAACAAGGTTTGGCTCTAGCACTTCTCACCATGCTTGATGTAGTCCCTAGAGCACCTTGTCCTCTATCCATTTTTTAATCAAGTTGGGGGAGGATAATTTGTTATAGGCCAACTCGCAAGAGTGGTCCCTTCCTCTTATTTATGTTATACTTGTATGTATTGTTATCCCTGTATTGTGATGTTTCATTGACTGTTAGTTCTCCTTTGGCACCCTTGTTAGCACAAAGGTACAAGGAGTAAGAACTCATTGTGTCATTCCTCTGTATGTATCTTCATTCTTTTATATATCGTGATGTGTAATTTTTTATTTTTCTTGGATGATTTAGCATGCTTTCATGTTGATTCTATTTATGTGTAAGTGATCTTTCCTCTGTCATCTTCGTAAGTTATGATGTTTTATGTATGTGACACCTTGTTGCAATGCTCGACATCATACCATGACTACACAAGCCATTGTATATCATGCCTGTAATAATTGCCTTGGTTTGCTCATCTTGGGGGCAACCCCTTATCTCGATGTAGCTTTTGAAAATACATATCATTTGGGCATGTGATTTTAGAAAGCTCTCGTGCATGTTTTATATTTCTTCATCACTCTAACTTAAAGGCAATTGCTCCCTAATGGAGTTAGCAATCACTTTAAGGTGGGGGCATATATCGTGCTATGAGCCTTACTCTCATCTTTCTATCAAAACACTTTTCTTGATGTGGATTATGTGTATGATGTGTTTGTATTCCTCTTGTGCTTCTCATTTCTAACTAACCCCTTAGCATTGTTCTTTATTGCATCTTGGGGAAGGATGCATGGTGATTGAGACAACATTTAGATCAAGGTCTCCTTTGCCATGTTGACTCAAGGTCTTCCTTATTATGTTTCTTGTGATTGATGTTTGATGCATGTATTCTTCTCATATATTCTTATTCTCTATATTCTTCATGCCTCATGTGTGCCTCACATATATTCTCTCTATGTATTCCTTATGTATTCTCCTTGAGTCTTTTGCATGTATTCCATGTGTGTATTTCATGTGTATCCCATGCATACTTAATACCTTATGTGTATACTTTGTGTCAATCATGTATACTTCGTATATGGTGTGTATACCTTGTGTATTGTGTGTATACTTTGTGTATGACATCTATGCTTTGTGTGTTGCGTGTATACATTGTGATTTCTCAAGTGTATGCCTTTCGTATGCCTTGTCTTATCTCATGTTTACTAAGTGCTTTGTGTATGAGTGAATTATGTCGTGTCTTATGTGTATACCAATCATCATAAACTCCTAGAATCCTAAACTCGGGGGCTTGATCACCCCTCAATTTTGGTGACATTCTATGACTTCTATGCGTGTCGTGTTTAAAATTTGTCTTCTCCATCCTTTAGTGTGAGTTCAAACCTAAGTTCGTATCCATGCTAAAGTGGGGGCTAATGTTACGTCGTGAAATGTGTACACTAGCATTTTACACTTAGTTTAGCACCCGGGTGGACCTAAAATGTTTACACTCGTTAATCATGATCTATTATAACACCTTTTTTAGCATTAAACATGTAATTCTTGATCCCAATGCACAAAACCAAGAAAAATAATTATAAGGCGGGACTAATAACACTTGAAGTGCCTTATCTCAGGAATTTGGCGCTAAAGGACCAGGGTGCCTGGTGCAGGGCACCCAAGAGCAGCATTTTGATGCATTTTGAGAAGTTATGGTTTTTGTTTAATGTGTTTGGTAATAAGGCTTTTAGCCATTGTTGTTTGGTCCATTTTGAATGGTCAAGAGGTTTGGGGTGACTATATAAACCTCAGATCCTTCTTAGTCCATTTGGACCTAGTTATGCCGCTTAGGCCTAGTAGGTCTAATGTTGGTTTTTTGTTTGTTTTTGAGTCTAATTGGAAATTTTTGTGTTTTGGCATGTTTTAGAGGGAATGGTGGTTGGTTAGGTTCCATTGGACAAGTTGAACCAATCGACCTCTTTGTGTTATTGCAAAATGTCATAGTGACCAATATTGTCAATGTTGTCAAATGACACATTTGGTCGGTTGCAACCCATTTTTGGAAGTTGAATCTGTTTTGACAGTTGAAAACCAACTTGGGTCGAGTTATATTGCTGTCCTCTCACCCCAGAACGGAGGAGGAGATTTTGTATGAAATTTTGGGCACAAAAATCAAGGATTTGACTATTTTTCTGAAGAAAACGTGTTTCTGTACGGACTGTACGGACTGAACTCTTGGTCTAATGTACTTTTTCTTAAACCAGAGTGAGTCTAGGTTCAAATGCAACTAGTTTGAGGTCTTGAAGTGGTCAGAGTCAAAAGTTATTGAATTTTCTTTCAAAACTGGTCTAGAAACCCTGTTTTCTAGGGCTGTCCCACAAATTTGGCCCTAGAATGCATTCCCACCGATGAAATTTCATGCCACTCAGTGAAATGTAGGCTAGGGGTATATACTACTTGATTCCAAAAGCTTTTTGCTGGGAAAGGCAGTCTTCTATTTTTAAGGTGATGCCCTAGGTCAAATATCTCTATGTATTTGACTGAAATTATGCAATTGGGTGATGTAAATGACAAAACTCTGATAAGGTGAGTGAATGAATGGTGGTTTTGAGTTGTTTGGGTGTGGTATAGGTAATCCAAACTCCTGTCCCTGATCTATGACCCCAAATTAGACCACTTGCTTTGTAACCTAGCCCTAAAGTGATCAATTAGGCCTAGAGACCTAGTGGGTGTTCTGAGTTGCTGGAGTAGAGTTGGACCTGGAGGTTTGGAAGTTTGTTAGGACCCCTTAAAGGGTATTCAAATCCATCATTTACTTGCCTGGTCATTTAGGGTTTTGTCAAGTTGTGTGGAGAAAATTAGATTTGGAGGGCTAGTAGCCTCACTAGACCTAGTCAAGGTTAGAGAGTTGAATGAAGTTGGTCATCAAACCAAGTGTTGGTAAGGTGTTTTCTGATCTGTCTTAAGGTGTTGGAGAAGCCTTAGGGGTTGGACAATAGTCTGGACATCAAATCCTTCATATGCGTTGAATGCGCCTTTGGTTGGTTGGGAGGTTGAAGGCTAGTTGAAGTGGGTGAGTGGGCAAAGGACAATAGAGTAAACCCTTGTGTGTTGCTTCCCTTGTGCCACTCTACATCAGTTCCCAAGCGCCCTAGGCCCTTCTTTAGCCCTAACCTACATTGGTGGCTTGTTGTCTTAGGACATCTTAAATGATTCCTAATGTCGGCCTCATTTGGTTTAATTCTCTGGAAATCAACAAGAATGCATAGAAAAGCAAGTTAAGTCATTCATTTGAACATCTAAGCAATCTAGGCACTCTTACACTCTCTCTTTTTCTCTCTCGTGCTCTCTATTTCTCTCTAAATCTCTCTATGGTGAATTATTGTTGCGACACTAACATATTGCAAGTCTTGTGAAGATCTTTCTACTTCTTTGGGCTACACCAAATTCTTGAGTCAAGTTGTGACATCGTATCAAGCATGCTAGGGTTCCCATGCTCATGGTGACTTCTTTCCTTCATGCTTTGTTCTAGCATTCCATTCTACTTTAGATTTGCCTCTGTCCTCCTAGGGCACACACTCTTTATCTATCATCTTTGGTATTGTGGAGGAGAAAACACCATTCACGAACCTTGACTTAGGCAAGCTCCTAAATAACACCCAACCTTCTCCTCTTTCTTTGTGTACAGGTCAGAAATACAGGTTTTTGAAGGTGATATTCGGGAAGAAGACAAAGCTTGCAGGTATAACCCCAACGAAGACACTAGTTTCTGCAAACCCTAAACAAGGCCTAGGGCACCCAAGCGCACTAGTCCTTGGTGTTTTTGCTCCTAGATCTGGGTTTTGAGTTGTCCCTTGATCTCTGTTGTTCATTTAGTTTTTGTGTTTCTGCTTCTGACAATATGTTATGCTCTGATATTTGTCAACTAGGATTTCATGTCTTTGCCCTAGCTTGATTGATTGGATTTGGTTAATTTCTTCTCTATACAACAAAAGGACAAGGCCCCTGTAGTTTGGCTCTCCTTCTTGGGTAGAATCCAAGCTCAGCCTGTGTCCTAATGTTGGATAGAAGAGAGTTTGACCTAGTTTGATCTATTAAGTTAGTCTCTCTTTTCTATCTAACACACATAACAATTGGTTGACCCATGGTTATCAAGATCTTTAGCCCAATCCAAATCAATAAATCTCTATACACTCAACACTCTACCCACATCAGATTTTTTGAAATGAAGCTCTTGCTTGCTTTAAAAACCCTTGCCCTACATTTGACAATGGATTTTTTCCACTCTTCATTGAACTTGGTGTTCACATTGAAGATGCAACATTGTCTGCTATCATATCTAATGGTGGTGTTCCTGTTGTTGCTTCCTCTCCTATTGCTAAATTGGATCCTATGCTTTGGTGTCTTTTGTGGGCAATGATCTTGTGCATTCTGTTAGGACTAGCAAATTTCACCTAGCTTACATCCAATTCTTGTTAAACCCTAGTTCCAAAATCTACCAAAACAATCCTAACTCACGTGCTATTCATTTTCCAAGTCAAAAAAATCGTGTCATACCTTCATCTTATTCATTTTCCTTTGTATATGTATAATTTCCTTGTATATTTTATGTTTGGCCTTCACCGCATTCCCGCGAAGTCATGAAATAAGCCCTAAAGTCATATGTGGGGATTTAGGGGTTTGTGGCATATCAAAGTATTTCAACGCACTACCACAATGAACAAAAAGGTAACCGACAGGTAGGTGGTAAACAAAGAATGACCACCAAATTGTTACCGCGGCCCCACATGTGCATATCATAGTGGATGCAGGCTAATAGTGAGAAATAAGCCTAACAACATATGTTTACCACAACCCCGCAAAGGGAACAACATGTCATGGACACTAATCGACGGGATGGCGGTAAGAGATAGTGAAGTGATAGTGGCCACTGCGGCCCCACAATAAGAACAACATGACCATTTCAAAGCCTGTGATGTTGCAGTTGGAGGTTAATGAAGCATCAAGCGATCACCGCAGCCCTGCGATGGTGAAGTCTAAGCATTTTGAAAGCTCGCAGCTTAGCGATAATAAGACAAAGAGGTACCGCTATTCCGCAATAAGGATAATGTGACATTTGATAACGGTGCAAGATGGCAGTAAACATCAAATGTGACATTTCAAAGTCATAGCGAGCCCACAAAAGGAAAACAAAGGCTAAATCTAGCCCATGGTAGTGAGGTAAGCATAGAAAGTTGGAATATACGCCCCGCTGCCTTGCAGAGGTTAATGCTTAATGCGGCAGGATATTCAAGTAAAATCTTGTCAATATATCTTTGCCATCCGATTCAACTAGATTGTTGGTGCACATTCAAAGCGACATGAATACTGAGATTTCTATATCTCTCGGCATGAAGGTGATTAATTGCGAGGTGACTAGCACCATAATTGTTGAAATCTTGAGTTTATGTTCATTTTTCTCATTCATACAAACTCAGAACTGTTGGAGATGGTGAATTCAAAGTCTGGAGTGTGCTCTGCAAGATTTTTTTGACTGGGTAAGTGTATTCTTTTCATTCCTCTATCAGAGTTGACACACAGTGCATGCAAATTTGTTGTCAAACAGTTTAGTAGAACAAGCAATCACAAAACCCTAGTTTAGTAGAGTAGTAAACCATGGCACCCAAAAAGACTGAATCAACAAGTAAGAAAGGGGAGTCTTCTGTCCAAAAGAGAAGAAAATATCTCTCCAACAATCGTTGTTAGATGTCTTGCCAAATTTAGTTGACAAGGGATACAAGAAAATGTTCAAAGATGAGGCACAAGGTTGTTGCGATTCCCTAATTCTCATCTCAGGCTGGAATATGTTCTAGTATTTCTGTGACAAGAAGGATGCACATGGTCCTATTGCTAATCCATGGATACTTGATTTGGCCAAGCTGGTAGTACTAAATGTGTTTGTGGACATTGAACCTGCCAAAGTGATGTCACAACACTACCATGCAGCCACAAGGACAGTGAGAATGCTAGATGGGTCACCCTTGGTGACAGTGAATAGAGTGTCAATCATTTATTGCTTCATGTTGAACAAACATGCTTTGACAAAATTTGATACTTAGAAGAGTGAGGAGGATTACACCAAACTGAGGAATACTCATTAAAGTGATGAGCTTCCATTGTATATGAGAAAAGGAGCTAATAACAAAAGGATATCTATTCCCACTACTTCTGTTGAACCATTTTTAGTAGATGACTTTGTAGTGTACTTCAAGAAAACATATTTTTCTCTATGCCAGGTATTGGGAATGGATGCCCAGGACAGAATATTAGTTGGCCTGATGATGGTGGCAATGAGAATAAAGAACCCTGAGGTCAACATTGAATATGACTTTGCTTCTTTCATTGAGAAAGGATTGCATGATGGATTTCTTTAGGTAAGGGAGAATAGGGCACCCATAACATTTAGACATTATTCTTTGCTGTGTCACTTAATTTTCTATCAAAATAGGAGAAGGTGGACAAAAAGAATGGACTTGAGCATGGTAGATCAAAGAGGATAGAGATTACATGTGCAATGTTGGTGCTACACCTGGGACAAAAATTGCAGGAACTGTGATTATGTGGTGTTCCATGATGACTTTGTAGTCAGGATAATGGCCACACTTGGATATCTTTCACCTATATTATCCAGAGAAATCAGAGAAGTATTGAGGCCTCTTGCTTTGAAGCTAGAGCAAGGCCATATGCATAGTTTTACTGATTGGTTTTTTTCTCCCAGATCACACTGTGATCAGAGTTTATGGATACACACAACCACCCCATGCTTTGCCTAAATTTGTGCGTGCTATATTAACATTTCTAGAGTTCATGTGGCAGATGCTCTAGATGGAAAGAGATGTCATGAAAAGGCAGAAGAAGGGCACATTTTTGCCAAATTTGACTGTGTTCGGTGGATTCGCTGTTGGCTCAGACACCTTGGAGGAGTTCCAAGCATATTTGAAAATAAAGTATTCACTGAAGTCAAAAATAGAGAGGGTCTGTGACCCTGAAGGCCACGTGAATTTTGTTAGACAAGTGATTCTCACTAGGGTCGGGATATCCCATCAAGTCAACTTTGATGAGGTTGTGATCAGAAATTGCCTCACTCCTGAGTAAGTGTATTATAGAAAAAGAAAATGGGAGATTTTGAAAGGAATTAAAGATGACAAGAAGAAAAAAGATCCTGATTTTCTTGGATTCTTTGTAGTGGAAATTGATCCTCTGAAATGGATTAATTTAATCATTGACAATTTTGAAAGACTATATGGCAAGGCAGAGAGCCAGCCTACAAAGGATGCTAAGCTCCCAATGAAGAGACCATTTGGAATTGAGATTGTTGAGCCTTCTCCTGATGCAATATCGGTACAAGAGCCTCCATCCCCTGATTAGCCAATGTCCAAGAAGGAAAAGGTGGATGATGTGTCTCCTCTAGTGCCATATGAAACGTCTGAAGGGGTAGGTGACATTGATGAAGTGGCAAGCATTTTGAGGCACATGGGTGAAGGTGAGGAAGTTGATTTTGTTGGCTAGGAGATTGTAGCTCACAAACTTGAAGCCAAGAGGGATGCATAGGTACAAAGCGAGCCTGAAATGTATGAAGATGAGAGAGTTGTTAGATTCAGGATAGACAACTGAGAGGGGGGGTGAATCAGTTGTCCAAAACTTTCTTCCAATTAAACACTTAAATCCACTTTGTGTTTCAGTAGCATAATAATAAATTTATCATGGAAACATAATGCATTAAATCAAGAGTAGAAACATATCAACACATAAGACACCGAGATTTTGACGTGGAAAACCTAGTTAAGGGAAAAACCACGGGGTGATTAACCCAAGATTGTATTCTCTGTTAGAAGAATAGAAAGAACAAAATGGCACATGCCAATTAGGGGTCACTGCCCGAGCACACTGCTCACAAGAGGCCCATTGCCTATAAGAGAGACATTGTCTACAAAATAATAAGTATCACCTACTTGAACTAGAGAATAGCATCTTCACCATGCTTGAATCAGTTCCATTTAAGCCTAATACTTCTGCTTTACTTTTCGCTCCTCTGCTCTTTACCACACTCTTATCTCAATAAGATACAGTATGGAATGACTTTGCAATTCATTATTTATACAAGACATCGACTTAGGAATAATCATCTAAGTCGACAAACATCTACAAGAACATTTGCAGGATGTATAACTCATTCGGTCGGTCAGACTTAGGAAGAACACCATCATCCGAAAGTAATTCTTTAATTGCAAGCTCAAACTCTAATGTGGACCACCAATACGAACTGGACATGATCCAAAGATCTCCACAAGCTTTCCTGAATCACGAAGAACATCCACACTTCATCTGCTTTCTGAAATCCTTTTCTCCTTCATCCGGAACCTCAAGAACACAGTCTGTCATCACTGTCACAAAGAAATAGATGCTTGCGGACCTCTAGACCACGGACCAATCAAGTTGTCACTTCACATGGACTTCCTAAACACTCCACCAAATCCGCAAAATAGAATAATGTATTTTTGGATCTCACCAAACCTATTTGTGTCACTCTGTCATCTCTGAACACCTGCCGAAACCAATTTTACTTGAGTGGCCACAACTTCTTCAGATCTTCATGTGGACCTCTGAAATCTTTACTAGATCATCTTAAGACACATATCTACGAACCCTTTGAACCACATCCTCTGATCTTCATCTTAGCTAGGATCTTTAGCTTACTGTCTTCACTGTTCTTCTCTGTTCCTTATCATTAATGCAACAACAGTATGTTGACATCAATGACAACACCGGTTAGACCCATACTTGCAACAATCTCCCCCTTTGTCATTGATGGCAACATATGATGTGAAAAACTATTTTGACCATCAACACAAGAGCTTCTCCTTACTGTCACAACTCCCCCTATCAGCAACAACCATTCACAGGTCTTCTCTTCCTGTATTGCTCCCCCTTTGATCAACAACCATTTGTTTTTCACATGTCTTCTCTCCCCCTTTGACATCAATGGCAAAGGGAACATACTTGCAACTCCAACACTTTAGAATCATAGCAGCTACTCCCCCTAAGTAGCAGCTCTCCATCATCAATCCGAATCACAATATATGACTGTAATATCTGTCGAACTGATGCACATCAGTGCACCTTAGTTCATCACCAGAGGGGCAATAACCCCTAACTTCTCCTTGAGATACTCAAAAGAGTCCTTAGGTAGAGGTTTAGTAAAGATATCTGCAATCTGATCCTTCGAAGGCACAAACTCCAATCTTACTTCATTCTTGTTCACTTGCTCTCTCAAAAAGTGAAACTTGATGGATATATGTTTAGTCTTTGAATGCAACACCGGATTCTTTGATATATTTATTGCACTTGAATTATCACAGAAGATTGTGATAGGCTCCTCATACTCCACTCTTATGTCTCTTAGCATTTGCTTCATCCATAAAACTTGAGTACAACTACCTACTGCTGCAATATATTCTGCTTCTGTAGTGGACAGAGATATTGCCTCTTGTTTCTTGCTCAGCCAAGAAACCAATCTCTTCCCCAAAAAGAATGCTCCACCATTGGTACTCTTCTGGTCATCCACATCTCCTGCCCAATCTGCATCTGTAGATGCATGAAGAGAAAAATCATGATATCTGGGATACCACAATCCATACTCAACTGTCCCTTTTAGATATCTAAAAATCCTCTTGATTGCCATGACATCAGATTCTTTAGGATCAGCTTGAAATCTAGCAACAAGACCAAAAACATCCATAATGTTAGGTCTAGTTTGAGTGAGATATAACAATCCACCAATCATTGACCTATACTTTTTCTGATCAGCCTTAGGAGAGTCATCATCTTTGCTCAATTTACATCTGGTTGCCATGGGAGTATTCATTGGTTTTGAGTCTTCCATCCCAAATTTCTTCAACAATTCTTTCACATATTTGGTCTGAGAAATGAAGATTCCTTTCTTAGTTTGAATGATTTACAGACCCAAGAAGAAATTCATTTCCCCAAGCATGGACATCTCAAATTCACTTTTCATTTGATTTGCAAAAGTTTTGCACATATTATCTCTTCCACCAAAAATGATGTCATCAACAAACACTTCAACAATCAAGATATTTTCATGATCAATTTTGAAATACAAATTACTGTCAGCAGTACCTTTGTTAAAACTAATCTTCAAAAGATGCTTGTCCAATCTTTCATAACAGGATCTTGGGGCTTGCCTCAATCCATACAGTGCTTTCTTCAACTTGCAGACCATATCATCATGATCAGACAATTGAAATCCATCTGGTTGCTCAATGTATACTTCCAAGTCTCCATTCAGAAAGGCAGACTTGACATCCATCTGATAGACTTTGAAGTCCTTGAAGGCAGCAAAGGCAAGAAATAATCTGACTGCTTCAATTCTTGCCACCGGAGCAAAAGTTTCTTCAAAATCAACTCCTTCTATTTGAGAGTAACCCTTGCAGACCAATCTGGCTTTATTTTTTATTACTTCACCAACTTTATTCAGTTTGTTCCGGAAGACCCATTTGGTTCCAATCACATTCTTATTTCTAGGTCTAGGAACAAGATCCCAAGTATGATTTTTCTCAATTTGCATCAGTTCTTCCTCCATTGCTTTAGTCCAGTTTTCATCATTGCAAGCTTCATTCACTGTCTTAGGTTCAATCTTTGAAATCAGACAATACTCTTCTGAATCTTGAGCAATCCTTCTCCTTGTTTGTACACCTTTGCTTTTATCACCTATGATCTGATCTTCAGAGTGGTTTAGTCTTACATGCCTGGGAACTTTGGGAGTTTCTTGCACTTCTGATTCATGATCAGGCTCATTAAAACTCATCTCTTCTTCCTGATTTACCAGATTAGTTTGAATCTGAATTTTAGAAGGGGCTTGGGCTCCTTGAATCAGAGCACCACTCTGATCATCTTCATCATATTCATAAAACCTTGAGGGTTTTTCAATTCCTTCATCAACCTTCACATTTGTACTTTCTATAATCTTTCTCAGTCTCTTGTTATAACACCGGTATGCTTTGCTTTGAGTAGAGTAACCCAAGAATATTCCTTCATCACTTCTAGCATCAAACTTGCCTAGATCTTCATCTCTTTTAATGTAACATTTGCTACCAAAGACTCTGCTACCAAAGACTCTGAAATACCTCACAGTAGGAATGATGCCAAACCAAAGTTCATAAGGAGTCTTACCGGTATTGCTTCTGATTTGTACTCGATTGAGAGTATAGACTGCAGTGCTGACAGCTTCTCTCCAATAGATCTGAGGAACATTTGCTTCCATCATCATGGTTCTAGATGCTTCCTAGATGGTCCGATTCTTTCTCTCCACTACTCCATTTTGCTGAGAAGTCCTAGGAGCAGACAACTGTCTTTTTATTCTATGTTTCTCACAGAAATCTATGAACTCACCGGATGTGAATTCTCCACCTCTATCAGACCTTAGACATTTCAATTTTAATCTAATTTCATTCTCAACCATAGCCTTGAATATTTTGAATTTCTCAAGAGCTTCTGATTTCTCTTTTAGAAAAGTAACCCACATCATCCTGGAGTAGTCATCAATTAATAGCATGAAATATCTATCACCTTGCACACTTATGAACCTTGCCGGACCACAGAAATTAGTATGAACTAAGTTTAATAATCCGGTAGAAGATTGTTCCTTACTTTTGAATGAGACTCTGCTTTATTTCCCCAATTGACATTCTTTGCACAAACTATTTGTAGGTTTCACCAGTTTTGGAAGATCTCTTACAGCTTGAGTGTTGCTTATCTTGATGATATTATCAAAATTCACACGACATCCTCCTATGTCATAACCAACTCTGATCAATTTGCACAAATAGACAACTTTTACCAGTACCAGCTAAATGAAAGATATTACCTTTTGTTTGAGTACCGGATGCAATCTCTGTTCCACAACTTCCAAAGATCTTGCATTTTCCATTCTTGAATTGGAGATCATAGCCTTTGTCAACCAACTGTCCAACACTGAGAAGATTGTGCTTCAATCCTTCAACATACAGTACATTATCAGTTTTGTTCTTTCCATCAAAAGAAATAGTTCCTCTATCTCTGATTCTACCAGTAGAATTATCACCAAACTTTACCACTCCTCCTTCATACCTTTCCAAATCTATGAACTTATTTTTGTCACCTGTCATATGGTGAGAGCATCCACTGTCAATGACCCAATCATCATTTTCTTCAACTTGGGCAGCAATAGCTCTTTCTACAACTTTATGATTGACAGATTTAGAGGGCATTGGATCATCTTCCTTGATGGCAATAAACACCCAATCACTTCTGGATTTGTTTGCTGTCTCTGATTCATCATCTGTTACTCCTTCATTATCATCATCTTCATGAACATAGTAACAATTCTTTTGGAACCTTGATCTATTAGGGTTTGGCCTTGAAAATCTTTCCAGACACCTTGAGGCAAAATGACCAATCTTATTGTAGTTAAAACACTTAAAAGGCAATTTTCCTTCATACTTACTAGATCCTCTTGGCAGTCTTTTTGCAATAAGGGCTTCTAGTTGAGCAGTTTCTGCTTCTTCTTCTTCCAGGTCTTTTCTTGCTTTTTCATACCATGATAGTTTCCTTGAGGAGTTCACTCCCGGATCAAACCTTTGTTTACCTTTCACAGAGGCACTGGCTTTGAATGCAGACTCAGTCTTGGGAGGGGCATCTCCAAACTCAGTCAATTCAAAAGAAGCCAATTTGCCAACCAATTGATCTCTTGTGACACCTGAATGGGCTTTGAATTCTTCAATGGCAACAACCTTGATTTTATAAGAAGCAGGGAGGGATCTGAGAACTTTGCCAATAATCTCATCTTCATCCAAGACTCCACCAGCACATCTAATGCCACAAACAAGCTCATTTACTCTTGGCATAAAAGTAGTGATATTTTCATCTTCTCTCATCTTTAGATTTTTAAATTTTCCTTTCAGACTCTGTAGCCTTGCACATTTAACATACTTGTCTCCTTCATGCAAAAGTTCCAGTTTTTCCCAAATCTCAAAAGCAGTTTGTAGATCAACAACATTTGTCAGCTCTGAATCAGACAATGCACTTAGAAGAGCTTCTTTAGTCTGCAGATTGTTTTCAGCATATGTGATTTCATTTGGGGATTTCGGGCCACCCTATGGAGGAGTATACTTCGTTGAGGCCATGGTCCAGTACTGCATTCCCATACATTGCAAGTGACATTGCATGCGACTTTTCCAAAGATTAAAATTGATTCCATCAAACTTCGGACTATCCTTCTTGTAGGAGGATATCCTGGATCTCCTCAAGTGGTTAAGCTCCTTTTAGAGGAACTTGGCTCTAATACCAATTGTTAGATTCATGATAGACAACTGAGAGGGGGGGTGAATTAGTTGTCCAAAACTTTCTTCCAATTAAGCACTTAAATCCACTTTGTGATTCAGCAGCATAATAATAAATTAATCATGGAAACATAATGCATTAAATCAAGAGTAGAAACATATCAACACATAAGACACCAAGATTTTGATGTGGAAAACCCGGTTAAGGGAAAAACCACGGGGTGATTAACCTAAGATTGTATTCTTTGTTAGAAGAATAGAAAGAACAAAATGGCACATGCCAATTAGGGCTCACTGCCCGAGCACACTGCTCACAAGAGGCCCACTGCCTACAAGAGACGCACTGTCTACAGAATAATAAGTATCACCTACTTAAACTGGAGAATAGCATCTTCACCATGCTTGAATCAGTTCCATTTAAGCCCAATACTTCTACTCTGCTTTTCGCTCCTCTGCTCTTTACCACACTCTCATCTCAACAAGATACACTATGGAATGACTTTGCAATTCCTTATTTATACAAGACATCGACTTAGGAATAATCATCTAAGTCGGCAAACATCTACAAGAACATTTACAGGATGTATAACTCATCCGGTCAGCCAAACTTAGGAAGAACACCATCATCTGGAAGTAATTCTTTAATTGTGAGCTCAAACTCTAATGCGGACCACCAATACAAACTTGACATGATCCAAAGATCTCCACAAGCTTGCCTGAATCACCAAGAACATCCACACTTCATCTGCTTTCTGAAATCCTTCTCTCCTTCATCCGAAACCTCAAGAACACAGTCTGTCATCATTGTCACAAAGGAATAGCTGCTTGTGGACCTCTAGACCATGAACCAATCAAGTTGTCACTTCACATGGACTTCCTAAACACTCCACCAAATCTGCAGAACAGAATAATGCATTTTTGGATCTCACCGGACCTATCTGTGTCACTTTGTCATCTCTGAACACCTGCTGGAACCGGTTTTACTTAAGCTACCACAACTTCTTCATATCTTCATGCGGACCTTTGAAATCTTTACTGGATCATCTTAAGACACATATCTACGAACCCTTTGAACCACATCCTCTGATCTTCATCTTAGCTAGGATCTTTAGCTTACTATCTTCACTATTCTTCTCTGTTCCTTATCATTAATGCAACAACAGTACGTTGACATCACTGACAACACTGGTTAGACCCATACTTGCAACAGTTGTGGCTTCTATGAGATTCATGGATGATGATGATTTCATCAACACTCCAGAGTTCAAAGATTTTTGGTTGAAAATGAAAATGAAAGAATTTGAAGAGAAAGTTGAAATAAATAAAATGGGAGTAGATGAGTCCCAACATGACCAAATTGTGGCCAAGACATTCAAAGAGATTAAGATTGATGAAATAAATGTCAACCCTCAAGAGGCTCGACAAAAGGTCTTGAAAAGCAACATGTTGATCATCCCTGGTATGGAGCTAAAGAAGATGTTTTTATTGGACCAAGTGAGAAGTCAAGTTGATCCGATGATGGTTTCTGAATTTGACTTTGAGGATGGTATGAGTGGTGTTGGGTATAACCCAAAAACTGAGACTTTAGCACTTTGGGCCACTCAAAAGAGTACAAACAAGCCAAGATTGCTAGATGTGATCTACGAATTGAGATGAACTACAATGGTGAAGATAGTAAAGGACACATCAGTTCTGGAGGCAGCTAGATTGACTATGCATTCGACCATGTTCACCTAGGCTATTGTGAGAAATATGCAACTCAAAATGAGTGAGTATGAGAAGAATCAGATTGAAATGAATGATGAAGTGAACAAATTGTACTTGGAGAATGTGAAGCTCAAACAACCATTGAAAGGTATTAATTTTTCTCAGAGCAAGGCAATTGTGCCTTGCCAGCCTCTAATATCTCAAGAAGTTGGTGATACCATTGTTCTTGTTGAGTAGCTCAATGCAATGAATTAGAATTTGGAGAGAGAAATTGAGAAGTTGAAAGAGATAAATGAGGCCACCAAGCAAGAAACAAAGTCCAAGATTTATGGTGTAATTGAAAATATTTTAGAATATAGGGTCAAGTTGGTGTTGGACAAGATTGAGGATGTGCACAGTTACTATTCTACTTTGTCTCAAGCACTAGACCAGATGAATGACAATGGTCCCATAATAGACCCTTTGCTCAAGAAATAGTAGCCAGTCCACCATACTTTGATCACCCTGTGTAAAGTGTTGCAGAGAAACCTAGATGCCCCTACTGCCTTGAAGCCAACCGAGAAAATGGTCAAATTGATCATTGAGGAATTCTGGTGCAGGAGCACCTAAGATAATACCTTGGAGCAAGAAGACAAAAATGACCATGGAAGGAACCTATGTGTTACCTTTTGAGTCGCCCTTGTTTATTTATGTATTGGTAATATTTCTGGATCAAAAGCCGGTTTATCGTGCTATATTCCCGGTCATCCCTTTTTTCGTAAATCGGCTCTTGATCCTTCAATTTTTACCCGTGCGTCGCCTTTGTAAACAAAGTTACTTAAGGTTTGAACCTTTGAACCCTAACCATTCTCAAAGTCTAAAGTTCAATGGTTCAATGTGTCTGAAGTGTCATATAAAGCAAGTTGTTTTGTGTTTGCCTCAAGCGTCTTGGAACTTTCGGGTTGAACTTGAACTTCCCGCTTGAACTCTTCCGCGGGGTTCAAGGTTCAAGGTTCAATATTCATAGCCTTTTCATCCATCAGGTCGCGCAGTTGCCTTATATCATGTGTCGTTGAACTTGAACTTCCCGCTTGAACTCTTCCGCGGGGTTCAAGGTTCAAGGTTCAAGGTTCAAGGTTCAAGGTTCAAGGTTCAAGTTTCAATGGTTCAAGGGTTCAAATATTTGATAAGCTTGGTCCCATTTGCTCCCGCGGTTTTCCAAGCCAAATTTAGCGGGAAAGTTGGAGGAGATTTCGTTAGAAACTCATCATAAAAGCGAGAGCTCTAATTTAACGGAGGCTACGGATAATTATTGTACCTCATGATGGCGCGTCAACATTACTTGCTATTAATGAAGAAATCAGAGTTCACGTCCCTTCAAATATTTTTGGCACTTATTGATCCGAGCGATAAACATTCATTCTGGTAAGTGCCATTGTTAGCCAAGAACAACCCAATTTTAGCAAGTAATCACACTGTGCGACGCGGAGGAGAATAGCGCTGGAAGTGTAAGGCTCTCGTTTTTTCAAGTTTTCGCAGTGCTTTCAAATTTCCTGAAGGTGAGTTCTGTTTCCCCCTGTACTATTCCGAGTTCTTATACTGGAAAGAAGAACCCCTAGAATTTCTGTTATTTTCGAAATTCGAATTGCTATATCATAGTCTTCCCAATATGTCTTTGAAGTCTACATGTTTGGGGGATGAACACGGCCCCAGTCTTATTTATTCCCACTCAGAGTTTGGAGACACCGCATTAGTTCAGTATGACTTGGAGGAATTCATAGAAAGAACAAAGAACCCTGTCCAAACCCCCACAATGAAGAAGATTGTAGACAGTGGTTTAGTGGAAGCTGCAGCCTTTCCTCAGGCCATTCTATGCCCTGAATTGGTTCAAGAATGTATAAACAGATATGACCCCCAGAACAGATGTGTCAAAAATGCCAACGGGGATGTGCTGTTTTGTGTCAACAGACAAACCCTTATGTCTGTGATGAAGATACCGCATAAGGGGGCATATTCCAACCTCGACATTACCTCCTCCAATGGATATTTCTCAGAAAAGAAACCAACTTACAAAAGTGTGATAGCACGGAATTGGCTGCTAAAATTTCAGAAAGGTGGTTCAAGGCTGCCAAGACCCCTCACTAGAGATCATTTAATACAGGAAGTAAGGGATATTGTGGTGTTATTGAACAGATTGAGAGGCAATCAACATGCCTATTACTGGGAAGACTGGATGTATTTTTTTATACAAGTCGTCCTTCAGGGTGAACAATACTTGGATTTCGCCGAGATAATAGCTGACTGTCTGCATCAGAGCTTAAATAATCGTCTGGGCAACAGGGATTTCTTTATGTCTTCTTATCTATTTTACTGTTTAGCCTCCACAAGAGATTGGTTTGACCTGCCTCATGAGCCTTTAGATGAGAGCAGCAAAATTTATCAATATTACTCACAGTTGCAAAGAAAAAATTGTTATGAAAATTACAAGAGGATCAATGATGTCTTCACTGGGAAGATGACCTATGAATTGACAGGCAACCCAGGTAAGAGAATGACCAGTGAAGCAATGCAGCTAATCAGTATCTACGGTAGCTTTTTCATCCAATTCTCTGAGTTCACCTATATCAGAGTTGGGGGATTCGATGGTGAACCAATGAAGTTGCCCAGATATGTATTTGATCGTTTTGTACTAATAGAGGTATGTCGGCAATTGGCACATGTTGATAAAAAATTTCCATCAAAAAGGGGTTGTGGTATTTCTTTTCCTGTTGAACTTGGGCATTATTCATGCCTGTCAACTTCTGATGCTTTAAATCTGGGGGTGAACCTCAAGAGGTTCAATTTTCAATTCTTCACTGCTAGAGCCAAATTCGACAGTAAAAGTTTTGTTAAAGACAACTTAAATTCTGGAACAGGGCACTCACACCTTCCTAAGCTGGAGGATTATTGGATGGATTGTCCAGATGAATTTGAAGTTAGGAGAAGGTTATGGTGCAGATTTTCTTTAAGACAAATAATTACCTTTAATTTAGACATGGACATTTCTGGAATTCTTGTTGATGATGAAGAAGTGGTTGATCCACAATTTGAGAAGGTGGAGCACTTACCCATTCCAGAGGTGGACTGGAGCAAGAGTGAGGAGGACAGGATTGAAATTAAGACCCTCCCGGTGATAAGGAGGACTGAAAAATGGTTGAGAGAAAAGAGGCAACAGGGGTCTCGAAATAAAAATGTTCAACAAATATCTTCAGTGGTTGCATCACCACTTCCCCTGGATCCTTCTAATCAACCTCTTGCTATCTGTGGTGCAGGTGCTTCTGAGCCATCACCTGAGAAGAGCCCTGTCACCAAGAAATCCAGAAGGGTCCTCACAGATATTCTGCCTTCTCGTGTCACCAGGCTGAGAACCAAAGGTAAAAGGAAGAACCCAGTTTCTGAGACAATAATTGTCGACTTAAATTCAGAAGAAGAAGCAGAGGACCCCATGGGGGACAAAGAAGCAAGCCCAACCAGAACAGAAGCAGTTGATACTGGTTCACAGTCAGAGGATGTTTTGGGTACTCCAGAGATGTTGATGATTTCAGATAAACCTTCTGATGGAGAAAAACTCAGGGAGACAACCCCGGCACCGAAGTGGCTAGAGAGCTCTATATCTGACAAAAAGAAGGTGGTTCCTTTCGTTCTCCCTCTGGAAGATATGGTGAGTAAATGTCTGGGGAAGACCCCCAAGTCCAAGAGACTTAAAACAGTGTCCAGGATAGATATTGACCCAAGCACTGGTAACTGGAGTGCAGAAATAGCCAAGCCAGTAACCGAAGGAGAGGTTCAAGATCCTACAGTGCATGATTTCACTGTGGAAAAGATAGACCTCGGTACTGCCTCCAGAGCTGCAGATGTACACCATCTCGAAGCTTCAACTAAAAGAATGGTCAATCGAACCATGAAAGATGAAAGGGACAAAAGAGAATTAAAACAAGCTCTACGTGCAATGGCAGAATATATTGAAGCCATCAACAATCCTAACCCACAGCCAATCTCACAAGTTCCCTTGTCTTTCGACCCAAAGTCACCCGTCAACCAGAAAATGTTAGATCAAGTTCATAGGAGCAAAATGGTCTCAAAAACATTTGATGGCTGGTTAGACAGCATTGAGCAAAGGGGAACTGAGTATATTCATGAACTCAAAGGCATATATGACCTGACTGCTACTACCATTGAAGATCTTAAAGCACAGGTTGCGGTCTGGGCTAAGGACGAGGGCAAGTGGACCAGTGTGACGAACCAAATAGAGGAAGTTCGGAAATATGGGCTGGAAAAGTTTTTGGCAGAGATGAAACTGACTGGTGTGGATGAGGATTTATTGTATGTAAACAAAAAGAATATCGAATGGAGGAACTCCATATCCCGACAAGCACGCTTTGAAGTCTCAAAGCTAATTAAGGAGATAACGGACTTCACTCAGTCATTGCAACGTGATTTACAATGTATCGACGTAAAATACATGAAGGATGATGGAAAGCCTGAAGAAGATGTTGAAGCAGTAGCCCAATCCTTTAGGGATAAGATCCGTTTTGTTAAAGAGAATGATAATATTCTGATTGAGGATTTCTCCAGAGTTTCTAAAGTCGAATCCCTGCTCTACCTCTGCATCGACGCACTCCCCGAACACAAGGAAAAATTCGGGAAAATGCGAAGGGAAAAGGAGGTCTGGAAATTGAGGATGAAGCATATAGGCATACCAAACTTTCCTAAAATTCAGGAGTTCGTGGCTGCCTTTCAGGAGTGGAGAACCCAGCATGCTTCCCAGGCTCTCGATAGCAAATCAGGGGATGCTGATTCATCGCCCCAGTCATAACCGCATCAGCTCTTTCTTTTTCAAGTCCTTTAATTTATGTTATTTCTGGCAACTTTAATCTTTTACGATCAGTTGTTAAAACTAAATCCCGTATGGGTCAGAGTGATGTTAACTCTGGGTTTAATTTGCTCGAGGACATGGTTAAGACTTTGATATATATTTGTTTTTCAGAATTTTTAAAGCGAGAGAGAAGTGAGAAAAAAAAAAGGAAGAAAGGGGAATTTCAGAAAAACTGCGTTTATTTTTACATATATGATGATTGTTTGAAAAATTTTCATCTGTGAATGAAAAGAGGAACGATTGCTGCTTATTTGGATCTGTGCGTCTAAATGTGTGAAATTTGATTTTCTGTGAGAAATCTTCTTTTACCTGGTAATCGCTCTTTGTTTGAACAACCCATCGTGTGTGTTATTTTTCCTTACGAGTTCAACAAATTTATATAAATATATTCATGTATTCGAAGGTACTAAAGTAGAATCTGTGCATTCTATCCTGCTACTGTATGAATTAATCGCATTCATGACATGGCTATGTATGGATGTTAGTCAGCCTTAGGCGTTTTCTGGTTAAAAATGCAATTTAGTTAGTTGAATAGGCTAAAATTCATTGAAAATCATAAAGGGAGCTGTACCTAAATTCAGAGGGGAACTAATTCAAAAGGTTCACCCATTTGTTGTTTAACTCATTTGTTCTTGAAAGAAGGGTATAGGGTCAGAGCAAGTAATTTTCAGAATAAGAGCAAATCTGTTAACCAACACTATGGAACAAATCAAGTCAAATGGAATAGCCTAAAACCAATAATGACATATTTTAATGGTCAAGATGATGTAATGTTTAAATGTCTTGAGGGTCTTGGTAAGGACCCTAGGACCAAAAATGATGTAAGTTGGGCCAATAGTGCCCCTAGAGTCAAATAGAGGTGTCTAAGATCAATAAGAAGGTTTAATGAACCTAAATAAAATCAAACATGATAAATAAATAAGGAAGAAGTTCATTAAATAAGGCAGGAATTCATTAAACCAAAGTTCAGAAATTCAAATTTCTGAATTATGCATTTTGGAGGGAAAGTCAATTTGAGTAGTTTCTTGGTGGTTAAACCAACTCCAACTGATGGGGATTGGTTAAGGAAGTTGGATAGAACTTATGTAAGCATTCCATGGCATTGGATGTACGGACAAGTACCTTGGAGGGAGTTTAGAGGTGCAAAAATTGAATAAAAAATAGAATTTTCTGATTTTTTCTATAAATCTGCTATTGCAGGCCGTACCATTTCTTTGTACGGAACTGTTTTGATCTGAAACCAATTGGATGTGGTAGGGGATTGAGTTAACTTTCATTTGCAATTGGTTTGAGGTTTTTATAGTGAATTTTGAGGGAGATATCACATTTTTTCTGGAACTGCCTGTTTGACTGTGAAAACAGGGATTTTGAGGGTTTGCAATGCATTTTTGGACCTTTCCATGAATGTAGGATTCTGATTCTCATGGAATAGGTCCTTATTAACATGTAACATATGTTTCTAACCCTGACAAAGCAGGAGGAGTGTAAATGGGAGAGGTGATCACCATTTGAAGTCAAGGATTGCTTGTGGAAGAGCATTGAAATGGTGGCATGGTTATAGCAGCCGGAGATCCGTCTTAACAAGGTAACCTTTTTATGTTTGGTACTGTCTAATATGATCATGGAGATGGTTTTAGACCTTTGAATGAGGTCTGGAAGTGATTGGAAGTGGGAGATCTAGGAAGCCCTAGGTTTTAGGCCCTAGATATGAGGTTTTTTGTATTTGAACATCTAAATGAGCAAACCTCCTGATAAGACCTGGAAAATCCTTGGTTTTGAACCCTTTCCTAAGACTGTTTTTAGGTTTGAAGTGTGTGGGACAAGTTTGTCATAGGGTTCCTTTGTAAAATGGTCAATTTAGGCCTTGTAGGAAGGCAGCAGGGTGTTAGGACAGTCACATTTCGTCCAAAACAACAGTAGGTGAGTTTGAGATATGTTTTAGAACTCAATAGAGGGTATCCAAATCAGTCATTTGTTTCAAGAGTGTTTTGGGAAAGTTTGGAGAAAAGTACAGTTTAGTCGCTGAACAAGACTACAAGGATTAGGCCTGTTTAAGGGGAATTGTCAAGAATCTATCAAATTGGTTTGTGAAACCTTTGGAACCTTGTTGGTTGGGGTAGGTTGAGACCCTAGAAGGTGCTAGAATTCATCTGAGAAGTTGGAATCCAAACTTGACCCCTTTGGTGGAGTTTAGGACACGAGGAAGGCTAGAGAAGTCTTATTGGTTGAAGCCCACAAACTATTGAAACCTTTTGATCTTGTTAGATTATCTTTGGAGACCTAACACCTCTGCATCAAATTCCAATATGCATATGGAGAGAGCCAGAAGATGAAAGCAAAGATGGAATCCTTTGGCACTTTTAAGCATCAGTTTATTCTAGGCATCCTTGGTGAACATAATCAGCTTAAAGTGTTTGAAAAATGGAATAAGGAATGTGAACAAATGGTCTCTCGAATGTTGAGCATTTGCAAAAGGATGAAGAATTGAATGTTCACAATTTTAATTTGATTTTGGATAGAATAATTGCATTGGACACAAGATATGCAAAGTTTATCTCAGACAGTCGAGGACTTCTCAACAAGAGATGGAAAGATCATCAGACAAATATGCTTCAAATTCAAGAGTACAAGTGGCCCAGTGATTATACCATGTATAAATGGGAATAGGCATATTTGTCTATAGAAGTTTGATTAGACCAAGTATGCATTGGAGCTTTTGAACCTCAAGTTGGTGTCTACAGTCACCAAATCATCATCAACAAACCTTGAATGTCCTTCTTTTGTCTCTTTCTTGTTTTTTATATTTCATCAAATGTATTTGCATATTTAGCGGTCCTATTAAGACTTGCTAAATGCAAATATTGTAATATGTCATATCAAAGGGTGGGAATATGAAAAGTCATTTTTAGAATGTGAACGGTCTGAAGCTTGTTGCTTCCTTCATTCCTATAAGAAGGAAACCAAGACTGTGGGGAAAGCTCTCTCTGGAAATTGGATTATGGAAAGATACATTGTAAAGGCCTATTTTCTTAAGCATATCAATGAAAAAGATGCATTTCTCTGGTGTCTAAATTCTAGTACTCAATTATTTGTTGAATATTATTGATAGAATTTTATCTAGTTGTCTCCATTTTGTTGTCTCCTTATTATTTAAATTAGCATATCAAGCATATGTCTAGTTTATCAAAACATAATTCATGTTTTGTGTGATTTGTCTAATAGGGTTTCTTCATGTAAGGATTAAATTCCTTTAAACAAGTCACAGTAATCTGGAGGTTTCAATTGGATAAGTAAGAAGAACATGGTAAAAAACAATTTTGCATGTTTATGCAAGTCATAAACAATATTGTGCCAAATAATTTGAGTTATAACTAGAAGGAAGACACAAATCTATCTATATTCTAACTCTGTTACCCAGGAAAGGCACCGATCAATTCATTTCCAAGTCCATTCCTTGTATAATATTCTAAAATCCAATTTTGATTTTCTATTATAGGAGTATGAGTAGTGGTTAGTAAAAGTTGAAGAATCTATTTTCAAATCATATGCCAATTTGAAGTAGATTAAATAGGATGATTTAATTGAAAAAATTCCATAAAATCCATAATCTACTCATTATTCACCAATCAATTTTGAGGACTTAATATTCTATGGTGAAAATAAGGTAATACCCACCTAGGTACAATAGAGCCTAAAGTGTAGAGAATTCCAATCATTTTGGTTGACTCCGTTCGTTGGCCAATTCACTTGTAAAACCTAATTATAAAGACTGGCATGCTTTTAGGGTTTTGGTGACTCTACTGGGGAGTTGCTTATAACAAGAAAAGAATTTGAATCTCATCCTAGAGCTCTAGAAGACTAAAATACTATCTCAGTATTTTCCTCTTTTTCTAAAAGGAGGTGGCGACTCTTGAATCTTTGATGGTTTGAATTGTAGATCAAAGAAATCTAACATCACAATTTTCCAACATGGACGGTAGATCTTTGGTAAATTAAAACAATAAAAATAAAAAAATTGTAGAAAAGAATAAGGAGGGTTCAAAGCCCCTTTCTATTTCAGGTGTATCCACTGGTGATGGAGAAGTTTCTACAAATATACCTGTGATTATTGAATCACATGAGAACATTCAAAATGAGTAGGGCCATGCTTCTGGACAACCTTATATTGTATTCAAAACTCCTTTGATTGAGCATGGATTGCACATAAATGAAGAGTTTTCTCCAAGAGGTTCTCATAACCTTCTTGAGCATAATAGCCTATACAGGTCTGTGGTTGAGTTTCAACTAGATTTACAAAAGATGAAAGAAAATGAGGAGCACATGCATGAAGAGGTGAGACAAGAAGAATCAAGAAGGGATTATGAGCAGAGAATGGCTCAGCAATATGCTAAGAGTTCACAATATAAGACTGGGGAGCAAACACCCAAAATGGTACGTTTTACTAATGCCAATGTTGTTTCAACTTCAAAGAGAAAATTAACTGACTAGGAGTTGAAATGAGAGGTAGAGCATATGACAATAGAAGTTGAGAGGCTCAAATTGTTAAGAAGACAACAAGAATTAGAACAAGAATTGCCCCAGTTGAATTTCCAACCTATTTCAAATGCATTACAACACAGACCTATCAATAATCAGGCTACATATGCAAATACAAGTGGTCCTTTGGTCTCACAGGTATCCCACAATACAGTCAGAAGACATGGTAATGTAGGTAATGTTCCTCATATACAACACAATGTCTCTACACCACAGATATTGAATCAAGTGAGTGCTCCAATGACTTCTCAAGTAAGTGCTTATCATTTTCCTCCTAGACAAGGAGGAGTAAGGATTCAAAATTAGGGATATAATCAATATGCAGGGCAGTACAAATATCAATATCTTGCTTCACATCAAAATCCACAAGTCAATATGTACAATCCTGGAGGTGCCTACCACAATGTGCAACAAGGTGTGTACCAACAACCTCAACAACAAGGACCTCAGCACCATCAGTATCAGCCTCATCAAAGGCAAAATCCATTTGCAAGGGGGCCGATGAATGTGGATATATTCAGGCAACTTGATTTCTTTGGCATCCGGGGATATCCAAATGATATTGATAATAAGGTAAGAAAAGCAATTCCAAAGTTTTCTGGTAATAATGCTATTTCAGGAGAAGATCATATAAGAACATTTCAAACTATCATGGTTAATTTTGATGTGCAACATGAAGATGTTCATATGAAATTATTCATGCAATCTTTGACTAGTGATGCAAGAGATTGGTATAGAAATTTGCCTGATGCATCAGTCAGCTCTTGGGATGAATTCAAAAGAATATTCAAGGACCAATATGTTGACCATTCTAATCCAAAATTTGCTTTGCATGAATTGACAAATATTTAGAAAAATTATAATAAATCAGTGGAAGATTTCAATACTAGATTTATGAAGCTATTCAACAAAATTCCACATCATCTAAAACCTACAGATCCTATGTGCTTGGTATTCTATTTGAATTCTTTTGATCCAAAGACATGGTATGAACTCAAAATAAGAAACCCTCATGTTCTTACGGAAGCATTCAAAGCTGCCTTGAATATAGAAAATAATAGAAAAGCTTCAGGGAAAATTGGTAGAAGAGATGAAGTCAAGATATTGCAAAATCCTAAGGCTCATCAAAATAGGCAGCCAAAAGAAGAAGACAAGCTGGAGAAGGTTTGGAATGTTGTTAAGGATTTATCATATAAGGTGGCAAGAAATGAAAAAGGAATATCTTATGATAAATCCAATTATCACAGGAATGAAAGGCCAAGGTTGCAGGATATGCCCTATAAAACAAATTGGAAAGATGGGAGGCCCTTGGTTGAAAATCAGAAGCAAAATGTCAACAGAGACACACCTGACCCATTGAAGAGACATGGAGCAAATATGGTAGAAGATACTCCATGGTGTGTGCTTTACAACTTGCCTCATTCCCTTGACTATTGTGTGGTTGTATAGCCAATCCAAGAAAATGAGATCCCATATGATCAGGAGAGAGATGAGCATACTATAAATATGCTGGCAGTCAGGCCTTATGAGGTAGAAAGAGATTATTCTTCTTCAGAAGAGGATGGATTAGAGTATGATGTAAATCATTAGAGGTATAACAATCATGTTGGCCAGCAAGAAGTATTCTCTGATCAAGAGGATAACATCATAAGAGATTCTTACGTCTGCTCTACAAATTCACAGTTAAATCAAGCTCAGTTAAGGAGACCTACTGAAGAAGAAATAAAGACACTTATAGTTGCTGCTATAGCACAAGCTAGAAGCAACTACAACCTCAGAAATAGAACTGTCAATGCTGATCAAGGTACACCTGGGAGTTTGTTCATGAAGAATCAACAAGTTGATAAGAAAGTTGCCCCATAACTTCAAAAGGATGATGCAAATAGAAATACCCAAAGGGTAACTCAAAAAATATGTCCCCAGAGATACAACAAAGGCTGATCAAAGTAAAACAAGGAGTGACTCTAAGCAACAAGTAATAAAGAGAAGAAACTTGCCAAAGTGGAAGTGAGCAAAATAGAACCTTTGACAGGTATGCCCTCTTTTGATATAACTCAGGGTTTGTCTCAAATCAAATTATCAGTTCCATTAATGGAAATGATGAAAATTGATGAATATAGAAATAGTGCTGTGAAATTAATTTCAAATATTCCAAATAACCCTGAAGTTCATAGCAAGGGTCAGAATGAATCAAAAAAGAATAAGAAGCAAGTAAACAATGTCAAGGGAGAAGCCATGAAGACTCCTGAGATTTACTTGGGGACTACTTTGATAAAGAGTCCATCCCAAGTTAATCCTTTCTATACCACATTGTTGATCAATAATATAAGTTGGCAAAGAATTATATGATAGACTCAGGAGTAACAATAAATATCATGCCTATGGTAGTCATGAAAGAACTTGGTCTATGGGTTGACTCTACATATGAAAAGTGTTATGTTGTGGATAATAGGTCAATCCCTGTCATTGGTATCATGTGGGATGTGGAGATAATTGGCTGCTTATCCTGAAGCTACATATAGGACTGATATCACTTTGGTTGATATTCCACCATATTATGGTATGTTATTATCAAGACAATGGATTGCTGCAGTTGGTGAAAATTTTCAATTGGATCTATCATATGCAACCATACTAGTGAATGGAAAAGAGGTCAAGTTATACAGAGAACCAAGATTTGAGCAAGTGGTAGAAAGAATTGATCCTAATCAAATAAACTGCTTTTGTGATGTGGACTTGGGATGTTTCAGGGTTGAACAATCATAACCTAAATTACAAAACAATGATCCAATTGGCAATGCAGTTCAATTGGATAAAAATGGTGTTTGGCAAATGTATTTTGATGGGACCTGCAGTAAAGAAGGAAATAGAGCTGGTGTAGTCTTCATTGCTCCTAGTTGGTAAAACTTTCAAGTATTCATTTATGTTATCATTTGAATGCATTAATAATATAGCAGAATATGAAGCATTACTATTGGGCTTGAATTTTGCTGTAAAAAATGGAATCAAGCTATTGATTGTATATGGATATTTCGAGTTGGTTGTTTCACAGGTAAGATCTAGATATGCCACAAAGAATAAAAGGCTCAAGCAATATAAACATGTTGTGTGGGATACAATTGAACTCTTTGATGCATTCTCAATAGAGTGGGTAGATAGGTCAAAGAATTTGATGGTTGATTTTCTTGCAAATATTGCTTTGATAAGGGATGACATTACATTGACTAGTGTCTCAGAGATAGAACTCAAGACTAGACCTTATATTCCTAACAATGTATATAGTTGGCAAGTGTTCAATGATGATAAGGATTTGGTAAATTTTCTTCAATGTGTAGGCAGATATGAGGCTCAAGAGATAGACTTTAATGCTTTTGTTGAAAGTGTTGATGGTAAGGACACTATTTTTGGTCAGGATATTGTACAATTGAAAACAAATAAAATTCCAAAAGGTCTAGTGGCTTTGGAACATGTTTTTGATGGAAATGACATGTCAACTTTGAAGCAAACACCAGTTCATGAGGATGATCTTGAAGAAGTGAATCTCGACACTATTAATGCTCCAAAGAAAGTGTACATAGGCAAGAAAATTAGTCCAAAAGTCAAGGACATGCTTATAAGCTTGCTAAGGAAATAAAAACATGCATTTTCATGGTCCTATGAAGATTTGAAATCCTATAGAGAAGACTTATTTTAGCATGAGATCCCACTAAATCTGGATGCCAAACCTTTTAGGCAAAGACAAAGGCCTATCAAACCTGTTTTAGCACCAAAAATGCAAGAAGAATTGATGAAGCTCAGGGATAGTGGTATAATCAAGCTTATCAGGCATTCTTCTTGGGTTTCAAATTTAGTACCAGTCAGGAAGAAAAATGGTGATATAAGGCTGTGTGTAGATTTTCGTAATCTAAATATTTCATCATTGAAAGATAACTATCCACTTCCAAATATGGAGGCTATCTTGCAGAGGGTGACAAGATGTGAATTGTTTTCCATGATGGATGGGTTCTCTGGTTACAATCAAGTCAAAGTTAAGGAATCAGAGTAGTACAAAATTGCCTTTACTACACCTTGGGGTACCTATGTTTATGTAAGGATGCCTTTTGGCCTCACAAATGCTGGTGCCACATTCTAAAGAGCTATGGATGTAGCTTTTGCAAATCTAATTAATGTCATAATGGTTGTATACCAAGATGATTTGACAACATATTCAAAGAAAGCAGAGGATCACTACTTACATTTGGAAAAGATATTTGTAAAGGCACTTGAATATGGCATATCTTTTAATCCTAAAAAGTGCTAATTTGCAATACTGAGGGCAAGATGCCTGGGCATATAGTCTCTAAAGAAGGTGTAAGAATAGATCCAGAGAGGGTTGCAGCAATTGATAAGATTCCCATCCCTAAAATGGTAAAAGCTATCTAGTCATTTTTTGGGCAGATTAATTTTGTTAGAAGATTTATTTCTAACTTTGCTGAAATTGTGAAGCCCATTGCAAAAATGTTAAAAAAGGGATCAAAGATTGATTGGACATTGTAAGCTATTGAGCCATTCTCAACAATCAAGAGGGCAATCAAAGAAGCTCCAGTTCTGAAATCTCTTGACTTTGGTAAGCCATTCCAATTTTCTTTTGCCTCTTTTCACACTGCTGCTGCTATCATGTTATAGAAGAATGAAGAAGGGCATGAACAACCAATTTAAATTTTTGGCAAATCACTTCAAGGAGACGAATTGAAGTACGATGCTACTAAGAAACAAGTTTATGTGCTTGTAAGGGCAATGAAAACATTTAGACCCTGCTTGGTAGGAGCACAAGTAACTGCCTATGTACCAAATGCAGCAGTCAAGGATGTCCTCATACAAACAAAGGTTACAGGAAGAAGGTGTAGATGGATAAATAGTATCCAAGAATTCAATATTAACATCCAAATCACCAAACTTGTAAGAGGACAAGGGTTGGCAAAATTAATGGTTGAATCCAATTTGGAGGCTGCACAGGTATGTGATGTTGAACAAGAAGAAGGTATTGTGTCTAGTATTGAACATACACCCTGGTATACTAATATGGTTCACTACCTTAGACACATGAAGTGCCCAGATGGATTGAATGAAAATAAAAAAAGAACACTAAAGCTACAAGCATCAAGGTATGTATTCATGAATGGTGATTTGTTCTTGACAGATAAAGATGGTGTTCTACTCTTGTGTCTGGATCTGGGATAGGCATAAAGGATTCTAAAGGAGATGCATGATGGTGTATGTGGTGGATATTTTTTAGCTAAGACCACTACACATAAGATATTAAGAACAATCTTTTTTTGGCCAACTATTTTTATTGATGCTCATAGACATGTAAGAAAATGTGAAGCATGTTGTATTTAGGACAGACAACTGAGAGGGGGGGGTTGAATCAGTTGTTACCAAATCCTATTCCTTATTCACTTTAAACCTTCTTATATTTCAACATCATATCAAAGATTCAATCATGAAAGCATAATGCAATAATTCAAGAGCATAAACAAATTCAATACATATAACATCAAGATTTTAACGTGGAAAACCCGGTTAAGGAAAAAACCACGGGGTGACTAACCCAAGATTGTATTCTCTGTTAAAAGAATAAGATGAATAAAATGACACTTGTCCGTTAGGGCTCACTGCTTGAGCACACTACTCACAAGAGGCCCACTGCCTATAGGAGACACACTGTCTACAGAAGAATATAAGTATTACATACTTGAACTAGAGATTAGCATCTTCACTATGCTTGAGTCAGTTCCATTTAAGCTCAACACCTCTGCTTTGCTTTTCGCTCCTCTTCTCTACTATGTTCTCCTCATCACCACTTAATGCATTTGAATGACTTCGCAACTCTTATTTATACATGACATCGACTTTGGAATGATCATTAAAGTCGGCACAACATACACTTATTTTATTACAGAGCAATTACAAAAATACAACTTGACTTATTACAAAAACTTCATGCACATCACTACACTGACGGCCACACATAGCTAGGACTTCAATCTTCTTTGAGGAACACGCCATGCTTCGCAAAACATCTTCAAGATCATTCACAACATGCATAAATCATCCGGTCGGCCAAGATTAGGAAGAACACTATCACTTGAAGGTAAATATTTATTCATGGGCTCAATCTTCAATGCAGACTACCAACAAAAATTGGACACAATCTAGAGACCCCCACAAGCTTGCTTGAATCACCAAGAACATCCGCACCACTTCTGCTTACTGTAATCATTCGCATCTTCATACGGAACCTCAAGAACACAGTCGCCCATCACTGTCACATTCGAAGGATTGCTTGTGGACCTCCAAACCATGAACCAATTGAGTTGTCAATTCAAATTAGCCTCCCAAACAAGCCACCAGATCTTTAGAACATGATATTGTATTTTTGGATCTCCCAAGACCTATTTGTGTCACTATGTCACCTCTGAACAGTTGCCAGAACCAATTTTACTCTCATGGCCATAACTCCTTCATATTTTCATGTAGACCTCTCAAATCTTGACTGGATCATCTTCAAACACATATCTACAAACCCTTTGATGCGCATTCTCTGAACTTCATCTAGTTGGGATCTTCACTTCATAGAGCTTTACTATCTTCACTGTTCTTCTCTATTTCTGAAAGGACTAATTTTCTCAATATCCTCAGCACACAATTCATCCAATCCTTGACATCAATGCAACAGGAGTATGTTGACATCAATGACAACACCGGTTAGGCCCATACTTGCAACAATCTCCCCCTTTGTCATTGATGGCAACATATAATCTGAAAAACTATTTTAACCATCAAGACAAGAACTTCTCCTCACTAACTGACATAGTTTTCACATGTCTTCTCTCCCCCTTTGACATCAATGGCAAAGGCCACATACTTGCAACTGCTTCTCATACTTCAGAATCATATTGACTGCTCCCCTTGAGTAGCAGCTTCCTAACATCAATCTGGATCACAAGATATGACTGTGGGATCCACTGGACTGGTGCACATTAGTGCACCTTAATTCATAACCGGAGGGGTAATAACCCCTAACTTCTCCCTGAGATACTCAAGAGTCCTTAGGTAGAGGTTTAGTAAAAATGTCTACAATCTGATCCTTTGAGGGCACAAACTCCAATCTGACTTCATTCTTGTTCACCTGCTCTCTCAAAAAGTGAAACTTGATGGATATATGTTTTGTCTTTGAATGCAACCCTAGATTTTTTGATATGTTTATTGCACTTGAATTATCACAGAAGATTGTCGTAGGTTCTTCATACTCCACTTTGATATCTCTTAGCATTTGCTTCATCCACAATACTTGAGTGCAACTACCTGCTGCTGCAATATACTCTACTTTTACAGTGGATAGAGATATTGCTTCTTGTTTCTTGCTTAGCCAAGAAACTAATATTTTTCCCAAAAAGAATGCACCACCACTGGTACTCTTCCAGTCATCCACATCTCCTGCCCAATCAACATCTGTATATGCATGAAGAGAGAAATCATGATCCTTAGGATACCATAATCCATACTCAACTATTCCCTTCAGATATCTAAGAATTCTCTTGATTGCCATGACATGAGACTCTCTAGGATTAGCTTGGAATCTGGCAACAAGACCAACAACATTCATAATATCAGGTCTAGTTTGAGTAAGGTAGAGCAGTCCTCCAATCATTGATCTGTACTTTTTCTGATCAGCCTTAGGAGATTCATCATCTTTACTCAGCTTATATCTGGTTACCATGGGAGTATTCATTGGCTTTGAATCTTCCATCCCAAATTTCTTCAACAATTCTTTCACATATTTGGTCTGTGATATGAAGATTCCTTTCTTTGTTTGAGTGATTTGCAGACCCAAGAAGAAAGTCATTTCCCCAAACATAGACATCTCAAATTCACTTTGCATTTGATTTGCAAAAGTCTTGTACATACTATCTTTCCCTCCAAAAATGATGTCATCAACAAATACTTCAACAATCAAGATATTTTCATGATCAATCTTAAAATATAGATTACTCTCAGTAGTACCTTTGTTGAAACCAATCTTCAAAAGATGTTTGTCCAATCTTTCATACCAGGCTCTTGGGGCTTGTTTGAGTCCATACAATGCCTTCTTCAACTTGCAGACCATATCTCCATGATTAGACAATTGAAATCCATCCGGTTGCTCAATGTATACCTCTTCTTCCAAATCACCATTTAGGAAAGTAGACTTGACATCCATCTGATACACCTTGAAATCTTTGAAGGTAGCAAAAGCAAGAAATAATCTGACTGCTTCAATTCTTGCCACCGGAGTAAAAGTTTCTTCAAAGTCAACTCCTTCTACTTGAGAATAGCCCTTATAGACTAATCTGGATTTGTTTCTTACTACTTCACCATCTTCATTCAATTTATTCCGGAAGACCCATTTAGTCCCAATCACATTTTTGTCCTTAGGTCTGAAACAAGATCCCAAGTGTGATTCTTTTCAATCTACATCAATTCTTCCTCCATTTCTTTAACCCATCTTTCATCATTACATGCTTCACTTACTATTTTTGGTTCAATCTTTGAAATCAAACAATACTTCACTAAATCTTGAGCAATTTTTCTTCTTGTTTGAACACCTTTGCTTCTATCTCCTATGATCTGATCTTCAGAATGATTCAATCTTACATACCTGGGAGATTTGGGATGCTCTTGCACTTCTAATTCTTGGACAAGTTCATGCAAACTTGTCTCTTCTTCTTGTATTTCAGGATTTTCCAGATCAATCTAAATTTGAACTGGAGTTGGGACTTATTCTCCTTAGTCTGAGACATCATTCTAATCATCTGTATCATACTCATAATACCTTGAGGGACTTTCCATGCCTTCATCAACCTTCACATTTGTACTTTCTACAATCTTTCTCAATCTCTTGTTATAACACCGGTATGCTTTGCTTTGAGTAGAATATCCCAAGAATATTCCTTCATCACTTCTAGCATCAAACTTGCCAAGGTCTTCATCTCTTTTGATATAGCATTTACTACCAAAGACTCTGAAATACTTCATAGTAGGAGTGATGCCAAACCAAAATTCATAAGGGGTCTTACCAGTATTGCCTCTAATTTGTATCTGATTAAGAGTATAGACAGTAGTGCTTACAACTTCTCTCCAATAGATCTGAGGAACATTTGCTTCCATCATCATGGTCCTAGATGCTTCCTGGATGGTTTGGTTCTTTCTCTCCACTACTCCATTCTGCTATGGAGTCCTTGGAGCAGATAACTGTCTCTTTATCCCATGTTCCTCATAGAATGGTATGAACTCACCAGATGTGAATTCTCGAACTCACTAGATGTGAATTCTCTACCTCTATCAGACCTGAGGCATTTTATGTTTATGCCAGTTTCATTTTCTACCATAGCCTCGAATATTTTGCACTTCTCAAGGGCTTCAGATTTCTCTTTCAAGAAAGTCACCCACATCATCTGGGAGTGGTCATCAATCACTAACATGAAATACCTATCTCCTTGTAGACTCCTGATTCTTTTCAGACCACAGAGATTAGTGTGCACCAAGTTTAACAATCTGGTTGAAGATTGTTCCTTACTTTTGAATGTGACTCTATTCTACTTACCCAACTGACATTCTTTGTACAAACTGTTAGTAGGTTTCACCAGTCTTGGAAGATCTCTTACAACCTGATTGTTGCTTATCTTGATGATATTATCAAAATTCACGACACATTCTCCTATGCCACAACCAACTCTGATCAATTTGAACAAATAAGCAACTTTTTCCAGTACCAACCAAGTGGAAGATGTTACCTTTTGTCTATGTATCGAATGTAATCTTAGTACCAAAGCTTTCAAAGATCTTGCATTTTCCATTTTTGAATTGGAGATCATAGTCTTTGTCCACCAACTATCCAACACTGAGAAGATTATGCTTCAGACCTTCAACATACAAAACCTCACTGGTTTTGTTCTTTCCATCAAAGGAAATGGTTCCTCTGCCTTTAATTCTGCGAGAAGAATTATCTCCAAACTTTACAACTCCACCTTCATATCTTTCCAAGGTTAAGAATGTACTCTTGTCACCAGTCATATGGTGAGAGCATCCCCTGTGAATAACCCATTCATCCTTTTCTTCAACCTGAGAAGCCAAAGCAATTTCTATCATCTTATGATTGGCAGATTCAATAGGCATTGGATCTTCTTCTTTGATGGCAATAAATACCCAGTCACTTCCAGGTTTGTTTCCTATCTCAAATTCATCATCTGTTACTCCTTCATCATCATCTTCTTAAACATAGTAACACTTCTTCTAAAACCTTGATCTATTAGGGTTTGGCCTTGAAAACCTCTCCAAACATCTTGAGGCACAATGACCAATCTTATTGCAGGCAAAGCATTTGAAAGGTAATTTTCCTTCATACTTACCGGATCATCTTGGTAGTCTCTTTGCAATGAGGGATTCAAGTTGTTCAGCTTCTAATTCATCCTCTTCTAGATCTTTCCTTGCTTTATCATACCAAGTTGATTTCCTTGAGGAAATTTCTCTTGGATCATATCTTTGTTTGCCTTTTGTAGAGGCACTAGCTTTGAATGCAGATTCAGTCTTGGCAAGTGCATCACTAAACTCAGCCAACTCAAATGTAGATATCTTACCAACCAATTGATCCCTTGTAATAGTTGTTAAAGATCTGATTTCCTTAATAGCAGCAACTTTGTATTTGCAAGCAGGAGGTAAAGATCTAAGAAATTTGGCAACAATCTCATCTTCATCCAATATTCCACCAGCACATCTAATGCCACATACAAGCTCATTTACTTTTGACATATATAAAGTGATATTCTCATCTTCACTCATCTTCAAGTTTTCAAACTTTCCTTTCAGACTTTACAGCTTGGCACACTTAACATATTTGTCTCATTCATAAAGATTTTCCAGTTTTGTCCAAATTTCATGAGCAGTCTTCAATCCCATAACATTTGTTAGCTCTGAATCAGACAAGGCACTTAGTAGGGCTTCTTTAGCTTGAAGATTATTGTCTGCATCTCTGACTTCATCTAGAGTTGTTGGACCATTCTTTGGGGGAACATATTTAGTTGTGGTTATGTTCCAATACTGATCTCCCATGCATTGTAAGTGACATTCCATGTGGCTCTTCCAGGCAGTGAAGTTTGTTCCATCAAACCTTGGACTGTCCTTCTTGTAGGTCGACATCCTGGATCTCCTCAAGTAGTTAAGCTTCTTCTAGAGGAACTTATCTCTGATACCAATTGTTGTATTTAGGACAGACAACTGAGAGGGGGTTGAATCAGTTGTTACCAAATCCCGGTCCTTATTCACTTTAAACCTTCTTATATTTCAACAACATATCAAAGATTCAATCATGAAAGCATAATGCAATAATTCAAGAGCAGAAACAAATTCAACACATATAACACCAAGATTTTAACGTGTAAAACCTGGTTAAGGGAAAAACCACAGGGTGACTAACCCAAGATTGTATTCTCTGTTAAAAGAATAAGATGAATAAAATGGCACTTGCTAGTTAGGGCTCACTGCCCGAGCACACTGCTCACAAGAGGCCCACTGCCTACATGAGACACATTGTCTACAAAAGAATATAAGTATTACATACTTGAACTAGAGATTAGCATCTTCACTATGCTTGAGTCAGTTCCATTTAAGCTCAACACCTTTGCTCTGCTTTTTTCTCCTCTTCTCTACTATGTTCTCCTCATCACAACTTAATGCATTTGAATGACTTCACAACTCTTATTTATACATGAAATCAACTTTGGAATGATCATTAAATTCAGCACAACATACACTTATTTTATTACAAAGCAATTACAAAAATACAACTTGACTTATTACAAAAACTTCATGCGCATCACTACACTGTCAGCCACACATAACTGGGACTTCAATCTTCTTCGAGGAACACGCCATGCTTCGCAGAACATCTTCAAGATCATCCACAACATGCGTAAATCATCCAGTCGACCAAGACTAGGAAGAACACTATCACCCAAAGGTAAATCTTCAATCACGAGCTCAATCTTCAATGCAGACCGCCAACACAAACTGGACATAATCTAGAGACCCCCACAAGCTTGCTTGAATTACCAAGAACATCTGCACCACTTTTGCTTACTATAATCATTCACATCTTCATTTGGAACCTCAAGAACACAATCGCCCATCACTATCACATTAGAAGGATTGCTTGTGGACCTCCAAACCATGAACCAATTGAGTTGTCAATTCAAATTAGCCTCCCAAACATGCCACCAGATCCGCATAACATGATATTGTATTTTTGGATCTGACCAGACCTATTTGTGTCACTCTGTCACCTCTGAATAGTTGCCAGAACTAGTTTTACTCTCATGGCCATAGCTCCTTCATATTTTCATGCGGACCTCTCAAATCTTGACTGGATCATCTTCAAACACATATCTACAAACCCTTTGATGCACATTCTCTAAACTTCATCTAGCTGGGATCCTCACTTCATAGAGCTTTACTGTCTTCACTATTTTTCTCTGTTTCTGATAGGACTAATTTTCTCAATATCCTTAGCACACAACTCATCCAATCCTTGACATCAATGCAACAGGAGCCAGTTAGGCCCATACTTGCAATAAAGCATGCCAATTTTTTTTTGGTAAATTGAAATATCATGGAGCTTTATCTCTAAGACATATGCAAATTGATGCTCCCTTTCATCAATGGGGTATTGATTTTATAGGAGAGATAGCAGATAAGTCAAGTGGTGGGCATAGATGGATTTTTACTGCCACTGACTACTTTACTAAATGGATTGAAGCAGTTCCAACTAAACAAGCTACTAGTAAAGTAGTCATAAAATTCTTGTTGGAAATTATTATCACCAATTTTGGAGTTCCTGTAAGAATTGTCAAAGACAATGGTATGTGTTTCAGATATGATGAATTCAAGAAATTTTGTGAGTCTTATGCAATAATTATATCATATGCCTCTCCATATCATCCCCAAGCTAATGGTCAAGCAAAGTCCACTAACAAGAGCATCATGAAGATAATCAAAAGAATGCTTGATAATAACAAAAGGGCATGGGACTCAAAGTTAGAGCTTGCATTATGGGCAGATAGAATCACCATAAAAAAGGCTACTGGCAAGTCACCTTTTGAGTTAGTCTATGGAGCTCAAGCAAGAATTCCAATGCATAATCTTTTGCCTGTTTATAAATTAATATTGCAGGAGGATTTAGATGTGCCTGAGCTAATGGAAGAATTGATGGAGCAATTGGCAAAGCTGGATGAAATCAGAAATCAGGCACAAAATCAAAATGAAAAAATGTAGGTACAAATGAAATATCTTTTTAATAAGAAGGCTAAGGACCAAAAATTTTAGGTTGATGATATGGTTCTTATGTGGAATGCTCTAAGTCAAGACAAAGCAAAGCATGGAAAATTTGAGGCTCTGTGGCTAGTACCATTTGTCATTGTTGGAAAATGTGGTGAAGATTCATATTACTTGCAAAACATGGTGGGTGAGAATCAGGAATTGCAAATGCATGGACAATTTCTGAAACACTTCTTTTCTTAAAGAAGATAAATTCCATGCACAGTAGTTTAGGTTTTTCCCAATTTTGGTTTTCTTTGTTATGTACAAGTTTTGTGTTTTTGGTCTAGACCCTAGAGAAATGTTTTGGATCCTTGCAATGTCTAGATAGCCATTCATCACCAACTAGAGACACTATTAGGACTGGCAAATTTTCACCTAGCTTACATTCAATTCTTGTTAAACCCTAGTTCCAAAATCCACCAAGATAATCCTAACTCCTGTGCTATTCATTTTCCAAGTTCAAAAAATCACATGTCATACCTTCATCTGATTCATCTTCCTTTGTATATGTATAATTTCCTTGTATATTTTGTGTTTTGGCCTTCACCGCATTCTCGCGAAGTCATGAAATAAGCCCTAAAGTCATTTGTGGGGATGCAGGGGTTTGTGGCATGTCAAAGTATTTCACTGCACCACCGCAATGAATAAAAAGTTAACCAACGGGCCGATGGTAAACAAAGAATGACCACTAAACTGTTACCACGGCTCCGCGATGTGTATATCATAGTGGATGTGGGCTAGCACTGAGAAATAAGCCTAACAACAAATGTTTACCACAGCCCCACAAAGGGAACAACATGGCATGGGCACTAATTGGTGGGATGGCGGTAAGAGATGGTGAATTAATAGTGGCTACCGCAACCCTGCGATAAGAACAACATGACCTTTTCAAAGCCTGCGATGTTGCGGTTGGAGGTTAATGAAGCATCAAGCGGTCACCGCAGCCCCACGATGGTGAAGTCTGAGCATTTTGAAAGCTCGTGGGTTGGTGGTAATAAGACAAAGAGGTATCGCTATCCCGCAATAAGGATAATGTGACATTTGATAACGGCATGGGATGGTGGTAAACATCAAATGTGACATTTCAAAGTCACAACAAGGGCGCAAAAGAAAAACAAAGGCTAAATCTAGCTCATGGTATCTCGGTAAGCATCGAAAGTTGGAATATACACCTCGCTGCCCTGCAGAGGTCAATGTTTAATGCAACAGGATTACAGTATCAGTGAAATGACTACATATTCAAGTAAAATCTTGTCAATATATCTCTGCCATCCGATTCAACTGGATCGATGATGCACATTCAAAGTGACATGAATACTGAGATTTCTATAGCTCTCAGCACGAAGCTGATTAATTATGAGGTGACCAGCGCCATGATTGATGAAATCTTGAGTTTATATTCATTTTTCTCATTCATACAAACTCAGAACTATTATAGACGACGAATTCAAAGTTTGGAGTGTGCTATGCAAGATTTTATTGACCGGGTAAGTGCATTCTTTTCATTCCTTTATCAGAGTTGACACACTGTGCATGCAAATTTGCTTTCAAATAGTTCAATAGAACAAGCAATCACAAAACCCTAGTTTAGTAGAGTAGTAATCCATGGCACCCAAAAAGACTGAATCGGTAAGTAAGAAAGGGGAGTCTTCTGCTCTAAAAGAGAAGAAAAGATCTCTCCAACAATCGCTATTAGATGTCTTGCCAAATTTAGTTGACAAGGGATACAAGAAAATGTTCAAAGATGAGGCACAAGGTTGTCGCGATGCCCTAATTCCAATCATAGGCTGGAATCTGTTCTGGTATTTCAGTGACAAGAAGGATGTACAAGGTCCTATTGCTAATCCATAGATACTTGATTTGGCCAAGTTGGTAGTACAAAATGTCTTTGTGGACATTGAACTTGTCAGAGTGTTGTCACAACACTACCATGCAGCTACAAGGATAGTGAGAATGCCAGATGGGTCACGCTTGGTGACAGTGAATAGAGCTACAATCATTGATTGCTTCATGTTAAACAAATAGGCTTTGACAAAAGTTGATACTCAGAAAAGTGAAGAGGATTACACCAAACTGAAGTAGACTCATTGGAGTGATGAGGTTCCATTATATATGAGAAAAGGAGCTAATAACAAAAGGATACCTATTCCCACTACTTCTATTGAGCCATTTTTAGTAGACGACTTTGCAGTGTACTTCAAGAAAACATATTTTTGTCTCTGCTAGGTATTGGGAATGGATGCCTAGGATAGAATGCTAATTGGCTTGATGATGATGGCAATGAGAATACAGAACCCTGAAGTCAACATTGAATATGACTTTGCTTCTTTCATTGAGAAAAGATTGCATGATGGATTTCTTCAGGTAAGGGAGAATAGGGAACCCATAACATTTAGACATTATTCTTTGCTATGTCACTTACTTTTGTATCAAAATAGGAGAAGGTGGACAAAAAGAATGGACTTGAGCATGGTAGATCAAAGAGGATATAGATTACTTGTGCAGTGTTGGTGCTACACTTGGGACAAAAATTGCAGGAACTGTGATTATGTGGTGTTCCATGATGACTTTGTACTCAGGATAATGGCCACACTTGGATATCTTTCACCTAGATTATCTAGAGAAATTAGAGAAGTATTGAGGCCTGTTGCTTTGAAGCTAGAGCAAGGCCACATGCATAATTTTGCTGATTATTTTTTCTCCCAGATCACACTGTGATCAGAGTTTATGGATACACGCAACCACCCCATGCTTTGGCTAAATTTGTGCCTCCTAGATTAGCATTTCTAGAGTTCATGTGGCAGATGCTTTGGATGGAAATAGATGTCATGAAAAGGCAGAAGAAGGGCACATTTTTGTCAAATTTGACTGTGTTTGGTAAATTCTCTGTTGGCTTAGACACCTTGGAGGAGTTCGAAGCATATTTGAAAACAAAGTATTCATTGAAGTCAAAGATAGAGAGGGTCTGTGACCCTGAAGGCCATGTGAATTTTGTTAGACAAGTGATTCTCACTAGGGTCGGGATATCCCATCAAGTCAACTTTGATGAGAATGTGATTAGAAATTGCCACACTCCTGAGTAAGTGTATGATAGAAAAAGAAAATGGGAGATTTTGAAAGGAATTGAAGATGACAAGAAGAAAAAAATCCTAGTTTTCTTAGATTCTTTGTTGAGGAAATTGATCCTCTGAAATAGATTAATTTAATCATTGATAATTTTGAAAGACTATATGGCAAGGCAGAGAGCCAGCCTACAAAGGCTGCTAAGCTCCCAATGAAGAGACCAGTTGAAATTGAGATTGTTGAGCCTGCTCTTGATGCAATATCGGTACAAGAGCCTCCATCCCTTGATCATCCAATGTCCAAGAAGCAAAAGGTGGATGATGTGTCTCCTCTAGTGCCATATGAAATGTTTGAAGGGGTAGGTGACACTTGTTAGGTCTCAAAAACGCAGGTTGTTATCCCTAAGAGGGTGCCAGGCTCTCTTGACATTTTTGGCTAACTGACATGGGGTAGATATGGCTAAACCCCCTTCGCTTCAGGCTCTACCAGACCTAGGTGGGTAAACCTCTAATTAATAAAGCAGATAAAGATTAGAATCAATCTAGCTATTTATAATGGCACAAGTTATAAAATAGATAAAAGACAGCAAGTTAAATTCTAAAAATAATCTAAATTGTAATGCTAAAATAATAATGCAATCTAACTAAGTAAATCTAAAATGAATTTTGGATAAGTAATAATGAAAATATTAGACCAGTGCCTTATTGAATATAGAGTCAGTATGATTATGAAACAAATGACTGTTTGTTTGGTAAAAACTCGAACTACCTAGCATGAAAGAATAGGTATGTAACTTGTACAACCCTGCAAGGAAGCAGTTAATATTCCATACTTATATATCTAATTGACAAAATCAAATTACCTGCATTCATCTAAAAGGATTTAATCCTTGCTTGAAGGAACCTATTAGAATAATACTACAATTGTAACAGATTTATCAAAAACTAGAGATAGAATACAAACCCTAATTATATGACTATTCTTACAGATCCATGACAATGCCTTCATAGTTACTATGATAGATTTAAAGGATTTAATTCTGGAAGCAGAAACCAATTAATCTCATCACACTATAACAACAAATGTGTATAGACAACTTGAAGATATATTTGATAACTCAAATTGAATAATAGAGAAGACTTTGAAAGGAGACAGTCATATAATTGAATGAATTTAACAGATAGTTGATACCGAAATTTGCAGTCACTTCTTCATGCTTACAGACTTGATTCCGTCAGAGAAAGCTTGCACATGATCTACCAGAAATAAAATATATTAAAAATGAACTAGCAGTGCAGTTTAAATCTAATCTATAATGTTTCTTCCTATTCTTTCTCTAATCTCCTCCCCCTCTCTCTGGTCTTGGTCATCTCTTATAAAGAGAGGCATACAAGCTTCATACCAATTACAATGGTTGGGACGGTTGATAACCGAACAACAATAGTTGTTTAAACAAACAAATTCAGAAAGATTAACAGTCGTCTTAATCATCAGATGGATAACCATCTCAGAATCAAACAAAGATCTTCGACTGCAATTCTGCTTAGTCTCCTTCGAGGATTCCTTTATTATCCTACAAAGACTAGATAAAACACAAATTAATGTATGATCAAACAATCCAAACAGATTTATTTGAACAAATGTATTTATTCAAGTAATTTCTCCCTTTATCAATAATTTGTCAGTTGCTCAAACTCCTTTCGCAGGTGTTTTATGGTTTGATCCCCGCTATGAATATCCTGCATAAAACCCATTTTTCAAATGTTAGAAGAGTATATTAACCATTCAAATTTAAATGTTGTTTTTAGGGTTCTTGTATTTTGCGTCGACAAGACACTTTACATCACTGTGAGAAAATCAGTCTTTCCCGATCTCTTGAGTGTCACTGATATGACTATTGGTGAGAGTCTTACCGACGTGCATGACAATAAGTGTTATCGGGGTGATCAATGCCATCGGGATAGCATATCTATGTTTATCCGATCCTTATCGTCTTCCCGATGGCCACTTTATATCTTTTATCGGAAGGACTTTCTTAACGTTTTACCGATATAGTTATTTGTGAGACTTCTTATCAATGTGTGTAATCCTCATGTCTATCAGAGTAAGATATACCATCGGGGTAATCTTTTTAAGTCACCCGACAATGTTTATCTCCCTGATGGCCACTTAGTATCTTTCATCGGAGAGAATTTGCCGAAGTGTCACCGACACTTTTATCGCTGTGACCTGTGAGTCGGTAAGACATATATTTCATTCCGACCTGTTTAGCTATGCCGATGGATATGTATATCAGTGTGACTCATACCGAAAGTGCCTTTTGTTGTTTCACCAAGACACTGGAGTATCGGAGACCTATTAAATGTTTACTCCGACGCTCATGTCCTGCCAATGCTTATTATCTCCTTCAATTCCATAGGATGCTTCGGCAAGAGTTTCGCCGAAATACTCCATCGGTATGATCTACACTGTCGGGGGGTCTTGTAAAGCATTCACTGATAGTAATATCTCATACCGATCGGCGTGACTTGGTAACTCTCCTTCTGACGAAATTCATCGGTATCACTTAGTTCATCGGTAACCTGTGAGATTTTCTTCCCAATGATCAATCTTACGTCGATACTTACTTCCTTTTGTGTATTTCTCGAAGCATGTCGGTGAGAGGTATAAGATTGGTATAAATTAAATTATCTTCACCGATAACAATGATCTCACCGATATGTTATCTTTGCCCTCTTTCTGTGGTAACAATTAACATGATATCCCATGTGTTATCTCCACCATTATGTCCATTGAAATAGGACTATTTAGTCTTGGAATGATGTTCTATATCACTTTATCTTGGTCTTTTACTGGTGCAGCAATCAAACGTTTTATGATGGGAGCATAAAATTTTGACTAAAATTGGAACCAAATTTCAGTCCCAACAGTGGCTCTTTCTGGGGATGTATGCCCCTTGTGGGCATAGCAAGAGCCTAGATATCTGGGGAATAGATCAATGCCTTCTTCATTTGATGACGTGTGGAGATCCTAGATTATTTCTTTATAAAAAGCCTTTATAAGAGATATCTTTAAGCAAGTCATTTGATTCTTCTAAACTACTATGCATGGAAAAGACCATTTGGAGAGTTTAATCAGTATTGTCCATGCACTGGCAATTCTTTGTTCTCTCAGGTTCTTTTTAAGAGAAGAAGTGTTTCAAAAACTGCCCATGTACTGGCAATTCTTGCTCTTCACCAGACATGTTCTGTACATAATATGAATCCTCCCTTGCCTTACCATTTATGACAAAAGGTCCAATCCACAGGGCATCAAATTTTCCATGCTTCCCCTTTTCTTGATACCTGGCATTCCAAATAAGCACTATGTCACCTATTTCAAATTTTTTGACTTTAGCTTTTTTATCATATATGTACTTCATCTGCATTTGCATTTTCTTATTTTGCTGTATTGCTTGTTCCCTTATTTCGTTCAACTCCATTAGCTGTTCTAGCATTTCCTCCATTGGTTCTGGGACATTCCAATCCTCTTGGAGAATAAACTTACACACTGGCAGCAGGTTGTGTATCAGGAGTCTGGCATGAGTTCCATATACTAATTCAAATGGTGATTTGCCAATTGCTTTCTTCACTGTGATCCTATCAGCCCACAGTGCTAATCTCAACTTAGAATCCCAATTTTTTTTATTGTTATCCAACATTCTCTTTATAATTTTCAGGATACTTTTATTGCTTGACTCAGCTTGTCCATTACCTTGTGGGTGGTAAGGAGAAGAATATGAAATCGTAATACCATAAGATTTACAAAAATTTTTAAACTCATCCAATCTAAAACACATTCCATTGTCAGTTATAAGCCTCAAGGGTACCCCAAATCTAGTTAAAATGTTTTCCAATAGGAAGTTGATCACAACCTTGCTGGTTGCTTGTTTAGTGGGCACTGCTTCTACCCATTTCATGAAATAGTCGGTGGCCACCAATATCCATCTATGGCCGCCACTTGATTTTTCCATAATTTCTCCTATAAAGTCAATTCCCATTGGTGAAATGGGGCATCAACTTGCATAGGTCTTAGGGGTAATGCACCTTGATATTTTAATTTTCCAGAGAATTTTTGACAAGCTTCACATCTCCTAGTAAAATTATAAGCATCATTGATAACCTTGGGCCAATAATAACCAGCCCTTAATATCTGGTGTGCTGTGGTTTTAGCTGAGAAATGGCCACCACACACTCCCTTATGCATTTCTTTCAAAGAAAATTTAGCTTGCTCTTCATCTAAACAAAACAATAAGATACCATCATTATTTTTCCAAAAAAGATCTCCTTCTATAAGCACATATTTAGAAGCATGCAATTTTAAAGTTCTTTTCTTGTTATCATCAAATCCTTCAGGGCATCTCATGTGCTTGAGGTAATACACTATGTCAGCGTACCAAGGAGTTTTCTCGATACTTGTTATCATGTCCTCTTCATTTTCAATATTACATACCTGGGCAGCCTCAAGATTTGTTTCAGTCATCAGTTTTGCTAACCCTTGTCCCCTTACTAGTTTTGTGATTTGAATTTCTATATCAAACTCTTGAAGTTGATTTATCCACCTACATCTCTTTCCAGTTACCTCGTTCTGCATGAACACATCCTTGACTGCTGCATTTGGTACATAAGCTACCACCTTAGCCCCAACCAAGTAAGGTCTAAATGCCTTGACAGATTTTACCAATGTATAAGCTTGTTTTTCTATAATATCATAGTTAAGTTCTGCATGTTGGAGTGATTTACTGAAAAAAGAAATAGGCTGCTCATAACCCTCATTATTCTTTTGTAACATAATTGCCGCTACTATATGAAAAGATGCAAAGGAAAAGATCTAGAAAGGTTTATTAAAATCAGGAGATTTTAGCACTGGAGCTTCTTTAATTGCTCTCTTTATGGATGTGAAAGCTTCTATGCATTCATCTGTCCAACTAACCTTTGCATTTTTCTTCAACATTCTAGATATAGGGTTAATTATTTCTGCAAAGTTTGGTATAAACCTTCTCACAAAGTTTATTTGTCCAAAGAATGATTGTATGGCCTTGACTGTCTTTGGGATAGGAACTTTATCTATTGCATCTACTCTTTCAGGATCAATTTGGACTCTATCTTTGGATACTATATGCCCAAGCAATTTCCCTTCTGTAACTGCAAATTTGCATTTTTTGGGGTTCAGGGAAACACCATATTCTAATGCTCTGATAAATATCTTCTCAGGGTGATTCACATGATCCTCAGCCTTTTTCGACTATGCAGTCAGGTCATCCTGAAATATAGCCATGATATCATTTATTAGACCTGCAAAAGCAATGTCCATTGCCCTTTGGAATGTGGCTCCAGCATTTGTAAGGCCAAATGGCATTCTCACGTATACATAAGTTCCCCATGGGGTTGTAAAGGCTGTCTTATATTGTTCAGATTCTTTAACCTTTACTTGGTTGTATCCGGAGAATCCATCCATCATGGATAATAACTCACAACCAGTAACTCTCTGCAGTAAAGCTTCCATAATGGGTAACGAATAGTTATCTTTTAAGGAAGAAGTATTCAAATTCCTAAAGTCGACACAAAGTCTAATATCTCCATTCTTCTTCCTAACAGGAACTAAATTCGAGACCCAGGATGAATGCCTAATAGGTTTAATTATGCCAGCTTCCCTGAGTTTTGTAAGTTCCTCATACATTTTTGGTTCTAACATCGGGTTGATGGGTCTTTGTTTTTGTCTAAAGGGCTTAGCATCAAATTTAAGTGGAATTTTGTGTTGGAACAAATCTTCCCTATATGCTTTAAGATCATCATAAGACCAGACAAACACATGTTTATATTTTCTCAATAATGTAATTAACATGCTTCTGATTGCAGGGGTTATTTTCTTTCCAATGTAGACCTTTTTAGGTGACAATTCAGTTCCCAAATTTATTTCTTCCACATCATCTTCCTTTATTGTTACTTCTTTGGAAATGGATCAATCATTCACATCAAAAACTCTCTCTAATGCTACTAAACCTTTTGGAATTTTATTGGTTTTAAGCTAGACAATTTCTTTCCCAAATAAAGTCTCTTTACCATCATTCTTCTCAACAAAAGCATTAAGATCAATCTCTTGATTCTCATATTGATCTACACAATGCAAAAATTTGAGTAAGTCAACATCACTATCAAAAACCTGCCAGTTATATATGTTGTCTGGGATAGTTGGTCTTATTTTGAGCTCAACTTCTGAAATACCTGTCAAGGTAATGTCATCCCTTTTCATAGCTATGTTTGCGAGGAAGTCAACCATTATATTTTTTGACCTATCTATCCAACTTATAGAAAAAGCATCAAACAATTCTATATCATCCAGAACTGCATTTCTATATTGTTTCAGTATTTTGTTTTTTGAAGAATATTTACCTTTGATTTGTGAGATAATCAATTCAGAATCTCCATACACTGCTAACAATTTGATTTTGTGTTTTCTAGCAATGTTTAGCCCAATTAAGAGTGCTTCATATTCAGCTATGTTATTTGTGCACTCAAAATTTAGAGAAAAAGAATATCTGAATGTTTTCCCTGATGGTGATATAAACAACACCCCAGCTCCATTTCCTGCCTTGCTGCATGCACCATCAAAATACATGGTCCATACACCATTTTCATCAAGTTGGGCTTCATGGTGGATTGGGTCCGTATTATGCAGTTTAGACTATTCTTCCACCCTAAATGTACTAAAGTCAGTGTCACAGAAACAAATCATTTGATTTGGATCAAGTTTCTCTATAGTGCTGTCATACCTTGGCTCCCTATAGAGTTTAATTGCCTGTGTTCCCAATGGGATAGTAGCATAGGATAAATCTAGTTGCACACTTCCTCCTACCATGGCAGTCCATTGTCTAGATAACAACATTCCATAGTTGGGTGGGATATCTACCACAGTGATGTCAATTTTATAGGAGGCTTCAGGATGAGATGCTAATTTTATTTCAACATCTTTCATGATTCCAACAACCAGGACAGATCTATTATCCATTGCATAACATTTACCGAATGTAGTATCCACCCACATTCCTAACTTTTTCATAACAGCCATGGGCATTATGTTTACTGCTGCTCCTGAATCAAGCATGCAATTCCTGACTAATTTGTTGTTTATCAGCAAGGTAATATAGAATGGATCTACTTGAGATAGATTTTTCATTAATGTTTCACCCAGGTATACTTCAGGTCTCTTGATAGATTCTTGTTGCGTATTTATTTTGGGACTATGTTGTTCAGGTTTTTGGTCTGATACATTTGATATCATCTTCACCACTATATTTTTATATTTTTCCACCTTCATCATTTCTAGAAGTGGCACAGATACTTTCATTTGAGAAACAACTTGAGCAATATCAAATGAGGGATTTATGTTTAATTCTGACCCATTAACTTTTGTTTGTCCCTTTTCTTCAGTTTTTGTGCCGTCCTTCTTTTTGTTTGGTGTGTCAACGAGAGGTATATCATGAGGTGTTTTCTTAGTTTTATCATTTTTACTAGAAGTCTGATTTTTTATAAATATACTTCTGGGAGTTCCTTTTTCAACATTGACTGTCTTGTTTCTCAGGTTGTAATTACTCTTGGCTTGTGCTACCGTAGCCATTGTTAAAGCTTTTCTTTCTACCTCAGAAGGTTCTCGCCGATTGTAGCTTTGTGTTGTATTAGGGTCATATCCACAATTTCCTAAGTTTTCTTCATGGTCAGAAAATACTTCTTGTCCTCCTAAGTTCACATTATATTTTTGTGCTCCTACATCATATTCATACCCTGCTTCCTCGCCGGACGAATAATCTTCTTCAACAGTGAAAGGTGTGATACCCAACATATTTATAGTGTGATGATCCATCTCAAGGTTATAAGATGTCTCCTCTTTTTGTATTGATTGCGCTACCACACAATAATTAGGGGAGTGTGGTAAATTATAGGGCATACACCATGGAGCAGTTTCTGTCATTGGACTCCATTTTTCTTCAAATGGTCAGGAGTGTCTTTTCCATAGTTATGTCTCCTGTTAGTATCCAAGGGCTTTCCATCTTTCTAGTTCGTATGTTATGGCATATCATGGAGTCTCGGCCTTTCATTCTTATGTGAGTATTCTTGTTTGTTTGTAGGAGGATTAGGATTCTGGGGAACTCTTATATTATCTCTTTTTCCGATCATCTTAACAACCTTTTTATTGTTTTCAATGGTGAGAGCCATTTTTTGTGCTTCTGCCAAAGTTCTAGGACTTTTGCCCCTAAGTTCATAACCTATCTTTGGGTCAAATGCTTTCAAGTATATGCTTAGGGCTGCTTGGTTGTTCAATTTGGATTCTTGTGGGACCTTATTATATAGTTTAGTGAATCTTAAATTAAAATCATACACCTGTTCATTTTGATACTTTTGAATAGTTATTAATTCATGAAGAGCAAATTCTGGAGCACATTGATTTCCAAATTGTTCTAAAAATTGATTGTGGAAGTCTCTTAAGGAATATATTGAAGTGTCTGGTAAGCTATTTACCCAATCTCTTGCTTCATTAGTAAGAGATATCATAAACAGTTTCATTTTTATATCCTCATATTCATTGCCAATATCCTGTATAAAAGCATTGAATTGTTTGATATGTTCTTTAGCAGTCAATTCACTGCTTCCTGTAAATTTAGACACATTGTTCCTCCAACTATTATCCATGGGATAAGGATATAGCTGATACCTAGTTAAATCAAATTGTCTGGCCAGACTCGTAGGATTAGGAAGTGGTATATTTGGGTATGGCGGATAATATTGGTATCCAAATGGAGGTTGTGGATACATATTGGGTTGGGCATATTGATGATACATATTCTGTTGTGGGGGAGGTCGTGGTTGTTGATTGTTAAGTCTATGCCCTGGCGGTGGATGCTGTTGGGGAACATTCCCAGTATTTACAGGTAGAGGTCTCTGCATTTGCTTATTTTGTAGAGGAGGATTATTGTATGTATTTTGAGATGTCGTGTTTACATTTTGATGGTGAGGTGGAATATGGTGATGACCAGGTGGTGGATGAGGATTAGCTATATGCTAAGATGGGTTGTGTGCATTGGACGGTCTTAGATTTTGAGGTGGAATATTTTGTTGAGCATGGCTAACATGTGGCGCTGCTGAAGTATGTGAACTACTTGCATTTTGATGTAACCCTATTTGATTGCTTATTTGAACATGTCCACCCTGCCTATGGGGAGACACATACTTTGAACTGGTTACATTAGTTCTAGATTCTATTTGTTGTAGTTCTTGTTTCATCTTTACTTCCTCTTCTTTCAATCTAGCCAACTTAATTTTTTTTCTGTAATTTAAGCACATCTTGCTGCACCTGATCCTCAGTTCTCATGTCTTCTGGCTGATTATTAAGGATTTGCGTGGATGTTACCTGATCTATGAATTCATCTTGAGCTTCTTCACCCTGTTGCAGTGACACTTGGTAGTCATGTTCTGCTTATTTTTGTTCTATCTCTTTGTCAATCTGAGCCCAATGTTTAAGTTGTTCCTGAAAGGAGGGTCTGTACCGTGCAAGGACATCATCAGATCTGTTATGATCAGATTGAGTATACTGATTGTTGGATTAGAATTCATCTGATTCATGCAAGGGAGTGAAGCTGTTATGAATTATTAGTGTCTGTTCTGAGGTATCATCTGGAGAGATTTGGTTATTAGTATTACGAGACTGACTTGATATTCTAGTCTTCTTAGTAGGAGCCTTTAAAGGTGGGGATGATTGTAGTTTTTTACCATCAGCTTTAGATCTCCTACCATCCATTATGACACTTTTATTAGAAAAGCAATTTAGATTTAGTGTAGAGTCGCCACCTCTATTTAGAGGACTAATCAATCTTCTGGGTTTTTCCTTCCACCAGTAGAGTTATACGTTTTAATTCTCTAACTCTAATAACATGGTCTACTACCAGGTTTCTTTGTGTTGCTCCCAGTAGAGTCACCAATTCTGTTATGACTTAGATGGGAAAAACATAGGAATCTCCGGGTAATACTATCACTTTGACGTCCCCAGTAGAGTCGCCAATTCTGTTAGGTCTCAAAAATGCAGGTTGTTATCCCTAAGAGGGTGCCAGGCTCTCTTGACGTTTTTGGCTAACTGACACGGGGTAGATATGGCTAAACCCCCTTCGCTTCAGGCTCTGCCAGACCTAGGCGAGTAAACCTCTAATTAATAAAGCAGATAAAGATTAGAATCAATCTAGCTACTTATAATGGCACAAGTTATAAAACAGATAAAAGACAACAAGTTAAATTCTAAGAATAATCTAAATTGTAATGCTAAAACAATAATGCAATCTAACTAAGTAAATCTAAAATGAATTTTGGATAAGTAATAATGAAAATATTAGACCAGTGCCTTATTGAATATAGAGTCAGTATGATTATGAAACAAATGACTGTTTGTTTGGTAAAAACTCAAACTACCTGGCATGAAAGAATAGGTATGTAACTTGTACAACCCTGCAAGGAAGTAGTTAATATTCCATACTTATATATCCAATTGACAAAATCAAATTACTTGCATTCATCTAAAAGGATTTAATCCTTGCTTGAAGGAACCTATTAGAATAATACTAAAATTGTAACAGATTTATCAAAAACTTGTTGATAACTGAGAGGGGGGGTGAATCAGTTATCCTAATTATTTTCCTTTTGAACTTTCTTATTAATTAATGCAGCATTGAATCAAACATAAAACATTACCATGAAATAAGAAAACACATGACACAGTATTTTTGACGTGGAAACCCTGTTAAGGGAGAAAACCACGGGGTGATTAACCCAAAGATTATTCTCTGTTAGAAGAATAAGGAATTACAAAAATGGCACTTGCCAATTAGGGCTCACTGCCCGAGCACACTGCTCACAAAGAGGCCCACTGCCTACAAGGAGACACACTATCTACAAAGTGATAAGAATCACAGTCTTGAACTGATTGAAAGCATCTACATATGCTGGAGTTCAGTTCCGGTTAGGCTCAGTACACTGATCTGTTGCACTTCATCTTTCCTCTGTTCTTTATTCTGCTATCCTTTCACATACCGGATCTTTCTTACTACTTCTGCTCTGTTCTGCACTTATTCACATACACCATCACACAATCACACTCTTCACAACTAAATCCATCCTCTATATATATCCGCATAAGTAATTTCATCACCTTTCTAGTCGGCATCCGGAACAATCTAGTTTCTTACAAACTCTGTTCTGTCGGCTGAATCCTTGCTTACCAAGCAATGCGGATCAAGCATATACTTGTAGATATCATTAATCATGTCGGCCAAACATGATTCATGCCTTCACAACCTTTACCATCAACAGTAACACATCCAGAAAATAGTCTGATACTCTATCAGTCAGTTCTTCCTCTGTTCTCTCTGTCTCTTAGGAATCCGGTACTCAACTATTCATATCTTTTTCTTTGTTCATCACCGGAGGCTAAATCCTTGGAATATACTACTCATGGTGTGTCTCTACCGGAAGTCAGAATGAAGATTGTTGTGGTCCGGTGAACAAGAACAGAGCATATGGCAAGGTCCGACAGAGTGGTCCGGATCTCTCAGAGGAAGTATCTTGGTGCAGTGCGGATGTGTGGGATGACCTTTGTTGCCATCAATGACAACAACCATGAATCCATATAGTGTCTCTTGCCAACAAAACTGGAGATAGAATACAAACCCTAATTATATGACTATTTTGACAGATCCGTGACAATGCCTTCACAGTTACTATGATAGATTTAAAGGATTTAATTCTAGAAGCAGAAACCAATTAATCTCATCACACTATAACAACAAATGTGTATAGACAACTTGAAGATATACTTGATAACTCAAATTGAATAATAGAGAAGACTTTAAAAGGAGACATTCATATAATTGAATGAATTTAATAGATAGTTGATACCGAAATTTGCAGTCACTTCTTCATGCTTACAGACTTGATTCTGTCAGAGAAAGCTTGCACATGATCTACCAGAAATAAAATATATTAAAAATGAACTAGCAGTGCAGTTCAAATCTAATCTATAATGTTTCTTCCTATTCTCTCTCTAATCTCTTCCCCCTCTCTCTGGTCTTGGTCATCTCTTATAAAGAGAGGCATACAAGCTTCAGACCAGTTACAATGGTTGTGACGGTTGATAACCGAACAACAATATTTGTTTAAACAAACAAATTTAGAAAGATTAACAGTTGTCTTAATCATCAGATGGATAACCATCTCAGAATCAAATAAAGATCTTCAACTGCAATTCTGCTTAATCTCCTTCGAGGATTCCTTTATTATCCTACAAAGACCAGATAAAACACAAATTAATGTATGATCAAACAATCCAAATAGATTTATTTGAACAAATGTATTTATTCAAGTAATTTCTCCCTTTATCGATGATTTGTCAGTTGCTCAAACTCCTTTTGCGGGTGTTTTATGGTTTGATCCCCGCTATGAATATCCTGCATAAAACCCATTTTTCAAATCTTAGAAGAGTATATTAACCATTCAAATTTAAATGTTGTTTTTAGGGTTCTTGTATTTCGCGTCGGCAAGACACTTTACATCGTTGTGAGAAAATCAGTCTTTCCTAATCTCTTGAGTGTCACCGATATGACTATCAGTGAGAGTCTTACCGACGTGAGTGACAATAAGTGTTATCGGGGTGATCAATGCCATCGGGATAGCATATCTATGTTTATCCGATCCTTATCGTCTTCCCGATGGCCACTTTATATCTTTTATCAGAAGGACTTTCTTAACATTTTACCGATATAGTTATTTGTGAGACTTCTTATCAATGTGTGTAATCCTCATGTCTATCAGAGTAAGATATACCATCGGGGTAAGCTTTTTAAGTCACCCGAAAATGTTTATCTCCCCGATGGCCACTTAGTATCTTTCATCGGAGAGAATTTGCCGAAGTGTCACCGACACTTTTATCGCTGTGACCTGTGAGTTGGTAAGACATATATATTTCATTCTGACCTATTTAGCTATGCCGATGGATATGTATATTGGTGTGACTCATACCGAAAGCGCCTTTTGTTATTTTGCCAAGACATTGGAGTATCAGAGACCTATTAAATGTTTACTCCGATGCTCATGTCCTGCCGATGCTTATTATCTCCTTCGATTCCATAGGATGCTTTGGCGAGAGTTTCACCGAAATACTCCATCAGTATGATCTACACTGTTAGGGGGTCTTGTAAAGCATTCACTGATAGTAATATCTCATACCGATCGGTGTGACTTGGTAACTCTCCTTCCGACGAAATTCATCAGTATCACTTAGTTCATCGATAACCTTTGAGATTTTCTTCCCGATGATCAATCTTACATCAATACTTACTTCCTTTTGTGTATTTCTTGAAGCTCCGTCAGTGAGAGGTATAAGATTGGTATAAATTAAATTATCTTCGCTGATAACAATGATCGCGCCGATATGTTATCTTTGCCCTCTTTCAGTGGTAACAATTAACTTGATATCCCATGTGTTATCTCCACCATTATGTCCATTGAAATAGGACTGTTTAGTCTTGGAATGATGTTCTATAGCACTTTATCTTGGTCTTTTACTGGTGTAGCAATCAAACTTTTTATGATGGGAGCATAAAATTTTGACTAAAATTGAAACCAAATTTCAGTCCCAACACTGATGAAGTGGCAAGCATTTTGAGGCACATGGGTGAAGGTGAGGAAGTTGATCAGCCCCTTGTTGGCCAAGAGACTGAAGCTCACAAACTTGAAGCCAAGATGGATGCACAGGTACAAGGCGAGCCTGAAATGCATCAAGATGAGAGAGTTGTGGCTTCTATGAGATTCATGGATTATGATGATTTCATCAACACTCCAGAGTTCAAAGATTTTTTGTTGAAAATGAAAATGAAAGAATTTGAAGAGAAAGTTAAAATAAATAAAATGGGAGTAGATGAGTCCCAACATGACCAAATTGTGGCCAAGGCATTCAAAGAGATTAAGATTCATGAAATAAATGTCAACCCTCAAGAGGCTCGACAAAAGGTCTTGAAAAGCAACATGTTGATCAAGAAGATGTTTTTATTGGACCATGTGAGAAGTCAAGATTATCTGATGATGGTTTCTGAATTTGACTTTGAGGATGGTGTGAGTGGTGTTGGGTATAACCCAAAAACTAAGACTTTAGCACTCTGGGTCACTCAAAAGAGTACAAACAAGCCAAGATTTCTAGATGTGATCCAAGAATTAAGAGGAACTGCAATGGTGAAGATAGTAAAGGACACATTAGCTCTGGAAGCAGCTACATTGACTATGCATTTGAACATGTTCACCTAGGCTGCTATAAGAAATATGCATCTCAAAATGAGCGAGTATGAGAAGAATCAGATTGAAATGAATGATGAAGTGAACAAATTATACTTGGAAAATGTGAAGCTCAAACAATAATTGAAAGGTATTGATTTTTCTCAGAGCAAGGCAATTGTGCCTTACCAGCCTCCAGTATCTCAAGAAGTTGGTGATACCATTGTTCCTGTTGAGCAGCTCAGTGCAATGAAATAGAATTTGGAGAGAGAAATTAAGAAGTTGAAAGAGATAAATGAGGCCACCAAGCAAGGAATAAAGTCTAAGATTTTTGGTGTAATTGAAAAGATTTTAGAATATAGGGTCAAGTTGGTGTTGGACAAGATTGAGGATGTGCACAGTTGCTATTCTTCTTTGTCTCAAGCACTAGACCAAATGAATGCCAATGTTCTCGAACTAGACCCTTTTCTCAAGAAATGGCAGCCAATCCACCAACTTTGATCACCCTGTGTAAGGTGTTGCAGAGAAATCCAGATGCCCCTGCTGCCTTGAAGCCAACCTAGAAAATGGTCAAATTGATCATTGAGGAATTCCAATATGCATTTGGAGAGAGCCAAAATATGAAAGCAAAGATGGAATCCTTTGGCACCTTTAAGCATCAACTTATTCCAAGCATCCTCGGTGAGATAGTTAGCTTAAAGGGTTTGAAAAATGGAAAAAGGAATGTGAACAAATGGTCTCTCGAATTGTCAAGCTTTTATAGAAGGATGAAGAATTGAATGTTCATAGTTTCAATTTGATTTTCGATAGAATAATTGCATTGGACACAAGATATGCAAAGTTTATCTTAGACATTCGAGGACTTCTCAACAAAAGATGGAAAGATCGTCAGACAAATGTGCTTCACATTCAAGAGTACAAGTGGCCTAGTGATTATGCCATGTACCAATGGGAACAAGCGTATTTGTCTATAGAAGATTGATCAGGCCAAGTATGCATTGGAGTTGTTGAACCTCAAGTTGGCGTCTGCAGTCACCAAATCATCATCAACAAACCTTGAATGTCTTTCTTTTTTCTCTTTCTTGCTTTTTTATGTTTCATCAAATGTATTTGAATATTGGGCGGTTTTATTAAGACTTGCTAAAAGTAAATGTTGTAATATGTCATATCAAAGGGTGGGAATATGAAAAGTCATTTTTTGGAATGTGAACGGTCTGAATTGTTTCTTCCTTCATTCCTATAAGAAGGAAACCAAGACCATGGGGAGAGCTCTCTCCAAGAATTGGATTTTAGAAAGAGACATTGTAAAGGCTTGTTTTCTGAAGCATATCAATGAAAAAGATGCATTTCTCTGGTGTCTGAATTCTAGTTCTCAATTACTTGTTGAATATTATTGATAGAAGTTTGTTTGGTTGTCTCCATTTTGTTGTCTCCTTATTATTTAAATTAGCATATCAAGCATATGTCTAGTTTATCAAAACACAATTCATGTTTTGTGTGATTTGTCTAATAGGGTTTCTTCGAGTAAGGATTAAATTCCTTTAAACAGGTCACAGTAATCTGGAGGTTTCAATTGGATAAGTAAGAAGAACCTGGTAAAAAACAATTTTGCACGTTTATGCAAGTCATAAACAGTATTGTGCTAAATAATTCAAGTTATAACTAGAAGGAAGACACACATCTATCTGTATTCTGACTTTGTTCCCCAAGAAAGGCACCGATCAATTCATTTCCAAATCCATTCCTTGTATAATATTCTAAAATCCAATTTTGATTTTTTGTTGTAGGAGTAGTAGTGGTTGGTAAAAGTTAATGAATCTATTTTCAAATCATATGCCAATTTGAAGTACATTAAATAGCATGATTTAATTGATAAAATTAGATAAAATACATAATCTACTCATTATTCACCAATCAATTTTGAGGACTTAATATTCGGTGGTGAAAATAAGGTAATACCCACCTAGGCACAAGAGAGCCTAAAGTGCAAGGAATTCCAATCATTTTGATTGATTCCGTTTGTTGGCCAATTCATTTGTAAAACCTATTTATAAATATTGGCATACTTTTAGGGTTTTACAATCTATCGATTGGGAACCAACACATTCCTCTACTTGAGCCTTGTCTCCTGCTCAAATTGGTGGTGTGAAGAGTAGTGGATCTATCCCTTTGGGAGACATGTCTAGTTTGTGTCATGAATCCCCTTTGACTTATGTAGCCATGGTTGGGTTGAGGGCCCTTGTTGGTCCTCTTGGGATGCACTCTAGGGTGAGAGTTAATGCTCACTCACCTCTACATGGTAAAATTTATCCCCTTTCATGTTCTTGATCCTCCCTTGTCATCATTTATGGATAGGATGTGATTGAGAATGAATATTACTTTAAATGTCAAGGCTTGATATGTAGATTCAAGCATTTATGGCCTTCCCTTCTTGACTTGAATAAATGGGTTTTGGGCTCTTGGAGGCCTCTCACTGACGGTAAGATTGACTTGTTTACTTGTTTTGAGGGATTTTTTATTGCTACCTTTCAATCAAAATATGATAGGAAGTTAGTGTTAGATGGGAGGGTTTGGATGTGGGGTTATCATTCCCTCTTACTCAAACTATGGTTTCCTTCTTTCAATCCTCTAACAAATTCTTAGTATTATGCCAATTTTGGTCAAACTACCCAATCTCCCTCTCCACTTCTAGGACGTCTCTTATTTTCAATCTATTGGCAATTTTCTTGGTCATTTTTTGTAGGAGTCAGCTTCCTCAAACTTTAGTCACATTACTTATGCTCATATTTTAGTGGATGTTGACATCTCCAAGGATCTTCCTAGGGATATTGTCTTGATGGTGGGAGATAGACCTTGTACTTAGATGCTCAATAATGAGGGTCTCCTTTTTCATTATAAGAGATGCTTTGCTATTGGACACCTAGCTTCTTATTGCCTCCATTCTTGATGCAATAATGTGGGTTCTAATACTTAGTGGAGGAATGCCCTCCCCTACCATTTGATTGTTGTTGATTCTTCTAATTCTAAGGAAGGTGAAACTGAGGATTTGGGCCCAAAGGCCCTTGCTCCTAAGTTGGATTTGTTGGCAAGAGACACTATATGGATTCATTATTGTTGTCATTGATGGCAACAAAGTTCATCCCACACATCCGTAGGACTTGGTGTGTCTATACCGGAAGTTAGAGTGAAGAATGTTGTGGTTCGGTAAGCAAGAACAGAGCATGTGGCGAGGTCCGACAGTCAGGTCCGGATCTCTCAGAGGAAGCATCTTGGTGAAGTGCAGATTTGGGGAAGTCAAGAGGACTACCTTGACTGATAGATTCCAAGGATTTAGCCTCCGGTGATAGATGAAGAAAAATATATGAATACTTGAGTATCGGGTTCCTGATTGACAGTATGGACAGAGGAAGAACTGACTGGCAGAACATCAGACATTATTCTGGATGTGTTACTGATGATGGTAAAGGCTATTAAGGCATAAGTTATGATTAGCTGAAATGATTGATGACTTCTACAAGTATATCCTTGATCCGCATTACTTGGTAAGCAAGGATTCAACCGACAGATCAGAGTTTGTGGAAAAGATTGACTATTCCGGATGCCGACTAGAAAGGTGATGAAATCACTTATGCGGATATATATACAAGATGGATTTAGTTGTGAGCGGTGTCATGGTTTTTGGTCATGTGCGAAGAAAAGTAGTAGAGATGAGTAAAAGCAGTAAGGAAGATCCGGTATGTGAAAGGAGAGCAGCACAAAAGAAGAGGAAAGATGAAGTGCAGCAGATTAGTATATTGAGCCTAACCGGAACTGAACTCTAGCATATGTAGATGCTCCTTATCAGTTCAAGTATTGTATTACACTCTTTATAAATTGTAGACAGTGTGTCTCTTGTAGGCAGTGTGCCTCTTGTGAGCAGTGTGCTTGGGCAGTGAGCCTTAATTGGCAAGTGCCATTTTGTATTTCTATTCTTCTAACAGAGAATACAATCTTGGGTTAATCACCCTGTGGTTTTCTCCCTTAACAGGGTTTCCACGTCAAAAATATTGTGTCATGTGTATTTCCATTTCATGGTTATGTTTGCTTATTTGAATTAATGCTGCATTGATTAATAAGAAAGTTTAGAAAGCAGAAATAATTAGGATAACTGATTCACCCCCCCTCTCAGTTATCAACAATTGGTATCAGAGCTAAGTTGCTCCCAACAGAGCCTAACAACTAGAGGAAGATTTGGGAATTCAAATGGATGTGTATGGTATGAGGGAGCAACTTAAGTCTGCCCTAGATGATCTTGAGCAGTCAAATTCTGAAGTCAATGAATTGAAGGAAAGACTCAAATAGGCTGATGATTTCATAAATGAACTAAAAGGAAAACTAAGTCTCTCTATGAAATAGAGAAAAGAGCACCTTCAACAACTGGCAAGTCAAGGTGAAGCCAATGATACAAATGAAGATCTGAAGGAGAAAACCAAGTTGTGTGAAAAGTTATAAAAAAAAATCATCATGGTAAGACATGAGATGGAATCAGGAGTTATGAAGTTCACCCAAGAAATTGAAGAGAAAAGAAAAATTGAAGATGATCTAAGACAATCTCTCAAGGAGAAATCAGAAGACTGCCACAAGATGGATAGAATAATCAGACACCTTGAATCTGATCTTGAAGATGCTAAAGATAATGAAGAAAAACTTGAGGATCAGATTGTCTCTCTTAAAAGAGATCTTCAAATAGCAAATGAATATAAATAAAAATTCAAGATAAGTTCTGCTCAACTTAAAGTTCTTCTTGAAAGTCAAAAGAGGGTAGATGACAAATGTGGTTTGGGATATGAGAAAGGAGAAAGCTCCGGATCCGATCAGAAGAATTTGGATCAGAAAATCCAAGGAACAGGCCTAGAAGACCTCCAATAAGGCAGCCTAATGCTCAAAGATATCCAACCTTCAATGGATACTGCCACAATTGCAATAACTTTGGTCATAAAGCTAATCAGTGCAGAAAGAGAATGAATCAGACTAACTCATCCTTCTCTGGATAATGTTTCAACTGCAAAAGGTATGGTCACAAATCTTATGAATGCAGAAATATGCAAATGAACAAATCATTCAATGGTAGATGCTTTGCATGCAATAGAATAGGTCATATGGCTAATCAATGTAGATCAAGAGGATATCAATCAAATATGCAAAGAAATGTTGTTTTCCAAATTTGCAATAGATCCAGTCATATTGCAAAATTCTGTAGAAGCAAGAATCAGGACAAAAGAGGTTCGGTACATCAAAATCAGAATCAAGATAAGGGAAAACAAAAAGTGAATGCGGATGAAGTTCAAAATGAGATGAACAAGATTTGGGTGAAGAAAAGTACAGAGAATGTAGGGGATGGGTCCGCACCAGACTCTGGTGCTGATATTCTTTCCAAAAATTAAAAAGTGAGCTCTGGCTCAGGAGGAGATACAAAGAAAACCTTGTTCCCCCAGCCAGTCAATTGGTACCGGAACTAGCACAAGAAGAGTTACGGATTAAAGGGTTCATAAGAGAAACACTCGAATAAACTATGGTTAAGATTTGAAAGATCCGCAAGATGTTTAAGATCAAGATTGGTCCGGTTCTTCAAGTCATCCGAATAAGGCAAACCAGAATGAATTAGGTCGAGCATTTATTGCAACTTAACATTAGGGTTTGCGGAGCAATATAAGGGTTTTCTCATTAAGCATTTGTTCCTTCTGCATTCAAGAAGATACGAAAAGAGAGAGCTCTGCAACAAATTCTCCCAAAGATCAAGATGATTCTTCCTACAAATCAATCAGGATTCCTTTGTGTGCCCTAGACAGCGTTAAAAGGTATTCTCTGCTCTCGATATCTCTTAGTAAAATTCTCTGGTGATGGATACTCCGAATATAGTAAAGATCTCTGATAGGCCTCGCCCAAAATTCAAGAAACATCCTTACAAATCCTTGGAGGTAGATCCCCTAGGAGCATTCTCTAGTGTTCCACATGGCGTCTTACACACAGAAGACATTAGGGTTTACATACATGCAAATATTGAAGAGTTTGGGGAATTCAAACTAAGAGACATCTATCACAAACATTTGATAGATGATGCTTTTGAGCTTAAACCTGAATATAAGGGCATCCAATATAAACATTTTGATCAGTTCATTCATTTCCCCTGCTTTGAAGAAGATGAATGGGTCTAGTATGTATTGAGTAGGGTGCATGATAACTTCCTATGGATGAACAGACCTTGCAAAATCACTAAGCAGGCAATTAGGGCAATAACTTGTTTATACTCCTCCAGAGGGATACCTGTCCTCAAATTTGTCAAAAACAACATTGTAATTGAGGCCACCAAATCAAAATTTGATAAGAGGGCAATGACCATTGAAGATATTATTGACCCGGATATCAAGTTCGCATCTATGATAATAGGATATAAGATATATCACTCCAGTAGGGAAAATTTAGTATCCAAAACTGCAGTATATACTGCCTATGAGATGCTGAGAAAGAATGCAGAGTATGATCTCTGTGAACTCCTTCTGAGTCAATTGATGGAAAACATACAGAAGATCAAAAAGGACAAGAAGAACTCCTTTAAATATGGTGGATTGATATTGTGCTTATTTTTCTACTTCATGAATGAATTGCCCAGATCCAATGGATGGGTATGGCAAAATAATAAACCGATAGCAATTCAAATCAGAGATTACTTGCATGAACTTGGGGATGCCAAGGCAAGGATTACAGCTCTGTGGGGGTACTTTAAGAACTTCCAAAATACTATGCAAATCAGAGAGAGAATTCCAAAATCATTGGTTGAGAAATATAAAGATACAATGTGCTTCATGGTAGACACTGATTAATGCCTAATGGAGGTAGTAGAGCCAAGGATAGTCTGGATCATGCCTATGGGGTATGAAGTTGATGAACAAATTGTGGAGATGCATGTTCAACACATGCTAAGTCAGCCAAAGGATCCAAAGGTAGAAAGGTTTGGAACCTTTGAAGAGCTAAGTGTAAAAATTCATGTGGAACTCAGACAACCAGAGATCAAGAGGAAGGTAAGAAAAGAAGTTGAAGATGTTGCCAAAGGATTTGGCATCTCAAAGGAGGCAATTGATGCCAACAGGGAAAAGAGGCAAAGGGCTGAGGAAGAGAAGAAAGAGGCAGAAAAGGAAAGCAAGGAGAGTGCTCCGGTAGAAACCTCCACCCGGACTAGATCATCAAAGAGATCTGCACCTGCCACTGCCAAGATCTCAAAAACATCAAAACCAGAAGCAAAATCATCCGGTAAAGTAGAGAAGAGAACAAAGAAAAAGGCAACGAGGTCCTATGCAAGCCAAAAGGATGAAGAAGAAACTGAATCAGATGAGGAGATAAAGAAAATGAAGAAGTAGAAGAAGGAAGGATCTGGTGAACCCTCTACCGGTAAAGACAAGGAAGAGATAACAGAAGAATTCATTGAAAGGCCTACTCTGTCGTTAGATGATGTCATCAAATCAATCACTGTGGATGGAAATCTCCAATCAATGGATGAATTCTATGATGATTATAATGAAGCTGACCAGAAGATCTTGTAGGATGCTGCAGTTAAGTATCTAAATATATATAATAAGGCTTTTATTGAAATCATATCTCTCATTCCCAAAAGCTTAGAGAAGGAACTAGAGATAAGAAAGAATAATGCCATGGCAAAAGACCTTGAGATCCGGGAATAGATAGCTATTCAGTTATATCCTTCAATTGATTCAAAGCAAATGAATATGATCTTTAAAGATTGCAAGGATGAGTTCAAGAGCAAAGCCAGAATGAATCAGCTCATGCTTGGTGAGACTGACAAGGTAGCCAAGGAAACAGAAGAGATCCTTCGGAAGACCTTCAAAAGATTCAATCTTCCTATCATAGAGGACTTGGGTGCTAACCCCTCGGCCACAAATATTGTAGAAGAGTCCACTGAGAAAATGGCAAAAGAAGTAATGGACACCGGTACAGAAAAGGATAAGGACTTGGAATCCTCTGTTCTGAAAAAGGAAGTGCATGAACAGACAAACATCACTCCTCCAGTCTCCCCTGCTGACTCCGGATCCAAAGTAGAAGAAGGAATAAAGGAGAAAGAAGCAAAGGTGAAGGAAAAAGGAGATGACAGTACAAAGGTTGTGGAAGGAGAGAAAGCTCCAAGAGATAATTCTATGACTGCAGAAGAAAAGAAGAATCTGTCTCCGGCAAGAGACATTGCCGGATCTGTCAAGGACTTTTTGACAAAAGAGTCTATGGAGATTGATGAACCAAAATTGCTAAAAGGTCCATTAGACTTTGACTCTCTATCTCCGGTACAGACAATGAAGATAACGTCATTTGCAAATGCGAAGGCCAAAGAGAAACTACTGAAATCTCACATGGAAGACTATGAGTTTATAGAGGTAGCATCTGGAGTGTTGGAAAAGATCATGCCATTTTTTTAGAAGGATCCCATAGCCTCCTCTTCTGATAATCTCAAAACTCTAGTCAACAGTGTTAGCACACATTTTAATTCTCTAGAGAAGTCAGCTGAACTAAAGGTTTGGAAGGAGTTTCTGGATAAAAGATTCTCCGAAGTATAGGGTCTGATAATAAATGATAGGAGAGTTATGGATATTGGGATAAAGAGCTTGAAAAATGCTCTTAAAGATGGAAGAAATATATACAAACTTTGCTTATCTTGGCCCACAGTGTCCAAAAATATTGAGAAGAAAGTAAAAGAGCAAGAGGATAAACTACTAAGTTTGTCTCAAAGTTTTGATCCTCTCTCATCCTCCATAGTAAATCAAGAGTGTCAGACTATTGCAATCACAAATGCAATAAAAAATTTTGAGAAGGAAAGGAAGAACATAATTAGCCAGATGGGTGAACTTAGAAGGATCATTATCCCTAAGTTAGAGGCCATGGATGAGGCCATAAGTGAGGCTCAGACTACCGTCTGAACCAATGACCCGACAAATATTAAGAGGGCAGAAGCTCTTGCGTTCCTGTTGAGTGGTCACATCTCAATTTTGGATAGGATGAAGGTGAGTTGGGCAATAGAAGTTGTACAATTGACAAATACTTTTGCAGATATACTAAAGTTTATGTAAAGTATAACTGAAAAATATACTTATGAGACTAAGTATAGTTGAATTTTTGAGAATTTTGGTGTGTGGACCCCACCCTTTTCCATTGATGTCAAAGGGGGAGTGAGAAGCAGTGAAAAATGAGGAATCCAACTAAGGGGGAGCTCTGAAAAATGTATATAAAAATAGAGCATCAGCCAAGGGGGAGCATAGTGTAAACACTTAGTCATTTTTCACTAAGTGTTGCCATCAATGCTAAAGGGGGAGATTGTTGGCAAGAGACACTATATGGATTCATTATTGTTGTCATTGATGGTAACAAAGTTCATCCCACACATCCGCAGGACTTAGTGTGTCTATACCGGAAGTAAGAGTGAAGAATGTTGTGGTCCGGTAAGCAAGAACAGAGCATGTGGCGAGGTCTGACAGTTAGGTCCGGATCTCTCAGAGGAAGCATCTTGGTGAAGTGCAGATTTGGGGAAGTCAAGAGGACTACCTTGACTGATAGATTCCAAGGATTTAGCCTCCGGTGATAGGTGAAGAAAAAGATATGAATACTTGAGTATCAGGTTCCTGATTGACAGTATGGACAGAGGAAGAACTGACTGGCAGAACATCAGACATTATTCCGAATGTGTTACTGATGATGGTAAAGGCTATTAAGGCATAAGTTATGATTGGACGACATGATTGATGACTTCTACAAGTATATCCTTGATTCGCATTACTTGGTAAGCAAGGATTCAGCCAACAAATCAGAGTTTGTGGAAAAGATTGACTATTCTGGATGTCGGCTAGAAAGGTGATGAAATCACTTATGCGGATATATATACAAGATGGATTTAGTTGTGAGCGGTGTCGTGGTTTTTGGTCATGTGCGAAGAAAAGCAGTAGAGTAGAGTAAAAGCAGTAAGGAAGATCCGGTAGAGCAACACAAAAGAAGAGGAAAGATGAAGTGCAGCAGATCAGTATACTGAGCCTAACTGGAACTGAACTCTAGCATATGTAGATGCTCCTTATCAGTTCAAGTATTGTATTACACTCTTTATAAATTGTAGACAGTGTGTCTCTTGTAGGCAGTGTGCCTCTTGTGAGCAGTGTGCTCAGGCAGTGAGCCCTAATTGGCAAGTGCCATTTTGTATTTCCATTCTTCTAACAGAGAATACAATCTTGGGTTAATCACCCTGTGGTTTTCTCCCTTAACAGGGTTTCCACGTCAAAAATATTGTGTCATGTGTATTTCCATTTCATGGTTATGTTTGCTTATTTGAATTAATGCTGCATTGATTAATAAGAAATAATTAGGATAACTGATTCACCCCCCCTCTCAGTTATCAACAGGATTCCCCTATGGATGTTGAGGCTACTAAGTTTTCTCTTTATGGGACTTCTTCTCATGACCCAAGTTTGGTGGCATCACCTCTCAACCTCCTCTTGGCAAATGGTGGTGGGTCCATTGATCCTCCTCTACTTGTGGACTTAGTGTAGCATTCATCTTCTTTGACTAGACATTCTACATGCGAGGTGTCTCAGATTAGAACAATGGCAGAGGATATCCCTTTCCTCTCTTCTTGATCTGAGGATTTAGAAAATTTTGTATCATGGAAAATTATTCAAAAAAGCAAGAGAGGTCTTTCTAACCATGTATATGAATCCCAAACCTAGGTCAAGGGTGTTCATATTGCAAGGATAAGGCCAGGTGTTGTGTAGGTTAGTTCTAGTTTGGTATGGTTTGTAATACCAACTTGGTTGTAGATTTGTTGGTGTTAGGCTATTATTGGTCTAAGCCTTATTTTTATAAGGTTACAGACCCTTTTAAAATCTGGTTTTGTATAGGGTTTATGGTCCCTTCAAAACCAACTTAATCTTAATCAAAACACTTTTTCCCACATCATTAGTACCTTGATTGTTAGAAATGAAGGTGCAAACCATATAACGAAAATTTGATTAAAACGTTATTAATATCCTCTAAATAATGTAGAACCAATGGAGATTGAAACAAAAATAAAATCCACTACACAAAAATAACATGCATTAAGAACTGAACACATAACATAGTATGTAATGTGGAGAAAACCCTTTTGGGTAAAAAACACGACCAAGAAAAGAGGCTCCAAGTTGTATTATCTTCAAATAGAGATTACAATACATGCACTTCCTCTTCTTCTTCAGTCTTCAATCCAACAATGCCTGTTGTAGACACCTAAAATTGGCTCAAGTTGAATTAAGTAAATACTTTGATATTTATCTTAATTCTTATTTTCTTCTGTCAATTAAATAAATATTATAAATTTATTTGATTGGTTCATTATCCCATAATTAAATAAAATTATTTTATTTAATTAAATTCCCTAAATTCTTCTAATGTCTCAAGTCCCAAATCCACCTCACAAAATCCACTTCATCAATCCACCTCATCAATCCACCTCATCTTTCCACCTCATCTCTTCCACCTCACCATGTTGCACATATAATTAAATATTCTTAATATTTAATTAGCTAATATCCACTATTATCCAAAAATGAATTTTCAATTCAATGGTGGAGGACAATTGAATTAAAGATTTATTTTTGGATAATAGTGGATATTAGCTAATTAAATATTAAGAATATTTAATTATATGTGCAACATGGTGAGGTGGAAGAGATGAGGTGGAAAGATGAGGTGGATTGATGAAGTGGATTTTGTGAGGTGGATTTAGGACTTGAGACATTAGAAGAATTTAGGGAATTTAATTAAATAAAATGATTTTATTTAATTATGGGATAATGAACCAATCAAATAAATTTATAATATTTATTTAATTGACAGAAGAAAATAAGAATTAAGATAAATATCAAAGTATTTACTTAATTCAACTTGAGCCAATTTTAGGTGTCTACATTTTGCCCCTCTTTGAAGCAATGTGTTTTATCACGTTGTTTCAAAGAATAAGAATAGTCTGATAATGATAATGATACAAGTGGCCTCCTACACACAAATCGAGCTCACCATTGAGTCCGGGAGGTTTCGGAGGTGAGAAATCATATCTCATTTCCCTAGTTATTGTCATTTGAAAATTGTTGAAAATTTTTGAATTTTTTTTTTCTTTTCCAAGTATTTTTTTTACAAAAAAAATAAAAAAAAATAAAACAAAACAAAAATTGAAAAAAACAAAAAATAATAATGACTTGTAGTTATTTTCTTTATTGATTGATTCACATTTTCATTTAATTAAAAAAAAAAAAACAAATAAATAAAAAATACAAAACCCAAACATAAAATAAAATATAAATTTAAAATAAAAATAAAAATAAAAAAACAAAAACAAAAAAAAAATAAAAAAAACAAAAAAAAAAGTAAAAAAAAAAAAATATACAAAAAACAAACAAACCCCAAAACACCCCTCGCCATCTACCCTCCCCCCTACCCCCCCAAACCCCCCGCCACCCTACCCCCCTCCCCCCCTGCTGCGGCCTCCCCACCCCCGCAGCACCAGACCCTCACCCCCCCGTTCCCCCTGCCGACCTCCCTCTTCCGCCTCTCCTGCGGCCTCCCCTGCCCCGCGCTCAGCATAAAAATAATGATATTATGTCTGATGTTTTATAATGATAGATGTCTGAATGGGAAAATGGGAATTGATCAATAAAGACAATATTAACCCAAACAACAATGAAATATGCAAATAACAAGAATAAACCAATGAAAGCATAAAACTTACAAATTTGTTACTCTGCGGCTTCCATTGCTCGCCTATTCTTTCTTGATCTTGAATGATAAAGATGGGCCCTCAGGAAGCTTGCTTCCTTGCTTCGATTCCTCAAGATGACAAGTAGAAATGGCTAGAATGATTTCTGAATTACGATGGTATGAAGAAGAGAATTGAGAAGAAGAAGAAGATTCCCTAGAGGGATTTGGGCATAGTAAGGATGCCAGAAGAAGTCTCTCTAATTGCTTAGAAGAGGGTTCTATTTATAGATTTTCTGAAAATAGAATGGAGGGTGAGGATCAACTGATGAGATCAATGGCTCTCATTTTTTGTGAATCTTTAATTCATAATGGATGAATTAAAAATTTAGAATGGAGGATAGTGGATGAGTTAAAAATTCAGAGTGGAGGATAGTGAGTTATGACAATTGAATTCTTAATTCAACTTGGTGGAGGATAAATTGAATTTTCAATTCAATAGTGGAGAATAATTGAATTTGTAATTCAATGGTGGAAGACAATTGAATTTTCAATTCAATGAGTGGAAAATAGTGGGGAACAATTGAATTAAAAATTCAATTGGTGGAGGATAGTGGAGAACAATTGAATTAAAAATTCAATTGGTGGAGGATAGTGGATATTAGCTAATTAAATATTAAGAATATTTAATTATATGTGCACCCTGGTGAGGTGGAAGGGATGAGGTGGAAAGATGAGGTGGATTGATGAAGTGGATTTTGTGAGGTGGATTTAGGATTTGAGACATTAGAAGAATTTAGGGATTTTAATTAAATAAAATGATTTTATTTAATTATAGGATAATGAACCAATCAAATAAATTTATAATATTTATTTAATTGACAAAAGAAAATAAGAATTAAGATAAATATTAAAATATTTACTTAATTCAACTTGTGCCAATTTTAGGTGTATACATTTTGCCCCTCTTTGAAGCAATGTGTTTTATCACGTTGTTTCAAAGAATAAGAATAGTCTGATAATGATACATGCCCCAGTTTGCCCCTGGTATAGGTTATGATGATAGGATGCCCCCTCAGGAGATTGGACGGGGAGAAGGTGGAAGGCATGAGACGGACAATCTCACGATGAGATAGGTTGACAGGAGATGGAATGGTTGGATGTAGAAGAAAGGGATGAATGATATGGAATGCAAGCTAAAAATGATAACACACACAAGCAAGTAAGCAAGTATGCACAAATGACACAAGAACAACCAAGGTATTGCCCCTGTCGAGCGGTAAACCAATGATATGGATCGATGATGTCTGGTTTCAGGAATGAAATATGTCATATAAGATGCGTGTGTTGGTCTGGTTTTGACAATATAACATCTTGTCTAAGACATTTGATACGACAGTGTTGTCATGGTAGGGAATGATGAATCCCTAGAGCAACACGAAGGATAGTGTCTGGTTTCAAGAAATGAAGCATGTCGTGTAAGACGCGTGTGTTGGTCTGATTTCGACAATGCAACATCCTGTATAAGACAATTGATTGATTAATTGATTGATTGTGATTGGATCATTTGACAAGATTGATTTGACTTGATTGGCATGGATTACGGATTGAATTGCAATTGGATACGGTATGGATTGGATATGGATACGGATATGAGATGCAATTCGATACGATATGGCTATGAGATATGATTAGATACAGTATGGATATGAGATGTGATTGGATATAGTATGGATATAGATATGGATATTTGTCACCTTGATATAGCAAGTATTTTGAAGCGCTTTCATCATTGGGCTTTATTATGTTGTAAGAAAATACAAGCATCTAGGTATAATTAAACCGAGATGACCTGAGTATTACTTACACGGATTTTGATTTAGCAAGTCAATACAAGCATCTAGCCAAAATTGAATCTAGATGACCTGAGTACTTCTTGCATTTGAGTACTTCTTGTATTTTTCAATAGACAAGGATTGCCCCTTTTCATGTTTAGACCTTGGAGTCCTCGATGATCTTTTACCGATCATGTCGTTAGACAGAAATCGTCACATTACTAAAGTTTAATCCACAAGCAGCAGACAAAGAAAATAATCATGCCCCCATCATAGCATCTCTAGCTTTTGGCATCCTCGAGTAGCATAGAAAGGCATGATAGCATAAATCAAGACTCTTAATCTAACCAACACAAAACATTCTTGCATTTAGATGTGTTTGTTTCTTGCCATATTTTGAGATAGAATTAGCTTGAGTGTTTTGATATGGTACTCTTGTTTTGCCTTGGACAGGTTGATGTTTTTCGTCAAGATTTTTGTTTGGAAGTGGGCTTTGTTGCTCTTGTTTGTCTAGTAGAAGGTACCACAATCCTCATTGGTGGGACGGACGACAAGACATGGGATGGACGGGAAGTGGAGCGGACTCAGATGGATAGAAGGACTAGACATGGAATGGAGGGGAAAGTGGAGCCTCGGGGGCGCATTGATAATGGCCTTGCCTACGTGACAAGAAAACTGACATAATACCAACCGTCAGATCTGTGACCTAATGACGAACGATCCAGATTTACAATGATAAAATATAAATAAAATGCGGTTTTACGCTAGGGCACGCGGGCCCCAGACCCCCCATCATGGGGATGATCCCCTCGGACCCCTCACATGGGGGAAACCCCCCTATGATCCCCCATCATGGATGAATTAGCGTCAGGTACTAGATATAAACATGTGGTTGAAACAAGATCACTGCTGGTGAAACCTCTCATCCCTTATGGGTAATTTACAAACAATAATAGGAATAATAAATTACATAGGATTTATAAGGTTGATGGCAACTTAATCCTAACATTGATAAGTTAAGAAATAATCCAAAGTTCCCTTCAAGTATCAAAACACTCTCTCAACATGTGTCTAATGTTCTTTACCTAGCTTTGCAATGAACTTACTTAGAACTCCCATTGCTTAGGTAATGTTTAGTTATGTGCAAACCATCACATACATGAGACTTCCTGCCACACTTTCATAAGGAACATTCCTAATGTCCTCCAGATCCTGCACAAATTTAGGACATTATTCCATACTTATCTTTGTACCAACTAGTAGGGGTGAACTTGCCAGTTTACTATCCTACATTTCAAACCTCTGCAAGATCGTTTCAAGATATTTGCTCTAGTTTACCAATAACACAATTTCTTGTTGGTCCTATCCCTACATATCTCCATACCAAGTATGCATCTGGTAGCTCCCAAGTCTTTCATATCAAACTTACTAGACAATTAAGTACTAAGTTCTTGAATTAATGGTTTATTATATCCAATGATAAGCATATCAACATATAAAACAATAATCAAAATATGATCTTTTACCTATTTTAAGTATACACAATGATTAACAACACTTCTTCCAAAACCCAATTCTAGCACATGTGTGTCAACTTATGGTTCGACATCTATGGGGACTACCTTAATCCATATAGTGACATTTGCAGCTTGTAAACTAGTTTCTCTTTACATTTCACCTTTTATCCTTCAGGATATTCCATGAATATTTCCTTCTCTATGTCTTCATGCAAGAATGATATCTTAACATCCATCTATTTAATTTCCAAATCAAGTGTCACAACTATAGATAACAACATCCTAGTAGAACTTAACTTAGCATGGAAGAAAAGATCTCACCAAAGTCTATTCCCTCAACCTAGGAGTAACCCTTTGCCACAAATTGCACCTTATATTGTCCAAGTGATCCATCTACATTGAACTTCTTCTTGAACACCCACTTGCATCCAATGGGTTTACTATCCTCAAGAAAATCAACTAAATCCCAAGTGTTACACTGCTTCAATACCAACATCTCCTCATTCATGGCATTCTTCTAAAGAATTTCTCTTTGGAAGTGAGAACCTCTTCCACACAACTTGGTTTAGTATCAATACAAGAGCAAAAATAAAATAGAAATATAATTGACTATACCTATCTAGTGATCTCTGCTACCTTTTCAACCTTCTCATAGCTACCAGTGAAGAATTTTTTGTTGCATCTGTACCCATTATTCCTTGGAATTACCGCTGGACATGCTTGCCTCTTGTTCTCCCAAACTATCTTGTCCACTTTGTTTTTCAGTTTTAGGTACATTATGTTGCTCCAATTTTGTCTCAAAATACACCTTCTCCCTCTCATTTTCTTTTGATTGTTCTTAGTTAAGACTCTAATTTCTCTAAATATAACATCCCTTGAGCAGAGAACTTTCAAAGTTACTAAATTCCAAAGCTTGTAGCCTTTAACGTTCTTACCATAACCAATGAAAATACACATTTTGGCCTTGAAATCCAACTTAGATGGCCTCTCCTTAAGCACCTAAACAAATGCCTCATAGCCAAAGACCTGCAAATGTGTCACAACCATTTTTCTACCAATCTACATTTCATATCATGTCTTGTTTGTAGCGTAGAAGTATGATACTTGTTCTTCAAGTAGCATGTGGTGCTAACTGCCTCAACCCAAAACTCATGTCCTAAACTTGCACTACTCAACATACTTCTAGGGGTGATCCCACAATAGTGGGTTACACTTTTTGGCCAAAGTTGGCATTGAAATGAACATTTTGAAAAAAATCTTCACTTTCAGACACCTATAGTTGCTAAACCGTGAGGAATTTGAAGATGATGCAAACTAGTGATTTGTGACATTTTGTCTGTAGATTCTAATTATATATTTTTTATTTTTTTTGGAATCAAATTGCATTTCTTTTGCCATCTCATTCAATAACTAGTTTTTAACAATAAACACCATTTTTAAAGAGTGATGTGTACTATAAAGCACATAACTTTTTTTCTATGAAGGATAAAATTCTATTTTTTTGAATTTAGATTTGTAACTACGATATCTAGAGGATGCATTTGGTTTCATAATGTTTTATTGAATATTTTTCTTTTAATTAACTTTTGAGGTCAAATCAATTACAATTTAGACATAGGTGTACTGTGTAGAGCATAACGTTTTTTGTATGTATTGGAATTCAATTTTTTTTTGTTGGATCAAGGACATGAATACCAAGAGGATAGATATTTTTCATAATTTTTTTGGTAATATACTATTTTTCCACATGCGCAGAACAAAGAGCTTGATTTTCGGTGAAAACCTATGTTTAATTAAACTAAAAAAAATGTATAATAAAACCAAAATATATTAAAATTATACTTGATAGAAAGGTCATTTCGAGGACTGTAATCCTACAGCTGGGTTTGCCAAGTTGATTCTATTTTAATCCTCAACCTGAGCCTCGAAACCTGAAAATCTGCATAAAATTGCAGCTGGAGGGGGACAATGGTAAAATAAGGGGGTTCGAATGAACCCTCGTTCATTAGAACCCTATAAAAATAACATTAAAAAATGAAATAACATTGACGGGGGGGGGGGGGGGGTTCGCTTGAACCCATTATTTTTATTAAAAACAATTTGCCGACAGAAGTGGGTTCACTCGAACGGGGGGTTTGAATGAACCCATTTTTGGGTTCTAGTGAACACCCCCATCCGAGCAAACTCCTCCAAAATTTGTTTTCCATGCACAGGTAATTTTTCTTCCTCAAAGCAATTGTAACCTAGTTATGTGGGACCACCCCTAGCCTAATCTAGAAAGGTTCTATTTAACCTCTCAACCACTCCATTCTATTGTGTTGTGTGTGGTGTAGTCCTTTGCTTGATAATTCCAACATGCTTACATAATATGTTAAACTCTCTAGAGAAAAAATCACCGCCATTATCTTTTCTTAATACATTTATTTTCTTATTAGTCTAATTCTCAACAAGAGCTCTAAACTCCTTAAACTTGAGAAACACCTTAGACTTTCTCCTTAGAAAATATACCCAAGTGTACTTAGAATAACCATCAATGAATGATAAATAGTACATAGACTTACCAATGGATGGGATATCCATAGGACCAAAAACATCATTGTGTGCATAGAATTACCAATGGATGGGATATCCATAGGACCAACCATTTTAGGGTTCACCACTACAAAAAACTAGGATTTAGATTCCCAATGAAGTAGTAACCACCCAAATAACAACATGTGCTTTGATACCAAATGTTGAGGATATAATCCCTATTATAGACTATCTATAGATTGAGATGAAGAAACTTAAGAAAAAGTATTCAAATAATGGTCAAAAACACTTGCAAAATCTATCTTGCAACATGTATGAAAGTAAATGGAGCAATATGCATCCACAAGATTACACACAAGACTCAAATATTTATATCGGAAGCCCTTTCAGGAGAAAAGCCACCACTAAAAGATATTTATAGTTATATTATTCATAATAAAAAAGATTTAATACAACAAGGTCTTTGGACATTTACAAAGTCTCAATCTACAACATAATTCTTTTGTAATTTCTCTAATTACTGAAAGGAAGCAAGGTACACAGAATAGCTTCCTACATTGAACTAATGAGGGGAGTGTTATGCAAATTTTCTTAAATCTTTATAGTTACAGATATGTGGTACACATTAACAAAGAGATTAAACCGACATTAAATGCAAGAACAATGCCAAAGAAAGATATACATGGGGAAAACCCTTTTGGATGAAAAACCCCACACTACAAAACCTGCATAATGTATTATCAAATCCAATGTAGATTACAACACACTTGCAATGCAAGTTCTTTCAGGAGTTGCCAAGATGTCAATTCTAGAGAAATTTAGACATTTCTATACCTACAAATGAACCATACAACTCCAACTCCAAGCACCTGTATAAATAGAGAAGTACTACAAATGGAGGTAGCTTCTAGAGCAAGTCAACACAAGAATCTCGTCCAAATCCAAATGGCCCAATTTCCAAGGCCATAAAACATGTGAATGATACTTGTAAGAGATTCTCTTTCATCCCTTACAACCCCCAAACTTGGGCACCCCAAATTTGCCAAAAAACTATATGACAAAGGCTCTTACAATGTCATAAAATCCATCATATATGACAACACTTACAACTATAAGAGAATCTGTCATAACTGACTATTAATAGCAGGTTCTCTTACAACCGGTCATAGTCAAACTTGGGTGCCTACCTTCTCCATGCAAAGATGCTTCCTAACACTTATCATACCTATCATAGAGTCTTCTATTTTCTGGCTCTTACATGTCATAGATTCTGTCATAGGAATCTGTCATAACTCTTATGCGTCATATACTTCTTACAACACCCAAAAGATGCTGACACATGGAAAAAGACTTCTACCACAAAGTGGGATGCCTATCTCCTCATATGAGGACAAAATACATCTAGTCACCTTCTATGTAGGATGACACATCACCATGCCAACTGCTACAAAGTGACAAAATAAGATTTGCATAGAAATTACAATAATAGGCAAAAATAAATATACAATTAAATGTTAAATGCTAGGGACTTGCAAAGGCTGAGACACCTTAATTCCCAACATTCTCCCACTTGTCGAACACCTTTCAAGAGCCAATAGAATGATAGGATTTTAACTGCTAGGGGCTAAGAGGCCCATAGACTCTGAACACCATCTAAACTTCTTCGTGCTCATAGGCTTTGTCAAGGAATCTGCAATATTCACCAAAGTGTCAACTTTATCCAAATGCACCTTGTTGGCAAGAGACACTATGTGGCTTCATGAGTGTTGTCATTGATGGCAACAAAGTCCATCCCACACATCTGCAGGACATGGCATGTCTATACCGGAAGTCAGATTGAAAAGTATTTTGGTTTGGTGACCAAGAACAGAGCATACAACAAGGTCTGACAATCAGGTCTGGATCTCTCAGAGGAAGTATCTCTGTAAAGTGTGGACTTGGGGAAGTCAAGAGGAGTACCATGACTAATATATTCCAGAGATTGAGCCTCCAGTGATGTAAGGGTGAAAAGATATGAACACCTAAGTGTTGGGTTCCTGTTTGGCAGAGTAGACTGAGGAAGAACTGACCGGCAGAGCTTCAGACCTTAATCCAGATGAGATATTGATGGTAATCAAGTTTCTTAAGGGATCATTCATGATTGGCTGACATTATTGATGAATTCTATAAGCATATCTTTGATACACATCACTTGGTAAGGAAGGATTCAGCCGACAAGACCAGAGTTTGGGAAAATATTGAGTATTCCAGATGCCGACTAGAAAGATGTTGAAATCCTTTGTGCAGATATATATACCAGATGGATTTCAATGAGAAGGAGTGTGTGGTGTGTTGTGTAGTGTGAAGAAAAGTAAAGAGCAGTGTGAAAGCAGTAATACAGGTCTGGTATGTGACAGGACATCAGCACCAAAGAAGAGGAAGAATGAAGTGTAGTAGATCAGTGTATTGAGCCTAACCAAAACTGAACCTCAGCATATGTGGATGCTTCTCATCAGTTCAAGTATCTTGTTACTTTCTTTATACCTTGTAGATAGTGAGTCTCTTGTAGGCAGTGAGCCTCTTGTGAGCAGTATGCTCAGGCAGTGAGCCCTAATTGGCAAGTGCCATTTTGTACTTCTATTCTTTTAACAGAGAATACAATCTTGGGTTAGTCACCCCATGGTTTTTCCCTTAACAAGGTTTTCCACATCAAAATCATTGTGTTATGTGTATTGATTTTGTTTTTGCTTTCATGGTTATGGATGCTTATTTGTTTTGATGCTGCACTAGTTATTAAAGAAGAACAGAAAGTTAAATTATTAAGATAATTGATTCACCCCCCCTCTCAGTTATCAACACACCTTCCCATCCTCTACCATTTCATGTACAAAATGGTAATGGACATCAATATGCTTATTCCTTGTGTGGAAAGTAGGATTCTTCGTCAAACATATGGTACTCTGGTTGTCACAACAAATTGTAATCTTCCTCGCATCAAACCCAATGTCAGAACACAATCTCTTAAGCTAAATGGCTTCCTTACAAGCACGAGTAGCTGCCATGTACTCTTCTTCTATCATGGACAAAGTGACCATAGGTTGCTGCTTACTCATCCAACTAATAGCACCATCAAACATAGTGAACACATAAGCACTGGTGGATCTCCTACTGTCAATGTCACCTGCCCAATCAGAATCCACATATCCATGAATACTCACAAAATGTTGAGGTGCTGTAGGATAACCATGATAACATAGGGAATACTTAGAAGTACCCTGCAAATATTTGAAGACTCTCTTTACTGCATCCCAATGTATGCATCTAGGATTAGCCATAAATCGACTAAGGACTCCCACTGCTTGGGCAATGTCTGGCCTTGTACAGACCATAGTATACATCAAGCTTCTAACTGCACTAGCATAAGGAACTTTTCTCATATCCTCCATCTCAGAAGGAGACTTTGGACAATCTACAATATATAACTTTGTCCCCATCGTAACAGGATGATGCAGGAGCATCCTAGGTTGTAGAGCAATCTTGCATCAACCAAAAATATTTGCATTCTTTTCTTTTCTTTCATTTTTAGTTTAGTTCAGTTAGTTGCAGTTTCAACATTTTGTACTACATTTTGCTGCATCTTCATATCAAAGCTCACAGAGTAGGACTTAGCATCTACATATCATCATCTACATCATATCCAAATTTTAAGTCATTTGGACTTGTCTGCTAAAAGTTATTGCTATCAAAAGATCATTAGTTCTCACAAAGTAGAGCATTTAGACAGTCAGTTGAAGGAGAGGGTTTGTGGAGCACTTCCATGACTTGCGGAACCTAATGACACATCATACACATCACATAAGGATCAGATAGACCTTCCTTGAGGTCTGCACCTTGATTCATGCATTTGCAGAGCATTACCTGATGATTGAAGGCTGACCTACTTGTTTCTACATGTTACATTCCTTCATTGGAGTTTGTAACCTTTCTTGGCCAACACAGAGGATTCTATGAGTTTAAGGATGATATATATAGATCTCTAAGATGTATTAGGAAATCAATAGTTCTATGATATGATTTAGATAATTTAGAAATATAGATTTCCTTTCTGGAAGACACTTCAATGCCCTATCTTGCATACCTGTTGTAACCCAGAAAGTAGGTCTGTGATCCCTTTGATTGTAGCCCACATGTTGCCAGAATATAAGCATTATGAATATAGGATATATTGAGCATTTGAATCTTCCATTGCATTCTTTAAGTATGTTGTTTCACTGCTGCATGGTTTGGACAATTCATTATGTGAACACTACTACCATGACTGCACCAAGTGGTATTAGAATGAAGTTTTGAATCCTTTGGGAAGTGAAGGCATTTCAGAAGATCTTGTGGTGACCCCATCGTTGATTGGAGGTAGTCTACTTGCGTTTGTCAACAGAGCACCAATTGTGAGGTAATTACTACCTTGTAGCCAGATCGCCGAATTGAGGCAGTTACACCAGATCCTAAGAAGAGATGCCGCCAAGAAGGATGCCTGCTATGGACACTATTGCTAGAAGAATGAAAGAAATGGAGATGATGAAAACATGAAAGTTAGATTGGATGATAGAGAAGATAGAAGAAGAGGACTAAACCCTAGAGATGATGTTGAAAGTGATGATGATGAATTTCAATCTATGGATCAAAAAGAAGAAACCCTAGAAGAAGAAGAATTAGATCAAGTGAAGATGCTGAAAGCTATTTCAAAGATTGGAAAACCAAGAGTGGAAGTACCAAATTACGTTGGAAATTTGAATCCGGAGGAATTGATTGACTTGATAAATGATTTGGAAGAATACTTTGAATATGAAGAAATTAAAGATCTAGAGAAGGTAAGATTTGCAAAGACTAAGTTGAAAGGACATGCTGGTATTTGGTGGAAAGAAGTTAGGTTGGATAGGAATAGAAGAGGAAAAGAAAAGATCATAAAATGGGATAGAATGGTGACAAAGTTAAAGAATCAGTTTATATCTGCTGACTATGAGTTGGAATTGTTGAAGAGATTGCAAAACTTGAAACAAAAGGAGAAATCTATGAAGGAGTATACTGAAGAATTTCATAAGATGATCATAAGGACTGGACATAGTGAAGCAAGCAAGGAGAAAGTGGCAAGATACATAAATGGATTGAGGTTGAACATTCAAGAAGTTAGTCTGGTAAGGATGACAAAAATAGAAGAAGCATATCAGTTTGCCTTGAAAGTTGAAGAAAAGTTGCACAAGAAGCATGAGCAAAGACAGAGAGGAAGAGGAGGAAAATTTCAAAGAGGTAGAACATATTCTGAAGGAGAAAGACCTTGTGTAGAACAGAGCAAACAAGACAGTCCATTCAAGAAGGAATATAGAGATAATAGTTCATACCAGAGAGATGATAGAAATTTCTACAACAGAGGAAATCATAATTCTTACTGCAATGAAGGATATAGAAGAGATGAAAGAGGGTTTGATAAGAGAACATTTAGAGGAACTTATTTTAAGTGTGGAGGTGAAGGACATAGAGCATTTGAATGTCATCAGGGATGTACAAGCAAGAAGGTAGAGAACAGTGCAAGAGCAACTTATGTAGAAGAAGAACCTATTGGATCACCTAGTTTAGTTGGAAAACTAGAGAAAGGAGAATCATTAGTCATGAGGAGAGCACTATTTCAAGCAAAGACAACTGAGGAACCACCACAGAGGAAAAGTTTGTTCCGGACCAGATGCAAATTAGGAGGTAAATGTTGTAAGGTTATCATTGATAGTGGTAGTACTGATAATTTGGTTTCAGAGGAGATGGTGACTAAGATAAACCTGGAGAGATTGAAATGCCCTAAGCCCTACAAGATAGCATGGGTTCAAGATGAACACAAGGTATCAGTGAGTGAACAATGTTTGGTGAAATTTCATATAGGATCTTATCATGATGAAGTCTTGTGTGATATTATGCCGATGGATGTATGTCATATATTTTTGGGTAGACCATGGCAGTATGATAGAAAATCTATACATGATGGGAGAAAGAATAATTATACTATAGTATCTAATGGGAAGAAAATTACCTTGATATCTTTGGAAGATGAGCCTAAGAGAGAAGTATGTGGGAATGCTAGAATCTGTTTGGTTGATGGAAGGAAATTCCTGGATGGATTGAGACATGAGAATATGTGTTTTGCTTTGATTCCTAAGAAGCATGGAACCCTAATTATAGAGACTAAAGAATCACAGCTAGAGGAGATAACTTAATTGTTGATAGAGTATAAAGACATCATATCAGATAATGTACTTGAAGGATTGCCACCAATCTGGAGTATCAATCATCATATAGACCTTATATCTGGAGCTAGTTTGCCTAACAAAGCAGCACACCAGATGACACCAGCTAAGAATGCAGAGCTGAATAAACATATACATGAATTGTTGAGGAAAGGATTGATCAAAGAAAGTTTGAGCCCATGTGCGGTACCTGCGGTGTTAGCACCTAAGAAAGATGGAGAATGGAGGATGTGTACAGACTCTAGAGCAATCAATAAGATCACAGTTAAGTATAGATTTCCATTGCCAAGGATGGATGACATTATGGACTATTTGAGTGGAGCAAAGTATTTCACAAAGATAGACTTGAATAGTGGATACCATCAAAACATGATCAAAGAAGGAGATGAATGGAAGACTGCATTTAAGATAAATGAGGGATTGCATTAATTGTTAGTGATGCCTTTTGGATTGACTAATGCACTGAGTACTTTCATGAGATTGATGTATGAGGTTTTGAAGAGATTCTTGGGTAAGTTTGTTATTGTATACTTGGATGATATTCTGATTTTCAGTAAGACAAAGGAAGAACATTTGTGGCATATTAGACAAGTATTGCAGAGATTAAGAGAAGAGAAATTGTTGATAAACATTAAGAAATGTAGTTTTGTGAAGGAAGAATTGGTATACTTGGGATTTGTGATCTCTGTGGAAGGATTGAAGATGGACCCTGAGAAAGTTAGAGCAATTATTGAGTGGACAACACTGGAGAGCATTGGAGAAGTTAGATCATTCCATGGATTAGCTAGTTTCTACTAGAAATTCATTAGAAATTTTAGTGCAGTATGCACACCTATGACAGAGACAATGAGAGGTGATAGAAAGGATTTTAAGTGGACATTAGTGATTTGAAATTAAGGATTACAATTAAATTAAATTGCACTTAACCCAAATTACAAACATTCCCAATCGCAAACAGAATTGCATGGTTATGTTCTTTACCCCAAAATTGTAGAACCAGTTACCCAACTTAATGACATTAACTAATTACTTTAATTTTGTAATTGTCAACTCATGAAGGAATCAAAACTATAAAAACTAAGAGAGGAAGAAGAGACAATAACAAGTTTGTTAACGGAGTTCACCCAATGTTTGGGCTACGTCTCCGGGCTCGCTCAACTGCGACACCGATCCATTAATCGATGTGAAGCTCAATAAGGCTTTGTTATATCACAACTTAGTCTTCAAATTGCAAATTAATTCTTCACCACTTTGGAAAGATTGTAGCATATACGATGCTCTTTACAATTTTGGTTTTTACAAAGAATTCCTAATTTGCATATACATAAACCAAGCATAATAATATATGGAGAATAAACATAATCCACTCACAAACCTTTGTTTTGTGCACAGGTCTGAGATGCCTTAAGCTTGCCTCTCTGTTTCTCTTCAATCTCGAAGAACAACAAATCGACCTCCATGAGCAAAAGCCTCGTCTCTTGGATCACAATGCTCAATTCATTGAGAAATGACTTATTAACTAAATGCTTCCCCCTTTGAGCTCTCTTTACAATAAGTTTTCACCCTTTTATAAGGGGCCTATGTTATTTAACACTCAATACATTTTCCTCTCTAATAGAATTATTCTAATTCCCAATTACTCAATTCTCCTCTCTCCCAAAAATTGTCTTACAAGAGCAAACTTCCCCCTTTAAATACATACACAAATGCTATTTGGGGTTTAAACAATATTTCCCAAATCAACTAAATAAAGCCCTTAATCAAATGAAAATCTTTTTTCAAATCGGGCCTATATGACTTTGGGATTATTGTTTTAACTCAACAATAAAAAGGGGGGCTTGATCCCTTTATTTAAGGTTCTGCACGCTCTATGCCTTTAAATAGGATTTCGGCCCCCTTGTATCTCGTAGGAGGTGCTTGTTTTAGTGGTTAGGAGTGCCTTGTGCACGGGGGTAGGTCGACGGTTCAAACCGTCGGACTCCCATTTGGCTTATGATAGAAATGGGCACACACTCCTGAAAGAACTGCGTGGCCTAGTGGTTGGGAGGAAAAGTAGGAAGGAGGAGGTCATGGGTTTGACTCTCCCCAACAATCATTTTATAACAACCAACAAACAATGACTTTCGGAGGGCATACCAGCGGTACCACGTGGCACCCAACCATTGAGCCACGTGGCATGATATTATTTGCCCACATATTGACACGTGTCATAACATGGTTGGTCCACGCCACTTGTGCATGCCACCTCAATATTCTGCCACATTGGTTGGTCCATGCCACCTGTGCATGCCACCTCAGCATCCTACCACGTCAATGTCCATATGACCATGTGTCATTCTAATGTCAACACCTGTACCTGGGCAACCCATCTTTTTTGCAAACTTTGACCGGCCATATCTTGCTCATACAGACTCCATTTGACACAATTCAAGGGGCGTCGGGATTGTCTTGACAGGCTCTTCAAATTGGTATCATTTCCATCAGATTCTAAGACTGTGAATGTTTGAGATCTTCTGGATCCTCCTGGATCAATTAGGAGAAAATAAAAGTTTTGAATTGTTGAAGCAGAAAGTGACAGAGCAACTAATGTTAGCATTACCAGATTTCAACAAAGTATTTCAAGTAGATTGTGATGCAAGTGGAAATGCAATAGGAGCAGTGTTAAGTCAGGAAGGTAGACCAGTAGCATATTTTAGTGAGAAGTTGAATGATGCAAGGAAAAGATATTCAGTTTATGATCAAGAGTTCTATGCCATAATTCAAGCTTTGAATAAGTGGAGACATTACTTGTTGCCTAAGGAATTTGTGTTGTATACGGATCATCAGGCTTTACAATATTTGATCAATCAAGGAAAGTTGAATTAGAGACATATGAGGTGGGTAGAGTTCATGCAGAGTTACACATTTTTGTTGAAGCATAGGAGTGGGAAGTCAAACAAAGTTGCATATGCATTGAGCAGAAGAAAGAATTTGCTGACAGAGATGAGAGTAGAAGTATTAGGTTTTGAAGAACTAAAGCACATGTATGAAGAAGATCTTGATTTTATAGAACCATGGAAAGCATGTAAGAAACCTGTTGTGACAGATAGAAGTAAGTGGTTAGATTATTTCATTCAAGAAGATATGTTGTTCAAAGGAAATCAGTTGCGTATACCTAGGAGTTCAATGAGAGACAATTTGATCAAGGAGAAACACAATAGTGGATTAGCAGGACATTTTGGAATTAATAAGACAATGGCTTTGGTAAGTGAACATTATTTTTGGCCTCAGATATATAAGGATGTAAGGAAGTTTGTGTAGAGTTGTAGAGTATGTCAAGTTGCAAAAGGGAGTAGTCAGAATATTGGGTTGTACAAACCTTTGATAGTACTGGAGAGACCTTGGGAAGACATAAGCATGGATTTCATATTAGGATTGTCAAGAACACAGAGAGGGCATGATTCTATATTTGTAGTGGTGGATAGATTTTCAAAGATGTCACATTTCATACCTTGTAAGAAGACTAATGATGCAGTGTTGGATCTAGGGCATACAACTGAGAGGGGGGGGGGTGAATCAGTTGTATAAAACTTCTTGTTCTTTCAAACACTTGATTCTTGGTTGTTAGTTAACAACATATCAATTATCATCCATGAAAGCATATTACATAAACACAAGAGCAGATAAACATCAACACATTGAACACCAAGATTTTGACGTGCAAAACCCGGTTAAGGGAAAAACCACGGGGTGATTAACCCAAGAATTATTCTCTGTTAGAAGAATAAAGAAGAATGAATGGCACATGCCAATTAGGGCTCACTGCCCGAGCACACTGCTCACAAAGAGGCCCACTGCCTACAAGGAGACACACTATCTACAAAGTGATGAAAATCACAGTCTTGAACTGGAGAATGACATCTCTACCATGTCCGGATCAGTTCCATTTAAGCCCAAAAACCTCTGCTCTGCCTTTCGCACTTCTCTTCGCTATGCCACACTCATCCACACAATCCACACTCTGAAATGAACTCTCAAACCGTTATTTATACAAGACATCAACTTAGGAACAAACATCTAAGTCGGCAAACAACCATAAGAGTATCCGCAAGATGAATAACACATCCGGTCGGCCACCACAAGAACATTCGCAGGATGAACAACTCATCCGGTCGGCTAAACAGAGCAAGAACTTCATCCGGAAGAATAACTTCAATTCCGGGCTCTACTATCAATGCAGACCAACAACACAACCTAAACATGATCCAAGAACCTTCACAAGCCTACCTGAATGACCGGATACATCCGCACTTCCTCTACTTACTGGAATCTCTTGTCTTCCTCACCCGGAACTTCAAGAACACAGTCTGTCGCCACTGTCATAATGCAAGAGGTACTTCTGGACCTCCAAATCATACACAAATCAGGATGACACATCACAAGGACATCCCAAACACTCCTTCCAATCCGCAGATTAGGATAATACAATTCCGGACCTCACCGGACCTTTTTGTGATCCTCTGTCACCTCTGGATACTTACCGGAACCGGTTCCATACCGACAGCCACAACTCCTTCAGATCTTCATGCGGACCTCTGAAATCTTAACTGAAGCATCTCAAGACTCATATCTACTAACCCTTTAATCCGCATCCTCCGGTTCTCATCCTATACAGTACATTTGCCTTCTTCTCATCACTGTTCTTCACTGTTCCTGACTGAGGCTAATTTTCTCAATATCCTCAGCACACAGCTCATCAAATCCTTCTTGTCAATGCAATATGAGTATGTTGACATCAATGACAACACTGGCTCACCTCATACTTGCAACAATCTCCCCCTTTGTCATTGATGGCAACATATGATGTGAAAAACCATTAAGACAAGAACTTCTCTTTTCTGTCACAGCTCCCCCTATCAACAACAACTTTTCACATGTCTTCTCTTCCTTTACTGCTCCCCCTTTGATCATCAACCACTTGTTTTTCACATGTCTTCTCTTCCTTTACTGCTCCCCCTTTGATCATCAACCACTTGTTTTTCACATGTCTTCTCTCCCCCTTTGACATCAATGGCAAAGGGCTCATACTTGCAATTCTCATACATCAGAATCATACCAGCTGCTCCCCCTTAGTTGCAGCTCCCCATCATCAATCCGGATCACAAGATATGACTGTGATATCCACCGGATTGATGCACATCAGTGCATCCTAGTTCATCACCGGAGGGGCCATAACCCCTAACTTCTCCCGGAGATATTCAAAAGAATCCTTGGGAAGAGGTTTAGTAAAGATATCTGCAATCTGATCCTTGGAGGGAACATACTCCAATCTGACTTCTTCCTTGTTTACTTGTTCTCTCAAAAAGTGAAACTTGATAGATATGTGCTTAGTCTTAGAATGCAACACCGGATTCTTAGAAATATTAATTGCACTTGAATTATCACAGAAAATTGTGATAGGCTCCTCATATTCAATTTTAATGTCTCTTAGCATCTGCTTCATCCATAAGATTTGAGTGCAACTACCTGCTGCTGCAATGTATTCTGCTTCAGTTGTAGACAGAGATATTGCATCTTGTTTCTTGCTTAACCAAGAAACCAATCTCTTCCCCAAAAAGAATGCTCCACCACTAGTGCTCTTACGGTCATCCACATCTCCTGCCCAATCTGCATCTGTGTAAGCATGAAGAGAGAAATCCAGATCTCTAGGGTACCATAGACCATACTCAACTGTTCCTTTCAAGTACCTAAAAATTCTTTTGATTGCCATAACATGAGATTCTCTAGGATTAGCCTGGAATCTTGCCACAAGACCAACAGCCTGCATTATATCTGGTCTAGTTTGAGTGAGATACAACAATCCACCAATCATTGATCTATACTTTGTCTGATCTGCCTTTGGAGAATCATCATCTTTGCTTAACTTACATCCGGTTGCCATAGGAGTGTTCATTGGCTTTGAGTCTTCCATACCAAATTTCCTTAACAATTCTTTCACATATTTGGTCTGAGAAATGAAGATCCCTTCTTTTGTTTGAGTAATTTGCAGACCCAAGAAGAAATTCATTTCACCAAGCATAGACATTTCAAACTCACTTTTCATCTGATTTGCAAAAGTTTTGCACATACTGTCTCTTCCTCCAAAAATGATATCATCCACAAACACTTCAACAATCAAAATGTTATCATGATCAATTTTGAAATATAAGTTACTGTCAGCAGTACCTTTGTTGAATCCAATCTGCACAAGATGCTTATCCAACCTTTCATACCATGCTCTTGGGGCTTGCTTCAATCCATACAAAGCTTTCTTCAACTTGCAGACCATATCATCATTATCAGACAATTGAAATCCATCCGGTTGTTCAATGTAGACTTCTTCTTCCAGATCACCATTTAGGAAGGCAGACTTGACATCCATCTGATATACCTTGAAGTCTTTGAAGGCAGCATATGCAAGAAGTAATCTGACTGCTTCAATTCTTGCCACCGGAGCAAAAGTCTCTTCAAAGTCAATTCCTTCTATTTGAGAGTACCCTTTGCAGACCAATCTAGCTTTGTTTCTGATTACTTCACCAGCTTCATTTAGTTTGTTCCGGAAGACCCACTTGGTTCCAATTACATTCCTGTCTCTAGGTCTGGGAACAAGATCCCAAGTATGATTTTTCTCAATTTGCATCAATTCATCTTCCATTGCTTTGGTCCAGTTTTCATCATTGCAGGCTTCATTTATTCTTTTAGGTTCAATCTTTGAAATCAGACAACATTCATCCTGATTTTGAGCAACATTCCTTCTAGTTTGTACACCTTTGCTTCTGTCACCTATGATCTGATCTTCAGAGTGGTTCAGTCTTACATACCTTGGAATTTTGGGAGTATCCTGCACTGCTGCTTCTTGATCAGGCTCATTCAAACCTATCTCTTCTTCCTGATTTACCGGATCAGGCTGACTCAGTCTCACCGGAGAGGATTGAGTTCCTTGAACACTGTCTTGGTCATCTTCATCAAACTCATAAAATCTTGAAGGCTTCTCAATTCCTTCATCGACTTTCACATTGGTGCTTTCTACCATCTTCCTCAATCTCTTATTGTAACACCGGTATGCTTTGCTTTGAGTGGAGTAACCCAAGAAAATTCCTTCATCACTTCTAGCATCAAACTTTCCTAGATCTTCATCTCTTTTAATATAACACTTGCTACCAAATACTCTGAAATATTTCACAGTAGGAGTGATGCCAAACCAGAGTTCATAGGGGGTCTTACCGGTGTTGTTTCTAATTTGAACTCAATTGAGAGTGTAGACTGCAGTGCTGACAGCTTCTTTCCAAAACATCTGAGGAACATTTGCTTCCAACATCATTGTCCTGGCAGCTTCCTGGATGGTCCGGTTCTTTCTCTCAACTACTCCATTCTGCTGTGGAGTCCTAGGAGCAGACAACTGTCTCCTTATACCCTGCTTCTCACAAAAGTCAATGAACTCACCAGATGTAAATTCACCACCTCTATCAGACCTTAGACACTTTAGTTTCAATCCGGTTTGATTCTCTACCATAGCTTTGAAGATTTTGAACTTCTCAAATGCTTCTAATTTTTCTTTTAGAAAGGTAACCCACATCATCCGGGAATGATCATCAATTAACAACATGAAATATCTATCACCTTGCAGACTCTTGATTCTTGTCAGACCACAGAGATCAGTATGTACTAATTCCAACAATCCGGTAGAAGACTGATCTTTGCTTTTGAAAGAGACTCTGCTTTGTTTACCTAACTGACATTCTTTGCACACACTATTTGTAGGTTTCATCAATTTTGGAAGATCTCTTACAGCCTGAGTATTGCTTATCTTGATGATGTTATCAAAATTTACATGACACATTCTTCTATGCCATAACCAACTTTGATCAATTTGAACAAACAAACAACTTTTATTTGAACCAACCAGATGAAAGATATTACCTTTTGTCTGAGTACCGGATGCAATTTTAGTTCCGAAGCTTGTAAAGATTCTGCATTTTCCATTCTTGAACCGGAGATCATAGCCTTTGTCCACTAACTGACCAACACTGAGAAGATTGTGCTTCAATCCTTCAACATATAGTACATTACCTGTTTTGCTCTTTCCATCAAAGGAAATAGTTCCCCTACCTCTGATTCTGCCAGCAGAATTGTCACCAAACTTTACCATTCCTCCTTCATATCTTTCCAAATCTAAGAACTTATTCTTGTCACCAGTCATATGGTGAGAACATCCACTGTCAATAACCCAATCATCCTTTTCTTCCACTTGAGCAGCCAAAGCTTTTTCAACAACTTTGTGATTGACAGATTCAGAGAGTATTGAATCTTCTTCCTTGATGGCAATAAACACCCACTCATTTCCGGATTTGCTTCCTAGTTCTGATTCATCATCTGTTACTCCTTCATTGTCATCTTCTTCATGAACATAATAGCAATTCTTTTGAAACCTTTGTCTGTTAGTATTAGACCTTGCAGATCTTTCCAGACATCTTGAAGCAAAATGACCAATCTTATTGCAGTTGAAACACTTAAAGGGTAGTTTTCCTTCATACTTACCGGATCCTCTTGGCAGTCTCTTTGCAATGAGGGCTTCAAGTTGAGCTATTTTTGCTTCTTCTTCTTCCATGTCTCTTCTTGCTTGATCATACCATGACATCTTCCTTGATGAGTTTTCTCTCGGATCAAATCTCTGTTTGCCTTTCACATAGGTACTGGCTTTGAAAGTAGATTCAGTCTTGGGAGGATCATCTCCAAACTCAGTCATTTCAAATGCAGCCAGTTTGCCAGCCAGTTGTTCTCTTGTGACAGTTGTGTGGGCTCTGAATTCATCAATGGCAGCAACCTTGATTTTGTAGGCAGCAGGAAGGGATCTTAGGATTTTGCAGACAATCTCATTTTCATCTAGAGTTCCACCAGCATTTCTAATTCCACATACCAGCTCATTCACTCTTGGCATAAAGGTAGTGATGTTTTCATCATCTCTCATTTTCAATCTTTCAAATTTCCCTTTCAGACTTTGCAACCTTGCACTTTTGACAAACTCATCTCCTTCATACAGAAGTTCCAGTTTAGTCAGGATCTCATATGCAGTTGGTAGGTCAATAACATTCGAGAGATCTGAGTCATTCAATGCGCTTAGAAGAGCTTCCTTGGTCCGCAGATTGTTTTCAGCTTCTGTGATTTCATTCAGAGTTGTCGGACCACCTTGTGGAGGTACATATAGTTTTGAAACCATAGCCAAGTATGCTTTTCCCATACATTCCAAGTGACACTTCATGCGACCTTTCCAAAGAGTGAAGTTGGTTCCATCGAACTTCAGACTATCCTTCTTGTAAGACGACATCCTGGATCTCCTCAAGCGGTTAAGCTCCTTTCAGAGGAACTTGGCTCTGATACCAATTGTTGGATCTAGGGCATACAACTGAGAGCGGGGGGGGTGAATCAGTTGTATAAAACTTCTTGTTCTTTCAAACACTTGATTCTTGGTTGTTAGTTAACAGCATATCAATTAATCATCCATGAAAGCATAATACATAAACACAAGAGCAGATAAACATCAACACATTGAACACCAAGATTTTGACGTGGAAAACCCGGTTAAGGGAAAAACCACGGGGTGATTAACCCAAGAATTATTCTCTGTTAGAAGAATAAAGAAGAATGAATGGCACATGCCAATTAGGGCTCACTGCCCGAGCACACTGCTCACAAAGAGGCCCACTGCCTACAAGGAGACACACTGTCTACAAAGTGATGAAAATCACAGTCTTGAACTAGAGAATGACATCTCTACCATGTCCGGATCAGTTCCATTTAAGCCCAAAAACCTCTGCTCTGCCTTTCGCACTTCTCTTCGCTATGCCACACTCATCCACACAATCCACACTCTGAAATGAACTCTCAAACCGTTATTTATACAAGACATCGACTTAGGAACAAACATCTAAGTCAGCAAACAACCATAAGAGTATCCGCAAGATGAATAACACATCCGGTCGGCCACCACAAGAACATTCGCAGGATGAACAACTCATCCGGTCGGCTAAACAGAGCAAGAACTTCATCTGGAAGAATAACTTTAATTCCGGGCTCTACTATCAATGCGGACCAACAACACAACCTAAACATGATCCAAGAACCTTCACAAGCCTGCCTGAATGACCGGATACATCCGCACTTCCTCTACTTACTGGAATCTCTTGTCTTCCTCATCCGGAACTTCAAGAACACAGTCTGTCGCCACTGTCATAATGCAAGAGGTACTTCCGAACCTCCAAATCATACACAAATCAGGATGACACATCACAAGGACATCCCAAACACTCCTTCCAATCCGCAGATTAGGATAATACAATTCCGGACCTCACCGGACCTTTTTGTGATCCTCTGTCACCTCTGGATACTTGCCGGAACCGGTTCCATACCGACAGCCACAACTCCTTCAGATCTTCATGCGGACCTCTGAAATCTTAACTGAAGCATCTCAAGACTCATATCTACTAACCCTTTAATCCGCATCCTCCGGTTCTCATCCTATACAGTACATTTGCCTTCTTCTCATCACTGTTCTTCACTGTTCCTGACTGAGGCTAATTTTCTCAATATCCTCAGCACACAGCTCATCAAATCCTTCTTGTCAATGCAATATGAGTATGTTGACATCAATGACAACACTGGCTCACCTCATACTTGCAACATGCAGTGCATGTTACTGACCTATTTTTCAAGGAGATTGTGAGATTGCATGGATTACCTAAGAGCATAGTTTTAGACAGGGATATAAGATTCAATGGATACTTTTGGAAGACATTGTGGAAGAAGATGAAGACAAACCCAAAGTTTAGTTGAACATTTCATCCACAGACAGATCGACAAACAAAAGTGGTAAATAGGAGTTTGGGAAACTTGTTGAGATGTTTGGTGGGAGATAAGACAGGAAATTGGGATCTAATTCTATTGGCATTAGGTTTTGTCATTGATGTCAAAAGAGCAGTGTTGTCATAGGTTCTTAACATTGGTTGATATGTCAATGATGGAAGCCATTAAACATGAAGGAGATGAAGGTCTTGAAGGTTTTTAACATTGGTCCTTGATAATAGACATCGGGAGACATGCATGCCATGAGACTAGAGACATGTCCTATATCCTATGCAATGAGGCATACATCAGGGTTTTCTTGAATCCATTATTTTCATGACATCAAAGATTAGGTGTTAAGGTGTTTCATTCAGTCTCATTTAGTTTTTGTGGAGTTGAAGATCATTTAGTCTTTGTGGAGTTCATCTATTTTTGTCATTGATCTCTGAGATGTTCTTGTCAACCTCTTTGTCTCACAAAGTTCCTCTAAAGGTTTTGGTTTGATGTTTTTGTCTAGAGTTCATTGCCTCTTGATTAAGAAAACTCTCATTTGTTCTTAACACCATGACATCACTTTGCATTATAGCAATTCTCTGTTTTATCCTCCTTAAAGGTTGCAAAAGTCAAAGGATCATTATTTAAGTCTATATTTCATTGGATGCATATTAGGGTTTTGACTCTTTTTGAAGACCTAATTCCTAAAAGCCTAATGCCCTAAAGACACCTAAAACCCTGAGCCTCAAAGGCCTAGACCCTAGAAAACAAGTTAAAATGCCTTATGCAATGACGAGTTACTTTTTTCTTATGTTTGGTCAGTGACTTGCTATAGGCGGTGGTAGACAACTTAAGTGATAACTTAAGGGTTCAAACACATAGGGACACTGGCCCCTCACTCTAGTGGTGACTGGTTCCACAAAGTTTGTTTTTAAATGTGAGAGCCAACAACTTAATCAATGGTGAACATTCAATCTTCCTCGGGCATGAAAGGTTAAATCTATGGTGTTTATTTAAACATGCAATGACCAACTTCTGAGTATAAATTTTGACTGGAATATGACTATTTTTTTGATGTGGCAGTTTTGTGGTTAGTTCTTTTTGTAATTGTGTTTGTAACCGAGGGTTTGATGGATTCCAACTAGAATGAAGAGGTTTTGTGGTAGTATGAGGTTTTGTATGATGATAAATTAAGTTTAATTCTTTGTGTGGAGGTTGGTTTTTTTATGAAAAGTTTTTGTAGAATCATTTAAAATAAAGACAGAGTATAATGGTTTAATGCTTGTCGAAGCTTATAATGGTGTTTGCAGAAGTACCATGGTGTCATCATAAGTAGAAGAAATGAATGCAGAGGTTTGATACTGAGGTATATGTTGCATTTGCATGCTTGAAGGAGAAGAGGGTATTTACTAATACCATTCATGAGAGTCATATTGTAAGTGTGAACAGAGGTCATGCATTCAATTGTTTTGAAGTTAGTGCTTCTGATATGATGATCAAGAATTGGTTTTTGGATGATTGATAGGAGTGATTAAGGAGTTAATTCTGTAACAAACAAAGTATGTGAACTAAATGTTTTAATTAGTGGGCTTGATAAGAGTGATTGAAGAGTTAATTATGTAACAAACAAAGTATGTGAACTAACCGTTTTAATCAGTGCGCTGTATGAATGCTAGAGAAGTTTTGTGATAGGAAAATAATGTATCATGCAAAGAAGAAGGTGTTTGATATGGATGTGAATGTGTTTTGGGTATAGATGATTTTGTATAGTCAATGATGCCATTATAAACAAAATAGTGTATTGTTTCATTGAATACTTTGTAAAAGAAAGGTACTATTGAGGTGTTGTTTTAAGAGAGTAGAGACGATTGAGTAAAAGAGTTATAGAACTCATCTATAACCTTTGATATCAATGTAAACAAAGTAGTACTTTATATTTTTAGTCCTAATTTGATTGGCGTTGGTGCTCCTAGTTTGAGTGGAGTTGGTATTCTTGATATGCTAGGGATTGGTGTTTCTATCAAGATGTGATTAGTGAGATCCTTGTCAGTGAGGCATAAGTGTGATCAATGAGACCTAATGAAAATTTTGGTGAGGTTGGATAGTGGTTTTTCCCTATTTAGAGTTTTCTACTTTAAATCTTGTGTCATGGTTTCATTTTTGTGATTCTATTGCTTTCTATGTCTTTGGCATGTTGGTATTAATTGCTTTTACAACTATTGGGCCTATGAATGAACTAGTTTTATTACATCACTGATTCACCCCCTCTCTCAGTGATCCATTGTATTCCAACAAATTCTACCACAAGTAGAGTTTGCATACAATAATTTAGTGAATAGGAGTACAGTGAAGACACCATTTGAGATTGTGACAGGAATGAAACCTAGAGGAGTTGCATAATTGAGAGATAATAGTATGGAGAATAAGAGAAGTGCAGAGGCAGATGAATTTGCAGGATATATGGAGACATTACATAATCAGGTCAAGAAGAATTTGGAGGAGATGAATAGCAAGTACAAGGAGCAGGCAGATGAAAATAAGAGACAAAGAATTTTCATTTGGAGATGAAGTAATGGTATATTTGAGAAAAGAGAGATTTATAGTAGGCACATACAACAAGTTGAAGATGAAGAAGTTTGGACCATGTAGGATACTTAGGAAGTTTGATTCAGGAAATGCATATGAAGTGGAGCTACCAGAGACATTTGGTATATCACCTATGTTCAACATTGTAGACCTATATCAGTATCATGAAGGAGAATCAAGTGACATCAAGATGATTTGAGGAATTAGTTACCACAACAACAACCAGAGAAGATAGAGGACATCTTGGACAACAAAGTTGGATGCAGTACCAGAGGCAAGCAATACAAAGAATATATAGTCAAGTGGAAAGGTAGATCGGAAGAAGATTCAACTTGGATTTCTTAGGCTGAGGTGGACCACCTTGGTTTTCCTCTAGCCCCAACAAAGTGAGGGACTCACTTTTTCAACAACCCTGGGTGTCTAATGCAGGAGCATCCCAGGTTGCAAAGCAATCTTGCATCAACCAAAAACATTTGCATTCTCCTTCATTTTCAGTTCAGTTCAGTCAGTTGCAGTTTCAACATTTCATATTGCATTTTGCTACCTCTTCATAGCAGAGCTCGTGGAGCAGGACTTAGCATCTACATATCACCATCTACATCATATCCAAATTTTAGGTCATTTGGACTTGTCTGCTAGAAGTTATCTCTATTAGAAGATCATCAATTCTCACAGAGCAGAGCATTCAGACAATTAGTTGAAGGAGAAGGTTTGCAAAGCACTTCTGTGACTTGCGGAGCCTAATGACACATCATACATGACACATAAGGATTAAATAAACCTTTCTTGAGGTCCGCACCTTGATTCATGTATTTGCGGAGTATCACCCTAAGATTGAAGGCCGACCTACTTGTTTCTACACGTTACATTCCTTCATTGGAGTTTGTAACCTTTCTTGGCCGACATGGAGGATTCTATGAGTTTAAGGATGATATATATAGATTTCTAAGATGTATTAGGAATTCAGTAGTTCTATGATATGATTTAGATAGTTTATAAATATAGATTTCTTTTTCGGAAGGCACTTCAATGCCCTATCTTGCATACCTGTTGTAACCCAGAAAGTAGGCCTATGAGCCCTTTGATTATAGCCTACATGTTACCAACATATAAGCATTCTAAATATAGGATATATTGAGCATTTGAATCTTCCATTGCATTCTATGATTGTGTTGTTTTCGTTGTGTTTACTCTAGCTGCATGGTTTGGACAGTTCATTTTGTGAACCCTCCGACCATGACTGCACCACAGGAATAGTCAAATGTTTGCAATCTACCATGCTGAATCTCTCCAACACAGTGTTAACATACTTACTCTGGCCTAACCAAAGTTTTCTATTTTCTCTATCTCTTCTGATTTCCATCCCTAGAATGTACCTAGCTGCCCCTAGATTTTTCATTTCAAACTATGCTGACAACTGAGACTTCAAATTAGAAATCAAACTTTTACCATTCCTAATTAACAACATATCATTGACATACAAAGCAATAATGAGAATGCAATCATTTTCAAACTTGTAATAAACACAATTATTTGATTTCAATCTCAAAAATCCAATACTCAACACAAAGGCATCAAACTTCTGGTACCACATCCTAGGAGACTATTTCAAACCATACAAAGACTTTTTAAACTTGCAAACCAGATTTTCTTTACCTTTAACAATGTAGTGCTCTAGATGTGACATATAAATCTCCACCTCCAAGTCACCATGAAAGAATGTTGTCTTCACATCCATTTGCTCCACTTCTAAATCATACACTGCCGCAAGAGATAACATGAACCAAATAGATGTTAGCTTTGCAATGGGAGAGAAAATTTCACCATAGTCAGTTCCCTCCACTTGAGAATACCCCTTCGCAACAAATCTAGCCTTATATTTCTCAACACTGCTATCTGCACCAAATTTCTTTTTGAACACCCATTTACATCCAACAGATTTTCGTCCTTCAAGAAAAGGCACCAAGTCCCAAGTATTATTCTTTTTCAAAGAAACCATTTCCTCTTCCATGGCCTCCTTCCAGGAACCTACATATTTCACACCCATAGCTTATTTCACAGTTCTAGGCTCATCAGTGTTAGAAATCAAAGCAAAAATGTAACTAGAATCAAGCAATGAATAACCAAACCTCTTAGTTTGCTTCCTAATCCATATAGACCTCCTCACAAGCTGAGGTGGATTTTCTTCTTCTTCTTATTCTAAACTTTCAGAGCTGCTAGAGCTCTCCTCATCATTAGGTCCAACAGATGTCTTTAGTTCAACTTTCTTAGGGGTGGAAGGAAGCTTAACCACATCCTCTTTCTTCTCTTCTTTCTCTAGCTGTAGAACAATAGAAGAAGGACTAAGCTCTCTGAAGGGCACACTTCTGCTATATAGAACTCTCTCAGCCACTAGATCCCAAAGTTTGTACACCTTCACACCGTTACTGATGTAGGAGCATCCCTAGTTCAAGAGCAATCTTGCATCAACCAAAAATATTTGCATTTCAGTTTGCTTGCAGTTCAGTTTGTTTCCTTTCATTTTTCAGTTCAGTTCAGGCAGTTTAGTCAATAGTAGTTTCTATTTTTTGGTCTGCATCATACCGCAGTTGCATTTCACATCTTGTGGAATTGGACTTAGCATCTAGATTCATTCATCTACATCATATCTAGAATTCAGAGCATTTGGATTAGTTACCAGAAAATTATCGCTATCAGAAGATCTACTGTTTCTCAAAACAGAGCATCATGACAGTCTCATACACATCAGCTAAAGGAGAAGACTCACAGAACATTCCCCAACTTGTGGAGCCTAATGACACATCATTTAATGATCTTTGGTCCGTGGTCGACCTTCCCTAAGATTCATACATCATTCCATTCATTTGAGGAGGTGTTCTATGCATTTAGGTCTGACCTATCTGTGTACACACGCTATAGCTCTTCATTGGAGTTTGTAACCTTCCTTGGCCGACGTGGAGGAATCTTTTGTATCAGAGATGATATATACTGATGTAATAGATGCCTAGGAAAGTAGTTAGGATCATTAGCATAAGTTCATAGTTTGGATTTTGCACGAAGGAGCTTCAATGCTATATCTTGTGCATATTTTGATATTCTATAATCACACCCTCAAGCCCTAGTTGTAAGCCCACATGATGCCGGCCAAATTTTACTTGAATTCTATGATATACTGAATGACTAAATCTGCATTTATTTCATATCTTTGAGTTGTTTCCGTTGTTTTTACTCTTACTGTACGACCTGGATAGTTCATTCTATGATTCCTCCTACCGTGACTGCACCAAGTGGTATCAGAGTGAAAGTTTGAGTCTTTGGGAGAGAATTGAGCGAAGTTGGAATTCTGTAAAGATCTTGCTGTGGATAGATCACCAAATTGAGGTAGGTTACTTGTGTTGCAACCGATCGCCGATTGTGAGGTAGTTGTCACCTTGTAGCCTGATCACCGAACTTGAGGCAGTTTACACTTGATCTTAAGAAGAATGCCGCTGATGAGAGTTGTTGTCATTGGAACAATGGCTGGTAGAATGGATGAGATAATGGAAATGATGAAGACAATGCAAATTCAACTAGATGTGGTTGAAGAAGATAGGTGAAGAGGATTGACACCTAGACCTAATGTTGAAAGTAATGATGAAGAAGAATTTCAATCTGTTGAACAAATTGGCGAAACCCTAGGAGGTGATGAAGAAGAAGAATCGGATCAAGGCAAGATGTTGTGAGCTATTTCAAAGATTGGAAAGAGACCTAGAGTTGATGTTCCAAATTACACTGGCAATTTGAACCCTGAAGAGTTGATTGACTGGATAAATGACATGGAAGAATACTTTGAATATAAAGAAGTTGATGATCCAGAGAAGGTGAAATTTGCAAAGACAAAGTTGAAGGGACATGCTGCTATATGGTGGAAAGAAGTTTAGTTGGAAAGAAATAGAAGAGGGAAAGAAAAGATTACAAAGTGAGATAGGATGGTGACAAAACTAAAGAATCAATTTGTACCTGCTAACTATGAGTTGGAACTGTTGAAAAGATTGCAAAACCTGAGACAAAAGGAGAAATCTGTGAAGGAGTATACTGAAGAATTTCATAAGATGACCATAAGGATAGGACATAGTGAAGCAAGAAAGGAGAAAGTGGCTAGATACATCAATGGATTGAGATTGAACATTCAAGAAGAACTAAGTTTGGTGAGGATGACATCTTTGGAGGAAGCATATTAGTTTGCCTTGAAAGTTGAAGAGAAGCTGAATAAGAGGCATGATCAGAGATAGAGAGGTAGAGGAGGTAAATTTTAGAGGTAGAACATTTTCCAGATGTGAGAGATCATTTACGGAGTAAAACAAGTTTGACAACCCATTGAAGAAGGATGACAGAGATAGTAATGTTTACCAGAGAGATGACATAATTTTTTACCGAAGAGGAAACCCTAGTGCATACCAGAATGAAGGATACAAAAGAGAGGGAAAAGGATTTGATAAGAGAACATTCAGAGGTACTTGTTTCAAGTGTGGAGGTGAAGGACATAGAGCATTTGAATGTAATTAGGGTAGTACAAGCATGAAGACAGAGGACAGTGGAAGAGCAGCCTATGTTGAAGAAGAACCTGTTGGATCACTGAGTTTAGTTGGTAAACCTGAGAAAGGAGAATCACTTGTGATGAGGAGAGCACTATTTCAAGTAGAAACAAATGAGGAACCACTGCAGAGGAAGAGTTTGTTCAGAACAAGATGCAAATTAGGAGGTAAGTCTTTTAAAGTTGTAATTGATAGTGGTAGTTCAGATAACCTAGTTTCAGAAGAGATGGTGACTAAGCTAAAGTTGGAAAGATTGAGACACCCTAAGCCCTATCAGTTAGCATGGATTCATGATGATCATAAGGTACTGGTGAATGAACAATCTTTGGTGAAATTTCATATTGGATCTTATCATGATGAAGTCTTGTGTGATATTATGCCTATGGATGTATGTCATATTTTGTTGGATAGACCTTGGTAGTATGATAGAAAAGCTATACATGATGGGAGAAAGAATACATACACTATAACATCAAATAGGAAAAGAATTACTTTGATTCCTTTGGAAGATGATCCTAAGGGTGAAGTATGTGGGAATGCTAGAATCTGTTTGGTAGATGGAAGAAAATTTCTGGATGGTTTGAGACATGAGAATATGTGTTATACCTTGATTCCTAAGAAGCCAAAAACATTGAAGGAGACTGAAGAATCACAACCGGAGGAGATAACAGAGTTGCTGACAAAGTATGAAGACATCATATCAGATAATGTACCTGAAGGATTGCCACCTATAAAGAGTATCAGTCATCACATGGATCTTATACCTGGAGCTAGTTTGCCTAATAAAGCAGCACACAGAATGACACTGACAGAGAATGAAGAATTGAATAGACAGATACAAGAATTGTTGAGGAAAGGTTTGATCAGAGAAAGTTTGAGTCCTTGTGTTGTACCTGTAGTGTTAGCACCTAAGAAGGATGGAGAGTGGAGAATGTGTACTGACTCTAGAGCAAAAAACAAGATCACAGTTAAGTATAAATTTCCTTTACCTAGAATGGATGATATCATGGATTGTTTGAGTGGAGCAAAATATTTTACCAAGATAGACTTGAAGAGTGGATAACATCAGATCAGAATTAGAGAAGGGGATGAATGGAAGACTGATTTTAAGACAAATGAAGGACTATATGAGTAGTTAGTGATGCCTTTTGGATTGACAAATGCACCGAGTACTTTCATGAGATCAATGAATGAAGTTCTAAAGAAATTCTTGGGCAAGTTTGTGATTGTATACTTGGATGATATTCTGATTTTCAATAAGACAAAGGAAGAACATTTGTGGCATATTAAACAAGTTTTGTAGAGGTTGAGAGAAGAGAAATTACTGATAAACATCAAGAAGTATAATTTCATGAAGGAAGAACTAGTGTACTTAGGATTTGTGATTTCTGCGAAAGGATTGATGATGGACCCTAAGAAAGTAAGAGTAATTGTTGAATGGCCTACACCAGAGAGCATTGGAGAAGTTAGATCATTTCATGGATTGGCTAGTTTCTACTAGAAGTTCATCAAAAATTTTAGTTTAGTTTGTAACCCTATGACAGAGACATTAAGAGATGACATGAAAGACTTTAAGTGGACTTTAGGAGCAGATAAAAGTTTTGAATTGTTGAAGCAGAAAGTGACAGAGCAACCTGTGTTGGCATTAGCAGATTTCAATAAGGTATTTCAAGTTGATTGTGATGCAAGTGGAAATGCAATTGGAGCAATGTTAAGTCAAGGGGGTAGACCTGTAGCATATTTCAGTGAGAAGTTGAATGATTCAAGGAGAAGATATTCAGTTTATGATCAGGCATTCTATGCCATAATTCAAGCCTTGAAGAAGTGGAGACATTAATTGTTGCCTAAGGAGTTTGTGTTGTATACAGATCATAAAGCTTTACAATATTTGAACAGTCAAAGTAAGTTGAATTAGAGACATGAGATGGGTAGAGTTCATGCAGAGTTATACATTTGTGTTGAAGCATAGGAGTAGTAAGTCAAACAAAGTTACTGATGCGTTGAGTAGAAGAATAAACTTGTTGACAGAGATGTGAGTTGAAGTAACTGTATTTGATGAATTGAAGAATATGTATGAGGGAGACACTGATTTTGTAGAACTGTGGAAAGCGTGTAAGGAACCTGTTGTGATAGATAGGAGTAAGTGGTTGGACTATTTTATTCAAGAAGATATGTTGTTTAGAGGAAATCAGTTGTGCATACCTATAAGTTCAATGAGAGATAATTTGATCAAGGAGAAACATAGTGGAGGATTGGCAGGACATTTTCGCATTGACAAGACAATAGCTTTGGTGAGTGAAAATTACTTTTGGCCTCAGATACATAAGGATGTTAGGAAGTTTGTGCAGAGTTGTAAAGTTTGTCAAGTTGCAAAAGGGAGTAGTCAGAATATTGGATTGTATAAACTTTTGACAGTACCAGAGAAACCTTGGGAAGACATAAGTATGGATTTTGTGATGGGATTACCTAAAACATAGAGAGGACATGATTCAATATTTGTAGTGGTAGACATATTTTCAAAGATGGCACATTTCATACTGTTGGTGCCTGAATTCACTGTTGGTTATTTTAGCAATTTTCATGCAGGCACCTTCCCAAAAAATCCAAAAAAGTTCTAAGTCTTTGGGCCTCCTCAGCATGTTTTAACATCAGCATCATATTTTCTTTGGAGGAGGTCATCATCATCATGTTTCCAGACATCACCCTGATGTTGCTTACGAGGGTCATCATATTTTCTGTCAGCATGATCTTTCGCTGGGGTGATATTTTAACATCGGGTGATCTTTGTTAAGATCATCCTGATGATGTTGCTGTAAAGTTCTAAGTGTGACCCGATATTCATCGTGGTCATCATATTTTGAACGTCAGGATGATCTTAGTCAATATCATCCTGATGTTGTTGTATCACTTCATGTTCGTTGTTTTATCATCCTGATGATGCTGACGTCATTCTTACGTCAGGGTGATATCCGCTTTTCTACCTGTCTGCATCATGATATTTCCGAAGGGAGATATCCGCCTGTCGGCTTCGTGCATTATCTAGTGGGGGGTGATCTTTTCAAATATCTGGCATATTCATCTATCACCCCGATCTTATAGTGGAGCTACAGTGCAGCATGATATTTGTGCATCAGGATGATATTTCCAAATATCTGGTTATCTTCCGAATATCATCCTGATGTCGATATGATGATGACGTCATCAAGGTCCGGGGGGGTCATATTTCTAACACTGATCATCTTGTGGAGATCCCCCGATATTTGCAAACATGATGATGACGTCATTCGGATATGAGGAGGTGCGCAGTAGGCAGATATGCTTATGACATCAGCAGGATATAACGGTGACGTCATCAGGATTTTTCATCGGCCATACTTTTGATATTGGTTAAGCAAGAGGATCTTCCTCCGATGGATCAGGTTGTGCCGATGAAGGCGATTATCATGCAGGTTATATTGCGATATGATGCTGACGTCAGGGTGATATTTCAAGCGACAGGATATCATGCTGCTGAAGGATAATGATGATGAAGTCTTATACTAGTGTCGTCAGGAGCAAAAGCACCGACATCATATATGCTCGTGGCCTAGTATATAAAGTGTTGAAATGGTCGCCGCGGGGTGCATGTGGGATAATTGGTATCCTGCATATTTTGAAATATCACGATGAGATATTTTGGCGGGAAACGGTTGCGGTGCACTGTTTGATGTTTTCCCGATGGCTGCGAGGTAGATGAGCATTAATGGCGAAGGTTGCAGAGGTATGGACGGATCTGGTACCCGATTGAAGGTGTACATCAACGGACAGTGGCGCAGGGCTCGAGGTTTCTTCCTGTCTCCTCCCCACCTACTGCATTCATGTTTGGGCGCCAATTTGGTAATGCGTTGAGCGCCATTTTTCTGATACTGTGTATCTGGCGGGATTTTTGGTCAACCATGTAATTAATTGCTGTGGTACACTTTCTGGCTGTTATAAGCAGACTGTGTTACCATTTTTCAGGTTGTTGAAAACTGGACATTTTGGCTCTGTAATAAGATACAACTGGTTTTGGTTGCTCTGTGTAGCAAAACTTGTGAGTTTATGTATCTCCTGTTGTACGTTTTGACATGAATCCACTAATTTCATGGTTAATCTTATATGAATAATGCTATGTTTGCATGTGTTATGCTGATTCTGTCTCCAGTTTTGCATGTATCTTTCTTACTGCAATAGGGATGCCATAAGTATAGACAGCTTAACACTCTGTATTGGGAGATATCTGTAAGGCAGATATCATGTGTATCCCCCTGAAATCCAGTTTTAGATATTCATGCTGATCATTCACAGGTGTATGTCTACCGACTCTAAGCCCTGGATAGGCACCAATCTAGCTCTGTGTTGAGGTTATACACCATGTCCAGCTTTGCATCCAAAATCCATTTCAAACCATTTCATCCTTCCACCTGTTAGTTGTAGGATTAGGAGTAGGAAACCCTTGCATGCTCTCATCCCTAACCAGACATATATGTCCAAGAACGTTGCCCACCTTGTGATCTATCATACAGATCTTGGTCCATACATGAGAGTATTCTGCCTGTTGTTGTCAAGTTAGATCTTTCTATCTTTGAGCTAGTCAAGGTTACATCTTGAGTTATAGGGATACCCCCCTTGGTGCGGCAGAACCAGAAGTGAAGGGGAGGAGCTCACGCAACCTCCTGTATTAGTTGTCTGAATCTGCCTGTGCATTAGAAGTGGCAAACCCTAATGCTGATTCAGAAGAAAAACCAACAAAATGGCGACTCCGCTGGGGATGGAGAAGTAAAAGTACTATCTAATCATCTCCAGTAATATATTTGTGACCCATCTGAGTCACCAACAAAATGGCGACTCTGCTGGGGAGAAAATTGATGAAAAAGTGTTATATCTTGTGGCCCATCTGAGTCACCAACAAAATGGCGACTTTGCTGGGGATAGAGAGAGTCAAGTAACCTGAGGGCTGGAAAATCTAGTTTCCAGTGAAGTTGTTGCAGCAAAAAGGAACCATGTGGTGCTCTGCTGGGGTGATGAATCCAGAAAATAAAAGTGCCTTGCTGACATTCTGTCCTCTCTCTGAGAGGTGGCGACTCTGTTGAAAGAACCTATCAGTGCTGCAATATATATCCAGGTATTCATCTTTGATTCAAAATGTTGAGTTTAGAACATCAAGCCTGGTCGTGCTCTCAGAGAAGACCATTCTTTATTGAAAGATATAAAGCCCTAAATTTCACAGGGATATATGGTTACCCAAATATTATTCCCAGTAAAATTAGAAGATGTTTGCCAAAATATAGTGGATCAGATTCTGAATCGGCAAACAAACATCTGCAAAGATTTTGTAATTTAATAGAAGATTATGAGGTAGAGGATGAAGATGTAGTAATGAGACTCTTTGTTCAGTCATTAGAAGATGATGCTAGGATATGGTTTTCAGACCTGCCTGTTTGTTCAGTTTTCTTCATGGATAGATTTAGAAGTTGCATTCCTAGGGCAGTTTGGTGAAAGGTTTGATGTGGCCTCATTGATCATACATTTTATGAATATCCAAAGGGAAGATGAGGAACTGGTTCCAGCCTTTAATCTTAGGTTTATTAAATTGCTCAGGCAGATCCCTGAATATATGAGACCTAATAATGCATTGTGTTTGACAATTTATTTGGCTGCATTTGATGAAGAAATGAGTTATCTGTTGAGAGATAAAGAACCAGTCACACTTCACCAGGCTTTCCAATTTGCTATGGACATAGAAAACAATGAGAAATATGGAATGCCAGTAGGTTTCATGGCTGCAAGTTGTCAAAGCAGTTATCAAAGTGAATATATTTCAGCTCTCCCAGTATGTGCATTGAGAGATGATTGTATAGAGGGAAATATATTTCAGAATAATGTGTGCAGCCATGATGTGATGCATGAAGAAAATGTTGTAGAAAATGTAAGCACATCTTGTAATAATGAAAACAAAGATTGTTATCAGCCTTTAGAAGACAAGCCTGCAGACACAAGGTGCCCTCCAATTGATCAAATGAGAGACATACATGAAGTTGTGTCTTGCAGCAGTGTGCATATCTCAGTTATGCCTGATTATTTATATGAAGTGGATATGCAGAGCTTCACTCTGAATATAGAAAATATTGATTCAAGGGATGGCAGTGAATATGCTAGTGATTGCCAGCATTCAGATGCATATGTGAGCCTTTCAGATGATGAAATATATTTGGATGCTGATTATGAATGTTTCCTTGAAGATTTTGGCCACCTTCATAGTGCAGAGGTTGAAAACTTTGTTTTTGATTATCAGGGCACTGGTGAAGATAAAAAACAAGGTCACTATTCAGAGGTGGATGGGAAAATTGCAGATGTGTGTGCTCATACAGTTGGGAATAGTGTTGATTACAGGGGTGACTATGAAGCTTTCAGTGTAGGGCTGCATTCTGAGTTATTTCTGCCTTCTCTTGAGACATTTCAGGTGGACATTAATGACAAAACTACCGTGCATGATGATGATGGATATCTATATGTTCATCAAGATAAATTTAATTATGAGATGTTGCTTGTGCCTGAATATTGCATGTTTGATGCAGAGGAGCTCTTATTTTTTGAGGAAGGGCAGAATTCTGATGTGGATTCATTTGTTTCATGTGAGTCTGTTATTTTTCCAAGCAACATCAGTGACTCATATGATGATGACATTCTACAACTGATAATGATATATGCTGATGAAGCTAGTTGTAGATTTGTTGAAGAAAAAGAAATGAGCAGCAGCACAAATAATTGCCAAGGGGCTTGCTGCAGACAGTTAAATACTTTTAGGCTTCATTTGAAGAAATCAAAAGAAAATTAGGTGTTTGACAAAGGAAAAGTCTGGTTTTTCCTTTTTGGTGGCCCTGGGCCACCATGTTTATTTTAAAAATAATGTGTTTGGTGATGCAGATCATGGTAACTTCATGACTCTGTGCCCAATGGATAAGGGACTGGTCTACATCCCAGAGATCTGGGGTTCTCGCTGCAGTCTTGCACCTGCACGTCCCCAATCAGAGCCACTGTTGGTGCCTGAATTCACTGTCGGTTATTTTAGCAATTTTCATGCAGGCACCTTCCCAAAAAATTCAAAAAAGTTCTAAGTCTTTGGGCCTCCTCAGCATGTTTTAACATCAGCATCATATTTTCTTTGGAGGAGGTCATCATCATCATGTTTCCAGGCATCACCCTGATGTTGCTTACGAGGGTCATCATATTTTCTGTCAGCATGATCTTTCGCTGGGGTGATATTTTAACATCGGGTGATCTTTGTTAAGATCATCCTGATGATGTTGCTGTAAAGTTCTAAGTGTGACCCGATATTCATCGTGGTCATCATATTTTGAACGTCAGGATGATCTTAGTCAATATCATCCTGATGTTGTTGTATCACTTCATGTTCGTTGTTTTATCATCCTGATGATGCTGACGTCATTCTTACGTCAGGGTGATATCTGCTTTTCTGCCTGTCTGCATCATGATATTTCCGAAGGGAGATATCCTCCTGTCGGCTTCGTGCATTATCTAGTGGGGGGTGATCTTTTCAAATATCTGGCATATTCATCTATCACCCCGATCTTATAGTGGAGCTACAGTGCAGCATGATATTTGTGCATCAGGATGATATTTCCAAATATCCGGTTATCTTCCGAATATCATCCTGATGTCGATATGATGATGACGTCATCAAGGTCCGGGGGGGTCATATTTCTAACACTGATCATCTTGTGGAGATCCCCTGATATTTGCAAACATGATGATGACGTCATCCGAATATGAGGAGGTGCGCAGTAGGCAGATATGCTTATGACATCAGCAGGATATGACGGTGACGTCATCAGGATTTTTCATCGGCCAGACTTTTGATATTGGTTAAGCAGGAGGATCTTCCTCCGATGGATCAGGTTGTGCCGATGAAGGCGATTATCATGCAGGTTATATTGCGATATGATGCTGACGTCAGGGTGATATTTCAAGCGACAGGATATCATGCTGCTGAAGGATAATGATGATGAAGTCTTATACTAGTGTCATCAGGAGCAAAAGCACCGACATCATATATGCTCATGGCCTAGTATATAAAGTGTTGAAATGGTCGCCGCGGGGTGCATGTGGGATAATTGGTATCCTGCATATTTTGAAATATCACGATGAGGTATTTTGGCGGGAAACGGTTGCGGTGCACTGTTTGATGTTTTCCCGATGGCTGCGAGGTAGATGAGCATTAATGGCGAAGGTTGCAGAGGTATGGACGGATCTGGTACCCGATTGAAGGTGTACATCAACGGACAGTGGCGCAGGGCTCGAGGTTTCTCCCTGTCTCCTCCCCACCTACTGCATTCATGTTTGGGCGCCAATCTGGTAATGCGTTGAGCGCCATTTTTCTGATACTGTGTATCTGGCGGGATTTTTGGTCAACCATGTAATTAATTGCTGTGGTACACTTTCTGGCTGTTATAAGCAGACTGTGTTACCATTTTTCAGGTTGTTGAAAACTGGACATTTTGGCTCTGTAATAAGATACAACTGGTTTTGGTTGCTCTGTGTAGCAAAACTTGTGAGTTTATGTATCTCCTGTTGTACGTTTTGGCATGAATCCACTGATTTCATGGTTAATCTTATATGAATAATGCTATGTTTGCATGTGTTATGCTGATTCTGTCTCCAGTTTTGCATGTATCTTTCTTACTGCAATAGGGATGCCATAAGTATAGACAGCTTAACACTCTGTATTGGGAGATATCTGTAAGGCAGATATCATGTGTATCCCCCTGAAATCCAGTTTTAGCTATTCATGCTGATCATTCACAGGTGTATGTCTACCGACTCTAAGCCCTGGATAGGCACCAATCTAGCTCTGTGTTGAGGTTATACACCATGTCCAGCTTTGCATCCAAAATCCATTTCAAACCATTTCATCCTTCCACCTGTTAGTTGTAGGATTAGGAGTAGGAAACCCTTGCATGCTCTCATCCCTAACCAGACATATATGTCCAAGAACGTTTCCCACCTTGTGATCTATCATACAGATCTTGGTCCATACATGAGAGTATTCTGCCTGTTGTTGTCAAGTTAGATCTTTCTATCTTTGAGCTAGTCAAGGTTACATCTTGAGTTATAGGGATACCCCCCTTGGTGCAGCAGAACCAGAAGTGAAGGGGAGGAGCTCACGCAACCTCCTGTATTAGTTGGCTGAATCTGCCTGTGCATTAGAAGTGGCAAACCCTAATGCTGATTCAAAAGAAAAACTAACACATACCTTGTAAGAAGACAACTGATGTAGTGCATGTAGCTGACCTATTTTTCAAGGAGATCATGAGATTGCATGGATTACCTAAGAGTATAGTTTCAGACAGAGATCCAAAGTTTGTTGGATACTTTTGGAAGACACTTTGGAAGAAGATGAAGACAAATTTGGAGTTTAGTTCAGCATTTCATCCATAGATTGATGGACAGATAGAGGTAGTGAATAGGATATTGGGAAACTTGTTGAGATGTTTGGTTGGAGAGAAAGCAGGAAGTTGGGATTTGATTCTTTCACAAGCAGAGTTTGCATACAATAATTCAATAAATAGGAGTACCGGAAGAACACCTTTTGAGATTGTTACCGAAGTGAACCCTAGAGGAGTTGTAGAATTGAGAGACATTGTTATGGAAGAAAAGACAAGTGCAGAAGCAGAAGAATTTTCAGATCACATGAAGACAGTGCATAATCAGGTGAAGAAACATTTGGAGGATATGAACAACAAGTATAAGGAAAAGGCCGATGAGAAGAGAAGACATAAGGAATTTGTAGTAGGAGATGAAGTGACGGTGTACTTGAGAAAAGAGAGATTTCCAGTTGGGACATATAACAAGTTGAAGATGAAGAAGTTTGGACCTTGTAAGATACTCAAGAAATTTGATTAAGGAAATGCATATGAAGTGGAGTTACCGGAGACATTGAATATATCACCTATTTTCAACATTGCAGACCTATATCAGTATCATGAAGCAGAGTTCAGTGCCAACATGGAAGAAGACTTGAAGAAGCAGTTACCACAACAAGCACCAGAGTAGATTGAAGACATCTTGGATAGTAGAGTTGGATGCAACACCAGAGGAAGACAATACAAAGAATATCTTGTGAAGTGGAAAGGTAGATCGGAAGAAGATTCATTGTGGATTTCTTAGGCTGAGGTGGACTGTCTTGGTTCTCCCCTGGCCCCAACAAAGTGAGGGACTCACTTTTTCAATAACTCTGGATGTCTGATGCAGGAGCATCCTTGGTTCAAGAGCAATCTTGCATCAACCAAAAACATTTGCATTTCAATTTGCTAGTAGTTTAGTTTGTTTCCTTTCATTTTTTAGTTTAGTTCAGGTAGTTCAGTCAGTAGTAGTTTCTATATTTTGGTCCGCATTCTACTGAAGTTGCATTTCACATCTTGTGAAGCTACACTTAGCATCTAGATTCATTCATCTACATCATATCCAGAATTCAGAGCATTTGGATCAGTTACCAGAAAGTTATCGCTATTAGAAGATTGACTTTTTCTCAAAATAGAGCATCCTGACAGTCTCAGACACATTAGCTGAAGGAGAAGACTCATAGAACACTCCTCGACTTGTGGAACCTAATGACACATCATTCAATGATCTTTGGTCCGTGGCCAACCTTCCCTAAGATCCACACATCATTCTATTCATTTGCAGAGGTGTTCTATGCATTTAGGTCTGACCTATCCGTGTACACACGTTACAACTCTTCATTGAGTTTATGACCTTCCTTGGCCGATGCAGAGGAATCTTTTGTACTAGAGATGATATATATTGATGTAATAGATGCCTAGGAAAGTAGTTAGGATCATTAGCATAAGTTCATAGTTTGGATTTTGCACGAAGGAGCTTCAATGCTATATCTTGTGCATATTCTAATATTCTATAATCAGGCCCTCAAGCCCTAGTTGTAAGCCTGCATGATGCTAACCAGTTTGTACTTGAATTCTATGATATACTGAATGACTGAATCTACATTTGTTTCATATCTTTTTGAGTTGTTTCCGTTGTGTTTACTCTTGTTGCACGGCCTGGACAGTTCATTCTATGAACCCTCCTACTATGATTGCACCAAACTGATGAAGATACATTTTGCTGCCTTATTCTCCAACTTAGACCTCTTCTCCTTAGGCACATGTGCATATGCCTCACAACCAAATACTCAAATGTGTCTTAGTGAAGGATTTTTACCAAACCACACCTCCATAGGTGTCTTATCAATGAGCGTCGATGTAGGAGACCTGTTAACTAGGTAACAAGTGGTAGCAACAACTTCAGCCCAAAACTTTTGTTTAAGGCCAACTCCACTTAGCATGCTCCTAGCCCTCTCTATCAATGTTCTATTCATCCTCTTTGCAACTCCAATCTATTGAGGGGTATACGGAGTTGTCTTGTGCCTCTCAATGCCATGTTCTTTACAGAACTTATCGAAATCTGCTGAGCAAAACTCACCACCGTTATTAGTCCTCAAACACTTAATATTTCTATCTTTTTGATTCTCTACAAGAGCTTTGAACTCTTTGAATCTTGCAAAGACTTCATATTTACTTCTAAGGAAATACACCCATGTCCTTCTATTGTAGTTATCAATGAATGAAACACAATATACATATTTCAAATTGAAGGAACATTAATAGGACTAAATACATCAAAATGAATCAAATTGGTGCAGTCACGGTTAGGAGGGTCCACAAAGTGAATAGTCTAGACCGTGCAACAAGATTAAATACAATAGAAACAACTCAAAGATAGGATACAAATGTAGATTCAGTCATTTAGTATATCATAGACCCAAAATACAAACAGGCTGTCAACATGTGGGCTTACAATTAGGGCTCACAGGCCTGATTCCTCAGTTACAGTATATGCACAAGATACATCTTTGAAGTGCTTTTACAAAATAATTCAAACTAAAAAAAAACTATCTCTATATGATTCACTACTTTCCTATGCATCTATTACATGATTATATATCATCTTCGGAACCCAAGATTCCTCCACGTTGGCCAAGGATGGTCACAAACTCTAATGAAAGAGATGTAATGTGTGTACACAGATAAGTTAGACCTAAACAACTTGTGTTCCTCCGCAAGTGAATGAATCGTTGTGCAGATCTCAGGGAAGGTCAGCCATGAACTAAAGTTCCTTAAATGATCTGCCATTTAGCTCTACATGTTGTGAAATGCTCCACATGTTTTCTCCTTTAGTTGATTGTCTGAGACTGTCAGGATGCTTTGCTCTAAGAAAATAGTCGATCTTCTGATAACAATATCTTTCTAGTACCTGATCCAAATGATCTAAATTTTGGATATGATGTGCATGAAGATGTCTAGATGCTAAGTCTAGCTCTACAAGGTCTAAAATGAAACTGCGGCAGAATGTAGACAAAAATACAGAAACTGCTACTAACTGAACTGACTGTACTGAACTAGAAAATGAAAGAAAACAAATTGAAATGCAAATGTTTTTGGTTGATGCAAGATTGCTCTTGAATCAAGGATGCTCCTGCATCACAAATCCAACACCTTAGAAGATTTGTGAGAACTAGAATAAAACTAAACACGGTTTTGTTTTCCATCTATGCAATGTTTGCATAAATCGAACTCAAGGTTACAATCATTCATACCTTCAATGAGGTTTTTATTTTCAAGGGTCCTCAAAACTTTTTTCACCAATGTGGCCAAGCCTTTGGTGCCATAACATTGTCTTCTCTGCTAGAAGTTTCATCTCCATAGAATGAACACCCTTGGGTACCCAGAAAGCACAACCATCAAAAGTAGATACAACAGTCTTCTTTGCTACTGGTTCCAATGGTAAGGATGAAGACTCTGAAGATCTCTTCTTCGAACAGATGCACTATTGTACTAAACTATGCATGCATCAAGCTGAAACAAAGTGCCAATCCGAACACCCTTAGCTAGCACCATAGCTCCTCTAGTCATCTTGCATCCTCCATTCGAGAAAACAACCTATACACCCACATCATTCAACTTACTTACAAAAAGAAGGTTCCATGCCAAACCAGTGATATGCAGAACACCATTGATCCCCTTGACTCAACCATCAGGGAATCTAATCAGGACTCTTCCATGGCCAACAATCTTTAGATGAGAGTCATCACCCAAGTACACCTTCCCACCATTGAACTCTTCATACTTCAAAAACTAATCTCTGTGTGAAGTCATGTGAAAAGATGCATCAGAATCAATTAGCCACACATCCTTAGATGCATCTGTTGCCAAGGCAGTGACAAATGCTTATCCATATTCTTAAGAGGACTTATCTAAATCTGAATCATAGTTCTTTTTCTTCTTCTCCTCCTTGCACTTTTTGCAAAAATGACTAGGTTTTCTGCAATTCCAACATAGAGCCTTGGACTTTCCATGAGACTTAGATCTCCCATGGGATTTGGATCTTCCTTTGTCTTCTTTCTTCTTGTCCTTTTTCTTTCCCTTCTCTTTAGGTCTACCAAAAACCACAAGAGCCTCCTTAGCCTTCTCGGAAGACTTTCTCTGCATCTCTTTAGACAACAGCAAAGAAGACACTTCATCCATCTTGAAGGTGGTAGTGGTACTGCCAATGGCCATGGCAAGGTGGTCCCACAAATCTAGTAAGGAACATAGTAATGTCATGCAATGATCCTCCTCCTCCATCTTTACACCAATAGAGATCAACTAGGCAACAATCATATTAAATACATTTAGATGATCCATGATAGATCCTCCATCTTCCATCCTTAGAGAATATAGTTTCTTTCGCAGGAATAGCTTGTTCACCTGGGATTTAGCCTGATAAACATCTCCAAGTTTCTTCCAAAGGTCTTTTGCAGTCTTCTCTTCATGGATATTTAGGAGCACTGAATCAACCAAATAGAGACTTATTAGACCCTTAGCCTTCCGATCCATTAGATCCCAATCTTCTTGTTTCATGCTTGATTGCTTGGTTTCAGATATTGCGAACCATAGATCTCTATCCACCAACATGTCTTCCATCTTGAGTTTCCACAACTCAAAGTTGCCTCCATTGAATTTCTCTATTTCAAATCTCCCAAATGTGCTTGCCATCTTCTTCCTGCAACAAGATCACAAAATACTCTACACAAGCTACCACTCAATTGAAGATCAGCACAAAAAACCCTCTACCCAACAACTAGGACCAAAGCTAGCCAGGCTCTGATACCAACTGAAAGGAAGCAAGGTACACGAAATAGCTTCCTACACCAAACTAATGAGGGGAGTGTTATGCAAATTTTCTTAAATCTTTATAGTTAAAGATATGTGGTACACATTAACATAGAGATTAAACAAACATCAAATGCAATAACAATGCCAAAGACACAAGATATACGTGGGGAAAACCCTTTTGAGTGAAAAACCCCACACTCCAAAACCTGCACAATGTATTATTAATTCCAATGTAGATTACAACACACTTGCAATGCAAGTTATTTCAAGAGTTCCCAAGATATCAATTCTGGAGAAATTTCGACAGCATTTCTGTACCTGCAAGGAACCATACAACTCCAACTCCAAGCACCTGTATAGATAGAGAAGTACTACGGACCCTCAAACTTGGGCACCCCAAGTTTGCCCAAAAAAGGTATGATAGATGCTTTTACAATGTCATAAAATATGTCATATATGATAGCACTTACTGTAAGAGAATATGTCATAACTGACTATTAATAGTGGATTCTCTTACAACCTGTCATAGTCAAACTTGGGAGCCTACCTTCTCCATGCAAAGATGCTTCCTGACACTTGTGACACTTGTCATATAGTCTTCTATTTCTGGCTCTTACATGTCATAGATTCTGTCATAGGAATCTATCATAACTCTTACGTGTCATAGACCTCTTACAACACTCAAAAGATGCTGACACATGGCAAAAGTCTTCTACCACAAAGTGGGACGCCTATCTCCTCATATGAGGACAAAAATACATCTAGTCACTTGCTATGTAGGATGACACATCATCGTGCTAACTCCCACAAAGTGATAAAATAAGATTTGCATAGAAATTACAATAATAGGCAAAAATAAACATACAATAAATTGTTAAATGCTAGGGACTTGCAAAGGTTGAGACAACTTAATTCCTAACAATTACACCAAACATTTATTTATCAATGTTTGTGCTATCTAACCAACCTTCCAACCATGGTTCATTCACATGAGGTGATATATAGATGTGTTCATGAGAATACCAACCATCTAATTATTCAACCAACTAAGGAACACAAAGAGTCATGTAACTAAAATTTGACCATACATGACACTAGTATATAGTATAAATCATCAAGTATGATATCTTTGCATGGATAACCACCTTGACACTCTATTGCTATCACACACTATTAATCAATAGTTATAACCTTAACACTGTCAATATACATACATGTTTCCTGTGAGGCCTACCATTTCACTCCCTTATTTTGATCATTTTATAGTACCGTTGGAAACACATTTTAGACTTTTGGGGATTGTTGATCCCGATATGCATGACTATTAGACTATATGCTTTTATTTTGGTTAGCGTTGTTTAGTATGTTGTGATTAGACTAGATCCTGATTTCGATTCACTGATGAGGATATTGACATGTGATTTGCATTATGATACTATTTGGGATACTAGTTATGTGATTAGTGTTATGGATTTATTATACGATGTTATCTTGAGATGAATCATAGAAATGCAAAATTATGAATGTAATTATGATGTGATTTTATGATTGTTTTATATGATTATGTGATGGGTGAATGTATGTTTCCCTTGCTTCGGCTATGATCTATATGTTGGATTAATCTTTTGTTTAAGTGCGCAGGTCTTCTAACCAAGCCACGGATAATCAGAGATTATCCCACACACTTTGTGAATTCCCGTGTTAAGTTGATCTAGTTCCAAGAGGAAACAAGATCAACTATGTTATGCATGATGAAATTTTTCGTAATATTATTGTGTGGTGATTTTTGGGATAGGTCTACCCCTTTTATATTTAATTGTATTTTGGTGTTGTAAAGGTGTAATGTTTAATTGATTTTATTTTTGAGTTTTTTAATTTGGTGACCCATTTTTATGTGATTTTACTCACTCTTTGGTGCTCAAAATGGGTTAAAAGTGACCCTAGGTTGTACCCCTAGGGTCTAGGTACCATTTGAGCTTGTCTAACCTGAGGTAAACTCCCATTTGGTCACTTAAACTTCACCATGAAGTAAAGTGACGAAAATAGAAGTTTGGGAAGGAGTGGAAGGTTGGGTCAAACACTCAACCTCATCCACACCTCTTTCCAAGGTTTGGGGAGTCTTCAAGACCCCTAAATTGTGGAGGACTCAACTCCAAGGCTCTCCCACATTGGTGAGGGTACCTTGGGGTTCTGTGGGCTTTGATAGGAGGATATGATTGGGGCACTTGTAGTACCCACTTCCTTCTTTGGCTCCACTTTTCTCTCCCACATGTGTGACAGGGTACAAGTGGAGGGGGCAAGACTTGTGGAATGGGAGGGTGACATGTGTCGCCCCCACATTCCAAGAAGCTTGCAAGTGGTTGTGAGGAGGAAGGAGAAGGTGATATGTGTCACCTTCTCATTCCTCAAGGCTCATGAGGAGAGCCTATTTTAATCCCTCTTGAAGAGAGGGAGAGGGTTGTTGATTTGTTTTCAATTTTGATTTTTATTTGAATTTGGGGAGAGAGATAGAGGAATTTTTGGAGGCTCATTTGGAGAAGGACTTGGAGGTGGAGTTGGAAGGGCTCTTCTTCAACTATCTTCCTTGTGGGCTATTTAAGGTAGGATTCAAGGCTAAGTGCCTTTCCTTATGTAATTTACATTTCTTGTGCGATGGCTTTGTGTGTGTGTATATTTATATTTTGTTGTTGTGGGGATTTTTATGGGTGTTGTGAGAGCCTCTCCATTTGGAGAAAATGCTCAACATGTGTGGGGTGGGGGAGGAGTGAACCTCCTCGAGGTCACCTCCTAGTTTTGGTATTTTGGCCTTGAGGGCAAGTTGTGAGTTTGAGCATTTTTGAATGGCTTGAGAGCCATGGAGAAATATGCGAAATTTGTTATATATGTGTTGGCTTGAGGCCTTGTGAAAATTGATTTTTGAGACATTTGGAGTGGCACTCTTGAGTTGAGTGATGTCCACTCCCCTACCCCTTTAAACTCATTTCTATGAGTTTTGTTTTGTGCAAGCCATGGGAGTTCTTTATGTTTATTTGCTTTGAGTGTTTTGTTGTGATGTGGAGTGAAAGTTCCTTGTGTGTGGATGACCTCCAATCTCGGGGGTGACTCATGAGTGAGTCTATGGTAGGGAGGAGAGCGGTATTTCGTGGCTTTTCCCCCTTCCCATATTTGTTATTTGCAGGTTTATTTTAGCTATGGAGCTTGGAAGAAAAAGACTACTTACCTTTGAGTTTTGTCATTTTGACTCCTTGAGAGTTATGTCAAATTTGGCCTATTTGCAGTTTGTTTTGTTTGTCAAGAGAGAAGATTGTTCCTCTCTTGATTTGTAAAAATAAATGTCTACACTTTGGGGTTGTATGTAATGTTATTTTGAAGTTAAAAATAAGAATTAGTTGTTGTTTTTACTTGTGAGTTTGGAAAAATGTTCAAGAAAAGGAAAATACAGACAATTTATTATGTATGCAAAAGTTAGTTGGCTGTTTTAAAATGGTTGTTGTTGCAAATGAGTAATATGTGTTTGATGATTTATCACAAATTAAAGTATGCATGTTGCTACCTATAAGTTTAATTGTACGCAAAAAAAATAGAGTAAGTTGCTATTTAGAATAAAGGAATTTAAAAAAAAAGAGTTGCTGTTTTTATTTCACAAGAAAAAAAATAATATATAATGTGTTGTCATTTCAAAAAAAAAAATATTTAACTTACCCTTCCTTTAAAATAGAAAATGGTTGGTTTGTCACTATGAGAATTTCATTGGTATATATGTTTATATATATATATATTAATTTTACATTATATAGCTTGCTGGAAAACTTTGTGAAATAGAGAAACTATGTATTTATATATATATATATATATACTGAAACTGTATTTTAAAGAGAAAATAATTTTTAAATAGAAAATTATTTTGAATCATATTAAATTTTTTAAGTCGTTCCAAACAGCGACGGGTTGTTTTTATTAAAAGTTATCATGTTTTTGAAATGGGGAAGTGAATGGGGGGCGACGACAGAAATGCTGCCACCCCATTTTCCTCTTTCTTTTGTGTGGTGGAGTGGGGGGTGGGGCATCCTCTCCCCTCTCCCCCCCATTCTTTTTTTGTTGGTTCTAAACACACAAAATAAATCGTTGACAAAGATCTTTAGCAGCGACAGCATACCCAGACCACCGCCCTTTCCACAGATCGTTTGGCCTTAGTTTGCAGCCTGCAATATATTCGTTAGCATTGTTAAAACATATATATATAATCATTCAGCTTGCTTCAATCAACTAAAATATTCAGATCTGGTTTATAACCAGTATGTATGTATATATATACACACACACACAACAATAAGGGCTTTTAAAAAGAAAGGATGTGTATACATAATGTATATACCTCATCCATGAGTGGTGGCCATGGCTACCCCTCTCTCCAAACCTGCAACTCAAACAAGAAAGAAAGAAGAAATGAGAGGAGAAGAGAAAATAGAGAAATGAAAATGATAGAGAAGTAAGTAGGGTTAGGGCTTTGACTCCTTTTCATAAGGAAATGATTATTTTATTAGAAGGACTTTTAGGGCTTTGAGTTTTTAAATTAGCTTTTAATTCTTTTTCGCTCACTTTTGACTTGGGATATTTGTTATTGTTTAATTACTTTGTTTTGTTATTTTATAATGTGATGACTTGATATCATGGGTTTAGGGGTAAATTCATTTATATGCGGAAACTTTATTTTTTTTACTAGATAAAATTCAATTGTTAGAGGTTAGGAATTATATTCTATTATTTAATTGTATGGGATCGTTTAAAGTTTAGTATATTGAGCTAGAGGATTTTATTGATTTGATTTATTTATTTTGAGGTGGGGATTAAGTATTACTATAAGTATCTTTCGAATTAACCGTAGCTACCTTATTTAATTTTTAAATTGATTTAATTTAATTTATTGCAAGTGGATATTATTCGAAGAGGTTAATTTTATTTTAATCAATTTAGTTGATTTAATTTATTTAATCTAATGCGTAATAATTAATTAATTAATTAAGTCGATTAATCCAATTTGGTAAGCTTAGGGGAACCTTTGGTTAAATTTTAATTATTAGAATAATTCCTATTCACGCCCGAGAGGCGTTATGCTGCCGGATTTTTTCAGGATTCAGGGTTAAGTTTCCTTAGCAATTTAAACCTTATGTAGAGTAAAAATTTAATGTTTTCGCAAACTTGATGATCATAATTAAGTTGTTATTTAATTCCTTTTATGCTTTAGTAGTAGGTTTTTGATTTCAACTCGTTGGAATCCCTTCACTCACCTAGGAAAACTTAGGGTTTCGATCAATCGATCCTAACCCTAATGGCGGCACTTCTCGCGTCGCTTTGATCCCCTTAGTTAGCTTTCATCACGTAGGGGAATGCACATGTGATCGTATTACCCTAAATTTGACTGACCTGTTTACACCTTATGTGTATTGCCACCGAGCACGCTAACGTGTGCGAGGGGGTTTCTAGGGATGCATGGAATTTTTTTGATATTTTGTGTCATGACCACATGACAAATGTGGACATGACACGTGTGTTGTGTGTTGTAACCGCAAGGAAAATGTGTGCATGACATTTCCAGTATAGCCACCACTATCATCTCCTCAAGTTTGTAGTAGCTCACATCAATATAACATTACTTCTAACTGCTTGTGGTACCTTGTGCCATCTTCCAAGATATTATCGTACTCTTAGATTATGTTGCATGATCTTAGTTCTATAGAAAGTGCCCCTACATCATTGTTCATTCTTCCAATAAACACTAAACTCATATGCAGTTGTGAGTTCTTCTTCCAAATGACTTGTGGTTTCTATCACCACACAACATATAGACAAACCATGTATGTTGCACCACAAATTATTGTCATAGCATCGCCACATGTTAACCAACATAAATGCTATATTGCAATTCCTAAAAACTCACTACATGTCATTGCAATGCATTTTGTAGACAAACTCTTCCTACAATGACTCTTTCTAGGTAAATATCACTTGATTCCCAACATTTGGAAGAATAGTAGCAAACTAATATGAGGTGGCCTATTGATTAGGTGTGGTATGGTGCATTTTAAATGAATACTACTATGGTTGTAGAAATGCATGAAGGAGTTCTTTTAATATTGGCCTTGGTAATTTATTTTTTGCCATGGGAAGGTGGTGGAGTGAAGACTTTTGTCTAGTTAGATTTCCTCCATATTCTATCTTTGGTTTCTTGCAAGCCATGGAGGACTAGTTGTAGGAGGTTTGTGATGATGCACAAATTATGCATGGAAGAATTTTAGATAAAAGGCTCCAATGCATGTTTTCATGCGGTGACCTAGTTACCGTAGGCTTTGTCAAGTGTATTTTGGGCAAGCAAGCATTGTTAGCTAGTAGACACTCCAAAGAGGTCATTTATGGAATCTTTATTACCAACCTTGTGTTCTACCTTCTAGATGAAGTAATATAGATTTGGATCCTACAAATGTTTCTCTCCAATCAATTATTTGATATGTCTTTGTAGAATGAAGGGATGGAGGCAAGCATGGAACTGAAGCCTATGGGCATGGAGGGTGGAGGATTTACTTCCACTCCAGCCTTGCAGATGGGTAATTTGAGTGAAATAGTAGAGTTGCATAGAAAAGTTAGGGTTCTACATGATTTTTGTGGAGATGTGGAGAAATTATTCACTGGTTTACATGTTCATCATCATCATAGGGAGCTAGATGTTGGAAATGGTTTTAGAATAGTAGTTTTTTTGTGGCCCCTCAATGCATAGTTATCATCGATGATAAGAGATCTGATATGGAGTGCACTTTCCTTTTTTGGCAAACCATCACAAAGGTTAATTTACAAATGACGTGGAGCCTTGGGTGGAAGAGGTGGTTGATACAGGTCATGCTTCCCTTGTAGCTCGGGAGTGTTGGGGCTAGTCTAAGGTATTGCTTGTTTAATGTATGGTCTATGAGTATGTGTCTAGTCTGAAGCTTTATTTTTAGCTGATAGGCTTATAGTGGGAGCTTTTTGCTCCCGAAAAATGTCAAGATGTCGAAAACTGTCAGACGCCAGAATATGTAGGACGCTGGAAATTTGTCAATCTTTAGACGTTGGAAATCTTTTTTGCCGTTCGATTTTTCACTGACGGTCTGCATCCAAGGAATCACTGTTTTAATTCTGCAAGATATTGATGTTGTAAGATGCGCATAAGGAGTAAGATGCCATTACAAATTTTAGAAAGCCGCTGCAGACCTCAAGCGCCAGTCCTCCAAGAACAAAAATCATTCTGATCTTATCGATGTTATGATGCATCTCTTTGCTCTTCTTGGCTTTAATTATTTATTGATGATCATGGGATTTATGTGACCCTGTGCAGGAAATGAAATGAGAAGGGCATGCGGCATCTTACTTTTGCAATTACTGGAACTCATCTTTTCCAAATGACCAGATATTCTTACTTAGTCTTGACATACATCCCTTCAGATTAAATTGTTCAAAAATCAAACAGTTGAGTATAATTTTCTTCATTGCCCAATCAATATTATCTACCAATTAATAGTAATATATATATAATCTTTGTTTCCAAACACAGTGAAGTATTTTTTAATTAGGGTTTCTTTATTTTTATTAAGATAAATGCATTATAGCTTTAAATTTTCTTATTAATATTAGACATTGATTTTTAGTTGGAGTTTCTAATTATTTAAATATTGTTTTAATTATAAAACATATCATAAATGTGTCTTTTTTAAATAAAAAAGAGAATATAAAATATAAATTGTAGTTATAATATTGTGTTTAGATTTTTTAAAATAATATTTAAGTTATAAAATATAAGTTTGCATTTATAAATATAAATTTTTTAAAAAGTGGGCCAGTAGTTGCGATTTAAATATATCATAGAGTATTATATATGACGATTGAAAAGTAATAAATATTAAAATATAAATATAAGGATTTATTAATATTAGTTATAATATTGAACTCATTTATCCTTGGCATTATATATCGTTATAATATTATTGTTGCAAAGATATTACACTTAAGATGATTATTAAACCAAGGGTCCATTAAAGGTGGTATTTTATTTCATTGTGACTTTTAGAATTTATTAGTTTTAAGTAAAATGTGGGAAGTTATAAATGCATACCAATTGTAATTAATAGTGTTGCATGTTGTATTATATAGTTGGAAAATATTCTATGCTTGGAAGTAGACCTTGTAATATTTCTCTCCCTTACCTCCTTTAGAGTCAAACAATAGCATTAAGCCATGAAATCAAGAGTTAAAGATTTAATATATGGAAGAGATTGGAAATAAAATATAGGTATATTTATGTACTTGATCAACAAATATGCATAACACATTTGCTTCAACTAAATCAATTGAACTAGTATGATGCACTTGAGAGAGGATTTAGCCTTTGGCAAATTAGCTATAACATCATATAGGTTAACCTTTCCATATCGAATCACCATGTACTTTGTAAACAAATAACTGAATTAGCAACATCAAAGCATAACACTTCAAGGATGTAATTCTTAAGATAGAAGTGTGAATTGTATTGGACCCTTTTAGCATGCCTACTATGATTGGGTGTGTTCCATAGGGTAGCACAATACCATATTTCTCTTCATTTTCTTTCCATCCCTCATTTTTGCACCTATAATTTCATTTATTTTTTAAGCTGGTATCCAACTTATTGCAATAAACACATTAAAAAGGGCACTGGAAGCCATGCCAACAATTTTTTAGTAGATTTATTTCTCAATATTTCTACAATTTATTTCCCAATGTCTTTCATGCAAGTTTGTATTTCAAATTTAGCTTACAAATTAATACACCATAATCATATACAATTAAAAATATGTGCTTTTTGAATATTCTTGCATTTCAGCTTTACGATTACATATGAACTATTGATACACCCTATCGGCTATTCCATTGCGCATAAATTTCGTGCAACTGCTAGTTTGTAATGAGCTTTATATGGCTATAAAAAATTCTAGATAGTTGTTTTTTGGGCTACATCTCTTCTCTGGTATACTATCACATAATGTTTGTTAGTTAGTTCTATATTAATAGTTGTTATCCCTTTGCAACATTTTGATAGTGCTTTTAGCTTAGTCTATTCTATGTATGCATCTTTTCATATCAAGGACAAGGACCCCTATAGATCCCCATTGTTATATCTAAAACATAAACCCTCTCATTAACTATTGCATAGAAGGTACCTTACCTAACTATAAAAAATATAGATTGTTCAAACAACACTACGATAGCTTAAAGAAAGACATCAAACAATCATTAATATTTAAGAGAAAGATAGATAACCTTATATTAAGTATCGCTATTGAAGTAAAAATATATCTCACCTCTGCAATACATTGAGTTATAACTTAAATCACAAGTGAACAACTATGGCCATAGAGATACATTGGAGAATAGTTAAATAAATAATAATTGAAATCTCACAATCTCAGAGTAGATATTGCCTAGTTGATACCTACGAACCACATGATAGCAATCTTCTTCAAGACATGATTTTAACTATCACCAAAGGATGCCTGAGTGAATATTAACAACTATAATCTAAAGATATTAAATACAAAACAGGAGGTAGCGCCCACCTGATATGTCGGATAACCATACTAAAGCAATTGCCAAAACAATAGTTCTCACATCGAGATACTTTACATCCTCTAAGATAAATACCATGAAGGCGATACGACAATATAGTATAGGATTACATATTGTCTACTTACATATAGCTTACGACAAAAGTGGTGATACCTCTAATGTCAATAGCATAGTAATCGTCTTAGAGATAATTTGGAGGAAGATTGTCCACTGTTTAACACAAAGCCAAAGAGAACCTCATAATACCATAGAATATTTATCTCCCAGGTAATAACTCATATAACCATAGGATATAGATTGCTACGTTGATAATTAAGAATAAAATACAAATTAGCCGTCACCTCAACATACCTCAGAGTACCATATGATATTTATTTCCAATTCAAAACATCAATATATTATTGAATATTAACTTACATAACACAACAAAATATTTTGCTTAATGGATACTTCAAAGAATATTTTATTGTTCTTGGTAAGAAATATGTATTTTGATGTATTGTTGGATTAACTGCCACACTTCTGAAAATTGATCTTGTGGACTAACTCCCACTCTGGGTCTAGGTTATGGTGTTGGTTTGGAAAGTTCACTAACACTTGCAAGTTTTGGTATAACGACTAACCTACATATTGCTCATCTTATAGAAATTATCAAAATATTGAATTCCATTTCTTATATACAATTGGATAAATAGTATATCAGATTTATTACAAATAGGTAATGAAGGTTACTTCAACGACATTTGAATATGGAGAATATGTTGTTCTTTTAATGGATGGAAATCTTGTGGAAGAAGGAAAAATACATAAAGTGCCTTACACCTCAACAAAACAATTATGTGGTAGTTTAAATTTGGTGTGTCATAGTGTAGACATCCTTAGTGACAAAAGTAATAGATCATAGCCTTCCATTACCATTCCCTTATGCATTTTAGATAATTTAGAGGATGTGTTAAATGGTTTCACCATTTGGATTAAAGGTATGTTGATACACGCATCAGCAGATTCAATTTCAAGTTACATAAAATAAGTCGTACATCTCAATAACACACCAACTACAAATTTGCAATAAAAACTTCCTCAAAGAATGCACTCAAAAAATGTAATATGAGCAAATGAATTTATCAAATTGTGAGAAGAATTTGTTGAGAGAAAGGCTCACAAGTTGCATGTTTGTACAACTAGATCAAGTAGTGAAACAATTGCATCAAGTGTTTTTGTTAAGCTATATAATTATATAGCTCAACAAAAACACTTGAAACAATTATATAGATAAATGATAGAACATGAATTGAGTGTTTTTGTTAAACATGCACATTTATCTTGTGAGGAATCTAATACAACAAATTGTGAAGCATCTTTAGTGAGATGGCCATGCAATCTAATAGTAGACCTAAAAGGTAACACGTGATAAGGTTGTCATATTTGAAACCACCCAAGAAAGAGATAGGAAATGTATGGGACACTTTTGAGATGAAGTGATAGAACTTCAATTTCTTGAGAGCAAAATTCCCCAAAAAATGTCATGGATACCATCACTTGACTAAAAAAGACTATTTCATAATGATCCATTATGCAATATAACATTGAAATGCAGCCTCAAAAATGATGTCCTCCAATTCCTTGCAATGCAGTGTTGTAAAAGGAATTGTCTACAGTCGAGCTTATGAGTTGAAGGACTTATTGCTTCTTAGAGAAGACTAGTTGATACAGTAACTAAGAAACATTGATAATTTGTATTTGGATGCTCTAGAGTTTGGTTTAATTTAAAAAACTCCAAATTTTGATTATATTGAATGTGAAGAAAAAAATCTTTGCATGGGTGGCTAGAAATTTATGGACTTAAAAGTACATTTTTTCAAATTCAAATAGATTTCTAGAATGGGGAACATTGAGCATTCCTTGTTGAATACATGAGAAGGCCAAGGCAACAAGACATGAAGTTCATAAGTTGGTAACAAATTTTGCAGATGTGTCACCAAGAATAACATGTAAAATTAATATTGATGGTATGCGAGGAAATATTAGACAACTACCAACATCATTCACTCAAGAATTCATGAGGATTAGTGAATCAAAACAATGGATATGGATTACGAAAACATTTCCCAGTGAGCATTCAATAAAATGTGGAGAAGTGATTATCAAGATGTTACCATATCAAAACCTAAAGACTTTGCTAGGTGTAAAACTTGTATCACCATCACCACTCAAAAAAGATTGAGAACTGTAACCAAACAATAGGAGGAAAAGATGTAGCGATAATTTAGAGCTCATATTGATCAAATGATTTCAACAAGACAATTATAATATACACACAAATTGTCATAGCAGTATCTAAAAGAGTGTCTTAGCCTCATCCACAACAAGGTTGATAGGCAAAAAACATTTGTCCCAAGAATGGCAAATAAATTTAAATTTGTACTTGATAAAATAATAGAGATGCCAATGGTAGGAATTATAGTCCATGGTCAAGGCATTGGTGGTTATGGCCATTTTTTCCTTCCACATAGTTTAGGAGGCTCAAAGTTACAATTACTTCTATAAATAAGTTTTTAAGGGACCTATACTACACCTACTTAAAATTATGGTGCTCTCTATTAAAGGGTGAAACATCCAAATATCCACTGTATGATGCATTGCAACGAGAAATGAGTGTTACTTATAGTGTCAACAATACACCATTGAAGATAAACCAGGTACCACATTTAGAACATTACCTTCATTCCTCTAGTTGCAACTTCACAACTACAATAAAAAAGGGTATGCATTCATTTAGCTATATGGAACTTAAAAAAAAAAAATTATAAAAATTGTAGCTTTCAAACAATAATTTATTCTTCAAAATTTTTAATTGTATCATAGTATGACCAAATGCTAATATGTCCACATCCATTCACTTTCCTTTTAAAAATGCCTGACTACAGGTATGTGTTGTAATATTCATATCTCCTAGTGTACAAAGGTGTCTTTGATGCAGGAGCATCTGAGTCTATGACAAATCCTCATCAACCAAAAATATTTCCTTTCTTTCTTGCTTGTTTGTTTTCTTTCTTGATTTTGCTTGTAGAAGTTGATGATCAAATTTCTAAGAAATACCAGTTGGTTTGTGGCCAAATGATGACCTCACCTTGATGGAAAGCCAAATGGGTGTCTACATTTCAAATTTGGTGAAGATCTGAGCTAATTTCGACAAGTTATGCTTAGGCAAAACTTTTGCCTATTTTTGGATGCAGGTCTTAGGCTTGCATCTGCATTTGCGGGTCTTTTGACCCCTACCAAATGCCTCAAAAACTTTGTTAAGTCTGTTGGACTTCAGTCTCCCACCGGATTCCTTTACTCACATTTTGCAAAACTTTTACGCATGTCCGGATTTGTGGACCTTGAAAACCTATCTGGATATATCCCTTTGCCCTTTGTATCCCCGCTAACCTAAACATTATGCCAACCGACAAGTTGCTAAATGCTTGTGAAACTTTTCCTTTATCAGGACTTTTCTAGTCAAGTGCATATATCCACATTAACTTGGTTTTTCTACCTATCTAGATGACCGTCAGACCTCTGCATATCTCGATACCCCTCAAGATCCCACAATCCTCCTTCTAGACCAATTTCTTGTGAATGAACTACTTAGCAGAGCTTTCCCTACCAAGGGGATATATCCCGATGACCTTGCTTCTTTTGCATCATCCCGATGGACTTCATTCTGTTAGGATTAAGGTGCCATCAACCTTGTAAATCCTATGTAATTAATTACTCCTAATATCATTTGTAAATCACCCATAAGGGATGAAAGGTTTCACCAACAAAGATCTTGTTTCAGCCACATGTTTATATATGATCCCCACCACTAATTTGTCCGCAACGGGGGGTCGCAGGGGGGTCACCACTAATTGTAAATCTGGACCGTTCATCATTAGGTCATAGATATGATGGTCGACATTATGTCAGTTTTATTGCCCTAGAAGGCAACCCTCTTTTATAAGGATATATGTACTATGTTTTTAACAAAGTTGAGAGTAACAAGTGTTGTTGGACTGAAGACTGAAGAAATAGAGGAAGTGCATGTAATGTAAACTCATATTTGAAGATAATACAACTTGGAGCCTCTTTTCTTGGTGGATTTTTTTATCCGAAAGGTTTTCTCCACGTTACATACTGTGTTATGTGCTCACTTCTTAATGCATGTTATTTCTAAGTAGTGGGTTTTATTTCTGTTGCAATCTTCATTGGTTCTACATTGTTTAGATGACATAAATAAGGTTTGAATCAGATTTCTGTTGTGTGGTTTGCACCTTCATTTCTAACATTTGGTATTAGAACCTGGCCAATTTTGATTCTTAGGTGGTAGTGTGACAGATTTTTAGCTGCAGTGGGAGATTTGGTTGTTGCTTGTTTGCAGATCTTGTGTAGATATCATGGCTTCATCCACTGTTGCTTCTACCTCTCAGTTGGACATTGAAAAGTTCAATGGCATGAGCTACGAATTGTGGAAGCTGAAAATGGAGGACTTGCTAGAAGAAAGAAACCAATGGTTGGTTGTTATGAAAGAGAAGAAACCAGATGATGTTGCTCTTGATGAGTGGGAAAGACTGGATAAAAAGGTACGAGGTACAATCTGACTGTGTCTTGCAAATTTTGTTCTTTTGAATGTTGTGAGTGAGAAGTCCACACATAACTTGTGGAAGCGTTTGGGTGAGATCTACCAAGTCAAGAGTATGGTAAATAAGTTTTATTTAAAGCATAAGTTATTTTCCATGAAAATAAAATAGGGTGAATCAGTTGTAGAGCATTTAAATTCGTTTAATTTGTTATTGAGTCAACTAGCATCTATAGATGTTGAGGTGAATGAGGAAGATAAATGTATATTGCTTCTTTATTCTTTGCCTAAGTCATGGGAGAATGTTATTTTGGCTATCACTACTAACCTCACAGATCCAAAGTTGGATGCTCTTGTTTTAGTTCTGTTGTCACATGAATTAAGGAAGAAAAGTTTAGATAGTTTAGGGGATGCTCTCAGTGTCAGGGGAAGGTCTATGGAAAGAGGACCAAAAGGAGATCAGAAGGGGTCTAAAGACAAGTCTAAGGGCCATTCTAAGACTCCTGGAAAGAAGAACAAAGTCAAGTGTTGGAACTGCGGAAAGAGAGGACATGTGAAAAAGGAATGTAGAAACCCGAAGAAACAATGGGATTCCGCTATTAACAAGTCTTTAAATGCAGGTGATGAGGTTTTACTTTCTGCATGTAATGTTGTTTCTCATGATCATTGGTTGGTTGACTCAAGATGCTCATACCACATGACCTCGCATAAAGAATGGTTTTCCACATACGAAGAGTATGATGGAGGAAATGTGTACCTCGGGGACAACTCTACATATCCTATTGTTGGATGAGAGAAGGTAATGTTGTGTTTCAACGATGGGAGAATTAAAACCCTCCCTGATATTTTTCATGTTCCTAGATTGGCTAGAAATTTAATTTTTGTTTCAAAGTTGAATAATTTGGGAATGCATGTGACATTTGATAAGCATTGTTGCAGATTGGTGGTAGTGAAGGGGAAAAGATTGGGAACTCTGTTTAAGCTAGAAGCCACTACTATTTGTAATGCCTCTTATACATCTGAGGCTAATACTGAAAATACATGTATGTTGTGGTACAGTAGATTGGGCCACATAAGTCAATCTGGTTTAAAGACTATTTTAAATAAAAAAATGTTAAACAGTTTAATCCTATTCTGGTGAGAGTTTCAATTTTTGTGAACATTGTGTGTTTGAAAAATAGAATATATTTTTATTTCCTTCAGGTAGTAATAAATCTAATGATAAATTGGAACTTATTCATTCAGATGTTTTTGGTCCAGTGGATGTTGAAATAATTGGAAAATCTAGATATTTTATTTCCTTCATTGATGATGTCTCAAGGTTTACTTGGATTTATTTTATACGTCACAAATCTAAAGTTTTGACTAAGTTTAAGGAATTTAAAGCCTTAGTTGAAAAGCAATCAGATTATAAGATAAAGGTTTTGAGATTTGACAATAGAGGGGAATATTATTCTAAGGAATTTGATGAATTCTATAAGCATGCAGGTATTGTTAGATAGAAAAAAACTACTCTATATACTCTACAATAGAATGGAATGGCAAAAATGATGAATCGAACAATAATGGAAAGAGCCATAAGTATGTTGAGTGAATTACAGTTGAATAAATGTCTTTGGGTATAAGTTGTGTACTGAAAACTACTTGATTAACAAATCTCCATGTAAGTCTCTTGTTTCAGCTCCTTATGAAATGTGGACAAGTAAGAAACCTTCTATTTTACATTTAAGGGTATTTGGCTGTGAGGCTTATGTTCATGTGCCTAAAGAAAAATGAACTAAGTTGGATCCAAAAGATAAAAAGTGTACTTTCATTGGATATGGTGATAATGTAAAAGATTATAAGCTTTGGAATCCTCTAACCCGAAAGATTATCTATTATAGAGATGTTATTTTTAGGGAACTTAGTGTTATTTCACAACCTGAACAACCAAAGGAAAAATAAGAAAAGGTGAAGAGAGTACATTTTGAATTAGCGCATGAAGATGCACCTCAAGAAGAACATAATGATGGATTGGGGGTGAAGAAGCAGAAGACTCGAGTGAAAGTTTTGATGAGGAAGAATTTGTTGTGACAGAAGAAGTTGGTACAGATGAGCATGAAGAAGAACCTGAAGAGTCTATTACTCCACCACTGAGAAGATCCACAAGACAACGAAACCTAGTTGACAGGTATAGCCCACCAGATTTTTGTTATGTATTTACTTTATTGAGTAATGACGATGAGCCTAGATCCTACAATGAAGCTATTCACGCAGATGATAGTGAGTCTTGGTAGTTAGCGATGTAGGAGGAGATGATGGCTTTAGACTCTTGCAAAAGAGCCCACAAAATTGTTGGTGCAGCCAAAATTCAGCTCTACAAGTTGAATTTATTCCTCTTGGGTCAATATTAGGCATCCAAAGGTCAATTTGAGGTAGCCACAAGTAAAAAAATGCCCTGCACATCAAAAAAATGCCTTGCCCGGCTCAAAAACATCTTGCACATCCAAAAAATGCCTTGCTGAGAGGGGACCCACGGAGATGTAAAAATACCTTATTGGGAAGAGATTTTACCCACAGAGAGGGAATACAAACCAACACTTTCTTTGATTCCATCCAACCCTTCAAATTCTTGCAAATATTCAATTTGCAAAAACAATTTTACATTTTGAAATAAAAAAATTTCACAAAATTACATAGTAAAAACATTTTTTTTCTTATTTTTTTTTTGCTTTTTCAATTTTGCTAGTGAGATCAGTTTCACTCCAGGATGCACTAACTTTCGCCTCACCTCTTGATCCCCTCAAAATGGAGAGTGTGTCTGTAGCATGGCTCTAATACCATGTTGAAATAGCCGAGGATATTCTACAACACTTGAATCACTCTCACAATATGGAAATCGACAAATAGGAGATAAAAAATCAATGATGTTGATGAACCTAATTTGAGCATAAACATATATTAATCTCACTTACAAATTTACATGAGAATGCCTCATTATTTAGGCATGGAGTAGGCAATCCACCTTGCACATGGATTGACAAGTGCCCCGTGATGTGGCACAAACAAGTAGACAAGTGTCCTATAAGGTGTCAACCTTTGGATCACTTGGAATGTGAAAACCAACAACCTTGTGTGACAAGTGTTGGATGACTACAAAGTGCCTTTTGAGGTGAGATGGAAAGTCTTCCAACCTCAAAAGGTATGCACATGAGGTTTAATAAACAACTAGGTAACCTCTAACCTCTAAAAGGTTGCACATTTAGTTAGACAAGATGTTGTCTAACCTCATCAACCTAAGTACACTTAAGCTATAGTGAATAGATAAATTATTCACTCTAACATGCAAGACTACATAGAGGAGATTGAACATCGGGGTTGGTCACATTGAAGATGATGCTAAGAAGATCTCTAAGTATGTTAATGGTTTGCATTATTCTATCCAAGATGAAATTAGCATGGTTAGAATTACTAGTGTAGAAGAAGCCTATCAATTTGTATTGAAGGCAGAGGAAAAGATCTCTAGAAGATAGAATAGTTATGGGGGAAAAGGTAAATCCTCAAAAGGACGAGGATAGTCAAATCTTGGATATGGTTGTCAGGATATGCCATGAGAGAAAGTACTTCTCAGACCGATACCCAAGGAGGTAGAGGAAGGGGTGATTACTCTAGAGGTAGAGGAAATTTTGGAAGAGGATTTAGTGGAACATGTTTCCAATATGTACAGACTAGACATAGGGCATTTGAATGTCCTTAAGTACAATAGAGAAATGGAAAAGGAAAAGAAACTAGAGTCCATATAGCACAAGATAAGGAGGGGAGTGTGGCAAGTGTAGCCTCACCAAAAAATGGAGAAGATCAGAGGATGGAGAATCCTTGATGCCGAGGAAAGTTCTTCTAACACCAAATAAGGTACAAGAGGAACCAAAACAAAGAAAAAATCTATTTAGAACTAGATGTAAGTCTAGAGGAAAATGTTGCAAATTCATTGTGGACAGTGAAAACACTAACAACTTAGTGTCACAAGAGATGGTGGAGAAGCCGAAGCTGAAGAGGTTGAAGCATCCAACTACCTACAAGGTTTTCTAGCTACAGAGGGGACATCATTTATTGGTAAGTGAACACTGCCTTGTTAAATTTCATATCGATAATTACAAACATGAGATGTTGTGTGATATTATGCCAATAGATGCATGCCACATTTTGTTAGGCAAACCTTGGCAATATGATAGGTAGGCCATTCATGATGACAAGAATAATTGCATTGAAATAAAGAAAGATGGAGTTGATTATATATTGAATCCTTTGAAGGATAAGGATAAGGAGGTAGAGAGAACCAATAGGGTTTGTCTAGTGACTAGAGAATAGTTCCTGGAATATATCAGAAAAGAGAAGGTATGTGCACCTATTACAGAGACAATGAAGGGTGTTAATAAAGATTTTTCAGTAGACTGTTGTAGCAGAAAAGAGATTTCAATTGTTGAAGAAGAAGGTGACTAAACAACCAACATTGGTTTTGCTAGACTTTGGAAAAGTATTCCAAGTTGATTGTGATGCCATTGGTAGTACATTTGGGGGCGTGTTAAGTCAAGAGGATAGACCCATTGCCTACTTTAGTGAGAAACTAAATGAATCAAAGAGGAAGTACTTAGTTTATGACCAAGAATTCTATGCTATAGTGAAGGCCTTGAATAAGTGGAGGCTATTAGAAACTTGTTTGTGTCGTCATTGATATCAACTCCCAGCAAAATTCACTTGGATTCCAAGTGCTTTTGAGAAAATTTGATAAAAAGGTGTGAAGTATGATAGAGGTACCCACAATATTATGCTCTGTATTTCTTACTAATTGAAGATATGATTGTGCAGTTTGGAAGTATTGATCAGAGGTGTTTAGAGGTATTATATCCAGAGTTTCAGGTTCTGGATCGTGCGGAAGTAGAAGATGTGTCTGACAAAATATTTTACTTTTAAGGAGTGTGTCTAGGAGAAATGAGAATGCTCCACATTTATTTGCATTGAGCTTTCTTGTCTTGTGGATCTAGGAGTGTGTTTATATTATTTGTATCCACCTTCCTTTGAAGTTTCTAGTGTTGGGATGCTCCGCAAGTTTAGTTCTTGCATTGGTGATCAGTAACACTGTGTCCTGATGTGCATAATGAAGACATTCTTTGATTCATACAGTTGTGACAGTGTTGTAGACGTTTATGATGATGATGAGTATTTTGAGAAGGTGTGTGAATGCTTTGGAGTGTCTCTCTCTGGCTTGCATGATGTTCTTGGACTTGGAGAAACATGAATATGGCCATTATCTTAGGTTTGGCCAACCAGGCTTACTAGCGCCATTTCTGGAGGTACCTCACGAATTGTGGATGAGATAAGTAGCTTGATGATACACATTTGAGTCCTAGTTATCCCTTGACATGGTCCACTTTAACTTCTTCCCACTGTGGAAGTGTTTAGTGCTAACCTAAGCAATGTTGCATGTGGTAATGCACACGCTTCATTAGGACCAACCTAATTGAGATAGGTCTTGGTTATAGATGATATAAATGCAAGATGAAGTTGAATGGAGCAATGTAAGAAGAGTATGTGAATGTAAATCAAGGGCAGTGAAGTTGTGTGTGAGCTTAAATGCTTATGACTTTGGAATGTAGTGAGCAGAAGGTGTCTACATTTCAGTGTGCCAGAAGTTGCTAGAGGCAGTGAGCCAAAGCTTGCAGATAGCAAAGAGTGGCAGTGGTGGACTCTCCTGTTGCTTTGAGATAGTGAATCTCTCTATAGTAGTCTTTGTCTTTCTTCTCTCTTCTAGGCAGTGAGCCTTTCTTCTAGGCAATGAGCCCTTGGCAGTGAGCCTATTGATTTTTGATTTGTTATTCATATATTGTGAGCTAATCCTCATCGTGGTTTTTCTCTTAATGGGTTTTCCATGCAAATCTGGTGTTCTTATGTGTTTGGATGTGTTTGCATTGAGGTTTCATATGTTTACATTCTGCTAATGCATTATAAGTGGTTGATGTTTTGAGGGTTTAAAGTTTTAATATACAACTAATTTACCCCCCTCTCAATTGTCCTGTGCATTCCAATAGAGGCATTACTTGTTGTCAAATGAGTTGGTACAATACATAGACTACCATGCCTTGCAATACATCAACAGTCAAGGTAAGTTAAAACATAGGCATATCAAATGGGTGGAGTTCTTACAAAGTTATTCTTTTATCTTGAAACATACAAGTGGTAAGTCAAACAGAGTAGCATATGCACTTAGCATAAGATGTTTATTGATGAATGAGTTAAGGGTCAGTGTTGTCAGCTTTGATGCAATGGATTTGTATCCTAATTATCCTGATTTTAGGGAATCATGGACAACTAGTAAAAGTCTAGTGGAGGGGGACACTACTCCATAGTTAGAGTATTGCATCCAAGATGGTTTGTTTTTCAAAGGACAAAAATTATGTATACCCAGAGGTTCAATGAGAGAGAAATTAATAAGAGTAAAGCATAGTGGAGGTTTGAGTGGACATTTTGGAATAGATAAGACATTGGGACAATTGAGTGGAGGTTATTTTTGGTTTGGAATGAGTGCAGATGTGAAGAGACTGGTATAAGGTTGTAGGGTTTTCCAGTATGCTAAAGGAGCAAGGCATAACATAGGATTATATCATCCATTGACTATACCAAAGAGATCATGGGAGCACCTAAGTATGGATCTTGTTTTGGGTTTGCCTCAAAAACAAAGAGGTAATGACTCAATTTTTGTTGTAGTGGATAGATTTTCAAAGATTTTTCATTTCATGCCATGTCAGAAGACTAGTGATGCATCCCACATAGCTACATTATTTTTCAAAGAGGTATTCAGGCTGCATGGATTGCCTAAGAGCATAGTTTCAGACAGGGACACCAAGTTTGTTGGCCATTTTTACGTACATTGTGTGTTGAACACACAAAACTACTGAGAGGGGGGTGAATCAGTACTTATTCAAATTATTTCCTTTTAAATGTATTCAATCCAAACTGGACATTTAAACCAAAAGAATCATAAGAGCACATACACACATAACACCAGATTTACATGGAAACCTAAGATGGGAAAAATCATAATGAGCAAGCTACTTGGATCTACTGTCCAAATCTATCCTCACAAATAAAATCATATTTACAATGAATTTTATGGGCACCAACCCAAAGGAAGCACCAACTCCCTCATACAATTTATGGGCTCCAACCCAAAGGAAGCATCAACTCCCTGATACAAAGTTTTATGGGCTCCAACCTAAAGGAAACAATAAATCCTTGAAGATCTACAACTGTTACAAAAATAAGGCTCCATCCTCTGTTCTGAAACATTTAACTGGTTTTGTTGGTTCAATTTCCACTGCAACATCAATCTTGCTAAAGATTTGACATCCTTGACATATTTTCAATGACTTAACACTTCCACACTATCCTCTCTACTATCATCTTGATCATTTGACTAATTCTGATACCTCAAAAACCTCTACAACATCCATTCTGCTATAGGTTATGCATTATTGTTTACATGGCTACTTATCTCATTTCATATCATACACTTGACATCTTTCACACATACACACCCACTTGTAGCAATCTTCTTACCTTCATAAATACATAGCTTCAACTTCATTAACACTTTAACACTGACTTATTCTAATGGCTTCAACACCAAGTCAAACATCTCTATTGCTTCCCAAACTTAGACACCTCCACAATACAATACTAGCTCTATTATGGATTATGCATCAGAACTTTCAAGTTAATTCTCAATTTCTGGATCATTCACCATTGTCGCAATGCTCTAACCCACCTTGAAACAATATTCTATCCTTTATATATATCCTCCGCAAGTCTTCAAAACATCATCTTTGTCGGCCTAAGTGTAATGTGTAACATGAAACATGTAACTGGACTTGCTTGTTGGCTCCCAAATCACCTATGGTAATGTAGGAGTGAAATCCCATAACGCAGCTCATACCAAGAGATATAATGGATCTAATTTACCTTGTCCCAAACTTTCCTACTGGCACACGCTTCCATACACACGGTGCAATCACTCTAACACACCATTTCGGCACTACAAACACTTATGCTTTCATATATTAGCTCTAGACCCAATGCAATACGGAAGAAGCAAAATAACAAGCAGTTCACACAATAAGAACTATGGGTCCTAACCATCTTCCTCATAAACTTTTATTTTTGGTTCAAGCATCTTTTTGTTGGCACAAGCGATTAGACATTGAAACTTGTTATCTCTACACTTTCCTATCTCATAGTCTTACCTTGGAACATTGTTCAACATACTTATGATACTTTTTACATTCTAAAATTTGGATATGTTATGCAAGACACCATTATTCATGCATATGGTTCAAACCACCAGGCTATAGTTTCAAGTGTAGAGAAATGTGAAGCATTCTTCTATACCTTTGAGATTGCAAAAACACTATAACATGACTGTCTTGACATAGAACATTGAAGCGCACACTTGTGGTACTCTGTATCCTTCAAAACTTGAGTATGTCATTCTTGTACCTTTTCTTTACCTAATCTCTAAACTGCTAAGTCATACATGCAAATGCGGTGAAATGCAACATCTTTGAATTTCATACCTAATACCCTTACATAGGAACATGACTTGTTCTCACTTTGCTAACTCTAAAACACTTTGCGGTAAATCTTATGCTCTGAAACTTGAAAAATGCATACTTCATAGCCATATTTATCTACCTCCAAACCATGAGGCCATATCTGTTGAAAATAAGGAACACTGAGAGGGGGGGTGAATCAGTGTTCTGCAAAACTTATTACTTTGTTCCTTTATTAATTTACCACATACATCCAAAAGAAAAAAACATGAATACAAGAACAGAAACAACAAGATCACAACACATGAACACCTGGATTTTTACGTGGAAACCCGGTTAAGGGAAAAACCATGATGGGGGTTAACCCACAAGAATTTATACTCTATTAAAAGTATTACAAATGGGGAAGGCACACTGCCTAGAGATCACTGCTTAAGGAGGCTCACTTCCTACAAAAACAATTACAAGAGTTCACTAGAATGATTGAACTGAAGAATAGAATCCAACAATGCAAAATTATAGTTCCAGTTCTGCACAATATACTGACTTTATACACTTCATCTCTTTCTGCTCTGCTTCACTGCTCTGCCATGATTCGAAGCTTAGATCTCTTCCTTTCGCACTTGATTCTGCTATACTTCCCACTTATCCCTTCATATTTGCACAACAACAACCTCAAATGCTCGAATCCATCAATCATATATATCCGCTTCATGAGATAACATCAACTGTAGTCAGCCTTGAAAAAAACTTAAGGTCCTTTTAAGAACACTATTCTGTTGGCTGAATCCATGCCCAAATACCAATGCAGACCAAAACCTATACATTCAAGTTATCACACATGTCGGCCAATACCACTGGATCTCACAAATTACTTAACCAACAACTTTTCTTAATTTGCACAATGATCAAACACCAAGTTATCTTGTTCTTTGCTGGACTGAACTGTTTAACCAGAACTCGATACTTAGATGCTTGTAACTTACAATCCCTTCATCACCGAAGGCTAAAATCTTGGATTTAGGTAGTCCTGACATCCCTTAACATTTCCTCAGATCCGCAACACAATGTGATTACTTGTGGAGAAATGCGGACTAATATGATGAACCCTGTCAAATGCTTTGTTCATGTCTATCTGGACTTAGATAAATCTACACTCTGACTTCCGGTATGATCCACTGATGAGATGCGGATGTGTAAGATAGATTCAATTGCCATCAATGACAACACCTGACATGCCTAGCAGTGTCTCTTGCCAACAATCTCCCCCTTTGGCATTGATGACAACACTTAGTGAAAAATGGCTAAGTGTTAGAACAACTCCCCCTTACTTTATACACTTTTGATTTCCAATGCTCCCCCTTAGATTAATTCTTCATTTTTCATTGCTTTTCCTCTCCCCTGTTGACATCAATGGCAAAGGCTGGGATCCACATACCAAAATTGATGCAAAAATTTTATGTACAAGGGTCAAAACTCTACATATTTCTGCATATGAACATACAGTTCTTAGGCTTTGTTCATCAGCAAAAAGATATCACAAAAAATGTTTTTCAACTTTGTCAATTCATTGTCCTAGTTCTTTTTAATACTGCCCAAGATAGATATGTTCCCACTAAACAAAAATGCCAATGATTCTGCCTTTTGAAGGTTAGTAGGATCACTAGTAGCATCTGCTGCTTGGAACTCTGCCAATATATCATACATAGTTTCTAACTTAAGGGAGATTAGTCCCCAGAGCTCATCCAATCTACCCAGAATTTTGGCCTTTTCCTACTCCAAATCACTTAATTCATTCCGCATACTCACTACTTGGCATTCTTTGGTAATTACAAACTCAGTTAAAGGATTATATGACTGAGAAATATTAGACATTTTGAGCTCTATGTCCTTAATCTTTTTCTCAATATCTTCAATAGCTTTAGATCTATTTAGACTAAACTTATAGCTCTCTACACCTTCAGATAGGGCATTTTGAATACTCTTTACAATGGTATCAAGCCCGGATCTATCATAGCTAATTATTTTCTTTATTTCAGCAAACCTCTTCTCATTAAATTTATTTTTGACTTTAACTTCTACTGACTTCTCTAAGGTTTCAAAATGAGAACTTACAGAGTCTATCAAGCTTTTCAACTGACCAGAGGGAGATGCTGAAGAATCCTTTTGAAATGTGGGCATGATTTTCTCTAAAATCCTAGATGCAAGGCCAAGCAGCTCGCTATCTTCTAAATGGGACTTCAAAATTTCCTCTCTAGCCTTAGTTTGTGCAATAGTGGCCAACTTTATCTTCTGCACCAAGGATAAAGTATCAAAATTGATTGGTCCTTGTATTATGTCTTGATCTTCTGCAATATGTTTATCTCTTTCCAAAATTTCTTTCACTGCATTTGCAGTGTCTCTTGCCCAAAATGATGTTTCATACTTGTGCTCTTCATGGCCTCCATCTTCTCCCTTTTCTGAGTCAACCACAATGTTATGCTCATCACTTTCATTATTTTTCTCTGCTTTTGCCTTCTTTACATCATCATCAGAGGCATCCTTGCTTTTATTTATACTAGAAATATCTTCTACATTCTCTTCTGGAGGATTTGGTGTATCCTCAATGTTAGTATTATCATCAAATTTATCAAATTCCTCAATATTCTGAATGGAGGGATCAACTTCAACATTAGTTTCTTCTTCAATAGTGGGAAGATTATGCTTTTTCAATGCATTTAGAAGAATCTCCTAAGTATCTCCAACTACCTTATCAATCTCTCCCAGCATGAGCATATTCATTATGATCTTACTCCGGAAGTCCTCTTTCACTTCTTTGAATATCGGGTTCTTTTGATTCAGAGTAATTTGAGGACACAATTTTATTAACACATGCTCTCGAAGCTCAAAATCTTTAGCTTTTGCATTCTCTTTTCTTAATTCTAGAATTTTTGCAAGGCTTTGTGAAATTTTAGAAGTTATTTCAAATAGATTTGTACTATAGATTTGCAAATATTTGACTGTTGCTTCCTCCAAAACTCTCTTATCAACATCACTGTAATAATCATAAAATTCAGTCATTGGCTTCAAGTTTCCATCTACAGTTACTGACTTAATGATGTCATCCACAGAGAGAGTAGGCTTCTCAACATAGGCCTTTGTCTTATGCTTTTTACTTGACTTTATGCTTTCGGAGGGCTTCTCCTTAGACAATTTAGCAGCTTTGGTGCTTGAGGCCTTCAACACCTTAACCTCATCATCTGAGTCAGTTTCTTCTTCATCCACTTTCTCCAAACTGACATATGTTCTTTTTCCCTTTACCTTTGTCCCTTTTCCTTCCTTACCGGTAGGTTTTTCTATAGCAAGAGAAGGTGATACACCAGAGGTTGAACTAGAACTTCTGGTAGACCTTGCTTTAGGAGTAGATTCCACCGGAACACTTCTCTATTCTCTGTCATGTTTCTCCTTCTCAGCTTTCTCTATCATTTCCATGTTTTCTCTCACAGCTTCCTTAGTAAGGCCTAGATTCTCATCCAACTACTCAACTTCTTTCCTTACTTTCCTTTTGATTTCAAGAGCCTTGAATTCAAGATGTAGTTTTAGTGAAATTTCTTTATGTGTTCTAAATCTCTCCTCAGCTAGATCCTTAGGCTGGCTCAATAGATGCTATGCATACAACTCTAGTACCTTTTCATCCACTTCATACCCATTGGCATGATCCACACAGTTCTTGGTTCAATTGCTTCCATTAAACACTGATCTGTATCTACCATAAAACATACTGTATCCTTGTATTTTTCAACCACAGATGTAGGGATTCTTTCCCTTGATTGCATCATGTTCTAAAAATTCTTAAGTATTCCCAAAGAGCAATCCTTTGGGAATTGGAGTCACCAATACTCTTCAAGTGCTCTCTTATTTGAATGGCAATAGTCATATAACTGGTCCAACATATGTCTTTTTTGCCAGGTACCTCATTCATGAAATAGAAGAACAAACATAATACCAATTTACCATACTTGAAAGTATTCTTCTTGTCCTTTTTTATTTTGTTCAGGTTTTCCATCAGGTGGTTTTGCAGTAACTCACATAAGTCATAGTCAACATTCTCTCTCAACATCTGATAAGTTGCATAGATAGCTGTACCGGATATAGAATTCTCCTTGTTGGAATGATATATCTTGTATCCAATCCCCATTGATGCAAATTTGACATCCAGATCAATGATGTCATTTATTGTCATTGCCCTTTTGTTAAACCTTGAACCGGTAGCATTAGTTACAGTTTGATTCTTTACCGATTTCAACATTGGCAGTCCACCAGATGAGTTCAACCCTATCACGGCCTTGATGGCATCCTTGGTGGTCTTGAAGGGTTTCATTAACCACATAAACTCATCATGCATCCGACTCAGAACATACCGGACCCACGCATCTTCATCGAAGGATGGAAACCCTATAATATGAATGAAATAGTTATCTTACAATGCCTTATACTCAGGTTTAAGGCCATGAATTTCATCCCTCAAATGATTCTTGAACAAATATACTAACTTTGAGTCCCCAAACTCATCTATGTTGGCATGAATATAGGACCTAATGTCTTCAACATGCAATACACCATACGAAACACTTGAAAAGGCACCTAACAGATCGACCTCTATTGATTTGTGTGATTGCTTCTAAACTTTGGCCTAGGTCACTCAGTGATATTCACAACCAGAGGTGTAGCCATTTCAAAAAGATCACAAGTTCAAAGCTTCACAGAAAAATACCTTTTACTCCGCGGGATTAGGGTTAGCTAATGAATTCACCTGTCGCACTTTGAATCTTTGAAATCTCAGCTCAAGCGCACTTCTTCTTGATTTCTTCAAATGCAAAGTGATTCAATTGATGAATGAATGACTTTTTATGCTCTGCAAAACCTAATTTGCCATTGTAATAAATGCTCTACCCTAATACAACCAGTTACACTGTTTCTGCATGCAGTCAATCTTCAATTGCTCCGCAATCAATCGCATTACCTTCTTCTCTTCCAGAATTTGCTTCAACAGATCTGCAATAGGCTTATTCATCTTCATTCATCATGCTAGATTCAAGCACCCACTTACTGGCAAGGGGAATTAGATTTTTAATGCAGCTCCCCCTGAGCTAGAGCTCCTGTTTCAATTCCCGAAGGAATTATCAGCATCAGATTTCGGTGCGGGCCCATTCCCACCATTCATTTCATCTTTCTTCACCCATGTTTTGTTCATTTCATTCTAGACCTCATTCACATCAACTTTACCCTTGCTTTTGTCTTGTCTCTGCATGTTTTGGTTTCTGTTTACCGGACCTTTTCTATCATTATTCCTGCTTCTACAGAATCTTGTAATATGACTAGATCTATTGCAATTAAAGCACACAACATTTCTTTGCTTGTTTACTTGATTTCCTCTTGATCTGCACTGATTAGCCATGTGTCCAAATCCATTGCATGCAAAACAATAGCCATTGAAAGAATTGACATTTCTTCTGTTGTTAGAGTAGTTTATCATCATACTTTTGCAATCATTGGATCTATGACCATACCTTTTACAATTGAAGCATTGACCGGAGAAGGATGGACCACTTTGATTCACTCTACTTTTGCATTGAGTAGCTCTATGACAAAATTTATTGCAATTGAAATAATTTCCATTAAAAGATGGATACCGTTAAGCATTAGGTTGTCTTACCGAAGGCCTTCTAGGATTCCATTTTGGATTTCTTTGATTGGATTCAGAGCTTTCACCTTTCTCATATCCCAAACCTTGCTTATCACCTGCCTTCTTCTGACTATCAAGCAACACCTGAAGCTTAGCTGAGCTTATCTTGAATTTTTCTTTATATTCATTTGCAACTTCTAGGTCATGTTTGAGAATGATAATTTGTCTTTCAAGTTGATCCTCATTATCCCTAGTTTCTTGTAGATTAGATTCTAGATGACCAATTATTCTGTCCAATCTGCAACACTCTTCTATTCTTTCTTTCAGAGATTGATTTAGTTTTTCCTCAGTCTTCTTCATTTCTTCAATTTCCTTGGTTAGCCTCATCACCCCAGATTCCATCTTATGTTTTAGGACAACAACTTCTTTTGCTAGCTTCTCATATTCCTTTATCTTCTCCTTCAGGGCCTCATTCATATCATTGTCTTCATTCTGATTTGCTAGCTGATGAAGTAGGTCCTTCCTTTTTTTGTTAGATTTTCTCAATTGTCCTTTTAAGGTCTCAATGAAATCTTCAGCATCTTTAAGGTTCTCTTGCAGTTCTTTGACTTATGCTCTGGACTGATCAAGATCTTCTAAATCAAGTTTAACTTGTTCATTGATACCATTAGAATAATTGAATAAACCCATTGAAAACACCTTCCCATATCTTCCTCAAGTTGTTAAACTTCTTCTAAGGAACCTTGCTCTGATACCAATTGTTGAAAATAAGGAACACTGAGAGGGGGGTGAATCAGTGTTCTACAAAACTTATTACTTTGTTCCTTTATTAATTTACCACATACATCCAAAAGAAAGAAGCATGAATACAAGAACAGAAACAACAAGATCACAACACATGAACACTTAGATTTTTACATGGAAACCTGGTTAAGGGAAAAACCATAGTGGGGGTTAACCCACAAGAATTTATACTCTGTTAAAAGTATTACAAATGGGGAAGGCACATGCCTTCGGGCACACTGCCCAGAGCTCACTGCTCAAGGAGGCTCACTGCCTACAAAAATAATTACAAGAGTTCACTGGAATGATTGAATTGAAGAATAGCATCCAACAATGCAGAATTATAGTTATGGTTCTACACAATATACTGACTCTACACACTTCATCTCTTTCTACTCTGCTTCACTGCTCTGCCATGATCTGGAGCTTAGATCTCTTCCCTTTGTGCTTGATTCTGCTATACCTCACACTTATCCCTTCATATTCGCACAACAACCTCAAATGCTCGAATCCATTAATCATATATATCTGCTTCATGAGATAACATCAACTGCAGTCGGCCTTGAAAAAAACTTAAGGTCCTTTTAAGAACATTGTTCTATCGACTGAATCCATGCCCAAATACTAATGTGGACCAAAACCTATACATTCAAATCATCACACATGTCGACCAATACCACTAGATCTCACAAATTACTTAACCAACAACTTTTCCTAATTCACACAATGATCAAACACCAAGTCAGCCTGTTCTTCATTGGACTGAACTGTTTAACCAGAACTTGATACTCAGATGGTTGTAACTTACAATCTCTTCATCACCGGAGGATAAAATCTTGAATTTAGGTAGCCCTAACATCCCTTAACATTCCCTCAGATCTGCAGCACAATGTGATTACTTGTGGAGAAATGTGGACTAATATGCTGAACCCTGTCAAATGCTCTGTTCATGTTTATCCGAACTTAGATAAATCTACACTCTGACTTCCGGTATGATCCACTGATGAGATGTGGATGTGTAAGATAGATTCAGTTGCCATCAATGACAACACCTGACATGCCTAGCAGTGTCTCTTGCCAATAATTCTTCATCTGTAGTAGAATGTGGTACAATCTCTTGAGCAATACAATTCCCTGTGCCTTGATAGTTTTGATCACTTAATCACTTTCCTTCAAATCCTGTGCAATTATTTTCATCAAGAAATAATATTATTGCAACAAGAATCAATGTATGACATCAATCAAAATACTTTGACAAACTTCACTTATTCATGAACTTTAGAAGATAAGGATACTATGTACAGATGATACTGATCCAACATCATGCTCATGTCTTTCATTACCATATCTTTCATATCACACCACCTCTGGTCACCACTTCTTTGACATCCACTCCTTTGACAACATATGCAACAATATGCCTTCCACATCACAACACCTCTGATCACCACTCCTTTGACATCAATGACAACATATGCAACATAATGGAAGAAGATGGGGCACTGAGTTAGGATTTAGTTTAGCATATCGTCCTGTAAAGTCTGGAAATATTACTTACTCAAAATAACATTTGAAAAGCAACTCAATCCAAAAATGGAAAGGAAATCAATTTATTAATGGAGTATCCATAAATGTTTAACATTTAGCGAGTTTTCATAATAAGCAAAGAACATCTTTTATAATTGTTCCTAATACATTGGCGATACATAATGAGAAGTACAATTTATAGAATAATTAATAATCACTTTCAGATTATCCAGTTACCTACACCATTCATATAATGCCTGTCTTCGTAATAGTAACTGCACAAATCTTTCCGCATGAATCTACACAACTAGATATAAACATTAGTTTCACAAAATCAATGAACAACATATTAGATATCAATGCACAAGATGACAAACCTACAGGCCCTAAGGGGCCGACCTAATGTCTTGGAGGCTCATGATGGCCTTGCCTATGTACGTGCAGCGCAGAGACTTCATAGTTTGAGATAACTAGTCTTGCAACCATAAGGTTGACTTAGATATTTTAACTCACAAGGAATCTAGTCCATCACATAATATTTTTTAGAATCAATAAATCAATTAATATACATATCCATATTGTTCCATATGCTGATTAAATCATTCAAGTTCTAAAAAGTGCATGCAATAATTAAATTTATAAATATTCCCTACAGGTAAAATAGGGAAGTTATAACAAAAATATTCCAACCATTCTAGGTTATTGATATGAAACACACTATCTTTTATATTTCTCTTATCCACATCTATACTATAATTTAAAGTTTTAGCCTCATTCCTAAATTCTAATCTACATTTATATTATCCAAACACAAGTAAAATATAACTTAAGGTATTTAATGAAGAGCCTGTAGACACCCTAAAATGACCAAGTCGTCGCATCACTTGCATTTTGTCATTTCTTCCTAATCACCTGCATTTCAACGTTAATTAAATAATCTAATTATTTAATTAATTTCACCAAATTCTTCTAAATCACAAAATTGCGACATTAATTAAATAAATCCTCTTTATTTAATTAATTAAATTAAATTCCTCTATATTCTTCCACAATTAAATAATTTTTAATTATTTAATTAAATCATTGTCACCTTCCAAAATTCACATCTACATTAATTAAATATATCCAATTATTTAATTAATTCAACAAATTCCCTCTTATCTAAAATTAAATAATTCTTAAATTATTTAATTAAATCAAAATCATTCTCCCAAAATCATGCACAACAATTAAATAAATTTATTTATTTAATTTGCTTTCAAATCTTCTAAATTAAATAATTCCAATTATTTAATTATTTCTTCCAAAATATCTTCTCTAAATTTAAATAAATCAATTATTTATTTAAATTGCTTTTTCTTCTAAATTTGAGTTATCTCTAATATAACTCAAGCTTTCTTGCTCATCAATTAAATATTTCTATATTTAATAAAGCAAAATATCTTCTTTTCTCATGCAAATCTCTTCTTCTTGTTTTAAATCACTTAACTGATTGCTTTATTCTTTTAATTGATTTATCTCTTCAGTTAACTCATTCTTCTATTCTTGATAACTCCTCTCATGCAAAAGAAAGCAAGACACATGTCTTCTTCTCATTTGTTGCACGTTCCTCAACTCATCTCCTCCGTTGATTCTTCTGAATTATCTGGACCATTGATCGATCTTTGATGAAATCTATATAAACCCCCCTCATCTCCTTCATTACCTCTCTCTCTTCGATCGTATTCTCAGGCATACTTAACAGAGCTTTGAGCATACACAACGCGTCGATTGAGCACTGTAACGATCTTTTGACATTGATCTCTTGAGCACTACACTTGCTTGTTGCAGCTATGGCTTTGCAATTTCATTGAGCAATTCTACATTCAATCCAAAGGAAACAACACAAATTTCGGTAAAAGTCTTTATTGCATTGATTATTTGTCATGGCTTTTATTTAAATTCGTTTTCTTTATGTTATTAGATTTTTGGTTTTTATTTAGTTTAGAATAGATCAATTTTCCATATACACAGAGCCTACTAAATTGTCCATTCAATAAGAAAACCTCCAATTCCTAAGTCATTAGGGCAATGCACAAGTATCTCAAGAGTTGTATTCTCTCATACCTGGCTAGTTACACATTAAAGATTCTAAGAAAATAATTTACTCTACTTACTTAAATGAGATTCTTATTTTCAACTATTGACCTATATAAACCAATTTCAATTGTTGACAAAACATTCTAGATGGTTGAAAATATGAATAAATTGAATAGAAATAGCCTTAACATGAAAAACCACCCCACAGTAAATCTATCATAACTTTCTTATTTCTTAGTGAAATTCTAAAATTCAAGATGTTTTGGAAAGGTAAGAATAAGGGGAATAAAACGCAGAAAAAAATTAGAAAATTTCTATAATATGAGGAGGTAGTTTTTACTGCAATCATCCCTTTCCCTCAAATATTGATTTACCCCAAACTTGATTAAAAATCGAGAATGAATTGATTACTCAAGAGTATTCCCTATATTATAATAAATGATAGAAATACTAAAAGATTAAAGATCTTTTATTTTCTTTAATTTTGACATTTCAAATAAAATGGAATATATATATGTCTGATTTAACAATTGTTTTTATAAACTAATCAACATAAAGATTTAATTTGACCTTCTTGCACTACAAGAATATTCTTGATTCAATCTAATTTTTGGATACAACTAAAATATATGATAGATTATCTAATGATACCCATTCCAAGAAAGAAAATATGAGAATTCATCTAACACACTTATGTAATGAGAATAATTCATTTCCAACAAAGTAAACTACCAACAAAACCCTAGATTTTCAATCTTTGCTACAACAGTGGTAAAAATGTGATAACTTTCAAAATACTTAACCAAACTAAAAAATGTAAAATGTTTCAGAAAGATGAAAACATGATTCTGAAAACCCAGAAACCTTTTTATAAACTAATTCATATGATAAGATTAATTTCATGAGACAACAACAAGTTTTCTTAAAAGAATTTTTAGAATAATTTTAACATAAATAGTGGTGAGTTTTCAAGGAAATACCTCAAGGATTTAATTAATGAAGAATACCTCCAAACACATTTGAAGAAAGACTCCAAGATTCCTTAATGTGAGAGCTTCCATATTATTCAGTTGAGCGCTTCCTTTCTTCTACCTAGGATTCTATTGCCCTCCTCATGAAATTCAGAAATTTTTCATCTAACAAGTCACCGTGGATGTATGTTTTCTTTGCCTCATCAAAATGGTTGTAATTTCCTTCAATAATTCTTCAACATCAGCTATGAACGTCCTCTTGATGACCTTCAAAAATCAGAAATAAACCTGGACTCTTCTCTTGATTTTCTCCTCTTGAAGCCAAACTTCCATCTCCTTATAATATCTCCTTTTTCCAAGTTTCATATTCTTCTTTTGGGCTCCAATGACTCCTTGTATTCCTCTTCTTGCTTGTGGCATTCATTTCTTCTTTAAGAAATGTGATTCTTGGATTTCTTTTTATTTTTTTTCTTGATGACTTGAATTCTCTAAGACTCTTCGAGAGAAGAAGACTCTACCACTTCCAATTTCATCACCCATTTTCTTGTGCACTAAAAATGCATTAAAACAACTCTAAAACATATTTTTTATGAATAAACAAGTACCCTACCCATAGGTGATTCACCTATGGTCTTAATTTTTCCAAAATAATGATAAAATAGCTCTTATTCTCCGCACCACACAAGAATAATTAATTTAAATCAATTAACTATACCATATCACGACCTTACTGCTAAATTCTATTCTCTTTATAACTTATATCATAACTTCATAAAAAAATCTAAAATTAGCTCCACTAACTTGAAACTATAAATAAATATTAATTATTCTCAATAAAATATCATAATTAATAAGTAAAATTAATTATTGAAATTAGGGGTCGTGACACATCCCCAGACTAATAGACAAACCGAGGTTGTGAACAAAAGTTTGAAAAATATTTTAAGATGTTTGATGGGAGACAAACCACATCAGTGGGATCTTATCTTGGCACAAGAAGAATTTGCCTATAACAATTCAATCAACAAAAGTGCAGGAAAGAGCCCATTCCAAATAGTTTATGGGTACAACCCAAGAGGTTTTGATGATCTGAGCGATAGTGTAGATTTAAGTAGGAAGAGTGTTGTAGCAAAAGATTTTGTAGAATACATTCATGAGGTTCACAAGGAGGTGAAGGAAAATTTGGAGAAAAGTGCTAGCAAATACAAAGAACATATCGATATGCATAGAAGGGAACAATAATTCCAGGTAGGTGACTTAGTTTTGGCACATTTGAGGAAAGAAAGGTTCCCACATGGAACATACAATAAGTTGAAATTTAAGAAAATAGGTCCATGCAAGGTGTCAAGGAAGTTCTCATCTAATGCCTATGAGATTGAGCTGCCAACATGGATAGACATATCTCCTATTTTTAATGTTGTTGATCTATACATGTTCCATAGAGGAGAGACAAGTTTACAAGGGGGTACACATAAGTTTGCATGATGCACAAGTATGGTTAGATTAGTTACCTAAAAAGAAGATGGAACAAGTCAACAAAGTAACTGCTGAGTGACTAAAAAGACCAGGGGAAAGGACTACATGGAATACTTGGTTTGATGGAAGAACAGAACTACAAATGAAACTTCTTGGATGAGTGTTGCAGAGCTAGCCAAGTATGGAATTTTAGTTCTAGACTTGCCAAAATGTTCATGAGTTCCAACTCATGGAACATTTCAATTACCCAACGTGTCTGATGTAGGAGCATTCAGGTCCATGAGCAATCCTCATCAACCAAAAATATTTCCTTACTCTATTGCTTGTTTGTTTTCCTTATTATTTTTCTTGCAAAAGTTGATGATCATTTTTTAAAGAAATTCCATTTGGTTCATGGCTAAGTGATGATTTTGTCTTGATGAAGAACCAAATGGGTGTCTACACTTCAAATTTGGTGAAGATCCAAGCTAATTTGTGTTGGCAAGAGACACTATATGGATTCATGGTTGTTGTCATTGATGGCAACAAAGGTCATCCCACATATCCGCAAGTCATGATATGTCTCTACCGGAAGTCAGATTGAAGATTGTGGTGGTCCGGTGAACAAGAACAGAGCATGTGGCAAGGTCCGACAGATTGGTCCGGATCTCTCAGAGGAAGTGTCTTGGTGCAGTGCGGATCTGGGGAAGTCAAGAGGACTATCTTGAGTAGTATATTCCAAGGATTTAGCCTCCGGAGATGGACAAGGAAAAAGATATGAATAGTTGAGTACCGGATTCCTGAGAGACAGTGAAAACAGAGGAAGAACTGACTGACTGAGTATCAAACTACTTTCCGGATGTGTTACAGATGATGATAAAGGTTGCGGAGGCATGAATCATGTTTGGCCGACATAATTGATGATATCTACAAGTATATGCTTGATCCGCATTGCTTGGTGAACAAGGATTCAGCCGACAGAACTAAGTTTGTAAGAAACTAGACTGTTCCGGATGCCGACTAGAAAGATGATGAAATTACTTGTGCGGATATATATAGAGGATGGATTCAGTTGTGAAATGTGTGAGAGGATATGCGAACAAGTCCAGAATAGAGCAGAAGTAACAAGAAAGATCCGGTATGTGAAAGGACAGCAGACTAAAGAACAGAGGAAAGATGAAGTGCAGCAGATCAGTATACTGAACCTAACCGGAACTGAACTCCAGCATATGCAGATGCTTCCAATCAGTTCAAGACTGTGATTCTTATCACTTTGTAAGACAGTGTGTCTTCTTGTAGGCAGTGAGCCTCTTGTGAGCAGTGTGCTCGGGCAGTGAGCCCTAATTGGCAAGTGCCATTTTTGTAATTTCCTATTCTTCTAACAGAGAATAATTCTTGGGTTAATCACCCCGTGGTTTTCTCCCTTAACAGGGTTTCCACGTCAAAAATACTGTGTCATGTGTTTCTTACTTCATGGTTAATGTTTTGTGTTTGATTTTATGCTGCTTCAATTAGAAGGAAAGTTTAATAAGGGAAATAATTAGGATAACTGATTCACCCCCCCCCTCTCAGTTATCAACAATTGGTATCAGAGCTAAGTTCCTCTTAATAGAGCCTAACAGCTTGAGGAAGATCTGGGATTTCAAATGGATGCATATGGTTTAAGGGAGCAACTCAAGACTGCCCTTGAGGATCTTGAACAGTCAAATTCTGAAGTCAGTGAATTAAAGGAAAGACTCAAACAGGCTGATGAATTCATGAGAGAATTAAAAGACAAATTAAGTCTCTCTATGAAAAAGAGAAAGGAGCTGCTTCAACAGTTGGCAAGACAAAGTGAAGAAAGCAATACAAGTGAGGAATTGACTGAGCAAACCAAGTTATGTGAAAAGTTATCAAAAGAAGTCATTATGTTAAGACATGAAATGGAATCAGGAACTATAAAGTTTACTCAAGAGATTGAAGAAAAAAGAAAGGCTGAAGACAATCTAAGACAATCTCTTAAAGAAAAATCAGAAGAATGCCACCAGATGGACAGGATTATCAGACACCTTGAATCTGATCTTGAAGATTCCAAAGATAATGAAGGAAAACTTGAGGATCAAATTGCCTCTCTCAAAAGAGACCTTCAGACAGCAAATGATTATAAAGAGAAATTCAAGATAAGTTCTGCTCAACTTGAAATTCTTCTTGGAAGTCAAAAGAGGACAGATGACAAGTATGGCTTGGGATATGAGAAAGGAGAAAGCTCCGGATCCGGTCAGAGGAATCTTGGATCAGAAAATCCAAGGAGCAGGCCTAGAAGACCTCCGGTAAGACAGCCAAATGCTCAAAAATATCCATCCTTCAATGGATACTGCCACAGCTGCAACCATTTTGGTCACAAAGCTAATCAGTGCAGAATGAGAATGAATCAGATTAATTCATCCTTCTCCGGACAATGCTTCAACTGCAAAAAGTATGGACACAAATCCCATGAATGCAGAATTATAAACAAATCATTCAAAGGTAGATGCTTTACATGCAATAGAGTAGGTCATATGGCTAATCAATGCAGATCAAGGGGATATCAGTTAAATATGCAAAGAAATGTTATTTGCCAAATCTGCAATAGGTCCGGTCATAATGCTAAAGTCTGCAGAAACAAGAATCAGGACAAAAGAGGTCCGGTGTATAATCAGAATCAAGACAAGGGTAAACAAAAGATGAATACGGATGAAGTTAGGAATCAGATGAGCAAGATTTGGGTGAAGAAAAGCTCAGAGAATGTAGAGGTTGGATCCGCACCAGATTCTGGTGCTGATATTTCTTCCGGAAATTAAAAAGTGAGCTCAGGCTCAGGGGGACTCAAAGAAGATTCTGTTCCCCCAGCCAAACAAGTTGTGCCGGATGTGGCACAAGATGCGGATTAAAGGGTTTGTAGATATAAGTCCTGAGATGCTTCAGTTAAGTTTTCAGAGGTCCGCATGGAGATATGAAGAAGCTGTGTTCGATTAAGTTAGACCTGTTCAGGGAGGTGCTCCGGTATGATAAAGGATTACAAAAAGGTCCGGAGAGATCCGGAAGTGCACGATCTTGTCTTGCGGATTGGACAGAGTGTTTGGGATGTTCTTGTAATACGTTACCTAGATTTATTCATGATTTAAAGATCCGGATGATATTCAGTGATCAGGACTAATCCGGGATACTCCAAGCTGTCCAGACATGGTAAACCGGAATAATGCAGGTGAAGCATTTATTGCAGACAGATATTAGGGTTTGCGGAGCAATATAAGGGATTTCTCAAATGTTATCTGCTCATTCTACACTTGAGAAGAAGCGAATAGTGGAGCTCTGCAAACAAGGTTCATCAAGCACACCAAGGATCTCCTGGCGAAGCTATTGCATAAAGAAATCAATCCAACCACTCCGTGCAAACCGAAGGCGCATAAGGTATTCTTCGTTTTCATTGCCTCACTGCAAATCTTTGAAGAATGGCTACTCCAAACATAGTTAAGATCTCTGATAGACCTCGCCCCTCATTCAAGAAACATCCCTACAAATCATTGGAGGTAGATCCACTAGGAGCCTTCTCTAGTGTTCCCCACGGAGTCTTACATACTGAAGATATTAGGGTTTACATACACGCAAACATTGAGGAATTTGGGGAATTCAAATTAAGAGACCTCTATCACAAGCAACTGATAGACAATGCTTTTGAGCTCAAACCAGAGTATAAGGGTATCCAGAAGAAACAATTTGAGCAATTCATTCATTTCCCTAGCTTTGAAGAAGATGAATGGGTCCGGTATGTACTGAGCAGGATGCATGACAACTTCCTTTGGCTAGATAGACCCTGTAAGATTACAAAAGAAGCAATTAGAGCAGTAACTGGTCTATACTCTTCCGGGGGGGTACCTATCCTCAAATCTGTCAAGAACAACGTTGTAACTGAGGCCACCGGATCAAAATATGATAAGAGGGCAATGACCATTGAAGATATTTCGGATCCGGATATCAAATATGCATCAATGATAATAGGATACAAGATCTATCACTCCAGCAGGGAGAATTCTGTATCCGGAACTGCAATATACACAGCATATGAAATGCTAAGAAAGAATGCAGATTATGATCTTTGTGAACTACTACTAAGCCAATTGATGGAAAATGTACAGAAAATCAAGAAAGACAAGAAGAACTCCTTTAAGTATGGTACTCTCATTGTATGTCTATTCTTTTACTTCATGAATGAGCTACCCGGAACAAGTGGATGGGTATGGCAGAATGACAAACCTGTTGCAGTCCAGATAAGAGACTATTTGCATGGACTTGGGGATGCAAAAGCGAGAAATACAGCTCTATGGGGATACTTCAAAAACTTTCAGAGCATGATGCAAGCAAGAGAGAGAATTCCCCAGTCTCTCATTGAGAAATACAAGGACTCAGTATGTTTTATGGTTGACACTGATCAGTGCCTAATGGAGGCAGTGGAGCCAAGGACTGTCTGGATCATGCCCATGGGGTATGAAGTTGATGAACAGATAGTAGAGCTGCATGTTCAACACATGCTAAGTCAGCCCAAAGATCCTAAGGCAGAAAGGTTTGGAACCTTTGAGGAGCTGAGCGTGAAATTACATGTAGAACTCAGGGAACCTGAGATTAAGAGAAAAGTGAGAAAAGAAGTAGAGCACATTGCTCAAGGCCTAGGCATCTCAAAAGAGGCACTTGATGCCAGCCGGGAAAAGAGGAGAAAGGCTGAGGAAGAAGAGAAAAGCAAAGAAAGTGCTCCGGTTGAAACCCCCACCCGGACCAGATCATCAAAGAGATCTGCACCTTCCACAACCAAAAGCTCAAAACCGGAAGTCCAGGCATCCGGTAAAAGATCCAAGACAAAAGCATCAAGGGCTTATGAAAGCCAAAAGGATGAAGAGGAGACAGAATCAGATGAAGGAGTAAGAGAAGTAAAGAAACAGAAAAAGAAAGGATCCGGTAAGCCCTCCACAGGCCAAGACAAGGAGGAAATGGCAGAGGTAACTGTTGAAAAGCCCACTCTGTCACTAGAGAGCATAATCAAGTCGGTCACGGTGGATGGAAACCTTCAACCAATGACTGAATCCTATGATGACTTCAGTGAGGCAGACCAAAAGACTCTGCAGGAAGCCACAGTTAAATATCTGAACACATACAATAAGGCTTTCATTGAGATCATATCTCTCATTCCTAAAAGCCTAGAGAAGGAAATGGAAGTAAGAAAGAATAATGCTCATGCCAAAGATCTTGAGATCCGGGAGCAGATAGCTATTCAGCTATATCCTCAAATTGATCCCAAGACAATGAACATGATCTTCAAAGACTGCAGAGATGAGTTCAGAAGTAAAGCCAGGATGAATCAGCTCATGCTTGGTGAGACTGACAAAGTGGCACAAGAGACAGAAGAGATCCTCCGGAAGGCCTTCAAAAGGTTCAATCTTCCTGTTGTAGAGGACTTAGGTGCAGAAACAGCTGCTGATTTGGAATCTTCTGTTCCGGAAGAAGTGAGCCATGAACAGACAAGTGAGGACTTGGGACCCTCTGCTCCAGAAGAAGTGGCCCATGAGCAAGCAAGCATCTCTCCTCCGGTTTCCCCTACAGTCTCCGGATCCAAAGAAGAAGAGCAATTGCAGGAGAAGGAAGCAGTGGTGACAGACAAAGAGGTTGACAGTTCTAAGACTGCAGAAGAAAAGAAACATCTGTCTCCGGCAAGAGACACTGCACAAACTGTTCAACAATTTTTGAGCAAAGAAACTCTAGAGATTGATGAACCAGAGCTTCTAAAAGGTCCATTTGATTTTGACTCTCTCTCTCCGGTACAAACAATGAAGATAGCTTCATTTGCAAATGCCAAGGCAAATGAAAAGCTCCTGAAGTCTCATATGGAAGACTGTGAGTTGATAGAGGCTGCTTCCGGAGTACTTGTAAAGATCATGCCATCAATCCAAATAGATCCGACAGCCTCCACTTCCGGTAATCTAAAAACCTTAGTCAGCAGTATTGATACACATTTTAATTCTCTAGAAAAATCAGCTGAAGAAAAGGTCCGGAAGGAATTTTTGGATAAGAGATTTTCTGAAATATTAGAATTAATCTCTAAGGATAGGAAGATTGTAAGCATTGGAATAAAGAGTTTAGAAAATGATCTTAAGGATGGCGGTGACATCTACAAATTTTGTATATCTTGGTCAAAGGCAACAGCAGCAATTGACAAGAAAATAAAAGAGGAACAGGACAAGCTTCAAAGCTTATCTCAAAGTTTTGATCCTCTCTCTTCCTCTATAATAAATCAAGAATGTCAGACTATTGCAGTCTTGAATGAAATAAAGAATCTTGAGAAGGAGAGGAAGAACATTACCAACCGGATGGGAGAACTTAGAAGGATTATAGTCCCTAAGTTGGAAACTATGCATGAGGCCATCAGTGATGCCCAGACCACCGCCCATACAAAAGATCCGACAGATCTCAGGCGGGCAGAAGCTTTTGCATTTTTGTTGAGTGGTCACATTTCAATCTTGGACAGAATGAAGCTAAGTTGGGCTACTGAAATGGTTCAACTGCAGACATCCTTTGCAGACATTCTGCAGTATATGTGAGTATGTAAATATGCGGCTATATATAGAAAATTTTTGAAAATTTTGGTGTGCGGACCCTACCCTTTGCCATTGATGTCAAAGGGGGAGTGAGGAGCAGTGAAAAATGAGGAATCCAACTCAGGGGGAGTTCCGGAAATTGTATATAAAGACAGAGCATCAGCAGAGGGGGAGCATAGTGTAAACACTTAGTCATTTTTCACTAAGTGTTGCCATCAATGCCAAAGGGGGAGATTGTTGGCAAGAGACACTATATGGATTCATGGTTGTTGTCATTGATGGCAACAAAGGTCATCCCACATATCCGCAAGTCATGATATGTCTCTACCGGAAGTCAGATTGAAGATTGTGGTGGTCCGGTGAACAAGAACAGAGCATGTGGCAAGGTCCGACAGATTGGTCCGGATCTCTCAGAGGAAGTGTCTTGGTGCAGTGCGGATCTGGGGAAGTCAAGAGGACTATCTTGAGTAGTATATTCCAAGGATTTAGCCTCCGGAGATGGACAAGGAAAAAGATATGAATAGTTGAGTACCGGATTCCTGAGAGACAGTGAAAACAGAGGAAGAACTGACTGACTGAGTATCAAACTACTTTCCGGATGTGTTACAGATGATGATAAAGGTTGCGGAGGCATGAATCATGTTTGGCCGACATAATTGATGATATCTACAAGTATATGCTTGATCCGCATTGCTTGGTGAACAAGGATTCAGCCGACAGAACTAAGTTTGTAAGAAACTAGACTGTTCCGGATGCCGACTAGAAAGATGATGAAATTACTTGTGCGGATATATATAGAGGATGGATTCAGTTGTGAAATGTGTGAGAGGATATGCGAACAAGTCCAGAATAGAGCAGAAGTAACAAGAAAGATCCGGTATGTGAAAGGACAGCAGACTAAAGAACAGAGGAAAGATGAAGTGCAGCAGATCAGTATACTGAACCTAACCGGAACTGAACTCCAGCATATGCAGATGCTTCCAATCAGTTCAAGACTGTGATTCTTATCACTTTGTAAGACAGTGTGTCTTCTTGTAGGCAGTGAGCCTCTTGTGAGCAGTGTGCTCGGGCAGTGAGCCCTAATTGGCAAGTGCCATTTTTGTAATTTCCTATTCTTCTAACAGAGAATAATTCTTGGGTTAATCACCCCGTGGTTTTCTCCCTTAACAGGGTTTCCACGTCAAAAATACTGTGTCATGTGTTTCTTACTTCATGGTTAATGTTTTGTGTTTGATTTTATGCTGCTTCAATTAGAAGGAAAGTTTAATAAGGGAAATAATTAGGATAACTGATTCACCCCCCCCCTCTCAGTTATCAACAATTTGGACAATTTATGCTTAGGTAGAACTTTTGTCTATGTCTGGATGTGGGTCTTAGGCTTGCATTTGTATTTGCAGGTCTTTCAGCCCTTATTGGATGCCTCAAACTCCGCTAAGTCTGTTGGACTTCATTCTTCTACCAGATGCCTTTACTAACATTTTGCATAACTTTTATGCCTATCCAGATTTGTGCACCTTGAGCACCTATCTAGATATATCCCTTTGCCTTTCGTATCCCCACTAACCTAAACCTTTCATCAGCTGACAAGTTGCTAAGTGCTTACAAAACTTTTCCTTCGGTGAGACTTTTCTAGTCAAGTGCATATATTCCCTTAACCTAGTTTTTCTCAGCTATCCAAATGACCATAAAACCTCTACATATCTTGATACCCCTCAGGATCCTATAATCCTCCTTCTAGACCAATATCCCATGAATGAACCGTTGAAATTAGGGCAGACAACTAAGAGGGGGGGTGAATCAATTGTCACAAAACTTTTATCTTTTGCTGCATTTAATCTTCTTTACCACTTATTAACAGATTAATGATATAACCATGAAAGCATGAATCAACAACACATGAGTAGAAGCATAATCAACACACATAACACCAGGATTTTTATGTGGAAACCCAGTAAAGGGAAAAACCACGGTGGGGGTTAATCCACAAGATTTATTCTCTGTTAAAAGAATAGAAAAATGGGAAGGCACTTGCCTTTGGGCACACTGCCCAAAGCTCACTACTCAAAGGAGGCTCACTGCCTATAAGAACATTCACAATGTTAACACTGAAAGGTTGAACTGAGAAATAACATCTTCTTCATGCAAGGTTTAGTTCCATTGAAGCGCACAACACCTCTGCTCTTCCCCCATTCACTTCCTCACTACATCCACATCTTTGCTCCTCACCAAACATTTCCACAACTTCACAACACTTATTTATACATGTCATCAACTTTGGAATGAACATCAAAGTTGGCAAAACAATCGTCTATCTGGAACATTCTCCAAGATAGGTATTGCCAGCAATTGCAATCACAAGACTTGACTTAATACAAAATGCTACATGTGAACCACTCCTCTGTCGGCCAAGAATAGATGGGACTCAAATCTTCCTCAAACAACACACTACACTCCATAGAACTCTTCTTAGATCATCCACAACACGCACCAAGCATCCGGTCGGCCAAGACTGGAAAGAACAACATCACCCAAGGAGAAATATTCAACCACGAGCTTAATCCTCAATGCGGACCACCAACACAATAGGCATACGATCCAGAGACCACCACAAGCACAATGAAATCAACAAGAACAACCGCACCACCTCAAATCACCAGAAACACTTGCATATTCATCTGGGAACTTAAGAACACTAACTGTCATGACTGTCACACTAGAAAGATTGCTTGCGGACCTCCAAACCACTAACCACTTGAGTTGAGGATACACATCAACATCCCACTCTAGAACCGCAGATGATAATATTCCAATGTGGAGCAATCCGGACCATTACAAAACTCGGTTCTACTCAGATGGCCATAACTTCACTAATACTTCATGTGAACCTCTAAAATCTTAGTTGGAGCAACTTCAGACAGTTCTCTACAAAACCCTTTGGTCTGCAGATTTTGATCTTCATCTCACTGGAAATGCGGAGCAATCTACTTTGCTAAACTGCACTATCTTCACTATTTCTGACAAAGATATATGTAACTTATTTCTTCCAGAGAGGCTAATTTTATCAATATCTTCAACATACAAGTCTTCTAAACAAGTAATAGAATAAGATATAGTTGACACCAATGACAACAAGGATATGTTGACATCAATGACAACACTGATTAGGCACATATTTGCAACAATCTCCCCCTTTGTCAATGATGGCAACATATGATGTGAAAAACTGTTTCAACCATCAAGACAAGAACTTCTCCCCCTTTCTCTTATCACAACTGCAACCACTCTCTTTACTGCTCCCCCTTTCACTAGCAACTACTTACTTCCAAGTTTTTCATGACTTCTCTCCCCCTTTGACATCAATGGCAAAGGGCACATATTTGCAATCATCTCTCACCCTTTTTGTTTCTTAGACAAGACCAAACTGAACTCAAAACATACTAACTACTCCCCCTGAGTAGCATCCCCTTACCATCAATCCGAATCACAAGATATGACTGTGAGTTCCACCGGACTGATGCACACTAGTGCACCTTAGTTCTGAACAGGAGGGGTAATCACCCCTAGCTTCTCTCTGAGATACTCAAAAGTGTCCTTAGGTAGAGGCTTAGTGAAGATATCTGCAATCTGATCCTTTGAAGGAACAAACTCCAATCTGACTTCATTCTCATTTACCTTCTCTCTTAAAAAGTGAAACTTGATGGATATGTGCTTTGTCTTTGAATGCAACACCGGATTCTTTGAAATGTTTATTGCACTTAAATTATCACAGAAGATTGTAATAGGTTCTTCAAACACAATTCTGATATCCTTCAACATTTGCGTCATCCACAAAACTTGAGTACAATTGCTTTCTGTTGCTATATACTCTATGGTGTAGGAGCACCCCTTCAAAATAAAGCATAAGTCTAATTAGAGTATGTTTTGACTTTGTGATGTAATAAGGTCCATGTGACCAATTCTTATGTTTTTAGTCAATCTAGGTTTATGTGCAAGTCAGTTAGAAGTTTGTTATGCTAGTTGTCCTCTCCCAGCCACTTGGAAGTCTCCCAACCGCTGGGAATTGACTCTGTACTACTTGTGAGGAGTAGATATATTTGCCCTAGCTTAGTTTGTTGGAGACATACTGTTGCATAGGAGAAACAGAGAGATATTATGTTTTGGAGATCAGACTGAGTATTGTGTTACAATGGGGCTGTGGCGAAATGGATTCATTCATCCATTCCACCGGTTGATTCTCTAAATTGGTGGAATGGACATGTACAGTAGTTTAGTTTGCATTTCTGTGTTTCTGTTTATGCATTTCATGTTTGTGGGATCGATTTATAGCATGCTATGATCTATCCTAGCATCCTCATGTGCTAGGGTTTGAAGGTTAAATTCTAAGTTAAAGTTGCCCAGGAAATGGTTCGGTTCGATCGCAGTATTTTCTGTGTGAAATTTGTGAAGTTTTGAGGGTTTTGTCAAAATGTACATTTGACGGATATACAGTGTTTGTATGTGACATACAGTCTATGTGTATACCGCATTTGTATCTATGTATATATCACTAACCGGTTCGGTTGTTAAAACATGTTAGAAATGCATGTTTCGAAGGTATAAAGGTGAGACAGTTTGGATATACAATTCCTATGTATATCACTTTTGTTTGTTGGGGACAATTGATGTGTATATCACTTTTGCATCTGAGGGTCATTTCGTGTGTATCCGTCATTTGCATATTGGGTTTGTAAGTTGTGGATTTGGTAAGGTGTCGATATACAATCTCTGTGTATATCGCAATTGTACATCGAATCATACAAGTTCTGAGTATACTGCATTTGCATATTTCTGTGTATACGCCAAATGCATTTTATGGTTTGTATATAGCGAATGTATATTTCAAATATACATTAGGGTGATACAAGGGAAGGTCAACGGTCAGCGGATTGCAGAAGGAATATTCCAAGGGATATTCGATGAATGCATATTCAGTGTTGTATGTTCAAACATACATTCTACAGATACAAAGAAGTCAACACCAGTCAAACATACATTGAGGGCATATCCAGAGGAATATTCGGTGATTGTATATTTTGATTTGTATGTATCGGTTGTATATGGGAAATATACATCGCACTTATACAGTGTCGGGTGATACATCAGACGATCGGTAGCGGAGGTGACAGGGACCGGCGATCACAGGTTGAAGTTTGTATGTATCATCGTGACAACAGTCATTAGGATAGCTCGGTTTGGAGAAGCCAATAGGCAAGGTCTTGCCGATAGGCAATATAAGTGAATCACACATCGGGGTGAGATGGGTATTGGAGTGAACGGTGTTTGAGATACTGATGGTTTCAGTCTAGCCGATAGGGTATATCGGTAAGACAGTTAGACAACTCTTGCAGATGAAATAAGAAATATCAAATTCCACCATTCCATTGAACGTTTCCAGTTGTGGTTCTACATCACTCTGCCTCTGTAGTAGACAAAGATATTGCCTCCTGATTTTTGCTCAACCAGGAAACCAATCTCTTTCCCAAGAAAATGCACCACCACTAGTACTCTTCCTGTCATCCACATCTCCTGCCCAATCAGCATCTGTATATGCATGAAGAGTGAAGTTATCATCCTTAGGATACCATAAGCCATAATGAGATGTTCCCTTCAGATGTCTGAAAATTCTTTTGACTTCTACAACATGAGATTCTCTAGGATCAACTTAAAACCTAGCAACAAGGCCAACTACATTCCTATTATCAGGTCTGGTATGAGTCAAATAAAGTAGTCCTCCAATCATTGATCTATACCTTTTCTGGTCTGCCTTAGGGGAATCATCATCTTTACTCAACTTGCATCTAGTTATCATAGGAGTACTCACTAGTTTTGAATCCTCCATTCCAAACTTTTTCAACAACTCTTTCACATACTTAGACTGAGATATGAACATACCCTTATCTGATTGATTGATTTGCAGACCCAAGAAGAAATTCATTTCACCAAGCATAGACATCTCAAATTCACTTTGCATCTGATTAGCAAATTTTTTATACATGCTCTCATTTCCACCAAAGATGATATCATCAACAAATACCTCAACAATCAAGATGTGTTCATGATCAATTTTGAAGAAAAGATTATTGTCAGATGTGCCTTTGCTAAAACCTAACTTTAGTAGATACTTATCTAATCTTGCATACCAGGCTCTTAGGGCTTGTTTAAGTCCGTACATTGCTTTCCTCAACCTGCAGATCATATCTCCTTGATCAGACAACTAGAATCCTTTTGGTTGCTCAATGTAGACTTTTTCTTCCAATTCTCCATTTAGGAATGCTGACTTGACATCCATCTAGTAAACTTTGAAACCTTTGAAAGCAGCAAAGGCAAGAAATAATTTGACTGCTTTGATTCTTGCCACAGGAGCAAGAGTTTCTTCAAAATCAATTCCCTCTACCTGAGAATATCCTTTGGACACCAATCTTGCTTTGTTTCTCACAACTTCACCATTTTCATTCAATTTATTCTAGAAGACCCATTTAGTTCCAATTACATTTTTGATTTTAGGTCTAGGAACAAGATCCCAAGTATGATTCTTTTCAATTTGCATTAATTCTTCTTCCATTGCTTTTACCCAACTTTCATCATTACAAGCTTCATTCACTAATTTTGGTTCAACCTTTGAAATTAAACAATACTCTTCTTGCTCTTCAGCAATTTTTCTTCTAGTTTGAACACCTTTATTTCTATCTTGTATAATCTAATCTTCAGAATGATTCAACCTCACATACTTGGGAGTTTTGGGATTTTCTTGAACTTTTGATTCTTGAACTTATTCCTCAACATTTGCACTAGCTTCTTGAGTCACTGGATTCTCTGGAGCAATCTGAATCTGAGTTTGAGTTTGAGATTATTTTCCATTATTTGGACCTTCATTTTGATCATCTAATTCATATCCACAAGACTTGGAAGGTCTCTCCTTACTTTCATCAACCTTGACATTAGCACTTTCAACAATCCTTTTCAATCTCTTGTTAAAGCACCAGTATGCCTTGCTTTGGTTAGAATAACCCAGAAATATTCTTTCATCACATCTTGCATCAAACTTGCCTAGATCTTCATCTTTTTTGATATAGCATTTACTACCAAAAACTCTAAAGTATTTCACAGTAGGAGCATTACAAAACCAAAGTTCATAAGGGGTTTTACCAGTATTACCTTTGATCTGTACCTGGTTAAGAGTGTAGACAGTAGTACTCACAACCTCTCTCCAATAGACATGTGGAACATTTTCTTCCATCATCATGGTTCTAGCATCCTCTTGAATAGTCCAATTCTTTCTTTACACAACTTTATTTTTCTGAGGAGTCCTAGGAGAAGATAACTGTCTTCTTATTCCATGATTTTCACAAAATGCATCAAACTCACCTAAGGTAAACTCTCCACCTCTGTCAAATCTCAAACACTTTATCTTCACACCAATCTCATTTTCCACCCTAGCCTTGAACACCTTGAATATGTCAAGAGCCTCTGATTTCTCTCTCAAGAAAGTGACCCACATCATCCAAGAGTAATCATCAATCAACAACATAAAGTATCTATCTCCTTGCAAACTCCTAACTCTGGCAGGACCACACAAATCAGTGTGCACAAGTTCCAATAATCTACCTAAAAATTGTTCTTTACTTTTGAATGTAGTTCTACTCTGTTTGCCCAATTGACATTCCTTACACATGCTATTAGCAGGTTTTACAAGCTTTGGAAGATCTCTCACAGCCTGAGTGGTACTTATCTTGACAATATTATCAAAGTTTACATGACACATTCTCTTATGCCATAACCCACTCTGATCAATCTGAGTAATCAAACAACTTTTACCAGTACCACTTAAATGAAAAATATTACCTCTAGTCTGTGTATCAGATGCAATCTCAGTTCCGGAGCTTTCCAAGATTCTGCATTTTCCATCCTTGAATTAGAGATCATACCCTTTATCAACCAACTGTCCAACACTGAGAAGACTATGCTTCAACCCTTCTACATACTGTTGCAAATATGTGTCTAATCGATGTTGTCATTGATGTCAACATATCCTTATTTCTATTAGTGTCAACTATATTCCATTTTGTTGCTTGCTTAGAAGACTGGAATGTTGAGGATATTGAGAAAATTAATGAAGATAAATGTATGCAGACCATATGGCTGTGTAGAGGATTGTCTGAAGTAGCTCCACTTAAGATTTGAGAGGTCCGCATGAAGATTTGAAGAAGCTATGGCCATCTGAGTAGAATCAGATTTTAGCAGTTGTTCAAAAGAGACAGAGTGATAGTAAATTGGTCTGGATTGCTCCGCATTGAAATATTATGATCTGGGGATCTAGAGGCTTGTTTGGGAAGTCAGTGTGTATCATCAACTCAAGTGGTTTGTGGTTTGGAGGTCTGCAAGCAATCTTTCTAGTGTGACAGTCATGGCAGACAGTGTTCTTGAGGTTCCAGATGAAGATGCAAGTGATTCTGGTGATTTGGAGGAGTACGGATGTTTTTGTTGAATTCAATGTGCTTGTGGAGGTCTCTTGATCGTGTGACTACTATGTTGGAGGTCTACATTGAAGATTGAGCTCGTTGGTAAAGATTTTCTTCTTGGTGTTGTTCTTCCCAGTCTTGGTCGACCGGATGTTTCAAGCATGTTGTGGATGATCTAAGAGCAATTCTTTGGAGCCTGGCATGTTGTTGGAAGAATATTCAAGTCTCAGTTATGTTTGGCTGACAGCATAGTGATTCACATGGTTGTAGTGCTAACCTTGATGTTCATTCCAAGGTTGATGAAGCGTATAAATACTTGTGAATGAATTGTGGAAAGTTTTCCTTGTGCGAAAATGATAAAATCCTAAGAAAGGTATAGAGGCAGAGCAGAGAAGAGGAGGAGCGAGGAACAAGAGCAGTAAGTTATGAAGAGATGGTGAAGAAGTGTTTGGGGTAGAGCAAAAGTTTTGTGAGATTTCAAAGGAACTGAACCAGGCATAAAGAAGATGTTATTTCGTAGTTCATTCTTCCTTTATTAAACATAAATTCTTATAGGCAATAAGCCTCCTATAGGCAGTGAGCCTCCTTGAGTAGTGAGCTCTAGGCAGTGAGCCCTAAGGCAAGTGCCTTTTCATTTCTTTCAAATACTTTTAATAGGGTACAAATCTTGTGGGTTAACCCCACCATGGTTTTCCCTTAACCGGGTTTCCACGTAAAAATTTTGGTGTTATGTGTGTTCAATTTGCTTCTTCTCATGTGTTGTTAATTCATGCTTAAATGTTTACATCACTAATCTAATTGAAAGTTGATAAAGAAGTTTAAGATAAGAAAAAGGTTAATTTGTGGGACAACTGATTCATGCCCCCCTCTCAGTTATCTGGATTAATTCCAACAATTGGTATAAGAGCCAGTTCCTCTAAAAGAAGCTTAACTGCTTGAGGATATCCAAGATGTCGACTTACAAAAAGGAAAGTCTGAGATTTGATGGAACAAATTAATCCCTTTGGAAGGTACGCATGCAATGTCATTTAGAATGTATGGGTGATACCTTTTGGTTGATAACTAAGAATGAGTATAAGATTCTGAAGAATGGCCCTACAACTCTAGATGAACTCAGGGAAGCTGAATACAATATTCGAGTTAAAGAAGCATTATTGAGTACCTTGACTGATATAGAATTGGCAAATGTCCTGGATTTGAAAACTGCCCATGAAATCTGGAAAAAGTTAAAAAATCTGTATGAAGGTGACAAATATGTCAAATGTGCTAAGCTACAGAGCCTAAAGGTTGGTAATGAGTGAAGATGAAAACATTACTTCCTACATGCAGAAAGTGAATGAACTTGTGACCGGTATCAAAAATGTTGGTGGAGTATTGGAAGAATTAGTTATTGTTGCCAAAGTGCTCAGATCTTTACCTGCAGCATACAAGCATAAAGTTGCTGCCATTGAAGAGATCAGGACAGTGACAACTGTTACAAGAGATCAGTTAGTTGGTAAGCTTTCAGCATTTGAAATGAGTGAGTTTGGTGATTCTCTTCCTGAGTTTGAATATGCATTTAAGGCCAGTGTATATGGAAAAAAAATATATGATCTAGGTGAAAGCTTTTCAGGAAGATCAAATAGATTTGGTAAGGCAAGGAAGGATCTTGAAGATGATGAAAGTGAGTCTGCAGAACTTGAAGTTCTTATTGCTAAACGAATGCCAAGAGGATCTGGTAAGTATGAAGGAAAGTTGCCATTCAAATGTTTTGCTTGTAATAAGATTGGTCATTTTGCCTCAAGATGTCTGGAGAAATTTTCAAAGCCAAACCCTAACAGATATAAAGGTTAGAAGAAATGTTACTATGTCCAAGAAGCTAGAGAAGGAGTCACAGAGGATGAATCTGATCATGGAGGTTCCACTGAAGGTGATTGGGTGTTCATTGCTATCAAAGAAGAAGATCCTGTGTCTACTGAATCTGCTAGCTGTGCAAAAGTGGAAAGTATCTTGGCTGCTCAGGTTGTTGAAAAGGATGAATGGGTGATTGATAGTGGATACTCTCATCATATGAATGGTGATAAAAGTAAGTTTGTAAGCTTTGAAAAATACGAAGGTGGAATTGTGAAATTTGGAGACAACTCAGCTAGTAGAATCCGTGGAAGAGGATCCATCTCTTTTGATGGTAAGAATAACACTAATGATATTCTCTATGTGGAAGGACTAAAGCATAATCTTCTCAGTGTTGGACAGTTAGTTGACAAGGGTTATGACCTCAGATTCAAGGATCGAAAATGTAGAATCTTGGAAAGCTCTGGAACTAAAATTGCATCTAGTACTCAGATGTTAGGGTTCAGGTAGATCAAAGCAATAAACACTAACAATTATATGTAGATTAAATAACCTAATTATAATAATGAGGAATAACACAAAAAATATCAACACAGAAATTTAACGTGGTTCACCCAATATGGGCTATATCCACAGAAACCCAGCCATCCAATGATTTTATTATCTAGTGCAAAATAGATTACAATCTCACGAATACATAGTTGTACCATACATCCCAGCCACTTATAACAAGCTTTTTGGAAGCTTCTAGAATTAGGGTTTTGCAATGTCATTTTTCTTTTGTCGGTTAACAAAAATTAACAACCGACTCCGATCGTGCAAAAAAAGAGGAAAAAAAATTCAGGGGCGAGGATACATAACTTGTGTACAGTACTTGCATGATCAGTCGCCACATACCAACAATCTCCCACTTAGAGACTGATTAGACTCCACACCAAACAATCTCCCACTTGGAGACTGATGCTGGACGACACTGCTGTGCTTGGAGCTCCCACTGGATTATAGGCCTGGATGGTTTCTTAAGTCTACCATTATCAATCATGAAGGCCAACAGAAACTGATGAGGAAATCAATTTCTCCCGTGTAAATGCCTTTGTGAACATATCTACAGGGTTCTCATTTGTGTGATTTTTCTCTAGCTTCAACTGCCCATCCTCCAAAACTGACCAGATGAAGTGGTATCTGAGCTGTATGTGCTTAGTTTTTGAATGCAAAGATAAATTCTTAGCAAGGTGAATGGTACTTTGTCTATCAGTGTACAAAGGGCTATCTTCTTGTCATTGCCCCAATTCCTCCAAAAAACATTGTAACCAAATCATCTCCTTGCTAGCTTCTGTAGCAGCAACATACTTAGCTTCAGTGGTTGAAAGTGCAACAACCTTTTGTAGTCTTGAAATCCAACTGACTGCAGTACCTCCTAAATAAAAACATACCCTGTAGTACTCCTACTATCAATATCACCCACTAGATCAGAGTCAACATATCCTTTTAGAGTAGAATTCATTCCTCCAAAACATAGTTTCTTTGAAGTAGTACCTCTCCAATATCGAAGAACCCATTTTACAGCATTCCAATGTTCCATTCTCAAATTGCTCATATACCTACTCACAACTCCCATTGCATGTGCAATATCTGGCCTTGTACATACCATTGCATACATCAAGCTGCCAACTGCTGATGTATATGGTATCTTAGACATTTTGTCTTCCTCCTCTTGTGTCTTTGGACACATCTCCTTAGTCAACTTAAAATGACTAGGCAAAGGTGTACTAACTGCTTTTGCATTCTGCATGTTAAACCTTTTCAATACCTTCTCTACATACTCACTTTGAGACAAATAATTCTCTGTTTGTCCTATCCCGTGTGATCCTCATACCAAGGATTTGTTTTGTTGCACCCAAATCCTTCATAGCAAATGAATTTGCTAATTTTTACTTAAGTTCATTAATATGCTACATGTTACACCTGGAAACAAGCATGTCATCAACATAAAGCAATAGGATAATATTATTGTCATTACCCAATTTCTTGAAATAAATACAATAATCATAATGGCATCTTTTGTAACCTTGCTCAGCCATAAAAGTATCAAATTTTAAATACCATTGTTGAGGTGCTTGCTTCAGGCCAAACAAACTCTTCTTTAACTTGCACACAAAATCCTCCTTACCCTTGACCTCATATCCCTGTGGTTCCTGTATGTATATTTCCTCTTCCAAATCCCCATGGAGAAATGTTGTTTTCACATCTAGCTGTTCAAGATGCAAGTCTTCCACAACCACAAGACTTAGAATTGTTCTAATAGAAGTCATCTTTACAATCAGAGAAAATATTTCATCAAAATCTATACCTTTTTTAGTGCAAAACCTTTTACAACGAGTCTGGCCTTATATCTTTTCTTGCCTCCATCTTCTTCCTTCAACCTGTAAACCCATTTATTTGGCAATGCTCTTTTTCCTGTAGGCAATTTGACTAAGTCCCAAGTCTGATTCTGCAGTAAGGAATCTATTTCCTCTTTCATGCCTAGCTCCCATTACTTTTTGGTATCTACCTGCATTGCTTCTTCATAACTTTCAGGTTCACCATAATCAGTTAATAATATAGAATATAATGATGGAGAAAATCTTTTTGGAGGTCTACTTATCCTTGTAGAACGTCTAACACTTGCAAGAGTCTGTGGGATAACTTGTTGTTGCTGAGCATCAGGTACCAGTGGCATTTTATTTTCTGGAATCTCATCCAGCACCACATATTCCTTTTTCGCATGTTCATACTTCTTTTCCTGCAGATGATCCTTATACATGACCTTCTCATTGAATTTAACATCTCTGCTCCTAATGATTTTATGATTTTCAAAATCCCATAACCGATAACCAAATTCATCTACTCCATATCCAATGAAGGTACATTTTTTAGACTTAGCCTCAAGCTTCATTCTATTTTCAATATCAACATGGACAAAAGCTTCACAACCAAAGGTTTTCATAAATGAATAGTTTACCTTTTTACCTGTCCATGCCTCCTCTGGAATGCCACCATCCAAAGGATTTGAAGGTCCCTTGTTTATTAAATAAATAGCAGTATGTACAACATCTGCCCAAAAGTGTAAGGGTAGTCCAACATGCAATCTCATGCTCCTTGCACACTCCATAATGGTCCTATTCATCCTCTCAGACACACCATTTTCTTGTGGGGTTCCAGGAACCATTTTCTGCCTGCAGATTCCATTATATGAATAGTAATTCTCAAATTCTCTACTACAATACTTGCCTCCATTATCAGATCTAGGACACTTCAACCTTTTTCCAGTCTCATTCTCAACCAAAGCTTTCCACTTTTTAAAAGTTTCAAATACTTCTGATTTTTGTTTTAGGAAATACACCCATGATTTCCTAGTTGCATCATCAATAAAAGTAACATAATAGAAAGAGCCACCGAGAGAAGATACCTGAGCTAGTCCCCATACATCTGAATGCACAAGCTCTAATTTTTCACTCTTCTTTTCTTTCCCAACTTTGAGAAATCAGACTCTTTTGTATTTTCCATAAACATAATTTTCACAGAACTCCAAGACAATCTTCTTCAGACCTGGTAGCAACTTTTTGGAGTGAAGTGTTGCAAGTATGGGCCTAACCGGTATTGTCATTGATGTCAACACACTCTTGTTGCATTAATGATAAGGTTTGGGTGAGCCGAGAACTGAGGATATTGAGAAAATTAGTCTCAATCAGGAACAGTGAAGAACAGTGATGACTGCAAGGCAAAAGTCCAAGATAGGATGAGGATCAGAGGATATGGATTAAAGGGTTTGTAGATATGTATCCATAGGTGATCCAGTAGAGATTTCAGAGGTCCGCACGAAGATATGAAGAAGTTGTGGCCGCTCAAGTAAAACCGGTTCTGGTAGGTGTTCAGAGGTGACAGAGTGTAACAAGAAAGGTCCGGTGAGATCCGGAAATGCATTTTCCTATTCTGCGGATTTGAGGAAGTGTTAAGGAAGTTTCAGAGGAGTATTATATAGATTGGTTCATGATTTGAAGGTCTAGAAGCATGTATTCTTCTGTGACAGTAATAACAGACTGTGTTCTTGAGGTTCCGGATGAAGAAGAGATGGTTTTCAGTAAACAGATAAAGTGCGGATGTTCTTGGTGAGTCAGGATTTCTTGTAAAAGATCTTTGGATCATGTCCAGCCCATATTGGTGGTTCGCATTGGAGTTAGAGCCTGCAATTGAAGAATAACCTCCGGATGATGATGTTCTTCTTGAGACAGGCCGACCGGATGAGTTATCCATCTAGCAGATAATCTTATGAATGTTTGCCAACTTAGATGATCATTCCCAAGTCGATGCCTTGTATAAATAAGGGATTGCAAAGTCAGTTTGAAGTTGTCCTTGTGGTGATGAGTGTGGAGTAGCGAGGAGGAGAGCGAAAGGCAGAGCAGAAGTATTGGGCTTAAATAGAACTGATTCAAGCATGGTGAAGATGCTATTCTCCAGTTCATGTATGTGATATTTATTTCCTTGTAGACAGTGTATCTCTTGTAGGCAGTGAGCCTCTTGTGAGCAGTGTGCTTAAGCAGTGAGCCCTAATTGGCATGTGCCATTTTGTTCTTTCTATTCTTCTAATAGAGAATACAATCTTGGGTTAATCACCCCGTGGTTTTTCCCTTAACCGGGTTTTCCACGTCAAGATCTTGGTGTCTTATGTGTTGATATGTTTCTGCTCTTGATTTGAATGCATTATAGTTCATGATTAATATACTGCTAATCACTAAAAGGTTTTAAGTGTTTAAATGGAGAAAGTTTTGCACAACTGATTCACCCCCCCTCTTAGTTGTATGCCCTAAGTCTAACATGAAGGATCTTCATCCCTTTCTCATTCATGTGCCCAAGTCTATGGTGCCATAATTCTGTTTCTGTCCCTGTAGCAAGTGCTATAACTGTCTCAGTATCACCTGTTTCTATAGCAGCAAGGTAGAATAAGTATTACAAGTACACAAATACAATGTGCCTACCTTTTCACCTTTAGCTACTACTAATGCACCTTTAGTGACCTTCCAAACTTTTTCTGAAAAGGTAACTATATAGCCTTCACTACCCAGTTGTCATGCAGAGATTAAATTCCTTCTCAAATTTGGAACATGCCTTACCTCCTGTAGAAACCATTCATTTCTATTCTGCAACTTAATTTTTATTTTTCCTTTTCCAACAATTTGATAGGGTTCATCATCACCCAAATATACCTGTCCAAAATCACCTTGAACATAATCTACAAAATATTTCCTATGGGGTGTGGCATGAAATGAAGCCCCTGAATCTATTACCCAGGAATCATTAGCATTGTCTAAACACAAAATTAAAGCATTCTGTAATTTATTACTTGCAACATTAGCTTCCTTACTATCATCATGTTGTCTGTCTCCTTGTTTTCCCTTTCGAGACTAGCAATCCTTCTTCAAGTGCCCTGGCTTTCCACAGTGCTAGCAATCCATTCTTCCTCTAGATTTAGATCTGCCTTTCTTCGACTTCCCTTGTGACTTCCCATGATTTGTAGGGCTTTTTCCTCTTTCCTTTGTTCTTCCCCTATTCTCTACAATCAAAGCATTACCAGATGTTGAAGTCTCACCTATGCATTTAACACCAACAACATCATCAAATTTCAAACTATTTGAACCAGAGACAAAGTTACTTATAGCCATTACCAAGCTATTCCAACTTTCTGGCAAAGAACATAAAACTAAGAGAGCCCTTACCTCTTCATCAAATTTTACTTTTACAGAAGTTAACTGACTGGTAATCATATTAAACTCATTTAAATGATCTGACATGGATCCACCTTCAATCATTTTCAGATTAAACAAACGCTTCATGAGAAATACCTTATTAGAGGCTGAGGGTTTTTCATACAATTTAGCCAAAGCTTTCATCAGACCATCTGTTGTCACCACTTCTATTATATTGAATGCCACAGATGGTGCCAGGCACAACCTAAAGGTTCCCAGTGCCTTTCTATCCAGAAGATCCCAATCCTCATCAATCATTATTGCCGGTTTCTTGGCTTTTCCTTCCAACGGCCTCCATAAATACTTCTGATAGAGATAATCCTCCATCTGCATCTTTCATAATTGATAGTTCTGCTCATTGAATTTATCCACCTTCAATTTACCCTCGTCTGCCATTGCTCTTACTTAACCGTGAAACTCCCACTCAACCGTGAGACCTGCCTGCAGATGATAATCAAATGCAACCCACTCTGATACCAATTGTTAGGGTTCAGGAAGATCAAAGCAATAAACACTAACAATTATATGCAGATTAAATAACCCAAATATAACAATGAGGAATAACACAAAAATTTAACGTGGTTCACCCAATATGGGCTACATCCACAGAAACTTAGCCATCCAATGATTTTATTATCCAGTGCAAAATAGATTACAATCTTGCGAATACATAGTTGTACCATACATCCCAGCGGCTTATAACAAGATTTTTGGAAGCTTCTAGAATTAGGGTTTTACAATGTCATTTTTCTTTTGTCGGTTAACAAAAATTAACAACTGACTCCGATCGTGTAAAAAAGAGGAAAAAAAACTTGTGAGTTTAAAGCATTTTGTGAAAAGCATGGAATAAGAAGACAATTATATGCTCCTAGGACTCCTCAGCAGAATGGAGTTGTGGAAAGGAAGAACCAAACTATTCAAGAGGCTGCTAGAACCATGATGATGGAAGAAAATGTTTGACATGTCTATTGGAGAGAGGCTGTGAGTACTGTTGTTTACACTCTTAACTGGGTGTAAATTAAAGGTAATACTAGTAAAACACCTTATGAATTGTGGTTTGGTCATACTCCTACTGTGAAATACTTCAGAATTTTCGGTAGTAAATGTTATATCAAGAGAGATGAAGATCTAGGAAAGTTTGATGAAGGAATATTTGTGGGTTACTCTAACCAAAGCAAGGCATACCGGTGCTTTAACAAGAGATTGAAAAGGATTGTTGAAAGTGCTAATGTCAAGGTTGATGAAAGCAAGGAGAGGCCTTCCAAGTCTTGTGGATATGAATCAAATGATCAAAATGAAAGTCCAAATGAAGGAAAGATTCTGATTGCTCCAGAGAATCTAGTGACTCAAGAAGCTAGTGCAAATGTTGATCAAGAATCAGAAGTTCAAGAAAATCCCAAAACTCCTAGGTATGTAAGGTTGAATCATTCTGAAGATCAGATCATAGGAGATAAAAATAAAGGTGTTCAAACTAGAAGAAGAATTGTTGAAGAACAAGTGGAATATTGTTTGATTTCAAAGATTGAGCCAAAATTGATGAATGAAGCTTGTAATGATGAAAGTTGGGTAAAAGAAATGGAAGAAGAATTAATGCAAATTGAAAAGAACCATACTTGGGATCTTGTTCCTAGACCTTAAAAAAAATGTAATTGGAACTAAATGGGTCTTCTGAAATAAATTGAATGAAGATGGTGAGGTTGTGAGAAACAAAGCAAGATTGGTGTGTAAAGGATATTCTTAGGTAGAGGGAATTGATTTTGAAGAAACTTTTGCTCCGGTGGCAAGAATCGAAGTAGTCAGATTATTTCTTGCCTTTCCTACTTACAAAGACTTCAAAGTTTACCAGATGGATGTCAAGTCAGCATTCCTAAATGGAGAGTTGGAAGAAGAAGTGTACATTGAGCAACCGAAAGGATTCCAGTTGTCTGATCAAGGAGATATGGTCTGCAGATTGAGGAAAGCATTGTATGGACTTAAACAAGCCCCAAGTGCCTGATATGCAAGATTAGATAAGTATCTGCTAAAGTTAGGTTTTAGCAAAGGCACAACTGATAGTAATCTTTATTTCAAAATTGATCATAAACACATATTGATTGTTGAGGTATTTGTTGATGATATCATCTTTGGTGGAAATGAGAGCATGTGTAAAAACTTTGTTGATTAGATGCAAAGTGAATTCAATGAGATGTCTATGCTTGGTGAAATGAATTTATTCTTGGGTCTGCAAATCACTCAATCAGATAAGGGTATCTTCATATCTAAGTCTAAGTATGTGAAAGAGTTGTTGAAAAAATTTGGAATGGAGGATTCAAAACCAATGAGTACTCTTATGATAACCAGATGCAAGTTGAGTAAAGATGATGATTCCTCTAAGGCAAATCAGAAAAGGTATAGATCAATGATTGGGGGACTCCTCTATCTGACTTAGACCAGACTTGATATCATGAATGCAGTTGGACTTGTTGCTAGATTTCAAGCTGATCCTAGAGAATCCCATGTAGTAGCAGTCAAGAGAATTTTTAGATATATTATAGGGACACTTGACTATGGCTTGTGGTATCCAAAGGACAATGACTTCACTCTTCATGCATATACTGATGCTGATTGGATGGGAGATGTAGATGACAGGAAAAGTACTAGTGGTGGTGCATTCTTCTTGGGAAGAAGATTAGTTTCTTGGTTGAGCAAAAAGCAAGAGGCAATATCTCTGTTTACTACAGAGGCAGAGTACATGGCAGTAGCAAGTAATTGCACTCAAATTTTGTGGATGAAGCAAATGTTGAAGGATATCAAAGTGGTATTTGAGGAGCTTGTTACAATATTCTGTGATAATTCAAGTGCAATAAACATCTCCAAGAATCCAGTGTTGCATTCAAAGACAAAACACATATCCATCAAGTTTCATTTCTTGAGAGAAAAAGTAAGTGAGAATGAAGTCAAAATGGATTGGTGTTAACAAGATACTACTCAAGAGGAGTAGTTAGTATGCAAATTCTAGAGATCAGTCTAAAACAAAAAGGGGGAGAAAAGATTGTAAATATGTGCCCTTTTCCATTGATGTCAAAGGGGGAAAGAAGTCATGTGAAAAACTAGTTGCTGATGAAAGGGGGAGTAGTGAAGAAAGTAGTTACAGAAGTGATAAGAGAAAGGGGGAGAAGTTCTTGTCTAGATCGTTGAATCAGTTTTTCACATCATATGTTGCCATCAATGACAAAGGGGGAGCTTGTTGCAAATATGTGTCTAATCGGTGTTCTCATTAATGTCAACATATCCTTGTTGCCATTAGTGTCAACTGTATTCCATTTTGTTGCTTGCTTAGAAGACTGGAATGTTGAGGATATTGAGAAAATTAATGAAGATAAATGCATGCAGACCATATGGCTGTGTAGAGGATTGTCTGAAGTAGCTCCACTTAAGATTTGAGAGGTCTGCATGAAGATTTGAAGAAGCTATGGCCATCTGAGTAGAACCGGGTTTTGGCAATTGTTTAGAAGAGACAAAGTGATAGTAAATTGGTCCAGATTGCTCTGCATTGAAATATTATGATCTGTAGATCTAGAGGCTTGTTTGGGAAGTTAGTGTGTATCATCAACTCAAGTGGTTCATGGTTTGGAGGTCCGCAAGCAATCTTTCTAGTGTGATAGTCATGGCAGACAGTGTTCTTGAGGTTCCAAATGAAGATGCAAGTGATTCTGGTGATTTGGAGGAGTGCGGATGTTTTTGTTGAATTCAATGTGCTTGTGGAGGTCTCTTGATCGTGTGACTGCTATGTTGGAGGTTTGCATTGAAGATTGAGCTCGTTGGTAAAGATTTTCTTCTTGGTATTGTTGTTCTTCCCAGTCTTGGCCGACTGGATGTTTCAAGCGTGTTGCAGATGATCTAAGAGCAATTCTTTGGAGCGTGGCATGTTGTTGGAAGAATATTCAAGTCTCAATTATGTTTGGCCGATAGCATAGTGATTCATATGGTTGTAGTGCCGATCTTGATGTTCATTCCAAGGTTGATGAAGCGTATAAATACTTGTGAATGAATTGTGGAAAGTTGTCCTTGTGCAAAAATGATAAAATCCTAAGAAAGGTACAGAGGCAGAGTAGAGAAGAGGAGTAGAGGAACAAGAGAAGTAAGGTATGAAGAGATGGTGAAGAAGTGTTTGGGGAAGAGCAAAAGTTTTGTGAGCTTTCAAAGGAACTGAACCAGGCATAAAGAAGATGCTATTTCACAGTTCATTCTTCTTCTATTAAACATAAATTCTTGTAGGCAGTGAGCCTCCTGTAGGTAGTGAGCCTCCTTGAGCAGTGAACTCTGGGAAGTGAGCCCTAAGGCAAGTGTCTTTTCATTTCTTTCAAGTACTTTTAATAGGGTACAAATCTTGTGGGTTAACCCCCACCATGGTTTTCCCTTAACCGGGTTTCCATGTAAAATTTTTGGTGTTGTGTGTTTAATTTACTTCTGCTCATGTGTTGTTAATTCATGCTTAAATGTTTACATCACTAATCTAATTGAAAGTTTATAAAGAAGTTTAAGATAAGAAAAAGGTTAATTTGTGGGACAACTGATTCACCCCCCCTCTCAATTGTCCCGACTAATTCCAACACATACAAAACATCATTAGTGTTATTTTTACCATCAAGAGAGATGGATCCTCTGCCATGGATTCTACCAGCTGAATTGTCTCCAAACTTCACAATTCCACCTTCATACCTTTCCATACTTACAAACTTACTCTTATCACCTGTCATATGATGAGAACATCCACTGTCAATCACCCATTCATCCTTTTCTTCAACCTGAGCAGCCAAAACACTTTCCACATTCACACAGCTAGCAGACTCAGTAGGCACTAGATCTTCTTCTTTGATAGCAATGAACATCCATTCATTTCCAGAGGTACTTCCCTTATCAGATTCATCATCTGTAACTCCTTCATCAATAGCTTCTTGGACATAGTATCATTTCTTCTGAAACCTAGGTCTGTTAGGGTTTCACTTTGAAACCCTCTTCGGACATCTTGAAGCAAAATGACCAATCTTATTGCAAGAAAAATATTTGAAAGGCAACTTTCCTTCATACTTACCTGATCCTCTTGGTAATCTTTTGGCAATAAGGGCTTCAAGTTCTTCAAGCTTTGTTTCATCTTCTTCAATTTCCTTCCTTGCCTTCTCATATATGGTTAGTCTTCTTGAAGAGCTTTCACCTGGATCAAATCTTTGCTTCCCGAAAACACTGGCCTTAAAAGCAGATTTTGATTTAGGAAGAGAATCACCAAACTCACTCATTTCAAATGTGGAAAGCTTGCCAACCAACTAATCCCTTGTAACAGTTGTCACAGTCCTAATCTCCTCAATAGCAGCAACTTTATGTTTGTATGAAGCAGGTAAGGATCTAAGTACTTTGGCAACAATCTCTGATTCTTCCAGTATTCCACCAGCACTCCTGATACTGCTCACAAGTTCATTCACCTTCTACATATAGGAGGTGATGTTTTCATCTTCACTCATCCTCAAACATTCATATCTACCCTTCAGGCTCTATAGCTTAGCACATTTGACATATGTATCACCTTCATACAGAGTTTCCAACTTCTTCCAAATTTCATGAGCAATTTTCAATTCCAGGACATTTGCATTTCTGTATTAGTTAGTGCACTCAACAATGCTTCTTTAGCTCCAATGTTGTATTCAGCTTCTTTGAGTTCATCTAGAGTTGAAGGGCCTTTCTCCGGAGGCTTATACTCATCTATAGTTATCAACCAATAAGGATCACCCATGCATTGCAAATGACACTCCATCCAATTCTTCCAAACAGAGTAATTTGTTCCGTCAAATCTCGGATGGTCCTTCTTGTATGTTGACATCCTGGATCTCCTCAAGCGGTCAAGCTTCTTTTAGAGGAACCGACTCTGATACCAATTGTTGAAATTAGGGCAGACAATTGAGAGGGGGGGTGAAGCAGTTGTCACAAAACTTTTATCTTTTGTTGCATTTAATCTTCTTTACCACTTATTAATAGATTATTGATATAGCATGAATCAACAACACATGAGCAAAAGCATAATCAACACACATAACACCAGGATTTTTATGTGGAAACTCGGTTAAGGGAAAAACCACGATGGGGGTTAACCCACAAGATTTATTCTCTATTAAAAGAATAGAAAAATGGGAAGGCACTTGCCTTCGGGTGCACTGCCTAGAGCTCACTGCTCAAAGGAGGCTCACTGCCTACAAGAACATTCACAATGTTAACACTGAAAGGTTGAACTGAGAAACAACATCTTCTTCATGCAAGGTTCAGTTCCATTGAAGTGCACAACACCTCTACTCTGCCCCCACTCGCTTCCTTGCTACATCCACATCTTCACTTCTCACCACACATTTCCATGACTTCACAACACTTATTTATACATGTCATCAACTTTGGAATGAACATCAAAGTCGGCCAAACAATCATCTATCTAGAACATTCTCCAAGATAGGCATTTCCAGCAATTACAATCACAAGACTTGACTTAATACAAAATGCTACATGTGAACCACTCCTCTGTCGGCCAAGCATAGTTAGGACTCAAATTTTCCTCGAACAACACGCTATGCTCCATAGAACTCTTCTTAGATCATCTGCAACATGCACCAAGCATCTAGTCGGCCAAGATTGGAAAGAACAGTAGCACCTAAGGAGAAATCTTCAACCACAAGCTCAATCCTTAATGCGGACCACCAACACAATAGGCATACGATCCAGAGACCACCACAAGCACAATGAAATCAACAAGAACAACCACACCACCTCAAATCACCAGAAACACTTGCATCTTCATCCGGGAACTTCTGAACACTAACTCTCATGACTGTCGCACTAGAAAGATTGCTTGCAGACCTCCAAACCACTAACCATTTGAGTTGAGGATACACACCAACATCCCAAACATACCTCTAGAACCATATATCATAATATTCCAATGTGGAGCAATTCGGACCAAATTTATGTCACCTTGTTACCTCTGAATAACTGCAAAACTCAGTTCTACTCAGATGGCAATAAATTCACCAATACTCCATGCGGACCTCTCAAATCTTAGCTGGAGCAACTTCAGACAGTTCTCTACAAAACCCTTTGGTCCGCAGACTCTGATCTTCATCTCATTGGAAATGCAGAGTAATCTACTTTGTTGAACTGCATTGTCTTCACTGTTTATGACAAAGAGATATGTAACTCACTTGTTTCTTCCAGAGAGGCTAATTTTCTCAATATCTTCAACATACAAGTCTTCTAAATAAGTAATAGAATAAGGTACAGTTGACACCAACGACAACAAGGATATGTTGACATCAATGAAAACACCAATTAGGCACATATTTGCAACATGAACTACTTGACAGAGCTTTCCCTGCTAAGGGGATATATCTTGATGACCCCACTTCTTCCACATTATCCTGATGGACCTCATTCTTCCATTGAACCACCAAAACATGCCCAGAAAATGTCAAAAATGATTTTAACTGCTTGTGCAACTAATCAAGAGAACCAATAGAGGAGTGACACATGTTCCATCACATCATGAATGTTGGTGGCCACCTCTTTTTGCATTTAAAGTGAGATTTCATGTTTTTGGGAGGATCATCTTCAACAAGTTTACTACTTTTGTATGTAACACAACTTCTTCTGCAAGTTTCAGATTCGGGAGCAGTTTGATTTGGGTTTTCATAGGAAGGCTAGAATAGTCTAATCTAACTGCATGAAGGATTGTAAGGATTAGACCAAGTCATGTATGCATGAATGTAAGACTATAATGTCATTGGACTCTTGTTGTAATGGTCCAATTGTAAATGAATAAAGGAAAATTTATGTTTTATTGTTTGTGTTGTTTTATTTTGCTGCATGGTTCAGTAGCTTGTCAAAGCCCTTGAACTTTGACCTACATCAGTCTTCAATGATATTGACATCAGTTTCATTTGATTTGGTCACATACATGAGGACATCAATGGCACATTTCAAAAACTAAGAGAGAATATAGAGAGAAAAGATGTATGGACTATGGTTAAAATAGATACCTACAGGAGTTGTTAAACAAAAATTTCATGTCATACCTCATTGAGGAAATGGTTGATTTCAAGTCCTATCAGCAACTATCATTTTAAAGGAGCAAATAAAATAATGGGTTTGGCTAAAGTGAAATATTCTATTCTTTGAGTAGAGAAAGGACATTGAATTATAAAGTGTAAGAATACAACAGATGATAGAAATATGTCTCCTCCAATTAGGTTGTGGGGAATCAAATAAACAGCTAACCCAATATTCCAAAAGGCAATCCTCAACATATTCTTTAAAAAAATGGGATAATATGAACAAACTACAAATGAGCAATAGTAGCAAGGCAGTATAGAGAACCAAGAAGAGAAGTGAGTGGAATAAAGGATAGTTTTCTATGTTTTATAAAAGTGTTCAAAGACTATAGTCACCAAGGAAATAGTCAAATACTACCCAAAAATCCATGACTTGTTCATTGATGATATGTGCCTTTCCCACAAAGATTACATAGTTGATTTATGGCCACAAATCTGCCAAACGAGACTCCTCAAGACCTCCATGAAAGTATAGAGAAAAGAAATAACATTTTCATTGTGTTGATGTCTAAAAACTATGTCAATCTACGATGCAAAAGATCACTAAAAGAATTTGATCCAAATCAAGATGTACATAAGGGAGATTTCATGTTTATTTATCCAAATGACTCAAAAGGTATTTATTACACTATGTGGACTACAAAGGCAACAACTAACATAACTATAGAGAAAACATATGAAAAATTGGAGTGGAGAGTCTCTACTTTGTGGTACACCCCAATTCATTATGTGAAAAAGTGTTAGAAATCTAAAACAGATGAATAACCCAAGAATTTTTAAGAGAGGTTCTAAGCTACAAAAGTTGTAAATGCATAAACAAAAGCAAACTAGTGATTCTAAGAGATATGCAAATGTTAGAATGACATAATTGCATTACGAGCCCATATAAGAAGCTACAAAATATTGGCAAAATATTACCATCTAAGATGCAAAATACAAGCTAGGTAGTGAGTTTATATAATCTGAGAGGGGTGGAGGTGGAAAAACTGACCAATAGGGAGAGACCACCAAACGGTCTAAACATAGTAAATGTAACTCCCTCATACGATGGTGACACCTCAAATGACCCACTCACCTAATTAAACTCACTTTATTAACCCAAGCAAGCTTAATAAAAGTGAAGGAAAAACCTAGGAAATAGGAAAATAAAAACCTACACTAACAAAAAGAACGTAGGAGATGCAAAAATTTACTCAAATTGTTTGGCCAAGAAATGGAGGCCAAACCCAAATGACACAAGTTTGTCATATGTACTTATAATGTATAAAATTGCATACCCTTGCAATTTCATGCTATATTTTGGATTTGATTTATTGTTCATTCCCTTAGCATGTTTTAAGGGTCATTTTAGCCTATCCTTGGCTTTTTCCTTTACCATATTGTCAAATTTCTTTATCGCATTCCAATTCTTCTTGTTGTCTTAGGATCACATGCTAGAGTTTGAACAATTTCTCTAGGACACTAGCATGATGCACATACGTCCATGCAATGTGCTAGCATCCTACAAGTTTCCAAAAATTTAAATTTTGCTTCCCACACAACTACCTATTGTGACATGCTATAATGCTCATCTATAAAAATTGTTTTTAGCACTCAAATCTAACCCTTCAGCTTCCATACAAGCCTTTATACAAAAACAATTTTTGAATCTCTATCAAGCTATCTCATTCTTTTCTTGCAACTTAAAAAATCTTGGAATACAATCTCTCTTTTTCAACATCTATTGACTCTACGTTTTTACAACTCCACCATTGTTGAAGCTCTCAAAGATTCATGTTGTTGCACTCTAGTTGACTCCTACAAAGAGCTCACCTCTTTCCTTCTATATCATGTGTTGGTAATATTGTTCTTGCTTTTGTTTTAATTAATATTGCTACACTTTTTCTATTGAATTTATATTCTCTATTGGCAAATCTCGTGGTGTCCAACACCTATTTATCCTATCACACACACTAGGGTATTCTTCCCCATAGACCAAGGTTTAATACTATAGATTTATTTTCTTATTGTTTTTCTTAATTCCTAGATGCACTTAGACTAAGAGCACATAGTATTCTCAATCTCTTTATCGTTAGCTATTTGTGGAGGTCAAAAAACCAACATATGGACTTGACCACTCTTGGCAAGCTCCCAAACAGCCCCAAATATTTTTCGTGTCTTTCAACTACAGGTATTTTGGAAGGCATTCAACCGCACAAAGGTTTTGCAAGTGTTTCTATTTTTGGTTGTCACTTTTATATTTTATTTAAAATAATTAGATCTTGTTATATCCTTTTATTTATACATCATTTTTATCACCTAAAATATTACTCTTGTTTTCCATATTTCCTATTGTGCAGAGAGTTCAAAATCTAGTGAAACTATTATATATTATAACTTTCTAGGATGACAACATGAGACTAAGAGGACATTGTTTTATTTGGACTACAATGCATCATGTGAATACATGTACACCATGCCAGCATCTAAGACAATGACTCCCAGATTTTAGTACCAGGTTCTTTATTTTCTTTAATTTCTATTTATGTATCCATTTTGTCATTTAAACACTTCTTTCAACCCCATTCTTTCATTATTTCATTAGAATGTAATGTGAATGTTATAAGTAGCCTAATTTTTATATTACAATGCTTACAAACAATATTATGTATGCTTGGACTCCGCACAAGGCTTGGAAGGGACCAAACCTTGTATTACATGATTATCATAAAGAAATTGTATTTGATTATTTGAAACAACAATCAAAGTAAGCATTACAAAAACTAATAAAATGTTCAAGCCTCTTTTTGGAAGCCAATTATTTTTCCTTTATTGAATATTCATTGTTCACTTACTTTCAAATGGTATTGTTTTACAAATGTTGTGACGAGATTTTAAAAATTGCTTTAAAATAGACAAAATGATTCTGGTATTCATGTAATTTTATAAAAATTATATGTAAAAACCTACATTTGTTTTTCCCAAATCAAAAATAACAAGTTTGGATCAAGTTACAATTCAAATTTGTGGTTCTTAATGCTTCACAAATCATTATAAAAACATTTTATTTAAAGTTTTTGACTTACTATTTGTAGTAACTTATTCTTCTATAGAATACTATTTACTAAGACATAGTCAAAGTCTAAAAAACATGGGAAATCAATCCAGATTCTTTAGAATATACATAGAAACTAGCCTAGTTGATTTGGAATAATCTTATAAGTGACCTAATTTGAGATGAATACATCCACTTTTTGAAGAACTAGCACAAATAACTAGAATTATATAGTAATATTATTTTGAATAAAATTCAAAAAGCAAAGTTTTACCAAGTTCAAATTCTTGGGAAGAACTCCAAATTAACTAGAAAATGCAAGAAAAATACTTCAATTTGTTTTTTTAATAATTTTTTAAAATTAATATATTGTTATGTCATAAATTGTGCTCCTACTTGGATTAGCATAAGTTCACTAAGTTTAGCTCCTACCTTTTAGTGTCCCTCAATCCCCTTCATCATTGGACCTATTTAGAACCTAACTAACTCATATCTCGTCAAAGGAGTGTTATATTTCAGAGTGATTTCTGATAAAACTTGAGAAGAAATGTTTGATGCCAGACATTTAGGGCACCCTTAAGCAGATGCCAAAGCAAAATTGGGGGTTGGACTTGGGCGCCAACTACCCATGTACCACCTTAATCTCCAGGATTCAAATTTTCTTGTGGTGTCATCTTTTGCCATGTGCTTCGGGATTCCGAATTCAAATTTTTGTTTTCATGCGATGTCAACATGATATTTTGAATTATTACACCTCTAAGGTTTGATATTTAAAGAGAATTAAAAAACATTTTATCACACACAACTCACATGCAAGCTTACCACGCTGAAACTCGTTACTACTACTATTGAAGTAGGTAAAGTGTTGAAGCTCATTGAAGAATTTGTTCTTTGTTATCATGGAGATATATTGTGGAGATTAGGAATCAAGATCTTGAGTCTATCTTGCTCTTCCTAGGGTTTTGTCAAGCCCTTTGTAAGATCAGAAGAAGGGTTGAAGCCTCCAACTTGAGTTTTGGAATCCTTCGCAAATACGACTACCTCGCCTTCTTGTTCTACAAGTCTTCATTGATATTCATCTCCTTGAGGTGAAGTTGTTGTTTCCTTGAGTGAAACATTTGTGGATCTAATCCTTGATGTTTGAGTCATTTAGGATCTTGCATTTGTTTATACTTACACATTTGGTTTTCAAGCACACACATCTGCATACTTTGACATTGGCTATTGTTGAGGTAGAAATACCAAAGATAGGGTTTGACTGAGGCAAACTCCTATATAGCCACAACCATCCTTCTCCTTCTTCTGTTTGTGCAGGTTAGATTCAGAAAGATCAGATGAAAAGAAATAGAGGAGGAGTAGGTGTTACAGGTATAGACATCATGGAAGTTATAGATTTGTCACCGGATATATTCAAGACACTTTCAGTAACCACCCTTGTCCATCAACCCCTGAGATCTAGGATCTAGAACTCTTATTATAGACTCAGGTGCCTGTTACAATTAGTTTTGAGGTAGCAGAACTTCAAGACAAATTCAGTGGCTGCCCTTGTCCATCAAGCCCTCAAATTCTAGGTGCACAGCCCATGTAGCTTCCTATTTGTGTTTCTGTAACCCTCCTATAGGTTTTTTCTCCCGAAATTAGTTTATTCAGATATATCTTTATAACTAGGGTTTGGTTGAATAAAGCGGGTTTGAGGTTGTGGAAACTTTGTTGGACCACCTTTTCATGTACAGTAGTAAAGGATATGATTCATATAGCTTCATCCTCTCATAGTGATTGAGCTTGGTTCATATCCTGAATGTTAGTGCAAAGAAAAAGAGGGGCTTGACCTAGTTTACACATACTATCTTTCTCTCTTTTTCACACTAAACATTTTGGTGAACCCATATTTTAAACAATTTGCATCCTTTGTATTTGTTGTTCTAAATCATACTTAGAGTACAAAACCCTCTTTAATGAAAAATACATGCATTGCATTTTGATTCATATATCTATCTTTTCATTGAAAGAGTATCAAGCAAAAATTTTGTTACTTGCATAGTGATATCTTTTTTCATTTTTCGCAAGTAGATACTATCTTGTTGCACATTTAAGTCTTGGTTTAATTAGATTATGTGGAAATGTCAGATTTCTTTTTACAAGAATTTAATGCATATAATGAGCCATTTAGTTGTGATGACTTCAATATGTTAGATGAAGCCTTGGATGACTTTATCTCTATTGAATATTCCACTACGACTCCTAAACTGTCGTTGTTTCAAAAACCAGTAAATGCAATTTATGTGTCTAAATCTCAAGAAGAGCCTATGAAACCAAGTATGGTGGTCAACCTATGTTTCAATGTGCCTAAACCATAGATAAAACCAGTGCTCATTGTACGAGGCTTTCTAACCTCTTCTCAACCTCCTGATTGCATCTATAACAAAGCTAAACAAATAACAAATCAGCCATATCATGATGGATCACAGCATTCCAACCACACTCTGGTTGCTCATACATACAATGTACATGGAATAACAAAGTAATCATCAATCAACTATTCTGATATCCTTACCAGCTTATCAGCCTATGCTTCCTCAACTACCTCATTTAACACATAAGGTTGGTCAAGATTGTGATCTTGTTGAGTAGCTTCATGCTACTCCCACTAAGATCTCTCTTTGAAACTCATACAAACATCGCCTACATACCACAAAATGCTCCAAGAAGCTTTACAAAAGGTGATTGTACCATTGACAATTAAGCCTAATGATGTAGCAGCCCTATTAGAATGTATGCATGTGACAAAAACAAATATTCTGTTTCAACAACATGAGTTACCCTCTATGGAATTTCAAAAGCAATATGATCCTCTTATAATCATTGTCACTATAAACAAAAAGTTTGTAAAGCGAGTTATGATTGATAATTGATTAGCTCTTAATGTTTGTGGTGTTGATTTGTTACGCAAAATCAATGTTGATAAAAAGTTAATTAAGCCAAATAAATTGAACATTTGTGTCTTTGATAATGTTGGTAGACCATCCATAGGAACTATAACTCTAACTGTAAAGGTTGGACCTGTGACATTGTTGTTGAAATGCACCGAACAACTGAGAGGGGGGGTGAATCAGTTGTCCCAAAAACTTAACCACTTATGCACTTTAAACATTAACCACTTGTCCATAGTTATTATGATTAAACAATGAATGCATAAAATTAGAAATTTAAATATAGTTGCAACATCAAACACAAGAGACACCAAATTTTTATGTGGAAAACCTTGTTAAGGGAAAAACCACGAAGAGGATTAGCTCTCAATATATATTGCAATCCTTGAATAATGATGTTCAGGCTTGGTCACTCCACAGGCCTAGAACATGTTGGCTCACTACCTCAACCCTAAACCTAGAAAGATTACAATGAGGGTTGTTAAACCCTACTGGTGGCTCACTGCTAAGATCAGCATCTTCTTCATGTCTGAGATCAATTCATTGTAATGCAATAATTCCTCTGCTCTGCTATGCCTTCTCACCCTTTTCCTTATCTTTGCATTTTCACCCCAAGGACCTCTTTTCCACAACTCGATTACAAGTATTTATATACTACATCAACCTTGGAATGATCATCAAGGTCAGCATTACAATCATCAACCTTTGGAACAATCTCCAAGGTCGATATTACAAACATTTACAAAATAGGTCTTGACCTAATACAAAATTATGCTAAGGAATTGTAGTATAGATGTATTTGGATCACACCACACCTTAGTTGGGACTCAAACACGCTTCTATAATCTTCAAGGGATCTCCGCAATCACTGGATTTAACCAAGTCAGCTAAGACTGTTACACGCTATGTTATCTGGGAATAATCTTCAAACACGATCTCAAATCATGTAAAGGTAGGCACATGATTAGGAGGCATCCACAAGCATGTTGAATCACCAGGAGCAACCACACAAACTCAAACCACTTTATCCATGAGATTCTTCACACCGGAGCACATGAACTTTACTATCTTCAACTGTCATAAAAGAAAGATAGCTTGCAGACCACCAAAACATGAACCATTGGAATTGTAGGCACTTATCATTATCCCAGAATTCCCTCTAGAACCGCAGAGCAAGATACTTCAATGCGAAGGAATGCAGAGCAAAATACTTTCTCTCTGGCACCAGTGAATAATAAAAAAAACAAGTTTTACTCTGGTGAATGTAACTCACTCAATTCTTCATACTGGAGGCTCAAACTCAAGATTTAGCATCTTTAGACATTCCTCTAAGTAACATCCAATCCGCAGACCAAGATCTTCAATCAGCAAGAAATGCGAAGCAATCTTCTGGATTGTTCTTCAGTATGCAACTCACTGTCTTCACTGCAATTCACTGCAACTCACAGTTTCTTCTAGAGAGGCAAATTTTCTCAATATCCTCAACATATAAAGATTCTAAACAAATAACAAAATATGATACAGTTGACACCAATGACAACAAATATATGTTGACATCAATGACAACACCGATTAGGCACATACTTGCAACAATTGTCTACTCTTTTTCATGTCATGCCCGGTGCTCTGTCATATAATATGATTCTTGGTAGGTTGTGGATTCATACTATGGGGGAAGTTCCCTCTTCCCTTCATTGATTAATAAAGTTTATTTATGCAAATAAACTCCAAACTATTGAATTTGATCCAGAACAAAAAATGGTGTTTACATATTGTTCAACTAAAAAATAAACTATTGATCATAAGATTCTAAACAACTTAAAAGTTGATTCATCACAACCTCTTGCCACAGAAAATATTGTGCAAGACTCTCAACCTTCATAGAATGCACTCCCCAGTGATGATTGGGGTTCATTAGGTTTTAATCCTACTTTTGTTGGGGAATATAAGCTCAATAATGTTGAAACTTCAAAAGTTGCATCGATGTCATCTAAACAATCTGTGGAAAAGCCTAAAGAATCTGAAGATCATTTAGTTAACAAGGAAGATACCACTCTTACTTACACCACATATTATGAGACCTATGAAGCTCACCATCTTCTAAAGAAATGACATCTCTTTATGGTCAAGGATTTAAAATCCTTTATAAGAACTGCAACTATGTAGGTAATGGTATTGGTATAAATCAACAAGGAATCAAAGTACCTTTACAAGTTGCTAGAATTAACTACACAATTGGTATTGGATACCACTTCTTTAAACCCACTAAAGTTTACAAACGTATTAATCTTAATGTTAATACCATATCAACGCTCAATTTGACATATCCTGAGATGATCGACACAAATTGTCCTCTAGGAGATATTGAATTGGATCATTTCTTGATAGATGAAGCAACAGTTGAATTCATGGGAGCTTATGACAATTTGCCCTGTTATCATCATAAGCGTGGATTACCTTATTATTTAAATATGGAAGCATACTTTGGGAAATCCACTTGTTTAGTAAATGTTACTTTAACACCTAACAAAGAACCTTTAGAATCATCACAATCACCTAGCCTCCCGGACCACAGTACTCTACTTAATGGAAAGATTGTTGATGTCTTGATGGAGAAGGATAACCCTGAAAAAGTTAGCCCCATAGGAGATTGTTTAAGTACAAAAGAAAAAGAAGATATGACAAAACTATTACATGAGTTTTCTAAATTGTTTGCTTGGAATTATTCAAATATGCCTGGAATTGATCCTAAGATTGTAACACATAACATTGTATTACAACTTGATGTTAAGTCGGTTAAACAAAGGATTCATAAAATGAATCCTAAGGTTGCATTGTTAGTCAAAGCTAAGATAGAAAATCTTTTACAAGCTATTTTTATCCACTCTATTGATTAATCACCTTGGATCTTGAATATTGTGACTGTCGCTAAACTTGACAACCATATTCATATGTGCACTGACTTTAGAGATTTAAATCTCACTTCTTTGAAAGATGATTTTCTTCTTCCAAACATTGATATGATTGTTGATTCAATAGCTGGCCATGAATTACTTTCATTCATGGATGGTTTTTCGAGATATAATCAAATCTTTGTTAACCCTCAAGATCAATACAAAATATCTTTTATAACCCCGTGGGGAACATTTTGTTGGGCAGTCATGCCGTTTGGATTAAAGATTGCTGGAGCAACTTACCAACATGTTGTGACTCTTATTTTTCATGATTACTGTTGTGTGGTTACACAACACGCCCCATTTTGACTTGACAAAACAAGGACCCAACTTTTTTTTGTTGCTTGGGCTTGTTGTTTTTTTGCTTTGGGTGGTTTGGTAAAATTAGTCATGCATGTAACCCTGTAGGGGGTAGATAGGTCACCAGGGTGAGGTTAGTTGCCAAAGTCAGTATTTCACATCATTAACCTCATGGTTGGAAAGTGCACGAAATTCCATGCAGGTCTGCCTTTTGGATCACCCTGAAATTCTCTAAGGGGAGAAAGTTATGGTAAGTCAAAAGTTTCAGTTAAACCTGATATTCTGAGGAGGGGGGTCATATTTCAGACATCAGTCACATTATATAAAATCACCCCGATATAAGTTTATCACCCGATAATTAGTTGGTCCATGGAGTCCGAACGTCAAGTTTACGTAGTAGTTGTTATCTGCCCGTCAAACAACTTCATATATTTTGTGGGGTCATATTTTTAATATCCGTCATCTTACGAATATCACCCTCGTCACACAATATCAACCTATGTTAATATGACGATGACGTCATCAAAACCAAGCAACAAAGGATATCACCCTGGTGATGAAGTCATCATTCTATTTTTTTATCCCGCGGAGGTATATATTTGATGCCCATCATATTCAATAACATGACGGTGACGTCATTACAATACAACGCTTAAACAAAGTTATCGACATGCTAATGTCACCCCGGTCTTTTTCAAGGGGGGTATTTTAGTGCGGGGGTCATATTTTAAACATACCCTGATCTTAAATTCATGACCCGCTATACATGCGGTCAGCGTTGACCACATCACCCGATTCCTTTGCATTAGTTTTACCGCTCAAAGGCGGGGGGTCATTTTATCCAGAGGGGGTCATATTTTGAATATCACCTGATCTTTCGAAGATCACCCCTCCCATTTCCTGACATTAAATGCACATAAATGTGGTAGATGGATTCCTGCCGATTGCGAATGCAATTCAAACACTTGGCATCATCCATGGATTTTCTACAGAAGATCAACGGATTCAATCGATTTAACGTAGTTTTACCCTAGTTTGCCCTATAGATGAGTTTAAAGGTAATCTTCCAAGGTTATTTTCATTTACCTTGCGAAAAAATGAGAAATTACAGAGCAGAGCAGTCAAACCCTCATACGAGCTACTTGTGAACGGACCGGATCTTCCAGCGTAATGGAACGAGTGATCATCAGTAGTTGCAACCCTTTTTCGTAATCATCCACCTAACACAGGAGAAAAGCGTTATCAGGTAAGTAATTGAAAAACCTTCTTGTTGTCATTATCTACACATTCAGGTAGTATGTTCTTTCTTGTGGTTTGAATCTGTAAATATGCATATCATGATGAAGTAAAGAGTAATGAATAGAGTATGCATGATGTTGTAAAGATATATAATGTAGTATGAATGCATATGGATATCATTTGGTAAGACAAGGCATGTTTATTGTAGGATTCCATGGCGGATCTTAGGCAGAACAGGTCTGATGCAGAATTTCTTAAGCCCATGTTTGTTCAACCTGAGGGAGTACAATTCAAGTATGGCGTCATTGGTCTCACCAAGGAGATACATATTTAGCAATATGGTAATCCATAATAGATCATGATAAAGTAACACCCTGCTGGATGCAATATATGTATCAAGAATGTGGCATGCAGACAGATTCCCATATGCCATGGACACCCCAGAACTGGTAGTAGAATGTGCCAAGAACTATAACCCTCAGACCAGGCGGGTGGAGAAGCATGGAAGAGTATATGATAACTTTTCAATTATGGGCATCACATCTACTTTCAATCCGCCAGTTGGAAAGAGGGTGGTCAGTATGGATCTACATAAACTGGAGACAGAGTATAATAACAATAAGAAGAGTGCAAGGAAGAGGATGTACCAGTGGAGGTCTAAGAGCAGCACCTACACTACCTCGGCTAAGTTGCCCATCCACCTGTATACATTTGATTTTGATGATGAGTACCAGTAAATGATTGCCATGCTCAGCAGGATGATAGGTCAGCCTCATGCTGGAAATTTTAAGAATTGGATATTTGGAATCATCCATATGGTCCTTTATACTGATAACAAGCCATTATGGGCCAAGGTCATCAGTGATGCATTGGATGAAGAGATGAGGAACCTGGGAGGTCAGGAATGCTCATTCCACATGACCTCATATGTTGTGTACTCCTGTGCCTACAAGGGAACATTTGATGCCCTGACTACAGTGGGTACGGCTAGCGGTGGTGTAGATGATGCCCACATATAGGATCACTATCCTCAGATACAGAGAAAGAACTACCTCCTAGATTACAAATTGGTGAATGATGCATTCTCTATGCATTTAGTCAGAACAACGGAGGAAGACGGACCAAGAGACTGAGCATGGAGGCTCAAGAAGTTGTTTACAGACATGGGGCCTAGTTCATCCAGTATGCCACATTTTCATATATAAGAATAGAAGGGTTTGAAGAACAGCCCCTTATGCTACCAAGGTACCCTACTGATGGGGTGGTCTTGATGGAGTTCCTTAGACAAGTGTCTACCATAGTGGAGGCATATAAAGCACAAAAGAAGATACCTCCAATACTATTTCCAGTGTCTATGGGCTGGTATATGTGCTCAGATTCACAGAGCATAGAGCATGTAATAGGAGGTCTAAAACTAATGTATCTGCAACCATTTCCATTGGTTAGATCTTATGACCCCTATGGCAAGATGCAGAAAATAATGGGGAAACCTATACATCAAAAGCATCTAGAGGATTTCTGGACAGATTGTGAGGATGAAGCTGAGGTGAGAAGAAGAAAATACTAGAGGCTCACCTTGAACCAGATAAGGACATATGACTGCATCCCAGTGCCAGCACAACTGAAGAAAGATGATGGAAAAATGATGTCAAATGAATATGAAGACAAGGTTTACAATGACACCATCTCAGCCCCTGATCTAACACAGCCAGAGGATATTTCCTTGGATCAATTTACAGGTGGGGTGCTGCAGTTAATCCAAGCTTGGGTAGATGAACAGATAAACAGATTGAAGAAAAGGGGTGTAGCCCTTACTGTAGATGCCAAGAAGAAAAGGCAGGAGCGAACTGATGAGGAGTATGATGACTTCCTCAATGAGAAAAGGAAATCCAATGGAGAAAGACTACCCACTCAGAAACAGAGGAAGGGTCCCCCTAGAGGAAGGAAAACTGATGATGAGCCTAAGGGGTGATAATTGAAAGAATTCCCATACCAGCTGCAGGTGCATCAACATCAAGACAGGCATCCACCTCATCTGCACCGCCTCTAATGGATAAACCAAAGACAAAGAGGATCCTGAGGCCAGCTGAAGAAACTACAGAAGTACGGGAGGAAGGCCAAATCTCACAGCATGAAGTAGAAGAGGATATCCCGCTTGAAGAAGAGCTAGTAGATAAAGAGCCTGCAGGTGATGCCTCGATGATGGTCAATAGGAAAAAGAGGGTGGCGCCCCTGATGTCACCACCCAAGAAGCAAAGGACATCCATGCGGGGTGAGATCGGGACCGATCCCATAGTATTGAGAGGAGCTGGTGGTGAAGTGTTTAGGAAGGAGATGCAACATGATGTGCCACTTCCCACCATAATCAAATTTAAGACAGAGAGAGCAGAGGAACAAGTAAAAGAGACTTTCAAAGCAGGTCAGGGTGGTCCTTTCTCCTTGGAAGACACCGTGGACCTATCAGATGATGAAGTAGTGCAGAATGTAGCCTCTCAGAGGATGGAAACTCTCGCCTCTAGTACTCGCATGACTCCCCATGGGACCCCATTGGCACAAATGGCGGTACTGGAGGAGGTGAAGCAAACAGCTCGAGGAGAAAAGGAGAGCAGCCCAGAAAGGGTAGTCCAACAAATCGGGCTTGACAAGTTGGTAGATCAGGTGACCATCCCTGCGGTTATAGATTTGACATACAGGGAGGATGTGAGCCCCAAAGACAAGGCAGGTGCACCTGACGTAACAGAGAATATTGAAGTAGCCAAGCAAGCAGGAGAAGAGAGCAATGCTCTGGAAATGGGTCAGCAACAGCATGAGATACCCGCTGAGCTGAAGATAGTTGAAGTCCAACAAAAGGGCGAGGGTGATAAAGATACATCAGGTGATGATGATGCCGCCCGGACTCAAGGAGATATAGGAGAAAAAGATAAATCAGGTCATGAAGACCTTAAGACGCAAGATGTTGGTGCATCAGGTGCAGAACAAGAGTTGGTCCAAGATCAAGGTGATGCACCAAGGCCAAGCGCACATACAGCCACAGATGTTAATATGCCTCAAGATGAGGAAAACACTAAGGTGGATGAGACTCCAAAAGAGGGAGTGCAAGATCAAGTGCAGGATCATCATGTGGACTTTCCTCAAGATCCTCCCTCATAGAAAGAGGCCCCTCAGCAAGAGGAGATGCAACAGGATCCCCCTCATGAGGAATTCCATGAGGAAGAAACTGGGAAGTCGCCTTCTCCACCCAGAATAGAGACAGATACTGGAGATCATGGCGGACATGATGATGACAAAGGACAACAAGGATCTGGGAATGAAGTACCTTAGTGGCTAGAGAAAGAAATAGGTACAGAACAAGGCTTTGAAATTCAAGAATTTGATGTTTCCACCTTGTTTGCAAAGACAATCATGAAGCCCAAGAGGAAAGCCAAATTGACATCGGCTATTAGAAGAGATCTTGCTACAGGCAGAAGGACTGCCCAAGTAGCACTTCCCACTGTAGAGAAAGAGAAATCACCCTTGAAGAGTTCCAAATCACAATCGTTGATTTGGGTTTTGCCAATGAGGACCAAGAGGGTCAGGAAGGGAAGGATATCATTGATTCTTTAACCCAAAGGGTAAAGAAGGAGAAAGAGAAAAATAAACAGCATAAGGAGCACATTGCCCAGCTACATTCATATATAAAGGGGTTAATTAACCCTGATAGTACACCAGTAGATCCGGTAGTCCCATTGACTGTCATATCCCAAGAGGAGGTCACCAAATTGGACCTCATGAAACATGAAGCCATGATAATGGAGAAGTGGATGCTGTCATCCCTCACAAGAGCTAAGGAAGTATTGAGAACCTCTTTACAGAGGTGGAATTCTCTAAGCAGTTTGAAGAGAAAAGTAGACAAAATGCAGAATGAAACAGGGAGACGGTCATTCCAATTGGAAAAGGACCTAACTGCTTTGAGTGAGATGAAGAGGATTGATCCTCAGATCCTAATAAACAATGGAGTGCTGAATAATAACACTGCCCTGTTGATAGACATATGGTATGAAGATATTAGGTTCGAGTGTGATATCCTGAAGAAGTGCAGTGGCAAGCTTAGGGATACAAGTATAAAGCTGCACAGTATGATGGCATATGAGGTAGAGAATCTTGAAGCATTAGAAGAAGAAGTAGAGGGGAAGATTGAGAACCAAGATGCAGACTTTGCTATCAAGGCATTGCATGATAATTTTCAGCCGGTAGCTGATGACCCCCTCACCCACCTGATAGAAGAGGTGATGAACAAGATCATGACGATTAAGGTTAAGGTGGAGATTTATAATGAGACCTTAAACAGCATAAAGGGTAAGTTGGACGCAATCAAAGCTAAATTTCAGTCTTACAAGCATGCCATAACAAAAGCCAAAACCCAAGATGGCGGAGAAGTAGATAAGATAGTACAGGCCTATGAGAATATCAGGACGGCAATGAAGGTCCATATACAAGATGATGTTCATCAGGGTGATAGCGATACAAAAAGCAATGAGGATGATGATCATGATGAAGAAGAAGAACATGAAGAAGAGGAACCCGAAGAATAAATGAAGATGCATCACAAGAAGACATGCATCAGGTACTCATAAGATAATGAGTCATCCAAATGGTTGCCAGCTGGCAACCTGTGCCACGAAGGAAAGTTGACTGAGTCAAAGAGGGATAATCTACCGTTGATCTTAATTGACAAATCCTGACCGTAGGTCATTTGTAACTACCTCCTCACCTTATTCTATAAAAGGTGCAGGAGTGTCATATTTTGAATATTCGAAACTTAATTGAAATTTGATTGCTAATCAGGACTCATTTCAAAGCTATTGTAAATGTACATGTTATGCATACTGAATGAAAGAGAATACAATTTGATTACAAATCATCATAAATTTTGAGTAATCTATGTTTGAAATCTTGATACATGCATTGATCAGTTGCGTCCCTTGGAGTGCTTGTCAGTCTGCATGTGTTGTTTTCATTCCTTATCCTTTGAAGTTAGCATCATCCGTATCTAGTTGTGGAACACCCTGGTGACAATATGGTTTGATTTCTTCTCCTCATGAATGTATCTTGTATGTATGTGGTTCAATGGCTGAAGATTCACCAAAATTTGAAGCATTCTTTTAAATTTCTTTCAATTTCATAACAATTCATCATCATAATTACAAATAACAGAGAATTAAAAGCAAATAACATGAAATATACTGATACCTCGTAGATAATTGGAAATACATAGCATATTTAGAGTAAAAGCATGTTAAATTGACAAATATCATGCAAATTCACACATAAATCCAAGAGATACATGCAAATATCTACTTTCAGACACATCAGTTGAGTAAATATACTGTGTAGAAGAAAGGACAGGATCATGATGATCAATAATCAGAAGAATTGATCAAGCTTGCAAATACATCATTATCTTTGGAAATAGAGTAGAAATAACCTCTTTGTGGAGTAAATTATAGGAAACAGAACAATACTGATCATCAAGACAAATGTAAGACCCCTTGAAATCGAAAACAACATGTCACATCAACCTCTGAGTAACGTCAGACGATCATGACCTGATCAACGAAGACTTGGAGTCATCAACTTATCTTACGCTGATCGTACTTTACAAGATAATAAAGGTTTGATGTACAAATTTTTATGCATGTTGTTATGACTCATCATCATCAACAATTACATGCATAACATCTTAAAGGATTATGTTGACGACATTCTTGCGAAGTCTATTTGTCGCCAAGATCATGTCACAATCCTCCGCCAAATCTTTGAATGGATACGAAAATATAATTGAAGATGAGAAAGTATCAAAGATGTAAAACATGCAACAAACAAAGTAAAAACACAAATTATACCTTGTAGATCCTTGCACACTCCTCACTCCTTGATAAGGTTGAGAAACTTGCACCCATTAGCTCCTTGCTTTACCTAAACTAAGACTTGAAAATGTGAAGTGCTCTTCAAAAGACTACACAATAACTTAGCTACAATAGGATGGAATTGGGAGAGATTTTGGCATAGTTATGTTTCTCTAACTTGGATGATGAAAATGGCTTGTGGAGGCTTGTATTTATAGAAAAATTGGAGGGGATTTTGATTCAACAGTGGAGATTAGATGTTGAGATCAATGGATGAGATTGGATGTGAGATGGAGGGTTAAGATTTGATCATCAAATTTAGAGGGTGGAGAATAAAAATGAATGTAAAAATCATTTTAGGGAGGACTTTGCATTTAATGTGATTTTGATGTGTGAGGAAATTAAAAATTAATTTCCTTGGGAGGAGGTGGAATTAAAAATTCTATTTTATGTGGGAATGTGAAGGTCATGTGACACATGCACATTTTTGGGGCCTTACATTTGTAAGCCCATTTTGTGGAAGATGCTTTAACATAAAAATTGAAAGAATGAGTTGGAGGGGTTATGTATTTTTTGAAATTTTTTATTTGTGGGTGTGGGAGAAGGTGTTAAGTGAGATTTGATCAAGTTAATCAAGGTGATTAACTTAATTAATGTGGCTAGAGAAAATTAGTGAGTGGGCTAATTAGGGTTTAGGATTAATTAAATACTGATTTATTTACTTAATCTAGGTCTAGGTGTCATATAGGCTAGGGTAGCGAATTAAATAACAGCTATTTCATCAACTAGGTTAAGTGTAGGCTAATTAGTAGGGCAGATTAATTTACCTAAATAATTGGGTTTAGGAAAGTGGACAAATTAATCAAATAAATATTTTGCATATTTATATAATTAATTGGGATGATGTTAGTAAGGTGTAATGTTGAATTAATTTAATTAATTCAATTTCGGGGATTGGATTAAAAATTTAATTAATTAATTAGATAGAAAATTAGTGGTATGATGATGTCAAAGAGTGATTCAAGGGTTGAGACATTTTTAGGTGTCTACATTTGCCCCTCTTTGATGTGGCATTGTGACCTAGTAGGGAAATGGCGTCAAGTCAATGAATATTTGCCCCATCTGTTGAGGAGTGAAATGGATGAAGGATGCCCCCTCAAAAGGTCGAGTGAAATTTTTTTTTTTGGTGAACGCTTGAAAGGAGGAAATAGTGGTGAAAAATAGATAGAGGGTGAAAAATCAGGTGGTTAAGAAGAAAAACAGAGGAAAAAGAATGAAAATTGTGGCCTAGGGGGAGAAAAGAGTGTATGGGGGTATGACATGGTGGCTAGGTATAGAAAGTGTGGGCCCAAAGTGCCACATTTGCACACTCCAAGCTTATTGGATGAGAAAAGAGGAGAAGAAGACTTGGCGCAACCTCCATTCCCATGCTACCGACACCGATTTGAGAGGGTGTGTGACTATAGTAGATCACCGCTGGCGGAACCACATGTATGTTGGTCAACCCTAGCCTTGTGATTTTCAGGTTTCGGGTAGTTTACGGGTTCGAGATATAGGTAGTTAGGTAGAATGGCACCATTACGCAGCCACGTGGTGCCATATTTAGGTGGATTAGCGCGATTCTCTGGATCAACGTGAGGACAAAATGGGGTTTTTTGAGTGGCTTAGTGCCATCCGACTAAGTTTTGGCACCATCGTCTCGTTTCACACCAGGGGAAAAAGTCTTCATTTGGATGGTTTAGCGCTATCCGAGGTAGTTATGGCACCAAGCTCTGGTCTAGTGCTTAGGGTTTGGGAGTTTCTTGGTTTAGCACCTAAGGTTTGGGAGTTTCCTAGTTTAGCGCCATAGAGTGGCACTTTGGCGCTAAGCTCTCAATTAGTGCCATAGGGGTTGGGTTTAACACCAAGCTCTGCATTAGCGTGTAGAATTTTTGGAAATTTTAGGTTAATGGCGGTTTAGAGTCATATAGGAAGGGAGTAGCGCAAAGCTCTAGATTAGCGTGATTTCGTAAAGTGGCACTATGTGGCCATGGATTAGCGCCAAGCTCTGGATTGGCGCCATAGGGTTATAGATTAGCATCATAGCGCTATTTTGGGAAAAAAGTTGATTTTTGGTGATTTTGTAGTCATGGGAGTGGCGAGTTCTGTCAGTGATGAGGTTGCAATCACAGTTTGACTAGGCCACCTTAGCTCGATTAGGGAGGATAGGGTTACAGACGATTGCTAAGATGCCTTAGATACAGGCACATAGGGATATGAAGACCGCCCTAGTGGAGAGGTAGAGGAGCGAGACATGCTCCTTTTTACTGCCTACAAGTGAGATCACGATCACCCTAAAGGATGTATGGAGGATCTTGAGGATTCCCATACGAAGAGATCAAGTGACATATGATGTGGGATTGGGATTGGGAGTGGCAACATTGGATAGGACATTTGCACCTGGTCATCCAGTATATACCCAGGATCAATGGCAGATGAGTTATGCACGAACTCTATTGGCTGGGGTGGATCAGTTTACTTTATTTGTGTGTGGAGTGATTAGAGGGATCGTACTTCCGGATCAACGATCACAAGGCTTTTCGGCCAGTTAGGGTAGAGTAATCGAGGCTATGATCACTCAGGAGACAATTTTTGTGTGGAGGCCTTACCTATTGGCGTAGCTGTATCATGAGATGCATCTAGTGGTCTATCACTTGGATAGGGCTTTATCAACTAGGTTACACTGCTCCATTTGTGGGCATGGGAGCACATTAAGATTATGCGGCATGTGTCAGCTTATCATCGGGCTCAATTTGAGGCATGTGTTTTTGTACAGGCTTCCTGTTACTTATACACATACAGGGCAATTGCGTTATTGGCGACGGGTGCTTGATGACGTAGATTCTATTATCTGGAGGCCATACATTGGTGTAGAGATGTGGGTTGATGATCATATCCATATGCCTTACACATTCCAAACTCGATATCTGATGGGGCAAGGAGATCATATGATAGACAGGTATATTCCATCACGTGTGATGCGACAGTTCGGGTAGGTATAGGATCTGCCCTAGGTGATGGTGATATTGCTAGGACACCCCAGGATGTACTAGCATGGCCTGTGCAGATTCAACCTCAGGTGGCCTTATTGGATTGGGCAAGATTGCAGCCATTGTAGTGGGATTAGGATAGTCGGGTGGTGGATACTGGCACGACTCCAGCATATGATGGATGGTGGCAGGTGTGGCGGCCTATTCATTTGACTGATCCAACAACAGAGCCAGACTTGACAGTGGAGGTAGAGGATGAGGAGAGAGAGGAGGGGGATGAGGTCATGGTAGAGTACGTGTATGAGGATGTACCTATTGATGGCACCGTCGCAACAGGATAGGTATCGCCGCAACAGGTACCTCAATAGCAAGGGTAGGAGCAGGAACAGATGCCACCACCACAAGCACCACCACAGTCACCACTTCAGTAGATACCGTAGGCACTTGTACAACAAGCCCCACAGTAGCAGGCATCACAACAGGTAGGCACTTCAGGTGCCGAGACATTTGGTGCAGGGACATTAGGGATGGGACCTGGCCTTGTTCTTGGTGTTTGTATTGGGTGCCGATGGCCTTGGGGAGACAGTGAGGAGGATATGGATACTTTGCAGGCCTAGGTAGCTAGCCTGGAGGATCAGGTGGCTAGACAGCGGCATGACCTGGTTCAAGTGAGAGTAGAGCGAGATAGTGCTCTCACACAGCTTCAGCAACTATAGGGGGTACAGGCCCTGTTAGATGGAGTTAGTGGAGGTGACGGGGATCCCTAGATCTTGGTTTTGCAGGCCCAGATAGGGCATCTTCAGGGGTAGTTGTAGGCTTAGGTGGCTCAAGTTATTGTTGAGCGAGATGCAGAGATAGTGTAGAGACAGGGAGCAAAGGCGAGATTGCAGAGGGCGGAGGCTAGAGTGTAGCAAGTTGATGCACAGATAGCCTAGATGTAGGCTGAGATCACACGCATGCAGGGTGTGATAGATGGGACCAATATGGCTCATATGTGGGCAAACTACTGAGCCTCTTAGCAAAAGATACAACAGTTCCAACAGCAACTGTAGGATCAGCAAGCGAGGGCAGAGTATTATTACAGAGCCTATTGTACTGTACTAACTGAGGGTCAGTGTATTCCTAGTTATAGTCAGAGGAGCATATCAGGGATGTCAGGCTCACAGAGGTCTAGACGATCTCAGCAGTACAGCAGCCACCACCTCAGCAGCAGCCACCCTCATAGCGGGTATCTTAGCAGCGACAACAGCCTATGGGCCCACCACCACCATGTCCACCTGGTTTTCCTACTGACTCAGCTAGGGGGTCATAGCCCATGGTCCCTGATTCTATATTTATGCCTTCAGGGTTTGGTGTATTTTGGCCCTCAAGGCATTTGTATCATGGCATTTATTTGATGTACTATTATTTTTGAGCGACGTAGATTTTTGGCGGCGATATATGATTATGGATGCAGTTATGATTATGGATGATTACGGATGTTTGTGATTTATGATTATGATGTTGTTTATGTATTGATGTATGGATTATGGGTTTATTCATATGTATGGTTATGGATGTTTGTTTGTGTCTGGATTATGATGTGGATTATGATGCATGTGATATGGATGGATAAATGTAATGCAAATGGTGATGGAAAATATATGCTTTAATAAACATATATTATGTTAATGGATGTCATAGAAATATATGCTTAGATTAATAAATATATTATGTATGGATAATGAAATTGACAATATATGCTTAGATTAATAAACATATATTATGTATGGATAATGAAAATGGATAATGCAATGGTCTAATGGATAATGGAATGGTTAATGGATAATGCAATGGTCTAATGGATAACGGAATGGTTAATGGATTATGCAATGGTCTAATGAATAATGGAATGGTTAATGGATAATGGAATGGTTTAATGGATAATGGATAATTGTCATGACACATTGTAGTGTTTGGAACCATGAGAGATGGGGTTGGGATAATCTTGGTATGTGGGTGGGAGGGTTGGTATAGGTTTAGGGTTGGTTGGTATAGGATGGTTGGTATAGGTTTAGGGATGGTTGGGATAGGATGGTTGGGATAGGTTTAGGGATGGTTGGTATATGTTAAGTCATTAGACGCCACGTTGTTAGAGGGGTTTTTGTTGGGATGAGGGGAGTGATAGGTTGTGGGGAGGGGTTTGTTAGAATGATGACAAGGTGAGAATGAATAGGTGAGGCTACTAGTCATCATCAGATGCAAAGTCCAGATAATGTTCTTGAAGGATGGGGGGATGATAGGTAGATAGGCGTTTGTGTAGGCATTTTTGAGAGCACTTCTAGATTTATTATAGCAGAGGGGATATTTTCACCAAGGTATAGAGGACCAAGGTGATGTTGTATATCTGTCTTTGCATGAACTAAACCCACAAACAATAGGATAATACCATGCATGACCAAGGTAGTATAACCTTGCCTAGATGAGGGAAGGGGACTCATAGCATAAGTTATTTAATACATGAAAGGTGTCATTAATCTGAAATGTAGATAGGGAACAATATGCTAGAACCGACCCTACATCTTCAAGATACAAATATTGTTATTGGAGTAAAGAGACCAACCCACAAGCACGTCATACAAAACAATGATCATGCCCCATTCTAGGTGTTTTCCGCCACATACCATGATATAGTGAAATCAAGATAGCTTTGGAGTAATCCTAAAATGAGACAAAAGATAAAATTCAATAATCAAAAAGACCAACGAACCAAACAAACAACCATTGTATCTCTTGCCAAGATAAGTGTTGATAGGATGATAGATTATGCCTATTGTAGGAACGATATATCCGTTAAGGCAAGAATCAGTTGGATGATGTTTAAAAATCAAAAGATAGGCAAAGGATAGTAGTGTTGAAGGCACAACACAACTGACAGGGGGGTGAATAGTTGTACCAAAACTTTAACCTTAATTGATCAATTTCACAATCACATTAACTTGCTTTAACTACTTAATCTAATATGAAGAATAAACATGAAAAGTAGAAATAAAACTTAGGCACATCAACACCATTCACACATGAACCCCAGATTTTTATGTGGAAAACCTTTAGAAAGGGAAAAACCACGGTGAGTGTTAGCTCACAATATAATGTAGTAACAATACCGAATATCAAAGAGGCTCACTACCAAGAGGGCTCACTGCCCAATAGGGTGGCTCACTACCGATGGATGGCTCACTGCTGGTGGGTGGCTCATTGTCAAGGGTTGAACTGATATAGTTGCATCTACAGCATGCTTGAGTTCAGTTCCATTGAAGCGCAATATATCTCTCCTGCTTTGCCTTTTGAATCACACTTTTTCTTCACATCTTCACATACACACACACACACACACACACACCTTTCACAACTTCATTATATGTATTTATACCTATCATCAACCTTGGAATGTATATCAAGGTCGGAATTACAATCTTCAACTGTTGGAGCTTTCTCCAAGGTCGGCATTACAATCTTCAACTGTTGGAGTTTTCTCCAAGGTCAGCATACATACAAAATTCCAAAATAGGACTGGAGCTAAACAAACTTGTGGAGGAAAAGAATGAAGGATGAACACATCACAGCTTAGCTTGGACTCAAACACATCTTCACACGTTTGGACACACTTCTACAATCCATGAATCATCTCCGCAACAATTGTGACTAACTAGGTCAGCCAGAACAAGTATACAACATCAAGAATCACTAAGTCCCCTTCCAAGAGCTTCATTATAGCTTGCGGATTAGACACACGCCTTCAATGCATTCAGGGGACATCTAGGAACACCATAGAATCATTTGGAAACCATCAAGTCCAACTGCAACATATCTCAACTTACTTTTCTTGAAGATGGATCACAGACTGCTCTCAATCAGACACTGTCAAACTTTGCTAATCACAAACTTGCTTTTCGAAGCACCAATTCACAAAACCTTTGGAATAAAGAAAACTAAGGACCTTGTAAGCTTAATTCTAGAACCGCAGGACCAAAGAACATGTTGCGGAGGAATGGGGAGCAAAATACTTTATCTGTCACACTACAAACTCTGTCAAGCACAATCTTCACACTGGTGAATGAAACTTCTTCTGCACAACAATCCGGACCACCAAATTCTAGATTTAGCATCTTCAAACACTTCTCTAAAACATATCCAAATCTTATACTCCTGTCTTCAATATTGAGGAAATCCAAAACAAAACTCAGACAGTTATTCTGCAAGCCAAAATACTCTGCAACACACTGTTTCCACTTGGAGAGCAAATTTTCTCAAAAGCACTTGGAAACTTAGTATCAAGAATATCTTCTCATCATCTTCAGCACTTATATAAGACAATACAAAGCAACTGACTCATCACAAACAATCATCAAAACAAGAGCACAATTGACACAATTGACAACACAGATATGTTGACATCAATGACAACATCGGTTAGCACATACTTGCAACAAGTAGGCCATATGTCATGATTACGGTTAGTTTGTTGATTGATGATTTTTTCATGGGATATGATGTTTGTTATGCTTAGCAAATATATTGCTCTTGGATTTAGTGAGCTCGAGAAGTAAGGACCATCTAAACGGGTTGGATGGGTTCATCTTTTGTATATGCATACTAGATACTTCCTTTGTATTCTAGACTACCTACATACCGTGTCCACGGGATCAAGGTATTTTAAGATGCGGGTGATGATGAATATGTAGTTCTGGTTTGTAGTGATGATGTAAGGATGGTTTGAGGTGAATGAAATGACGTGGATGAGATGGAATGATGATCAAGGTTTGGATGATAGTGTTGAGTTGGGTAATGATTATTTTTGGGATTTTTTTTGGATATTTTGGATTTTGTAATGTTTTTGGGATTTTTCAAACTTTTGAGTTGTACAGGAGGGCATACAAGGATCCATTTTCCAAGGGTCGTCTTTGGGGTTGGGTGATGAAGGGATGATGGGATGATATGAGGTTGAATGTTTTTTAGGAATTCCAAGCCATGATATGAAGTGAGATGATGAGATAGGATATGCCCGAGGACGTATTAGATGGTGGAATCGGCCACTACGCATGGCACTTGAAGCAGGTTTTCGCCATGGTACTTATCTAAGGCGTCACCTAAGTGATTTTCACCATTAGACGACTTTATTGCACTAAGTTTTTCTTCTTTTTTTTTTTGTATTTTTTTACCCTATGATACTGGATGGGTTAGGCGTATAATATCTTTAGGTGCATGATGTTCATGGGCTCATCCAGAGGCTGCTCCTTAGGTGTTACAAGTTGATAAGCTCCTGATCCATAGCTGGCTATGATAACATATGGTCCTAACCAATTAGGCTCGAACTTTCCTTTCTTGTGATGCTCTTGTAGGTTTCTCTGATTTTCCATAAGGACAAGGTCACCTATCTCAAACTTGCAGTTCTTGATCTTTTTGTTGTAGCTTCTGCATAGGCAATTTTGATAGGCATGAAGGTGATTGAGAGCATCCAGGCGTTTCTCATCCAAGAGCTCTAGCCCATTCAGTCGTGCAACTTGATATTCCTCAGTGATGATATTCTGTAATGAAATCCTAAGAGAAGGGAGCTCGACCTCAATAGGCAAAATGGTTTCAGAACCAATTACTAATGAGTATGGAGTGGCTCCTGTGGGGGTGCGAATACTTGTGCGATAAGCCCATAGGGCAGGATTAAGCTAAAGGTGACAGTTATAGCCAGCTTCATTAACCGTCTTTTTTAGGATGCGTAAGATGGTTTTGTTGGAAGCTTCGGCTTGACCATTACCTTGAGTGTAATATGGTGTGGGAAAATGGTGTTGGATGTAGAATTTCTCACATAAGGTGCAGACTTCCTGGCTCTTAAACGGTTTCCCATTATTTGTGATGATGGAAAAAGGGACGCCATAACGGCATATTATGTAGTGGAGGATGAATTTTGCAATTTGGATGCCGGTGATATAAGTGAGCAGAATGGCTTCTACCCACTTGGTGAAATATTTGGTGGCAATAATAATGAACTTGTGTCCATTAGATGAGCGTGGGTGGATTTTGCCTACGAGGTCGAGTCCCCACTGAAAAGGGCCAAGGGGTTGTTATCGGCTACAACTCTTGCAAGTGCATGGATAAGATCACCGTCTTGTTGACATGGTAGGCATTTCTCCACAATCGATAAGCATCTCATTCCATGGTTGGCCAATAGTACCCTGTTTTGAGAATCTTCTTTGCTAGAGTAGGTCCACTAGAGTGTGTCCCACAAATACCTTTATGTACCTCTTGTAAGGCCACTTCAGCTTCCCTAGAGTCGAGACATCGTAAAAGAGTACCATCAAGCCTTTTTCGGTATAGGGTATCTCATATGATGGTGAAATGGGAGGCTCAGTGAATGAAAGTTTTGCGTTGTGCAGATGTCAAGTTGGGTGGGATGATGTTATCGTGAAGGTACATGTAGGTCTCTTGGTACCATGGAGATTGCGGACCAACAATGTTGCATACCAATTCAGATTGTGGGACATCATAAGTCGGCATTGGAAGTTCTTCAATCAGGAACTCACATTTCTTACTATATTTTCTCATGTCAACTAGGGATTCTATAGTAGTCATAGCATCTGCTACTTTGTTGTTTAGCCTTGGTATTTGTTCAAAATGGATATCATGAAAGTAGTCCTTGAAATCATCGACCATTCTTTTATATGGTAGGAGCTTGTCGTCCTTTGTTTTGTATTCATTATTGACTTGTCTGATAATTGACTGGAAGTCTCCATAAATTGTAAGCTTTTCGATCTTCCACTGGATGGCCATGTGAAGCCCTGTGATAAGGGCCTCATATTCCGCTACATTGTTTGTGCATGGAAATGTTATTTTGTAGGACTTTGGAATAGTGTCTACTTGAGGGGTAACAAATAGGATGTCTGCCCCCGAGCCACGATGTGTGTAGGGTCCATCAAAATACATTTTCCATGTATCTGTTGTTGGTGCTATTGTCAGTATCAACTCATCCGAAAATTCTAAAAGCAGTGGTTGTTTTGTTGGGATAGGTGCATCGGCCAATTGATCAACAATCACTTGTCCTTTGATAGATTTTCTTTCTATGTACTTAATGTCGAACTCACTTAGGATCATAACCCACTTAACCATTCGTCCTATGAGAGCTACACTAGTCAATAAATAAAGTGGATCAATCTTGGCAATGAGCTTTGTCTTATGGTTGAGTATGTAATGTCTTAGCTTTTGTGAAGTAAAGACAATGGCTAAACATGCTCATTCAATAGGAGTATAATTCAGCTCATAGGTCACCAAGGTGCAACTGATGTTATATACAACTCTATTTTCCTTGTTCATCATGTTATGCTAGTAAAGCCCCTATTGTTGTTTCTGTCGTTGAGATGTATAAAAGGAGGGGTTGCCCTTGTTTTGGTGGAATGAGGACGAGTGGCGTAACAAGATATTCCTTTAATTGTTCAAAGGCTTTCTGACACTTTCCATCCCACGAGAATGCTATATCTTTTCAAAGAAGATGTTGGAAAGGTTGACATTTGTCTGCAATCTGTGCTATAAAGCGGCAAATGGATTGAAGTTTCCCTTAGAGGCTATGAAGTTGCTTGAGTGTCTTAGGTGGAGGCATGTCCACTATAGCCTTGACTTTGGCGGGGTCTACTTCTATCCCTCTTCTTGACACAATGTATCCTAGGAGTTTTCCAAAGGTGACCCTAAAGGCACATTTCTTAGGATTTAGCCGTAGTTTGTATTGTTCTAATCTGCCAAAGATTTTTGCCAACACATTCAAATGATCTTCTCTGGTCTTGGATTTTCCTAATAAATCATCTACATAATCCTCCATTATGTTGTGGAAAATGTCATAGAAGATCACTGTCATGGCTCTCTAATAGGTGGCTCCTGCATTTTTCAAACCAAAGGGCATCACAACCCAATAGTACGTTCCCCGTGGACATATAAAAGAGGTCTTGTGTTGGTCTTCCTCTACTATCTTGATTTGATTGTAGCCGGAGAATCTGTTCATAAGGGATAACATCTTGTGACTAGCAGTAAGATCCACAATGATATCTATGTTGGGTAGCGGAAAGTCATTCTTAAGACAAGGCTTGTTAAGATCCCTGAAGTTTGTGCAACAACAGATGCCCCCAGTGACTTTTGCTATGGGTACAATGTTTGATATCCATTCAGGATAGTCTATAGGACGAATGAATCCCACATCTAGGAGCTTCTTGAGTTCTGCTTTTACGAGGAGTGCTATATGTGGATTCATTTTTCTGAGCTTTTGTTTTACTGGTTTCGCATCAAGATGTACAACAAGATGGACAACTAGTGCGGGGTCCAATCCCGACATATCAACATAAGTCCATGCAAAGTTATGACTCCTCTATTTGAAGAAAGACAAGAATGCTTCTTGTTCTATTGTCATGAGGGATTCTGCTCAGAATGTGATCTTGGGTGCCTTTTATGTTCCAAGGTTCATCTCATGTCTTTCACCATCGTGGTTAATCTTCTCTACGAGGGTTTTCGTCCTTAAGAAGGCTAAAATGAACAGAGTTCAATCCCACAAAACCACAAAAATTTCATAAGAAGAAATAATAATAATCTGCCTATTCAAATAAGTTCTCCCAACCTCCTTTTATACTTTTCCGAGAAACTTTCCAAAGGTTATATTTTTAAATTCACTTTTAAAATACTCCATTTTGCTCCTTGAAAATAATAATATTTGATATGCAAGGCCATGTTGTGATGTAATCACACATTGCCCCATTGCAAATGGGGACCCCCTCTCTTTTTTTGCGTTTTGCTTTCGTTTTGCTTTAGGGTTTAATTTTTCTCTGAGCTTGTAGGATTTGGTAGTGTTGTTTTGCCTAAATCTTGACATATTCTGGCTAAGGAGTCTATATCTTCTCATCCTGATGCGTGTCCTAAGCCCTAAAATTGACTAAGTCTGGTATCCTTGTTTTTTGCATTCTCTTTTTGTACCCAGTCGGAAGAAGTTTCATTTCATAAGGAAGAAGTAACACATTTGAGTGGAGTAAGAAGCATATTTAGCGTAAGTCCCTTTGTGATTACCAGCAAATTACATCAACTATTGAGTCTATCCATAGCAAAAACACAAATAAGGAACCTTGGAGTTGTCTTGATTGATCACATTGTTTAGCATTCTAGAGACTTTATTCAAGAGAGGATAGAATACTTAGTATCTTATTCTAAGGTTGCATGTGCAAGAAAAACACATCAACAGATCCTTTTTTTAAATGTCCATGATTTAAAACTTATGATTACCTTTTCAATGAGTTATTACACTAAATTGTTTTTTAATTATTTCATAAAATTAAGCAACCTTAGTGAAATAATTAAAGAAATTCTCATTAATTCATTCAAGTTGCGGAAACCACTGAAACAATATCGGAATCAAAATCATAAAAAATGATAATCGGAGCGACCGGGTGACTTACCATAAATAGACACTCCCTCCAAAAAATTTGGAGATCACACTGAAAGCTGAAAATTACTTCTAAAAGAGTCATAAGGGTCCTCACGACCAACTAAGTTCACTACAGATCACAACCTGAATGCTCCAAGAACCTTGGAGTACCCCTCGTCATACACTGAACTACCTCGGCCAAAATTGGGAACTAGACAAAAGCACACAAATCAGAATAGCTAAAAATGGGGACATTACAATAATTCTCCAATGTCGTTCTGTGGGTGAGCTATAGTGAGTGTCTTTGAAATCATACACTTCTTGTTAGAATCAATGCTTTCCTTGGGGTTTGGAGAAGTGATGATTTGAGCCAGACTCGTAAAAGATGAAATGGTAGCATATCTGCTGTAAATTGCAATCCTTCTCTTTTACTATGATATTTTAAATAACGATGCCAAATCTGTTGTGCAGAATAAGAAATGATATTGGAAACCCTAATTGCAAAGAAAAATTGTGGAATGGATTAAAAAATCACTGAAAATTGCAGCACAAAAATTAAATGTGATTTGAACACATCTAATCGGGAAGAAATCGGTCAACAAACGTTCACCACAACTTATTTTAAAAACACAATTCCGTCGGAAAAAATCAGCAACAATGGCATTTCACAATTTTGGCAATTAATCAAACGTTTTTGATGATTTCTGCTTCTATGGTCCAAATTACCTAAGGTAGTTTTTTATGATTTTCTATAAGAAAATTAATAAGCTTTCATTTGATCTGCTGTTTTTTGAGATTTGCTCAATTGAGAGGAGCTACTACATGTGCTCCAGATGCAATTGTGAAACGGTTAGAGTTAGATCTCACAGACTGGGAAATGCTAATAACCACTTGTGAAGGAATGATAAAGATCCAAAGGAAATCTATTTGAACAATTAAATTTTTAAAATTTGAATTTGATTTCCTTTACTTTTTATAAGATCATTAAAATGCATAAAATCTAACAATCGCATCCGAGATTGTCCATTTATGCCAACAGTAACAATAACTGGCCTCTGGACATCAATGCTGCTAGTCTGCAGAGGTAAAAGACTGAGATTACTTGCCTGGAATCTGTCAAAGTTGAAATGATAGTTTTGAGAACTGGACATTGTAGTCTATTCCTAATTTTCTTAATGCAATAGAGTAAATTGTGACCAAGTGTCCACAACATGAATCGCAAGGAGATGAGCACCAAATTTGTGAACCACATGGCTCTTGGACTTCCATGCCCTTGAATGAGGGAAGATAAGTTTTATAGAGAGAGCTGGTGATTTCCACAGTTGCCAGATGGATGGGTATTGGATTCTTTACAGGTATTATTTATGAGACAAAATTTTGAATTATATACCACCTACGTAGAATTAAAGCTTTTTCTTCTCTTTTTGGTGCGTGATTATCGTACAGTAGGGAACCTTCTATTTTTATGGCCTTATTTTGTTACTTGGACATGTTACACAGAGGAAAAGCTTTAGAAAAAATAAAAAATCGGGATGCATTGATTATTTGCAGAATGCTTTTGATTTCTGTTTGAGTTTTTGTCTGGAAAATAAATGTATCATTTCCTACCTGCAAAATATTCTCTGCAAATGGGACTTTTTGAAGTGAATTAAATCTTCACAGCTTAGCTTACATAGATAAGGGAGCTCACCATGATTCTGTAATTCTCTCAACAGATTGCCTTACTTAATCTTCTGCCTCTGTCTTGAATGGTTGTGGTATGACTCTCTTGGCAGGATATTTGCCTGATCCACAAGTAGCAGTGGCCAAAACTTCAATCCTCATCCAGACTACCAGCCTCGTGTACACTGTTCCAATGGCACTGAGTTCTTATGTATCCACTAGAGTGGACAATGAGCTAGGTGCATGCAGGCCTGAAAGGGCACAACTTGCCACTCTAGTAGCCCTTCAATGTGCACTTGTACTAGGCCTGGTCAATGCGACATGGACTGCCTTATTCAAGGACAAATGGGTTAATGTGTTCACAAATGATGAGGGTGTTTGTGGCCTTGACAGCATCTGTTGTGCCCATTATGGTCCTCTTGTGAGCTGGGCAATAGCCCTCAAAAACAGGGTGTGGGGTGTTGAGAGGCAGTTCCAAGCCATGGCTCTAGCTTTCTGGCTTAAGGTTGGTTTTGGTGGCTTATGGTATGGCCTGCTAGTTGTCCAAATTGCCTGTGCTCTCTCAATAATGTTTGTTGCTCTAAACACACATTGGGATTTCAAGGCTGTTCAGGCACAACAATTTACTGGAGGCTCCATAGACTCTGAATTACAAATGTAAAGAAGCAAAATTGTCGATGTAGATAAAGAAAAGAGTATGTTCTGAACAGACCAGATACATATGCTAAACTTCCAATAATAAAAAATACAAAGAACATATTTTCTCAATGTAAAACTTTGTAAGGCACTTCGAGTTTTGTCAGAATGAAGACACTTCTAGGAGTGAAATAAAAGAGAGTCCAATTTCTGTTGATAAATAACATGGGATGTTAGTGAAGAAGAAAAAGTGTGGGAAAATAGCTAACCTCATCGTTATGTAGAAGAAAGAACAGAACCTTAAAAAGCATTCTGTCACAGAAAAAGAATCAGTTTTACCAGGAGGCATGTCTGCCCCCACTTGGGACGTGTCTCCAAGACTCGGACGCATTTCCTGTCTCCGAGACACACAGCTGGAAACATCTCCCATCGCAGAAGACATCCAGGTGTGTCTCCACGTAGCCTCCATCGTCAAAAAGGCGTCTCTCATTGTTAGTTTTTTTTTTGAAACTTCATTTCCTCCTGCCATTTTCGCCCAACACGACTTTTTCTGTGATTTTTGTGATTTTTTTGGATGGATTTTAGGGCTTTCCTCATTTCTGTCTTTCAGATTTCCTTGGCAATCCAAAACATACGAGTCCAATGGATACAAGTCCAAAGCATTGACTGTTACAGAACCTGTTAACTTTATCTTCCATGGTTTGTTCAAATTTTCAAATAAAAGATGAAAGCTTATTTTAAGAAAAATGAACATTTGAGATAGAAGCATGCATTTTAAAGAAGCAATACCATACAAAAAATGCAAAACATCTACAATAGCAATGGGGTATCATTAAATTTAGTTTTAATTTATATTTATATGTGAAATAGCAATGTGAGATATTTTCAGTTTTAATTTTAGCAAATTATTAACTTATATTAAAAAATAAATGGCATCTCCAAGTACCATCTCCTATTTTCAAAAACAGGCATACTGGTACCAGTACCAGTACCGATCTCCTGGCAACCTTGAAAAGAACATTAAGATTATACACTACAAGGCCAAAATAGCAAGAAAGAACGGTCACTAACCAGATCAGTGCCACTGGAATACGAAACCCCTGCTCCTGAAGATGCAAAATTAACACCCTACATCATATTCTCCATCATTCCATCCAATCCAAGATATGTGAGAACGAATGGCAGCCACATGAACAGAGTTGTAAGACACACAATTACAGCAATTCAATACTTCGCTTATACATAATATGCTGGACCTAAATTTCACGGCCATGAATATCAAAATTAAAGAAAAAGAAAATGAAACAAGAAGCCAAAGATCAATTTACATTCCCAAATAGTCCACAGTGAGCAGCCATTGGAGAATCTGCCAGTGGGCATGTGGGCATCAAAATCCCTGCCATAGAGAGGCATTTTAGCTCTCGCAAAAGTACCCAAATAGATATTGTTTCCAAAATCTACAGTAGAGTCGGGAAAATGTAAAAAGCAGGAAAAAGTGACCCAGATTCTGTTTCCGGTCTAGTATTTCTTCATTGCTTTTGCTTGCAGCAACAGCTGTTGAAGCAGGGAAATCATTTGTTCAGAGAAGAAGTATTTCTTCATTGCTTTTGCTTGCAGCAACAGCTGTTGAAGCAGGGAAATCATTGTTCAGAGAAGAATACATTCAATACTGTGAATTTGTGAGTGGAATGGAAGTGTCTAGAACATTGGTGGGCTTAAATTAACCAGTTCACTCCTTGTCAAAAATGAAAAAAAAATTGGAAATTTTGCCACACTTTTTCTTTCAGTACAGTCACAGGTTCCTCATCTCTTTCCAGCAGAAAGTAGATTTCCATTTCATACGCCAAAAAATATTTAATGAGATGAGATGTGTGATGCTGACTTCTACCACCACTAACAGAAAAATGTGGCCTGCATGTATTGGAAATCTGTAGGCTAGATTGATTTAAGAGTTTCATTTAATTGTTACTGCCAGTGTCCATTTTGAAAAAATAGACAAAAATCTTTAATAGAGTTGGATCTCCACCTTCAAATGCAAAAAAAATTAAAGCAGATTTTCATCTATGCACTAACTGTTCGCAGCAACAACCAATAGCAAAGATAAATGATTCATTTGAAATTATTGAAAAAAATAATTAAATAAAAACTATAGGGTTGTTGGACAACTTTATTTAATTACACATTTTGATTGGATAAAAAAGTCACAAAAAATTGCATCCAATGAATGCATTAGTATACCTGCCTACTGGGAGGAACTAATAATTCTTGAAAGCAATTACTCAAAGAAAACAGTCCATGATAATGGTATATTTCACTAGCAAATTTATGCATCTGGTTTGTATCAAAAAATGGGATGTCCATTTTAACAAGTTAAAATGAAATATTACACATAATTGCCATGAAAGAAATAACCAATAAATACCATCGTAAAGTATTAATTTTCTTACAGAGTGAAAGACAAAAACAGGTTATTATCATTTCCTTTGGCTTTAAACGGCAAGCAAACATATCGTTACTAAACATGATCTCCCACCAATAAACAGGGCAAAATAAGGGCATCCCACAATATGCTGGTTTTTCACTCGCACCATCTCACTTCTTGTTGCTTTACCTTGAACATTTAATTATATTTTAAAAGGACCGATTCAATTAACATGGCAATTGTTTTACAATTGAACAATTGCCATGGTCACATCTATATATCAAACTGCACAAAAAAAAGTTCTCCCCGTACCTATTCAGCAAATGAAACTCCTTTGAATTCCTGTAAACATCACCTTTTAGAATTGTCTGAATCACCAACAGGATTTTTTTGGACCAGAGATAGAAGTCTTTGCCCACCACCATTTCCCCACACACTACCACCAGATGAGTTTTGACTGCTCTCACTCATTGAAAAATCGGCTAAATTAACTCTTTGAGATTTAGATGTCTTCTTTTTCTGCTTTTCTTTTCCTCCACGACTCGGTTCCTTAATTTTGCCACCAAGCCTCTCTGACCCACAGACAAGACAAAGCATGCTATGTGGACTGTTCAGTAGAGTGCATACATTGCACGCCCATTTTTCACCAAAGGATGAATTTAGTTTGTCAGGTACAGGGGGTGGCCTTTGATGGTGATCAGCTTGCTCGTCAGAGGAAGAACCACTAGCTCCGGACACTTTATTAGAAGCATTGGTTTCCCATGGCTTAGATTTTACTTTCGCAGCCCGGTACCCATCCTTGGATAGTACCTCTAATTCATCAGATGTATTTCCCATGCAATGAGCAGAGTCTGAAACCGAACTCGATGTTGCATCCTCACTACAATTGGCATCAACATTCTTTCCCTTCCTATGATTGTTGATGTTATTTGATGTATTCAATCTCCCAATCTGACTTGTGATTTGACTTACAGCACTCTGCGAATTTTTCATCGCAACATTGTTAGCCTCTAGAAGTTCTCTTTGCTTATCTTTATCAGGACATAACCTTGCTAGCTCAAGTACAAGATGTGACAAGCCCAGCTGTGAAATATGTGTATGATACTTTCTGGCACTGATGGTACCATTACGAAATTGAGCAGATAAATCTTTAAATGCCGCAAATTGTTGTTCATCACCTCCCAAACCTGATTGAATACTCTCAATTAGTGCTCTGTTTGCAGCACGTGTCTCCTCCACACTTAGCAGAGGTGCATTGTCTGTAACAGTGCTTTGATTTTCAGTTCCAGATAGAGTTGGCACGTTCTGCCTCACTAAAATAGGAGGAAACTCATCTGGCTTTGGCACCGTCTCTCTATCATTTACAATAGCAGACACTCGTGGATGTGCTCCACTAGCATTAGTCATTACTGGTCTTTCCAAATGGTTCATATTCCGATTATTTATCAGATTGACATTTGTCCGATTGACAGTTGTCTGACTGACAAATGAACTTACAGACTGTGAGGAGGAAGGCATTGCTGGACCCACAGTCCGTCTTGATCTTGTTGCATTAAGAACTCTCGCATTTCCTTCGAAGCCACGTAAAACTGAAGCCATAGACTTGGCAGACTTCTTTCCCCTGATTTTAGATGTTTGTCCCACATTTTCAGACTCTCCATTAAGGGGAGGGAAGGCAGCATTCTCAAGAGAGGAATTAGGTGCTCTTCGATTCACTGACATACGATACCTGGGAGAAGTCTGCCCTGCATTTTCTGATGCTCCTGGAAGGGGAGGGAAGGCAGATTCCACAAGAGGAGAATTAACTGTTCTTTGACTTACCGCCGTAAGATACCTGGGAGGTGCATTTGCCGATGTAATTGTGGAAGAGCTTGCTACTGCCTCAGAGGAAGGCAATGAAGGCATTGAATCAGGGTTCATAGAACCAACTACATTCTCAGCAGAAGCAGTCAACATAGAATTGTGAATAGCATTCTGTACATTTTGTATCTCAGTGCTAGATAGATTAGCTGCAGAAAGGTGATCATTCATGTTGCGTCCTCGTCCTCGCCCTCGTCCTCTGCTACCTCGATGGGACTCATGCTCATCTCCTGGTCGTCTATACTGAAAGCTAACGGGAATCTGTATAGTAAAACATTCAATCATAATGGTTACCAGATATGTTATACCAATCTCTGCTGAAAATTTTTTGGTAACAGAAAAGTAAAAACTGATGAGACAGGTAAAGCATGTAACAAAAGAATTAGTACATACTTGAAGTGCAGCATTGCGTTGAGAGCGGGACATATTTCCAGCATGTTCAATAGCATTATGCCTCTGAAATTACAATGGCATAATAAATATAGCTTAGATCCTTCCTAACAGAGAATCCAAAAAGAAAATTAAGGCATGTATTTGCCAACATCAGAATTGATAGTAACTGTGCCTACAATAGATTTTAACAGTATTTATAAACAATACCAACCTTCAACTCAGATTCTGATGAAAAAACAATAAATTTTTTTGCAAGGCAATCCGGATTTTCACATAGGAAGTGATCTTGACTGAAGTGTGCCTAAAATAACAACAAAACAGTTCAAGTGATCCAACCTTAGAAAATAATAAAGAACAAATGAAATAATGTGTTATGAACACGTCTCTCCAAGTTTTCATACTGATGGAACCTTACCTCTAAATCATTGTAATTTCGATAATAATCATAGTGCCCAGGGTTTCTTCTGCAGGTTGGAATAATAATTCATATCAGAGCTTGTAAAGAATTGAACCCCAAAACAAGTGATCATGTCTTGTATTGTGCAGAATTATTCTCACCTTTGGCATATGTGGCAAGTATAATGTTCTGTTTGCATATGCATATAAAGTTCATTGTCTCCATAGAACCTTTTCCTGCAAAAATCACAAATTGGATGGCCCATAAAACCTCCTCTTTCTATTTCACTGCCATCCACTTCTGAATCGCCTTTTGATAAATGTCGATCTAGCTGTGCCCGGGTATAAAGCTTCTGTTCGCCAATAAAGACCTGAGTTGATTGTTGGGACAGGCAGCATACCACATGGCAATTAGTTCATATCTGCATTACAAAAAACAATAACAATGCAACAAAAGCTAGCTTATTAACTTTGACAGTTTCAAAATCAATAGGACCACCCTGTCTTGAGATTTGAGATAAAAACCTGGCTCTTTAGTATAACCATGTCACTACAAGGCATGCTATCTTATACAATAAAGTGGTAGAAACCAAAAAATACACAAGTCCTATTGGCCCACAGTCTCCAACTACCTTCAAGGTGTGGCAATTAGCCCACAGTAATCATAAAAATATATGCATTAAATAATAAAAATATACTGACAAATATCCGACATTGTTATACAAGTGCTAAACTACGAATAGACACCATTTACAAGAATCATCCCAAAAATAAAAACCTTGATGATTAATACAAAAGTAAATGAAAACAAATTATGGATTAAAAAGAATGATAAAACTAATGTAAATATTTTGTTGCTATCACATAGAAAATATATAAATCATGAAAAAGGTGGTTTTTAGATCCCGCAATGCATTCTGGATAAATGGAAAGACAGAAAACTGTAGACTCTCTTATCCTCTCTTTTTACTGAACTGCTCATGTAGCTCAAAAGTATCATCATAGTTCACCTTTCGGCCTTCCAGGCATAAGTTGCACATATTAAGTTTATGAACATGATACAAGTGCCTCCTTAACTGATCTATGTGTTTGAACTCTCTATCCCGTTTCTGCAACTCATTTCCTGAATCTTTAGACGCAGAATTTTTTTCACACACACTGCAACTCAACCTGCACATTGCTTTGATCATTTTGTAATGTTGTTCGTCATCAAAATAAGCTTGAGTGTCCGAGTGAAACCAGTAATCACCAACTTTCCCCTCATTTGCACCAGCTGGCAGGGCAATGAAATCCTTTATTGACTTTGTGTAGTCTCCTAAAGCCTGCTCACATGCCATACAGCTCATGATTCATCATGAAATTTATAGAACTTCAATTACTACTGCTACCGTACATAGATTTCTGTTATTCATTCAGAAAGGGTAATATTCTACAGAGAATAGCAACGAATACATACCTTAGTTACAAAAACAGTAGGACACTCTTGTTTGCAAATGCAGCAACATTTGTCATCAAGAATAAACCGCAACCTTGCAGTGCATGTTGAGCATACTTCACTGTGGCCACATGGACCATATGCCAACCACTCAAGTGGTTCTGCACACACAGCACAGCAGTCTTCCATTCCTTTCACAACTGAGTTCTCAGCTGAATCCTGATAACCATCAACAAGTAATATCCATTAATCATCCCTTTGTAACCCGTCAGGCACTAAACAGTATTTATATGAAAGGCAAACAAATATTCAAAAAACATGCAAAGTTTTCTGCCTCTTTCTATCAGTCACTAGATTATCCTTCGACTTGGTGAGGCATACTTGTGGAAGGATGTATCAAATATGTGTTTTAATTTGCAATTAATTAAAAAGGGCTTTTGTTTTGATCAATTAAGAATTTTGCAAATCACAGATGTGGGCTGTCACTCCACAAATAATGATGGTCAAAGAGTCATTATTTATATAGAATTGACATTCAAATAGTAATGTAATATTTTTCTCGGTAGTAGTTATAATTCTCCAGTACAGCAGAATGCAAATTCAATGTTGTAGAAAATAAATAGCTCATATATGTTATATCAATTTAACAAGAGGAAGCATTGCCTGATCCTTGGGATCTTTTTTCAAGGCAGGAAATCTGTCCTCAAGACTTGGAAAACTCCCCGTGTACCCAAAAGTGAGGAACTTAAGCGGATGTCATGCCATGCATATCTTAAGAAGAAACTCCAGTGGGGCTACATGTATTTATTTCAGGGGAGAATTGACCAACTGTCAAGAAAGGCATCTTCCCATCATACAGTGACCCCCATGGTCAAATACAGTGCCCTGTTAATGCAAATAGACCACTTCAAATGCCCTGAATAAGTCCTTTGTACAACAAATTTATTTCACACTCTTTCTCAGTCAGTATACTCAATGGACTCACATGTACAACCAGCTACAACAAAAAAATATTGGGGTAGCAAAGAATCCTGGAAGTTGAAATTGCAACTAAGAACTAAGAACTAAAAGATTAAAAAGGTAAAAGCATAATTAGAAGAAGTAATTCCAAAGAAGATAAACCCCAACCATAATATACAAGCATAAATACGAATAGCCATGTAGGAGGGGGAAGATCTGTCAAGGGAAACAATTACAGAACTCAAGTGATTCCAAAGTTACAACAAATGATGAGTTTCAGTAGGCATCTAAAATAATTTAATGGATGGCTCTATATGTAAGTTGTTCTATCAGGCCCCTCTCCCCTGCTGTCTCCTCAGAAAATTTGGTCTACTGCATGTATTACAGATAATGTTCTCTCTCCACAAGTGTGAGAAGGTTTCCCAAAGGGTGCAACAATAATCATGACACTTTCATTTTGTAGGGAAGAACATTAATGGCAATTCTGCACGTATCCTACTTTTTTAAAAAAGAAAAAATATTAAATACTTGGAAGCAGTTTAAATTATGTGAAACGTTATCATTACATTTTGAGGGCTTCTATGATTTCAGCTAAGTATAGTTTGACCTAAAAAGCTTAGCTGTAATATTGACCCTAACCCCAGAAATGAAAGCCTGGGTACCTCTACAGTTTATCTTTTCACAGATTGTATAGGTTCCAGTTCACAATTAGCAGATAATGATATAATACCCCAACCTTCAAACAAAACCTCTCTACTGTCAACATATCTAATAACAACCCAGTAAAAAGAGATGAGAATCTAGGTCCATACTAAAGATAAATGCCATGCTAAAATCATGGAATATTATTATATTAATAATAATAGTAGAAAAAATGTAATAGGTACATCTTCAAGGGATGGTGGTTGTGTAATCATAATGAGACCAGTTCATTACAGCACGTTCGAATCCCTGCCACCGTGCTAAGACAGTCCATAACCCCAGAAGACATACCATAACGTTGTGGTGCAACGATTATGTGGACCACTCAAGCATGACCCATCTTTACTTTTTGAACAACCCTCACCCCTATAAGGCAGCCCATATCTCTAGCAAACATGATGAGGTTATAGTTGAATGATCTTGTGGTATATCCTCACCCCTATAAGGCAGCCCATATCTCTAGCAAACATGATGAGGTTATAGTTGAATGATCTTGTGGTATATAGGAGCCCAATCTATATTTAAACTTTCAGTCTTACTCACTGCAACAGCAGACATGGTGAGGACGTGGTGGAATGATTCTGGACTATATTCAAGGGTGACCTATTCACAGTTGACCCTAACCCCAGAAATGAAAGCCTGGGTACCTCTACAGTTTATCTTTTCACAGATTGTATAGGTTCCAGTTCACAATTAGCAGATAATGATATAATACCCCAACCTTCGAACAAAACCTCTCTACTGTCAACATATCTAATAACAACCCAGTAAAAAGAGATGAGAATCTAGGTCCATACTAAAGATAAATGCCATGCTAAAATCATGGAATATTATTATATTAATAATAATAGTAGAAAAAATGTAATAGGTACATGTTCAAGGGATGGTGGTTGTGTAATCATAATGAGACCAGTTCATTACAGCACGTTCGAATCCCTGCCACCGTGATAAGACAGTCCATAACCCCAGAAGACATACCATAACGTTGTGGTGCAACGATTATGTGGAACACTCAAGCATGACCCATCTTTACTTTTTGAACAACCCTCACCCCTATAAGGCAGCCCATATCTCTAGCAAACATGATGAGGTTATGGTTGAATGATCTTGTGGTACATAGAAGCCCGATCCATATTTAAACTTTCAGTCTTACTCACTGCAACAGCAGACATGGTGAGGACGTGGTGGAATGATTCTGGACTATATTCAAGTGTGACCTATTCTAAAATATTGAACACCCTCTCTTCCTCCGTCCTTCCCTCCCCTATACCATAAGATAGCCCATACCTCTAGCATATGTATGGTGAGGTTGTGATGTGATGATTCAGCAGTGTAAACATGTTTACAATTCAAAAACCCTTCATTGCAATAATGACTAGCATACATATAGTGAAGATCAGGTGGCGAGGTTGAGGAGTAAAAATTGTACAATACATTTAAGTGTGACCCATGTTTAGACTTTGAATCCCAACAACTAAACAAGGCAGCCCATAGCTCTATCCCACATGTAGTGAGTTTATAGTATGGTAACTATATGGTACATTCGAACATAACCCAAAACTTACATTTCAAATCTACTCCCCATAATAAGGCAGCATATAACTCTTGCAGCCATGAGGTAAAATTATACTGTAATGATTACCTGCTACATTCAAACATAACCCATGCCGACACATCCAAAGTTATAGTGTAACGATCGTGTGCTACTACATTCAAATATAACCCTTGCTTAAGCATAAAATCCCCAATCTCCTCAGCATAATGGGTCATGAGAGTGTAACCCGTGTTCCCAAATCTTACGAACGTTGTTCAAGCTTGCCCCCACACCCATAACCCACGCAAAATTTAGCATCCAGAAAATTTAATACATCATTCATGATTAAACAACCCAATTGGCATACCAATCGTGAAGATGTACCCGATTACACGATGCAATCATACAAATCTATAACCCCAACATCAAGCAAAACTCTTCAGAAAAGAAATTATATAAGTTTTTTTTAAAAAGTGGCAAAAAGACATCCGGAACTATAAAAGAGAACTTACAGAAAATCCTCCGATCAAAGTTGACTTGCTGATCTGTAGATCGATAAGTTAGTCGGAAGAAAGCCCTAATTCAAACAAGCCGCGACGAACAGGAGAGAGAATAAACCCGAGCAATTCAATTGATTTAGCGTTATGAGAGCCGATCACTCCAAAATGTTAGGGGACAATTGTCAGAATTTCAAGAGGGATTCTGCTATTTATACCCGAGATGAAATTATGGAAACCCTTTTCTTCTTTTTCTTCAATTTACCGATGTAAATGTGATTTTATTTTCTTAATTCGATAATATGATGTATGTCCTCGTGTTCAATTCCGATGTTACTAGTTGTTTTAGTTTGAATTCTTCTTTGATAATATAAAGACAAGGGTTTTGGCTTTGGTGTATAACGCAAGGGATTTTTTCTGTTTCTTTTTTAAAGCTGTTCTACCTACCAACGTACATGGTTACCTTTCGGTCTCTTCTTTCCATACTTTTTCAACTTTTAATTCAACTAGTATTACATCTATGTTAAAAGTTATTTTATTTTACATTACAAAAATTTTAATTACGATGTTTTTATATTTAAAATATATTATTTTATTTTATTTTTATTTGTGTTTATGTAAGAGTTGTTTTATTTATCATTTCAAAATGTAAGTATTGATTTTAAACATGGTTTCAACCCAATATCACTACAAGATCATACTAAGATTATATTGTATTTAGGAGCAAGATAAATTCTTTTCTTTTTGGTTATTTCCAATTTAAAACTTTGATGTTGAATTTTTTTATTTGTTAGAAATCTCTTGAATCCTCTTGGCTTCTAGTAAATGCCTTTATCACTTTCCTATATCTGATAAGTCTCTATGAGTCATTTATATTGTTGTTCTACCCAAGGCTTCCTTAAATAGACATTCTCTTTTTCATCATGTTTAATGGTAGGCCTATGATAAAGGAGAATGAACTATATTTCTTAAAAGTTTGTTACCTAGTATATAGTTCTACTTTATATGCACAAAGATTGCATTGTTTGGGGTATTTTGTCAAAGAGTTTACTACCTTGTTTATGCCTCCAACAATAAAGTTCTTATAACCTTTATATTTTTGTCGGATGACCTAACCAGTTTCAAAACTCCCATTTTGGATATATGTTGGAAGAATGTTGACCTTTATTCTGATATTTGCATTTGCTTGCAAATTCCTAAAACCCTTTCCAAAATATGAATGAAGTAAATAAACAAATTGAGAACGGAATAAAAATAAAAATTTAAAATTTAAAAAAGATTATGTAATTGCCCTATGGGTTCAATTATATAATTGAACCTTTATACATGATTGGGAGATGCCACTATGTGTCATGTTTTTAGTGATAATGTTAAATAGCCAAAGGGAGTTGGCTCACATCTTCCTTCTATCGTTTAGCCCCTTGGTTATCATATCTTCTCAAATCAATGTTAGCCATAGGATCTTATCAATACTTATCAGTTTAGGTGTGAAGTTCATAGGGCATGAAGAAAGCTTATATGTATGCCTATGTTAACATGTCTTTAACATTATTGATTGAAGTGTGTACACATAGGTATTCACCAAGCTCTACATTACAAAAGGTCTAATCAAATGGCTCCACCTAGACATTAAAAATGAAGTGTGGTGGGCCCATTCCATCTTACTTGGCACTCGAGTGTTTTTTACACTATGAAGTATTTAAATACTACATGTTGCATGAGGGGTGAAACAACTAAATGTAACGGCTGACATCTTTATTTAGCCCATTCAATCCTACATCTTAGATCTCCCAATGCTTATTTCAAGCTATGGGATATATGCATTATTTTAACGAAGAATTTAAAATGTTTGTAACTAAACATAATAACTTATGCCTAGCACCTTGCCTTTTCATTGTTTGATTGACATCATAGATTTCAAAGTGGAACATAACTTATTAAGGACTAGCTCACATCATCTTAGATGTGAAACTGATAGATGGTCGATACCTAAAGAGGAGTGGGAAAAGAGAACATGCCTATTTTGCAACAAGGACATGGTGGAGACTGTTAGGATTAAGGTACCATCAACCTTTGTAAATCCTATGTAATTTATTATTCCTATTATTGTTTGTAAATCACCCATAAGGGATGAAAGGTTTCACCAGCAGTGATCTTGTTTCAGCCGCATGTTTATATCCGGTACCTGATGCTAATTCATTCACGATGAGGGGTCGCAGGGGGGTTTCCCCCCTGCAAGCGGTCCGGAGGGATCATCCCCCCAGCAGGGGGTCCGAGGGTTGCGCACCCTGGTGGGGGTTCTGGGGCAGTGCCCCCAAAACCACATTTTATTTCTATTTTATCATTGTAAATCTAGATCGTTCGTCATTAGGTCACAGATCTGACGGTCGATATTATGTCAGTTTTCTTGCCCTAGAAGGCAACCCCCTTTTATAACCTGATTTTTGTACTACATTTTTAGCAGAGTTGAGAGTAACAGGTGCCGCTGGATTGAAGACAGAAGAAGAGGAAATGCATGTATTGTAATCTCATATTTGAAGATAATACAACTTGGAGCCTCTTTTCTTGGTGGAGGTTTTCTCCACATTACATACTATGTTATGTGTTTAGTTCTTAATGCATGTTATTTCTGTGTAGTGGGTTTTATTTCTGTTGCAATCTCCATTGATTCTACATTGTTTAGAGGACATAAATAAGGTTTGAATCAGATTTCTATTGTGTGGTTTGCACCTTCATTTTTAATAGATACAGAATGGCACTTCATCATGGAGTGCTCAACATATAGTGACATACATATCAATTATGAAGACACCTTGAGAATTAACAATTTAAGCACCCTATTTGAGGAGGCAAGGTTGGGAAAAACCACAAATTTCTTCATCAAAATTCACTACAGAAGATCTGATTTCAAAAGGAGATTACAAACTTTATAAGGCTTTGGTGTCCTATTTCTCAATGGCGTTGTGTGCTGCTCCTGGTCCCATAAGCTACTTTGGCCTCGTGGACTTTATTAAAATATTCCATTTCCATTTCCAATTCTCATGAGTAGTTAGCATATGGAGTAGGTGATGAGATAAAAACAACATCATCCTAATTTGACCAAATTACCCCTTTTATACAAGTCAGCTGACCTAATTATGCCAATATATTAAAGCTCTTATGATAAATATTATTTATTTATAAACAAATAGCGTATAAAGCTTTATTCTTAATTTGATTAAGATTTGACTGCTAACGTTGACAAAGTGTTGTGTAAAAGATCTATTATTGCACAAACATGACTCTGAAGTAACGAAGTGGAGAAGGCACCCATTCAATGAAGACAAGAGTAATCAGCGCTGGAAGTTGGAAGCTTCAGAAGAGAAGGAAACCAATAGTTAGAAGTCTTCAGTTACTTTATGATTCTCCTCTCATATAGCATTTTCTTTACTTTCTTGTTATTTACAAACAACAATACATTTAAGCTCCCACTCGGAGCCTCCTTTATTACACTTCAAGTCAAACTTTTTAAAGTAGTTTGTTATATTTTCAATTACAAGACTTTTTAAGTGGTAATTATAAGTCGCCCTAGATTTTTGGCATGATCAGTAGATATATAAACCTCATGTTTTTATTATGAAGACACACAATGATAATAGAATGTTATGAATTTCTTAAAGTCAATAAGTTTTCTGCGTATATTATTTCATATAAGCTATGAATGGATTTATGGTGTCACTATTCTGATATGATCTGAAGTAGTGCAAGTATTCCGGAGAGCTAGTCACTCATTCGGATTAGGAAATAGATAAGTATTTGTTTTCATGTTATATGAATGTGTTATTGTAATTCTTGTTAATGTTATTAAAATATTGTCTGTCATTTAATATGTGGTAGTTAGTCTATGATAGCCTGTAGGATTCGTGTTGTAATAATTGTTCAGTAAAATTTAGAAATTGTTTATAGTTAGAATTTCATAAATGTTGTTAAACACATTCTAAAGTTCTAAAATTTTTCCTCACTGTTCAATGGTCAAAGAGTTTTGGAGCTCTGTTGTGGTTAAAGGTTCTAAAATTCTATAGTTGCATGAATTCCTATTATAAGTATAGTTTAGTTCTTGTTTTCTTCTACAAATTTACAAAAATGTTTCCATGCTTTCATAAATTAGGTTCATATGTTTTCTCTAGTATAGAATGCTGATGATTTTTAGATAATTTATTAATGCTTTCTTTAGTATAAATTTCGATGTTTTCTAGTTTTATTGTTTGCAAGATTCATTTAAGAAAGAATATCAGAAAATTGATGCTAAAGTGAGATACTTAAACCTCCTCTTACATATAGCCTTGAACACTATTCGGTTGATAAACTGATATATTTCAATTAAAGTACAAGGTTCAACGATACCCTGTCAGTATGTGCTTGTCTCTTTCTCTCCACTTGCATTGTCATGTCTTCTTATGGGGATGACACATAGGTTAGGGCTCGGATTAACTTAACAACCCATCTCAAGTATGAAATATTCTCGATGGCTCATTTGAACATGATATTTTCATGCAAACTCAGTATATTGTGAACCCAATACTTAAAGGTTGCAAGGAGTATAAAGTTTATCTATGGGTAAGTGCAAAGAGATGAGGGACTAAAATGTCACCACATGACTTTTTAGTCCCATGCAAGATGAAACATGAGCACGTTATAACACGCTCGTGTTTTATGTTGTATAAAGTAAAAAAAAAGCAAACACAACAAAAACTCGCGGCCATTCTTCATATTTGCAAGCAAAAATAGTCACAAGAGCAGGAGCGCATTGCAGGAAGGATAAATCAAGCAAGTTAGAAGTGTAATCAATGTTTTCACCATGCCACCTCGCCAATACCACTTCTGAAGACGTCGTGAATGAAATGTAGAGGGTGTAGCAGCTGAAGAAGGTAGGGTTTGGTTGATTTATGTGAGTTTGAAAAAAAAAATTTACTTTTGCAAAGTTTGATTTTTTTTATGTCGAATTTACAGTCAATGAGGCACCACAGAACACTAATCCAACAGAGGAGGCTAAAAACAATCCCCAAAACCCTCAAAACCCCACCTTCATGTCCTTACAATGAAAGAGACACACAAGACAACTATTTAGGGCAAATTGAAGAAAATAAAAAATATCTTCAAACCCTAATTGAATATTTAAATAGTCCAAGTGCAAGCATCGATTGTAGGAGAACGCTTGCCAAGTCATTAGAGGTGATTGTTTCTCACATTGAATCAGTGACAAACCAAATCACCGAATGGAATGACTATAGGGAGAGGTGTCGGCAATACTATGTTGACAAATTATCTTACGAATAAATGAAGGATCTAAAAATTACAAAATCTGCATTATGTTCACAATTTTTCAATTCTAAAACTGGCCAAACATTAGAAGAGACTTGCAAATGTTTCCCGATTCATTGTTGTAGGAATGAAGATATATCCCAAAACTTTTGGGATAGATGGTACATGGTGTTTGACGAGCGTCCATGTAACAACAATGAGGTGCCACAATATTTCTTGAGGAAACTCTATTGTGAGTTCGTCCTCGAGAAGATTCCTAATTATTTTGACATTTGAGAGTTCCAAGGTAGAGGTGGTGGCTCTACCCAAGATAGAGAGGGAGCACAGTGAGACCCCTGACGAGGCCAGCACATGTGTCACTCCCTTCAACTTTGAAGGAGAGTGTTGAGGTGGAGACACTGCATTCATTGAGTTCTCTCACGCAGTCTCTAGCATAGCACGGTGATAATCTCACCCAAGCTGATGAGGGTGAGAACAGCAGGCATCATTTGTCCCCACATCTTTGTAGTTCATGTGGGAACTTGTACGATTATGGGATACAGGACTCGCGGCAGGACTCTCAGTAGGATGTTGCGACGCAAGGGCAATAGCCAGTTATGGAAACATCCATATTTTATGATCTTATTCTCACAGATGATGTATTACATCATACATTTAGTATTGACTCTCAGGTAATTTTTTACAAGGTTCATCTTGATTTAATATATTTGTATTTGAAATTTGTAATTAATTTCATATGATTATCTATATTATAAGTCAAAATTAATGTGTGGAATTGTTTGTGCAATGAAATTCCAAGGTTAGAGTCTTCATCCTGCCTTTGTTAGTTGTCCAGTGGCAGGTTATGAGAGGAGGTCAAGTCAACAGGTATGTAATTTATCACATGATTGTAAATATAGTACATATATTAATGGTAATCTTATTTAGTGACAATTTGATAATTTCAACAAGGAGCTTCACCAGCACCTCCACGATTTCCTCAGTCCCCTGGATGCAAAACCACTTTTACGAAGGTAAATTTAACCATTTGTAATCATTATGCATTTAAATAATGTTATGTATCTATTTTGGTCAAATAACCTTGAACTTTATTTTCAAATGTTGAATACGGAGACTCCTCCTCATCTTTGTGAGTTAGCAGAGGCAGGCATTGTTGCAGCTGTGTTGTCTTCAAATCCTTTGACTGAGGTATGAGCCAGTAACATGTAAATGTCAGTTTGTATTTCTTGTTTTATTTCATGTCATTTGATGTACATAAATGATATTTATGTTTAGTCAATTTTGCTTCTTGATGCTTCTCACAGGAGGTCGCAACTCCAACCCATCCAGCTACGGATGAAGAGAGAGAAAAGATGATCGAGAGGGATCATCAGCTAGCAGTAAGTGATTGATTACATATGTGATGTTATATATTTCATGTTTTCTATATTAATGTGCATATTGTTTGATTGTATTAACAAGTGGAGCTGCAAAAATCTTTGTCGAAGAGGTCTAGTCGACGGGAGAGAGAGGATGAGTCACTGATTGGCTCTCCATCTTCATGGCCAAGTAAGGGCCGCAAATTATTTCATAACAGTTCATATGAAACTAGATTTTGGGACATTTTTTTGTATGCCTAGATGGCTTTGTATACATACTTTTGTATGTTACTGATGTATATCTTTGTATATGCCTGTATGGCTTTGTTTGTACATGTCTATATGGCTTTATATATAGACTAGATGTTATGTTCATGACATTATGTATATGACAGTTTACATTAAATATTTAATATGATGATTAATTATCATTATAGGAATTTGGTTTTTCACGTGCCAATTGAATTTACTTGAAAGTTTATAAATCCTTTTCAAATAATCCATTTTGTGCATATCTTGCAATCATTGCATTCCATGAGACTATGCATTTCTTTGAGGCATCATGTCAAATAGTTCACGTGCCTTGTGTTGAAATTAGGGCAAACAACTGAGAGGGGGGGGGTGGTGAATCAGTTGTCACAAAACTTTTATCCTTTAATGTAATTAAACTTCTTTACCACTTAATAACAGATGAATGATATAACCATGAAAGCATGAATCAACAACACATGAGCAGAAACAAAATCAACACACATAACACCAAGATTTTTACGTGGAAACCCGATTAAGGGAAAAACCACGGTGGGGGTTAACCCACAAGATTTATTCTTTGTTAAAAGAATAGAAAATGGGGAAGGCACATGCCTTCAGGGCACACTGCCCAGAGCTCACTGCTCCAAGAGGCTCACTGCCTATAGAGATTTTTATAAGTTTATCACAGAAAGATTTAAACTGGAAAACAACATCTTCTTCATGCAAAGGTCAGTTCCATTGATGCGCACAATACTTCTGCTCTTCCCCCTAAACACTTCTTTGCTAACTGCTCATCCTTTACTGCTCTTTCTCTTTTGCTCTTCCTCTTCTCTACTCTGCTTTTCTTCCTTTCTTATGATCTTGTCATTTTCGCACAAGGATGATTTTCCACAACTCAACCACACGTATTTATATGCTTCATTGACCTTGGAATAAACATCAAGGTCGGCACTACAAACATCTAACTTAATGTGAATCACTATATTGTCGACCAAACATAGCTGGGATCCAAATCTTCCTCGAACAACATGCCACGCCTCAGAGAACTTCTCTTAGATCATCCCCAACATGCATCATGCATTTGGTCAGCCAAGACTGGAAAGAATAGCAACACCCAAGGATAAATCTTCATCCACGAGCTCAATCCTCAATGCGGACCACCAACACAACAAGAACCCGATTCACAACCACCACAAGCACAATGAAATCAACAGGAACAACCACACCGCCTCAGATCACCAGAACCACTTGCACCTTCATCTGGGAACTCAAGAACACCAACTATCATGACTGTCACAGTAGAAAGATTGCTTGCAGACCTCCAAACCACGAACCACTTGAGTTGAGTATACACATTGATATCCCAAACACACCTCTAGATCCACAGATCATAGTATTCCAATGCGGATCGATCTGGACTAGATTACTGTCATTCTATCACCTCTAAACAACTACAAAACCTGGTTCTACTCAGATGGCCATAACTTCGCCAATTCTCCATGCAAACCTCTCAAATCTTGACTGGAGCAACTTCAAACAATCATCTACAAACCCTTTAATCTACAGAATCTGGGGAATGCGGAGCAAACTACTTTACTTGAACTGCATTGTCTTCACTGTCTCTTACAGAGAGATATGTAACTCACTTGTTTCTTTCAGAGAGGCTAATTTTCTCAATATCCTTAGCATACAAGTCTTCTAGAATGGGATATAGTTGACACCAATGACAACAAGGATATGTTGACATCAATGACAACACCGATTAGGCACATATTTGCAACACCTTGTTTATGCTTCCACACTTTGCATACATGTCTACGAGGGCAACTGCAAATACAACATGTGAAAAAAATCCTATATCCTTTATGCTTTGATGGTTGTCCAAACCCTGTTCCCCAAATCTCATTTTGGCATAGGCAAGGAGGATGTTGGATAAGGTTGTGCAATTTGGTTTTAGACATGCCAATTGCATTTGGTTGAAAGTTTCTTTTGTGCATTTGCTTGAAAGTTTCTAAAGCCTTATGAAAAATCTATTTTGTTAATAGCTTGCAATCATTGCATTCTATGAGATGACATTTCTTTGAGGCATCATGCTAAACAATTCACGTGCCTTGTCTATGCTTCCACACTTTGCATACATGTCTCCAAGGGCAGTTGCAACTACAACATCTAACAAAATTGCCATATCTTTTATCCTTTGATGGATGTCCATATCGTGTTCCAAAGATTCCATTTTGGCATAGGCAAGGAGGATACTGGCTAAGGTTGTGGAATTTGGCTTTACACCCACCAATTGTGTTTGCTTGAAAGTTTATAAAGCCTTATCAAAAAAATCCATTTTTTGCATATATTGCAATCATTGCATTCCATGAGATGGCATTTCATTGAGGCATCATGTCAAACAGTTCACGTACCTTGTCTATGCTTCCACACTTTGCATACATGTCTACTAGCGCAGTTGCAATTACAAGATTTGACAAAATTCCCATATCCTTTATGCTTTGATGGATGTCCATACCATGTTCTTGTTGTCGATGAGGATTGCAACCTTATGCAAAGCTGTGAAACTCTGCAATCCTTCGAAACATGGGGACAAACTCAGGCTGTGGGTGACTTATAATGAGTTTGAACCTCCAAATTATGGGTTGGTTCCCTTAAAATATTCTATTTGAAACTATGATTTCTATTTTGGAAAAGGGTAAGAAGGAAAACTATAAGGTAATAAAGCTGTAAAATTTGGTGATGCACTTAATAAGGATAGAAAAATGCAAATCTGGCTCACAATAGATTTCAAAAATCTAACCCACACAATCCAATCTTGGCATAAATATCACAAAAATATTTCTAAGGAAGGCTGGAAGATAAACTCTTTATGAAGGAAAAGGATTTTACACAACATGAAAGAACTATTTTTAGTAACACAACCTAAGACCTATGATATCACTGTGCTTAACACTCACAAGTAAGAATGAGACAATAATTTTAAAGGTTTTGATAATTAAACACAATAAAATTTCATCAAATCACTCCTTCAAGTAGCATCAAATGGAAAGGCAAACACTTGATTCTAATGAAAAATAAAGGAAAATATTGCATGGAGAACAAAGAAATTAAACCTGTAACCTGCTGTAATCTCTATAAAATTTGTAAATGAGTTACAAAACCTCTTTCTCTCTCAAAGTACAAAGAGCAAAAAGGCAAGAACTAGCAAAAACTAAGTTTTGCTTTACAATATATAGTTTGCTCTCTCTTAGAGGCATGAAAAATAGAAATGCAGCTAACTGCCTCTCTAAAAATAATCTCTCATAAGTGATCCACGAATAAAACCAAGAAATCCCTAAAAATGAGGGTCCAATCTATCACAAATTGAGCAAAAATAGCTCCAAGTTGATCCTCTCCATATGTTTGACCAAGAAGTTGACCAAAACTCCTCAAATTGCTCCCCAAATCATGCAAAAAGTCCCTAAATGGCCTCAGTTAACTCAACTCATCAATTTGCATGATTTTGCATTTTGCAAAATTGATGTGAGTGAATAATAAAGTAATTAGGGTAATTGCTTTATTATTAGTTACAATTTGCACTATTTTTTATTTTACAACTTGTGAAAAATAATAAAGTAATTTGTAGAATATTACTTTTTATATTTTCTTACATTGATTTATTTGTAAAATCATGCATGATGAAAGAGAAAATAATCTCCTTATCTCTCCAATTACACTTGCCTAATTTGCATGATTTGAGCAAAAATAGGACTTAGAAGAAAACAAAAAATCCCCTTTTATCTCCATGTGAGAAAAACCTCCTAGTTTGCATGATATGTGCATTAAGGCAAAAATTTACTCTTATCACTCCACATGCAATATCAAATTCCTTTACAAGACACTTAGGCATAAGAAATACCCCTTATCACCATATTCGATCATCCTTTTAATGATGTCGATTACCTTTGACCTTGGAAACAAAAGCAAGAATCACCCCTGTCGGCTTCTCCAAACAATGATCATTAGGAATCATACTTTTCAAGTCTTGGACCCCGGAAGCATTGGATAAGGAAATGATTTGTTTTGCTAAGTCAAAAATCAAAAAAGATGAAAGCAAACTTTGACAAAAGTAGTGAGTAACCCTAAAATTCAACTCATTTTCATTTTGCATATTCTTTGTTTGGCCGCTCTGCAACTTCTCCATGGCCGACTGCTTAGGGTTTGAGGCTTCTGGTCTTTTCTCCATATTCTAAGCTCGATGGTCAAAACCTTGTATTTCCTGTGCAAGAAGGAATGTAGGAACTCGGTGAGTATAGTATTTAAAACTTTGACTGGCATATTTCATTACTTTCTATAATTTTTTGGCTTTAATGGCCGCGGCCATACCTCCACTTTCCTCTGCAACAATATTTGACATTGTTCTTTTGATTTTCCTGTGTTTAAACCTTTGCAAATGTGACAAAAAAAAGTAAGAAACCTCAAAAGAGGTCATGGCCATGATGACTTCTCTCTACAAATGAAAGGTGAGTCTCTTCTCTCCTTTACTGTAGATTCTTTACATCACTATAGACTCAAAAAAAAATGATGAGGGTTTTGAAATTTTGTCAACTGGGTATCTTTGCTTTTGATAAAACTACTCTCCTTCTATCATGGCCGTGACATTATATGTATTATGTAGCATATACTTTGACTTTTGATGCAAATATTTGAGGTTTTCTAAAAAATGAAAAGAGGGTTTCATCTCACTGTGCACAGAAACTCCTCCATAGCTACGGTTATCTTCTTTAGTTTGCTTCCTGTAGGTATTTTCTTTGATAGAAGACAAAAAGATGACATGAGGGTTTTGAAAATATGAGATGGGTATCTCATTTATATCATTAAGAATCCTTCTCTGTCGCGGCCATGGCAGCATATTATCTTTGTAACTCTTTTGTACTGTATGAAAGGAAATAAGATAAGGGTTTCATTTTTTTTTACAATGAGGGCTTCAACTTTTAAAGCATAAAAATGCTTTCCCTGTCACGGCTTTGCCAGAAGATGCATTGTTTTACTTCCTTTCCTCTGTAAACACAAAAGATGATATTAAGGTTTCAAGATCTGAGCAAGGATTTCATATTTTAAGCATAAAAATGTTATTCTTTGGCATCTTTCTCTTCCGATATCCTTCTATATTGTGTATTGACTGGATATAAAAAAACAACCTTCTCTTTAACAACTTTAACCTGGTACTCAAAAGATATTATCAACACTTGAATTTAATTCTCTCCATGACTATTTTTTAAGGTGGCTTGTTGTAGTTGTAGCTCTTCATGATGCTAGGTCTCGATCATTCATTTCTTGTTGACTGTAACTATGCATGATATGAGGAAAAACATGAATCTCTTTACCTGTGCATGATAGAAACATGACTGTAACTACAAAATCTTCACAAAAGTTGGAAATTGTGTCCTTTATTTCACCTTCTGAGCATAAGGAAACTCCTGATTATGAATATCATGTATGTGATGTTATTTGAGCCTATTGATTTGCACTTGTCTTCTTTATTTGATGTATTATTTTCCATTTATGTCTGTCATAGTCAATGATGCATGTATCATCTATCTTCCACTGTAACACCATATGATACAATGCTTTGACATCTTCAGAGACTCTAAGGTATTAAATGATACAAGACTTTGGCACCTTAAAGGCATTATTTTGTTCTCTTATATTCAGCTGTAGCTGAGTACTTTGAACTCTTGTAGCATTCATTTGTATTGGAGCATACACTTGTCAGCTGTTCTTTTCATTTAATCATAATCAAATGATGCTTCTATTTGATCACAATTTGTCCTTAATTTCATTTACATGCTTCTGTCATATCTTAAGTCTAATTTTTATTTACAACTAATTTCATTTACAACTGATCTTCATTTTTGCTTTGTCAAGACATCAACCTGTTCACTGAATGCAATAACTTTAAGTTTTCTTTTAGTCCTCCTGAAACAACTGCAATTAGGTCTAACTAAATTTAGTGTGAACAAAATTTAGTAACATTTTTGGTGACCTCTCAGGGGTGTTTTCTTGCTGAACAACTTAGAACCATTGGGCACATGAGTCTTCTTCTGCCCTAAACTTTTGAAAAAAATTCTGCAACTCAAAACTGATTGAAAACTTACAGCAGCAATAAAACTGAAACTGAAACTATTTTGGCTTGGTTAAAACAAAGCTAGCAACATGTGCAAAAGCACTTCTTGGAAACAAAATACTGAACTGAGATTCTACTCTACCCTACTCTAACCAGTGAAAGGTGTTGGTCAAACAAATCCATTAACTGTTTGGTTAAAATAACTTCCCTTTCTAATTAAGAAAGGATGTTCTGCAAGATTTTTTGCTACTGATAAGATATGATTCATAAGGACATACCTTATAGAATGCTGCAAAACTCTCTGAAGAATGAAAACAAACTCACTAATCATCCAAACCTGATCACAGATACTGCTGTTATAGGGTGAATAGATGGTCTCATTCTACTATTCTAAGTCTAAAATTTCATCTTTGGGTGCAGCAGAAATCTGTACCTCCTTATTTAGCTCTCTGACAACTATATCTCTGATTGGGCATCCTCTTGTAATGATGTATCCTTGGCTGATGCTCCTGATGTCCTGATTTATATCTACAGTCCTATTTTCACTTGCAACTTCAATCTGATTTGAAAGAGTTAGCTCATATGGATGAAAAGAATGAATACTTGCCTCTTTGATTTGATCTTGTTGATCAATTACTACTGATTCACATGGTATCAAATCATTATCTATTTAGAACAAAAATCTTCTATAATACCTAAAAACATGCTTTCATCTAACTAAAAATTTTACACTGAATCCATATGATTTTCATCCCTCTATTGTTCCACCTTGTTATACTCATCATTTATTGACTTAGGCTTTTGATTGCTACAAGAATCTAGCAGGTTGGCAAGCTCCCTATAGGCTGAACAATCGGGGTCTTGACAATCAGAAACAGAAATATCTTGAAAAGATTGAACTTCTTCAATTAGTTCACTTGGCTTCTCTTAAAATAGATCAGATGTATTATTCTCACAGAGAATATCATTTGATTTAGTTTCATATTCAGCTTGGTATTCAATCCTATGTTCATGCAAAACAAGATCGTTAGTCTCCAAAATGGGACTGTCCTTTTGCTCTTCTAGCTGAACTGAGGCATCCACCTCATTTTTAAGGATCAACAATACATCATGTTCTGCAATATCATCTGGCTGTCTTAAATCAGCTAGTAATTTGGGTACTTGCATGATGTCTTCATCTTGATCAACAAAAGAAGGCAGTTGATCAAATAGAGAAATCATATCTTCCTCTTTGTCTGGTTTGTTCTCCATCAGAATCTGGGCAATTTGTCTTTGCAATCAAAGACTTTCACCTTGTGATCTCTGCATTCTGCTTTCATTCATTTTATAAACAACATTAAAAAACCTTTCAAATGAATCAAAATGTAAAGGATTTGGGGCAGCAGTGACCTCTTTCTCCACATCATATGCATTATGCTTACTTTCAGCTGGGATCCCAAAAAAAATAGCAGCAACCTCTTGCTCCACGTCTGATTTTTCTAATTTGGTGGCACAAGGAGGACTGATAGAACCTTCAAATGCTGGGTTAAAACTTGGAATCTTGATGGGCTTGGTCTCTAAAACCTTTTGCTCTTGTTTAATCTTTTGTTGTTCTAATCGGTAATGCTCCATAGCTGCATGCAATAAATTTACATTCCCAACTTTCTTCATGATGAGTGGGTTTTCTTGAAAGACAATAGGTCCATCCTTATAAAGGCAAATAGTGATAGGACAATCAGATTCATCTGATAGGGAAACTTGGAGATTTTCTTAAGTTTCTGGCTCTTGAAGTGGCTGGTCATGAGGAATAACAGATTCAAACTGTTCCAACATAGGCTCTGTTAATGGTGAAGGGTCTCTAAAGTTTGGGATCTTGACCTCAGGAGGATTAGGAATCTCACTGTTCTTAAAACTTAGAATTTGATACATACTAACCTCATCCTGATTAGGCTGATCTAGAATGAATGCAGCTGTCTGGATCATTTGCCTTTGTATTTGTGAAAGCAAAAACTTCATTTGCTCCTCTTTTGCTGCTATCTCCCTTCTGAGACCTTCTTCAAACTGTATCCTTTGTGCCTCCAACTCTTGCTCATGAAGATAGGCTTGATAATCTAGTTCTTCCTGTTGCATGTTATATTCATTCTCTTTTTCAAGCTCTAACACCCGTCTCTGATAATCCAAAGTAATCTCCCTAATGCTCATGCTAGTTTCATACTGAGGTTGATCAACAGCGAAAGTATGTTGATTGGGAATATAATTATCATTTTGGGACTAGTTATGAGCATAGGTAGGCTGCCAAGAAGGTTGAGCTAGGGTGGGTGGGTGGTAAGCATATTGAGCATGCTGGTTTCCTTGAGAAACCATAGAATTTGGGTTGAAATCAGCAGCATGGCTAATCTGATATGGCTGATAAGATGGTGGGTTAGCAGCATTTTCATGATATGATGGATGATATGACATGTTTCCTTGAAAGGTAGACATGCTTACTCATTCAAAGAGCTGGAAAAACTACACTTGATCTTGTGACTCCTTCTTATAGGCTGTAAAATTTGATCTATTCAAAACCAGAAAGTTAGAGTCGCCAGGTATTTTGAAATAAAAACCTCTGAAAGGCTGTAATAATTGTTGATCATACTAAAACAACAGCAGTAAATAAGTTCTTTTTGAACTAAAAATCAGTTCAAAGTCCCACCGGGCATGCCAAAAATTGTTGTCGATGAGGATTGCACCCTTATGCAAAGCTGTGAAACTCCGCAATCCTTCGAAACATGGGGACAAACTCAGGCTGTGGGTGACCTATAATGAGTTTGAACCTCCAGATTATGGGCTTGTTCTCTTAAAATATTCTATTTGAAACTATGATTTCTATTTTGGAAAAGGGTAAGAAGGAAAACTATAAGGTAATAAAGCTGTAAAATTTGGTGATGCACCTACTAAGGATGGAAAAATGAAAATCTAGCTTCACAATAGATTTTAGAAATCTAACCCACACAATCCAATCTTGGCATAAATATCACAAAAATATTTCTAAGGAAGGCTGGAAGATAAACTCTTTATAAAGGAAAAGGAATTTTCACAACATGAAAGAACTATTTTCAGTAACACAACCTAAGACCTGTGATATCACTATGCTTAACACTCGCAAGTAAGAATGAGACAATAATTTTAAAGGTTTTTATAATTAAACACAATAAAATTTCATCAAATCACTCCTACAAGTAGCATCAAATGGAAAGGCAAACACTTGATTCCAATGAAAAATAAAGGAAAATATTGCATGGAGAACAAAGAAATTAAACCTGTAACCTGCTGTAATCTCTATAAAATTTATAAATGATGAGTTACAAAACCTCTTTCTCTCTCAAAGTGCAAAGAGAAAAAAGGCAAGAACTAGCAAAAACTAAGTTTTGCTTTACAATACATAGTTTGCTCTCTCCAAGAGGCATTAAAAATAGAACTGCACTAACTGCCTCTCTAAAAATAATCTCTCATAAGCGATCCATGAGAAAACCAAGAAATCCCTAAAAATAAGGGTCCAAACTGTCACAAATTGAGCAAAACCAAGAAATCCCTAAAAATAAGGGTCCAAACTGTCACAAATTGAGCAAAAATAGCTCCAAGTTGATCCTCTCCATATGTTTGACCAAGAAGTTGACCAAAACTCCTCAAATTGCTCCCCAAATCATGCATAAAGTCCCTAAATGGCCTTAGTTAACTCAACTCATCAATTTGCATGATTTTGCATTTTGCAAAATTGATGTGAATGAATAATAAAATAATTAGGGTAATTACTTTATTATTAGTTACAATTTGCACTATTTTTTATTTTACAATTTGTGAAAAATAATAAAGTAATTTGTAGAATATTACTTTTTATATTTTCTTACATTGATTTATTTGTAAAATCATGCAAGATGAAAGAGAAAATAATCTCCTTATCTCTCCAATTACACTTGCCTAATTTGCATGATTTGAGCAAAAATAGGACTTAGAAGAAAATAAAAAATCCCCTTATATCTCCATGTGAGAAAAACCTCCTAGTTTGCATGATATATGCATTAAGGCAAAAATTTACCCTTATCACTCCACATGCAATATCAAATTGCTTTACAAGACACTTAGGCATAAGAAATACCCCTTATCACCATATTCAATCATCCTTTTAATGATGTCAATTACCTTTGACCTTGGAAACAAAAGCAAGAATCACCCCCTTTCGGCTTCTCCAAACAATGATCATTAGGAATCATACTTTTCAAGTCTTGGACCCCAGCAACATTGGATAAGGAAATGATTTTGTTTTGCTAAGTCAGAAATCAAAAAGATGAAAGGAAGCTTCGACAAAAGTAGTGAGTAACCCTAAAATTCAGCTCATTTTCATTTTGCATTTTCTCTGTTCGGCCACTCTGCAACTTCTCCATGGCCGACTGCTTAGGGTTTGAGGCTTCTGGTCTTTTCTCCATATTTTGAGCTCTATGGTCAAAACCTTGTATTTCCTGTGTAAGAAGGACTGTAGGAACTCGGTGAGTATAGTATTTGAAACTTTGACAGGCATATTTCATTACTTTCTGTAATTTTTTGGCTTTAATGGCCGCAGCCATACCTCCACTTTCCTTTGCAACAATATTTGACACTGTTCTTTTGATTTTCCTGTGTTTAAACCTTTGCAAATGTGACAAAAAAAGTAAGAAACCTCAAAAGAGGTCACAGCCATGATGACTTCTCTCTACAAATGAAAGGTGAGTCTCTTCTCTCCTTTACTGTAGATTCTTTACATCACTATAGACTCGAAAAAAATGATGAGGGTTTTGAAATTTTGTAAACTAGGTATCTTTGTTTTTGATAAAACTACTCTCATTCTGTCATGGCCGTGACATTATGTAGCATATACTTTGACTTTTGATGCAAATATTTGAGGTTTTCTAAAAAATGAAAAGAGGGTTTCATCTCACTGTGCACATAAACTCCTCCATAGCTATGACTATCTTCTCCAATTTGCTTCTTGTAGGTATTTTCTTTGATAGAAGACAAAAAGATGACATGAGGGTTTTGAAAATATGAGATGGGTATCTCATTTATATCAGTAAGAATCCTTCTCTGTCGTGGCCATGGCAGCATACTGTCTCTGTAACCCTTTTGTACTGTATGAAAGGAAATAAGATAAGGGTTTTATTTTTTTTTACAATGAGGGCTTCAACTTTTAAAGCATAAAAATACTTTCCCTGTCACGGCTTTGCCAGAAGATGCATTGTTTTACTTCCTTTCCTTTGTAAACACAAAAGATGATATTAGGGTTTCAAGATCTGAGCAAGGATTTCATATTTTAAGCATAAAAATGCTATTCTCTAGCATCTTTCTCTTCTGATATCCTTCTGTATTTGGTATTGACTGAATATAAAAAAAACAACCTTCTCTTTAACAACTTTAACTTGGTACTCAAAAGATATTATCAACACTTGAATTTAATTCTCTCCATGACTGTTTTTTAAGGTGGCTTGTTGTAGCTGTATCTCTTCATGATGCTAGGTCTTGATCATTCATTTCTTGTTGATTGTAACTGTGCATGATATAAGGAAAAGCATGATAGAAACATGACTGTAACTACATAATCGTCACAAAAGCTAGAAACTGTGTCCTTTATTTCACCTTCTGAGCATAAGGAAACTCTTGATTATGAATATCATGTATCTGATATTATCTAAGCCTATTGATCTGCACTTCTCTTCTTTATTTGATGTATTATCTTCCATTTATGACTGTCATAGTCAATGATGCATATATCATATATCTTCTACTGTAACACCATATGATACAAAGCTTTGACATCTTCAGAGACTCTAAGGTATTAAATGATACAAGACTTTGGCACCTTAAATGCATTATTATGTTCTCTTATATTCACCTGTAGCTAAGTACTTTCAACTCTTGTAGCATTCATTTGTACTGGAGCATACACTTGTTAGTTGTTCTTGTCATTTAATCATAATCAAATGATACTTCTACTTGATCACAATTTGTCCTTAATTTCATTTACATGCTTCTGTCATATCTTAAGTTTGATTTTATAAAACTATGGCATAAAACATGACAACAATATGGCATCTTAATGATGATATAAATAAGAAAAGTACCTTTCATAGCTGCATTCTATTTTCTACAATCTGTCTGGTTGACTCAGGCACTTGAACATATCTGATCTGATTTAATCAACTATAATCAATGTGAACATAGTTTATAGGAGCAACTACTCCTTTTCATGAACATGATGATACACTTTTCCTGCAAGTTGATTTTATGATGCATGATATAACTTTGAATGATGCATCTTATCTTTATTCTGATATCCTTTTCAAATGAATAGAAAAGGGAACATGTTGGGCTCAACCCTTGTGGGAGCCACATTTTCTCCACATGTTTTAATGTCTTCAAATCAGCAACATTACTTTTCCTATACTTGCACAGTGAACAAACAAGTTAGCATAAACACATACCTTATGGAGTTGATTGATCCTCTTCATGATGTTTTGATTTATGGCACATGTCTGATTTGACTCTTTCATATGGAATGCATGATGTGACAAGTTGATATGTTTGTTTGATAAAAGCATATCAAAATCTTAAATATCCAGAGCTCTTACAGGACTTTGCCCAAATTTTTTGCAGGTACACTTGATACAATTGGAGCTAACGATGAAGATATGAGATCAACCATCAACAATTACATAAACCAACAGAAGATATCAAACTTGCTTAGGCAATGATGGATATTTAATTTTATCATGTGTTCTTCCTCATTTCTTTTATCAACAGATGTATAGCTTGCATATGTCTGTGTTGCTCAACTTAGTCACTCCCACAGCTTGTGTGGGACACATTTGAACACTTCTTTTAAACATGATCAATTAGTTTATCTTATGCACTTGATGTATGTATGTTTCTTTTCAATCAATGCATAGGATAGAATAACTGAAACTGAATGTATGTTCCAAAATGATATGAAATGACAGTTCAAATGAATACCTTTCTTTCATGTTTTCAATTATGATCATTTGAATAGTTAAATTGTCTTATAACTCCTGAAAGATAAAACTATTTAGATCAACTGTCTTCCTTGAATGTTTGATTTCTTAACAATCTAACTCACTTGTCATGATGATTCAACAGTCCTAATTGGACTGATGGGTTATCATGACAACTGATCTTCATTTCTGCTTTGTTAAGACATCAACCTGTTCACTGAATGCAATAACTATAAGTTTTCTTTTACTCCTCCTAAAATAACTGCAATTAGGTCTAACTAAATTTAGTGTGAACAAAATTTAGTAACAGTTCCAAAGATCTCATTTTGGCATATGAAGGGAGGATGTTGGCTAAGGTTGTGGAATTTAGCTTTACACCTCTCAATTGCATTTGCTTGAAAGTTTCTAAAGCTTTATTAACAAATCCATTTTATGCTATCTTGCAATTATTGGATTCCATGAGATGGCATCTCTTTGAGGTGTTCTGTCAAACAGTTCATGTGCCTTGTCTATGCTTCCACACTTTGCATACATGTCTACTAGGGTAGTTTCAACTAAAAGATCTGACAAAATTTCCATATCCTTTTATGCTTTGATGGATGTCCATACCCTGTTCCAAAGTTCCTATTTTGGCATAGTTAGGGAGGATGTTGGCTAAGGTTGTGGAATTTGGATTTACACCCGCTAATTGCATTTTCTTGAAAGTTTCTAAAGCCTTATGAACAAATTCATTTTGTGCATATCTTGCAATTATTGCATTGGACATGAGATGGCATCTCTTTGAGGTGTTATGTCAAACAGTTCACGTGCCTTGTCTATGCTTCCAGACTTTGCCTACATGTCTACTAGGGTAGTTGCAACTACAACAGATCTGGCAAAATTCCCATATCCTTTATGCTTTGATGGATATCCATACAGTGTTTGAAAGATCCCATTTTGGCATAGGTAGGGAGGATGTTGGTTAAGGTTGTGGAATTTGGATTTACACCTACCAATTGCATTTTCTTGAAAGTTTCTAAATCCTTATCAACAAATCCATTTTGTGCATATCTTGCAATTATTGCATTCCATGAGATGACATCTCTTTGAGGTGTTCTGTCAAACAATTCACATACCTTGTCTATGCTTCGACACTTTACAATATGAATATTGAAGCTAACTTTTATTTGGCTAACAAATAAATATATTGTGAACCTATTTGCAACAACTTATGATATGGTTTTCATATAATTAGTTTTTGTATATAAATTATTAGTTAAATTTTACACTTTTATGTTAAGAAAAATATGGAATATGAAACATACAATAAAGCATTTTTGTTAAGAGAATGATGGGTACAAGGAAAGATGCATCCAATCACAGGATTTATCATTTAGGCCTTTATAAGTTTTTTTAGATCAATATAACAATTCATAGTTTGAATCATTATAAGGAAATATAATTTGTTTATGCTAAATTATTAGATTGATGCTAAGTGCTAGTTAACATATTTGTTGTACTCTTCTTTTTATATACATCTCATAACAATCATGATATTGAAACTACTAGATTTGATATAGAAACTACTAGATTTGATATGATAATCATAGATAATTTCTCATCTTACATGTTATACATATCCTCATTTCACCTTCTATATGTTTGACATCATTTTCCTACATTCATCTCACCTTAGATATATGTTTGACATTATATGTTTAATTAGCGGGGGACTTAGAGAGAGACCGAGAGAGAGATGATATGTTTGACATTATATCCTCATTTCACCTTCTATAGGTCTAGCATACCCTCATTTCACCATCTATATGGGTTACAGAAAGAGAAGAATGACGAAGAGGGGAAGAGAGTGAGACAGAGGGAGAGAGACATGTCTGGCATGATTTGTATATCCTCATTTCACCTTCTATATGGTTTTTGGAGGCTTTGCATATCCTCATTTCACCTTTCTACATTTGCTTTACACCTGCCAATTCAATTTTCTTGAAATTTTTTAAAGCCCTATCAAAAAATCCATTTTGTACATATATCTTGCAATCATTGCATTCCATGAGACAACATTTCTTTGAGGTGTCATGCCAAACTATTCACATGTCTTGTCTATGCTTTCACACTTTGCATACGTGTCTAAAAGAGTAGCTACAAATACAACATGTGACAAAATTCCTATATCCTTTATGATTTGATGGTTGTCTATATCCTGTTCTGAAGATCCCATTTTGGCATAGGCAAGGAGGATGGTGGATAAAGTTGTGGAATTTGGATTTACATCCGCCAATTGCATTCCATGAGACAACATTTCTTTGAGGCATCATGTCAAATAGTTCACCTGCCTTGTTGATGTAGGAGCATAGGCTCAAAAGTAATCAAGTGACTTTAGGAGATGGCATGGAGGACATTTTCATGTTTCCAAGTGGTCTTGCAGGTTAAGACATCCATTTAAGTCATTTAGTTAAGGGTTTCCCATTTTCCCACCAAAATAGACTATTTGAAAATTGTGATGATTCCATGAGGTGTAATATACGTGAAAAGACCTAATCCAATGAGTTAGACCCCTTGAAGCAACTTATTTTGCATTTTATAGCAAACTAAGTACTCTCAACCATTGAGGGGGTAGTTTTAGTAAATTTTGATTTTCTCCCAATTCCACCATATGCAGGTATATACAGAGCTACAAGAAAGATTCAAGAGGTTGGAATATACAACAAACCTTCTATATACTTTCTATGCTTTGCATATCCTCATTTCACCTTTCTACATTTGCTTTACACCTGCCACTTTGCATACATGTCTATTAGGGCAATTGCAACTACAACATCTGATAAAATTCTCATATCCTTTATGCCTTGATGGATGTAATTAGAACACATTCCATACCTACCTTAATTTTTTTAAATCAATTTCACTTGCCTATGGTGGCAAGGAACACATTGTTCCAAAATGCTTCAGTTTCATGTAGTGGAAAGGTGTTAGGAGTGAGATTTTGCATTCCACAGCTCATGGGGTCGAACCAATAGCGCCAATGCATCAAGGTGGGTGAGTAAATGCTAGGGGAGGTCTTGTTTTGTGTACCATGTGTCTAAGTCGTTCAGGACAACAGGCTATCGACAAAGTCACTTAAGATCCCTAAGAGCAAAAAACTACCAAAATTTGATGGAGTAGTTCTCAAAATTTGTGATAGCTAGGAATGTTCCGTTCAGATCTATAGGTGCATGTGGGGTTCATCCACAATAACCTCTCTTAGTTTTGGTCAAATCCAATCCGTTTGACCATGCTGAAACTAAATGCATTCTTGCAAAATGCTTCAGTTTCATGCGGTGGAAAGGTGTTAGGAGTGACATTTTGCATTTGGGGCCGAACCGATTGCACCAACACGTCGAGGTGGGTGGGTAAATTCTAGGGTAGGTCTCATTTTGTGCACCAAGTGTCCCAGTCATTTGGGGCAGCAGGCTACCGACAAAGTCACTTAAGATCCCTAAGAGTAAAAAACTACCAAACTTTAATTGAGCAGTTATTGGAATTCGTGGCAACTGGGAATGTTTCATTTCAACCTATAAGTGCAGGTGGGGTCCATCCATAATAATTGATAGGCTGTCATGAGGTCCTAACACTTTAGTTGAAAAATATTAGTTTATCGACCAGGGTAGTGTTTGAGGCTGTATGCAATAGGGAGTTTGGATATCTCATTGCGAAACAATTTTCTAGTTCCTTTAAAAGATTTAAACATCATATGAAACTAAAAAGCAGTTATATCCTTCTACAGAAAGCATTTGAATTTTATACTAAAAATCATCAAAACTCTATACTAGAAAGCATATAAAACTCTACACTAGAAAACATATAAAACTCTACACTAGGAATTCATAAATGTAACTTTACTCTGATTTTGAACAATGATAAATTCTATACTGCACAAAACATTCTAACTTTCAACTATCAGTAAACAACAGTTTAACTAAGGAAGATGCGCCGAAAACATCTAAACAACACAGAGTTCTAAAATAGTAGTACACAACAGTTTAACTAAAGCAGAAGCTCTGGAAATATTTAAACAACACACCCTGCAGGTTTACAATAGAAAACTAAACATAAAATTACTTCAACTGAAACAAAACATCCAAAAAAATAAAATACTTATCTACTCTACAGTCCCGCGAGTGGCCAATTCTTGGGAGAAATTTGTCTTTAACTCAGGTCACATTCAATCATTTCCACAACATCATGGTAACTCTATTCAGATCTTTATATTTCAAAAGAAATTACTCAAAACAACACTATTTGCATTCATGGAGAAAATTGCAGTACATAGCTCTGATTATTTTCAAAAACTAAGAGATTGATTTTCATCCATCCATAGTATGATATTTATATCCATGTTTTGAGCAACAAATTAAAACTAAACTACATTTGAACTCCTAAATTTTAGATGGCGGCAAAATGCCATTTGAAAAAGTCTTATAACTGAAAAATAGAATCTTTAACTACTGATGTCTTTTAAAACATATAAAGGGCTCTGAGTGGAGCCATAATGTCTTGGGTACCAAAAGAAATAACAGATCTTAAACAGAGCCTTCAATTAATGCACGCCTAAAATTTCTGGCGCCCTCAACTTCCGGTGCATTCAACCTTAGTTGCATGAAGTCCACTTCTCTTGTAGGCAATGCATTAACCCTACACAATTACCCAACTCTACATGCCATTATATCAAATTTAAAAGTTAATTTCAATCAATTTAAGAAATAAAGATTTGTACAACATTTTATCAAAAATAGATAAATATTGCTTATAAAAATAAACAAATTGGCAAGACTAGGGAATTGGGCAATGCAAAAAGGGTTATTTGTTTCATCAAAGAAATGAGGTTGTTTATATCTCATCACCCTCCCTTTCCTAACCTTGAGCAGGTCCTTCTGCTCTCTAATGCATCCTTTGTCTTTCTGCCTCTCTTTTCCTATTGAATTCATAAAACTTTGAGCTCAGATCATATATTTCATCTGCCTCCTCATCAATAGGGTCAAGGACCTTCAGAAAGCCTTTGTGTAGTTTGATTCTCAGCTACCAAGTATATAAGTCTCTAGGATCTTGTTTTGTAACCACTAAGACTGCAGGGAGTGGCTGTAAAAGTAGTGGAGGCATGTATCTCATCCCTATCCACTTAGTTTTTAGCTGCTGAAGAATCTCTGTCAATGCTTCATCTCTTTTGTATGACCATATGAGGTTAGTAGGGGAAATCATCTCTCTCCTTTTTAAATACATAGGCAAGGGGGTATACCTTTCTTCACAGGCATTCCAAGCTCTGTCAATTAATTGTGGTCCATTAATCTTGAAATCTTCAAAGCAAATCCTAATACTTTCATTGTATTTCTCTTTCATATGTTCATAACTCTTAATTCTTCTGAATTGGGCTTTGAAAGTAAAAGGCTTCTGATTGGGGTATCTCATGTGTAGTCCCACAATTCTCTCTGTATGAAGATATTCTCTAGTTCTATCCTGCCATTGAATTTGATTTTGCATATTTGACAAGAATACCCTTAATTAAACTTCCCCCACAAACAAATTGATGAAGAAATCATTATGCTTTTCGAGAAATAGATTATGAATGAAAAACTCACATAACAAAATTTTCTGTATAGGAGATGCTTCTTTAAATGCTTCAAGGAACTGTTGGTCATCAGGATCATGTGGTAAATTGCAAGAGATTCTCTGGAGCTTCCACCTTAATAGCTGCTCATTAAGGAACATAGAATACAATCTAGATGATTTTCTACAGGCCAGTAATAACTCTCCAATTTGACATGCATCCGTCTTAGCCTAATACAATCTATCATAAGATTCTTTCAATAATACTATTTCTTTCTTAAGTCTAGCATTTTCATCTCTAGATTGCCTTAAGAAATAGCATTGCTCCATCCACTTGGTCAATATGGGAGGAATGTGGATTTGAAACCATTCCATCTTGGTTGGTTCAGTTTGAACCTCCTTTGATTCCATAGTTGGCCTAATATTAATTTCCTATAAATCTTGTTCCAGTTCAACAGTTCTACTCACAACTTTATTTAGTTCTAATTTCTGTTTTTCCTGCTTCTCTGCAAATGACTGCAGGAACTATTCCAAGTTGAAGGTTAAATTCTTAATTTGTCTATCTTTTTCATATAGACTAGCCAAAAAATGCTTATCCCTTTCTTCAACTTGTTGCAATTGGGATCATAGTTCTCTAATGGTTTGATCCCTTTGTTCTAGAAGCTCTATTTGTTTCTCTATCTCCTACTGATGTCTACTTAATTGTTCTTCATTTAATTGTATTTTATCTTTCAACTGCATAATTTCTACTTTTAATTCCTCTATTTCCAGTGTCATATATTTACTTTTGTTATCCTTTGCATCTGTAGAAAGGAGGGAAATAAAAACTTCTATTTCACTGCCAAACACATGTCCTTCATTAATTGCTTCTAATGGACCTTGTCCTATGTCACCAACATTATTTAAGGGAGACAATTGTCTCTCCTCAGGCACTGTATCTATTCCCTAAATGTTTATTGGTTGCTGGGATGAAGCAATTGTTTCAACAGCCTCATATTCTTGACCCTCCTCTTCTTCAATTAGGAGGCATTTGTTCATTGATTCCCTCTTGCCCTTTTTCTCCTATTTCTCTTTGGTCCTCTTTAGATGGGTCAATTTCTTGTCCAAATTCAGGGGGCTTATTGCTCTCCAAAGTTTGAGTTACATTTGCACATGTCTGAGATACAGTCTCATTTGGCTGGGTTACTTTTTCACAGGGCTGCCTTTCCTGTCTCTTTCTCTTGGGAACAGGGGGCAATTCACAGACTGTGACACAACAAGATTCAACAGCTAGTTGTTTGCTCCTTCTTAGAGGAGGAGGTTTTTGCAGTTTCATTTTGGGCCTCTTCTCCTTTTTACGGGGCTGAATACATTCCTCCTCTGAGTCTACTAAATCCACATTTTCTCATTTCTCTGGGGTCTCAGGTACATTATGTGGTTTAGACCTTTCTTCAAGGTCTAAGGGATTTGTTGGATTTTTCGGTGCCTCACCGTCAGGTGCTTGTCTGTCACCTTGAGGTACAGAGGAGAGTTCTCTCACATTTAGGGTTGCCCTACCAGATGACTCACCTTCCTCAAATTGTCTCGGGGGTTTAGGGTTCTCAAACTTGTGCAGAAACTTTTGCCATTTTGCATTTGGTTTTCTTTTCTTATGGAAATGATATTTGCAAAGTAAATGTATAAGACCATGATGCTTCGAAGGCCCAGACCCTACCTTGAATCGTTCTATCATACTAATAAGGGAATCATGGAGGAAGGCAAGAATGTTAACCCTTAATTCAGGGTTTTATAAACCATGGCACAGATGAATGAGCAGCCAAAAGAGGGGACCAACTACAGTGGCGCATTGCCCTTCATAGGTGAAGTACTTAATAATCCATGCAACTATTGTTCACCATGGTTCTATAATGGATATTCTGTGAAATCCCTTGTTTTGCCCCCAGGTGTTCACAACTAGTAATGGGTGAGGTTCCCCTTCCCGTGCAAAAAGTTCTATCATTTTCTAATAGGAAATGTTTGTGGCTTCAGATAAATTAATACCTTCATTCCCAATACTAGATAATTTGGAGATAATTTAGGGACTTACCTTGAATTTATTCCCGCGCACAATTGATTGGCCATCTGCAAAGTTCTTAGCAAATTCCTTGACCAGCTGCGGATGGTGTCCCTCGAATTTCTTTATAAATTCCAGCCATCCTACCCTTTGAAATAGCTCTGAAATATTCCCTAATGCCAGTAATTTATCTGGTGAAGCTGGATCAGACTTGCATTTGGCTCCTCCCATTCTATTTCTTACTGATAATATTGCTCAATGACTACTGAAATGTTGTGGCACCCAAAGTGATAAAACTGCTCAAGAAACTTGATAGGGAAATTAAAGGAAATATAGGTTTTAAGGTCACTTGTACTTCATAATGTTGATTCAGGGTACTTGGCTTTTCAGTAGTTAATTATGACATTGCATGGGATAGAGTGAATGAGCCGCCACCTTCTCCAGTGAAGAAACAGTTCACACATTTGCCAAATTTGGAAAAGAAAAGGGGTTCGTGCCAATTTATCTACTTTTATTCACAATAAATGATCTATTTAAAATAAAAGATGTACTTACCTTCCATTCCATTATTGATTTGAAAATTGCTTGTTTTTGCTGACGTAATAGCATCCTAGGTGGCGGTACCATTTGATTTGAATGAAATGAATTTATTACGATATGATGATGGGGTGGATGAATTTATTATGATGAGAAGTTGTCATAATAACACTTATTTATTATGGTCGGGAATGACAAACTCATGATGGCTTTCATGGTGGATTGTAGAGTGATAATGGTGTGCTTTCAGATAGTAGGAACATTTTCACAGATAGAAATCACAAGTTCACAATGGTGGAAGAAGATATCAAAAGAATAGATATGGAAGATATGAACAAAATTCTGGAGCATCGTTGCAAGATGCAGTCGGCTAGAGGAACAAAGTTTCAAAGCATCGTTGAAAGATGGAGCCGAAATGCAGGAACAAAGTTTCAGAGCATTGCTAAAAGATGTAGCTGGAATGTAGGAACAAAGTTTCAGAGCATCGCTGAAAGATGCAGCCGGAATGTAGGAACAAAGTTCCAGAGCATCGCTGAAAGATGCAGCTGGAATGTAGCAACAAGGTTCCAGAGCATCACTGAAAGATGCAGTCGAAATGTAGGAACAAAGTTTCAGAGCATTGCTGAAAGATGCAACTAGAATACAAGAACAAAGTTCTAGAGCGTCGCTGAAAGATGCAGCTGGAATGCAGGGACAAGGTTCCAGAGCATCGCTGAAAGATGCAGTCAGAATGCAGGAACAAAGTTCTAGAGCATCGCTGAAAGATGTACTTGGAATGCAGGAACAAAATTCTAGAGCATCGCTAAAAGATACAGCTGGAATGCAGGAACAAAGTTCCAGAGCATCACTGAAAGATGCAGCCAGAATGCAGGAACAAAGTGAGGGTATGGATCTATTCAGACAACAAGTTTTGGAGCATCACTAGGAGATGCACTGGAATTTGTAACACTTCTTCAAAGATGAAACCTTGCAAAATAGTGATGAAATTTAGGCAAGTACAAAGATGAATATATGGATAATTGTTCCTAAATACATATACACACATGCAATTTTTTTTAATTCAGAAATACTTATGGTATTGTTTCTATTGAAGCAGAATCAACACTTCGAGCTTCTTTGTGCATTTCTACCAGCTGAATAAACTCTTCTTTGTTGATAGGTTTATGGTAGATCCTGAGTCTATGTCCATTGACTAAGAGAGTTCAAGAATCACCATCAATGGGTTTGATTTATACTACTCCATTTGGGAACACCTCAAAAATCTCGTATGGACCCAGCCAATGAGTTATGAGTTTGCCTTTCTTGTCCTTGTATCAAGAATCAAAAAACAACGCCCAATCTCCTTCATGGAATTCTCTTTCCTTGATGTGTTTATCATGCCAAGCCTTTCGTTGTTGTTGAACTAGCTCAATTTGATGAATAGCTTCTAAGCGAAGTTCATCTAGTTCACTAAGCTACATGACTCTCTCTATTTGAGCCCGATCAAGGTCTAAGTCTAATTCCATTGTTGTTCTAAGAGTTTGGAGTTCAAATTCAATGGGCAGAAGAGGTTTCTTCCCAAAAACCAATTCATAAGGAGTAAGACCAGTGGTGGATTTCCAAATTATGTTGTAAGCCCAAATGGCCTCAAGCAGTTTTCTGGCCCAATCCTTTCTGCCTGATGAACCTATTTTTGTTAGGATGTTTTTGAGCTCCCTATTAGTGACTTCTACTTGACCATTTGCTTGTGGGTGATAGGGTGACAACTTCTTAAGGCTTACCTAGAAATGATCAGTGAAAGCTAATAAAACCTTGGACATAAATTGAGGTCCTTGGTCTGTGACAATTGACCTAGGGGCTCCAAATCTGAGAAAAAATTTGTTATACAGAAAGTCTGCAACCTATTCTTCTCTAGCAACTTTCAGGGCTTGGACTTCTACCCATTTGGTAAGATAGTCTGTGTAGACTAGAATATATTCTTTTCCTTGCGAAGGAGAATCTATAGGACTGATGAAATCCAATCCCCACTTTTCAAATGGTTCAAAAACTACCTGTGGTTGTAGAGGGATTTCGTTAAATGTCATAGGTCTTCCCACTCGTTGGCATTCATCACAATGACGAACATAGTTCTTCACATCCTTGTACATAGAGGGCCAATAGTATCCTGCGCCTAAGATTTTATGGGAAGTTCTCTTGGTAGAGTAGTGTCCACCAGATGGGTCATCATGGCAAGCTCTGAGGATGCTATATGTTTCATCTGGTTTGACACAATGTCGCAGGACCAAGTCAGGCCTATATTGGAATAACATGCCATTAATGCATTTGAAGTGAGCACTTTCCCAAATAAGGCGTTTCTTTTGTTTTGACGTAAAGTCTGGGGGAAGCTCAGAGGTGGCTAAGTAATTGGCAATGTCTACAAACTAGGGTGTTTTAATGGAGACAACAAATAAATTTTCACTGGGAAATTCATCCTACACAAGGGTACTCTCCATTATCTTGTTTTATCCTGGATAGAAAATCTGCAACTACATTGAATTTCCCAGGATTATCCGTTATGGTCACATTGAATTCTTGGAGAAGTAATAACCATCTGATTATTCTTCCATTCACTGCAGGTTTGTTCATCAGGTATTTGATAGTTGAATGGTCTGTGAACATAGTCACTTTGTATCCTGTAATGTAATGCAAGAATTTGTTTATTGCATGAACTATTGCTAGAAATTCTTTCCCCGTTGTGGTGCAATTCCGTTTAGTGGGGCTCAAGTTTTTACTGATGAAATATATAGCATATTTTCCTCCATTCTCATCTTCTTGACCTAACACTTCTCCAATAGCATCATTGGAAGCATCATCATAAATATGGAAGTGAAGTTTCCAGTTAGGTCCTCGTAGAACTGGAGTTGAGACAAGCTTTCCTTTAATAATGTCAAAGGATTTTTGACATTTTCTGTCCAGACAAAATCCACGTCTTTCTGCAGAAGAGAGAACATGGGAGTTACAATCTTACTGAAGTTTTTTATGAACCTTTGGTAATAACCAACATGTCCTAAGAAACTTCTAACATCGGTTTGATTCTTTGGGGTTTCTAGTTGTTGTATTACTTTGATCTTCTTAGGGTCAACCTTTATCCCCTCAGTTGAGATATGATGTCCCAACACTATACCTTGCTCTACCATTATTAGACACTTCTCATGGCTTAGAGACAGTTGATGATCTTCACATCGTTGCAATACTCTATCTAAATTTTTGAGGCCTTCATCAAAAGTGGAACCATAGACTGTGAAGTCATCCATATAAACTTCTACACAATCATTTACAAGTTCAACAAAGATAGGCAGAATGGCTCTTTGGATTATGGCAGGAGCATTACAGAGCCCAAAGGGAAGGACCCGATATGCGAATGTTCCCCAAGGACAGGTGAAATTAGTTTTGTCCTGGGCCTCTGCCACCACTTGTATTTGGTTATATCCACTCAACCCACCTAGAAATGAAAAATACTTCCTTCCTGCTAGATTATCCAAAACTTGATCTATGAAGGGTAGTGGAAAATAATCGCTGTAGGTTGCTTTTTTGAGTTCTCGATAGGCAACACACACTCTCCATTTCCCATTTTTCTATGGAACTACCACCAAGGGTGAAACCCATTTGCTATTTGAGATAGGATAAATAAATCCTACTTGTAAAAGCTTCTCAATTTCAGTTTTGACAATATTGTTGAGAGCAGGATTGAGTCTTCACTGTTGTTGATGGACCGGTCTAATGTCTTCGGTATAGATGTGGTGGGTACAAACACTTGGGTGAATTCCTCTCATATCTATATAGTCCCAAGCAAAAGATTTGGACCCATTCATCAAAACATCGAATAATTTGAGCTCGTCGGATTTTGTCAACCAGTTATTGATATTTAAAGTCTTTCCTGATAATAACATGATAGTCTTGGTTCTAGGGTAATTAGAGGTGACAGCGTGAACTTCCTTTGTTAAAGTGTTGAGAGGACAGCTATGTGGTATAGTTTTATGGAGTTTGTCAATATCTTCAAAGAAGTGATCTATTTTCAAAATGATATTCGCCAGGGGACAAGGTCGAGTTGTGAAGTTGGTATAATCATGTTCTTTGTCATCAATGTGGATTGGATGTCCCAAAATTTCTTCCACCTCTAAAATCTCTTCATCGTCTGAGTCTAAGGAAATATCTTGGATGTTTTCTAATTCATCTTCCAACTCTTCGCCATGTTGTTTAATAACTACCATAGCAAGTGAAGCTAGATTCTCTTATTTGTCAGATTCATCTAATTCATCAACCTAGACTTGGTTATGTTCTGCAGGTTGAGCGGGGGGATATAGACTTAAATGTTTGCTATTGGAACCATGTGAAATGATCATTCCACCTACTCTATAGTCAATCTTGGCTGCAATTGTAGCTAACCATGGCCTACCCAATATTACCGGGTGACTATCTTTGAGTGTGAGGGACTGGAGGATTTGGAAGTCTACTGGATATTCCCACTCATCAACATTGACAAGGACATTTTCTAAGACACCTTTGGGAATGGCTATGGCCTGATTTGCCATTTGTAATATGGTAGTTGTGGGGCGTAAATCAGTGAGTCCAAGTTTTTCCATAACATCCATTGTCATAATGTTAATGGCTACTCCCAAGTCCACCAGTGCATTAGGTAATGCTACCCCATTAATTGTTATTATTATAAGTGGACTACCTGGTTCACCATATTTTGGGGTTAAGGTTTCTCCATCCAGAAGGTCAGCTAGATATCCATTAATGTGCACTGTATTAATCTATTTTAGTTTCCTTCCAAGTGTTTTAATGCACAACTGTTTAACTAGCTGGTTTAGTTCAGGAATTTCTTTAATCGCTTGTAACAAGGGAATCTCAATATGGAGTTGTTTAATTTCTTGCATCAGAGTAGTTTCATTAGACAATGGTACTTCTGGTGGGTTCCTATGAATATTTTCTTTGAGATGTTCCAGAAAAGGTGCATGAGTTTTCTTTCTTAATATAAGATCTTTTTCTGGAGTAGTTGATGGTTGCTTGGCAACTTCTTCTTGAGACGGTTCTATGGTAGGTGGCGAAGTTGCTCGAGATTGAGTTGGGGATAATTCCTCCTGATTTTTTTTGGGGTCACGCTCTATAGGTACAAGAAGAGTCTCTGGTTCTATGTTAGGTTCCTCGTCTGGGTCTTCTGTAACTTCAACAATGGTAAGTTGATTAAGTGTTTTTCCTAACCTCAATTGAAGGTTTCCACAATAGATAGCATTGACCCCTGCCATGTTATCTTGATTGGCAACATATACTGGGGCATTTTAATGTGTGTTCTTGGGATTAGGAACAGGTTGTGCCGGTAATGGTGGTTGATTAACTTGTTCGTTCTACTGAGCGTTTTGAGGAGCTGTTAGAAGGTTCTGTTGCGGATTTGGCATTCATCTTTGACCATTATAGAATTGATTTGGTGGTTGGTTCCATTGTGGGGGTTGATTATGAGGGTGCCATTGCTGATTTAGCCATTGGGGATTTCCCCAAGCTTGGTTTATTCATTCAGGTGGTCCCCAAGGTGGGTAAGATCCCCAACCAGGTGGTGCTGAAGGCCATGGAGCTGTCCACTGTGTATTGTTCCAAGTGTTTCAAGGTCGCCATGTAGGGTTGGAGTTTTGACCATATGAGAAATTTCCTCCAGGTCTCTGACCCACGAAATTGATTTCCTCCTCAGTGTGAGACGGTCATTTTTTAGAATTCTTGATTGCATTCAGGATCTAATATTGATCAGTGGCATGACTCTTTTCACAAATTTGGCAATTGTCAGCCTTATCCAAAGGACATTCTCTTAACAGAGGCTTGTTTCGACACCTAGGGCAATAGATGGATAAAGTCTCAGGATTATGTGTTTTGGCCTGCATTCCATCCAAAGTGGTGTTTAATTGAACAAGAATGTCAGTCTTCAGATTTGCTAATTCCTCTCGCAATTCACCTATTTCATTTGAGCTCCTTAAAAGGCTAGATTTTCAGATACCTCCTCGAGTACGGGAAAAATTCCTGCATAACTCAGAGATATCACCCAGTTCAAGTTGGGACACATCTCCCTTTCCCATTAAATCTAAGCTCCTCCTAGCATCTTCATAAAGTCCTTTAAGAAATATAGTCTTTAGAATTTTTGGACTTATGGCTTCTTCACCACATCATTTGGTTAGAAAGATAAACCTATCAAGGTAATCTTCTAGGCTCTTGTCTTCTTTTTGTCTTAGTTTGAACAATTTTTCTTTCCTATCGCTAACTCTGCAATAACCCTGGTATTTGTCTAAAAAGATAATTTCCATTTCATCCCACGTAGTTATTAACCCAAAAACTAGTCCCATGAACCAACGTATTGTAGCATCTCTTAGGGTGGAGGGAAAAAGTTTAAGTTTCTAGTTATCGTTCTTGTAGTCGTATGTTTGACACAAGACTTTGAACTCAAAGAAGAACTGGTCAGGGTCTTCAGAAGAAAGTCCCCTGAAAGTCAGCAAGATGGATGGTGAAATGTATTTCATTGGTGCATCGTCATCTTCGTTGAGAGAAGTAGGGTAGGTAAAGGTTCGTGCTGCCAATCTTCTTGAGATATCATCATTATGGAGATTATTAGCCATAATGTCAAAAGGAATGTTCTCTTCCTCGAAGACTAGGTTGGTTGGCTGAATGACTATCTCCTCAAAGATTGGGTCAACTGGTAAACTTCTTCCTCCCTATTTATGGTTGGAATTACTATTGGGGGTTTTTTTGGTATAAATCTTCCATGTGGGCCTCGTTTCCTGACCATGCAGAAAGAGAGGTTTGGTGACAATTTTTGGGTGTTACCATAAGAGGTTTCCAAGCATTTCCCTAGTAACACTTAGAAAAGAATCATGTATCCCCGACAATGGTGCCAAAAAGTGATAGGTTGTCGTGAGGTGCTAACACTTTAGTTGAAGAATATCAGTTTATCGACCGAGGTAGTGTCTGAGGTTGTATGCAATAGGGAGTTTGGATATGTCATTGAGAAACAATTTTCTAGTTCCTTTAAAAGATTTAAACAACATATGAAACTAAAAAGCAGTTATATCCTTCTACAAAAAGCATTTGAATTTTATACTAAAAAGCATCAAAACTCTATACTAGAAAGCATATAAAACTCTACACTAGAAAGCATATAAAACTCTACACTAGGAATTCATAAATGCAACTTTACTTTGATTTTGAACAATGATAAATTCTATACTGCATAAAACATTCTAACCTTCAACTATCAGTAAACAACAATTTAACTAAGGTAGATGCACTGGAAACATTTAAACAACACAAAGTTCTAAAATAGCAGTACACAATAGTTTAACTAAAGCAGAAGCTTTGGAAATATTTAAACAACACACCCTGTAGGTTTACAACAAAAAACTAAACATAAAATAACTTTAGCTGAAATGAAACATCCACAGAAATAAAATACTTATCTACTCTACAGTCCTGTGAGTGGCTAGCTCTTGTGAGAAATTTGTCTTTAACTCAGGTCACATTCAATCATTTCCATAACATCATGGTAACTCTATTCAGATCTTTATATTTCAAAAGAAATTACTCAAAACAACACTATTTGCATTCATGAAGAAAATTGCAGTACATAGCTCTGATTATTTTCAAAAACTAAGAGATTGATTTTCATCCATCCATAGTATGATATTTATATCCATGTTTTGAGCAACAAATTAAACTGAACTACATTCGAACTCCTAAATTTCAGATGGCGGCAAAATGCCATTTGAAAAAGTCTTATAACTGAAAAACAAAATCTTTAACTACTGATGTCTTTTAAAACATATAAAGGGCTCTGAGTAGAGCCATAATGTCTTGGGTAACCAACAGAAATAACATAACTTAAACAGAGCCTTCAATTAATGCACACCTAAAATTTCTAGCGCCCTCACTTTCCAGCGCATACAACCTCAGCTACTTGAAGTCCACTTCTCTTGTAGGCAATGCATTAACCCTGCACAATTACCCAACTCTACATGCCATTATATCAATATTTAAAAGTTAATTTCAATCAATTTAGGAAATAAAGACTTGTACAACATTTTATTAAAAATAGATAAATATTGCTTATAAAAACAAACAAATTGGCCAGGCTAAGGAATTGGGCAATGCAAAAAGGGTTATTTGTTTCATCAAATAAATGAGGTTGTTTATACCTCATCAATAACCTCTCTCAGTTTAGGTCAACTCCAATCTATTTGACCGTATCGAAATCAAATGCATTCTTCCAAAATGCTTCAGTTTCATACAATGGAAAGACGCTAGGAGTGAAATTTTGCATTCCACAGCTCGTGGGGTCGAACTGACTATGCTAACGTGTCGAGGTGGGAGAGAAAATGCTAGGGGAGGTCTCATTTCATGCGCCAAGTGTCCCAGTCATTCGGGCCAGCGGGCTACCGACAAAGCCACTTAAGATCCTAAGAGCAAAAACTGTCAAACTTTGACGGAGTAGTTCTCAGAATTTGTGGCAGCTGGTAATGTTCCGTTCAGACCTACAGGTTCATATGGGGTCTGTCCACAATAACCTCTATTAGTTTTGGTCAACTCCAATCCGTTTGACCATGCCGAAATCAAATGCATTGTTGCAAAATGCTTCAGTTTCATGCAGCACAACCTTACCAGGTGCCATTTCTTTGTTCTGCTCATCGTGGGGCTGAAATGACTGCGCTAACACATCAGGGTGGGTGGATAAATGCTAGGGTAGGTCTTGTTTTGTGTGCCAAGCGTCTCAGTCATTCCGGGTTGTAACCTACCGACAAAGGTGGGTTCAGCCCAACGACCTGTGGAATGCAAAGTTTCACTCAAGTAGTACCTTTTGACTTTGCTGGTAGCTTGCAACCTAGAACAACTAAGACACATGACACATAAAAAGAGACCTCCCCTAGCATTTACCCACCCACACTGACGTGTTGGCGTAGTCGGTTCAACCCCACAACCTGTGGAATGTAAAATTTCACTCCTAGCACCTTTCGACTTTACCGGTAGCTTGCAGACCAAAATGACTAAGACACTTGGCACACGAAACGAGACCTCCCCTAGTATTTATGCACTGTAATGAAACAACTTGCACAATATCTGAATATAATAGTAAATATGCTAAAAATACTTGATAATAATATGCCACTTCGAGGGGGCAACCTCCTAATCCACTTCGAGAGGGATACCTCCAACAGTCTTCAATGAGAACACAATACTGAATATCATATGAAATGAGACTCACTACCTCCTATATATACCTATTTATGCCTAAGATATCACCCAGGCTGACTTAGATAGACCTATAGAAGCCTTAGGCCGACCTAAATAACTAAATAACAATATAATAATGATAATATGACTTAATTAGGAGTTAAGATAGCCACAAGCTGACTATTCATAACCCTATGTACACCAATATTAAGGGCGTAGCATGCCCCCCCTCTTCAAAGAAGCATTGTCCTCAATGCTAACCAAGTGTGGATTCTTTTGAATGAACTCCTCATCCTCCCATGTGGCCTCTTCAACTAGTAAATTCTTCCATTGGATGAGATACTGAGTGAGGGTTCTATTCCTCAGCTTCTTTGTACGAGTTTGAAGAATGCCCTCTGGTTCCAAAATTATTCTTCCTTCTTCATTGAGTTCTGGTAGTACTGTTTGAGTAGGAATATTCTGCCCAATTACCTTCTTCAAACAAGAAACATGAAAAACTGGATGTATCTTTGTTGTTGGTGGCAACTCTAGCTTGTAGGCAACACTACCAATCTTTTGCATGATTTGGTATGGCCCATAATATCTTGGAGACAACTTATTATTCTTTTTGTGTTGCTTCATTGAGATTTGTTTATAAGGCTGCAATCTCAAGAAGACCCAATCCCCAACTTCAAAATTTCTTTCACTACGATGTTGGTCCGCTTGTTGTTTCATTCGATTCTGTGCCATAGCTAAATTCTCCTTGAGTCCTGAAAGTACCTGTTGTTGATGATGCAAGTGGTCCTCTACTGCCTGAACTCTTGGTGACACCTTTAATGATGATGTGATGGAAGGAGGATGATATCCATAAAGTGCCAAAAATGGAGACATTTTTGATGAGCTATGAAAAGAAGTGTTATACCACCATTCTACCAGTGGTAGCCAATCTACCCATTAAGATTGCTTTTCTGAAGTGAAACAACATAGATATTCTTCCAAACATTTATTAACAACCTCAGTTTGCCCATTTGATTAAGGATGGTATGAAGAACTATGAGCCAATTGAGTACCCAAACATGAGAATAAATCTTTCCAAAAGTGACTAGTAAAGATAGGATCATGATCACTGACAATAACCTTAGGTGTACCATGTAGCTTTTGGATATTCTCCAAGAAAACTTTTGCCACTGCACTTGCTGTAAAAGGATGTGATAATGTAATGAAATGTGCATATTTAGTGAGGCGATTAACTACTACCATGATGACATTATGACCTTTAGATTTGGGAAGCCCTATGATGAAGTCCATGGATACCTCTTCCCAACGCTGGCTAGGAATAGATAAGGGCTGCAAGAGACCTGGTTTCTTAATTGTCTCCCCCTTATTTCTTTGACAAACCAAACATTCAGCCACAAATTTTTGAACATCACCTTTTAACCCTTCCCAAAAAAAATCTTGCTTGACCTGATGATATGTCTTCAAAAATCCTGAATGACCACCAACTGGGGACTCATGTAGCTCTGTGAGAATCTTGTGTTTAAGAGTGGAATTCTTGCAGAGATACAAACGCTCTTTATACCAAAGAATATCTCCCTTCAAACAAAACTTATCTGAACTACTAGGATCACTTTTTAATTGTTGGATGAGATTACTTGTTGCAACATCATTTTGCCATTCTGCTTTGGCTTCTTCCACCCAATTTGCTTGTAATATTGAAAGGGCACACAATAAGGCTTCATCTTTCTCATCCTTCCTAGAAAGTGCATCAGCCACAATATTTTCCTTCCCTTTCTTATATACAATCTCAAAGTCATATCCCAACATCTTAGTGACCCATTTTTGTTGCTCTTCAGAGGATAGTCTTTGTTCCAAAAAATATTTTAGGCTATCATGATCTGTCTTAACCTTGAAGTGTCAACCCATTAAATAAGGCCTCCATTGTTTAACTGCGTGAAGGATTGCTAGCATTTCCTTCTCATAAATAGGTTTGAGCTGATTTTTACCCTTTAATTGATGACTCTCAAAAGCAATTGGTCGACCTTCTTGCATGAGAACTGCTCCTATCCCATTTCTAGAAGCATCACATTCCACAATGAATTCCTTGGTGAAGTCTGGAGTGGCAAGCACTGGAGTTGTACACATAGCCTCCTTCAATTGCTCAAATGCTACATTAGCAGACTCATTCCAATGAAAAGAATCCTTCTTCAAGAGAGTAGTGAGGGGTGCTGCTATACGACCATAATTCTTCACAAATCTTCTATAGTACCCTGTCAATCCCAAGAAATCCCGCAGTTTCTTAATGGTTTTTGGAATAGGCCATTCCATGATGGCCTTAATTTTGTTAGGGTCCACCTTTACTCCTTCATGTGAAACTATGTGTCCCAAATACTCCACCTCCTTAAGACCAAAAGCACACTTGGATGGCTTAGCATAGAGTTGATGATCTTTGAGTAATTGTAATGCTTGATCTACATGCTACAAATGTTCTTCCCAAGTCTTGCTATAAATCAATATATCATCAAAGAACACTAACACAAACTTTCTCAAGAACTTCTTAAAAATGGAATTCATCAAACTTTGGAATGTAGATGGTGCATTGGTAAGGCCGAATGGCATCACCAAAAATTCATAATGACCCTCATGAGTTCGGAATGCTGTCTTACAAATATCTTCCTCCTTAATCCGAATTTGGTGATAACTAGATCTAAGATCTAACTTGGTAAAATACATAGCTCCATTCAATTCATCTAGCAAATCATCAATGACTGGAATAGGAAACTTATCTTTAATGGTGTACATGTTGAGCACTCTATAATCTGGACACATGCACCAAGTTTCATCCTTCTTACGCACCATCACCATAGGCGAGGAGTAAGCACTTTGGCTATGCCTGATAATTCCTGCCTCTAGCATCTCCTCAACAATTTTTTCTATCTCACTTTTTTGTATGTGTGGGTACCTATAAGGCCTGATGTTTGGTGGTTGGCTCCCTAGAACTAGTTGTATGGCATGGTCATGATCCCTCTTAGGAGGAAGTCCTTTAGGCATATCTCCAAGAACCACTGAGTGACGATCAATTATTGCTTGTAAATCTGGGTGAGTAGGAGCATTAGATTGAGAGACTTCTAATGAACATAGCTGGGCCACAAATCCATCTGCTCCTTTCTTAAGCAACTTTTGCATTTGATGAGAGCTTACCATCTGTGGGGATTTTGCCTTCAACCCCCTTACCTCCACTACCTTTCCTTCTGATTGAAATCTCATGAATAGTTCTTGGAAGTTCATCTCAATTGTTCCCAATGTAGTAAGCCATTGTACTCCCAAAACAATATCTGCTGCACCCATGGATATTGCATACATTGGGGTATCAAGTTGATAATCTCCCATGGATAATTTAATGCTATGACACTTCCCCAAACAACTAACTATACCCCCATCTGCAATCAAAACCTGAAACTCTGGGGCTGGATATATAAAACAATTTAGACAAGTTGCCAACTTTTTGTTGATGAAATTATGAGTACTACCTGAGTCGATCAACACTGTTACTTTCTGCTTCTTTAAGAAACCCACTACCTTGAGAGTTTGTGGTGCACTGAAACCTGAGAGTGCATGACAAGAAATGATTGGCTGAGAATCATGTGATTCCTCACTTGACTCCCTATCCTCCTCTAATATGGGTTCCTCCTCTTCTTCCTCACTTGGACCTTCAATATAGAACAATTTCTTTTCACTACATTTATGTCCTCGACTGTATTTGCTATCACAATTGAAACACAACCCTTTTGCTCTTTTCTCCTCAATTTGCTGTGGAGTCAACCTAGTAGGTTGAGGAAGAGAAGGTGTTGAATATCCTTTCTCTCTTGTCATATTAGCCCCTTGCTTTCTAGGAATCAAATATTTCTCCTCTACCCTGCGTGCCAAGATAAAAGACTCATTTACTGAGCTAGGACTAAACATACGTACCTCATGTTGAATGTAATCGTTGAGACCACCCAAGAATAAATCATTCAAGTTCTCCTCTGTAATTGTATCCACTCTTAATGATAGATTTTGGAATTTTTGAATATAATCCTTAACTGATCCTGTTTGTTGAAGTTTAGCAAGCTGGCTGAAGAAGTTGTCTGTCACACTATTGCTATATTGTGCTTGGAGTTCTTCTGTAAAAATTAACCATGAGACGGTGAGACCCTTTTTTCTCCGATGAGTACAAAGCCAACAATACCAAATGAATTGATCTGGTTCTAGATATAGGGAAGCCATCATGACCTTTTGTCCATATGGGATTTGATGTATTTCAAAAAAATTCTCCATTTGGTTAATCCATGTTAGAGGATCCTTACCATCAAACTTGCGCATATCCACCTTAGGAAAGAAATTCCTAGATCCCATAGGAGTATTAAAATTTGTGTCATTATTAGCCAACTTGAAGGTTTCACCTTGGTTGCTTGAGAACTCCTTTCTTGGTTCATTCATATAGGCGTTGAACATGCTTCGTAGATCTGATATATCTCCTCTTAGGTCACACATATCCCTCTTAATTGAGGACACATCTTCTTTAACCTTACTCATTTCCTCATTGGGATTAATATCCTCTATTATTTCCTCATCCTTATCAGAGGATTTCCCTAGTGTGGCAGCATTCTTTTTGCCTCTTGTTGCAGGCCCCGTCATGATGGAAACCAATATTTTTGAAATAAATCACACAAATGAAATGTAAACTTTTTGAAATTTTTACTGTAACTTACTAAGGCCAAGATACCACTTACCCAGAAAAAAATCCAAAAACTTAGCAAATTTGCTGCCTTGAGAGCGAATTTGTTGAAACCCTAATTTTTCAATAACTCGCTTATTTTTGCTTCAATTCCTCTAAAATCTGGACTGTATCTTCTTTAATATGGTCTTCAAAAACCCTTTAAAAATCTTTAAAAAATTCACTAAAATCTGAAAGTTATGCTCTTCCCAAAATCGCCTCCAATGTTGAGAAAAAATCTTGCCTCTACGGTGCCAAGATCATGCTCTGATACCACTTGTAATGAAACAACTTGCACAATATCTGAATATAATAGTAAATATGCTGAAAATACTTGATAATAATATGCCACTTCTAGGGGGCAACCTCCTAATCCACTTCGAGAGGGATACCTCCAATAGTCTTCAATGAGAACACAATACTGAATATCATATGAAATGAGACTCACTACCTCCTATATATACCTATTTATGCCTAGGATATCACCCAGGCCGACTTAGATAGACCTATAGAAGCCTTAGGCTGACCTAAACAACTAAATAACAATATAATAATGATAATATGACTTAATTAGGAGTTAAGATAGCCACAAGCCGACTATTCATAACCCTATGTACACCAATATTATTGGCGTAGCATGCACCCACCCCAACATGTTGGCATAGTCAGTTTGACCCCACGACCTATGGAATGCAAAATTTCACTCCTAGCACCTTTCGACTTTGTCGGTAGCTTGCAGCCTGGAACGATTGGGACACTTGGCGCACGCGAAACAAGACCTCCCATAGCATTTACTCACCCACCCTGATGTGTTGGTGTAGTCAGTTCAGCCCCATGACCACAGAACAAAAAATATGGCTCCTTTGATGATAGAATTATTGGTGATCTTTTGACTGAGTTTTATGATGACAAAAAGACTAAAATATAGAGTTTATTGCAACCTAACCAATCTGATTCTTGGAGAAACCTAGAGATGGCAATACAAAAAATTTAGAGGGTACTCAAACAACAAAGAACTTATCTAGTATAGGTCCAATAAACAAAACTCAAACTAATTTTTTAGAGGTAAATGGCTAAAAGGATGATAGTGACAACTCATTACTAAATGAGGACCAATTATATTAGATTTGTAGCATCAATCTTGCAAAATTTTATGTTGATACAACTGGTTACATTAGAGAGAATGATGATAATAATTTTTTATAAGGAGGTATCAATGACATAGTTGAAATTGAGAGAGTACAAAAGAGTCTTGAATGTCATGATGTTGTTTTTGAAGGTCATGGTTCACTTCCACATTGACAAGAATAAGAATCAGGGATGTGTACTTACAATTTTGACAATGTTTAAAATTCTGTAGGGTTAAACTAATCAAGATACAACAAATTCATGTATATCATATTTTAATGATTCTAATTTTATTAATGCACATAATGATGAATTTTTGAACTTAGATAGTTCCACTTTTAGTGATTGTGAGTGTTCTTATGAGAATTTTATGTATTTTCTTGTGATTTTGTTAATGGTGTCTTTGATGCTTCATAATCATCTAGTTAACTCTAAAATGTGCAATAAGAGGCTAGTGACAACTTGATGAAACTATGATAGACTAGGCTTTGAACATGACAATGACTTAGGGTAGCTTATACTAATTGTGGAAGGATTCTTAGCTATGTGAAAAACCATGAACTTCTTGTCCACTTTGATGGATTTAACATGCAATATATAAGGGAACATGTGTAGATCATATGTATATTTTTGGACTGTCATAGTCCTGGGAAACTGAAGACACTTATATTATCCTTACTCTACCCTAAAACTTCATCACCCTCATAGAGATTCAGGTACATCACAAAGGACTAGTTATATTATCATGCAAGGAGGCTCTACTCAAGACTGTCCTGATGACATCATACCCTCCTTGACTATACTGTAGTACATGCACCCACCAATATCAATACTCTGTCTTCCTTAACTATCTAATAACTCCTTTACAAGCCACTATCTATTCAAGACAACCTCATTGTGATTCTAATTGTCCTAATAACTATGCTAATGACATGTATGGTTATATTTTAGTTAATGACAATCTTCCCTACCATATGAATATCCTTTCAAGACCACCTAGATATGTTTATATAGTATCATGGATATCTTTTTACATGGATTTGGATTAACTGACTTATCATTTAGTCTTTATTGCCACCTTGTGTACTAATTGCTATCCTACCCATGGGTGAGAGGTCCTAACTATTCCTAGGGTTGCATGATAGCTATTGCGGTATAATTTAGTCTTTAGGCTGATATGATAGTTCTTCCAAGTGAGTATGCTCAAGTGACAATCCTTATCTTGATTTTAGCGTGATGATAATTCATTGACTTTAAACATGATTTCCCTTAGTATCCTTCTAATTGTTTAGGTTAGTGTTTGAATCAGGATAATAGAAACATGTGATAATTTTCACTTTCTCATGATAATTTAACTTGTCAAAATGATAATCCTCTCACTTCCCTCATGACTATCCTATAACATGAGATTTCATGCTTTAACATAATCATAAAATGAAGTAAATGATACATTTAAAGAACATACCTTAGATTTCGAGATTCGAGTTGCCCAATACTAAAAAATTTAGCTTCAAAATCCTTAAAAATTTGATCTTTTTGGCAAGTTCCTTCATATTCAATGTTGAATTCTATATAACTCTAATAGGATTAGTGAAAATTAAGAAAAAACAAACATATACCATCAAATTCAATCTAAATACATTAAAATTAACATTGAAACAATATGAAACCTGAAAATATTAGTTTAAACAATCAAATTCTATCTAAAAACATGCAATTTAGTTCTTCTATGTTGAAAAACCAAAAAAAGGTGGTGGATTAAGCAAAAAATGATTGTCAAAATGTCAACTAGTTAAAAAAGCATTTTGTTGTTTGATTGTGCATGAAAAGCAGGGAATTAACATAGCATGTGGGACTGAAACACGGATCCCACATGCTTTTTGTCCATTTTTTTTTTATTCACAAAAGTGTGTTTTGTTAAGCATGGAAAATTTTTAAGAGCTTTCATGCATCAAAAGTCTTAATTGTTGTCATACATTTAAACTTATAAGTGTTTTAAGTGCATGGAGAGAGAGAGAGAGAGAGAGAGAGAGAGAGAGAGAGAGAGAGAGAGAGAGAGAGAGAGAGAGAGGAGAGAGAGAGAGAGAGAGAGAGAGAGAGAGAGAGAGAGAGAGGAGAGAGAGAGAGAGAGAGAGAGAGAGAGAGAGGAGAGAGAGAGAGAGAGAGAGAGAGAGAGAGAGAGGAGAGAGGAGAGAGAGAGAGAGAGAGAGAGAGAGAGAGAGAGAGAGAGAGAGAGAGAGAGAGAGAGAGAGAGAGAGAGAGAGAGAGAGAGAGAGAGAGAGAGGAGAGAGAGAGAGAGAGAGAGAGAGAGGAGAGAGAGAGAGAGAGAGAGAGAGAGAGGAGAGAGAGAGGAGAGAGAGAGAGAGAGAGAGAGAGAGAGAGAGAGAGAGAGAGAGAGAGAGAGAGAGAGAGAGAGAGAGAGAGAGAGAGACTCTAAATCCGATCACCCCTAAACCTAAGCAACCTAAATCCCTAAACCCTAAACTCAAGCAACCCTAAACATCTAAACCCTAAATAATGCCCCTAAACCCAAGCAACCCTAAACCTCTATCTCTTTATCTCTATTGTCCCTCTACCTCTCAATCTCTCTCCTTATCTCTGGCCATGTTCCCCACTCTCTATCTCTCTATCTCCCTCTCTCTCTAAACCCCTAAACCCTAAATAATGCCCCTAAAACCTAACCCCTACACCCTAAACCCTAACCCTATCTCCCTATCTCCCTCTCTAAACCTTAAACCCTAAACCCTAAACCTCTAGACCTTAACCCCTAAACCCTAAACCCAACATATGAATGAGTTCGCCTAGTGTTTGATGGATCCCCAACCCAATCGCTCGTAGGCTGCAAGGTCTGTCTTGCCCAGAGTGGGCCAGAAGTCAAAGAAATTGGAGGAGAACCATCACCCTCTGAATGAGAGGAAGGAGGTGGATCCTCTGAATTTCTCTCAACATCGAAAGAAGACTCCTCATCATCAAGACTTTTCTCAGGTGAATCTGACTCATCAAAAGATCTGTCATATAGCCCAAGTGGCTCCAATGTCAAAGTAGGAGGTGGAGAAGTGATAGGAGTTGAGCTTGAAGAGCACTCCTCAAATTGAACACTCCTCTTAATGAACAACTCATGTGTAGTAGGGTGGAATAATCGATAACCCTTCACACCATCAGGATAGCCTAAAAATATGCAAGGTCTTCTATGCGGATCTAAGGCCGTACATTTCTCTGCAGGAATGTGGGCCCTTGTCGGAGAACCAAAAACTTGAAAGTGCTTAATTGATGGTTTTTGACTGCTCCAAGCTTCAAAAGGAGTGAAACCCTTCAAGGCTCGATCAAGAACATGGTTCTGAATATAACAAACACAATTAATGGCCTCTGCCCAATACTATGGTGCAAGAGATCTAGAGTGTATCATGTAGTTTGTCATTTCCTTCAAGGACCTATTCTTCCATTTTGCAACACTGTACTATCGAGGAGTGTATGGAATAAAATATTGCAAATCAATCCCCTCTGAAGTACAAAACTGGTCAAAATGATGGTTGACATATTCACCACCATTGTCAGTGTGCAAAACTTTGATGGCTTTCCTAAATTGCTTCTCTACAAAAGTTTTGAAGTCCTGAAAGTGATCAAATACTTTAGACTTCTATTTGAGAAAGTACACACAAGTCTATCGAGAAAAGTCATCAATGAAAGTTATAACAAATCTCACCTTGCTGAAGCATGGACGAGGAAATGGACTAGCCAAATCATTGTGAACTAACTCCAGTATATGTGATTCTCTCCATGCCTTACCTTTGTCAAATTTTTCTTTAGGATGCTTACCAAGAATGCAACCTTCGCAAACACCACCTGAAAATTGAATTGAAGGCAACCCTATGACCATGCTCTACTGGTTGAGTTGCTGCAAGTAGCAAAAGTTAAGATGGCCAAACCGCTCATGTCATTATTATGTATAAAAGGAAGATAAGGTTGAAATGTGGTTAAGGTAGATTCAATCAAACCCTCCTTTCACAATAACACTCAAGGACGACAATTGAGTCGAGTCACTATAGATGGAGAGGAATCAGCTACAGGTTGATGTCACTTAGGAATGATATGGAAAGATAGATTCGATTACTAGATATGTCAAACCCTAATTCAATTAAGCCTTAAACCCTAATTATATGATTCCGGATATAGATGAACAAGATACGACAAATGATCACACAGGAAGGCACTAAATATAAATTAGAAACATACCAGGATTCAGATTTCCTGAGGTAAAAACTTCAGGGACACTAGGGCGAGCACCCAAGTCCAACAGGTCACTTTTTCTGTAGATCTAGAACAGTGAGGTGAGTAGTACTGCAACCTACTTCAAATTTTCTGGAGATACCAGTCGGGAGGACTACGGGGTGAGTGCCCTAGTCTAGTAGGTTAGGTTTTATGTAATTTCTTCTCAGATCCTGAATCTTTATCCTCTACTCTGATCCTCTACAACTCCACTTCACACAATCCCGCACCTTTAACCTATAATCACAAAGAGAGGGGTTTGGGGGTTGTGGTGTTTAGGAGCTTGCCTCAGTCAAGCCCTGGAATGGCATTCAAGCCTTCCAAAATCGTTGTTAGATAGAGTGTGTGTCCTTGGTGGACAAAGGCCAAATCAAATGATGAAATAGATTGATTTAAAACACAAATAGATGTCACCTTGGAGGTGAAGCCCTCATGGAGATGAAGATCTTTCACACCATGAGGAGATGGATTGATGAAGCCAAATCTGCAACAAACAAACACAATAACAGCACAATTCTACTCTGCAACACAATGAATGCCTTTAAATCCCTTAGCTCAATATCACAAGTTTGCATTATCCATCTAGGTTTAAAATGAAGTCCTAAACATGTTTATATATGCATTCATGCTAACTTTCGTGATTTAAATTGTAAAGGCCGACATAGGGAAACCTTTTAAAGGTCCTATGCTGACATCCTTAAATTTAGGTCCCGACAAAATAGGCCTGGACTAAGGCATGGGTGCCCAAGTCTAGGGGTGCTTTTTGAGTCATGATTAAGCATTAAAGTGGACCCCTAGGCTCCATTTGACATGGGTTTCGGGGGAATTTGCTTCGGGATAAGTTTTAAGCATGTATAATGAAATTAAGGGGACCTAGGAGCTAAACTAGGTGGTAAAAAATCATAGGGATACTTTTTATGACAACATTTAGCCCCCACTTTAATGTATGTATGAGCTTACGACCCATACATACATTAAAATATGGTCGAAAACACATCAAACATGCCAAGCACATGAAGCTAAGGCATACACAAAGATTGAGGAACTATTTCTAGCCCCCAATCTCAGGTAAGCACTAGAAGACGTTGAATATGTGCAAGACACAAAGAAAATAGTAAGAAGCACGCAAAACATAGAGAATACAGTTGAAGCATGTAATACACGATGAAGACATGAGAGCAGTCACACAATACACAATGAATACATTGATATAACATTGTATATATATGAAATAAAATCCTAACTAAGGGGCAGAGGGGCTCATCACCATGCACCTTTAGACTGTCGAAAACACACAAAATAAAGACCTAAATGTGGAGGGGGCTAATCTCCATGCACCTTTAGACCACACTCAGGGGAAAACACACCAAACAAAGACCCGAATGTGGAGGGGGCTCATCGCCACATGCCTTTAGACCACACTCGGGGGAAGACACAACAAACATGCAAGGAAGACACACGGAATACATGAGCACTGCATAGCATGCCATAGACACACTATATGTCTTATACATGGCAAACATGAATGATGGAAGGAGCTTATTGCTAAGTCCCACCATCTAAAACATGCCAAACACACCTAACGGTTGAGTTTATGCTACAACAATTGCCAAAGACATGCTTAAGGGAGGATGACTCAAGATCCAACACCGCCTCGCAATGAGGACTTTGTATAAAATTAGGATGTGCACTAGCTCAAGAGATACACCATCCCACCTTCCATAGAAGGGATTTAAAAATGCAACCCCACCCACGTCACGGAGATGTCTTACAATGAAAATGAAGCATGTGCTCAAAGTATATAACCCCACCTGCATCACGGAGATGTCTTATAGTGAAAAGGAGGTATAAGCAATAGATTAATGTATGTCAAACACGCTTTGTCAGTGTAAAATAATGAAGTAGGTACCATTATATATGGCCCCACCTTAAGGTGGTTGATGTCTCTTACCGATATCAAGCACATTAAGGTAGAGTGAAAACATGCAAGGGAACAAGAGCTCTTGCAAAGCCCATGCCCCTAAAGGTGACATGTGTCACGATCGCTGAATGTTCCCACAAACAATTTCATAAGATATACTAAGATAACAAGATGGTTAGAAAATATTACTCTAAGATAACAACCATATCACATTATGAAAGTTATGCATGTATTATATCACATCCAAGAAACCAAGGCTACACTTACAGGTTTGGATCCGAGTATTGGGCTTATATTGCAGATATCTTAGGATCGAGTGTAACAACAATGTGAGATACAAAACAATCCAAAGTGCACAGAGTAGTTGTATTGCAAAGGTTTGTTAGAAGAGATAAGACAACATGATGCATCATGTTGGTTCCCAAATCAACAGATTACAAAACCCTAAAAGTATGCCAATCTTTATAATTGGGTTTTACAAGTGAATTGGCCAATGAATAGAATCAATCAAAATGATTGGAATTCCCTACCCTTCAGGCTTTGTTGTGCCTAGGTGGGTGTACCTTTTTATCACCACTGAATATGAACTCAAAACTTATTGGTGATGATTGAGTAGATTAAAATCTTATACAAATTTGTACAACTTCTTCAACTTAAAATCTACTCCAAACTGGCATGATGTCTGAAATAGAAAATTTAAAACTATACTAACCACTACTCCTACTCCTACAAAAAGAAAATCAAAATATGTACAATGATTTTATTTGTTCTAGAGCATAACATATGATCAGTGCCTTATTTGTTGGGTATCAGAGTCATAATGAGTTTTTGCTCATCCAATGGTCTAAAATTCTAATTATTTAGCACAATTCATGTTTATGCCTTGCATAAACGTGTAAGAATTTCAAGGTCATTAAAACCATACTTCTTAATCCAAATTGATTTAGATCTGAATCACAGTAACATATTCAACAAAATTTAATCTCTACTTGAGAGAAACCATCAAAAATATTACACTAGAGCATTTAAAGATGCAACGACAAATCAATAAGTACCTGACAAATTGATTCATATGATTAAAAGAAAACAATTTGGAGACAATTTCACAATTTCTTTTCATTATATTGATAAACACTTGAAACTATTTTCAGAGCAAATCATTTCTGCACAATATCTTCTCAAGTCTTCACAGGTATACCAATCTTTTCTGTCCCCTTTCTTCTCTTTTTCTCACCCCTTTTTCGGTCTTGGTTTCCTTCTTATAAAAAAAATGAAGGAAGTGACAATATTAAGACCATTTACATTCCAGAATGACTGTTCAACTATCCACCCGTTCACAAAATTTTTCATTACATAGATTATCCCCATGAAAAAATAAATTTGCCAATAATACATTACAATACAATAATCAAAATGACTATTGTTATCCCTCTTTTGCTGGCAACATTTACATTCACCCAATTTAATATATCATTCGGGTAAAAATAATTAGCCACTCCACAAATTTTATATTTATTTAACTCTGTCGGCAAAAATATTTCACTTCTCAATGAAAATATTTTACAATGGAAAATTACCATCAACAAAATTTATATTCTCCCAGAGTTAATCACATTGTGATTAATTTAAAAATTTCCTTTCCCGTGCAAAAATTTTCATTGTACTTCCATTGCTAAAAAAATTCGATTATTCTTCACTTTATTACTTCCACCTTTTCATGCAAATAAAATCTTTTTTATGTTTCACTTTATTTTTATTTCACCACACAACCACAAATTAGTTTTTACATCACAGACATTTGTTGCGGGGTTGCGGGGAAACTTTGACTTAATTAATTCTCCTACCTGCTCACTCGCACATACTTTTCACTGTAAAAATTACTTTCCCAAAACAATGCAATATATTTTATTTCACTTCATTTGTTCCCGTAGCACCACACCAATTTTAAAATTTCTTATTTTACCTCTGCGGGAATGCGGGAGAGTTCTAAGTTTACCCCAAATTAATTTTTAAAAAATTATGTTTTCAAAAGTATCCCGCAACACCGCATGGGCTTTATGTTTTATGATTTTGCATTTGCGAGTATGCGGGGAGTCACTTCGGATTTAATTATTTCCTCACCACCATCTCGCACACACTTTAGGGTTTAAGTCTTGACTATCATGGGGATGTGGGAGAGCCTTCTCTTTACCTGCAACACCGCACACTCTACCACTGACTGCTGTGGGATTGCAGATTTATCAATATCACTCTTTCCTGGGCATATACTTCCACATCTGCAATAATGCCTTTCATCATGTACACTTTCTTTTAGAATTTCTTTCACCAAATCGTCCCTCAACTCATCAAGTTTTCTTCTGTTCCCTCATCTTCAAATATTCTTGCTGAGAAATTTTTCTTAGAATGGGAAGAAGATCATTTTCTTTCTCAACTTCAGATTGCTGGATTACCTTCTCTTCTTGTTTTCTGCAGTCAAAAACAATTTAAGTTGCCTTCAAAACTGCCTTAAAAAACATGTCAAAATTACTCATGTGACCCCGAGGTTGAACTGAGATGTTGCCATATGTCATGAAAACATGCCTGCCAAGTGGATTTGTTTAATTCTTCCCGAGATGCAAAATATTGGCAATCAAAGTTAGGCTCCTGGGCTGATCTAGCACAGTGTAGTCTGAAAATCTCCTCAAACACTCTCCAATTTGGCCCTTGAAAAAATATCAAATCATGTACTGGAGTGCTGAAATTGAACAGGGGTGTATATGAATATGGGGAGAATCATTGGAACTAATTCACTTCTTTTGACAATAACCCAGCTTCAAAGTATCAACTCTCAAAGCTAGCTCTCTGACAAACTTAATACTATGCATACAACCAATATCAACAATTGCATTTTCTTTTGATATATGAAAAATATCAAACGAGATGTCGGGGCTTTGAAAATGGACATAGAAACACTTTAACATGGGGACAATTGCAAGCACCAATTGGTTTGTCATAACAATCATCCAGCTCATAAATTTTGACCTCCAAAGTTGACCACCCTAGCAGATCTAATAATGTGGGGACAACAAACTCTTCTAGAATCCTCCAACTTGGTCCTTTAAAACCCTGTCAAATCTGAACATAGGAAGCTAAAATCAAACATACATACTTACATATGGTAAGTGAATGTGCCTACCAAGTGATTTGGCATAAAAGCGAACAGGCTTGAAATTATGATCCTCCAAAGTAGGCTATTGGGATAGATTTCACAAATGTATTTCTAAGTGTTGCAATCAATTTTTTTTATCATGGCCACTTCAAATTTAGCCAAAATTTGAAGGTGCCAACACATCACACAGAGTGATTCTACTAGTCAAGTGTCAAATATATATATATATATATATATATATATATATACCCCATCTTCATATATGAACTAGGTCCATTTATGCTTACTCGCTGAAGGGACGCAGTCCATATTAGTATTTATTTGTTTTCGTCATCCGCTGACTAGGTAGAATCACTGAATAAGGTAAACAATAAAATGAAAGAGAAGAAACAAGTGTCTTAGGAACACCACGTAGGAGGATGCTCCCAAAACACCCTCCGCGACCCTATGCCCCCAAGGCATGACACACAACAATAAAATAGAGAGGAGTGATAGAAGAATGATGAAACAAATAGGAGAATGGTCACAATAGAGGCGGTCTCCCAGTATCCTTGACCTTACAAGAGTATCAAGGGTCATCCAAAGAGACCTAAACAACATATAACACATCACAGGGGAACACAACACAATGCTAACAACATATATATCTAGGAGGAGGCCACCCTTGAGAGCAATTGACATAGGTGCTACATCGAGTGTGGCTAAATGAGGGACAAATACTTACCTGAGCCAATGGGATATTTCCTAGTGGACAATCTATGTTTATCATCGCAGTGAAAGGAAGCAAGGTACATGGAAACACTTCCTACACCAATCTAATGAGGGGAATAATATGCAAATTTTTAGATCTTTACAGTTATAGGTATTTTAAACTTATAACAATGAGATAGAACAACAAACACAACACATAGAATGCAATAGACACAAGATGTATGTGGGGAAAACCTTTTCAGGTAAAAAACCCCACACTCCAAAACCTGCACAATGTATTATCAAAACTGAAATGTTTACAATACACTTGCAATGCAAGTTCTTCCAGGAGTCTTCAAATGTTGTTTATGGAGTAATTTCGGTAGCATAACAATACTTGTACAAAAAATATGCATACTACTACTCCAAACACCTCATTATATAGAGTTACAAGGCATAAATGAGAAGCTTCTAGAGCTAGGCATCCATCTTGGCCACATGGCCCATTTCTCACACCCAAGGACACTTGTCTAACATGGATACACCTCTCTTACATCTGTCATACATGGCAGATTTGACTTCCCAAGATGGAGCGCTCCAACTAAAAATAGGCTATGATAGATGCTCTTATGCATCTTACAGCTGTCATAAAATCTGCCAAACATAACAACACTTAATGTTGTAAGAGAATCCGTCATACAAGACTAAATATAGCATATTCCTCTTACAACATGTCATAACCCAACTTGGGCACCCAAAAATGCCTTCTTCACATGCAAATATGCTCTCTGACACTTGTCTTCACTTGTCATAGGAATCTCTATACTTGGCTCTTACATGTCATAGATTTCGTCATACAAAATATCTTCTTCCACATACCACAAGATGCCGACACATGGCATATTAGTGCCACCTCAAATGGGACGACTAGATTCTCATGTGTTGACTTGACCATCCAAGTCATATTACAAGTAGGATGACATGTCACAATGCCACCTCAAACTAAATGATAAAATAGGACGTGCAAGTAAATACAAAATTAGGCCAATAAATAATTATACAAATAATTATAAATACTAGGAAATTGCAAAGGTTGAGACACCTTAATTCCCAACATTCTCCCACTTGTCGAACACCTTGCAAGAGCCAATAGAATGACAAGATTTAACTGCTAGCAGCCAAGAGGCCCATAGACTCCGAACACCATATGAATTTCTCTGTGCCCACAGGTTTTGTCAATGCATTTGCAACATTCTTCAAAGTGTCAACCTTCTGCAATATCACCTTCCCATCTTCTACCATATCTTAACAAAATGAAATTGAACATCAATGTGCTTTGTTTTGGCATGGAAAGTAGGATTCTTTGCTAAGCAAATCACACTCTGACTATCACAACAGATAGTAATCTGTCTTGCATCAACCCCAATATCTAAACACAACCTCTTAAGACAAATGGCTTCCTTACAAGCATGAGTAGCTTCCATGTACTCTGCTTCTATTGTGGACAAAGCAACCACAGGTTGTCACTTACTCATCCAACTAATAGATCCACCAAACATAGTGAACACATAAGCATTGGTGGATCTCCTGCTATCAATGTCACCTGCCCAATCAGAATCCAAAATCCACGAATACTCACATAATGCTGAGGTCCTGTAGGATAACCATGATAACATAGGGAATACTCAAAAGAACCCCACAAATATCTAAACACTCTCTTCACTGCATCCCAATGTACCTGTCTAGGATTAGCCATAAACTAACTAAAGACTCCCACTGCTTGGGCAATGTCTGGTCTTGTACAAACCATAGCATACATCAAATTGCCAACCACAGTAGCATAAGGTACTCTGCTCATATCCTTTATCTCAGAAGGAGACTTTGGGTAATCACCAGTAGATAACATTGCCCCCATTGAAACAGGAACATTCAACGGTCTGCAATCCACCATACTGAATCTCTCCAACACAGTGTTAGCATACTTACTCTAGCCTAACCATAGTTTTCTGTTTGCTCTGTCTCTTCTGATCTCCATCCCTAAAATGTACCTAGCTGCCCCTAAATTTTTCATTTCAAACTGTGCTGACAACTGAGACTTCAAATCAAAAATCAAACCTTTACCATTCCCGATTAGTAACATATCATCAACATACAATGCTATAATGAGAATGCGATCATTGTCAAATTTGAAATAAACACAATGATCTGGTTTTGATCTCAAAAATCCAATACTCAACACAAAGGCATCAAAATTTTGGTACCACATCCTAGGAGACTGTTTCAAACCATACAAAGACTTCTTTAACTTGCAAACCAAATTTTCTTTACCTTTCACCACATAGTGCTCTGGCTGTGACATATAGATTTCTTCCTCCAAGTCACCATGAAGGAAAGTTGTCTTCATATCCATTTGTTCCACTTCTAAGTCATAAGTTGCTGCAAGAGATAACACGAATGGAATAGATGTCAGATTTGCAATGGGAGAGAAAATCTCACCATAATCAATTCCCTCCACTTGAGAATACCCCTTCATAACCAATCTAGCCTTATATTTCTCAACACTGCCATCTGCTCCAAATTTCTTTTTGAACACCCATTTACAACTAACAGGCTTCCGTCCTTCAGGCAAAGGCACCAAGTTCCAAGTTTTATTCTTTTCCAAAGAAGCCATCTCCTCTTCCATGGCCTCCTTCCAGGAACCTACATCTTTCATACCCATAGCCTCTTTCACAGTTCCAGGCTCATCAGTGTTAGAATTCAAGGCAAAAGCACAACTAGAATCAAGCAATGAATAACCAAACCTCTCAGGTTGCTTCTTGATTCGTGTGGACCTCCTCACGAGCTGAGGTGGAGGTTCTTCTTCTTCTTCTAAACTTTCATAGCTGCTAGAGCTCTCCTCATTGTCAGGTCCAACAGGATCTTTCGGTTCAATCTTCTCAGGGGTAGTAGGAAACTGAACCACATCCTCTTTCTTTTCCTTTTCTTCTGGCTGTAGAACAATAGGAGAATGAGATACCTCTCTAAAAATAACACTTCTTTTGTATAAAACTTTCTCGGCCACATGATCCTAAAGCTTGTACCCTTTCACACTGACACCATAGCCAATGAAGATACACTTAACTGTTTTGTTCTCAAATTTTGACCTCTTCTCCTTAGGCACATGTGCATATGCCTCACAACCAAAAACACAAAGATGTCTCAATGAAGGATTCTTACCAGACCACACCTCCATGGGTTTCTTATCAACAAATGCTAAAGTAGGAGACATGTTAACCAGGTAGCAAGCAGTGGCTACAGCTTCAACCCAAAACTTTTGTTCGAGGCTAGCTCCACTAAGCATACTCCTAGCCCTCTCCATCAACATTTTGTTCATCCTCTTTGCAACTCCATTTTGCTGAGGGGTGTATGGAGTTGTCTTATGTCTTTCAATCCCATGTTCTTTATAGAACTTATTGAACTCTGTCGAACAAAACTCACCACCGTTATCAGTTCTCAAACACTTAATCTTTTTATCAGTCTGATTCTTTACAAAAGATTTAAACTCTTTGAACTAACTAAAGACTTTAGATTTGCTTCTGAGAAAATAAATCTATGTCCTCCTACTATAATCATCAATGAATGATAGAAAATATAACAATTTAGAAATCAAAGGAACATTCATAGGACCAAACACATCAGAATGGATTAGATCCAACACACCAAAAGACTTATGAGAAGTAGAGTAAAATTGAACACGGTTTTGCTTTTCATATATGCAATGTGGCAAAAGTCAAACTCAAGATTACAATCATTTAACCCCTTGGCAAGGTTTTTATTTTTCTAGGCTCTAAGACCCTTCTCACCAATGTGACCAAGTCTTGCATGCCAGAACATTGTCTTATCAATAAGAAGTTTCATTTCCAAAGCATGAGCACCCTTAGGTACCCAGAAAGCACTACCATCAGAAGTTGAAGCAACACATATCTTCGCTACTAGTTCCAATGGTGAGGATGAAGAATCTGAATCTCTTTTCTTTGAAACAGAAGAACTATTACACTGAGCAGTGCATGCATCCATCTGAAAGAGAGTACCTCTCTGAGTACCCTTAGCAAGCACCATAGCTCCTTTCGTCATCTTGCATCCTCCATTCGTGAAGACAACCTGCACACCTACATCATTCAACTTACTTACAAAAATAAGATTTCATGCTAAACTAGGGATGTGCATAACCCCATTGATCCCCTTCACTCGTCCATCAGGGAATTGGATCAAGACTCTTCCACAACCAACTATCTTCAGGTGAGAGTCATCACGTAGTTACACCTTCCCACCATCGTATTCTTCATACTTTGTAAACCAACCTCGATGTGAGGTCATGTGGAAGGAAGAACGGGAGTCAATCAACCACACATCTTCTGATGCATGGGTGGCCAAGGCAGCAACAAAAGAATCACCATCATCTTGAGATTTGTTGGAATTTGAATCAAAGATGTTCTTCTTTTTCTTCTTCTCCTCCTTACACTCCTTTCAGAAGTGCCCAGATTTACCATAGTTCCAACATAGTGCCTTGGACTTTCCAGGAGATTTAGATCTCCCATGGGATTTGGATTTTCCCTTTTCAGCTTTCTTGTCCTTCTTCTTCCCTTTCTCTTTGGGTCTACCACGAAACGCAAGAGCCTCCTTAGTCGACTCAAAAGACTTTCTCCACATTTCTTTAGATAACAACAAAGACACCACTTCATCCATCTTGAAGGTGGTTGTAGTAATCCCAATGGCCATGACAAGGTGGTCCCATGAGTTTGGCAAAGAACAAAGCAAGGTCATGCAACAATCCTCTTCCTCCATCTTCACATCAATGAAAGTCAACTATGCAACTAGCATGTTAAAGGCATTCAAATGATCTGTAATAGATCCTCCATCTTCCATCCTCAAAGAATACAACTTCTTCCACAAGAATAACTTGTTTACCAAGGATTTAGCCTGATAAACATCACCAAGTTTCTTCCATAGCTCTTTCACAGTCTTCTCTTCATGAACATTTAACAGGACGAAATCAGCTAAACAAAGTCTCACAAGACCCTTAGCTTTACGATCTTTGAGATCTGCTTGAGCCATTGTCATTGATTTTGTTTCGGATATAGTTTCCCATAGATCTCTATCAACAAGCATGTCTTCCATTTTGAGTTTCCACAACTCGAAATTGCTGCCATTAAACTTTTCCAAATCTATCCTTTTGGATGTGCTTGCCATCTCCTTCCTGCAACAAGATCACACAATACTCTACATAAACTCCCACTCAATTGAAGATAAGTACAAAAACCCCTACCCAACAACTAGGATCAAAGGTGATCAAGCTCTGATACCAACTGAAAGGAAGCAAGGTACGTAGAAATGCTTCCTACACCGATCTAATGAGGGGAATAGTATGCAAATTTTTAGATCATTACAGTTATAGGTATGTTAAACTTATAACAATGAGATAGAACAACAAACACAACACATATAATGCAATAGACACAAGATGTATGTGGGGAAAACCTTTTCAGGTAAAAAACCCCACACTCCAAAACCTACATAATGTATTATCAAAACTAAAATGTTTACAATACACTTGCAATGCAAGTTCTTCTAGGAGTCTTCAAATGTCATTTATGGAGTAATTTCGGTAGCATAACAGTACCTGTACAAACACTATGCATACTACTACTCGAAGCACCTCATTATATAGAGTTACAAGGCATAAATGAGAAGCTTCTAGAGGTAGGCGTCAATCTTGGCCACATGGCCCATTTATCACACCCAAGGACACTTGTCCAACATGTATACACCTCTCTTACATTTGTCATACATAGAAGATTTGACTTCCCAAGATGGAGTGCTCCAACTAAAAATAGGCTATGATAGATGCTCTTACACATCTTACAACTGTCATAAAATATGCCCAACATGACAACACTTAATGTTGTAAGAGAATTCGTCATACAAGACTAAATATAACATATTCCTCTTACAACATGTCATAACCCAACTTGGGCACCCAAAGATGCCTTCTTCACATGCAAAGATGCTCTCTGACACTTGTCTTCACTTGTCATAGGAATCTCTATACTTGGCTCTTACATGTCATAGATTCTGTCATACAAAATATCTTCTTCCATATACCACAAGATGCCGACACATGGCATATTAGTGCCACCTCAAATGGGACACCTAGATTCTCATTTGTTGACTTGACCATCCAAGTCATATTACAAGAAGGATGACATGTCACAATGCCACCTCAAACTAAATGACAAAATAGGATGTGCAAGTGAATACAAAATTAGGCCAATAAATACATATACAAATAATTATCAATGCTAGGATATTGCAAATGTTGAGACACCTTAATTCCCAACATTGTAGGATATATCCTATTTAGTATTGAACTTGTTGATATTGTATTAGTATTATTACACTTATTCTCTATCCCCTTAGTAGGTGGAATAAGTCTATTAATGATAATTAAATTAACATTATTTTCACCTTGATCGAGCTCAATATCCATCCCTAAAGGATTTCATGTGAGAGACCTTTCTTCAACCACCAATGCTTCATCTTTCAAAGGGAGAGCATTGGAACAAAGGGAAGGTAAGGTATTGCTAGGAGGATTGGTGGTGATTATATCTTTAGTGATGTTCAAAGAACATGCAACCAAGGGAGAGGTATTCAATGTTTTTACATCCTTAGTGATATCCAAGTGACTTGAACATTTAACCAAAGGAAGGAGATCGAGGGTCTTCCCTTCCTTAGTGATATCCATGGTATGTGAATATTCAACTAAAGGAGGAAGATCAATAGGATGATTCATAGATACTTCATACACTATGCTAGGGATATAATTTTTAATATTGTTAGATGAATGTGTTGCAAATATGTGCCTAAGCAGTGTTGTCATTGATGTCAACATATCCTTGTTGCCATTGGTGTCAATTGTATCCTATTTTGTTGCCTGTGTAGAAGACTGGATTGTTGAGGATATTGAGAAAATTAATGAGGATCAATGTATGCAGACCATATGGCTAAGTAGAGGATTGTCTGAAGAAGCTCCAGTTAAGCTTTGAAGGGTTCACATGAATATTTGAAGAATTCATGACCATCTGAGTAGAACTAGTTTTGCAGTGTTCAGAAGAGACAAAGTGACAGGAAAGAGGTCCGGATTGTTTTGGATATGTCAAATGATGATCTGTGGATTTGGAGGCATGTTTGGGAAGTCAGTGTGTATCATCCATTCAAGTGGTTCATGGTTTGGAGGTCCGCAAGCAATCTTTCTAAAGTGATAGTCTTGGCAGACAGTGTTCTTGAGGTTCTGGAGGAAGATGCAAGAGATTCTGATGATTTGGAGTGCAGATGTTTTTGTTGAATTCAATATGCTTGCGGAAGTCTCTAGATTGTGTGACTGCTATGTTGGAGGTTTGTATTGAAGTTTGAGCTTGTCAATAAATATTTCCTTCTTGGTGTTGCTGTTCTTCCTAGTTTTGGCTGACTAGATGATTCAAGCATGTTGCAGATGATCTAAGAGCATTTCTATGAAGCATGGCATGTTGATTAATGAAGATTTGAGTCCCAGTTATGTTTGGCCGACAACTTAGTGATTCACATTAAGTCAGATGTTTGTAGTGCCAACCTTAATGTTCATTCTAAGGTTGATGAAGCGTAAGAATACTTGTTGATGAGTTGTGGAAAATCATCCTTGTGTGAAAATAATATAATCTGAAGAAAGGATCAAAGGTAGAGCAGAGTAGAGGAGAAGTAGAAGAACAAGAGTTGTTTTGATGAAGAGTTAGAAAAGAAGTATTTGGGGTAGAGCAGAAGTTATGTGAGCATTCAATGAAACTGAACCAGGCATAGAAGAGATGCTATTTATCAGTTAGCTATTTCTGTACTAAACATAAATTCTGTAGGCAATGAGCCTCTCTTGAGCAGTGAGCCCGAAGGCATGTGCCTTCTCTTTTCTTCTAAGTAGTTTTAACAAGGTACGAATCTTGTGGACTAACCCCCACCGTGGTTTTCCCTTAACTGGGTTTCCACATAAAAATCTTGGTGTTATGTGCGTTAAGTTTATTTCTGCTCATGTGTTCTTGATTCATGCTTTAATATCTACATTATTGATCTAATTGTAAGTTGATAAAGAAGATTAAAAAGTAGAAAAAGGTTAAATTTACGCGACAACTAATTCACCCCCCCTCTCAGTTGTCTGGACTAATTCCAACAATTGGTATTAGAGCCAGATCCTCTAAAAGAAGCTTGACCACTTGAGGAGATCTAGGATGTCAACCTACAAGAAGGATAGTCTAAGATTTGATGGAACAAATTATTCTGTTTGGAAGAGTCACATGGAGTGCCATTTGCAATGCATGGGTGATAACCAATGACGAGTATAAACCTCTAGAGAAAGGTCCTTCAACTCCAGATCAACTCAAAGATGCTGAAAATAACCTTTGAGCCAAAGAAGCCTTATTGAGTGCCCTGACTGATTCAGAAATGACAAATGTCTTTGGACTAAAAACTACTCATTAAATCTAGAAGAAGTTGGAGAATCTATATGAAGGTGATGAATATGTCAAATGTGCCAAGCTACAAAGTCTAAGAGGAAAATTTGAAAATCTAAGGATGAGTGAAGATGAAAACATCACAATCTACATGCAAAAGATAAATGAATTTGTGTGTGGTATCAGGTGTGCTGGTGGAACTTTAGAAGAATCAGAGATTGTGGCAAAATTGCTCAGATCTTTACCTAATTCATACAAACATAAGGTTACTGCTATAGAGGAGATCAGGACTGTCTCAAAAGTTACAAGAGATCAGCTGGTTGGCAAAATTTCAGCTTTTGAATTAAGTGAGTTTGGTGATTCTCTTCCTAAGTCTGAATTTGCATTTAAAGCCAGTGTATATGGAAAACAAAGATATGATCCAGGTGAAAGCTCTTTAGCAAGATCAAACATATTTGTGAAGGAAAGGAAGGATCTTGAAGATGATGAAATTGAGACTGCAGATCTTGAAGCTCTTATTGCCAAAAGAATGCCAAGAGGATCTGGTAAGTATGAAGGAAAGTTGCCACTCAAATGTTTTGCTTGTAATAAGATTGGTCATTTTGCCTCAAGATGTCTGGAGAGGTTTTCAAAACCAAACCCTAACAGATATAAAGGTCAGAAGAAATGTTACTATGTCCAAGAAGCTAGAGAAGAAGGAGTCATAGATGATGAATATGATCATGGAGGTTCCACTGAAAATGATTAGGTGTTCATTGCTATCAAAGAAGAAGATCCAGTGTCTACTGAATTTGCTAGTTGTGAAAATGTGGAAAGTGCCTTGGCTACTTAGGTTGTTGAAAAGGATGAATGGGTGATTGATAGTGGATGTTCTCATCATATGACTGGTGATAAAAGTAAGTTTGAAAGCCTTGACAAATATGAAGGTGGGCTTGTAAAATTTGGAGACAACTCAGCTGGTAGAATCCATGGCAGAGAATCCATCTCTTTTGATGGTAGGAATAACACAAATGATGTTTTGTATGTGGAAGGACTGAAGCATAATCTTCTTAGTGTTGGACAGTTGGTTGACAAGGGTTATGATCTCCGATTCAAGGATGGCAAATGCAGAATCTTGGAAAGCTCTAGAATTGAAATTGCATCTGGTACACAAACTAGAGGTAACATCTTTCAATTAAGTAGTTCTGGCAAAAGTTGTTTGATTGCTCAGACAGATCAAAGTTGGTTGTGGCATAGCAGAATGTGTCATGTGAATTATAATAACATTGTCAAGATAAGTTCTACTCAAGATGTGAGAGATCTTCCAAGACTTGTGAAACTTGATAGCATGTGTAGAGAATGTCAATTGGGTAAACAGAACAAAACATCATTCAAAAGTAAAGAACAATTTTCAAGTGGGCGATTGGAACTTGTCCATACTGATCAATGTGGTCCTGCTAGAATTAGGAGTGTGCAAGGATACAGATATTTATGTTGTTGATTGATGATTACTCCCAGATGATGTCGGTAACTTTCTTAAAAGAAAAATCAGAAGCTCTTGACAAATTCAAAGTGTTCAAAGTTATGATAGAAAATGAGATTGGTGTGAAGATAAAGTGTCTAATATCTGACAAAGGTGGAGAATTTATCTCTAGTGAGTTTGATACATTATGTGAAAAGCATGGAATAAAAAGACAGTTATCTGCTCCTAGGACTCCTCAGCAAAATGGAGTTGTGGAAAGAAAGAACCGAACCATTCAAGAAGCTGCCATGACCATGATGATGGAAACAAATGTTCCACAAGTTTATTGGAGAGAAGTTGTGAGTACTGCTGTCTACACTCTTAACCAGGTGCAGATCAAAGGCAATTCTTGTAAGACTCCTTATGAACTTTGGTTTGGTCATACTCCTATTGTGAGATATTTCATAGTTTTTGGTAGTAAATGCTATATCAAAATAGATGAGGATCTAGGCATGTCTGAAGCAAGAAGTGATGAAGGAATTTTTCTAGGTTACTCTACTCAAAGCAAAGCATACCGATGCTTTAACAAGAGGTTGAAAAAGATTGTTGAAAGTGCTAATGTTAGAGTTGATTAGAGCAAGGAAGGACATTCCAGGTCTTGTGGATATGATTCAGATGATCAAGATGAAAATCTAAGTCAAGAAAGGCAAGTGCAAACTTAGATTTAGATCCAGATTAATCTGGAAAATCCAATAATTCAAGAGGATAGTGCAGAAGTTGAGGAACAAGCTCAAGAAATAGAAGTTCAAGCAAATCCCAAAACTCCCAAGTATGTAAGGATGAATCATCTTGAAGATCAAATCATAGGAGATAGAAATAAAGGTGTTCGAACTAGGAGAAGAATGTTGAAGATCAAGAAGAGATTTGTCTAATTTCAAAGATTGAACCAAAAATAGTAAGTGAAGCCTGTGAAGATGAAAACTGGGTAAAGGCAATGGAAGAAGAATTAATGCAAATTGAAAAGAATCACACTTGGGATCTTGTTTCTAGACCTGAGGACAAAAATGTGATTAGAACTAAATGGGTCTTCCGGAACAAACTAAATGAAGATGGTGAAGTTGTAAGAAACAAAGCAAGGTTGGTATGCAAAGGATATTCTCAAGTGGAAGGAATTGATTTTGAAGAAACTTTTGCTTCGGTGGCAAGAATAGAAGCAGTCAGGTTATTTCTTGTATTTGTTGCTTATAAACATTTCAAGGTCTATTAGATGGATGTCAAATCAGCATTCCTAAACGGAGAGTTAGAAGAAGTCTACATTGAGCAACCGGAAGGATTTCAGTTGTTTGATCAGAAAGACATGGTCTGCAGATTGAGGAAAGCATTATATGGACTCAAACAAGCCCCAAGAGCCTGGTATGCAAGATTAGATAAGTATCTGCTAAAGCTAGGATATAACAAAGGCACTGCTGACAGTAATCTTTACTTCAAGATTGATCATGAGAATATTCTAATTATTGAGGTATTTGTTGATGATATCATTTTTGGTGGAAACATTTGCTGATAAGATGCAAAGTGAATTTGAGATGTCCATGTTTGGTGAGATGAATTTCTTCTTAGATCTGCAAATCACTCAGTCAGATAAAGGTATCTTTATATCTCAGTCTAAGTATTTGAAAGAATTGTTGAAAAAGTTTGGAATGGAAGATTCAAAGCCAATAGGTACGCCTATGGTAACTGGATGTAAGTTGAGTAAAAATGATGACTCCCCTAAGGCAAATCAGAAACGGTATAGATCAATGATTGGAGGATTGCTCTATTTGACTTAGACCAGACCTGATATCATGAATGCAGTAGGGCTTGTTGCTAGATTCCAAGCTGATCCTAAAGAATCCCATGTTGTAGCAGTCAAAAGAATCTTCAGATATCTCAAAGGAATGCTTGATTATGGCTTGTGGTATCCAAACGACAATGACTTTACTCTTCATGCATATATAGATGCTGATTGGGTAGGAGATGTGTGTTGGGAATTAAGGTGTCTCAACCTTGGTAATTCCTTGTATTATTTTCATTGTATTTATTTATTCATTGCCTATGTTGTAAATTAAATTATAAATTCATATTGTCATCTTGTGGGATGTGGCAAGGTAATGTGTCATCCTACATGGAAGATGACAACTTGTAATTTTGTCCTCACATGAAGAGATAGGTGTCCCACATTGTGGTAGGAATATTTTGCCATGTGTCGGCATCTTGGATGTTGTGTAAGGGAATATTGACTGTAACAGTCATGACAGATTCCTATGACGAAGTTATGACATGTAAGAGTTAGAAATAGGAGATTCTATGATAGGTGAAGACATGTGTTGAAGAGCATCTTTGAAAAAGGCATCTTTGGGCGCCCCAAGGTGGACTATGACATGTTGTAAGAGAATATGCTATTTATAGCCTGTGTATGATAGATTCTCTTAGAGCTGTAAGTTGTAACTGCTATGATAGATTCTATGACAGTTGTAAGAGCATCTGTCATTGCTCAATTTGGAAATAGGCAACCTCTTTGGGATGGGGTGTGTGGACAAGTGTTAGAAGCATCTTACAATGTTGACCAAGTGTCCATAGGCGTGGGTTTTGGGCCATGAGGCCAAGTTGGACGTCCATTCCAAGATAGAGGCAATTTTGCCTTGTATTTTCTATATAAACAGGTGCTTGGAGGAGGAGATGTATTATAGGTTTGACAGGTACTGTTATGCTGCTAGTTTGTCTCCATATACAAGTGTCAAAGACTCCTGAGAGCTTGCATTGCAAGTGTATTGTAAACCATTTCAGTTTTGTTAATACATTGTGCAAGTTTTGAAGTGTGGGGTTTTTCACCCGATAAGGGTTTTCCCCACGTATATCTTGTGTCTCTCTTCTTCCATCTCACTTTCTTATTTATGTGTTTGCTGCAATATCTCTATTAGTGGGTTTAACATTGCTGTAATAGTAAGGATAAAATTGAATTTGCACTCTTCTCCCCTCATTAGATTAGTGTAGGAAGCGATTTTTGCACACCTAGCTTTTTTTCAATGTGGATGACATGAAAAGTATGAGTGGTGGTGCATTCTTCTTGGGAAGTAGATTGGTTTCTTGGCTAAGCCAAAAATAGGAGGCAATATCCCTATCTATAGCAGAGGCAGAGTATATAGTAGCAGCAAACAATTGCACTCAAGTTTTGTGGATGAAGCAAATGTTGGAGGACATCAGAATTGTGTTTTAGGAGCCAGTCACAATCTTCTGTGATAATTCAAGTGCAATAAGCATCTCAAAGAATCTAGTGTTGCATTCAAAAACAAAGCACATATCCATCAAGTTTCATTTCTTGAGAGAGAAGGTAAATGAGAATGAAGTGAAGTTGGAGTTTGTATCGTCAAAGGATCAAATTGCAGATATTTTCACTAAGCCTCTTCCCAAGGATACTTTTGAGTATCTCAGAGAGAAGTTGGGGGTTATTACCCCTCCTGATTAGAATTAAGATGCACTAGAGTGCATCAGTTTGGTAGAATTCACAGTCACATCTTGTGATACAGATTGATGTTGAGGAGGGACTACTCAGGGGGAGTAGTTTGCATGTAATTTTTGAGTTTTATCTGAAACAAAAATAAGGAGAAAAGACTGCAAATATGTGCCTTTTGCCATTGATGTCAAAGGGGGAGAAAAGTTCATGTGAAAAACTAGTTGCTGATGAAAGGGGGAGCAATGAAGAAAGTGATTGCATAAGTGATAAGAGAAAGAGGGAGAAGGTCTTGTCTTCATGGTCAAATCAATTTTTCACATCATATGTTGCCATCAATGACAAAGGGGGAGATTGTTGCAAATATATGCCTAAGCGGTGTTGTCATTGATGTCAACATATCCTTGTTGCCATTGGTGTCAACTGTATCCTATTTTGTTGCCTGTGTAGAAGACTGGATTGTTGAGGATATTGAGAAAATTAATGAGGATCAATGTATGCGGACCATATGGTTGAGTAGAGGATTGTCTGAAGAAGCTCCAGTTAAGCTTTGAAGGGTTCATATGAAGATTTGAAGAAGCCATGACCATATGAGTAGAACTAGTTTTGTAGTGTTTAGAAGAGACAGAGTGACAAGAAAGAGGTCTGGATTGTTTCGGATATGTCAAATGATGATCTGCAGATCTGGAGGCATGTTTGGGAAGTCAGTGTGTATCATCAATTCAAGTGGTTCATGGTTTGGAGGTCCGCAAGCAATCTTTCTAAAGTGACAGTCATGGCAGACAGTGTTCTTGAGGTTCTGGAGGAAGATGCAAGAGATTTTGATGATTTGGAGGGGTGCGGATGTTTTTGTTGAATTCAATGTGCTTGTGGAAGTCTCTAGATTGTGTGACTGCTATGTTGGAGGTCTGTATTGAAGTTTGAGCTTGTCAATGAAGATTTCCTTCTTGGTGTTGCTATTCTTCCCAGTTTTGGCTGACCGGATGATTCAAGTGTGTTGCGGATGATCTAAGAGCATTTCTATGAAGCATGGTGTGTTGATTAAGGAAGATTTAAGTCCCAGTTATGTTTGGCTGATAGCTTAGTGATTCGTATTAAGTCAGATGTTTGTAGTGCCGACCTTGATGTTCATTCCAAGGTTGATGAAGCGTATAAATACTTGTTGATGAGTTGTGGAAAATCATCCTTGTGCGAAAATAATATAATATGAAGAAAGGATCAAAGGCAGAGTAGAGTAGAGGAGAAGCAGAAGAACAAGAGTTGTTTTGATGAAGAGTTAGAAAAGAAGTATTTGGGGCAGAGCAAAAGTTTTGTGAGTATTCAATGAAACTGAACCAGGCATAGAAGAGATGCTATTTATCAGTTAGTTCTTTCTATACTAAACATAAATTCTGTAGGTAGTGAGCCTCTCTTGAGCAGTGAGCTCTGGGCAGTGAGCCCGAAGGCATGTGCCTTCTCTTTTCTTCTAAGTACTTTTAACAGGGTACTAATCTTGTGGGTTAACCCCCACCATGGTTTTCCCTTAACTGGGTTTCCACGTAAATTTTTTTGTGTTATGTGTGTTAAGTTTATTTCTGCTCATGTGTTGTTGATTCATGCTTTAATATTTACATTATTAATCTGATTGTAAGTTGATAAAGAAGATTAAAAAGCATAAAAGGTTAAATTTACGTGACAATTGATTCACCCCCCCTCTTAGTGGTCCAGACTAATTCCAACAAAATGCTCATTATCTATCTATGGAATGTTCTTTGTTAGAGGGGGTTCTTCATTCACTAATGCTTCATCTTGGCAGGGAGAGCATTGGAATGAAGAGATGGCGGTGTGATGTTAAGGGTTGTGTCAATAAATTCATCCTCTTGCACCAAAGTGTCCTCATAAGCGGGTACAACTTTGGGAGAGAGATTATAAGGTAAAACTAAGTTACCATCACATGTATTAGCAAAAAGAGGCGTAGTGGAATGTCCAATAGAGAGAAAGTCATCTAGGTCTTCATCTAACATATTGTAGTCGTCACTACTAAACAATACAACATATTTATTATTATCTATGAATTTAGTGAGATTATCTAATATTAGAGGATATGTTCCCATGAGATTTGTGAAACTATCAAAATTAGATATATAACAAAGGTTTTCATATGTGGAACACATAGAAATATCAACATCATAGATATATGCAATTTGTTTTAAGACTTGAGGATATTCATGAGTAAATTTGGAAAAATTATCAATGTCTATAATGTATGCAAACAAAGCTTCCAAAGATGAATAAAAAGAAGTATCCATGATGAAAGTATGATAGCTTGGTGTACACTAGTTTGAGGAAATTAGGTTTTTGAAAATCAAACACAATCTAATTTCACTACAAACAAAATAAGTATGATGTAAATAGTGCTACACAACAAGGCATATGAATGATTGAAAAGTTTTCTCAAAGAAATGCGAAGGTAGTGTGTAAACCCTTTAATGTTGAAATACACATCGTGTAATTAAAAACATGCAAATTTTCAAGTAAAATTATGAAATGATGCAAAATTTTCAAATGACCAATGAAAATATGCTTGAAAATGAATGTAAGATTTGTAATGAAAGATATAAATGCAATGAAACAATGCAAAACTATGTATGTTTATGAACCTAAAATGCTTGATTTTTTCACTTTTTTCAATGTAAATATGCCAAAGATGTTATGAAACAAAGAGGATGATAAGGTACAACAACTTAAAATCCTTTTATCAGTCCAATAATGCAGTAATATTTGTCACAACATGCCAATCTTGAAACACTAGGTGGAAAATTAGCCAAATGTACTAAAATACAAGGATTTTTGAAACCCTCAAAGTGAAATTAAGCTATGAAACTATGCAAAATGATGAATTATTGGAATCTAATCAGGTATATTGTGTAAAATATCTTAGATCTTATTCAAAAAGAATGCCAAAGTCCTACAATGCTCAATGCACAATCAAAAGGATGAATGCACGTATTTTGTTGAAATACACAATCTGTAAATGCAAAATTTGAAATCTAAGTGAAAGAAGGCACAATGATGCAACACTACAATTCAAAATCAGATTTGAAAGAGTGTTTAAATGAGTAGTAAAATATGAAATAAGATTTTAACTACAAACCCTAGCTTTTGGAATTACTAGGTTATATGAAAAAGACAAATTTCAAGTAAAATCTTAGCAAATGAGATATGAAAATGCAAGGTAAAAGACCATGAAATAATGAAATGCTGTAATTTATCTTAGATCTGATGTAAATATCAAAATTTTAAATGTTTTCAATGATATGTAAGGAAAATAGTGCAAACTACGTCTTAATGCAAGCCTAGGATGCTTATTTTTTTCAAAATTTTCAAAGAATGCAAGATTTTTGAATCTATGATGATGCATATGATATGAGTGAATGTAAAGACTGATTACAACACTAAACAAGATGCAAGTTTAGTAAAAAAATGAGTTCACCAAAATGTTATGTATAAAAGGAAGATAAGGTTGAAATGTGGTTAAGGTAGATTCAATCAAACCCTTCTTGCATAATAACACTCAAGGACAACAATCGAGCCAAATCACTACAGATGGTGAGGACTCAACTACAGGTTGATGTCACTTAGGAATGATATGGAAAGATAGATTAGATTGCTAGATATGTCAAACCCTAATTCAATTAAGCCTTAAACCCTAATTATATGATTCTGGATACAGACGAACAAGATATGACAAATGATCACACAGGAAGACACTAAATACAAATTAGAAACATACCAGGATTCAAATTTCTGGAGGCAAAAACTTTGAGAACACTAGGGCGGGTGCCCAAGTCCAACATGCCACTTTTTTTGTAGATCTGGAATAGTGAGGTGAGTAGTACTGCAACTTGCTTCAGAGTTTCTGGAGATGCCAGTCTGGAGGACTATGAGGTTGGTGCCCTAGTCTAGTAGGTTAGATTTTCTGCATTTAAGTGGACACCTAGGCGCCATTTGACATGGGTTTCGGGGGAATTTGCTCTGGGATAAGTTTTAATCATGCATAATGAAATTAAGGGGACCTAGGAGCCAAACTAGGTGGTAAAAAGTTATAGGGGTACTTTTTACGACATAACAACCATAATCTACTCACATTACTAGAATGAGTGAGAAAAATAGACAAAGGAGGATCAGGAACAAAGTGAGAAAACAAATATAGTTGTGATTGATGATCTGCTCTCCTAACTGCAACTGTAGAATCACTGTGCAACTCACAAATCTCCACTGAATCAGGAGTGAACTCAACCCACTTGCCTGAACCCGTGTGAGTGATTTGATATACTAATAGGAGATTAGTTGATAGTGATGGCACACAAATAACATCATGGAATGTGCCATCCCCCACATCAATAGACCCTCTCCCACACACCTCAACATGAGTGTCATCACCCATCAAAATACAAGGCATAGTACATGGCTCCAAAGATGCAGGTTCTTCCTTAGATGAAGCCATGTGGTGTGAAGCACCCCAATCAAGAACCCAAGTGGATGGTTGTGAAGCAAATTCTACAAGGGCCTTTCCCTTTCCTTTCCTCTTGCCGTTATCCTTTGCCTTGTTAGACCCCTCATTAGAACTCTGTTTTATAGATTCAAGTACACTGATATTATTCTTCTCAAGAATATGTGTCAAGTGATCAATTTGCTTCTTCAAACATTTATATTCATCATGACTAGGTCTTTTACAATAGGCACATTTGACCTTCTCTTTCTTAGGCTTGTCGCCATTAGAAGATTGGGTCTCATTAGCTGCTTTTGGGTATTTTGTTTCTTATCCTTATTATTACTACTTTGTCCTTTCTATTCTTTTGTGCCTTGGTTTGTAGACAGGGCATGTGACTTAGAGGATTTTAGAGTGCCCATTTGGATTAGCTTATCTTGCTCAAGTGTGAGAGATATAGCAAAATCATCCAATGATGGCATGGTGAATTGAGTACCAAGTGCACCCTTAGTAGCATAGAAGGTAGAAACAAATACAAAATATTTTGAACTTAGCTTAGAGAGAATACTAAGAATCAGTTGTTCATCTTTCTTTTCAATTCCACATTGTTTAAACTGTAGCCTTAGTGATTTCCATTTTGTGAAAAAATCCTGAATTGTGTTGAAGTTGCTTGGACTTAAACTAATTAGTTCATTTTCCAACATATGACCCCTCATTGAATCTTGTGTGTCAAATAGTGTTTCTAGCTTTGTCCAGATTTCATTTGGTGAATTCAAAGACTGAATGTGAAAGAGCAAATTAGGAGAGAAAAAAACACAATGTTCCATAGGCCTCATCACATTTGTTAAACCACTTAGGCTTATCTTCATCTTTAGTAGGTTCAGTTTCTAGTCCCATTGTTATCCTATGCAACCCAGCTTTCCTTAAGTAGATTGTCATGTGCGATTTCCACTCAAAGTAGTTGTAAGGAGTTAATATGGGTACTATTGTTTGATCCATTATGAAGAAATGCAAAAATGAAATGCTGAAAAGAAGAGAACACACACAAGACAACCCCCCCTTTTCACTCAATCAAAGAACCCCCAAGCAAATATGATCTGGTACTTTATAATTTAGTGTGTTTACAATTTCCACTAGCCATAATTACTTAGTGCTCTTGATTTCAATGCTTACAAAATCCTCAACAATAGGTGTATACTGAAAGTACAATACTAGAATGAAACCAAGTGAAACTGACAACACCACTACAATCTACTTGAAAAATCATCCACTTTCAAAAAAAGAAGTACCTCAATCTAAGGTCGTATGTGAAAGTTATGAGTCTCAGAAGTTCCAAAAACGGGAACTATGTAGTGTCGCATGTGAGAATCTACAATTTATGGAAACTCCAGACACCAAAACCAAAAACCGTTTGCACCACTGCGAAGCCTACAAAATTCTACCCCAAATAAAAAATAATTGCTCCAAAAAAGGAGCGTAGATGACTGAGATAGAGACCTGCCAAGATAGACTGCCAAAATCAAAATGCCAAGATAGAGGGGGCCTACATAAATTTTTTGATTACGTTTGTGCACGATTTGTTTACTGCATGCAAAAAACAATGGATACCTAGATAGTTTTTCGATGTGGTGAACAAAACCTAGAAAGTGTTTTTATTCTTGACATGCATAAGATGTGGATCTAATGCAAAAAATGCCTCCAACAACAAAAAAATGACATGTAATATATTAGAATTTATCTGCAAGGCCTCTTGGACGCAATGACAAGGTCCTTTTGGCCTAAAAATGCTCTGAACAAAAGCTGTCTTCTAGATTTGAGCTTAAAACCCCCGTTTTGCAACTTTGTCAAATGATCTCCAAATTGAATGAAACAAAAGCCAATATTGACTTTCTCAAACTTCCTAGACGCGTTGGAACAACTAGAAACACTACCACTATAACCAGAAATGCTGCAATCACCCATATCTCACAAAACACATATGCAAAACCGCAGAGGTTAAAATATTTCTGTCAAACTTTTTTGATTCTCTAGATCATCTGAAGATGCAAGAGAAGAGCATACTAGGTTTTCAGTAAACCTGCAACTAAAGCTTATTAGCCCCCCTGAATCTCTCAAAAAGGAAACTAAAATATATTCTACACTAAAACAACTCTGATACCATGTTAGAATCTGAAAAGATGATTAACCCAGAAAACTAGTGCAAATGAATAGATATTAAACTATGAATGCAAATGATACAAAATCAAAATAGCAGCATAGAGTTAGTCTCCACGAGAGTAATGCAAATGCTCCAGAAGAAAAATAGAAGCACTCACTTAATTAAACATGCTTTATGAACCTAAGCAAGATTAGTAAATGGTGTAGGAAAAACCTAGAAATATAGGAAAATAAATATCCCAAATAGGAAATAAAAACCTACACTAATAGAATTTGAATGATGAAATAGCCACAAACTACTTTGTTGCATTGAAGGATACTTGTGAAAACAATATTGCCAAGGAAAAATTCAAGAAACACAAGAAGGGGAAATCACAACTACCAAAGAGACTCACTAGGGCACACTTCAATGAAAACATTTCTGACATTATAACTCTTCTACATAGAGTTAATGGAGATCCAAATTCTAGTAATTTTGACTATTGGATGTGTTGACAGTTAATAAGTGACAATTTGCACAAACAATTGACAAGTTGCAAAATAATAACAAACATTATAGAAGAGTAAAAAATGTGTTTACTATGCTAACTACGAGGGAATTGGATGTTAATGTGGGCCAGAGATTCCCTTCTGAAGCTACCCAATTAATCAAAAAGTTTGGAAGTTATTTTATTCAATTCCCTAGATTTTCCTACCTAATAATTGGGGGATTTGATGAGTATCCCTACAAGTTACCTAGATACCCCAGTGATCATCTAGTACTCATTGAAATATGTATACAGATGGAAAATGTTAATAAGAAATGTAGGGATTTGAACAAGCAGTTTATCCTTTCCCATTGTGATTGACTTACTACACTTGTCAATCATCATCCGATGCAGCAAATGTTGAAAGGTCATTGGTTAAAATCACTATGAATCATCACACAATGCGATATCCATTTGATAGTAAAAATTATGTCAAGGATAATTTACATTTAGGACCAATATATTATCATCGTTCCCACTTGGAAGAATACTGGGAAGATTGTGAGAATGATTTCGAGGTGAGAAAAAGAGATTGGTCACGAATGACCTTACAGAAAATGATAGATTATAAACTTGGATGGGATACTGATGGGGTGGAAGAGGATGGTTCAGATAAGATAGACTGGGTCTATACCAAAACTCTTCAATTTGAGCCTCTCTCACCTATTAACTGGAGTGACAAGGAGATGAAAGATGTCAAAGAATGTTCTTTATTTGTTTTAAAGAAATCTCAGTTTAATGGTTGAAGGCCAAAAAGGAAACATAGCATACTACTACTAGGCCATCTGGATCTTCATCCAAAGATGTTAGGCAAAAGGATAAACAAGTTGAAACACATGTAATCACAGCTGTTACTAATGCCCATGATAAATCTAAAATAATTGGATCGGGTGGAGGAGATGGTTAGGAGCCTGATAAAGGAGTTGATTTCAAAAGTACTTGTGCTCAAGATAATTCAACAATAAGGGCCAAATTACAAGTTAAAATACCTCCTATTAATAAAGAATATGCAAGAGAACAAGAACCAAAGGAAACTACAGGCTCCCCAAGGGAAAAATCCTCAGAACCACCAACTATACTTGATCAATCTGAGGGAAATGAAGAAGAAACTATTGATATGTCTCCACCTTCATCTCCAGAGCAAGAGGATGTAGATACTGATGTTCAAACATCTCCTAAGGCCAATTTTCCACCCATTTCATCTATTTTTTCACTTAGTCCATCTAAAATGCCAAGTTCTTCCCAGTGGTTGAGAGAAAGAGTGTGTAAAAAGAGGAAATATTAGGAAATAATTGAACCAGATTATAATGCAGTTGCTCAATTGCTGCACGTAAAAACCCCTAAATCTAAAAAGCCATGTATTGCTTCAAGATTGATGTTTGACTCTTTTGGGAACTAATATATTGAGATTGCAAAACCCATAGTAGATAAAGATAAAGGGGAAGCCACAGAGGATGATTATGAATTGTCCTAAATTGACTTGGGGCCATCTACTCACAAAGGAGATATACATAATTTTCAAGTATTTGCTACTAAGTTAATTCATAGAATCGAGAAGGAAAGGGCAACCAGAGAACAATTAGAAGAACAAGTACAAATGTTATCATTGTATATTAAGAATATTCTGAACATTTCCATTGAAACCTCTCAAGATTCTTCAGTCCTAAGTACTTTGGATATATCAAGAATAGATAAAGAAGCGATTGAGAAATTAAATAAATACAAAGTATTGGGAAAAACTACTTATTCTTGGGTCGAGCAAACAATGATGGATGGATTATTATGTGTTGAAGAATTCATGAAGTTATATAAGCTTAATGAACAGAAAACAAAAGAGATTAAGAATGAGCTTCATATATCAAGAAAAGAAGAAGTTACATGACATTTGGCAATCAAAGACATACAAGAAATAGCTAAAATTGACAAGAATACTTTGATTTTTGAAAAGGTTATCGTTACGATTGATGAATATGATCTTAAAAAATGGATAACAAGTGCTGAATGGAAATTAGTGGTAGTTAGGCAGTACAACAATGAACTGAAGAAACTTGTAAAACAAAATGACTTTATCAAATCAGAAATGTTAGCAAGATGTGTGGCTTTAGAAGTAAATTTGTTTAAATATGATGATAAGAGTCTTGAAGATATACAGGTGGTAAAGTAAAATTTTAAAGACTTGGTTCTTAAGGAATATTGAGTAAAGAGAATATTATTGCTAGTACTATGATAAAACTAGCAACATTGTCTAATTATGCAATCAACTTTCGACGAGAGCTATCCGATATGGAGCAAAGGATGGAAGAAATTGAAGAATATGTTTCAATGTGGAAGCATTGTCTAGCTAATATTGTTGTTCCAGAAACAAAAGCAATGTCTCCAGTGGTCAAATAGTTCAGGATTTATAAAGAGCTCTAATCCTCCACCGACAAATCAGATGCATTAGTAGAAGACATTCCAGTTGATCAGCCTTAGTGATTTATGTCTTTTACATTTCATGATACTTAATAATGTTTAATTTAAGTCATTTATGTATGACTTAATTGATACTTTTGAATTTATAACTTTATTGTGAACTTTAATCCTTTAAAGTTTTAAATTATAGTTAGTTATGAATCAGTTATGGTGAATAGACTATAAATATAGGGTTTATTTGTAATAAGGGGACTTTTTGGCTTTCACACAAATTTTGGCAAACAGAAAAGCAAACGAGTTGTATAACTAGTGTTTGCAAAAAAATGAATCTTGAACGGTGTTGTTACAATATTTCTTGGATTATTGTTCTTCTTGTGTTGAATGAATACCCTCTTTGCATGTCTCATTAGTACATTTGTGGAGATCATTGAGTCACAAATCTTTATGTAATGTGTGAATATTTAACATTCTTATCAATATGCCCTTCTATTAATCTTTGATGTGTGTTAAAGGTTATTGAAGATTATTTCTTTTCCATTACATAGCATTCTTTATTGCATTCTATGTGGTTATTTGGGAAGTGTTCTCTTTTACAGTAGGGAAATATTAATTTTTAGTTCTGATTAGTAGCAAGAAATCCATATTAGTGTTCTTGAGTCCATTGATAAAGGTTTCTTGAAAATCTTGAATTTTTGACCTTTGGTGTTTTAGGGTTAAAAATACCTCACAAAAACAAAATCTTTATTCACAGAGGGAGCTACACCTCTGAATGGAAAGGTAGGTTGTCGAATAATAAAACAACGTTACCAACTGTTGGTGTGTTTGTGTAACTATTATGGGAAAATAGAGTTTAATATAACAGTGACCAAATCTGTTTACCAAGAATATCTATGGTCACAATAAAATGTGAGCCAACCAAATTCTTACTTTGGGGATTTATAGACAAGGAAGCTATTGAGGGTGATATATCATCATGGCTCTACAAAGATGAAGAAGAACAAGCCTCATTACCCATAGAAAGATACACTACAACATATACATTTGTAAGAACATGGGTTATAAAGGTCAAGGTGGACTAGGCTTACATGAATAAGACACTCTTAAACCTTTAACGGTCACAAGGAGATATGGTCACCAAGGGCTTAGGTTTGGATCATCTGAGCCTATGTCCCTAGAACTTGAATGTATCCTTAATGAAGTAGCTAAAGCTTTTCCTATTGTTGAGAGTACCAATGATGGCACCCATGAAGACTCCTTCGAACATATCGCTGACCTCTTCCAAGATTTCACCATTTGCACCATTTCATCCACCTCATCTACACCCATCGACCTTCCACTCATTTACCCCTAACTCATCGATTGGGATCAACAAGGGCCTCCTATCTTGGACATATTTCAAAATGACGAGGCTATCGCTGAGCTCATGGGACTTAGAGAGCATATACAACTTGGCGACCATAAGGTAGGATATATCATAGAACTTGACACAACTCCATACTTTGGGGAGACAGTCAAATTCCTTAGTGATAAAAGTGAGAAAAAAAGAATAACAAAGTCCCCTAGTGAAAACCATAATGTGGCGCTATCGGACAACAATAAAGTAAAAAGAAACAACATATCTTCTAGTGAAAACCTCTTAGAAGCAACAAAAGATGAGGAATTTGACCTTCCTAAAGTACCAAAATATCAAGAGAAATCCACAATCCTGGTAGAAGAAACACAAGATCTCAATTTGGGTACCGAAGAAGCTCTCAAAATCAATTTCATGGCAGCCTCACTGATACCACAAGAAAAATAGGACTTTTTTACATTCTTCAAAGAGAGATCTAAAATTTTTGCATGGTCTTATGTGGATATTCCTGGATTGCATCCATCACTTGTGATACATCACCTAACACTATATCCTGATGCCAAATTAGTGAAACAAAAGCTTAGGAAAATGCATCCCCAAATCACTCTTCTAGTCAAAGTATAACTCCAAAATTTACTAGAAGTTGGATTTATTCACCCTATTGATTATCCAAAATGGGTATCTAACATCATTCGAGTTGCAAAAGTAACTAGCGGCATACACATTTGTATGGATTTTAGAGATGTTAACAAAGCTTGCCCTAAGGACAATTTTTCACTACCTAATATCAACATCATGGTGGACCTTATAGTTGGACACGAAATGCTATCTCTCATGGATGGATTTTCAGGGCACAATCAAATTTGCATAGCAAAAGAAGACCAACATAAGACTACTTTTATTTGTCTATGGGGAACTTACTATTGGCGGATCATTCCTTTTGGTCTTAAGAACATTGGGGCTACATATAAACGAGCAATGATTGTGATATTCCATGATATGCTACATAAAACCATGGAGGACGATGTCGATGACCTCCTAGGAAAATCTATAACAAGAGAAGGTCATCTCCATGTACTTGAACATATCTTTGATCGACTTGAGCAATATCAAGTGCATCTAAATCTGAAGAAATGTGTTTTCAGGGCGACTTCAAGAAAATTGTTCGAATATATTATATCATGCAGAGGCATTGAAGTAGATCCTACCAAAGTCAAAGCTATAAGTTAGATATGTCTCCACCTAGAAACCTAAAGCAGCTACACAGTCTACAAGGAAAGATCCAAGCAATAAGAGGCTTCATTGTGCAACTTGCCAATAAATGCCATCCATTCTCACATCTCTTGCATAAAAATGTATCATTTCAATGGGATGCCAAATTTCAACAAGCTTTTGATCAACTAAAAGAATATCTTGCATCTCTTCCTATGCTTGTTCCACCTATTCAAGGGAAGCCTTTCTTGTTATACATTTCTACAACATCATTAGCATTAGGGGTATTATTAGCACAACATGAAGATGCAGGAAAATAGAGAGCCATCTTTTACATTAGTCATACTTTAGTCGGATATGAGCTTAATTATACACCAATGGAATGGATCTAGCTATTATATTTAGTTCTCAAAACCTTAGACATTACATGCTAAATCACAAAACCTAGCTCATTTCAAAATTAGATCCACTCAAGTACCTATTGTCAAAAGATACTCTCATAGGTCGCATGGCTAAATAGATAATGATCTTAAGTGAGTTCAACATTGAGTATGTGGATTGAAAAACCATTAAAGGACAAGTGATAGTTGATCACTTTTTTGAAGCACCTATTAATGCAAATCATCCACTCATTTTAGAATTCCTTGACGAGGCTGTATTTTCTATCACTACGCCTACAAATTGAAATTTGAACTTTGATGGGTCCTACACACAACATGGTTCAGGAGCGGTGATCCTATTTTTCACTTCTCAAGGTGATTGCATTTCAAAGGCCTATAAAATAGCTTTCCCATGTATGAAAAATATTTCTTAGTATGAGGCTCTTATCACAAGACTTAGAATGGTCATCTAATGGCAAATCAAAGAAGTGCATGTCTATGGTGATTCACATCTTGTCATCAAACAAGTCAATGATGAGTACCAAACAAAAGATGATAAGCTACTTATGTATAAGAGAATGGTAGACAGCTTCAAGCAATATTTCTCTCAAATCCATTTTGAGTAAATACAACAATTAAGTAATAAAGTTGTTGATGCTATGGCTACCATTGGATCTCTAATAAACATACCTCAAAACAGCCAACGGTGTGAGTTTTTGGTGGAACAACTCTTGATCCCTTCTTATGATGTCCCTGACAGTGAGCTCATATGTAAAATTGTGCATCCTGATTCTCCATGGTATCATGAGTTTTATATCTATCTCCATGATCATACCCTACCACCCAATATATCCAACACCCAACATAAAACCTTCATCCGTCATTCATCTCGTTTCACTATCCTCGGCGATACCTTATATCAAAGGAGTCTTGATGGAACCCTCCTACAGTGCCTTAACTCAAAAGAATCCTAAACCACTTTGCATGAGGTACATGAGGGAATCTGTGGTGCACACTCTAGTAGTCCTACCCTTGCTAAGAAATTGTTAAGAACTAGTTACTATTGGCCGACTATGGAACAAGATGCCCATTAATTTGTAAAGAAATGTCTACAGTGTCAGTAACACAACGATTTGAGACATGCATCATCACAAGAATTGCAACCAATCACTACTCTGTGTCCCTTTTCATATTGGGGGCTAGTCCTCGTTGGAAAAATCCACCCTTCTTCATCTAATGGCCACAAATTCATCATTACTACCACCAAGTATTTCACAAAGTGGGTTGACACCATTCCTCTCACCTACATCATTGGCAACAAATTGCTAAATTCATTCTCCATTAAATCATAGGTCAGTATGGTATTCCCCTTGCCATTGTCACCGACAATGGCAAACTATTCAAAAACCATGAAGTATGTTCCCTTTGTCACCAATTCCACATCCAACATAGCTTTTCCACCCCTTACTATCCCCAAAGTAACAGCCAAGCCAAGGCTTCTAGCAAAACTATCTTTAAAATCTTGAAAAAGATAGTCAATGAAGTTGGTTGTGATTGTTGTCTTTAGCTTAACCCTATCTTATGGGCTTATCACACTAGCATCCGCACACCCACTAGAGCCACACCGTATTCACTTGTCTTTGGATCCGAAGCCATTTTGCCAATTGAGGTCAAGCTCCCCTCTTTAAGAATATCTTTACAGAATCTCACTGATGAGGAGTATCATGTTTCATTATTACATGAGTTAGAACTACTTGATGAGAGGTGCCTCAATGCCTTAAATCACTTACAAGCTTATCAAAATAAACTCTGTCGCAACTATAATAAGAGGATCATAACCCATCAACTTGAGATTGATGACCTTGTGCTGAAATAAAATCAAAGAAACTGTAAGACCGGGATAAGAAAGGAAAGTTTGATCCTAATTGGATAGGGCCTTTTGTCATCATTTCTAGCTATGGATCGGGAGCATACCCACTTGCCACACTAGAGGGTCAACCTTTGGAGAAACCAATAAATATCATCCATCTCAAGAATTTCTATGCTTTACTCGTAGAATATCCCAATTAGAAAAATACAAAAAAAATTAAAAAATCAAAAAAGTAAAGAGAAATAATCCATCCAAATGTGAAAACCACTTCAATGGCGCCTGTTTAACACATCTAGAGACTAAGAGGGGGGGTGGTGAATCAATCTATCCTTAAATTTTAAATTAATTCCATTTGCAACTTAAACATCAAATCACATTAACCAACATAAAGGAAAGCATGCACCACACAAGGACACCAAGAGTTTTACATGGAAAATCCAATGAGGGAAAAACCACGGTGAGGATTAACTCACAATATAATAAGCTCATTGCTATAAAAGATTACAACTTTGTTTTAGGGCTACAACCCAAAGAATCTACTACTCCCTGTTGACTTGCAAACTAAGTTTACAACCTTAGGGCAAGAGACAAAAGACCTGCTAAGGAGATTCACTATCTGATAGCAGGATACATGAAAATTACAATGAAAACAAGAACTTGAACTGCTGCAAAGAAGGCATTTGTCATATGCTGATGTTGCAGTCCCTTATTTCACACAATTACCCCATCAATTTGACTTCGCACACTTCATGCTTAATATATTTCTCAATATCTGACCTCTCCTTCTCAAATGATTTTGTTCTTCTATATATAGCCTCTGCAACAACTCAAAACTTCAATTAGGTCGGCACCAAGATGATCTTTAGATGAAATGTGTTATATTGTATAGGTCAGCTTAGAACAAATACATTATGAGTTGAAGATCACTTCACTTTGCATAACATGATCAAATGCATCATAACACATCCTTCAAGACCAAACCAATTGATCAGGATCAACCGCACATGAAAGAAACTAGACTGTTGGCCCAAACAACACTAACACTTCTAACTGTCCATCTTTGCATCATCGAGGAGACACCAAAAGCACCATGCAGACCAAGATATGAGCAATGTACCTTATCAACACTATCCTTACACCATTCACCTAAAATTTATGATCATTATGTGCATCTGAAAAAGAAGAAACATGTTGAATTGATGAAAACAGAGTGCTCTAGATTGACTATGACATATCAAAACTTAGGATATTGCATTGCGGACCACTAAAACATCTAAAATTCTTATGAATGAACTCATGCATCATTCTTAACATATTTCCAAGACTGCACAACCATATCTATCATTTTCGGAGGAATTCAGAGACATTTAACTCAGTTGCATTGTAATCAACATTCATATATATAACTCAAAGTGACTTGAACACTTCATGTAGTACTGGAAACAAGAAAGATTTGTGTGTGCCTCAAACTCAAGAAGTATTAAGATATGTATAATGTTCAAATAACTTCAAATTGTTGATCTATATATTCTCCATCTAGCGCAAGTACTCAAACATGTGTTCTGAGAACAGTTAGGCATCCGGAGTCAACTGTAGCACTTCTATCATTTGAAAATGAACTTGGGGACCAGTGAATTATTTGATAATACAAAGAAGCATGCATTAACCATCTCTAAGCATGTCCTCAAAACCGCATGAATAAATATTCACTTCCGAAGGAATGTGGAGCATGATGGTGACAGGTTGTCATTGATGTCAAAAGCGTGCTCAGTTGATGTTGCAAAGTTGCCATAGTTGTTGCAGGAACATCAATTAGGAGTTGTTCATTGGACAGAATAAGTGTTGTCAGTTGAGTTGGCTTGATTAGTGTATATCTCTAATGTGATGTGTTGTTTATCTGTGGTATTGTTGATACAGGTGATGGAGTTCATTTGACATTATTTTGTTTACAAGTGACAGTGGTCCTTCATACCTTGTCAACCGGTGCTCAACGGTTAGCACCTACAATGGGAGCTCGATGCATTTTCAAAAGAGTGCTTAAAAAAAAAAAAATCAAATGGTTTTAAATCAAGAGCATCGGTCTTGCTTTTTTGGAGTTTAAGAAAAACATTAAAAATGGCTTAAGGGAAAAAACCATCGAATGGTTTAAAGAAATAAAAAAAACCATGAAATGGTTTAAGAAAAATAAAATCATTGAAATATGTTTGATAAGGAAAAAGGCATCAAATTATTCAAAGGGGAGCATCTTTATTTAATAAAGAGTTTGATTATTTTTTAAGAGCATTGAATATTCAAAGGAGGGAGCCCGATTTATATGAAGGGATTTATGTTTAAAAAAAAAAAAGGCATCAAATATTATATTTGATGAGGAGGACGATGCTTTTATAAAGTGGAGGATTTTTACTTATTGAATAAGTTTTAAAAAAATACTTTATCTCCTATTTGGTTGGCCCACAAATGCCATTATTCTAAAAAGCTTTTTTTTTGGAATTTTTTTAAGGAAATTAAACAAAGCTTTATGAAGCCCGAAAAAATGGAGGTCTCTATTTATTTTTGACTAAGCATTATAAATTCAAACGGTTGCTATTTGAAGGGGAATGCTTTATTCATGAAAAAGCTTTGAAATATTTAAGAAACTTGTTGAATATTCTTTTTAAGGAGGAGCATGCTTTGTATAAAGCATCAAATGTTTTTTTATAAAGAGCTTTTTACATGAAAAGCTACGAATCTTTTAGAAACCTCTTAAAAGGAGAAAACCTTATATTATTCTAAAGTTCTTTTTTTAAGGATTGATAAAATTAGAAATTTTCTATTTTAGAATAATATGGAGATGATAAAGGTTTTTTAAGAGTTTTTTTTGTGCTTTAAAAAGGGCAATTTTTCTTGTGGAGATTTTCATGACAAAAAGAGGAAGTTTTTAAAGGTTATTATTAGAAGATATTTTTGTGAATGTTTTATTTGCAAATGGACAGAGAAGATTTATTTTTGGAGAGATATATTTTTCTGGTTGAAGGCTTTATATTTTTTTGAGACAATATTTGCAGAGGAATATAAATAAAATCATTTCATTATGATTTGATTTTATTTTGAAGGACAAATATTCAGATTGAAGATTTTTGCAGAGAAGGAGAATGATTTTTTTTGGAAGAAGAATATGAAAAGAAGCATGAAAGTTTTTTTTTGAAGATGATTTTATTTTGCAAATTGAAGTTTGTTTTTTTCCAGAGAAGATCAAGGTTTTGGAAGTGTGTTTTTGCAGAGAACATGAAGTGTTTTCAAATGGGATTTGATATTATATGTTTTTGTTTGAAGATTTTTTTTATTAGGCACAGAAGAGAATATAAAAAGATTTATTTTAAGAAATTGAAGAAATGAAGAGGATACAAATAAAAGAGATTTTATTTTCTTCTACAAATTGATTTTTTATTGAAGACAAAATGTTCAAATTGAAATGAATATGAAAGGTCAATGAATTTTTGAAGAGGATTTTTGTAGAGGAAAGGAATATGAAAAGATATTCAGAATTTGTATAAAATTGTTTTCCAGGTGCATTGATGAGAGTGGAACTGTATACAAAAATGAAGACATTTTCGATGACATCTTTTTGAATTATATACATTGAATTGAATCAAGCAAGAAGATAATATGAAATTGAATATGCAGAAATAATCTAAATTAGGTGAATGAATTGTTTGAGCAACAGATGCAGGATTGGAGACATACACATGGAGAAATCACAAATGAAGGTTGTATTATGCAGAGATGAAATATTGTATTGAATGGAAACAGAGTGTCCCTCTGATCTTGTTTATTACTTCAAGTGAAGATTTGGTTTGCCAGCGAGGCCTTGTATTAGCCAGTGAGGCTTGTTGGTCAGTGAGACCTATTTGTTTACCAGTGAGGTATATCAGTGTTGGAAGTGGGTGCTTCTGTTTGGTATTGGAGTTGGTGCTCCTAGATACATATTGTAGCCAGTGAGGCATGTTTTATCAGTTAAGCCAATGAGGTAGTTCTGGAGTGGTTTTCCTACCCCTAGAGGGTTTTCCACTTGTGCAATTCTTGTGTCTTGATTCATATTGACCTTCTCTCTGTGGTTGTATGTTTTACTCATGAGTTTTTGTTTTTCATTCTCAAATTATGTGCATATGTGTTTTACAAATCAATGATAACTTTCTCTCCTTGTGCTCTGCAAGTTAAAGTTTGTAAAAAGATTTGAAAATTCACACAACACTGATTCACCCCCCCTCTCAGTGTTGTCCTTGACTCCTACAGAGCATTCCAACAAGTCTTCACTATTACTTCACTCTGTCAAATCACAGACTGGAACTCTGTCACTTATAACTTTCACTTCTGAGGGTATAAATACTTAAACTCTTGGATATAACACATTCATATGTCAATTTACTTATCTTTTGAAGCGCAAGACTAAATCTTTCTCTGCAGAGGAATGCGGACCAAAACACTATGACTCTGCCTTAGAGTATACACTGTAAATGCCTTAGCAAAACTTCTGCAACTTATCTCTAAGTGCGGTACACTAAACTGGTAGGATATCAATGTAGACATATAGGAAACATATTAGAACAAGTGTACTCAACTCTGCATCACACTTAGACATCAGGCTAATTATCATTCTTCTTCATACTACTAACTTGCACCAACTGATACTGCATATTGACTATCTCTGGAGCACATACTTTTGACATCAATGACAACTAATCTTGTGAAGATGTAAAAATCTCCCCCTTTGTCATTGATGACAAAACCAAGATGATGTGTACAAACACTCCCCCTTAGATGTACATTCCTCTCTCTCCCCCTTTGACATCAAGGACAAAGGGTCAAATAACTTCTACTTATAACCACCCAAAAACTGTATGAACTCCCACTTAGTATATGATTTCTACCAACAATACTCCCCCTAAGATGGAAATACCCAAAAATTGATGCTATGTACACAATATTATCAAAAATGACGCTTCAAGCCTCTGTAAGTCTATACAAAGCCAAAACTGTCTTATCTACAATGCTCTTGCAACTCACTTAGAAGGTAGAATGCTTTTGTAGATTACCTTGAGTTGAGCAAGAGTGGATACCTAGTTTGCCTTTTCTAAGGAAAGAATGTGATTCTGACATTCAAACTGCATACATAACTCCTCAACCTTATCTATACTACTTGGAGCCTTCATTTTTTGCTCAATCTTTTCATCTTCTTCTAGCAACCCGGCTAATGAAGCAAGTCTTAAGTTGACTGCTTCCCTCAGCTGACCAAAATGCTTCTTTATTTGTTCTCTTTGGTCCTAAAACTATGACATCTATGAATGAAGATTTTCTATTTGAGCCCTGGTTGACCCATCCTTGTCCTTTTTACAAGTAATATATCTTGGCCAATTTTGTGATCTGTGACTCAATGGAGGCAATCTGAGTTTTGATACTTTTGGTGGAATTTGGCCATTTCAAACAAAATAGATATAAGGCAGGAGCTTCATCAATACAATCCTTAAATATCTTTATATTTTCTTGCAATTTATTATTTGCATTGGCACACTTGTCAGATACCATAGCTAGTCATTTGTCATTAATCTTCCTCAAAGCCTCTTGTTCTGCCTTTTTTTCAACATGAGAGAAGTGATCCTTGAAGGAGTCCATCAAAAGCTTCAATTTTTACTCTAGAGCCAAGGAAGGATCAATATTTACCTTTGGTAAGCCTTCCTGAATCAACTTTACTGCATCCTCAACTAAGATAGTCTTCTTCAAATTTTCTTACAGGAACTCCTTCCTTGCAGAAGCATGCAGGATGTCACCAAGCTGTAACTTGTGAAGGGGTGAAATATTTGACAAATCTACTTGCCCCTCATAAGTGGAAATATGTAGAAGCTGAGGTGTAATCACAGGTTGAAACTGCATCCGTAATCCTAGTAGGTCCTTGAATGAGTTTGACGCTGAAGAACTCTGACCTATATCCATAGAAGCATCCTGACCTTTCTCATCTTGCTTCTCCTCAGTCTTATTTGTTTCATCCTGAATTTTCTCATCTTGTTTCTACTTAGTCTTTTCTGTTTCATCTTAAGCTTTCTCAAGATTATCTTCTTTCTTTTGCTCGTCTTTCCTTGGGTTCTCTGAAGGAGGATTGTCATGTTCTAGACTAGAATTAGTATTCTTCAGAGGAGGTGTACCCATTTTACCTTGATCCTCTATATCTTCTGATTCAATATTCTCTGGAGGAGCAGTCTCCTCATTCTGTTGATAATTCTTCACAGTCTCATCATTACATATTACATTATCTTCAAAAGCTGACAAGTCTACATGTCATTAAATATATCTTCAATAATCACCTCAACATTCTTCATCTCTTCAAGAATTTTGGTTGTTTTCTCTACTGTCTCCTTTTCTAATCTTTCTATTTCTTCTTCATCCTTTCCCATTAGAATATTTATTCTACGTTTGGTTCTAAATTCTTATGCTTGTCCTTGGGAAACTTTAACCCTTTCTTCATCAGAGATAGATGGACCAACCTTCTCAATTGCTTGTTGCCTCATGTTGGCCTCTTTTTCCATGGCTTCATTCCTCTTATTGGTGAGTATGTCTGCAAGACTTGTAGGAAGTTGATCAATGATCTCAATTAGGGCCACATTAAAGGCCATCATATATATGACTATGGATTCCTCAATTGTAGCTTTATCATTGTCAGGCATCTCATTATAAAGCTCTGCAACTTCCTTCAGGGCATCATGCTGTGCAATAGCATTGGCAGTGGCCTCAAGCTGTAGAGGCTTATATTTAGATACTTTCAGAGGAGATCTTTTAGTTTTCATTACTTTTTCTTTTCCTTTTCCTTTTGGAAGTCTCTCCTTATTATTCTCCTTCTTTTGTTATTTTCTCTCTCTTTCTTAAACATGCAAGATTCCTCTTCTTCTTCTTCATCCTATTCGTCATCATACACATTCATTGGATTGATCTTTTCTCTTTTTGCTTGTTTTTTTGGTCTTGGTTTCTTCTTCTATGTAGTCTTGGTTTGTACTAGGACTTCAACAACAACTCTTCTCCTGCTAGGGGGTGTATGAGCAGGTCTGAAGGATTTGGAAGAAATAGTAGTAACGGGGATAGACCTACTTGTCCTTATAGGAGTTTGTGAGGTAGAGGTGGTTTGAGGTTCTTCTGTAGAACCCTCGGGAGTATTAAGCATCTCTTCCAACTTTGTTTTCATCTTCTCTCCCTTCTCTTCTACATTCTTCTTGACCATCTTATTAGTTATTTCATCATAGGTCCTAAATCTCTCAGCGGTGGGATCCTTAGGCTTGCTAAGCAAGATATCAGTATATCCAATCAAATCAGGTCTAGAGACCTCATAAGGCAAAGTGGTTATCTAGAAAGTCCTTGGTTCAACTGCCTCCATATAGAAATTGTGAAAGGAAGCTAGGTGTGCAGAAAATGCTTCCTACACCAATCTAATGAGGGAAGGAGAGAGCAAATTCAATTTGATCCTTACTATTACAACAATATTAAACCATTAACAGAGATATTGCAGAAAACACATAAACAAGAAAGTAAGATAGAAGAAGAGAGACACAAGATATACGTGGGAAAAACCCTTATCAGGTGAAAAACCCCACACTCCAAAACCTGCATAATGTATTATCAAAACTGAAATGGTTTACAATACACTTGCAATGCAAGCTCTCAGGAGTCTTTGACACTTGTATCTGGAGACAAACCGACAGCATAACATTACCTGTCAAACCTATAATACATCTCCTCTTCAAAGCACCTGTTTATATAGAATATACAAGGCAGAAATGGCTCCACATAGGGATGGGCATCCAACATGGCCTCATGGCCCAAAACCCATGCCTATGGACACTTGTCCAACTCTGTAGGATGCTCCTGACACTTGTCAAGTCACCCCATCCCAAGGAGGCCACCTATTTCCAAAATGGGCTATGACAGATGGTCTTATGACTCTTACGACTGTCATAGAATCTGTCATAGCAGTTACAACTTACAGCTGTAAGAGAATCTGTCATACACAGGCTATAAATAGCATATTCTCTTATAACATGTCACAGTCCACCTTGGGGCACCCAAAGATACCTTTTTCAAAGATGCTCTTTGACACATGTCCACCTATCATAGAATCTTCTATTTCTGACTCTTACATGTCATAATTTCGTCATAGGAATCTATCATGACCGTTACGGTCAATATTCCCTTACACAACATCCAAGATACCGACACATGGAAAAATATTCCTACCACTAAGTGGGATGCCTATCTCCTCATGTGAGGGAAAAAATACATGTGATCATATGCCATGTAGGATGACACAACATCGTACCAACTCCCACAATATGACAACATAGGATTTGCATCCAATTAATACAATAGGCAATTAATAAATAAATACAATGTAAAAATACAAGGAATTACTAAGGTTGAGACACCTTAATTCCCAACATTCTCCCACTTGTCAAACACCTTGTAAGAGCCAATAGAATCAACAGGATTTAACTGATATAGGCTAAGAGGCCCATAGACTCCGAACACCATCTGAACTTCTCTGTGCCCACTGGTTTTGTCAATGCATCTGCAACATTCTTCAAAGTATCTACCTTCTCTAAATTTACCTTCCCATCATCTACCATGTCTATCACAAAGTGAAACTGAACATCAATATGCTTTGTTCTGGCATGGAAATTTGGATTCTTCGCAAGGCAAACCGCACTCTGACTGTCACAACTGATCATAATCTGACCTGCATCAACACCAATCTTTGAACACAATTTCTTAAGCCAAATGGATTCCTTACAAGCATGAGTTGTAGCCATGTACTCAACTTCTGTAGTGGACAAAGAAACCATAGATTATCGCATACTCATCCAACTAATTACACCACCAAACATAGTGAACACAGGCACTGGTGGATCTCTTGTTGTCAATGTCACCTACCCAATCATAATCCATGAATACAAACTGAATGTGGAGGTCCTGTAGCATTTCCATGATAGCAAATGGAATACTTAGAAGTACCCCTCAAATATCTAAACACTCGCTTAACTGCATCCCAATGTACCCTTCCAGGATTAGCCATAAATCGACTAAGGACTCCCATTACTTGGGCAATGTCTGGTCTTGTGTAGATCATAACATACATCAAACTGCCAACAACACTAGCATAAGGTACTCTGCTCATGTCCTCCACCTCACTATGAGATTCTGGACAATTACTAACAAATAACTTTGTCCCTAATGAAACAGGAACACACAATGGTCTACGATCTGCCATGCTAAACCTATCCAACACGGTCTTCACATACTTACTCTGGCTTAACCAAAGTTTTCTATTAGCTATGTCTCTTCTGATTTTTGTTCCCAAAATGTTCTTGGATGCCCCAAGATTTTTCATCGCAAACTATATTGACAACTAAGACTTCAAATCAGAAATCATATTCTTACCATTCCCAATCAACAACATATCGTCAACATACAATGCAATAATGAGAATGCGATCATTGTCAAATTTGTAATACACACAATGATCTGATTTCGATCTTAGATAACTAATTGACAACACAAAGGCATCAAACTTCAAGTACCACATCCTAGGAGGCTGCTTCAAACCATACAAAGACTTCTTTAACTTGCAAACCAAATTTTCTTTACCTTTCTCTATGTAATGCTCTAGCTGTGACATGTAGATTTCTTCCTCCAAATCACCATGAAGGAAAGTTGTCTTCACATCCATCTGTTCTACCTCTAAGTCATAAGCAGCTGCAAGAGATAACAATAATTGAATGGATGTCAGCTTTACAATGGGAGAGAAATTTTCACCATAGTCAATTCCCTCCACTTGTGAGTACCCCTTCACAACCAATCTAGCCTTGTACTTTTCAACACTACCATCTGCACTAAATTTCTTCTTGAACACCCATTTGCAACCAACGGGTTTTCATCCATCAGGCAAAGGCACCAAGTCCCATGTTTTATTATTCTCCAAAGAAGCCATTTCATCCTCCATGGCCTCCTTCTAGGAACCTACATCTTTCATGCCCATAGCCTCTTTCACAGTTCTAGGCTCATCAATGTTAGTAAGTAAAGCAAAAGCACAACTAGAATCAAGTAATGAATAATCAAACCTATCAGGTTGCTTTCTTATTCATGTAGACCTCTTTAATGGCTAAGGTTGAGGTTCTGCTTCTTCTGATATTCAGAGCTGCTAGAGCTCTCCTCATCATTAGGTCTCACAGGGTCTGTCTGTTCAATCTTCTCAGGGTAGAAGGAAACTGAACCACATCATCTTTCTTTACTATCTATTCTGGCTGTAGAACAACAGAAGAAGGTGTTAGCTCTCTAAAGATAACACTTCTGCTATACAACACTTTTTTAGCCACAGGATCCCAAAACTTGTATCCTTTCACACTGACACCATAGCTATGAAAATACACTTAACAACCTTGTTCTCTAATTTAGACCGTTTCTCCCTAGGCACATGTGCATATGCTTTGTTGACTTTTTCCCAGACTGGATGCTTATTCCCAGATATCCCTACAAGGTAGCCATCAGTGATCAATAGGAGCTCTGGGCCAGGGGGTCAACAGTATAGGAGATAGACTCTATATTTTATCTCCTCTTCTTCTTCAGGCTCTGCAAGACCTAGGGGGGTATTCCCTACTCAACATCCATAAGGATATGCATGCAAGGCTGGGATGTTGACAGAAAGCAGATGAGTCCTCCTGTATGTAGACCAAAACTGAAAGATAAGGGCAAAGGGGCTAGCTTTGGGCCTATTTGCAGTTGTAGACAGAGGACTGAGGATCCTAAACTAACTCTAATGTCCTAATGTTGGTTTTAGATTTTGCTTTGGAGTTTAAGTGTGGATGCAAAGCTGGATATGGTTATAACACAAAGCAAAGCATGATTGGTGCCTATCCAGGGCCTGGAGTCAATAGACATACACCTGTGAATGTTCAGCATAAACAACTAAAACTGGATTTCAAGGGGATCTATGTGATACCTGCCTTACAGGCATCTCCCAATACAAAGTGTTAGGTTATCTCTACTTATGGTATCCCTACTGCAGTATATCCCTCCCAATATTCAACCTGGAAATAGTTTAATCTACCCCTTGAGTAGAAGTTAAAAGGTCAGACAGTCAACATAGGAATTCTATGCTCTAGAATCTAAACATTACCAAACATCCAGATTCAGAAGAAGAATACATGCAATACTGGAGACAGAATTAACACAACACATGCCAAACAGCATTTCTCATATAAGTTTAATCATGAAATCAGTGGGTTCATGCCAAAAACAAACAAAAGGAGATACATAAACTCACAGGTAAGCTGTGCAGAGCAACCAGATCAGCTTGTTATGCATTACAGAGCCAAAATCATCAACTTTCAACAACCACAAATGAACAACACAACCTGCTTATAACAGCCAGGTAGGTGCTCAGCAATTGATTACAATGTTGACCAAAATTTTGCCAGATACACAGTATCATGAAAATGGCGCTCAAACACAACCAGATTGGCGCCCAAACTTGAATGCAGCAGGTAGGGGAGGAGACAGGAAGATTTCTCGAGCCCTGCGCTCCTGCCCGCTGATTGACACCTCCAGTCGGGTACAAGATCGACCCACGCCATCGCCCACACCTCTGCAACAATCGCCATCAATGGCGCACCAACCCGCGGCCTAGGGAAAATCATCATACAGACCATCGCAAGCTTTTCCCGCCGAGATTCATCATCATGATATTTGAAAATGCAGGATAACAATATCCCACATGCACCCCGCGATGACCTCAATAACACTTTATATACTAGGTCATGAGCATATATCATGTCGGTGCTTTTGCTCCTGACGACATTAGTATATAACCTCATCATCATCATCCCTCAGCAGCATGATATCCTGTTGTTCGAAAAATCACCCTGACGTCATCATGATATTTGAAATATAACCTTCATGATAATCGGCACAACCTGATCCTTCGGAGGAACATCCTCCTGCTGAGCTTATAACAAAAGTCTGGCCGATGATCATCCTGATGACGTCATCATCATATCCTGCTGACGTCATCATCATATCCTGCTGACGTCATCATCATATCTGCCTACTGCGCACCTCCTCACATCCGGATGACGTCATCATCATGTTTGCAAATATCAGGAGGTCTCTTCAAGATGATCAGTTGTTAGAAATATGACCCCCGCGGACCTTGATGACGTCATCATCATATTAACATCATCATGATACTCGGAAGACAACCGGATATTATGAAATATCCTCCTGATGTTCAAATATCAGGTTGCACTGTAGCTCCTCTATAAGATCGGGGCGATAACTGAATATGATGATGCTGCTTGAAAAGATCATCCCCAGTAGATAATGCGCGAAGCTAGCAGGCGGATATCTCCTTAATATTAGCATCATCATGATGCTCGAACAAACAAACATCCGGGTGATATGAAAATATCACCCCCTCCTTCGCGAATATCATGATGCAGATAGGCAGAAAGAAAAATATCACCCTGATATACGGATGACGTCAGCATCATCAGGATGAGAAACAAAGAACAAGAAGTGATACAACATCATCAGGATGATATTGACTAAGATCATCCTGACGTTCCAAAATATGATGACCCTAGTGAATATCGGGTCGCAATTACAACTCTTCAACAACATCATCAGGATGATGTTAACCAAGATCACCCGATGATAAAAATATCACCCCGGCGAAATATCATGAAGGCAGAAAATATGATGACCTCCGCAAGCAGCAGGATGATAACTGGAAATATGATGATGATGAACACGACCCTTAGGAAAAAACAAGTTAGGTCGAGCAATTCAAAGAATAAGCAACATCATCATCATGCTCGCGCAAGGTGATAAATGGAAGATCACCGGAGACTTTGAAACATCACCCTCGCAAGCAGATGAGGGCGCACTGTAGCTCGGCAGCATCATCATGATAAAAACCAAACATCACCCGATGACTGAATATGATGATGATGACGATGAAAAACCCAGTCGACGAAGAACATGATGATGCAGACTATCGAAGACAAGATGATGATGATGACCTCCTCCTCAGGAAAACATGATGCTGCAGTTGAAAAATGCTGAGGAGGTCCAACACTTAGAAAAAATGGGCAAGAAGATAAAGGCTTCAAATGAAGAAACCTCCTGATCATGACAAATCAACCCCTGGTCAAAATGAGTGTCAACAGTGGCTCCGAATGGGGACGTGCAGGTGAAAACCTGCAGCGAGAACCAGATCTCCGGGCAGACCTGACAAAAAGCCAAAAAACGCAAGCTGTACAAGGCACTTACACTACATACATATTTTACAAATGTGCACAGCAACCAGTCATTATGCAAAATAGAACTTAAGGAATTGGCCATGCACAGGCAATTCCAGAATTTCACCATCTAGGGCCTGGAGGAAATAAGAATCCTCCCCATGAGTATTGCAAACCTGATATGGGCCCATCCATAAGGGTTGAAACTTACCATGTTTACCCTTTTCCTGATCTTTAGCATTCCAAATGAGCACCAGATCATTTACTTGAAACTTCCTTTTTGTAGCTCTCCTGTCAAACTGATATTTCACCCCTTGTTGTCTTTTGAGATTGATCTGGTGGGCTCTCCTTCTGTCTTCATCCAATGCAACCAGCTGATTCACTCTTCCTGTCATGGGATCTTCAATCCCCTCATCATACTCTTGAATGAATCTGTAAACTGGTAGGAGATTGTTTATGGGCATTCTAGCTGATGCACCATATACTAGCTCAAAAGGTGACTTCCCAATAGCCCTTTTCACAGTCACTCTGTCAGCCCATACTGCTAAATTCAACTTTGAGTCCCAAGCTCTCTTGTTCTTGTCCAGTATCCTCTTGACAATTTTCATGATGCTCCTATTGCTTGATTCTGCTTGACCATTTCCTTGTGGGTGATATGGTGATGTATATGACAGGCTTATCCCATACCTGTTGCAAAAATCAACAAACTCACCTGATCTGAAGCACATAGCATTATCAGTGATTATTTTAGATGGTACTCCAAACCTGATGATGATGTTCTCTAGTATGAAATCTGTCACCACCTTACTTGTAGCTCTTTTAGTTGGAATGGCCTCAATCCATTTGGTAAAGTAGTCAGTTGCCACCAAAATCCAACTGTGTCCCCCACTTGATTTGTCTGCAATTTCCCCTATAAAATCAATTCCCCATTGCTGGAATGGAGCATCCACAGGTGCAGTTCTGAGGGGTAAAGCACCATGATATTTCAGCTTTCCTAAGAATCTCTGGCAAGGGTCACACTTCCTTACTAACTTTTGTGCATCTGAAAAGAGAGTGGGCCACCAATATCCTGCCCTGAGAATTTTATGAGCTGTTGTTTGGGCAGTATAATGGCCACCACATAATCCTTTATGCATGTCAATCAAAATATTGTTAGCCATGTTCTTATCCACACATCTCAGCAGCACACCATCAGGATTTTTCCAGTACAGCTCACCTTGAACAATGACATACCTGATTGCATGTAGCTTTAGAGTCCTCTTTTGACAGTCACTGAAATGGGAGGGACAATTCAGATTTTGCAAATAGTAGACAATATCCTTGTACCATTCAGATCCTGATGCACTTACATTCTCATCTTGGACTGCATTAACTTGGCATGCTTCCAAGTTTGACTGTGCCATCATCTTGGCTAGTCCTTGTCCTCTTATCAACTTAGTAACCTGTATGTCTATGTTGAATTCCTGCAGTTTGTTTATCCATCTGCACCTTCTTCCAGTCACCTCCTGCTGAGTGAATATGTCTTTGACTGCAGCATGAGGTACATATGCAATTATATGTGACCCTACCAAGTATGGTCTGAAACTTTTAATGGCTCTAACAAGTGCATATGCCTGCTTTTCCATAATATCATACTTCAATTCAGAGGCATGCAGGGACATACTGAAGAAGGCGATGGGCTGTTCAAAACCATCTTCATTTTTCTGTAACAAACATGCAGCTACAGTATGAAAGGAAGCAAATGAGAACACCTGGAATGGCCTAGAAAAATCAGGAGATTTAAGAACAGGGGCCATCTTTATTGCCTCTTTGATATTCTGAAATGATTCTGCTGCTTCCCTTTCCCAATTGACAGTTGCATCCTTCTTCATCATCTTGGATATGTTCCTTGTGATTTCTGCAAAGTTGGGAACAAATCTTCTAACAAAGTTTATTTGTCCAAAGAAGGACTGAACTCCTTTCAAAGTTTTTGGCATTTGAATCCTGTCAATAGCTGCCACTCTCTCTGGATCTATCCTGACTCCATCCTTGGAAACAATATGTCCCAGAAGTTTTCCTTCAACTACTCCAAAGGCACACTTCTTTGGGTTTAGAGAAATACCATATTCTAGTGCTCTTATAAAAATCTGCTCCAGATGCAAACAGTGCTGCTCTTCCCTCTTTGAGTAGGCAGTCAAGTCATCCTGATATACTGCCAGGATTGAATCAATTAGCCCTGCAAAAGCAACATCCATTGCTCTTTGAAATGTAGCACCTGCATTTGTTAGTCCAAATGGCATTCTAACATACACATACGTTCCCCATGGAGTGGTAAAGGCAGTCTTATATTGTTCTGATTCCTTTACCTTTACCTGATTATATCCTGAAAATCCATCCATCATGGATAGGAGTTCACAACCAGTCACTCTCTGCAACATAGCTTCCATATTAGGCAATGGATAGTTATCCTTCAAAGAGGATACATTCAAGTTCCTGAAATCCACACAAAGCCTAATATCACCATTCTTTTTCCTGACTGGGATAAGGTTAGACACCCAAGTTGAATGTCTGATGGGCACAATTATTCCAGCTTCCCTGAGCCTTCTGAGTTCTTCCTGCATCTTGGGAGCTAAGGTAGGATTTATAGGCCTTTGCCTCTGTCTAAATGGCTTAGCTTCAGGCTTCAGTGGGATCTCATGCTGGAATAAGTCTTCTCTATAAGCTTTTAGGTCCTCATATGACCAAGCAAAAACATGTTTATACCTTTTTAGCAATGCAATCAGCATACTTCTTATGTGTGGTTTGAGCTGTTTGCCAATATATACCTTCTGAGGGGCCTGAGATGTCCCCAAATTTATTTCTTCTAAATCCTCCTTATTTGTGGGGGATGTCTTTGTGACCATTTTGTCTCTACTGTCAAAGGCTCTTTCCAAAGCCACTAACCCTCTAGGGATCTTGTTAGTCTTCAACTGGATGATCTCCTTCCCTACAAGAGTCTCTTTTCCATCTACAGTTTCTACAAAAGCTTGGAAATCAATCTGTTGGTTCTCATACTCATCTATGCAGTGCAAAAATTTCAGCAAATCCCTATCATCATTAAAAACTTGCCAACTGCATATGTTTTCTGGTATGGCAGGCCTAATTTTAACTTCTATATCTGTGACACCTGACAGAGTGATGTCATCCGGCCTTATTGCAACATTGGCTAAGAAATCAGCCATAACATTTTTTGACCTTTCTACCCAGCCAATTGAAAATGCATCAAATAACTCAATAGTATCCCAAACAGCATGCTTGTATTGTTTCAGTCTTTTATTCTTTGCAGCATACTTATTTCTGATTTGGGATACAATCAGCTCAGAGTCTCCAAATACTCTTAACATCTTAATTCCATGTTTGAGAGCAATATTCAGGCCTAAAAGTAAAGCCTCATATTCTGCAATATTATTTGTGCAATCAAACCTCAGCAAGAAAGAGGATTTGAGGAGCTTACCAGTTGGAGACAGGAAGACAACTCCAGCTCCAGAACCTTCTTTTGCACAAGCTCCATCAAAAAACATGGTCCATAACCCTTGCTGATCCAGCTCCTCAGTGCAGACATTTTTCTTTTCATCCTCTGTATCATCTGAGACAACCCTGAAGTTATCACAGTCAGTGTCCACAAAGCATACCTGTTCATTTGCTTCTTGGTCTTCCACTGTCTCTGATGATCTCTGCTCTCTGATTAACTTGACATCCCTGCCATTCATTGGAATCATGGCATATGACAGGTCCAGCTGCATACTTCCACCTATTAGTGCTGCCCATCTTCTTGACAGCAGCATACCATACTGTGGCTTGATGTCAACCACTGTTATATTCATCTTATATTTCTTTTCAGGAAATGCTGCCAGTCTGAAATCCACATCCTCCATGATTCCAATAACTGGTACCTCTCTGGCATCCATTGCATAGCATTTTCCACATGCCTTGTCAATTTTTAATCCTGTTTGTTGCATGATAGCCAAAGGCATGACATTTGTGGATGCTCCAGAGTCAAGCATACAATTTCTAATTATTTTACCATTTATAACCAGGGAAACATAAAATGGTTCCACCTGTGAAGGACACTTTGTCATGGTCATTCCTAAATAGACTTCAGGAGTCTCATCTTCCTCATTGCACATGACCTGTTTCTCACCCTGGGTCTGATCATTTTGCTTAACTTGAAAAGGTACCCCTGAGATTAGGGATATTGTTCTATTCTTAATCTCTTCCACTTTCATGAGTTCCATAAGTGGAACAGAGACCTTTACCTGAGTGAGGATCTGGGCTATATCAAATGGAGCACAGTTTTGTACAGCAGTTGTAGCTTGCTCCACAATCTTGCTTTTATCCTGAGCTGACTTAGCTTTCATTCTCATAGTTCCCTGATCATCATTCCTGTCTTGGGAACCTCTACTTTGATCTTCAGCCTGAGGGGTTTTGTTTTCTGGTCCTTGGAAATCATGACCTGTTCTGTATCTAAAGTTCTGCTTGTTATTTACCCACTGCCTTTTTTGTGGTTCAGTTCCTTTATGACCATGCATCTGCTGACCTGCAGAAATATCTTCTGGCTGATGTGGGCTGCCAACCTGATTTTTACCTCTGAGATTGTAGTTGCTCTTGACCTGAGCAACTGCTGCAGCTGTGAAGGCTCTGATTTCCTCATCAGAAGGTCGGTGTAAGCTACTCAGAAAATTGTGTGAGTTCTGAGCATACACATAATTATCCTCATGATCTTCATCATATGGGGACTGTTGGCAGGCCTGAACCTGATCATCTGTCTTCTCATCAGCACCATATAGAGTATATCCATTACCTATAGACATCATGTTAACATCATCATCCTGCACATGATGTGGCTCATTGCACTCATTACAAGATGTAGCATTATCATACAAAGATTGGGCAATCATGCACTGTGACTGTGAATGTGGCATCTGACAGATTATACACCACGGAGCATCATCAGCAATATTTATAGTTTTCTTCAGGGGATCAGGAGTTTCCGTGGCATGTTGAGCCCTCTGACTTGTGTTGTTACGTGAAAATACAGGCTTACCATCATGCCAATTGGTGTTATAAGGCATATCATGTAATGATGGCCTCTTTTCCTGTCTTTGATAGACTTGCCTATCAGGACCCATCCCTTTTTCACTTCTAGCTAATCTATAGCTCAGGTCCTTAACAACATTTGCCAGTTTGTCTATCTTATCTTCAGGAGCAGATGTACTACCTTGAGTGTTCTGAGGCTTATTCGGATTCTGCAGAATTTTTACATCATCCCTTCTATTTGTCTTGCCTGATGCTTTCCTATTGTTTTCAATATTTACTGCAATCCTGAAAGCATCCCTGAGAGTGGCAGGACCTTTATCTCTCAGTCCATATGCAGTCTTTGCATCAAAGGCATTGATGTACAAAATTATGCACATAGGTTCATTTGGCCTCATATGATGTGGCAATTTGTTCAACACTTTAGTAAATCTTGCATTAAAGTCTGCAACCTGTTCATTTGACCCTTTGGTGATGCTGGTGAACTCATTTACAAAGAAGCTAGGGTCAGTTTTATCACCATATTGCTCCTTGAACATCCTCTTAAAATCATCCCATGATGATATACTCCGGTCAGGCAGATTCCTGTACCATTCTCTTGCCTCATCTATTAAGGATTGCATGAATGACTTCATGAAAACATCCTCATGCTCAACCTCAAAATTGTCCATGACATTTTGGAAGGCCTTTAGATGATCTTCTCCTGACACTGTATTGTTTCCTGAAAACTTAGGCACTTGCAGCCTCAGATGCTTATCAATGGGGTTAGGATACCCAGGAATACCATCAAACACCAGCTGCCTGAATCTATCTAGCTGCATAGGCTGTCTGTTTGGCTGATTAACATTAACATTTCTATTTGCATTTTGGTTTCCTACATTGTTTAGTGGTATCCTAGCATCATTCACATTTTGTCTGTCATCATGATGCTGATGTTGCATTTCATATCTTTGCTGATGTCTTTGCATATTTGCATTCTCTAGAGTAGGAACTGAATTATTCTGGGCAGTTCTCAAGGCTTGCACTTTCTGCTGTATATCATCTCTGATTTTCATGGCTTGTAGGTATTCTAGTTCTGCTCTTAGGCTTTTGATTTCTTCTGCCAATTGTTCATCCTTAGGTCTGGAGGTAGATGGTCTCATACCATTTGGGTCATCATCTTCATCATCCCTTAGGGACTCTGCCTCTTCAAACCTCTCACTTGGGTCTAGAAAAGGGTGTTCTTGGAATACCTCTGACCTCATTCTGATACTACCACCCTGTTGCCTCTCATATGCACCTTGGATATCTGCTTCTGCACTTGAAAAATAAGGAGCATGCTGTCCTGATGGCCTAGGGTTATCTTGTACCTCATCACTTTTTCTGGGGGAGCTCTCATGACTAGCTGAGACAGTTCCCTTTCTTCTATACATCATTCTTTTTGTTAATGGTAACTCTTCAAATAGAGGATTTTGTTGGGATCTTCTCCCCTGCATATAAATTTACTTTGACCGGTTGGGAGATTACTTCGGAGTCGCCACCTATTGCTAGGAATTGTTTTCTTCTGAAAACCAGGGTTCTTTCACAAGGTTCCCCAGGGTGTTATCTTTTGTTGCTGACTCAGATGGGTCACATATATATCACTGGAGATGATTAGATAGTCTTTTACTTCTCACTCCCCAGCGGAGTCGCCAATTTCTGTTGACTTTTTCCCAGACTGGATGCTTATTCCCAGATATCCCTACAAGGTAGCCATCAGTGATCAACAGGAGCTCTAGGCCAGGGGGTCAACAGTATAGGAGATAGACTCTATATTTTATCTCCTCTTCTTCTTCAGGCTCTGCAAGACCTAGGGGGGTATTCCCTACTCAACATCCATAAGGATATGCATGCAAGGTTGGGATGTTGACAGAAAGCAGATGAGTCCTCCTGTATGTAGACCAAAACTGAAAGATAAGGGCAAAGGGGCTAGCTTTGGGCCTATTTGCAGTTGTAGACAGAGGACTGAGGATCCTAAACTAACTCTAATGTCCTAATGTTGGTTTTAGATTTTGCTTTGGAGTTTAAGTGTGGATGCAAAGCTGGATATGGTTATAACACAAAGCAAAGCATGATTGGTGCCTATCCAGGGCCTGGAGTCAATAGACATACACCTGTGAATGTTCAGCATAAACAACTAAAACTGGATTTCAAGGGGATCTATGTGATACCTGCCTTACAGGCATCTCCCAATACAAAGTGTTAGGTTATCTCTACTTATGGTATCCCTACTGCAGTATATCCCTCCCAATATTCAACCTGGAAACAGTTTAATCTACCCCTTGAGTAGAAGTTAAAAGGTCAGACAGTCAACATAGGAATTCTATGCTCTAGAATCTAAACATTACCAAACATCCAGATTCAGAAGAAGAATACATGCAATACTGGAGATAGAATTAACACAACACATGCCAAACAGCATTTCTCATATAAGTTTAATCATGAAATCAGTGGGTTCATGCCAAAAACAAACAAAAGGAGATACATAAACTCACAGGTAAGCTGTGCAGAGCAATCAGATCAGCTTGTTATGCATTACAGAGCCAAAATCATCAACTTTCAACAACCACAAATGAACAACACAACCTGCTTATAACAGCCAGGTAGGTGCTCAGCAATTGATTACAATGTTGACCAAAATTTCGCCAGATACACAGTATCATGAAAATGGCGCTCAAACACAACCAGATTGGCGCCCAAACTTGAATGCAGCAGGTAGGGGAGGAGACAGGAAGATTTCTCGAGCCCTGCGCTCCTGCCCGCTGATTGACACCTCCAGTCGGGTACAAGATCGACCCACGCCATCGCCCACACCTCTGCAACAATCGCCATTAATGGCGCACCAACCCGCGGCCTAGGGAAAATCATCATACAGACCATCGCAAGCTTTTCCCGCCGAGATTCATCATCATGATATTTGAAAATGCAGGATAACAATATCCCACATGCACCCCGCGATGACCTCAATAACACTTTATATACTAGGTCATGAGCATATATCATGTCGGTGCTTTTGCTCCTGACGACATTAGTATATAACCTCATCATCATCATCCCTCAGCAGCATGATATCCTGTTGTTCGAAAAATCACCCTGACGTCATCATGATATTTGAAATATAACCTTCATGATAATCGGCACAACCTGATCCTTCGGAGGAACATCCTCCTGCTGAGCTTATAACAAAAGTCTGGCCGATGATCATCCTGATGACGTCATCATCATATCCTGCTGACGTCATCATCATATCTGCCTACTGCGCACCTCCTCACATCCGGATGACGTCATCATCATGTTTGCAAATATCAGGAGGTCTCTTCAAGATGATCAGTTGTTAGAAATATGTGTTGGCAAGAGACACTATATGGATTCATGGTTGTTGTCATTGATGGCAACAAAGGTCATCCCACATATCCGCAAGTCATGATGTGTCCCTACCGGAAGTCAGAATAAAGAATGTTGTCGTCCGGTGAAGAAGAACAGAGCATGTGGCAAGGTCCGACAGATTGGTCCGGACCTCTTAGAGGAAGTGTCTTGGTGTAGTGCGGATTTGGGTAAGTCAAGAGGACTACCTTGAGTGGTATATTCCAAGGATTTAGCCTCCGGTGATGGACAAGGAAAAAGATATGAATGGTTGAGTACCGGATTCCTGAGAGACAGTGAAAACAGAGGAAGAACTGACTGGCAGAGTATCAGACTACTTTCCGGATGGGTTACTGTTGATGACAGAGGTTGTGAAGGCATGAATCATGTTTGGCCGACATGATTAATGATATCTACAAGTATATGCTTGATCCGCATTGCTTGGTGAGGAAGGATTCAGCCGACAGAATGAGAGTTTGTAAGAAACTAGACTGTTCCGGATGCCGACTAGAAAGGTGATGAAATTACTTGTGCGGATATATATAGAGGATGGATTTAGTTGTGAAATTGGTGTTAGTGTGGAGAGATATGCGAATAAGTCCAGAGAAAGAGTAGAGGTAGCAAAAAGGGATCCGGTATGTGAAAGATAGCAGAACAAAGAACAGAGGAAAGATGAAGTGCAGCAGATCAGTGTACTGAGCCTAACCGGAACTGAACTCCAGCATATGCAGATGCTTCCAATCAGTTCAAGACTGTGATTATCATCACTTTGTAGACAGTGTGTCTTCTTGTAGGCAGTGGGCCTCTTGTGAGCAGTGTGCTCGGGCAGTGAGCCCTAATTGGCAAGTGCCATTTTTGTAATTTCCTATTCTTCTAACAGAGAATAATTCTTGGGTTAATCACCCCGTGGTTTTCTCCCTTAACAGGGTTTCCACGTCAAAAATACTGTGTCATGTGTTTCTTACTTCATGGTTAATGTTTTGTGTTTGATTTTATGCTGCTTCAATTAAAAGGAAAGTTCAATAAGGGAAATAATTAGGATAACTGATTCACCCCCCCCTCTCAGTTATCAACAATTGGTATCAGAGCTAAGTTCCTCCTAATAGAGTCTAACAACTTGAGGAAGATCTGGGATTTCAAATGGATGCATATGGTTTAAGGGAGCAACTCAAGACTGCCCTTGAGGATCTTGAACAGTCAAATTCTGAAGTCAGTGAATTAAAGGAAAGACTCAAACAGGCTGATGAATTCATGAGAGAATTAAAAGACAAATTAAGTCTCTCTATGAAAAAGAGAAAGGAGCTACTTCAACAGTTGGCAAGACAAAGTGAAGAAAGCAATACAAATGAGGAATTGACTGAGCAAACCAAGTTATGTGAAAAGTTATCAAAAGAAGTCATTATGTTAAGACATGAAATGGAATCAGGAACTATAAAGTTTACTCAAGAAATTGAAGAAAAAAGAAAGGCTGAAGACAATCTAAGACAATCTCTCAAAGAAAAATCAGAAGAATGCCACCAGATGGACAGGATTATCAGGCATCTTGAATCTGATCTTGAAGATGCCAAAGATAATGAAGGAAAACTTGAGGATCAAATTGCCTCTCTCAAAAGAGACCTTCAAACAGCAAATGAATATAAAGAGAAATTCAAGATAAGTTCTGCTCAACTTGAAGTTCTTCTTGGAAGTCAAAAGAGGACAGATGACAAGTATGGCTTGGGATATGAGAAAGGAGAAAGCTCCGGATCCGGTCAGAAGAATCTTGGATCAGAAAATCCAAGGAGCAGGCCTAGAAGACCTCCGGTAAGACAGCCAAATGCTCAAAGATATCCATCCTTCAATGGATACTGCCACAACTGCAACCACTTTGGTCACAAAGCTAATCAGTGCAGGATAAGAATGAATCAGAATAATTCATCATTCTCCGGACAGTGCTTCAACTGCAAAAGGTATGGACACAAATCCCATGAATGCAGAATTATGCAAGTAAACAAATCATTCAAAGGTAGATGCTTCACATGCAATAGAATAGGTCATATGGCTAATCAATGCAGATCAAGAGGATATCAGTCAAATATGCAAAGAGATGTTATTTGCCAAATCTGCAATAGGTCCGGTCATAATGCTAAAGTCTGCAGAAACAAGAATCAGGACAAAAGAGGTCCGGTGTATAATCAGAATCAAGACAAGGGTAAACAAAAGATGAATGCGGATGAGGTTAGGAATCAGATGAGCAAGATTTGGGTGAAGAAAAGTTCAGAGAATGTAGAGGTTGGATCCGCACCAGACTCTGGTGCTGATATTTCTTCCGGAAATTAAAAGTGAGCTCAGGCTTAGGGGGAGACTCAAAAAAAATCTTGTTCCCCCAGCCAAACAAGTGGTGCCGGATGTGGCACAAGATGCGGATCAAAGGGTTTGTAGATATGAGTCTTGAGATACTTCAGTCAAGTTTTCAGAGGTCCGCATGGAGTTATGAAGAAGCTATGATCGATCAAATAAGACCTGTTCAGGGAAATGCTCCGGTATGATAAAGGATTACAAAAAGGTCCGGAAAGATCCGGAAATGCACTATCTTGTTCTGCGGATTGGACAGAGCGTTTGAGATGATCTTGTAATATGCCACCTCGATTTATTCATGATTGAAAGATCCGGATGATATCCACAGATCAGGACTAATCCGGGATACTCCAAGCTATCCAGACAAGGCAAACCGGAATGATGTAGGTGAAGCATTTATTGCAGACAGGTATTAGGGTTCGCGGAGCAATTTAAGGGATTTCTCAAAGGTCATTTGCTCATTCTGCACTCGAGAAGAAGCGAAAAGTGGAGCTCTGCAACAAGGTTCTTCAAGCACACCAAGGATCTCCTGCCGAAGCTATTGGATAAAGAAATCAATCCAACCACTCCGTGCAAACCGAAGGCGCATAAGGTATTCTCCGTTTTTCATTACCTCACTGCAAATCTTTGAAGAATGGCTACTCCAAACATAGTTAAGATCTCCGATAGACCTCGCCCCTCATTCAAGAAACATCCCTACAAATCATTGGAGGTTGACCCACTAGGAGCCTTCTCTAGTGTTCCTCACGGAGTTTTACACACCGAAGACATTAGGGTTTACATACATGCAAACATTGAGGAATTTGGGGAATTCAAATTAAGAGACCTCTATCACAAGCAGCTGATTGACAATGCCTTTGAGCTTAAACCAGAGTATAAGGATATTCAGAAGAAACAATTTGAGCAATTTATTCATTTCCCCTGTTTTGAAGAGGATGAATGGGTCCGGTATGTACTGAGCAGGATGCATGACAACTTTCTATGGCTAGATAGACCCTGCAAGATCACAAAAGAGGCAATTAGAGCAGTAACTGGCCTATACTCTTCCGGAGGAGTACCTATCCTCAAATCTGTCAAGAACAACATTGTAACTGAGGCCACCAGATCAAAATTTGACAAGAGGGCAATGACCATTGAAGATATTTCGGATCTGGATATCAAATATGCATCAATGATAATAGGATACAAGATCTATCACTCCAGCAGGGAGAATTCTGTATCCGGAACTGCAGTATACACTGCTTTTGAAATGCTAAGGAAAAATGCAGAATATGACCTCTGCGAACTACTGCTAAGCCAATTAATGGAAAATATACAGAAAATCAAGAAGGATAAGAAGAATTCCTTCAAGTATGGTACTCTTATTGTATGTCTATTCTTCTACTTCATGAATGAGCTACCCGGAACAAGTGGATGGGTATGGCAGAATGACAAACCTGTTGCAGTCCAGATAAGAGACTACTTGCATGGACTTGGGGATGCAAAAGCGAGAAATACAGCTCTATGGGGATACTTCAAAAACTTTCAGAGCATGATGCAAGCAAGAGAGAGAATTCCCCAGTCTCTCATTGAGAAATACAAGGACTCAGTGTGCTTTATGGTTGACACTGATCAGTGCCTGATGGAGGCAGTAGAGCCAAGGACTGTCTGGATCATGCCCATGGGGTATGAAGTTGATGAACAGATAGTGGAGCTGCATGTTCAACACATGCTAAGTCAGCCCAAAGATCCTAAGGCAGAAAGGTTTGGAACCTTTGAGGAGCTGAGTATAAAGTTACATGTAGAACTCAGGGAACCTGAGATCAAAAGAAAAGTGAGAAAAGAAGTAGAGCACATTGCTCAAGGTCTTGGAATCTCAAAGGAGGCACTTGATGCCAGCCGGGAAAAGAGAAGGAAGGCCGAGGAAGAAGAGAAAAGCAAAGAAAGTGCTCCGGTTGGAGCTCCCACCCGGACCAGATCAACAAAGAGATCTGCACCTCCTTCAACCAAAAGTTCAAAACCGGAAGTCCAGGCATCCGGTAAGAGATCAAAGGCAAAAGCCACAAGGGCTTATGGAAGTCAAAAGGATGAAGAGGAAACAGAATCAGATGAGGGAGTAAGAGAAGTAAAGAAACAGAAAAAGAAAGGATCTGGTAAGCCCTCCACAGGCCAAGACAAGGAGGAAATGGCAGAGGTAACTGTTGAAAAGTCCACTCTGTCACTAGAGAGCATAATCAAGTCGGTCACGGTGGATGGAAACCTTCAACCAATGACTGAATCCTATGATGACTTCAGTGAGGCAGACCAAAAGACTCTGCAGGAAGCCACAGTTAAATATCTGAACATATACAATAAGGCTTTCATTGAGATCATATCTCTCATTCCTAAAAGCCTAGAGAAGGAAATGGAAGTAAGAAAGAATAATGCTCATGCCAAAGATCTTGAGATCCTGGAGCAGATAGCTATTTAGCTATATCCTCAAATTGATCCCAAGACAATGAACATTATCTTCAAGGACTGCAAAGATGAGTTCAGAAGCAAAGCCAGGATGAATCAACTCATGCTTGGTGAGACTGACAAAGTGGCTCAAGAAACAGAAGAGATCCTCCGGAAGGCCTTCAAAAGGTTCAATCTTCCTGTTGTAGAGGACTTAGGTGCAGAAACAGCTGTTGATTTGGAATCTTCTGTTCCGGAAGAAGTGAGCCCTGAACAGACAAGTGAGGACTTGGGACCCTCTGCTCCAGAAGAAGTGGCCCATGAACAAGTTAGCATCTCTCCTCCGGTTTCCCCTACAGTCTCCGGATCCAAAGAAGAAGAGCAATTACAGGAGAAGGAAGCAGTGGTGAAGGACAAAGAGGTTGACAGTTCTAAGACTGCAGAAGAGAAGAAACATCTGTCTCCGGCAAGAGACACTGCACAAACTGTTCAACAATTTTTGAGCAAAGAAACTCTAGAGATTGATGAACCGGAGCTTCTAAAAGGCCCATTTGATTTTGACTCTCTCTCTCCGGTACAAACAATGAAGATAGCTTCATTTGCAAATGCCAAGGCAAATGAAAAGCTCCTGAAGTCTCATATGGAAGACTGTGAGTTGATAGAGGCTGCTTCCGGAATACTTGTGAAGATCATGCCATCAATCCAGATAGATCCGACAGCCTCCACTTCCGGTAATCTAAAAACCTTAGTCAGCAGTGTTGATACACATTTTGATTCTTTAGAAAAATCAGCTGAAGAAAAGGTCCGGAAGGAATTTTTGGATAAGAGATTTTCAGAGATATTAGAATTAATCTCTAAAGACAAAAAGATTGTAAGCATTGGAATAAAGAGCTTAGAGAATGCTCTTAAGGATGGCGGTGATATCTACAAATTTTGTATATCCTGGTCAAAGGCAACAGCAGCATTTGACAAGAAAATAAAAGAGGAACAGGATAAGCTACAAAGCTTATCTCAAAGTTTTGATCCTCTCTCTTCCTCTATAATAAATCAAGAATGTCAGACTATTGCAGTCTTGAACGAAATAAAGAATCTTGAGAAGGAAAGGAAGAACATCACCAACCGGATGGGAGAACTTAGAAGGATTATAATCCCTAAGTTGGAAGCCATGCATGAGGCCATCAGTGATGCTAGGACCACCGCCCAAACAAAAGATCCGACAGATCTCAAGCGGGCAGAAGCGTTTGCATTTTTGTTAAGTGGTCACATTTCAATTTTGGACAGAATGAAGCAAAGTTGGGCTACCGAAATGATTCAATTACAGACATCCTTTGCAGACATTCTTCAATATATGTGAGTATGTAAATATGCGGCTAAGTATAAGAAATTTTTGAAAATTTTGATATGCGGACCCTACCCTTTGCCATTGATGTCAAAGGGGGAGTGAGGAGCAGTGAAAAATGAGGGATCCAACTAAGGGGGAGTTCCGGAAATTGTATATAAAGACAGAGCATCAGCAAAGGGGGAGCATAGTGAAAACACTTAGTCATTTTTCACTAAGTGTTGCCATCAATGCCAAAGGGGGAGATTGTTGGCAAGAGACACTATATGGATTCATGGTTGTTGTCATTGATGGCAACAAAGGTCATCCCACATATCCGCAAGTCATGATGTGTCCCTACAGGAAGTCAGAATAAAGAATGTTGTGGTCCGGTGAAGAAGAACAGAGCATGTGGCAAGGTCCGACAGATTGGTCCGGACCTCTCAGAGGAAGTGTCTTGGTGCAGTGCGGATTTGGGTAAGTCAAGAGGACTACCTTGAGTGGTATATTCCAAGGATTTAGCCTCCGGTGATGGACAAGGAAAAAGATATGAATGGTTGAGTACCGGATTCCTGAGAGACAGTGAAAACAGAGGAAGAACTGACTGGCAGAGTATCAGACTACTTTCCGGATGGGTTACTGTTGATGACAGAGGTTGTGAAGGCATGAATCATGTTTGGCCGACATGATTAATGATATCTACAAGTATATGCTTGATCCGCATTGCTTGGTGAGGAAGGATTCAGCCGACAGAATGAGAGTTTGTAAGAAACTAGACTGTTCCGGATGCCGACTAGAAAGGTGATGAAATTACTTGTGCGGATATATATAGAGGATGGATTTAGTTGTGAAATTGGTGTTAGTGTGGAGAGATATGCGAATAAGTCCAGAGAAAGAGTAGAGGTAGCAAAAAGGGATCCGGTATGTGAAAGATAGCAGAACAAAGAACAGAGGAAAGATGAAGTGCAGCAGATCAGTGTACTGAGCCTAACCGGAACTGAACTCCAGCATATGCAGATGCTTCCAATCAGTTCAAGACTGTGATTATCATCACTTTGTAGACAGTGTGTCTTCTTGTAGGCAGTGGGCCTCTTGTGAGCAGTGTGCTCGGGCAGTGAGCCCTAATTGGCAAGTGCCATTTTTGTAATTTCCTATTCTTCTAACAGAGAATAATTCTTGGGTTAATCACCCCATGGTTTTCTCCCTTAACAGGGTTTCCACGTCAAAAATACTGTGTCATGTGTTTCTTACTTCATGGTTAATGTTTTGTGTTTGATTTTATGCTGCTTCAATTAAAAGGAAAGTTCAATAAGGGAAATAATTAGGATAACTGATTCACCCCCCCCCTCTCAGTTATCAACAATATGACCCCCGCGGACCTTGATGACGTCATCATCATATTAACATCATCATGATACTCGGAAGACAACCGGATATTATGAAATATCCTCCTGATGTTCAAATATCAGGTTGCACTGTAGCTCCTCTATAAGATCGGGGCGATAACTGAATATGATGATGCTGCTTGAAAAGATCATCCCTAGTAGATAATGCGCGAAGCTAGCAGGCGGATATCTCCTTAATATTAGCATCATCATGATGCTCGAACAAACAAACATCCGGGTGATATGAAAATATCACCCCCTCCTTCGCGAATATCATGATGCAGATAGGCAGAAAGAAAAATATCACCCTGATATACGGATGACGTCAGCATCATCAGGATGAGAAACAAAGAACAAGAAGTGATACAACATCATCAGGATGATATTGACTAAGATCATCCTGACGTTCCAAAATATGATGACCCTAGTGAATATCGGGTCGCAATTACAACTCTTCAACAACATCATCAGGATGATGTTAACCAAGATCACCCGATGATAAAAATATCACCCCGGCGAAATATCATGAAGGCAGAAAATATGATGACCTCCGCAAGCAGCAGGATGATAACTGGAAATATGATGATGATGAACACGACCCTTAGGAAAAAACAAGTTAGGTCGAGCAATTCAAAGAATAAGCAACATCATCATCATGCTCGCGCAAGGTGATAAATGGAAGATCACCGGAGACTTTGAAACATCACCCTCGCAAGCAGATGAGGGCGCACTGTAGCTCGGCAGCATCATCATGATAAAAACCAAACATCACCCGATGACTGAATATGATGATGATGACGATGAAAAACCCAGTCGACGAAGAACATGATGATGCAGACTATCGAAGACAAGATGATGATGATGACCTCCTCCTCAGGAAAACATGATGCTGCAGTTGAAAAATGCTGAGGAGGTCCAACACTTAGAAAAAATGGGCAAGAAGATAAAGGCTTCAAATGAAGAAACCTCCTGATCATGACAAATCAACCCCTGGTCAAAATGAGTGTCAACATGCTTCACAACCAAAAACACAAAGATGTCTAACTGAAGGCTTCTTACTAGACCACATCTCCATAGGTGTCTTACCAACAAGAGCTGATGTAGGAGATCTGTTTACCAGATAGCAAGCAGTGGCAACAACTTCAGCCCAAAACTTTTGTTCAAGGTTTGCTCCACTAAGCATACTCCTACCCTTCTCCATCAATGTCCTGTTCATCCTCTCTGCAACTCCATTTTGCTATGGGGTATATGGAGTTGTCTTATGCCTTTCAATCCCTTGCTCTTTGTAGAACTTATCAAACTCTGCCGAACAAAACTCACCACCGTTGTTAGTTATCAAACACTTAATCTTTTTACTAGTCTGATTTTCAGCAAAGGCTTTAAACTCCTTAAACTGACTAAAGACTTTAGTCTTGCTTCTGAAAAAATAAACCCATGTCCTTCTACTGTAATCATCTATGAAAGGTACAAAATATACAGATTTGGAAATCAAAGGAACATTAACAGGACCAAACACATCAGAATGAATAAGATCCAATACACCAGAAGACTTATGAGAACTAGAGTAAAACTTAACATAGTTTTGCTTTCCATAAATGCAATGTTCACAAAAGTCAAACTCAAGATTACAATCATTTAACCCCTCAACGAGGTTTTTATTTTTTAGGGTATGCAGACCCTTCTCACCAATGTGGCCATATCTAAAATGCCATAACATAGTCTTTTCAGCAGGAAGCTTAGCTTCCATAGCATGTGCACTACCATCAGAACTAGTTACAATAGATTTCTTCACTGCTTGTTCAGATGGTGGGGATGGAGTGACTGCAACTCTTTTCTTTGAGTTTGAAGAACTATTGCACTATGAAGTGCATGCCTCTAGCTGAAATAGAGTACCTCTTCGAGTACCCTTTGTAGGCACCATAGATCGTCTAGTCATCTTGCATCCATCCTTCGAAAAGACAACCTGTACACCTGCATCATTCAACATACTTATAGAAAATAGGTTCTGTGCAAGGCCTGGAATGTGCATAAATCCAGTGATCCCCTTCACTCATCCATTAGGGAGTCAGATTGAGACTCTTCCACGACCAACAATCTTCAGATGAGAATCGTCACCCAGGTACACTCTTTCACCATCGAACTCTTCATACTTCGTGAACCAGTCTCGATGTGAGGTCATGTGGAATGATGCACTAGAATCAATCAACCACACATCATTAGATGCATGGGTGGCTAGGGCTGCGATGAAGGCATCACCATCATCTTGTGACTTGTCAGAATCTAAATCAGGAGCTTTCTTCTTCTTTTTCTTCTCCTCTTTGCATTCCTTTCAGAAATGCCCAGTTTTACCACAGTTCCAACAGAGAGCCTTAGACTTTCTAGGAGATTTAGATCTCCCACAAGATTTGGATCTCCCCTTATCACCTTTCTTGTCCTTCTTCTTCCCTTTCTCTTTGGGTCTTCCATGAACCACAAGAACCTCTTTGGCTGCCTACGAAGACTTCCTCCGCATTTCTTTAGATAACAGTGAGGACACCACATCTTCCATCTTGAAGGTGGTAGTAGTGCTTCCAATAGCCATGACAAGATGATCCCATGAATTTGGCAAAGAACAAAGCGGGGTCATGCATCGATCCTCCTCCATTTTCACACCCACAGATGTCAACTGTGCAACAATCATGTTAAAAGCATTCATGTGATCTGCAACAAATCCTCCATCTTCCATCTTTAGAGTGAACAACTTCTTTTTTAGGAAAAGTTTGTTTACCAAGGACTTGGCCTGATAAACATCACCCAACTTCTTCCAAAGATCTTTCGTGCTCTTCTCCTCATGGACATTCAACAGGACAGAGTTAGCTAAACAGAGTCTTATGAGACCCTTAGCCTTCCGATCTTTGAGGTCCCAATCAGCTTGTGACATTACTGTAGGTTTCACATTGGATATAGTTTGCCATAGGTCACGATTAACAAGTAGGTCCTCCATCTTGAGTTTCCACAACTCAAAATTAGTAACATTGAATTTCTCAACTTCTAACCTTTCGGATGTGGTTGCCATCTCCTTGCTGCGACAAGATATAGAATACTCTACACAACACTCCCACTCAACCTAAGATTAGCTCAAAAAATCCCTACCCAACATCTAGAACCAAAACTGGCTAGGCTTTGATACCAACTGAAAGGAAGCTAGGTGTGCGGAAAATGCTTCCTACACTAATCTAATGAGGGGAGGAGAGTGCAAATTCAATTTTATACTTACTATTACAGCAATGTTAAACTGTTAATAGAGATATTGCAACAAACACATAAACAAGAAAGTAAGACAGAAGAAGAGAGACACAAGATATACATGGGGAAAACCCTTATCAGGTGAAAAACCTCACACTCCAAAACCTGCACAATGTATTATCAAAAATGAAATGGTTTATAATACACTTGCAATGCAAGCTCTTAGGAGTCTTCGACACTCCTATCTGGAGACAAACTGACAGCATAACAGTACCTGTCAAACCTATAATACATCTCCTCTTCAAAACACCTATTTATATAGAATATAGAAGGCAAAAATGGCTCCACATAGGGATGGGCGTCCAACATGGCCTCATGGCCCCAAACCCATGCCTATGGACACTTGTCTAACTCTATAGGATGCTCTTGATACTTGTCAAGTCACCCCATCCCAAGGAGGTCACCTATTTCCAAAATGGGCTATGACAGATGCTCTTATGACTCTTAGAACCGTCATAGAATCTGTCATAGCTGTCATAACTTACAACTGTAAGAGAATTTGTCATACACAGGCTATAAATAGCATATTCTCTTACAACGTGTCATTGTCCACCTTGGGGCACCCAAAGATGCCTTTTTCAAAGATGCTCTTCGACACATGTCTTCACTTGTCATAGAATCTCCTATTTTTGACTCTTACATGTCATAACTTCATCATAGGAATCTGTCATGACCGTTATGGTCAATATTCCCTTACACAACATCCAAGATGTTGACACATGGCAAAATATTCCTACCACTAAGTGGGATGCCTATCTACTCATGTGAGGGAAAAAATACATGTGGTCATATGCCATGTAGGATGACACATCACCATGCCAACTCCCACAATATGACAACATAGGATTTGCAACCAATTAATACAATAGGCAATTAATAAATAAATACAATGTAAAAATACAAGGAATTACCAAGGTTGAGACACCTTAATTCTCAACAAATTGTCCTTATCAACCATGAAAGTTATATTATTCTTGTATTTTTCTACAACTTTTGATGGTATCCTCTCCCTCATTTGCATTTCATCTTGGAAGTTTTTAAAAAATTCCCAATATATAGTGTTGCATTATTTAGAGTCTGCAAATCTCCGCATGTGATCCCTAATCTACTGGCCCATAGGAATATCTCTTCTCTTGACCACATTTTTCATACCAAGAAATTCTTTCATGAAATAAAACATGAGACAAATAATCATAGAGCCATATCAGAAGTGATAATGTGTCTCCTTTGTTCTCTTCAGATTATCCAACAGTTGCTGTCACAGCAGCTCATAGAGATCATAGTCTTTTCCTTCCTTAACCATCTGATGTGCAGTGTAGGTGGCAATTGTGGTAGCAAAACTTTCTCTGTTGGTGTAATATACTTTATATGCAATGCCCATTGTGGCATACTGGACCCCTAGGTCAATGATATCATCTACTGTAAGGGTTCGTTTGCTGAATTTTACAACGATAAGCTTCATTACCACCTCTTTCTTTACAACCTTTAGAACTGGCACAGGTCCGGAGGAGCACAATCTGGTCACAACTTTAATGGTTTCTTTTGTAATTATATAGGGTTGATCAAGACAAAGGAATTCTTCATGAATCTGGATCAAAACAATTCTGACCCAATCATCCTCATAGCAAAAATTGGGAAACCCTTTTAGACATCTAAGCATTTAGCTTCAACATTTGCATATTTTGGTTTTAGCAGAAAATCATCACCCAAAAGATGGTCATTCCTGAATTGTTTCTATTATCACTGGGAATTGCACCTGTATGCAAGGCTAGTTAAAGCACTGCAATTCCGTGTAACATGGGACTAATCTCAGGTTCTGGGTGCCCTATGACGAGATTAGACGTCCAGATTGTGGGCTGGTTCCCTTCAAATGTTCTATTGAGATGTATGTTTTTAATTTTTTGGGAAAAGGGAAGGAAGAAACTAAATAAATACTAAAGGTAAAATGGTGATGCACCTGATATGGATAAAAATAATGCAATCTGATTCATAATGTTTGCCCAAAAATCTGACTTCTACACAATCCAGACTTGACATAAATATCACAAAAATGATTCTAAGGAAGGTTTGAAAATAGGTTTTTATGAAGGAAATGGTTTTTTCACAGCATAAAAAGACTATTTCTAGTTAACACAACCTAAGACCTGTGATGAATATATGCTTTAATGCTGTAAACAAGGAGACGAGAAAATAATTTTGAAGGTTTAATAATAAAACACAACAAAATTTCATCAAAATCACTTCAACATTCAGCACTAAAAGGAAAGGTAATTCAACTGATCTAAAATAAACAAAGGAAAGCTTTGCAAAAAAGACAAAAGATAATCTGTAACCTGCCCATCTCTCAATAAAACTGTAAAAGTGAGCTACAAGAATTCTCCAATCTGTCTAAATCAGAATGAGAATCAAGAACTAGCAAAAACAAACTTTTGCTTTACAATATATAGGTCTACTCTCTCCAAGAGGCATGCAAAAAAATAGACTTGTAGATAACTGCCTCTAAAAATACTCATTCCCAAGCAACCTCAAAAATCCTCAAAATTAAGGTCTAAAACTACCACAAATTGAGCAAAAATAGCTTCAATTTGGGCCTCTCCATATGTTTGACCAAAATTTTGACCAAGGACTCTAAAAATACTCCTAAAAGTCATGCAAAACCTCCTAGGTGGCCTAGTTAACTCAACTAATCAATTTGCATGATTTTGCATGAGCAAAATTGATTGTGAGTAAATAATAAAGTAATAGAATATTACTCTATTATTGGTTACAATTTGTTCTATTTTTTATTTTACAACTTGTAGAAAATAATAAAGTAATTTATAGAGTATTACTTTATTATTTATTTACAATTAATTCATGTGTAAAATCATGCATGATTAGAAGAAAAATATCACTCCTTATCACTCCAATACATTTGCCTATTTTGCAAAACAGGACTTAGGAATAATTACAAAATTCCTTATCACTCCAATGATCAATGAGAAAAAATATCTCCCTCTGCAAGGAAAACAAAAAGAAACTGAGTCACTCCTGAAACATTCCATGCATACAACAAAAATGCATAAATATCCTTATGACTCCCCCTTGTTGCCATTATGCACCTACATCACATTTTCTAAATCTCCTTATATCTCCATATGCAATTTGAAGTTAAGGAAGGAAGAACAACTCCATTATGCAATTTGACCCCATGCATAAAAAATGCCCATAATATACTGCCACCATCATATATTGCCACCATGCAATTACCTTTATGCAATAATCACATCACTACAAGACAATACTTTATCATTCCATGAAATCATATCTCCACCATGCATGAAAGCTTACCCTTGAACTCCATGTATAGCATATGTATATACCATGTCTAAAATCATACACCCTCTTGGCTGTTAGTCACCATGCATAATGAGGAGATACCTATCCTTGGATGCTTTGGAAATGGATAAGGAACTTGAGCATGTGATTTGTTGTTCATTCATCATCCGACCACCAAGGAATCTTCAAAAGGTTTTATAAGGCTTGGAGCCTTTTCCACATGTTACATCGGCCTCTTGACTTAAGAAAAATCAACTCTAAGGTGTTGCTATCTGCCACTCCATGTTATGATGGCTAGGGAAAGTCTTGACCGTGGCAGCAAATTGGATAAAGAAATTATTGGTTTTTTTTTAAGTCAAAAATGCACTTGAGGAAAAGAACCTTCGAACAAAAGAAGGCAAACAACCCTAACTTGCTCATTCACTCTTCATTTGACTTCCTTCTTTGATCTCTGCAACCTTCATGTCATCCGAGGGTTTCAACTATCTTCATCATGGCTTTGGTCTTCTCCTTTCAATGGTTCCTCTCTGTTGTTGCCATGGAGCTCTGCATGATTTGAGGAAGAAGGTAACTCTGCTTTCTGTTTGATATGAAACATTTAAGGATCTGTAGCTTTACTTCTTTTAAATGGTCACGACCTTCTTCACTGCTATGAATACGTCCATTGTTGTGCACTCTTTAATACCTTCGTTATGTCTTTGTAAGCCTCTTCCTTAATAGCCTTCATCTGCTCTCTGGAAGTTTGAGGCTACTGTGAGGCCGTGGAAGATCTTTCTTCCTGCCAGCAACAAGGGTAAGCACTTGCCATTTTATCTCTGTAGTTTCATTTATCTTTGGTTTCACTCTTTATAGCATGACAAGTCTGTAGGTAGACAAAGGTATTGCATTTTATAGCAAAAATGCTGTCACTGTCGGCCATGGCTGTATATTTCTTCTTTTGCCTTGATCTGTTTTCATCATGCAGAAATTTGAGGGTTTTAAGGTTTTTTAAGACGAGGGTTTTGACATCTCCTCCATTTCCAGAACCTTGACCTGCCATGGCTATGCTTCTCTTGAAAAATAGGCATCAAAACTATAGACACTCGAGGGTTTGTGAGCCTTGAAGTTAGGGTTTCAACTTCATCCTGCACATAAAATCCTTGTAATGCCACAACCATACTCTTACAAGTAATCTCTTTATCTTTATACTGTAATGAAAGAAAGGTTTGATGTATCTTTGAAGAGATCTTGTTTATTTGGTAGATGGGTATACCTCTTTTATGTTTCTTGCTCCTCTGGCATGGTTATGAATGTATCATGACATCTGTTTGAAAGTTCTTAACTGTGTCTGCAAACAACATCATTAGGGTTTGATATCTTGACATGGGTATACAGTTTTTCCATAAAATGGTCTCTTGCTCTATGTAGCACCACCTTGACTATGATTTCATCTCCATTTGTTGGCAGAAAGTATAGGGGTTTGAAGTATTAGTAAGTGGGTTTTCTTGCTTTTCTTCTCATAACACCTCTCCTCCTGTCCTTGTGACTATTTCACATTCGTTGATGACACATTTTTACCCTATCTTTCCACTGTAGCTACTGGGTTGAAGTACATTTTGGTATTCTATATGACAACAAAACTTTGTGATATTTTGTATGATTACTTTAACATATGCTTCCATTGTATCTATAACATAAATTGCATGAGTATCATACCTTTACATTCTGTGAGGTTCTTCTTATGCATATCTCTTCAGGTTGCATGAATGTAATGTGATGGACTATATGTCATGTGGGAACATCCTTGACTGGTTACTGCCTTTGTTGCAACTAGATATATATTATGGCACAGGTGTCACACTATCTCTTGACTGTCATATGTATTGGGATCCTTTCATGCATAGATATCATGCATATTTGTCTCTTGCTGTCTTTCAAGGCATATCTGTAGCATAGACACATGTCTTTATTTATTCTTGGTTGTTATGCATTCTTTCAATATACTTGTAGCATGCCTTTGTGCATCCTTGCACCTGTAGTCATCTCTGTGCATACTTTAAGGTATACCTATACTCTATGTATACTGAACTTGCAACTCTATACATGACAATCTCTTGTTTTTGCATATGTACTTGACTGTCATGTAAGTAATGACATACATAGCTACTCCATAGCTTGCTCTTCCTTTAAGATCACTGATGGTTAGTGACAGTCTTTATCATTTGATGGATTGTGAGCATGCTGTGTGTATCTATTATTTGCATCTGTCCACTTTAGTCATGATTGTCTCTCATTTGATCTTGAAAGTTGATTGTCATGTCTGTGATAACCATTCATTGCGTTGGGGTATTTGCTTATGCATTATGTGCTTCATCCCTGGATGCTTGACTATTTGAAGATGTAACTCCATTTAGACTGTAGCATTCATCTTCATGTATCTTTTGATGGGTTGAAGTTTTGAGGCATTGGTGACAGCCTTTTGCAAAGTTCATATCTTCTTTTTTGGATGACAACACACTTATCTCATACATCTTGTGAAGTTCTATTTTAAGGCAGTCAAGTTGGCATATTGTTTTATAATTGTCTTGCCTTCCACTGTTCCATCTGTTGTTTCATGTGGCATTTTCTTGACTATTTCTATGAGACACTTGTAACTTTGAATGTGATATAACTGTTTAAACTTTGATCATCTTAAACATTATGAAAACAACATGAGAAATACTTGGTATAAAGTGCTACTTCATCTTACTCCCCTATCATAATGAGATGACCCTTCACAAGATTTATTTTGCAACTTGTTCAAATGATACATAAGTTCTTGTATCCTCCTTTACTCTGTCTCTCTTCTCTTTATCAGGCACAATAATCTAAAAACTTGTATCACTCCATAGATGACTGTAATCTGATTTTAGAATTTGTCTTTTTGTCAATCTTGATTCAGTCATATAGCTTTTATTTGTTTCAATCAACTGTAATGATGTCATGATGACATCTTCTTTATGTAATTTGATTAGATGATGCATGATATAGCTTAGAATGATGCATCCTATCTTTTTCTAATAATCTTTTCAAAAAATGAAAAGAAACATGTTGGGCTCAAAACCTTATGGGAGCCACATTTAATCCACATGTTTATTTGTCTTCAAATTAGCAACAAAATTTGTCCTATACCTGCACAATGATCAAACAAGTTAGCATAAAATGTACCTGATAGCATTGATTGATCTCCTTCATGATTTCTTCCTAATTTGTATCATTATCTGATTTGATCTCTTATCTGAATGCATGATATGATAAGTAGATGTCTCTATTTGATAAAAGCATGTGATAACTGTAAACATCTAGAGCACTAACAGGGCTGTCCCCAAAATTTTGCAGGTTTCAACTGGATGGTGGCTTGGAGTGAAGAATGAAGACTGAAGACTTGAAGGCCAGCTTCAACAACAACCTCCATCATCAGGCAATGATGGATGTTTAGATTTATCATATGTTCTTTTCTCTTTTCTTTTATTAAACAGATACATAGCTTGCATGTCTGCAATTGCTCAATCTAGTTACTCCCACGGCTTGTGTGGGACACATTTGAACATTTATTTTAAACATGATCAGTTAGTTTCTCTGATGTATATGATGTATATGTATTTCCTTTTTAATCAATGCATGAGATAAAGTAACAGATACCTGGATGTATGTTGAAAATATGACATGAAATAACAATGTAATACAACATCTTTCTCTCTTTATTCAAAATTGATTAATTTGAATAATCAATTTAACTTATAACTCCTGAAAGATCAAACTTTGTAGAACAACTGTATCTCCTTGAATGTTTGATCCTTTGATAATCAATTCTTTTGTCATGATAACTTATCAGTCCTGATTGGACTGATGGGTTATCCTGACAACTAGATCTTCTTTTCAACTTTGTCAAGGTATCAACCATTCAAGAATGCATAACCTTGAAGTTTTCTATTATTCCTTCTGAACAATTACACTTAGGTCCAACTAATTTTCAGTGTGAACAAAAAATTAGTAACAGTTTCAACTTCAAATGGTTATATTCATTTAGTTGTGAGTGAATGTATATGCGGACATCCTCTGTATGTAGTACATTGATGGGCACGCGGGAAAATGCTCCATCCTTATCAGTTTCAGTGGATTTGAAAGAGTCTTTCTTGAATCTTGGCCTCATCCTCTCAACAATATCGATAACCACATGTGTTGCTATGATAAATTCTTTCAGAAAACTAGGGTTTTACAAGTAGATTAAAGAAATACCTGTGAATGATGTCGTTAGGGTTTGCTCACAAGATCTGTTGAATATCTTCTTCTGTTCTTATCTCTTGCACACACTAGATATCGATCAAATGAGATCAATTTTAATCAAGTATTGATTAAATATGATTCATATCTACCCTAGATGCTCCACATTAAATGTATTTATTTGTTCTTGACCTAATCATCTTTTTACTATCATAGGGATCTATGATCATTCATAAACCTTCACAGAGAGTGCATTTGCTCCGGATTTTTTTTATCAAAAATCATAAAATTGCTAACCAAACATATTCATGTCATCATTAGCCATTATGTTGAATATTTCAACATCTTATGCATTTAGGGGTTTGAAAAAGACTTGCAATTGCAACTCCGCCTGAGCCAATAGTTCCTTTTTAGTTACCGAAAGATCCATCTGCACCAGACAGAGGTATAGATCCTTCCTTTACTTCACCTTCTTCCTTCTTCCATATCTTGTTCATTTCCTTCTTTTGAGGAGTAGGTCTTGCAGAGCATAACCACCTCTTCTCACATTAGATTTGCAATTAGTAGCCTTATGACCAAACTTGTTGCATGTGTAGCAGTAACCATAGAAGGGTTGAGAAGTCATATTATTCTTATTCATGAAACCATTCTTCATCACTTTACTTATGTCTTCATTAGCCTTATTGCAAGCATAACACTGACCATGAAATGAATGAGAGTTCACAACATTGTACCTTGGAGGCCTAAATGAATTATGATTCATCTTGCTTCTACATTCAATAGCCTTGTGACCAAACTTATTACAAGAATAACAATTACCATTGAAAGCTTGAGGGTACTGTTGTCACATAGATTTGCACCCAGTGTTGAAGGATTTTAGGGCTCCAACAATCTAATGAAACATTGAGATGACCTCCAGGTGTGGGACTCTATAGGGAGGTCAAAACTCCAGAGCGAGGCTGGTTCCTTTGTTGAAGATGAGATTTAGTGATCCTAAGACTAAACCCAATCTATCCACCTTTTATGAAAAGAGGAAGAGGGAGTAAAACTGAAAGCAAAACTAACCGACAGAGTATCAGACTTCAATCCAGATATGTAAAAGGTGTTGATCAAGCAATTTGTGGCATTATACATTGTTGGCCGACATGATTAATGACTTCTATACCTAAGTTTTTGGTGTGCATCATCAATCAAGTATGGATTCAGTCGACATAACAGTAACTTGCAAATATCCTAAGTGTTTTTATTGCTGACTAGAAAGTTGTTGAAAATCCTTGATGCGGATATATATACCCGATGGACTCAAACTTGTGAAGGTGCAATAGTGATGGATTTTTGATAGAAGTGTGAAGAAAAGTAGAGAAAAGTGAGAAGACAGTAATCCAAGCTCAGAATGTGACAGAAAAAGTGATACTAAGCAGAAGAAGAATGAAATGTGCTAGATCAGTATACTAAGCCTAACCGGAACTGAATTCCTGCACATGTAGATGTTGTTCATCAGTTCAAACACATTGGTATTATCTATAAGTCTCTAGTAGGCAGTGAGCCTCTTGTGAGCAGTGTGCTCAGGAAGTGAGCCCTAACTGGCAAGTGCCATTTTGTACTCTTCTATTATTTTAACAGAGAATACAATCTTGGATTAGTCACCCCGTGGTTTTTCCCTTAACAGGGTTTCCACGTAAAAATCCTTGTGTTATGTGTGTTAATTTCATTTCAGTTCTTATAGTTGCTTATGCTTTCATGTTTTGATATAGCACTAAATGTTAAGAAAGTGAAAGTAAGAAAAGTTTTAAGATAACTGATTCACCCCCCCTCTCAATTATCTGCCTTGTTTCCAACATTTTCCTCTTTCCTTTGTTCTTCCCTTGTTCTCTACAGTCAAAGCATTACCAGATGTTGAAGTCTCACCTGTGCTTTTCCATCACATTTCCTCACTAAGGATAACACCAACAACATCATCAAATTTCAAAGTATTTGAACAGAGATAGAGTTACAGCCATTACCAAGCTATTCCAAATTTCTGGCAAAGAACATAAAACCAAGAGAGCCCTCACCTCTTCATCAAATTTCACTTATACAAAAGTTAACTGACTGGTAATCATATTAAACTCATTTAAATGATCTAACACAGATCCACCTTCAATCATTTTCAGATTAAACAAATGCTTCATGAGAAATGCCTTATTAGAGGCTAAGGGTTTTCATACAATTTGGCCAAAGCTTTCATCAGTTCACTTTTTGTCTTCACTTCTGTTATATTGAATACCATAGATGGTGCGAGGCACAGTCAAATGGTTCCCAGTGCCTTTCTATCTAGAAGCTCCCAATCCTCATCAGTCATTACTGCCAGTTTCTTGGCTACTCCTTCCAATGGCCTCCATAAATCCTTCTGATAGAGATAATCCTCCATCTACATCTTCCATAATTGATAGATCTGCCTATTGAATTTATCTACCTTTAATTTACCCTCATCCACCATTGCTCCCACTTAACCATGAGACTCCCACTCAACCGTGAGACCTTCCTGCAGATGATAATCAAACACAACCCGCTTTGATACCAATTGTTAGGGTTAGGGAAGATCAAAGAAATAAACACTAACAATTATATGTAGATTAAATAACCCAAATATAACAATGAGGAATTACACAAAAGAGATCAACACATAAATTTAATGTGGTTCACCCAATATGGGCTACATCCACAGAAACTCAGCCATCCAATGATTTTATTATCCAATGCAAAATAGATTAGAATCTCGTGAATACATAGTTGTACCATACATCCCATCCGCTTATAACAAGCTTTTTGGAAGCTTCTAGAATTAGGGTTTTGCAATGTCATTTTTCTTTTGTTGGTTAACAAAAAATTAACAACTGACTCCAATCGTACAAAAAGAGGGAAATAAAATTTCGGGGGTTGCACCCCCGAACCCTGGTGAGGATACATAACATGTGTACAATACTTGCATGATCAGTCGTCACATACCAATAGGAGAGACACACGGCCATAGCAGCCATGGGCTAGGATCAGGAGACATTATGCTTGGCCACATAGCTGACTAGGGTACAGGGAGAGCTGGGTACAACCCAGGCAGAGATAGAGTACTACCGAGGGTTGTACTTTGGGGCAGTGCCTGAAGAGCAGAGACAACCCATCTTTTAGAGTAGATCAGGAGCTTCTATCTCACGGAGGACAGGGGGTCTAGGTTAGTGGGGTCCGTGATGGGGCCACCATGATAGAGGCACATAGGTGGAGTAGGCGGAGACCAGGGTGAGGCTTCCTCAGGGAGTAGCCTCTCGAGACACCAGGAAGAGCCTGCTGTGTATTTATTGCATCATTTTTTAGGCCCGGGAGCCTATTGTATAGAAATTACTTTTGGTGGCTCCATGATAGCCAGATTTGTACATACATTGATGATTTGGTATATTGTAGACAGTTGTATATTGACCCATATGATGTATATTGATGGATGACCTATATATATGATGACATGGTTCTATATGTGCATGTGTTATGGATATGCATTGCTCTTTTCATGATTTTATATGTTTATATGGTATGGGTATTGAGATGTATGGACCTATATGTATGGATGCTTTGATCCTTATATTTATGACATGGATAATTATGTTTATGATGATATTATGATGCTACTATGATTACGCAATGTTTACAATGATTAAATGCTTATGGATACATGTATGGATGTGTTAATGACGAAATGATAGACAAATGTTAAATGCTTATAAGTGATATGGATAATGTGTTTCAAGTATGGGTCTAACTGGTGTTGTCATTGATGTCAACATACTCCTGTTGCAGTGATGACAAGGATTGGATGAGCTATGTGCTGAGGATATTGAGAAAATTAGTCATATCAGGAACAAAGAAGAATAGTGAAGATAGTAAGGTAAAGATCCAAGGTAAGATGACTATTAGAGGATACAGTTCAAAGGGTTTTTAGATATAAGTCTTAAGATGATCCAGTCAAGATTTCAGAGGTCCGCATGAAGTTCTGAAGAAGTTATGGCCACTCAAGTAGAACCAGTTCCGGTAGGTGTTCAAAGGTAACAAAGTGACATAGATAGGTCCAGTGGGATCCAAAAATGCATTATCCTATTCTGCAGATTTGAGGGAGTGTTGAGGAAGTCTTGGTGAAGTGTCAACTTGATTGTTTCATGGTTTGAAGGTCCGCAAGCATCTATTCCTTTGTGACAGTAATGACAGACTGTGTTCTTGAGGTTCCAGATGAAGGAGAGAAGGATTTCAGTAAGCAGATGAAGTGTGGATGTTCTCGGTGACTCAGGCAATCTTGTGAAGGTATTTGGATCGTGTCTAATTTGTATTGGTGGTTCGCATTGGAGTTGGAGCTCACAATTGAAGAATAACTTCTGGATGATGGTGTTCTTCCTGAGACTGGCCGACTGGATGTATTACACATCTTGCAGATGTTCTTGTAGATGTTTGCCGACTTAGATGATCATTCCTAAGTCGATGCCTTGTATAAATAAGGGATTGTAAAGTCATTTCAAAGGGTGTCTTGTGGATATGTGAGTGTGGTAGCGAGGAAGAGAGCGAAAGGTAGAGCAGAAGTTTATGGGCTTAAACAGAACTGATTCAAGCATGGTGAAGATGCTATTCTCCAGTTCAAGTGTGTGATACTTATCATCTTGTAGACAATGTGTCTCTTGTAGGTAGTGAGCCTCTTGTGAGCAGTGTGCTCGGGCAGTGAGCCCTAATTAGCATGTACCATTTTATTCTTTCTATTCTTCTAACAGATAATACATTCTTGGGTTAATCACCCCGTGGTTTTTCCCTTAACTGGGTTTTCCACGTCAAAATCTTGGTGTCTTATGTGTTGATGTGTTTCTGCTCTTGATTCAATGCTTTATGTTTCCATGATTGATTTATGAATATACTACTAAATCACAAAGAGGAATTAAGTGTTTAATTGGAAGAAAGTTTTTGACAACTGATTCACCCCCCCTCTCAGTTGTCTACCCTGAATCTAACAATTGGTATCAGAGCTGAGTTCCTCTAAAAAGAGCTTAATCGCTTGAGGAGATCTAAGATGTCATCCTACAAGAAGGATAGTCCAAAGTTTGATGGAACCAATTTTAATCTTTAGAAAAGTCATATGAAATGTCACTTGTAATGTATGGGAATGCAGTACTGGACCGTGGCTTCAACGAAGTATACTCCTCCACAGGGTGGCCAGAAAGCTCCAAATGAAATCACAGATGCTGAAAACAATCTACGGACTATAGAAGCTCTTCTAAGCACATTATCTGATTCAGAGCTTTCAAATGTTGTTGACCTACCCATTGCTTTTGAGATTTGGGAAAAATTGGAACTTCTGCATGAAGGAGACAAGTATGTTAAATGTGCAAGGCTACAGAGTCTGAAAGGGAAATTTAAAAATCTAAAGATTAGAGAAGATGAAAACATCACTACTTTTATGCCAATAGTAAATGAGCTTGTTCGTGGAATTAGATGTGCTGGTGGAGTCTTGGATGAAGATGAAATTGTTGGCAAAATCCTCAAACCCCTTCCTACTTCTTATAAAATCAAGGTTGCTGCCATTGAAAAATTCAGAGCCCATACAACTATCACAAGAGATCAATTGGCTGCATTTGAAATGACTGAGTTTAGAGATGCCCCCCCCAAGACTGAAGCTGCATTCAGAGCTAGTGCTTCTGTAAAAGGTAAACAAAGGTTTGATCTGGGAGAAAACTCATCAAAGAAACTATCATGGTATGAAAAAGCAAGAAAAGACATGGAAGAAGAAGAAACATAAACTGCTCAACTTGAAGCCCTCATTGCAAAGAGACTGCCAAGAGGATCTGGTAAGTATGAAGGGAAATTGCCTTTTAAGTGTTTTAACTGCAATAAGATTGGTCATTTTACCTCAAAATGTCCGGAAAGATTCTCAAGGCCAAATCCTAACAGATCAAGGTTCCAAAAGAATTATTACTATGTTCATGAAGAAGATGATAATGAAGGAGTAACAGATGATGAATCAGAAATAGGAAACAAATCTGGAAGTGATTGGGTGTTTATTGCCATCAAGGAAGAAGATCCAATGCCCTCTGAATCTGTCAATCATAAAGTTGTAGAAAGAGCTTTGGCTGCCCAAGTTGAAGAAAAGGATGATTGGGTCATTGACAGTGGATGTTCTCACCATATGACAGGTGACAAAAATAAGTTCTTAGATTTGGAAAGGTATGAAGGAGGAGTGGTCAAGTTTGGTGATAATTCTGGTGGTAGAATCAGAGGTAGGGGAACTATTTCTTTTGATGGAAAGAACAAAACCGGTAATGTACTGTATGTTGAAGGATTGAAGCACAATCTTCTCAGTGTTGGACAGTTGGTGAGCAAAGGCTATGATCTCCAATTCAAGAATGGTAAATGCAATATCTTTGAAAGTTTTGGAACAGAGATTGCATCCGGTACTCAGACAAAAGGTAATATCTTCCATCTTGTTGGTACTGGTAAAAGTTGTCTATTTGTACAAATTGATCAGAGTTGGTTATGGCATAGAAGGATGTGTCATGTGAATTTTGATAATGTCATCAAGATAAGCAATACTTAGGCTATAAGAGATCTTCCAAAATTGGTGAAACCTACAAATAGTTTGTGCAAAGAATGTCAGTTGGGGAAACAAAGCAGAGTCTCATTTAAAAGTAAGGAACAATCTTCTACTGGATTATTGGACTTAGTTCATACTGATCTCTGTGGTCCGACAAGAATCAGGAGTGTGCAAGGTGATAGATACTTCATGTTACTAATTGATGACCATTCCTAGATGATGTGGGTTACTTTTTTGAAAGAGAAATCAGAAGCTCTTGAGAAGTTCAAAATATTCAAGGCTATGGTAGAGAATGAAACTAGATTGAAATTAAAGTGTCTGAGGTTTGATAGAGGTGGAGAATTCACATCCGGTGAGTTCATAGAATTTTGTGAGAAACATGGAATAAAAAGATAGTTGTCTGCTCCTAGGACTCCACAACAGAATGGAGTAGTGGAGAGAAAGAACCAGACCATACAGGAAGCTTCTAGTGTTGATAACTGAGAGGGGGGGTGAATCAGTTATCTTAATTATTTCTACTTTATGAGTTTCTTTATCAATTAGTGTAGTATCAAATCAAATAAGCAAACATAACCTTGAAAAGGAAATAACATCATTACACATGACACAATGATTTTGACGTGGAAAACCCTGTTAGGGGAAAAACCACGGGGTGATTAACCCAAGAATGTATTCTCTGTTAGAAGAATAAGTTAGTACAAAATGGCACTTGCCAATTAGGGCTCACTGCCCGAGCACACTTCTCACAAGAGGCTCACTGCCTACAATAGTTTATATAATAAAACTAGTTACTTGAACTGATGAGAAGCATCCACATATGCTAAGGTTTAGTTCTGGTTAAGCTCGATATACTGATCTGCTGCACTTCATTCTTACTCTCTTAGGTGCTACTGTCCTGTTACATTTCAGACCTATCTTGTTGTCTTCGCACTGCTCTTCTACTTTTCTTCACACTACTCAATTACCAAAAAACTTTCCCTTCACATCCAAATCTATCTGATATATATATCTGCTCAAAGGATTTCCTCCTCTTTCTAGTCAGCATCCGAAATAGTCAATATTTTCCCAAACTCTAGTCTGTTGGCTGAATCCTTGCTTACCAAGTGATGCGAATCAAGGAGATACTTATAGAAGTCATCTAACATGTCGGCCAATCATGGATGATATCTTAAGAACCTTGATCACCATCAATATCTCATCCGGAATAATTTTGCTGCTCTGTCGGTCAGTTCTTCCTTTGTCTATTCTGCCAAACTGGACCTCAATACTTAGATGCTCATATCTTTTTACTCTTTCATCACCGGAGGCTCAATCCCTGGAATCTATTAGTCATGGTATTCCTCTTGACTTCCCCAAGTCCGCGCTTTACAAAGATACTTCCTATAGGAGATTTGGACCTGACTGTCGGGCCTTGTTGTATGCTCTGTTCTTGCTTACCGGACCAAAGTATTCTTCAATCTAACTTCTGGTATAGGCACACCATGTTCTGCAGATGGGTGAGATGAACTTTGTTGCCATCAATGACAACACTCATGAAGCCATATAGTGTCTCTTGCCAACAATCTCTCCCTTTGGCATTGATGGCAACACTTAGTGAAAAATGACTAAGTGTCACACTATGTTTGTATTTCTAGTTACATAACATCTTGATTTGGTGCTATAAAATTGAACAAAACAAACAATCAAACAAATCTTTGTGTGTGTGTGTGCCCAAACATTTAAATTTAGTGTCCTAAAATTTACAAAATTATGTGCCAACAACAACAATCCAAACACTTCAATTTGGGCTTTAAAAAGAACCACAAATTGCATCAATCAAGTCATTGGGTTAAAAAGAACAACAATTTGCATTTCTCATGCATGTAATCAAGAAAGCCAAAATTGTGTGAAGTGTTTTGTGATCTTTTGCTTGTGGTGTGAAAAAGCGTATGCTCTTCCCTCACACCATTTTTGGTGACCTTGGGAATCAAAAGCTTCTCACTAAACTTGCATTAATCACCCCCAATCTAAATCCAAAGAAATAAAATGAACCATGTTTAGTGTGATGCAAACACAAATAATACGTATGCTCTCCCCTCGCATCTTTGTATGAACTTGGGGATCAAAAGCATTTTTGTGTTTGTATTGCTTTTGTTAATCCTTAGAGGGCCTGCCACCCTGCTTTGAAAGGTGGGAACGACCCAAGCAACATCAAGCTAAAGCCAAGCTCTTCCAAGCTGCTATATAAAATAATGCATTTGGGATGAAAGTCTCAAGCGACAGGTGTTGTTGTGTTATACCGATAGCCAACCTCCCCCAAAACCCTCCAAGGCGTAACCCTTGGAGGTTGGGAGACTCCATAATAGAGAGTAGTGCTGCCGCATGTATAACCACCTGAACGGATGCCCTTACTATGAACCATTGTTTAGCAAGCCAAAATCCTTCTATTTGTTGACGCAGAAGGGAAACCTTTGAAGCGGCCCCGATTTATGCGGTTCTTAGCTGAGGTAGAAGGGATAATCTAAAGGTTTGGTGAGGGACAAGCCTTATAAGAAACCCAGATCTTGGTATGCGTGAGAAGTGTGTGCAATTGCAAGGAGGAGCCGGTGCTACCAAGATCCTGGAGCTACCCGCTTTGAATAGGTGCAGCTAGGGGATTCAACAAATATTGTCACATCCTCACCTTAGGTTGTTCAAAGTGCTTGTTAAATAAAAACACACATCTTTTTCAAAACAAAGAAAAATCTTGATTTTTGTGTGATTATTGTGCTTGAATTGTTTGCAACAACATTGCCAAGAGACAAAACAAATCATTTGATCACATTCCAAACAAAGAAAATCCAAAATTACTATAAAAAATCTATCTTTTTAGGACCTCAACAAACACTGTCTTGTTTTAGCGCCATATCTATCTGATTTTGGTGCCATTTCACCTGTGGATTGGTGCTATTCTCAGATTGACTTGCCTAAAACAGAGACCTATCCAGTTGTGATCTTCACCATCTACTCTGCCATAATCCATATTCACATCCTAAAAATATGATAACAGTACATCCACTTTCTTCAAAATTTTCCAAAATCACACCTTCTCTTTGACCTTAGAGGATTAATCACCACCATTGTTGGACCCCTTTGCTACATCAAACCTACCTCATTTTCATATCCACCTCATCTTTATTAATATTTGCATACCTTTTGGACCAAATCAAAATCCTTTTGTCATAAGAAAATCATCCCAAAAATCTCCCAAATCAAAACATCATCAAAATCCGTCATCCTTTTGAGCTAAAGTTAGATCTAGATTTCATCCTTCACATCATATCTTGCTTGGAAAGTCAATAGTCTACCTTCCAAATGAAATCATTATCCCTTTTTGCGTAAGGTCATTAGTCTACCCCAAACAAAGAAAAACATCCATTTGTGCAACCACAAATCTAGGTCCTACCTAAGCTCAATTTGTTGACTATCAAAATCCTCCATATCAAACATCAAAATCAAACATCAACAAAATCTCTTCAAAACAAAACATCATCCATCACCTATCTCTTTGGTCCAAAAATTTGTGCAAAAAAATCAATATCGCCCATCCATATCACCCTTAGGTTAAAACCTTTAAAAAGACATCGATCTTCCACCACATCCTCTCTTCTACTCCATCTCACTACCACATCCATCTTTGGGTCCAACATAATCAATCAAATTCTCTAAGGTCTCCATCCCCATCTCACTCTATGTCTAAAAATCAACCCCATACGCGTGCATGCCCACCACGAGATTACAACACAAAAAGAATCGAGAAATGGCAGAACATTGGCAATTTAGCATGCTTAACACTGATAGCAACAACATACCCATCACCCAAACATTCAACCCGCCTACGTACTCTTACCTCCCCCCATATGGTCCCAATGAAAATCCCTTCAGTTACTTACAACAATGACCACCACCACCACCACCACCACAAAACGTCCCCGTCCTATCCCAAGATGACCTAGATGTCTTAAGCTTCACGCAAGATGCCGATAACATGGACCTACTTGATAAAATCCTAAGGTCGGACCCAAGTAGATATCTTGATCATCTTCTCAAAATTGGTGCTCAACTCCCCCCCATCACGACACCATCACAACCATCCACCTCTACAATCATCCCTACCCCATCAAATACCCAAGCATCTACATCACATACCCAACCTACCATCTCTCAAACGTCAACATCTACCATATCTACCACCTCCACAAGCTCAATCGCTACCACATCTACCATTCCCACATGTACCGCCATCCTTACCATCTCCCAACCCGTCATCACTTCTACTACCACAACTACCATAAACCCTTCCGCTTCACAAATCACCATGGGCATACAAGGCAACATCACGCAAGCAAGTACCTCCACGAGTGTGCCCCCACCCAACCCTCAAACCATTGCATACCTACAACAATTACTCTCACAAACACCTCACAACACATCTAACCAATCCAACATCCACATACCCAACATCAATCCATCCACTATCACATATCTACATAACCCCATAACATCATCTATACAAACCAATCCCCAAATACCACCACATGTTCTCCAACAACTCTACGCACATCAACAACATCAGGCGCCAATCAACCAAAACACCAACCCGCAATACCAACACCTCAATCAAACACATCCCAACATCAAATCCCACCCCATCTCCAACATCTCACCAACCAACAAGCGTACATACAACAACCACAACAACCACAGGATCTCACAACTGTTGTACAGTCCTTGATCCAAAAGGTAGATGACCTACAAACTGGGGGCAAGAGAAAGCACTATTCCTTTGAGGATATTTTCCCCTATCCATTTGGTCGCACTTTGTACATGCCCCCTTTCCCCAAGAACTTTGAGACACCCAAATTTGACAAATACAAGGGAAAGGGAGACCCTAGAGATCACCTTAGGGAGTTCTACATTACTTGCTTAGAAGTCTCTAATAATGATACCTATCTAATGAGACTATTTCCACGAAGCCTCGGCGGTCAAGCCACTGAATGGTTCACACATCTTCCCCTAGGCATTAGGACTTTCCTTGAGCTTGCAGAGAAATTTGTAAACCACTTCTACAATTTTGAGCACGAAATGTCTATGACGGACCTTTGCAACACCAAACAAAAGAATGGGGAAGCCTTCGCTTCCTTCTTGCAAAGGTGGAGAGGCTTAGCAAGAAAACTCCCATGGCCCATTCCTGAGAAACAACTCGTCACCATGTTTGTGGCCAACCTCAATCATGAATTAGGGTTTCATCTACAAATCCTTTGTGCATCTACCTTTGAAGAGGTCATCGACAAAGGCACCACCATCGAACGAGCCCTCATTGCTAAGGGTTCCATCAAACTGTACGACCACAAATCCAACAACAACAACAACAATAACAACTACAAATCCAATAACAACACCCCCAATACAAACAACAACGCCAACACACAATCAAACGACAAATCACACTATTGGGGGAAGAACAAGAACAATCTGAATGACGGCGTCACGGATGTGAAAGCTGTCCAACATATACAAAACCAAACACCTGTACATACATATGCAACAAATGTAAATAACTAGAGGGGCCCCACTAAACCACACAAACTGCGCAGACAATTCACACCCTTAGGGGAACCCGTCGAAGACATCCTTGACAGATGTCTCAAGTAAAATTTGATCACGCTCCCACCCGTTAGACCCCATCAAGAGAATAACTAAAAGCTGTGTGGTATAGTGAGAACGACTACTGTGAATACCACCGCGTTGCGGGTCATAAAACACCTGCATCCACATTAGATCCCCTACCTCCTCGTCCAACCACACGTCCATCACCTACCCACCAGTATAACCTCCTAGAACACCTAGGAAAGACACCCGCACAAATCTCCATCCTTGAGTTGCTCTGCACATCTCCCCTTCATAAGGATGTCCTCAAAAAAGTGCTCTTACAAACACAAGTCCCTGCCAACTTGAATGTAACTCAATTCCAAGCCATGGTAGGACACATCGCCACACCCCACCATCTCACCTTCTCAGAAAAGGACCTACCCGCCTCCGAACACATACATAACGACGCCCTACACATCAAATGTTAGGGTTAGCCGGCAGAAGATATCAATTAAATGCAAATAAAGATTAAACAGAGAAATGGAAATACACAGAATTAATAATAGCGAGAGACAAGATTTAACGTGGTTCACCCAAAATCGGGCTACATCCACCAAACAGAGAGTCCAATATTATTATCCAGTAAATCAAACCGATTACAATCAGCAATCCCTGCAACTCAATACTGCTGCAAATGCTACAATACAATACTCAAACCCTAACCCTTGGCCACTTTTTATCAAGCCTTTTTGTCGGTTACAAAAATTAGGGTTTTCTTATGTCGGTCATAAAAAATAGGATTTTTTTAAGTCGTCCCTAGGATTTTTTAAGTCGGCCCTAAAATTTTTTTTCTCGGGGGCTACCACCCCCGAACCCCGGCGAGGATACATGGCTAGTGTACAGTACTTTCCTGATCAGTCGCCACCTACCAACAATCTCCCACTTGGAGACTGATCAGGCTCCACACCAAAACAATCTCCCACTTGGAGACTGATCCTGGACGACACCGCTGTGCATGCAGCTCCCACTGGAAAGAAGCACCCTGGACTCTACTGTTCAATTTTTATTGTGTTTAGTCTAGAAGACCAATCGAAGCTGAAGAGGAGCTCAGCTTCTCCCTTGTCACTGCCTTTGTAAACATATCCGCTGGATTTTCATCTGTATGTATCTTTGCCAGCCTTAACTGTCCATTATCCAACACCGACCGAATAAAGTGATACCTCAACTGTATGTGTTTGGTCTTTGAATATAAGGCAGAATTCTTTGCAAGATGTATGGCACTCTGACTGTCTGTATACAAAGAACTGTTAGCCTGTTGTTTACCCAATTCTTCCATGAAAGATTGTAGCCATATCATCTCCTTCCTTGCCTCTGTTGCAGCGACATATTCTGCCTCTGTGGTGGATAAAGCAACCACCTTTTGCAACCTAGAAATCCAACTCACTGATGTTCCACCTACAGTAAAGACATAACCTGTAGTACTCTGCCTAGTATCAATATCTCTTGCCAAATTTGAGTCTACATAACCTGCTAAATCAGTATTAGAGCCCCCAAAACATAAGTGTTTATTAGATGCACCTCTCAAATATCTGAGAATCCATTTGACCGCATTCCAATGCTCAAATCTGGGATGACTCATATACCTACTAACGACTCCGACAGCATGTGCAATATCCGGTCTTGTGCATACCATGGCATACCTTAAACTTCCTATAGCTGAAGCATAGGGTATCTTGGACATTTTCTCTTCCTCCTCTTGTATCTTTGGACACATCTCCTTAGTCAATTTCAAATGACTAGGCAAAGGTGTACTGACAGCTTTGGCATTCTCCATATGGAATCTCTGCAACACCTTTTCAACATAAGCAGCCTGAGATAGAGTCAATTTTCTGTTCTTCCTATCTCTGCAAATTTTCATACCAAGGATTTGTTTTGCTGCCCCCAAATCCTTCATATCAAATGACTGTGATAACTGATGTTTTAACTCTCTGATGTGATCCATGTTAGACCCAGCTACAAGCATGTCATCAACATATAAACATAAAATGATGTAGCTGTCATTATCCAACCTCTTAAAATAAACACAATGGTCAGAATTACACCTACTGTAGCCTTGCTCAGCCATAAAACTATCAAATTTCAAATACCATTGCCGAGGTGCTTGTTTCAGGCCATACAAGCTTTTCTTCAATCTGCACACTTGTTTCTCCTTACCTTTGACCTCAAATCCCTGTGGTTGTGCCATGTATATCTCCTCCTCCAAATCACCATGGAGAAAGGCAGTTTTCACATCTAGCTGTTCCAAATGTAAATCTTCAGCAGCCACAATACTTAAAACAGTACGAATAGAAGTCATCTTGACAACCGGAGAAAATATCTCATCAAAATCAATGCCCTGTTTCTGTGCAAATCCTTTTACAACTAACCTGGCCTTAAATCGTTTCTTACCTCCATCTTCCTCTTTCAGCCTGTAAACCCATTTGTTTGGTAAAGCCTTTTTACCTACAGGTAACTTACATAATTCCCAAGTCTGATTTTTCAGCAAGGAGTCCATTTCTTCTTGCATGGCAAGCTCCCACTGAACTTGTGTATTCACCTGCATAGCTTCATCATACCCTTCTGGTTCACCAGCATATGTTAACAAAATAGAATACAAAGAGGGAGAAAACCTTTCAGGAGGTCTACTTATCCTTGTTGACCGTCTAACATTCACTGGAGTTTGTGGTATTTCTGGTTGTTGTTGCGGAGCATGAGGAGCCACTGGAACATCACTATTTGGAGTATCATCCAGCACCACATAATCCTTTTCTTTCTTCTCATGCTGCTGCAACTGATCTTTGTACAACACCTTCTCACTGAATATAACATCTCTGCTTCTCACAATTTTTTGATTTTCAAAATCCCAAAGCCTATAACCAAATTCATCAATGCCATATCCAGCGAAGGTACATTTTTTTGATTTCGCATCCAGCTTGGTTCTATTTTCAGAATCTATATGTGCAAATGCTTCACAGCCAAAGGTTTTCAGAAAAGAATAACTCACCTTCTTGCCAGTCCATGCTTCCTCTGGAATACCACAGCCCAAAGGAACTAAAGGACCTCTGTTAATTAAATATACATCAGTGTTGACAGCCTCTGCCCACATGTTTAAAGGCAGTCCAGCATGCAATCTCATGGTCCTTGCACGCTCCATTATTGTCCTATTCATGCATTCAGCCACTCCATTTTCCTGTGGAGTCCCTGGAACCGTTTTCTGCCTACGAATTCCATTAAAGGAACAATAGTCTTCAAATTCTTTGCTGCAATACTCACCGCCATTATCAGATCTGAGACATTTTAATCTTTTACCTGTCTCATTTTCAACCAAGCTTTTCCATTTCTTAAATGTTTCAAATACATCAGATTTCTATCTAAGGAAATAAATCCAGACTTTCCTAGTTGCATCATCTATGAATGTAACATAATACCGAGAGCCACCAAAAGAAGATACCTGAGCTGGTCCCCATACATTTGTATGCACAAGCTCCAACTTTTCATTTTTCTTTTGCTTCCCATCTCTGAGAAAACTGACTCTCTTTTGTTTTCCATACACACAACTTTCACAGAAATCCATATTAATACATTTCAGACCTGGTAAAACTTTCTTAGAATGAAGTACCTTCATACCTTTTTCACTGATATGCCCAAGTCTGTTATGCCACAGTGTTGTTTCAGAACCTGCAGCAACTTTTCCAGTCTCTTCCTGCAAACCTGCAGCAACTGTTCCTAAACCTGTTTGTTTTTCCTCTATAAAATCTAAAGTAGAAGGAACAGTATGACCTGTACAAAGATATAAGGTGCCTACTTTTACACCTTTTGCTACTACTAAGGCACCTTTTGAAACCTTCTAATTTTTATCAATAAATGTAACAGTGCAACCTTGTTCAGTTAGCTGCCCTACTGAAATTAAATTCCTACTGAGCCTTGGAACATGCCTCACCTCTTGTAGTAGCCAATGATTCCCATTCTGCAACTTAATCTTGATTCTTCCCTTTCCAACAATCTGACAGGGTTCATTATCTCCCAAATAAACCAACCCAAAATCCCCTTGGACATAATCAAGGAAATAACTTCTATGGGGCGTAGCATGAAATAAGGCCCCTGAATCTAAAACCCATGAATCATCAGCATTATCTAGGGAAAGAATCAAAGCATCATCTTTAGACTTATTGCTAACCACATTTGCTTCCTTATTGCCTTCTTGTCTGTCTCCTTTATTTTTCTGAGACCAGCAATCTTTCTTCAGATGACTTGGTTTTCCACAGTACCAGCAATCCTTCTGTCCTCTGGTTTGGGATCTTTTGTCCTTTGATTTTTCTCGTGACTTCCCATGACCTCCAGAACCTTTTCCTCTCTCCTTTGATCTACCCCTGCTTTCTGCGTTCAAAACACTGCCTGATTTGGATCCACCTGAGCTTTTCTTACGAATTTCCTCACTCAGAATAACACCAACAACATCATCAAATTTTAGGGTATTTGAACCAGAAACAGAGTTACTAACCGCCATTACCAAACTATCCCAGCTTTCAGGCAATGAACATAATATCAAGAGAGCTCTAACTTCTTCATCAAATTTTACATTTACAGAAGTCAATTGACTGACAATCATATTAAATTCATTTAAATGACCTGTCACAGATCCACCTTCAACCATTTTCAAATTAAACAACTGCTTCATGAGAAATACCTTATTTGAGGCTGAGGGTTTTTCATACAATTTAGCCAAAGCTTTCATCAGACCATCTGTTGTCTTCGCTTCCGTTATATTGAATGCCACCGACGGTGCCAGGCACAATCGAATGGTTCCCAGTGCCTTTCTGTCAAGAAGATTCCAATCCTCATTAGACATTGTTGCCAGTTTCTTGGCTACTCCTTCCAACGGCCTCCATAAATCCTTTTGATAGAGGTAATCTTCCATCTGCATCTTCCATAACTGATAGTTCTGCCCATTGAATTTATCAACCTTCATTTTACCCTCGTCCGCCATTGCTCCCACTCAACCGTGAGACTTTCCTGTAGACGATAATCGAACACAACCCACTCTGATACCACTTGTTAGGGTTAGCCGGCAGAAGATATCAATTAAATGCAAATAAAAATTAAACAGAGAAATGGAAATACACAGAATTAATTATAGTGAGAGACAAGATTTAACGTGGTTCACCCAAACTCGGGCTACATCCACCAAACAGAGAGTCCAATATTATTATCCAGTAAATCAAACTGATTACAATCAGCAATCCCTGCAACTCAATACCACTGCAAATGCTACAATACAATACTCAAACCCTAACCCTTGGCCGCTTTTTATCAAGCCTTTTTGTCGGTTACAAAAATTAGGGTTTTCTTATGTCGGTCATAAAAAATAGGATTTTTTTTAAGTCGGCCCTAAAAATTTTTTTCTCGGGGGCTACCGCCCCTGAACCCCTGTTTCTCGGGGGCTGCCGCCCCCGAACCCCCGCTCGGGGCCCGGCTCGGCCCCGAACCCGTCGAGGATACATGGCTAGTGTACAGTACTTTCCTGATCAGTCGCCACCTACCAACATCAAAGTTTGCATCTACAAGCACACCATTAAAAGAGTCTTAATAGATGGTGGCTCCGACCTCAACATATGCACTCTAAAACTGCTAAAACACTTGGGGTACTCCAATGTGGTTGTCGACACTAGCGAGTGCATCACGATCAAAGGCCATGATGACACCGAATGGCTCTTTGAAGGCACTATCAAGCTTCCCATTCAAGTGGGACAAAAAATATTGGAAACTAAATGTCAGGTTCTTGATCTCGACCTCCCCTACAACATCCTTCTTGGTAGACCATGGATTCATGCCATGCAAGCCGTCCCATCCACCTTCCATCAATGCATCAAATTCCCTCACAACGACATAGAAGTCACAGTCTATGCTGATCCTTGCCCCTTCCAATACTGTAGTTTTCTGGAAGGCCACAACCAAACCTTCTGCCCATACAATAAAGCCACCATTGAAGCCAATCTAACAGCATCAAACTCATATGCCGACCCCACAAACATTGCCTCCACTTCATCCCAAGCACCTCCACCACCCGAGGTCCAGATCAAGCTAACCGACATGAGATGTGGGGAATATGACCTGCATGGTACCTTTTGTGTGGGAACATTACCCAATCCTAAGACATTTGGCACCCCAAAAATAGAGGCAGCCAATACAATCATCATCAAGTGCAAACCCTCGCCCATCTTCAAGAAGAAACACCTCCTGGATCAGGATGTACTCGAAGATATCTCATCTTGGCTATACAAGGATGAAGAGCCTGAGCAAGAAGCCCCCATAATCCCAACAAAAATCTATGGCAAAGGCTCTGAAATTGTCAAAAGCATGGGCTATAAAGGACAAGGCGGTATTGGCCTTCATGAACAAGGAATCATAGAACCACTGCAAGCAACAAAGAATCCCTATACTCAAGGGTTAGGGTACGGTCAACCACAATGCATCCTCACTATCAGCAAGTGTATCTTAGCTGAGGTCGCTATGGTCTCCTTAGACGTCGACAACGTTAATGAAATAGGCCTTCAAGACTCCTTTAGTGACTTCACCGACTTCTTCGACTCATCCATTTGTACCATCTACTCAGTCACCACTCTTGCTTCACCCTCCAATGACTTACCACTAGTTTACCCCGACCTCATTGATTGGGACCAACGGGGACCTCCTGTCTTCAACATCGCACCTAAAGATGAGGCCATCGCTGAAATGATGGGGGTAAGAGATCACTTCCCTTTGGGAGATCACAGAGCAGGATACATCATGGAACTCAATCCGGATGCCTATTTCAGGGAGACAACCCCTACTTCCAGTCATAAAAACATAAAAATAAAAAATGGATTTGATGGTGAAAACCATTCCGCGACAGTATCAGATCCTAAAAAAGTAAAACAAAAGATGTATCTCCTGGTGAAAACCTCCACGAGGCACCCGGAGATGGAAGCATGGGCCTTCCTGAGATAGACAAAGTATATCCAGACAGATCACCCATCTTAGTAGAACTAGCTCAGGAAATGAATCTTAGGACAGAGGAAGAGTTGAGAATCACATACAGAGTAGAATCTCTTAGCATACTGGAGCAGGAGAACTTCTTGTCCTTCTTCACACGCAGAAATCACAATTTTGCGTGGACCTATGCAGACATGCCAGGGCTAGATCCCGCTTTGGTGGTCCATTACCTTGCAGTATGCCCTGATGCGAAACTAGTCAAACAGAAGCTCAGAAAAATGAATCCTTAGGTGGCTCTCCTCGTCAAAGCAGAGCTAAGGAAATTACTGGATGTTGGGTTCATTCACCCAATTGATTATCTTGAATTGGTTTCAAATCTAGTACGAGTTGCTAAACCGGATGGCTGAATCCGCTATTGTACCAATTTTAGGGATCTCAACAAGGCCTGCCCAAAAGACAACTTCCCACTACCAAACATCGACATGATAGTGGATCTCATGGTAGGACATGAAATGTTATCCCTCATGGATGGTTTCTCAGGATATAACCAAATAAAAATTGCCAAAGAGGATCAGCACAAAACAACCTTCATATGTCCATGGGGAACATACTGCTGGGTGGTAATGCCATTTGGCCTGAAGAATGCAGGAGCTACCTATCAAAGAGGTATGACCATCATCTTCCATGACCTCTTCCACCACATCATGGAAGACTATGTGGACGATTTGCTAGGGAAATCAAAGACCAGAGAAGAACATCTAGATGTGTTGGCCAAGATCTTCGATAGGTTAGAGCAATATAATGTCCGTTTGAATCCAAAGAAGTGCATCTTCAGCGTCACCTCAGGCAAACTTCTAGGATACATAGTCTTGAGAAGAGGAATCAAAGTTGATCCCACAAAGGTCAAGGCCATCACAGAAATGCCACCTCCAAAAACACTGAAACAACTGAGAAGCCTATAGGGAAAACTCTAGTCTATCCGACGATTCATTGCCCAACTTGCTGATAAGTGCCAACCATTCCAGCATCTACTCTAAAAAGACATAGCTTTCATCTGGAACACTCAGTGTCAGGATGCCTTTGACCAACTAAAAGAATACCTAGCTAATCCTCTTATGCTAACTCCACCAAGGCAAGGTGAACCCCTCCTGCTTTACATCTCCACAACAGAGATAGCTATCGGAGCCTTGCTAGCACAACTTGATGAGCAAGGGAAAGAAAGAGCCATCTACCACATCAGCCGCACCTTGATCTCATATGAGCTCAACTACACATAAATTGAACGAGCATGTCTAGCCCTCGTCTTTACTTCACAAAAGTTAAGACACTATATGCTCAATCACAAGACCAAGCTCATCGCCAAGATCGACCCACTGAAGTACGTGCTAAACAGAGCTACTCTTACTGGGAGAATGGCTAAATGGGTCATGATTCTCATGGAGTTTGATATAGAATACACTGAGAGAAAGGCCATCAAAGGGCAAGTTATAGCAGATCAACTGGCTAAAGCACCTATTTCGGCAGAACATCCTACAATAGCGGAGTTTCATGACGAAGCTATCTTGACAATCACACCAGCCACAGACACATGGAAGATGTATTTTGATGGATCATACACTCACAAAGGCTCAGGGGCAGGCATCCTGTTTATTACCCCTCAAGGCGACACAATCCCTAAATCCTTCAAGATCACATTTCCATGCACCAACAATGTAGTAGAGTACGAGGCCCTTATCACAGGTCTCTGAATGGCCATCCAATGGAAAATTGAAAAGCTAATTGTGTATGGCGACTCTCAACTGGTCATCAGGCAGGTAAATAATGAATACAAAACCAAGGATGATAAGCTCCTTCCCTATAAGAAGATGGTCGATGATTTCAAAGACTACTTCGAAGACATCCACTTCGAGCAAATCCTAAGACTCAATAACAAAGCAGCAAATGCCATGGCAACTATCAGATCTCTGGTAGACATGAAGAAGGACAACAAGAAATGTGAGTTCCTGATTGAAGAACTCCCCATCCCAGCATACGATGTTCCTTAATCCGAACTAGTGTGCGAAGTCATTGGTCCCTTATCCTCGTGGTATCAGGAAACCTACCTATACCTTCATGATAATATCCTCCCCCTAACCTATCTACATCACAGAGAAAATCATTCCTCTGTCGAGCCTCTCGTTTCATTCTTGTAGGCGACACCCTGTACAAAAGGAGTCTTGATGGCACGCTTCTATGATGTTTGGACTCTAGGGAAGCTGAAGTAGCCTTGGAAGAGGTACACACAGGCATCTATGGGGCACATTCAAGTGGACCCACTCTTTCTAAAAAGATCCTCAGGACTAGATATTATTGGCCAACAATGGAACAAGATTCCTACAGGTTCATCAAGAAATGCCTCCCATGTCAACAGCATGGCGATCTCATCCATGCACCAGCACAGGAGTTGTAATCGATCACAACACCATGGCCTTTCTCATAGTGGGGACTTGACCTCATAGGGAAAATACATCCTCCATCCTCCAATGGCCATAAGTTCATTATTACTGCTACTGAATACTTTACCAAGTGGGTGGAAGCAATACCACTCACCTTCACCACGGGCATCCAAATCTTAAAATTCATCCTCCACTATATCATTTGTTGATATGGTATCCCCCATTCCATCATCACCAACAATGGAAAGCCCTTCAAGAACCAAGAAGTTCACATCTTGTGCGAGAAATTCAACATCAAACACCATTTCTCCACACCATATTACCCTCAAGGAAACGGTCAAGAAGAGGCTTCTAATAAAACCATCCTCTGCATTCTCAAGAAGACAGTCAATGAAGCTAGCCGTGACTGGCACCTCCAACTCAACCCTACCCTTTGGGCCTACCGTACAAGCATCTGCACACCAACAGGAGCCACTCCATTCTCACTAGTATTCGGATCTGAAGCCATTTTACCTATAGAGGTCGAGCTCCCATCTCTCTGAGTGTCCTTGCAAAACATTATATCTGATGAGGAATACCGCATCACAAGGTTGCATCAACTAGAACTACTGGATGAGAAACACCTGAATGCATTGAACCACCTACATGCATATCAGAACCGCCTTCAAAGAAGCTACAACAAGAGGATCAGAACCTAAAAATTTGAAGTAGGCGACCTTGTCCTAATGGAAAATCAGAAGAACCTGCAAGAACGTCCTAAGCAAGGAAAGTTTGAACCCAATTGGCTAGGACCTTATGTTGTCACTGCTGACTATGGGTCAGGAGCATATCAGCTTGCAACACCTGAGGGGTAGCCTCTAGATGAGCCGATGAACATCCTGCATCTCAAGAAATTTTATGCATAACCCATCTAATACCCCAAGTCAAAAAATTAAAAAATAGAAAAAATAAAAAAAACCAAAAAAATCAAAAATCAAGAAAAATCTAAGTGCAATAAAAAATTCCAATGGTGAAAATCACTTCTGTGACACCTTGGATAAGTACCATGGTGAAAACCTATTTCAGGCGCCATGCGTAGTGGCCGGTTCTACCATCTAATAAGTCCTCTTCCTGTCACACCACTCCATATCTCACGCATCCCATGGCTTGGAATTCTGAAACATCAAGTCCTATCAACCAACCCATACTATCCCATCCCAAGACCAACTCATGGAACAAGGATCATTGTAAAGCTCCCTTTGTACATACAAAATCAGAAAAATCCAAAAACAATACAAAATCAAAAAATCCAAAAAATAGTAGAAAAACATAGAAAATCCAAAACAATCACCCCATACCTAGATCTCATTACAAATCACAATCATCAACGCATACATCAAATCCCCACCATCACAAACATCCCAAACAATTCCCACGTCATCAAGTCATGCCAGAACTACATATTCATTTCGTTCACATCTTAAAAGTACCTTGATCCCATGGACACAGGGTATGTAGGCAGTCTGGAATATGTAGGACATTTCCAGTACTTAGGTACATAAGATGCACCCATCCAACCTGTTTGGATGATCCCCATTCACTGAGCTTTCTGGATCTAATAAATGACACACACGCTACGTATATGCTTGAAACATGGTCCCTAGCACAAAAATCATCAATCAACATACCAACTATAATCCTACATCTGGCCAGACTGTTCTTTTGCCCATCTTCCAAAAATTTTCCAATCAACACCAACTAATCTACATCCTAGGATATATCTTTCCTACAATGGACAAAAATCTGTCATTCTATCACCACGTCTCTTGGCAAGAGCACACAAAGGTTATTTATATCTTTTCGTTGGTCTTTTTGATTATTGATTTTTATCTTTTTGTCCCGCTCTAAGTCATTTCCAAAGCTACTTTGATCTCATTATATCATGGTAAGTGGCAGACAACACCTAGAGTAGACATGGTCATTGTTTCTGTATGCTGTGCTTGTGGGTTGGTTTCATTACTCCAGGAATAGTATTCATAACTTGAAGCCTAGGTCGGTTCTAGCACGATGTGTCTCATTTACATATACAGGCATCAGAACCTTATATGCATTATTTGCACTCATCACTATGAGTCCCCTTCCTAGGCTAGACAAGATTATACTACCTTGGGCATGCATGATATCAACCTATTGTTTGTGGGTCTAGTCATGCAATCATAGGATATACATCATCACCTAGGTCATTTCATACCTTTGTGAACTGTATCCTACATTGCTACAGTAAACCAAGAAATGCTCTCAATTAATCTTTTGCAACTACTGTTACTAGCTCAAAATCATCATCCTAATCACTCATTCAACATTATCATCTGGGCCTAGATTTCATAATCACCTAACCTATCCCCCCATCAAAAATTCCCCCAACTAACTCCCACCTAACACACCCTTAACCAAAGTAAATCCCCCATCAATGACGTGGTGTCTTATGACCTAAACAATCCTCTCGTTCTCCCACCACCATTCTCTAGACGCTCCCAATCCTATCCGTACCCCATCAAAACACACCTATCATTTCTCCACCTAATCCCCTCTCCCACAGCCTCACCACTCAGGGTCAAACAAAGAACATCATGTGTATCAGGACCTGATCATCCCACCTATCACCTAGCATGCATCCCACGTATCGCCTAACTACATATCATAATCAGTTAATCTCATTTCATATAGATTCATTATAAATCCTTTTGCATATCATTAGGTTCATTTAGATCCATTTAAATTGCATATCATTAGGTTCATTCAGATCCATTTAAATTGCATGTCATTTAGGTTCATATTATTTGCATATCATTTAGGTTCATTTTAATCCATTTTAATTGCATATCATTAGGTTCATTTAGATCCATTTAAATTGCATGTCATTTAGGTTCATATCATTTGCATATCATTTAGGTTCATTTTAATCCATTTTAATTGCATGTCTTTTAGGTTCATTTTATCCATATCATTTGCATATCATTTAGGTTCATTTTAATCCATTTTAATTGCATGTCATTTAGGTTCATTTTAATCCATATCATTTGCATATCATTTAGGTCCATTTTAATCCATTTAAATTGCAGGTTCATTTTAATCCAGTTAAAATGCATATCACTTAGGTTCATTTTTTTTAGAATCCCTTAAATGCATGTCATTTAGGTTCATTCTAAATCATTTAAGTTAAATTGCATATCATTTCATTAGGTTCACCATTAATAACTGATAGTTTGCATAATAATTAGGTTCATTCTAGAATCATTTAGTTGCACATTATACATCACATTGCATATCATCTCATAACCATTTAGTTACATTACATCATCACAATCATCGTCACATCACATTGTTGCATCCATAATAAATGTTTATTAGTTTGAACATTCATTCGCATTATAGATCATATAGTCCATAAAATCACAACACCATACATATATCACAATAAATCCATCATTAATGCATCCATAAAATCAAAAACATAATTGCATAAACATAACACATCCATAGCATATAAAATCCATAAAGAAATATTGCATCCATCACATAGGCATCATCATAATAGAGCATCATAAACATAAGCATCATAAACCATAAAAAAACATCGCATCATATAATCACCGCAAAAATGTACATCGCTCATGAATACAACAAAAAATATATAGTGTCTTGATACAATGCCTCGAAGGGCTAACATGATATGACTATCACATGGAGGATCCTCTCTCTGAGGGAGTGGGAGACTCTGACCCTGGTCGAGGCTGTGATCCTATTGGCGCCTGTGGCTGTGGCTGTGCCTACACCTGTGGAACCTGTTGGGGCACGTGTGAGGGAGGAGGCATCGTCTGCTGAACTGACTGAATAGATCTTGATCTATGAGATCTCGATGCCCTCAATCCACTGACCTGGCTATAGCTCGATGCTCGATGCTCTGTTGGCACAACCGCATAATATAGGCCCCTATAGTACTCCATCCACCTACTGCTCTCTGTCAACTCCCCCTGTACCTAGCTCAACTGTCCCTGTAGCTGATATGACTGTGACTGCGCCTGAGACAACTATGTCTACATCACTGCCAACACCGGGGCAAGTCCACCGCCTGAAGCCTGTAGGCTACTCAATGTAGTCTCATCTTGCTGAGCTCTGACAAGCGCCGCATCTCACTCTCTTGTCAAAGTGACTCTGTCACCCTTAGCCTGTGCTAACTCTGCCTTGCGGTTCTCCAATGCCTCCTGTAGACTCACCACTTGTGCCCTCAAAGTCTCCATCTCCTCCTCCTCACCTCGTGGCTGCCGACGAGGTGTAAGCCTCTCACCCTCGGCCTCTCCAGCTATCCCCGAGGGACCTGCCTACTGCCCTGCTTCCTATTGTCCTCCCCCAATAGCCTGCTGCTACGCTACCTATGGTGGAGGCAAATCTCCCCTATCCACCCCCGGATGTCCCCCACACCACCGAGGTCCTCTAGGCTGTCGCTCTACTCCAACCTGCACCTACTCAATAGGAACCTACTGCCCCACCTGCCCTTGTCCTACTGCCACCACTGCCAACACATCTATCAGCTGGCCATCCCTACCAACCAACCTCTCCTCTCCATCCTCTCTAATCTCCATGAGGACATCCTCAATGATCTCCTCCACGCGGTCATCCCCATCAGAGTCGTCTCCATCACCATCTGAATCATCCCCCTGGAACCTGCTACCGCCTTTGCTGGATCTGTCAACCGAGTAGGCCAATGCATATGCCACCATATATCATATGTAGTCGTAGTCCCTGCATCTCTAACTGTACTCCTCCAATCCCACCGCATTGGCCGTAAATCTGCAAAATTAGCTAGGGCGACCTGTGGATGTATGGCTGCAGACCAATAGGCCACATCTCGAGGTTTCCACGTGAATATCACCATCTGCTGCGGAGTGTCCTGTGCCAAACCAAATTGTTGCATGACCCATGAGGGTAGATACATATCTATAGTATGGTCTCCTCGACCCATAAGGTACTGCTGCTAAAACACAAAAGGGAGATGAATATCATCACCTGGCCATGGCTCCATGCCAATATATGATCGCCAGGTCACACTAATCACATCATCTAATATCCTCCTCCAATACCGTACCTGTCCAGTGTACATGTACTCTGCATCTCGATATAAAAATACAAAGGTCTTAAAAGGCCGCTGATAATACCCACATGTCAGCCTGGTAACTGGAATGTGCTCCCAAATCCATACATGAAGTAGAGTAACTCTAGCTAATAACGCTCTATCATGCAGGTAGACGACTATATGCATCTCATGGTACAACTGACCCAGCATCACCGGTCCCTAGGCATAGACAGTCTCATGCCTCACCATCCCCTCTATCATCCCCCCCAACCAACCGGAAAGCCCCTGCCTCGCCTTTCAGGCATCACGACCCCTCCTATCAACGCACATAGGAATAAGGCAAAGGGATCTGCACTCGCAACCAGTGTCCCCTCATAGTCCATCTCTCTCCTGTTCGCAGAGAGAACCATGTGGTCTACTCTGAACACTCTGATTAGGGCATTTTGCCCCATCCTCGTGTCATATCTAACCTGCCGACCTCGAATAGGTAGCTTGAGGATGCGATAAACATCCTCAAGTGTAATGGTAGTCTCCCTAGTCGGCAATAGAAAGCTGCAGGTCTCAGAGCGATACCGCTCCACAATCGCTGTAATCAGAGCTCTATGAGCTCATAGAACTGGCATCGACGACACCGTCAGAAGCCCCAATCTCGCCAATTGCACCCGCGTAGTAGCATCAAAACCATCGAATAGTGCCATCACAGATGGAACTTGTCGCTCGCGTGACTGCAATATAAATCGCTGTGTATCCTGCATACGCAACATTATGGTTAGATGACAACCTATCTATTTCTAAACCAACCTTTTCTTCTAAAATGTCTAAAAAGCCAGCATCATGTGGCACCAAAATAGACAACCCCTTGTGCCATTCTTAAAATGGCACTAAACTTTCCTCTAAATGGCGCCAATTCAGAAAATCGCATCACTGCGCAAACTTTTTTGCGCTAATCCAAACAATAGCGCTACTGCGTGCTATACATGGCACCATTTTTACAAATGGCGTCACTATAACTTTTTGCACTAATTCACAAAATAGCACCAATCACCCCAAACATGCCAATTTAGTAAATGGTGCTAATCTAATAAATAGCGCTAATCCAATCAATAGCGCTATTCCTCATGATGGCGCTATTCCATAGAATAGGGCCACCTTTACCCCAATTTGGTGCTAAAATGCCAAAATACTATTCTTCTACAAACTACGCTAATCTGGATGATAGCATTAAAACACCTACCTAATGGCGACAAACCACCCTACCCTACCCTAGCAGATAGCGCCAATCCAGAGGATGGCGCTAATCCACCTTGCCATTGGCGCTACGCGCTCCAATCCCAAATCCCCAACCCCAAAAAATGCACGTAAAACAAAAAAATTACAAAGTTAGGGTTAGGCCCTACCGGGGGTCCAGTGTTTAGTGCTCGGCCAAACTCTCGGAACCGCTCTGCGATATGTCGAAGTCGCGGGAACTGGGGGTTACGGTCAGCCATCTCTCCTTCGTCCTTTCTTCTCCAAAGTCAAAGTGTGCAAATGTGGCACTCTAAGGGCCCACTTTGCCTAATATAGTGGGCCATGTCACACTTCCACCCCCTCCTTTTCCCTCTAGGGTGCAGATCTCAACCTTTTTCCTCCGTTTTTCTTCCCGTTATCCTCTTTTCCTATCCCCTATCTGATTTTCACTCCCATCGCATCCTTTTCGAGAACTCACCCGTAAAATTTTTATTTTCCTGCCAACCTCTCGAGGGGGCATCCCTTATCCATCTCATACCTTCCTGGCAGCTGGGGCATATTTTTCTTCAACCTGATGCCACTTCTCTCTGAGGTCCGGACGCCACGTCAAAGAGGGGCAAATGTCGACACCTAAAAATATTTTCTACCATCAAATTGACTCCCAACAACCCTAAACACACCAAATTCCCTTCTAATCAATTAATTAAATTTTTATTTAATTAATTACCCCTTTCATTTCCCAAATTCACACCATTTTATTCCCAAAATTGAATTAATTTCATTAATCCAATAGTCCAAACCTTAGCCAATTGATTTAATAAATATGTAATATTTATTAAATCAATTTCCCCCTTTTCACTAAATCCAATTAATTAGTTAAAACCATGTTAACTAATTAATTCATCCTATAATTGACCTATCCCTACCCTAGACAATTAAATAGCTATTATTTAATTGCCTACCCTAGCCTACCTCATCATAGCCCTAGGATTAATTAAATGAAACCTATGATTAATTAATCCCAACCCCTTCATTTGGGTGGTCAAACCTTGTTTAACACCCTTCCCCACATCCTCCAAATAAAAAATTGAATTAAATCCATATAAGTCAATTTTTTATTTAAAAACATCCCACATCACATTTATTTTTCCTTACAAACCCATACTCATCTATTTCCTCTCTTCCCCAAATAAATTTTTAATTCATTTACATTCCCCCATATGAATCTCTAATTCCAAAATAATCCTTCACCCCCATGCTCATTAAATAACCCCTTTTCCCAAAATGAATAAAAGAATCACTTTTATTCTTAGCCCTCCATTCATTCAAGATTCAATCTAGGCCCTCCACATCACTTTTATCCTCCACCATTGATCTTCCAAATCAATCTCCACCATTGGATCAAAATCCCTTCCAAAAGTCTATAAATAGAACCTCTCACAAGCCATTTTGATGATCCAAGTTTATGCAAAGTTATTATGCCAAAATCACTTTTGAGCTAGAATAGTGAGTTGCAAATTAGAGTAGCATTTCACATTTGAATCCATTGTCTAGGGATAATCAGGTCTTAGGAGCTTGTTTTGGGTGCAAAGGCTTCTTCCTCCCTTGATGGGATTGGGTTTGCATGTGAGGTATAACTTTGTGTTTATTACATTTTGTTAAGTATTTCTACCTTATTTGTTTATCTAATCTACAAGTGTCAACCATGAAACATATTGTATCTTTATACTTCTCAACCAATGATTGGGTAATTCTTTCTCTAGTTTGCATCATATTTTGAAAGTTCTTTAAGTAACCCCACAAAGCTGTATTTCTGGCCTTAGCATCCCCAAGCCCATGCAAGTAATCTCTGACTTGAATTGCAACAGGTCTGTCATTTTGCCATACCCAACCACTGGATCCAGGCAGCTCATTCATAAAGTAGAAATACAAACACAATATCAGTCCACCATATTTAAAAGAGTTCTTTTTGTCCTTCTTTATCTTCTGTAAGTTTTCCATTAGTTGGCTCAGAAGGAGTTCACAGAGATCATAATCTACATTCTTTCTCAACATCTCATAAGCAATATACACAGCAGTTTCAGATACTGAATTCTCCCTGCTGGAGTGATATATCTTATAGTTAATTATCATAGATGCAAACTTGATATCTGGATCAGTGATATCTTCTATGTTCATTAGTCTCTTATCAAATTTTGATCCGGTGGCCTCAGTCACAATTTGGTTTTTGACAGATTTGAGAACATGTAACCCTCTGGAAGAGTGTAAACCGGTTACCGCCTTAATTGCATCCTTGGTGATCTTGAATGGTCTATTCAACCATAAGAAGTTATCATGCACTCTGTTCAACACATACCGGGCCCACTCATCTTCTTCAAAACAGGGGAAATGAATGTACTGACCAAAATGTTTTTCCCAGATGGTCTTATATTGGGGTTTTAGTTCAAATGAATCATCTATCAGTTCCTTGTGGTAGATGTCCATCAGCTTGGATTCACCAAAGTCTTCAATGTTTGTATGAATGTAAACCCTAACGTCTTCTACATGCAAAACCCCATGCGGAATGCTAGAAAATGCCCCTAAGGGATCCACTTCTAGAGATTTGTAGGGATGTTTCTTAAATTTGGGGTGAGGTCTACCAGAGATCTTTACAACATTCAGAGTAGTCATCTTAAAGATTCAGAGAAAGTTTGATCAAGAGTGAAAAATACCTTTTTACGCTTCTAGGTTTCACGGGATGAGCTGGATCGGATTGCTGGAAGAATTTTCTTCTATGATTTGATCTTTGAGAGAATTGAGACAATTTGTTTGCAGAGTTCTTTTTCTCTTCTTCTCGAGTGCGAATGTGTAAATGACGATTAAATGAATCCTTTTATCTCTGAGCAAGCCCTAATTCCACATTGCAATAAATGCGCAACTTAAGTTATTCCTATTGCTCTGTTCTCCTTGTCCTGAGAGATTTTTTTGGATCACTAAGATGCACTTAGAGTTACTCTTGGTGGATAATAACAAATTATCTTACTTTCCCCAAACACTTGATCTATCCACAGAACAAAATGCCTCAAATTTGAATCATACCAGATTTAACTGTGATAATCCTATTTTACCGAATGACTGTTAAACCAGATCAATCTTGGAAGATTAGACTCTTCAAATCTTCCTGCGGATCTTCCATATCTTTACCAAGCTTTCTTTAGATGTTTCTCTGAGAAACCTTTTATTCCGCAACTTCCCATGTACCAATTTTAGGCACTAATTAACTGGCTGGGGGAAAATATTTTTCCTTGTGTCTCCCCCTGAGCCAGAGCTCATTTTTTAATTTTTGGAAGGAATATCAGCACCAGATTCTGGTGCGGATCCATCCCCTACATTCTCTGTACTTCTCTTCACCCAAATCTTGTTCATCTCACTTTTAACTTCATCCGCATTCACTATTCCTTTTCCTTTGTCTTGATTTTGATTATAATGCATCGGACCCCTTTTGTCTTGATTCTTGCTTCTACAGAATTTGGCAATATGACCGGATCTATTGCAATTGTGGCAAAAAACATTTCTTTGCATATTTGAATGATATCCTCTTGATCTGCATTGATTAGCCATATGTCCCATTCTATTGCATGCAAAGCATCTACCATTGAATGAATTGTTCATTTGCATATTTCTGCATTCATGAGATTTGTGACCATACCTTTTGCAGTTGAAACACTGTCCGGAGAAGGATGTATTTGTCTGGTTTATTCTCTTTCTACACTGATTAGCTTTATGACCAAAGTTATTGCAGTTGTGGCAGTATCCATTGAAGGATGGATATCTTTGAGCATTAGGTTGCCTTACCAGAGGTCTTCTAGGCCTGTCCCTTAGATTTTCTGATCCAAAATTCTTCTGATCGGATCCGGAGCTTTCACCTTTCTCATATCCCAAGCCACGCTTGTCATCTACCCTCTTTTGGCTTTCAAGAAGAACTTCAAGTTGAGCAGAACTTATCTTGAATTTCTCTTTGTATTCATTTGTTGTTTGAAGATCCTTTTTAAGAGTGTCAATTTGATCCTCAAGTTTTTCTTCATTATCTCTAGCATCTTCAAGATCAGATTCTAGATGTCTGATTATTCTATCCATTTTGTGGCAGTCTTCTGACTTCTCCTTGAGAGATTGTCTTAGATCATATTTAGTTTTTCTTTTCTCTTCAATTTCTTGGGCGAATTTCATAACTCCTGATTCCATTTCATGTCTTACCATAATGACCTCTTTTGATAACTTTTCACATAACTTGGTTTTCTCCTTCAGATCTTCATTTGTACCATTGTCTTCACTTTCACTTGCCAATTGCTGAAGTAGATCTTTTCTCTTTTTCATAGAGATACTCAGTTTCCCTTTTAGTTCATTTGTGAAATCATTAGCCTGTTTGAGTCTTTCCTTCGATTCATTGACTTCAGAGTTTGATTGCTCAAGATCATCTAGGGCAAACTGAAGTTGTTGCCTCATACCATACACATCCATTTGAGTTCCCAGATCTTCCTCAAGCTGTTAGGCTCTGTTTGGAGGAACTTGGCTCTGATACCAATTGTTGATAACTGAGAGGGGGGGTGAATCAGTTATCTTAATTATTTATGCTTTCTGATTTTCTTTATCAATTAGTGTAGTAACAAATCAAATAAGCAAACATAACCTTGAAAAGGAAATAACATCAATACACATGACACAATGATTTTGACGTGGAAAACCCTGTTAGGGAAAAAACTATGGGGTGATTAACCCAAGAATGTATTCTCTGTTAGAAGAATAAGTTAGTACAAAATGGCACATTCCAATTAGGGCTCACTGCCCGAGCACACTGCTCACAAGAGGCTCACTGCCTACAATAGTTTATACAAGAAAACTAGTTACTTGAATTGATGAGAAGCATCCACATATGCTAAGGTTCAGTTCCGGTTAAGCTCGATATACTGATCTGCTGCACTTCATTCTTACTCTCTTAGGTGCTACTGTCCTATTACATTCTGGACCTGTCTTGCTATCTTCACACTGCTCTTCTTCTTTTCTTCGCACTACTCAATTACCAAAAAACTTGCCCTTCACATCTAAATCTATCTGATATATATATCTGCTCAAAGGATTTCCTCCTCTTTCTAGTTGGCATCCGGAATAGTCAATATTTTCCCAAACTCTAGTCTGTCGGCTGAATCCTTGCTTACCAAGTGATGCGAATCAAGGAGATACTTATGTAAGTCATCTAACATGTTGGCCAATCATGGATGATATCTTAAGAACCTTGATCACCATCAATATCTCATCTGTAATAATTCTGATGCTCTGTTGGTCAGTTCTTCCTTTGTCTATTCTACCAAACTGGACCTCAATACTTAGATGCTCATATCTCTTTCCTCTTTCATCACCAGAGGCTCAATCCCTGAAATCTATTAGTCACGGTATTCCTCTTGACTTCCCCAAGTTTGCGCTTTACAAAGATACTTCCTATAGGAGATCTGGACCTGACTATCGGACCTTGCTGTATGCTCTGTTCTTGCTTACCAGACCAAAGTATTCTTCAATCTGACTTCCGGTATAGGCACACCATGTTCTGCGGATGGGTGGGATGAACTTTGTTGCCATCAATGACAACACTCATGAAGCCATATAGTGTCTCTTGCCAACATATATGACCATGATGATGGAAGCAAATGTTCCTCAGATCTATTGGAGAGAAGTTTTCAGTACTGCAGTCTATACTCTCAATCGAGTTCAAATAAGAAGCAATACCGGTAAGACTCCTTATGAGCTTTGGCTTGGCATTACTCCTACTATGAGGTATTTTAGAGTCTTTGGTAGCAAATGTTACATTAAAAGAGATGAAGATCTAGGCAAGTTTGATGCTAGAAGTGATGAAAGAATATTCTTGGGTTACTCTACTCAAAGCAAAGCATACTGGTGTTATAACAAGAGACTGAGAAAGATTATAGAAAGTACAAATGTGATAGTTGATGAAGGTATTTAAAAACCTTCAAGGTTTTATGAATATGATGAAGATGATTAGAATAGTGTTCTGATTCAAGGAGCCCAAGCTCCTTCTGTAATTCAGAATCAAACAGATCCGGTAAATCAGGAAGAAGAGATGAATCATAATGAGCCTGATCAAGAATTAGAAGTGCAAGAAACTCCCAAAGTTCCCAGGTATGTAAGATTGAACCACTCTGAAGATCAGATCATAGGTGATAAAAGCAAAGGTGTACAAACAAGAAGAAGGATTGCTCAAGATTCTGATGAATATTGTTTGATTTCAAAGATTGAACCTAAGACAGTAAGTGAAGCTTGCAATGATGAGAACTGGACTAAAGCAATGGAGGAAGAGCTGATGCAAACTGAGAAAAATCACACTTGGGATCTTGTTCCCAGACCTAGAAAAAAGAATGTGATTGGAACCAAATGGGTCTTCTGGAACAAATTGAATGAAGTTGGTGAAGTAATCAGAAATAAAGCCAGATTGGTCTGGAAGGGTTACACTCAAATAGAAGGAGTTGATTTTGAAGAAACTTTTGCTTCGGTGGCAAGAATTGAAGCAGACAAACTATTTCTTGCTTTTGCTACCTTCAAGGACTTCAAAGTATATCAGATGGATGTCAAGTCTGTCTTCCTGAATGATGACTTGGAAGAAGAAGTATACATTGAGCAACCAGATGGATTTCAATTGTCTGATCATGGTGATATGGTCTGCAAGTTGAAGAAAGCTTTGTATGGACTAAAGCAAGCCCCAAGAGCCTGGTATGAAAGATTGGATAAGCATCTTTTGAAGATTCGTTTCAATAAAGGTACTGCTAACAGTAATTTGTATTTCAAAATTGATCATGAAAACATCTTGATTGTTGAAGTGTTTGTTGATGATATCATTTTTGGAGGAAGAGATAGTATGTGTAAAACTTTTGCAAATCAAATGAAAAGTGAATTTGAGATGTCCATGCTTGGGGAAATGAATTTCTTCTTGGGTCTACAAATCACTCAAACAAAGAAAGGAATCTTCATTTCTCAGACCAAATATGTGAAAGAATTGTTGAAGAAATTTGGGATGGAAGACTCAAAACTAATGAATACTCCCATGGCAACCAGATGTAAATTGGGCAAAGATGATGACTCTCCTAAGGCTGATCAGAAAAAGTATAGGTCAATGATTGGAGTATTGTTGTATCTCACTCAAACTAGACCTGACATTATGAATGATGTGGGTCTTGTTGCTAGATTTCAAGCTGATCCTAGAGAATCTCATGTCATGGAAATCAAGAGGATTTTTAGATATCTAAAAGGAATAGTTGAGTATGGTTTGTGGTATCCTAGAGATCATAATTTCTCTCTTCATGCATATACAGATGTTGATTGGGCAAGAGATGCAGATGACCGAAAGAGTACCAGTGGTGGAGCATTCTTTTTAGGAAAGAGATTGGTTTCTTGGCTGAGCAAGGAACAAGAGGCAATATCTCTGTCTACTGCAGAAGCAGAATATATTGCAGCAACAAGTAGTTGCACTCAAGTTTTGTGGATGAAGAAAATGCTAAGAGACATAAGAGTGGAGTATGAGGAGCCTATCACAATCTTCTGTGATAATTCAAGTGCAATAAATATATCTAAGAATCTAGTTTTGCATTCAAAGACTAAGCATATATCTATCAAGTTTCACTTTATGAGAGAGCAAGTGAACAAGAATGAAGTCAGATTGGAGTTTGTGCCTTCCAAGGATCAGATTGCAGACATCTTTACTAAACCTCTACCTAAGGACTCTTTTGAGTATCTCAGGGAGAAGTTAGGGGTTATTGCCCCTCTAGTGATGAACTAAGGTGCACTGGAGAGCATCTGTCTGGTAGATATCACAGTCATATCTTATGGTCCAGATTGATGATAGGGAGCTGCCACTTAGGGGGAGCAGCTGATATGATTCTGAAGTGTTGGAGTTGCAAGTATGAGCCCTTTGCCATTGATGTCAAAGGGGGAGAGAAGACATGTGAAAAATAAGTGGTTGATGATCAAAGGGGGAGCAGTAAAGGAAGAGAAGACATGTGAATGGTTGTTTCTAATAGGGGGAGTTGTGACAGTAAGGAAAAGTTCTTGTCTTGATGGTTTTTCACATCATATGTTGCCATCAATGACAAAGGGGGAGATTGTTGCAAGTATGGGTCTAACCGGTGTTGTCATTGATGTCAACATACTCCTATTGTAGTGATGACAAGGATTGAATGAGCTATGTGCTGAGGATATTGAGAAAATTAGTCATATCAGGAACAGAGAAGAACAGTGAAGATAGTAAGGTAAAGATCCAAGGAAAGATGACTATCAGAGGATGTGGTTCAAAGGGTTTGTAGATATGAGTCTTAAGATGATCCAGTCAAGATTTCAAAGGTCCACATGAAGATCTGAAGAAGTTATGGCCACTCAAGTAGAACTGGTTCCGGCAGGTGTTCAGAGGTAACAGAGTGACACAGATAGGTCTGGTGAGATCTGGAAATGCATTATCCTATTCTACAGATTTGAGGGAGTGTTGAGGAAGTCTTGGTGAAGTGTCAACTTGATTGGTTCATGGTTTGAAGGTCCACAAGCATCTATTCCTTTGTGACAGTAATGATAGACTGTGTTCTTGAGGTTTCAGATGAAGGAGAGAAGGATTTTAGTAAGCAGATGAAGTGTGGATGTTCTTGGTAACTCAGGTAATCTTGTGAAGGTATTTGGATCATGTCCAGCTTGTATTGGTGGTCTACATTGGAGTTGGAGCTCGTAATTAAAGAATAACTTTCGGATGATGGTATTCTTCTTGAGACTGGCCGACTGGATGCATTACACATCTTGCAGATGTTCTTGTAGATGTTTGCCGACTTAGATGTGTTAGATTTAGGGCACACAACTGAGAGGGGGGTGAATTAGTTGTACAAAACTTGCTTTTAATTCAAACACTTAAATCCTCTTTGTTATTTAGTAGCATATCAATTAATCACTCATGAAAGCATAAAGCATAAACACCAGAGCAGATACACATCAACACATGAGACACCGAGATTTTGACGTGGAAAACCCGGTCAAGGGAAAAACCATGGGGTGATTAACCCAAGGATTATTCTCTATTAGAAGAATAAGAAAAATAGATGGCACATGCCAATTAGGGCTCACTGCCCGAGCACACTGCTCACAAGAGGCACACTGCCTACAAGAGACATACTGTCTTCAAAGTAACAAGTATTACAAACTTGAACTAGAGAATGACATCTTTACCATGCCTGGATCAGTTCCATTTAAGCCCGAAAACTCCTGCTCTGCCTTTCGCTCTTCTTCTTTGCTATGCCACACTCATCCATGCCAAGACACCCTTCAAAATGAATTCACAATCCCTTATTTATACAAGGCATCGACTTAGGAACAATCATCTAAGTCGGCAAACACCTATAAGATCATTCATAAGACGTGTAATACATCCGGTGGGCCTATCTTAGGAAGAACACCAATATCCGTGGTTATTCTTCAAATGCAAACTCAAAATTCAATGTGGACCACCAATAAGAATTGTACACGATCCAAGGATCACCAAAACCTTTCCTGAGTCATCAAGAACATCCACACTTTATCAGCTTACTAGAATTCTTCTCTTCTTCATCCGGATTTTCAAGAACATAGTCTATCATTATTGTCATAATAAAAAAGGTGCTTCTAGACCTCCAAACCATGAACAAATCTATTTGTTACTTCAAACAAACTTCTTCAACACTCCTTCCAATTCGCAGGATGAGATAATGCAAATCCGGAGCTCACCGGACCAATCTGTGACACTCTGTCACCACTAAACATTTGTCAGAACCGGTTCTACTTGAGTGACCATAACTTATTCCTATATTCATGTAGACCTCTGAAATCTTGACTGGAGCATCTCAAGACTCATATCTACAAACCCTTTAAACCACATCCTCTGATCTTCACCTTATCTTGGACTTTTACCTTAATGTCATCACTGTTCTTCACTGTTCCTGATTGAGACTAATTTCCTCAATATCCTCAGTACACAGCTTATCCAATCCTTTCTCATTAATACAATATGAGTATGTTGACATCAATGACAACACTGGTTATCCTCATACTTGCAACAATCTCCCCCTTTGTCATTGATGGCAACATATGATGTGAAAAACCATCAAGACAAGAACTTCTCCTTTCTGTCATAGCTCCCCCTATCAACAACAACTCTCCACATGTCTTCTCTTCCTTTATTGCTTCCCCTTTGATCGTCAACCACTTGTTTTTCACATGTCTTCTCTCCCCCTTTGACATCAATGGCAAAGGGCTCATACTTGCAACTTTAACACATCAGAATCATACCAGCTGCTCCCCCTGAGTAGCAGCTCCCCATCATCAATCTAGATCACAAGATATGACTGTGATATCCACTGGACTAATGCACATTAGTGCATCCTAGTTCATCACCGGAGGGGCAATAACCCCTAACTTCTCCCTGAGAAACTCAAAAGAGTCCTTGGGAAGAGGTTTAGTAAAAATATCTGCAAGCTGATCTTTGGAGGGCACATACTCCAATCTAACTTCACCCTTGTTCACTTGCTCTCTCAGAAAGTGAAACTTGATAGATATATGCTTAGTCTTAAAATGCAACACCGGATTCTTAGAAATATTTATTGCACTTGAATTATCATAGAAAATTGTGATAGGCTCCTCATATTCTACTTGAATATCTCTTAGCATTTGCTTCATCCACAAAAGTTGAGTGTAACTTCCTGCTGCTGCAATGTATTCTGTTTCAGTTGTAGACAAGGATATTGCCTCTTGTTTCTTGCTTAGCCAAGAAACCAACCTTTTTCCCAAAAAGAATGCTCCTCCACTTGTACTCTTCCTATCATCCACATCTCTTGCCCAATCTGCATCTGTATATGCATGAAGAGAAAAATCATGATCTCTAGGATACCATAGGCCATACTCAATTGTTCCTTTTAAGTACCTAAAAATTCTTTTGATTGCCATGACATGAGATTCTTTGGGATCAGCCTAGAATCTCGTCACAAGACCAACAACTTGCATTATATCTGGTCTAGTCTGAATGAGATACAATAATCCTCCAATCATTGATCTGTACTTGGTCTGATCTATCTTAGGAGAGTCATCATCTTTGCTCAACTTACATCCAATTGCCATGGGAGTGTTCATTGGCTTTGAATCTTCCATTCCAAATTTCCTCAACAATTCTTTCACATATTTGGTCTAAGAGATAAAGATTCCTTTCTTTGTCTGAGTAATTTGCGGACCCAAGAAGAAATTTATTTCACTGAGCATTGACATTTCAAACTCACTTTTCATTTGATTTGCAAAGGTTTTACACATACCGTCTCTTCCTCCAAAGATGATATCATCAACAAATACTTCAACAATCAAGATGTTTTCATGATCAATTTTGAAATATAGGTTACTATCAGCAGTACCTTTGTTGAAACCAATCTTCAAAATATGTTTGTCCAGCCTCTCATACCATGCTCTTGGGGCTTGTTTTAGACCATACAGTGCCTTCTTTAATTTGCAGACCATATCACCATGCTCAGATAACTGAAATCCATCTGGTTGTTCAATGTACACTTCTTCTTCTAAGTCACCATTCAGGAAAGTAGATTTGACATCCATCTAATACACTTTGCAATATTTGAAGGTAGCAAATGCAAGAAATAGTCTGATTGCTTCAATTCTTGCCACTGGAGCAAGTGTTTCTTCAAAATCAATCCCTTCTATTTGAGAGTAGCCTTTGCAGACTAATCTGGCTTTATTTCTGATTACTTCACCAACTTCATTTAGTTTGTTCTGGAAGACCCATTTGGTTCCAATCACATTCTTATTTTTAGGTCTAGAAACAAGATCCCAAGTGTGATTTTTTTCAATTTGCATCAACTCTTCTTCCATTGCTTTGGTCTAATTTTCATCATTGCAGGCTTCATTTATTGTCTTAGGTTCAATCTTTGAAATCAGACAACATTCATCTAAATTTTGAGCAACATTCCTTCTAGTTTGCACACCTTTTCTTTTATCACCTATGATCTGATCATTAGAGTGGTTCAGTCTTACATACCTTGGAACTTTTTGAGTTTCTTGCACTTCTACTTCTTGACCAGGCTCATTCAGACCTATCTCTTCTTCCTGATTTATCGGATCAGTCTGAATATGACTTTCAGGAGAGGATTGAGTTCCTTGAACCAGAACACCATTCTGATCATCTTCATCATACTCATAAAATCTTGAGAGCTTCTCAATACCTTCATCAACCTTCACATTTGTACTTTCTATCATCTTTCTCAGTCTCTTATTGTAACACCGGTATGCTTTGCTTTGGTGGAGTAACCCAAGAAAATTCCTTCATCACTTCTAGCTTCAAACTTTCCTAGATCTTCATCTCTTCTAATGTAACATTTGCTACCAAATACTCTGAAATATCTCACAGTAGGAGTGATGCCAAACCAAAGTTCATAAGGAGTCTTACTGGTATTGCTTCTGATTTGAACTCGATTGAGAGTATAGACTGCAGTGCTGACAACTTCTCTCCAAAACATCTAGGGAACATTTGCTTCTATCATCATTGTCCTGGATGCTTCCTGGATGGTCCAGTTTTTTCTTTCTACTACTCCATTCTACTGTGGAGTCCTAGGAGCAAATAACTGTCTCTTTATACCATGCTTCTCACAAAAGTCTATGAATTCACCGGATGTGAATTCACCACCTTTATCAGACCTCAGACATTTCAGTTTTAATCTGGTTTGATTCTCTACCATAGCCTTGAAGATTTTGAACTTCTCAAATGCTTCTGATTTCTCTTTCAGAAAGGTAACCCACATCATCCGGGAATGGTCATCAATCAGTAACATGAAGTATCTATCACCCTGCATACTCTTGATTCTTGTCGGATCACATAGATCAATATGAACTAATTCCAATAATCCGGTAGAGGACTGATCCTTGCTTTTGAATGAGACTCTGCTCTATTTACCCAGCTAACATTCTTTGCACAAACTATTTGTAGGTTTTACCAATTTTGGAAGATCTCTTACAGCCTAAGTATTACTTATCTTGATGATGTTATCAAAATTTACATGACACATCCTTCTATGCCATAACCAACTCTGATCAACTTGAACAAACAGACAACTTTTATCAGCACCAACCAAGTGGAAGATATTATCTTTAGTTTGAGTACTGGATGCAATCTTTGTTCTGGATCATTCAAGGATTTTGCATTTTCCATCCTTGAATCGGAGATCATAGCCTTTGTCCACCAACTGTCCAACACTGAGAAGATTGTGCTTCAAGCCTTCAACATATAGCACATTACCAGTTTTGTTTCTTTCATTAAAAGAAATAGTTCCTCTTCCTCTGATTCTACCAGCAGAATTATCACCAAACTTTACCACTCCTCCTTCATACCTTTCCAAATCTAAGAACTTGTTCTTGTCACCTATCATATGGTGAGAGCATCCACTGTCAATAACCCAATCATCCTTTTCTTCAACTTGGGCAGCCAAAGCTCTTTCTACAACCTTATGATTGATAGATTCAGAGGATATTGGATCTTCTTCCTTGATGGCAATAAACACCCATTCATTTCTGGATTTGTTTCCTATCTCTGATTCATCATCTGTTACTCCTTCATTATCATCTTCTTCATGAACATAATAACAATTCCTTTGGAACCTTTGTCTATTAGAATTTGACCTTGTAGATCTTTCCGGACATCTTGAGGCAAAATGACCAATCTTATTGCAGTTGAAGCACTTAAAGGATAATTTTCCTTCATACTTACCGGATCCTCTTGGCAGTCTCTTTGTAATGAGGGCTTCAAGTTAAGCTGTTTCTGCTTCTTCCACTTCCATGTCTCTTCTTGCTTGATCATACCATGACAACTTCCTTGAAGAGTTTTCTCCCAGATCAAATCTTTGTTTACCTTTCACAGAGGCACCGGCTTTGAATGCAGATTCAGTCTTGGGGGGATCATCTCCAAACTCGGTCATTTCAAATGCAGCCAGTTTGCCAGTCAATTGGTCTCTTGTGACAGTTGTATGGGCTTTGAATTCATCAATGGCAACAACCTTGATTTTGTAGACAGCAGGAAGGGATCTGAGAATTTTGCCAACAATCTCATTTTCATCCAAAACTCCACCAACATTCCTAATTCCACACACCAGCTCATTTACTCTTGGCATAAAGGTAGTAATATTTTCATCATCTCTCATCTTCAGTCTTTCAAATTTCCCTTTGAGACTCTGCAGCCTTGCACTCTTAACATACTCATCTCCTTCATGCAAAAATTCAAGTTTAATCCAGATCTCATAGGTAGTTGGTAGGTCAATAACATTTGAGAGCTTTGAGTCAGTTAATGCACTTAGAAGAGCCTCTTTGGTCTGCAGATTGTTTTCAGCATCTGTGATTTCATTTAGAGTTGTCGAACCACCCTGTGGAGGTACATATGATTTTGTGACCATGGACAAGTACGCCTTTCCCATACACTCCAAGTGACATTTCATGCGACCTTTCCAAAGAGAGAAGTTGGTTCCATCAAACTTTGGACTATCCTTCTTGTATTACGACATCCTGGATCTCCTCAAGCGGTTAAGCTCCTTTTAGAGGAACTTGGCTCTGATACCAATTGTTAGATTTAGGGCACACAACTGAGGGGGGGGTGAATCAATTGTACAAAACTTGCTTTTAATTCAAACACTTAAATCCTCTTTGTTATTTAGTAGCATATCAATTAATTACTTATGAAAGCATAAAGCATAAACACCAGAGCAAATACACATCAACACATGAGACACCAAGATTTTGACGTGGAAAACCCGGTCAAGGGAAAAACCACGGGGTGATTAACCCAAGGATTATTCTCTGTTAGAAGAATAAGAAAAATAGATGGCACATGCCAATTAGGGCTCACTACCTAAGCACACTGCTCACAAGAGGCACACTGCCTACAAGAGACACAATGTCTACAAAGTAACAAGTATTACAAACTTGAACTGGAGAATGACATCTTTACCATGCCTGGATCAGTTCCATTTAAGCCTGAAAACTCCTGCTCTACCTTTTACTCTTCTTCTTCGCTATGCCACACTCATCCACACCAAGATACCCTTCAAAATGAATTCACAATCCCTTATTTATACAAGGCATCAACTTAGGAACAATCATCTAAGTCGGCAAACACCTATAAGATCATTTGCAAGATGTGTAATACATCCAGTCAGCCTATCTTAGGAAGAACACCAATATCTGTGGTTATTCTTCAAATGCAAACTCAAACTTCAATGTGAATTGCCAATAAGAATTGTACACGATCCAAGGATCACCAAAACCTTTCCTGAGTCATCAAGAACATCCGCACTTTATCAGCTTACTGGAATTCTTCTCTTCTTCATCCGAAACTTCAAGAACACAGTCTGTCATTACTATCATAATGAAAAAGGTGCTTTTGGACCTCCAAACCATGAACAAATCTATTTGTTACTTCAAACAGACTTCTTCAACACTCCCTCCAATCCGCAGGATGAGATAATGCAAGTCCAGAGCTCACCAGACCAATCTGTGACAATCTGTCACCACTAAACATCTGTCAGAACTGGTTCTACTTGAGCGACCATAACTTATTCATATATTCATGCGGACCTCTAAAATCTTGACTGGAGCATCTCAAGACTCATATCTACAAACCCTTTAAATTGTATCCTCTGATCTTCACCTTATCTTGGACTTTTACCTTAATGTCATCACTGTTCTTCACTGTTCCTGATTGAGACTAATTTCCTCAATATCCTCAGCACACAGCTCATCCAATCCTTTCTCATTAATGCAATATGAGTATGTTGACATCAATGACAACACTGGTTATCCTCATACTTACAACAAGATGATCATTCCTAAGTCGATGCCTTGTATAAATAAGGGATTGTAAAGTCATTTCAAAGGGTGTCTTGTGGAGATGTGAGTGTGGTAGCGACGAAGAGAGCGAAAGGTAGAGCAGAAGTTTATGGGCTTAAACGGAACTGATTCAAGCATGGTGAAGATGCTATTCTCTAGTTCAAGTGTGTGATACTTATAATCTTGTAGATAGTGTGTCTCTTGTAGGCAGTGAGCCTCTTGTGAGTAGTGTGCTCGGGCAGTGAGCCCTAATTGGCATGCGCCATTTTGTTCTTTCTATTCTTCTAATAGAGAATACATTCTTGGGTTAATCACCCCGTGGTTTTTCCCTTAACCAGGTTTTCCACATCAAAATCTTGGTGTCTTATGTGTTGATGTGTTTCTGCTCTTGATTCAATGCTTTATGTTTCCATGATTGATTTATTAATATACTGCTAAATCACAAAGAGGAATTAAGTGTTTAATTGGAAGAAAGTTTTTGACAACTGATTCACCCCCCCTCTTAGTTGTGTGCCTTGAATCTAACATAATGTTCTATGTTAAATGGTATGATATGATGGATGCTATTACTATATCTAACACACTTGTTTTGTAGGAAGAAGGTGAATGATGATGAAGATGAAGAAGATGATGATCGAAAGAAAGATGATGGTGAAACCGTTGATCAGACAAGTGAAAGATGGAGGGAGAAAAGCAGCTTCAGATTGGATGTGTACAAAATTGAAGATTTGTAATCCTTATTTTTGATATAGCACTAGATATTATGCACCAAGGTATAAAGACCAAGGTGTCGAGTATCCAATGTGGTACAAACTAATACAACCTTGCCAAGATACGAGGTATGAATATTAGTTGTTGGAGATGGACTTTGACTCTACAAGCAAAGGTCTGAGCTTATTTTTCACTAGACATAATGAAATCTTGTTGGTTATATGTATGGGAAATAGTCTTAGCATAGAATAGTCTTAATGCATAAGAGACTGTTTATCTTCTCAAATGCAAAAGATATTGATATAAAATATGCTACCCCCAACACGTACAAGATACCATTAGGCATAATAGAAGAATAAGATCATCCCACAAACACAACATACGAAAGCAAATAACCATGCTCCAATCCATACTTCGTCGCAATATACCAAGATATGATAGATCAAGGCAGTCTTGACTATGTATTAGAAAGGGACAAAAGATAAATCAAAGAAAAACAAAGGACCTTGCCATCATGTTCTCTTGCCAAATTTAGGGTGCTCATAGATGGATTGGATAGATAGTGCCTTGTTAAAAGGAAAGATGTATCATGTTGAAGACTAAGATGATTGGTTGACATAGCAAATATTGGCTTAAGACATGCAGACAAAGGACCTCGATTAAACCCTAATTTGATAAGTGCTTGAGATATCGTGAGTTGCATAGTTTGGTTCTGCTTGAGTTAGTCAAAGAGAAGAAAGCGAAAGACAGAAAAGATGACAAAGTGGGAATGGAAGAATGAATCATCGGTGCTTGCGTACTAGATACTTCCTTCGTATTCCAGACTACCTACATACCCTGTATCCACGAGATCAAAGCATCGCACGATGATGATGAGACATGATGATATGTAGTTTCAGGTGCTTATTGATGATGTGAGAGATGAGTGATAGAAGAAGATGAGATGAATGACGAGAAAGATGAGCAGAGGAAAGATGAAAGGTAAAGGAGGGGTATTGTCTTGTGCCTGAATCTAGGTATTTCCTTCATATAGATGCGATGTAGTTCTAATTTATTATGGGATGGTGACGGGGTTGGTTGATGTGATTCAGATGTGGTGATGATGGGGTTTGGTTTGATTGGATTTTGATGTGATGGAGTGGATGAGGGTGATTGATTTTAATGCTAGATTTTTTGTTGGCTATTTGATGTTTTTGTACTCTTTTCAAAAAAATTATGATTTTTTGGATTTTTTCAAGACATTTTATGATTTTTTAGGACATTTTCTAATTTTTTAAAAAAAATTTCAGGACTTTTTCTAATTTTTTGGGGATTTTTTTAGGACTTTTTCCAATTTTTTTGTGATGCTTTCAAAGTGTCCACCTGACATCAAAGTACAAGCAAGTGCCCCCAGTATGAGAAGAATTTTGGTTATGTACAAAGGGTATGGAAATTTGTTATGGACTCAGATAGCCGTAGTTGACTCATATGGGAGCATGTGGCAGCAAATGATATATTAACTCCAACAATTTCCAAGACATGATAGCAGTAAGGCACCGGGATGATAAAAGGGATGAACATTTTAGCCATGGATGGATGAGGTTGTCAGAAGATGGATGGAGTGACACATCACGATGAGGGTTAAATAGATAATGAAGTAGATGGTGAGAGTTGGTTCTACCATAGTGCTTGTTTTCCAGGTTTTCACTATGGTACTTATCCAAGGCACTTGTTTGCCAAGTTTTCACAATTGGACGTTAACCCAAAGTGCCACCGAAGTGGTTTTCACTATTGGATTGATTTATTTTTTTTGTATTTTTTCTTATTTTTTTGTATTTTTTACAAATAGAGGATGCAAAGATCAAGGATAAAACTTTTTCAGATGAACGCTATTGAGTGGTTCATCTAGAGGGATGCCTTCAGGTAAGGCAAGAGTGTAAGCTCCAGACCAAAACATGGATGTAATCACAACGGGCCCCAACCAATTTGGTTCAAATTTGCCCTGCTTCTCTCGTTGTTGCTAGTTTCTTTGATTCTCTTTTAGGACTAGGCCACCCACCTGGAACCTTCTTTCTTTTATCTTCTTGTTATAGCTACGGCAAAGATGATTTTGGTAAACCTACAGATGATTGAGTGTTGTGATTCATCTTTCATCCAATATCTCTAACTCATTGAGACGGGTTGCTCTGTACTCTTCATTAGAGATAATATGCTGGAGCGAGACTAGCAATGAGGGGATCTCAACCTCGATAGGAAGGATGGCGTTAGTACCATAGATAAGGCATAGGGAGTAGTGCCAGTAGGAGTTCTGACACTTGTGTGATAAGCCCACAATGCGGGATTCAGTTGGAGGTGCCAATCACGGCCAGCCTCATTGACCATCTTCTTAAGGATTCTTATGATGGTCTTATTAGAGGCCTTAGCTTGACCGTTACTCTAAGGATAGTAGGGTGTGGAAAATCTATGTTGGATATGAAATTTGTTGCACAAATCACGGACCTCCTAATTCTTAAATGGGTGCCCATTGTCGGCAATGATGGTTTGTGGAACACCATAATGACAAATGATATAATGGAGAATAAACTTGGAAATTTTTTTGCCGGTGATATAAGTCATGGGTATGGCTTCCACCCATTTGGTAAAGTACTCTGTAGCAGTAATAATAACTTGTGGCCATTAGACGAGGATGGATGGATCTTCCCTACGAGGTCGAGTCCCCATTGCAAAAATGGCCAAGGAGATGTAAGGGGTTGGAGTTCCTGTACTAGAGCGTGTATTAGGTCTCCATGCTTCTGACATTGAATACATCTTCTGGTAAATTTCTGAGCATCCTGCTCCATTGTAGGCCAATAGTATCCCGCTCTCAAAAGTTTTTTGACAAGACTAGGACCGATAGAATAAGATCCACAGACACCCTCGTGTACCTCTCGTAAAGAAATGTTAGCCTCTCCTGAGTCAAGATACCTAAGGAGGATACCATCGAGACTCTTACAGTAAAGGGTTTTAGCAAGGATAGTATAGCAAGAGGTTCGGCAAATGAAAGTTTTTCATTGGGTATTGGATAGGTGAGATGGTAAAGTGCCCTTGTTCAGGTACTCATATATTTCTTCACACCAGGGGGAATTGGGACCAACAATCTCACAGATGAACTTCGATTGCGGTACTTCAAAGGCTGGGATTAGGAGTTGCTGAACCAAGAATTCACACCTTTGTGCATTGGTGGGCATGTCTAGAAGAGAACCAATGGTCGCCATAGCATCAACTGCCTTATTGTTGATCCTAGGAATCTTCTCAAATATGATCTTGGAGAAGTATTTCCTAAAGTCATCAACCATTAGCTTGTAAGGGAGAATCTTCTCGTCTTTTGTTTGGTATTCCTCTTGGACCTGTTTGATTACTAGCTGAGAATCTCCAAATACATGTAGCTCTTTTATATTCCATTGAACAACCATACGTAAGCCTGTGATCAAGGCTTCATACTCTACTATGTTATTCATGCAAGGAAAGGCAATTCTATAAGATTTTGGAATACAATCACCCTAAGGGTTGATAAAAAGAATTCCAGCTCTAGATCCATGTTGAGTGTAGGAACTGTCAAAGTACAATTGCCACATTTCGGAAGAAAAGACACTGAATATTTCTTCATCAGGAAAAGTAGACTAGATAGGTTGGGTGTCTGTTATCAGTGCTTCTGCTAGTTGATCAACTATGACTTGTCCCTTGATAGCTTTCTGATCAACATATTGAATGTCAAACTCACTGAGGATCATCACCCGTTTTGCTATCCTTCCTGTAAGTGTTGCTTTAGAAAGGAGATATTTAAGTGGGCCAAATCTAGATATGAGCTTTGTTGACTGATTTAGCATGTAATGTCATAATTTGTGAGAGGCAAACACCACAGCCAAGCATGCTTTTTCTATTGTTGTGTAGTTGAGCTCATAATCCACAAGACTCATGTTGATGTAATAAATGGCATGTTATTTTCCTGTGTCATCCTTCTGAGCCAATAAAGCGCCTAGGGCAACCATCATTGAAGAAGTATACAAGAGCAAAGGTTGATAAGGGACAGGTGGTACCAACACAGGCGGTGTTTCTAGATATTCTTTAATCTGATTAAAGGCTTGTTAACATTTGTCATCCCACTTAAAGGTTTCTCCTTTCTCAAGAAAATACTGAAAAGGATGGCATTTATCTGTGAGATGTGCAATGAATCTACGAATGGATTGTAAGTGACCTTGAAGGCTACGTAGCTATTTCAAATTTAATGGAGGCATGGTGACTATAGATTTTACCTTGGCAGGGTCAACTTCAATGCCTCTTCTAGAGACTATGTAGCCCAATAGTTTTTTGGAAGCTACACCAAAGATACAATTTTTGGGATTTAGTCAGACTTGATATTTTTCCAACCTATCAAAAATTTGTTCCAATACTTGTAGATGGCCTTCTCTTATTTTAGACTTTCCCAAGATGTCATCCACATAGTCTTCCATAATGGTATGGAAGAGATCATGGAAAATAATGGTCATAGCTCATTGGTAGGTTACACCTGCATTCTTGAGACCTGAAGGCATGACCACCCAACAGTAGATGCCCCATGGATAGATAAAAGAAGTTTTATGCTTGTCCTCTTCTGCAATTATGATTTGATTATACCCAGAGAACCCGCCCATCAGTGAGAGCATTTCGTAACCAGCTTGGTAATGGGAAGTCATCCTTGGGCAGTATCTATTAAGGTCTCTGAAGTCATTATATAAATGGATCCATCCATCTGGTTTTGTGACAGGCACAAGATCGCATACCCACTCAGGATAATCAATGGGTGTGATAAACTTGGCATCCAAAAGCCTCTAAATTTCTGCCTTGACTAGAAGAGCTATCTGAGGATGCATTTTTTGCAACTTTTGTTTGACTAGTTTGGCATTTGGGGATACTGCTAGATGGTGCACTACCAGTGAAGGATCTAGACCTGGCATGTCAGCATAGGTCCAGGTAAAGTTGATTGCCCTTTTCATGAAAAATGCCATGAAATTAGTATTTTCCTCATCTGGCAATGACGCTACTAAAAATGTGTTCTTTGGATTCTCCGTTGTACCCAAATTGATTTCCTTATAATCTTCTACCAATAGGGATGACCATTTTTTATGCGTTGTGGTCAAAGGAAGGTCAAATCCTCCATCCTTGGGTGCCTTAGAGAGGTTTTCACCCTTGGATATGTCCTTTATTTTTATTTTTCCCGGTCAAAAGGTGCCTTGCAGTTTTCACCTAGTGACCTTTCCTTTTTTATTTTATTTATTTCACTTTTGTGACTAGAGGATTTGACACTTTCACCAAAATATGCCAATTGGGGATTGTGAACCCTGCTTTGTGGTCTCCCAAAGGTAAACACTTCCTTAGTCCTATGAATTATGCTATGGCCTCATTGTTCTAAAAGACGTCTAAAACTGATGCCCCCTGTTGGTCCCAATCAATTAGGTTAGGGTAGACAATTTAAAGATCAGAGGATGTGGAGGATGAGGCAGATGATAGCATGAAGATAGAGGCTTCTTGGAATAGTTTAGTGATATGGAAGGAAGAGTCATCAAAGGTATCCTCACTAGTGGTCTTTTCCACAAAAGAAGCCTCAGCTACTTTATCGAGGGTAGACTTGGTGTTCAAGGAAGGCGGACCCTCCTTCCAGTATCCTAAACCCTGCTTGTTAAACCTCTTAGTAACAATGATAGGTTCTAGGGGGCCTTGTTCATGTGATCCCAGTCCTCCTTTTCCTTTGTAGCTCATGTTCTTAATGATCTTGAATCCATTATTGCATCATTCTACTTCTAGGGCAACTTGATCATTCTCATCACAAAAGATCTGGGTAGAAATGTCACCCTCGACATCTTCCTCATCAAGAAGTCTTGATTGGATAAACACTATTGGCGGTATAGTGAGGGTTGCCTTGGATGAAGCGGCTTTGGCTACTGATAGTCTACCATAGAATTTGTTGCAAGTATGGGCCTAACCGGTGTTGCCATTGATGTCAACATACTCCTGTTGCATTGATGATAAGGATTGGATGAGCTTTGTGTTGAGGATATTGAGAAGATCAGTCCTAATCAGGGACAGAGAGGACCAGTGGAGACAGTGAGGTAAAGATCCCAACTAAGAGGATTATCAAAGGATGCGGTTCAAAGGGTTTGCAGATATGTGTCTTAAGATGATCTAGTAAAGATTTCAGAGATCCGCATGAAGATCTAAATAAGTTATGACCTCTTAAGTAAAACCGGTTCCGATAGGTGTTCAGAGGTGACAGAGTGACATAGATAGGTCCGGTGAGACCCGAAAATGCAATATCCTATTCTGCAGACTCGGTGGAGCATTTAGGGAGTCAATGTGAAAGAACGACTCAATTGGTTCATGGTCTGGAGGTCCGCAAGCATCTATTCCATTATGATAGTGATGACAGTGTAAGGAAATCAAAGCATCTCAGAACGTATTTCTAAGAACAGTGGTGTCTTCGACAGACTTAAATTCTTTTCAATTGCTTCAAAAACACGCACAACTATGCCATTAAAATGAAAACAAACATAGAATATTTCCAACATTGACCATTAGAGGAAAGTACAGGCAGCATTAACCAGTTTCAATAGCAAAAATATTAATCATGAAAGACAGAACAAGAACACAGATTTACGTGGGGAAAACCCTTACTGGTAAAAAACCCCACACTCCAAATCACTGAGCCATTGTATTATTTAGCAACCAAATAGTTACAATACATTTACAGGCTCATAGCCTTTACAGGAGATTAACATCTTGTTCCTTCTGAAGAATAGCTGATAGTATAACCCTGCACAAAGTTCTCTAGCACTAGGGTTAGTTCTTCATACTGTTATCGTGTCACAAATAGCACACAATATAGAACTTCACCTTCTCAGCCAGAACTCCCTTCACCTGAAATTTGTTTTCACTCTCTTCTTAGTCCCTTCACATTCTGTTAACATGCTGCGTATAACATACATCATAAGACTTCACAGAAGAAGAATAACAGAGTTTCATCTGATTGAACTCACTGTCTCTCAGACTCTCTCACACATCTCTATCGATTCCCAATTGCTTTTAGCAATCTAACCAAAATCTCAACCGTCCAAGCAATCAATTCAGTTACGCTCACCGACCGTCCAAACAACTGTTTTCTGACAGTTCACATAACCGTGAGAAACTTTTAGTCCCACATGCATTCGTCGTCTACCGCTATCTAAGTTTATATATCCGACCACTCGGTAAGACTATTGTCGACACTTTTTCTGCCAATGACCCCAGTCTAACCTCATCGGCATAACCCAAACCATCGGCCAACACTCAACCATTGACTCCGACAGTTCCTTGTCCTACCGACACCCGATCCTTCATCCTCCGATATCACATCTCATACAATGCTTGACTTGCGGTGCCGATTCTTCCTACCGTTTCTGCCGGTTGCTCCTTGTATCATTCAAAATGCACATTCACCACATACAACCGCAATATACAAATGTGAGATACTCACAAAATGTACTCAGATACAATTGTGATATACACACACACCGTTCTCGGCATACAATTGCAGAATACTCACGAAATGATACTCACATACCTTTGCGGGATACACATGGAATGTTCTCAACATACATTAGTGATATACACATGAAATGTAAATTTGACATGCATTTCTGATATACACAAAATGTATATTCCTGACATATAATGCCGATATGCATTCACCAGATACATTCGATAAACCCGATACAATGTACATTTCCACATACAACTTCAACATACATTCACGAGGTACATACGATTGCGATATGTACACAAAATGCATGTTCAGTGATAGAACATGAATCTTAAGCCGATAACAAACTTCATACTGATGACTGTTCATGTAGAACCATTAAACCCGATGAACCAATGAACCGATGCCGTTCAACCAATGAACCAATGAAACATTGAACCTGTAATCTGAGTCATAAGTACTCAACAGATAGACTGTGTTCTTGAGGTTCCAGATGAAGGAGAGAATGATTTCAGTAAACAGAAGTAGTGTGGATGTTATTGGTGATTCAAGCAGGCTTGTGGAAGTCCTTGGATTATGTCCAGTTCGTGTTGGTGGTCCGCATTGAATATTAAGCTCGCATTTGAAGAACTACCTCTGGATGATTATGTTCTTCCTAACTTTGGCCGACTAGATGAGTTACACATCCTACGGATGATCTTGAAGATGTAATGTGAAGATTGGTGTGTTCCTAGAAGAAGATTGAAGTCTCAGATCTGTGTGGCTGACAGTGTGTTGATCCGCGTGAAGTCTTTTGTAATTAGTCATGTTGTATTTGCTCTATAATGTTTTCTGACTTAGATGATAATTCCTAAGTTGATGTCTTGTATAAATAAGGAGTTGTAAAGTCATTTCAAGAGTGTGTCTGGTGTGATGAGAGTGTGGTAGAGAGCAGAGGAGCAAAAAGTAGAGCAGAAGTATTGGGCTTAAATGGAACTAATTCAAGCATGGTAAAGATGCTATTCTCCACTTCAAGTTTGTGATACTTATTATTTTGTAGACAGTGTGTCTCTTGTAGGCAGTGGGCCTCTTGTGAGCAGTGTGCTCAGGTAGTGAGCCCTAATTGGCATGTACCATTTTGTTCTTTCTATTCTTCTAACAGAGAATACAATCTTAGGTTAATCACCTCGCGGTTTTTCCCTTAACCGGGTTTTCCACATCAAAATCTTGGTGTCTTATGTGTTGATGTGTTTCTGATCTTGATTTAATGCATTATGTTTCCATGATTGATTTATTATTATGCTACTGCATTACAAAGTGGATTTAAGTGTTTGATTAGAAGAAAGTTTTGGACAACTGATTCACCCTCCCCTCTCAGTTGTCTGTCCTAAATCCAACAATTGGTATCAGAGCCAAGTTCCTCTAAAGGAGCTTAACCGCTTGAGGAGATCCAGGATGTCATCCTACAAGAAGGATAGTCCAAAGTTTGATGGAACAAATTTTAATCTTTGGAAAAGTCACATACAGTGTCACCTACAATGTATGGGAATGCAGTACTGGACCATGGATTCAATGAAGTATACTCCTCCATAGAACAGACCGAAAACTGCAATTGAAATCACAGATGTTGAAAACAATCTGCAGATTAAAGAAGCTCTTCTAAGTGCCTTGTCTGATTCTGAACTGACAAATGTTGTTGACCTACAAACTACTTTTGAGATCTGGGAAAAATTAGAACTTCTGCATGAAGGAGACAAGTATGTTAAATGTGCAAGGCTATAGAGTCTGAAAGGAAAATTCAAAAATCTGAAGATGAGAGAAGATAAAAATATCACTACTTTTATGCCAAGAGTAAATGAGCTTATTTGCGGCATTAGATGTGCTGGTGGAGTCTTGGATGAAGATGAGATTGTTGGCAAAGTTCTCAGATCCCTTCCTGCTTCCTATAAAATCAAGGTTGTTGCCATTGAAGAATTCAGAGCTCATTCAGATGTCACGAGAGATCAATTGGTTGGTAACTTGGCTGCATTTGAACTGACTGAGTTTGGAGATGCCCCCCCAAGACTAAATCTGCATTCAAAGCCAGTGCCTCTATAAAAGGTAAACAAAGGTTTGATCCGGGAGAGAACTCATCAAGGAAACTAACATGGTATGAAAAAGCAAGAAAAGACATGGAAGAAGAAGAAGTAGAAACTGCTCAACTTGAAGCTCTTATTGTAAAGAGACTGCCAAGAGGATCTGGTAAGTATGAAGGGAAATTGCCTTTTAAGTGTTTTAACTACAATAAAATTGGTCATTTTGCCTCAAGGTGTTCAGAAAGATTTTCAAGAACAAATCCTAATAGATCAAGGTTCCAAAAGAATTGCTACTATGTTCATGAAGAGGATGATAATGAAGGAGTAACAGATGATGAATCAGAGACAGAAAACAAATCTAGAAGTGATTGGGCGTTTATTGCCATCAAGGAAGAAGAACCAATGCCTTCTGAATCTTTCAGTCATAAAGTTGTAGAAAGAGCTTTGGCTGCCCAAATTGAAGAAAAGGATGATTGGGTCATTGACAGTGGATGCTCTCACCATATGATAGGTGACAAAAATAAGTTCATAGATTTGGAAAGGTATGAAGGAGGAGTGGTAAAACTTGGTGGTAATTCTGCTGGTAGAATCAGAGGTAGAGGAACTATTTCTTTTGATGGAAAGAACAAAACTGGTAATGTACTGTATGTTGAAGGCTTGAAGCACAATCTTCTCAGTGTTGGATAGTTGGTGGACAAAGGCTATTATCTTCGATTCCAGAATGGAAAATGTAAGATCTTTGAAAGTTCCAGAACAAAGATTGCATTTGGTACTCAAACAAAAGGTAATATCTTCCATTTAGTTGGTACTGGTAAAAGTTGTCTATTTGTGCAAATTGATCAGAGTTGGTTATGGCATAGAAGGATGTGTCATGTGAATTTTGATAATATCATCAAGATAAGCAATACTCAGGCTGTAAGAGATCTTCCAAAACTGGTGAAACCTACAAATAGTTTGTGCAAAGAATGTCAATTGGGGAAACAAAGCAGAGTCTCATTCAAAAGCAAGGAACAATCTTCTACCGAATTATTGGACTTAGTTCATACTGATCTATGTGGTCCGGCAAGAATCAGGAGTGTGCAAGGTGATAGATACTTTATGTTATTAATTGATGACCATTCTTGGATGATGTGGGTTACTTTTCTAAAAGAGAAATCAGAAGCTCTTGAGAAGTTCAAAATATTCAAGGCTATGGTAGAGAATGAAACCAGATTAAAATTAAAATGTCTGAGGTCTAATAGAGGTGGAGAATTCACATCCGGTGAGTTCATAGAATTCTGTGAAAAACATGGAATAAAGAGATAGTTGTCTACTCCTAGGACTCCATAGAAGAATGGAGTAGTGGAGAGAAAGAACTGGACCATCTAGGAAGTTTCTAAGACCATGATGATCGAAGCAAATGTTCCTCAAATCTATTGGAGAGAAGTTGTCAGCACTGCAGTCTATACTCTCAATCAAGTACAAATAAGAAGCAATACCAGTAAGACTCCTTATGAACTTTGGTTTGGCATCACTCCTACTGTGAGGTATTTTAGAGTCTTTGGTAGCAAATGTTACATCAAAAGAGATGAAGATCTAGGAAAATTTGATGCTAGAAGTGATGAAGGAATATTCTTGGGTTATTCTACTCAAAGCAAAGCATACCGGTGTTATAACAAAAGATTAAGGAAGATTGTGGAAAGTACAAATGTGAAGGTTGATGAAGGTATTGAAAAACCCTCAAGGTTTTATGAATGTGATGAAGATGATCAGAATGATGTTTTCCAAGCCCCTTATGAGATTCAGATTCAGACTAATCTGGTAAATCAGGAAGAAGAGATAAGTTTGAATGAACCTGTTCAGGAATCAGAAGTGCAAGAAACTCCCAAAGTTCCCAGGTATGTAAGAGTGAATCACTCTGAAGATCAGATCATAGGTGATAAAAGCAAAGGTGTACAAACAAGAAGAAGAATTGCTCAAGGATCAGAGGAGTATTGTCTGATTTCAAAGATTGAACCTAAGACAGTGAGTGAAGCTTACAATGATGATAGCTGGACTAAAGTAATGGAGGAAGAACTGATGCAAATTAAGAATAATCACACTTGGGATCTTGTTCCTAGACCTAAAAATAGGAATGTAATTGGAACCAAATGGGTCTTCTAGAATAAATTGAATGAAGATGGTGAAGTAGTTAGAAACAAAGCCAGATTGGTCTGCAAGGGTTACTCCCAAGTAGAAGGAGTTGATTTTGAAGAAACTTTTGCTCTGGTTGCAAGAATTGAAGCAGTCAGATTATTTCTTGCCTTTGCTGCCTTCAAGGATTTCAAGGTATATCAGATGGATGTCAAATTTGCCTTCCTGAATGGTGACTTGGAAGAAGAAGTTTACATTGAGCAACCGGATGGATTTCAATTGTCTGATCATGGTGATATGGTCTGCAAGTTGAAGAAAGCTCTGTATGGACTCAAGCAAGCTCCAAGAGCCTAGTATGAAAGATTGGATAAGCACCTTCTGAAGATTGGTTTCAATAAAGGTACTGCTGACAGTAATTTGTACTTCAAAATTGATCATGAAAATATCTTGATTGTTGAAGTGTTTGTTGATGATATCATTTTTGGAGGAAGAGATAGTATGTGCAAAAGCTTTGCAAATCAAATGAAAAGTGAATTTGAGATGTCCATGCTTGGGGAAATGAATTTCTTCTTGGGTTTGCAAATCATTCAATCTAAGAAAGGAATCTTCATTTCTCAGACCAAATATGTGAAAGAATTGTTGAAGAAATTTGGGATGGAAGACTCAAAACCAATGAATACTCCCATGGAAATCGGATGTAAACTAACCAAAGATGATGACTCTCCTAAGGCTGATCAAAAAATGTACAGGTCAATGATTGGAGGATTTTTGTATCTCACTCAAACTAGACCTGATATTATGAATGTTGTTGGTCTTGTTGCTAGATTCCAAGCTGATTCTAGAGAATCTCATGTCATGGCAATCAAGAGGATTTTTAGGTATCTAAAAGGGATAGTTGAGTATGGTTTGTGGTATCCTAGAGATCATAATTTCTCTCTTCATGCATATACAGATGTGGATTGGGCAGGAGATGTGGATGACCGGAAGAGTACCAATGGTGGAGCATTCTTTTTGGGAAAGAGATTGGTTTCTTGGATGAGCAAGAAACAAGAGACAATATCTCTATCCACTGCATAAGCAGAATATATTGCAATAGCAGGTAGTTGCACTCAAGTTTTGTGGATGAAGCAAATGCTAAGAGACGTAAGAGTGGAGTATGAGGAGCCTATCACAATCTTCTATGATAATTCAAGTGCAATAAACATATCAAAGAATCTGGTGTTGCATTCAAAGACTAAACACATATCTATTAAGTTTCACTTTCTGAGAGAGTATGTGAACAAGAATGAAGTCAGATTGGAGTTTGTACCTTCCAAGGATCAGATTGCAGATATCTTTACTAAACCTCTACCTAAGGACTCTTTTGAGTATCTCAGGGAGAAGTTAGGGGTTATTAGCCCTTTGGTGATGAGCTAAGGTGCACTGAGGTGCATCAGTCTGGTGGATATCATAGTCATATCTTGTGATCCGAATTGATGATGGGGAGCTACTACTCAGGGGGAGCAGCTGGTATGATTCAAAAGTGATGAAGTTGTAAGTATGTGCCCTTTGCCATTGATGTCAAAGGGGGAGAGAAAACATGTGAAAAACAAGTGGTTGCTGATCAAAGGGGGAGCAGGAAAGAAAGAGAAGTTGTGACAGTGAGGAGAAGTTCTTGTCTTGTTGGTTAAAATAGTTTTTCACATCATATGTTGCCATCAATGACAAAGGGGGAGATTGTTGCAAGTATGGGCCTAACCGGTGTTGTCATTGATGTCAACATACTCCTGTTGCATCGATGATAAGGATTGGATGAGCTTTGTGCTAAGGATATTGAGAAGATCAGTCCTAATCAGGAATAGAGAGGACTAGTGGAGATAGTGAGGTAAAGATCCTAGCTAAGAGGAATATCAGAGGATGCGGTTCAAAGGGTTTGCAGATATGTGTCTTAAGATGATCCAGTAAAGATTTCAGAGATCCGCATGAAGATCTAAATAAGTTATGACCACTTAAGTAAAACCGGTTCTGGCAGGTGTTTAGAGGTGACAGAGTGACACAGATAGGTCCAGTGAGATCCAGAAATGCAATATCCTATTCTGCAGACTTGGTGGAGCATTTAGGGAGTCAATGTGAAGGAACAACTGAATTGGTTCATGGTCTGGAGGTCTGCAAGCATCTATTCCATTATGACAGTGATGACAGACTGTGTTCATGAGGTTTTGGATGAAGGAGAGAATGATCTCAGTAAATAGAAGTAGTGTAGATGTTATTGGTGATTCAGGTAGGCTTGTGGAATTCCTTGGATTGTGTCTAGTTCATGTTGGTGGTCTACATTAAATATTGAGCTCGCATTTGAAGAACTACCTCCGGATGATTATGTTCTTCCTAACTTTGGCCGACCGGATGAGTTACACATCTTGCAGATGATCTTGAAGATGTAATGTGAAGATTGGCATGTTCCTAGAAGAAGATTGAAGTCTCAGATCTATGTGGCCGATAGTGTGTTGATCTGTGTGAAGTCTTTTGTAATTAGTCATGTTGTATTTTCTTTGTAATGTTTGCTGACTTAGATGATAATTCCTAAGTCGATGTCTTGTATAAATAAGGAGTTGTAAAGTCATTTCAAGAGTGTGTCTAGTGTGATAAGAGTGTGGTAGAGAGTAGAGGAGTGAAAGGTAGAGCAAAAGTATTGGGATTAAATGGAACTGATTCAAGCATGGTAAAGATGCTATTCTCCAGTTCAAGTTTGTGATACTTATTATTTTGTAGACAATGTGTCTCTTGTAGGCAGTGGGCCTCTTGTGAGCAGTGTGCTCGGGCAGTGAGCCCTAATTGGCATGTGCCATTTTGTTCTTTCTATTCTTCTAACAAAGAATACAATCTTGGGTTAATCACCCCATGGTTTTTTCCTTAACTAGTTTTTCCACATAAAAATCTTGGTGTCTTATGTGTTGATGTGTTTCTGATCTTGATTTAATGCATTATGTTTCCATGATTGATTTATTATTATGCTGCTAAATTACAAAGTGGATTTAAGTGTTTGATTAGAAGAAAGTTTTGGACCACTGATTCACCCCCCCTCTCAGTTGTTTGTCCTAAATCCAACAGAATTTGGGCGACAAGGGTAAGTTTCCCACACAACAAGATTTTTGTACGCTGTACTCACCAAGTCCCTTTTCTTCATACTTAAACTCGATGTTGGAAAAGGATTTACTAGTAGAGGGTGTAATGAAACAACTTGCACAATATCTGAATATAATAGTAAATATGTTACAAATACTTGATAATAATATGCCAGTTCGAGGGGGCAACCTCCTAATCCACTTCGAGGGGGATACCTCCAATAGTCTTCAATGAGAACACAATACACAATATGATATGAAATGAGACTCACTACCTCCTATATATACCTATTTATGCCTAGGATATCACCCAGGCCGACTTAGATAGACCTATAGAATCCTTAGGCTGACCTAAACAACTAAATAACAATATAATAATGATAATATGACTTAATTAAGAGTTAAGATAGCCACAAGCTGACTATTCATAACCATATACACTATAGAAGTAAGGGCATAACATGCCCCCCACCTTTTCAAAAGCGTTGTCCTCAACGTTGATCAATTGTGGTAGTTTCTTCATATAATCTTCATCATCCCATGTGGTAACTTCAACTAGAAGATATTTCCTTATAACGAGGTAATTTGGAACTGTTGATGTCCTCAGCTTATTCATGTGTGTCTGGAAAATTAACTTCATCTCCAAGATGTGTCTTCCCTTTGCATCTAGCTCTTGATGGTGATGAATGTGTTCTTCCTTTACTTGAACCTTTTGATGTGCCATAGAGGAAGAGGTGAGGAATAGCACATGGTACCCTTGCGTTGGTTGAATAGCTTGACTAGGAAGTTCTTCTTCTTCTTTCACTTCTTCCTCTTCATTGTCTTTTTCTTCTTCTTCTTCATCATCATCTTCTTCTTCTTTTTCTTTTTCTTCTTCCACTTCTTCTTTTTGTTCTTCTTCTTCTTCTTCTTCTTCTTCTTTGTCTACTTCTTCTTCTTCTTCTTCTTCTTCTTCTTTGGGTTCTTCTTTTTCTTCTTCTTCTGCTTCTTCTTCTGGTTCTTCTTCTTTTTCTTCTTCTTCTGGTTCTTCTTCTTCTTCTTCTTCTTTTTCTTCTTCTTCTGGTTCTTCTTCTTCTTCTTCTTCTTTTTCTTCTTCTGGTTCTTCTTCTTCTTCTGGTTCTTCTTCTTCTTTGTCTGCTGCTTCTTCTTCTTCTTCTTCTGTTTCTTCTTCTTCTTCTTCTTCTTCTTCTTCTAGTTCTTCTTCTTCTTTGTCTGCTGCTTCTTCTTCTTCTTGGTTGCTTGAGACCTCCTTTCTTGGTTCCTTCATTAAGGCACTTAACATGCTTTGTATATATGATATATCTCCTCTTAGGTCACACATATCCCTCTTGAACTTACTTATTTCCTCATCCTTATCAGAGGATTTGCCCAGTGTAACAGCATTCTTTTGGCCTCTTATTGCAGGCCTCGTCATGATGGAAACCAATATTTTTGAAATAAATCACTCAAATGAAATGTAAATTCTCTAAAATTTTTACTGTAACTTACTAAGGCCAAGATACCACTTACCCAGAAAAAATCCAAAAAATTAGCAAATTTGCTGCCTTGAGAGCAAAATTGTTGGAAACCCTAATTTTGCAATAACTTGCTTATTTTTGCTTCAATTCCTCTAAAATCTTGACTGTATCTTCTTTAATATGGTCTTCAAAAACCCTTTAAAAAACTTTTAAAAATTCCCTAAAATCTGAAAGTTATGCTCTTCCCAAAATCACCTCCAATGTTGAGAAAAAATCTTGCCTCTACGGTGCCAAGATCATGCTCTGATACCACTTGTAATGAAACAACTTGCACAATATCTGAATATAATAGTAAATATGTTACAAATACTTGATAATAATATGCCAGTTTGAGGGGGCAACCTCCTAATCCACTTCGAGGGGGATACCTCCAATAGTCTTCAATGAGAACACAATACACAATATGATATAAAATGAGACTCACTACCTCCTATATATACCTATTTATGCCTAGAATATCACCCAGGCCGACTTAGATAGACCTATAGAGGCTGACCTAAACAACTAAATAACAATATAATAATGATAATATGACTTAATTAAGAGTTAAGATAGCCACAAGCTGACTATTCATAACCATATACACTATAGAAGTAAGGGCATAATAGAGGGCTTGTTTAAATTAGATGGGTCAACATAGGATGTGGATGGGTGAGCCTTGGTATTGCTAGGTACATGATTAGGATTTTGATAGGTGGCTTGGAAGGCTCGGCAATATTCAAAGGCATTGGGATCTGCAAGGATCGTGATTTCCATTCCATTATATGGGAATTTTAAACATTGATGATACGTAGATGGCACGGCCATTAGAGCATGTATCCACGGACGGTCAAGGATAATATTATGAGGCAACTGAACATCCAGGACTTGGCATTTGGAAGTAGTAGTGACAGGACCAACCCTTATAGGTAGCAGGATGATCCCTTATGAATCCCTCTCTCCATCATCATAAGCCTTGATGATTATGCTTATGGTAGTGTCAATACTATCCTCAGAGTATCCCAATAGTTTGACTAACTTCAAAGAACATATGTTTAATCCAGCTCCACCATCTACTAGTACCCGTTTAACACGACATTGGTTGATAAATACTTCGATATGGAGGGCATCGTGATGGGATGGATTGGAGGATGTAAGGTCTTGATCGGAGAAAGTCAAATGATGTGGAGATACGATACTTGTCGTCATAGCTTGGAATTGTGTCGTATCTATATCATTTGGCACCGAGGACTCTTGAAGGGCTTTATCCAGGATGGCTTTATGAGCAGGTGATATACGTAACAGCTCTAGGATAGAAATATGGGCAGGGGTTTTGCCAAGGTGCTCAAGAATATTATAGCCAGGATTAGGACAAATGGTAGGTGGGGGTGCTCCTTGAATGGTTACATGATTGAGACGAGTAGTGATAGCACAGTCAGGTGCTCTTCCTCTTATGGTAGTAGTGGAAATTCGAGATTGCTCAATGCAATCGATGGTGGACTCATATGTATAATTAATATTTTTCCTAGTGTTGGAGGCACTTGCTTTCTCATGCAAAGGAAGTGGATTCTTATAAGCATCCAGGTTGTAGTTGGATGTTGGTTGTGATGCCGTAACATTAACAAGTCCTTGGTCAATGAAGTTTTGAACTATGTTTAAGTTTCATGCAGCTAGTGGTACTGTGTCCCTTTACTCTGTGATATTCACAATACTCATTGTCTTTATACCAGTTTGGTTTGAATAGTGGCTCTTCATTTGGTCTGACTTCAGGTAAAGTGATGTTTCCTGATTGCACTAGCTTCCTAAGAACAACCTCAATTGGTTCTCCCAAGGGGGTGAATCTGTGTCTTGGTGGTGGGTTTGCTTTCATTTGGTCATGGGGAACAAAAGGTGGGGTAATAGGTGCTGATTGGACACAGACAAGTGCTTGCACAGTTTGTATGTTCTTTGCGTCTACAACTCCATCATTTACAAAATTTTTATTCTTATTCCAGAAATGAGATTTGTCATTAGAGGATTGTGGATTATCCCTATTTTCTTCAAATATTTTGATAAGGCCCTTTGTGATTAAGGCTTTTTCAATGTTGGTTCCTTTGGGTATAATCTCATCAAAAGAAGTGGTACTGTACACTTGTAGTTGAAATGACAACTCAGGATGGAGGTTTTGAACAAAAATGTCCACTTGTTGCTTTTCAGGCATATGCCAAGAGAGTTTACAGGCCATATTTCTCCATCATTGAATAAAGGATGAAAAGGTTTCACTGTTTCATTGTTTATTATTAACAAGATCGTTCATAGTGATTTAATGCTCTATGTTAAAGGCAAAGTGAGACACAAATTTGCTTGCCAATTCCTTAAAGGTTTTAATACCCAGAGGCAAATGAGAAAACCATTCCATGGCCTGCCCCCTAGACTTCGAGGGAAGAGTCGTAAAAGATGTGTCGTTAAAGGCCACATCGAGACAAGCAACATAGAAGGTTCAAAGGTGATCGTTTGGGTCTCCTTTCCCCTTATATTTATCGAAATGTGGTATTTCAAAGTGTGGGGAAAATGGTATCATTTGTAATTATTTGTCAAAGGGATTCAGACATACCTCCTCAAAGGAAAATATTTTCTTATTTTGGCCCATACTCATGTCCTCCATTTTTCGTTCCATTTGGTGGAATCATTGTACATAATCAGATAAAGATGGCAGTTGTTGTTGCATAGGATTTTGATGGCTGGGTGGAGGGATATGGTAGGTCAATTGTTGATTCAAGGGATATTGTTGTGATGGATCGTATGATGGACCGTATGTATTTTAAGGTTGGCTAAAAGTGTTTTGGGTATGACTACCAAGCGGAGGTGGTGTGTATGAATTTGGTGTTGGGTTGATAGTATAGGTAGGTATCGCATGTGAGCCGAAGGTGGTGTTGGTATAAGATGCGGGTTGTGTTGAAATCAATGGAACTTGGGAGATGGGTGGCAAAGCAACATATGGTTGTTGTTGTCCAAGAGAGAGTAGTTGATTCACATATGAGATGGTAGAGTGTGCTTTTGATACGATAGGTTGATCTATGAGGGTTATGTTCAGATTAGATGCGACATGTGGGGTCTGAATTGGTTGACTAGGTGGTATAATGACATGTGAAGTCTAAATTGGTTGACTAGGTGGTATAGTGATATGCGAAGAGGTATTAGGTGCTCAGGATGGATTGACATGCGACACGGGTGGAGCTTGAGTGACTTTATTGGAAATGATATTCATGGAGGAGTGGGAGTTGACACACGAACGGAGGGTCCACTCATATTAGAGACCGTGGAAGTAAGAGCATAAGATGGGGTCAATAATGGCTCAAAAGATGTAGTAACATATGACACACTAGGTCTCATAGGTATAGATAATGGTTGGGATGTATGAGTGGGCTGGTTGGACAAGGATGGTGTGGAAGGTATGGTGGACTTGGTAGACATAGTGACAATAGCCACAGGGTTTTCTGTAGTAACATTGGTAGGGTTCTCTTTATGGATTGTGGACACATCAAAGTCGCTAGGTAGTTTGACTCTGGCTTGTATCAATTGTAAAAGGATTTGTTCTTGGGTAGCTTTTATTATTTTGTTTGCTTGTCATAAAGCTTTGGGGTCTTGCAAATCTTCTTGGTCATTTGATGAATCATCATAGACATATGGAGATTGTGGTATCACTGTAGAAGATGAGGGCTCAAAATGTTGTTGTTGGGCTGAGATTGATGAGGATGATTGTTTGATAGTATAACCCTTAGGTACAAAGATATCAGGTGGCATGTTGGTTGTAAATTATGAAGCATCTTTGAGGGGGGTGGATTGAAACTGTTTAAGGTTAGCTTCCATGGCTGCTTTATACTTGCTTTTGGTTTGAGGCATGATATGGTTGGATTTTGATTTGATTGATTAGGGTGGATTGCTCAGATTTTGATGATTGGATGGTTTTGATTGGTGGTTGCTTTTGACTTGGTCTGATTGGATTGATATGATTTTGATGGGTAGATTGATTGATGGGGTGATTGATTGATTTGGTAAAAAGATTGATTAAGGGATGGATTGACCAAAGCCAAAAGGGATGCTGTGATGACTGTAGGCGATCAAGTTTGATGGACATGGTGACTGAAATAGGATTTTGGCTAGGAGGACAATTTGCAAACTGTGGAAAACCAGAGGCGACGTTGAATGACTCAAAGGCGACTATCAATAATCTAGAGGCGACTAGGGATGGTCCAAAGGTGATTTTCTGCAGTTCAAAGGTGATAGGTTATTGTGCATAGGCGACTGAGGATAGTCCATAGGCGACTGGTAATAGGCCAAAGACAATGGTCTGTGTTTCAAAGGCAATTTTTTTACATAATGATAAGATAGCCAAAGGCGAGGGTCTGTGCATCAGAGGCGACTGGCTAAGGTTCAAAGGTGAGTGACTGCTATTCACATATTTTCCCGTAACATTTCTGGCATCCACCGTGGGGCCTTGCCCCAATTTAACCTCAAAATTGAGTTTGTGTGTTAGGTTCTGTACACAGGACATTTCTGCGCATCTGCTCATTGAAACCACACATCTGATCTCTGTTTCGACACATCTGACAGATCGACACATTTATTCTCTATTTCAACGCATTTGATCTCTTATTCAGTGCATTTGTTTAAATTGCACATCTATTCTCAGTCTTTATGCATATATCCCCTGTAACTGCACTTTTGTATTTCTGCGCATGTGTACTCTGTTATTGCACATATATTCTCTGTAACTGCGCATTTGTTCTGACAGGGTCCTTGAGTTATTTCTTGTGATTTTTTCGCTAACACTAACATCTCTCGCAAGAATATCCTTAGATCTATATGCAGGTTAAGAGTTGGTTAGTCATATAGTTGCATCATTAACTCACATTTAGATCTAATTAGTGTTGCCTGAAAATTGGAACTTGAAAATTTTTAGGATTTTTAGTATATCCCCTAGTGTACCTCTGAGCCTGTTGAATCAATAAACAATTATTTTTGAAAATCGGCTAATGAATCATGCAAGTTCCCTTTATAGGCATGATTTTACCCCCATTTCATCTAATCTGGCAAGCTTTCAGGCTCAAATCTCTCATCGTTTGCAAAATATCAAGCTTCACTTTTTATCACATGTGATTTGCAAATTATGTCAAAATCAGACATTTTTGTTATTGGAGGTTAAAAACCTTCTGGGTTTTGTTCGGGACTGCCCAATCACCCTACTGTCCAAATTTCATGAAGAACAGAGCTACCAATAGAAAGATGTGTTATTTTTCGTCTTCAAGTGCATTCAAGGATTAAAGTTTGGCCATGGCTTTATAAAATTTAATATCCTTTCCAAAGGCGGAAAAATAAGTAAAACTATTCATTATGGGAAGTAACATTATAAAGTTTTGAAGTCTGTGGTTTTATTAAAATCATATATTTTAATGGCACCAATTTTCCCATACAAAGTTTTGGGGACTATTGTCAGGAGAATTTGAAATTCCCAAGCTCATAAATAAGGTTCTGAATTTCTTATTTTCTCCGATTGACTGACTTTCTTCAATGTCAGAAGTCTCCAAAGTTTTTGAACTTCATTTTTGCAAGGTTCAAAAGTTCATAACACTTCCGACTGCCAGACTCTGTTCCTTGTTGCAGGTTTTCCAAGTTTTGGAACCCTAATTTTCACCGACTCTCTCCGATCTACCAAGACATCGAAGCTATGAAGAAACCTTCATAGAAGCATTATCAAACTAGTCAATACAAAGGAAACCGTTATCTTTTTCCAAAGGCTCATACAGATGCTCCTATCATGATAGGAAAACAATGGAATAATGAACTAGTCATTATCAAATGTGAAGCTAATCTCACAGGCACTCTCATAAATGGCAAATGAATCCGTTACTCGGAGGGCACATCGAACTCCTGGAAGTCTTTCTGGAGGCAAGTTGCCCGTTCTCCATCATGAAGAAGTCAATTCAAGACAAACCATGAAGGTTTTATTGTCTAGATCTACAAATATCTATTTATCTTTGTGGCTGGCAGTCGATTTGTCATAGAGCTCAGAACTTTTATCCTTTGGTATAACTTGGCAAGAGCGGCCCATTCATCATCAAGCACATCTCTCTGCAACAGGAACCTGCAAAGTTATAAATTAATGATTCTTACAACTCACGGGGAGATTAGGATATGCACAAAATGGAATTGTTTTGAAGTTTTAGAAACTTGAAAGCAATTGCAATTGGCTTGGTATGAAGTCACATTCCACAGCCACCACACGACACAGAAAGAAAGTAGGCACGTAAACCATTTGATGAATGTTTCTGAGAGATGTGCTCTCATGGGATGGAAATGATAGCAGTATACGCACAAATTGGATTTATTGATAAGGCTTTAGACTTACAAGTAAATGCATTTGTAGGTTTAAATTTTGACTCCGCTATTATTTCCAGCATTCTCCTACCTGCGCCAGAAGAATATGGGCATTCATAAAGAGCCAGATAACATAGAGGAACTTTCAGAAGCAAATTTAGACCAGGATGCTTATAGATCAGTTGGTTGAGAAAGAAATAAACAGACTTGCTGTGAATTCTTGGTAGAGAAGTTATGCATGAAATGATTTGGTTGAAAATGCTTTAGAAACATTCCTATGAAAGCAATTCGCAACCGTGAGTACTCCAGAGAAATGTATGCAAAATGACCATATTCAATAGGCTCCTATTATGCTCTTCCTTCCGAAATAATGAATACAAAGTTTGCAGGATATTCACGAAAAGGATGATTTGAACTGATTACATCACAAACATCCTAAATGAGAAAGCTCTCAAGTATTATCGGTTTTCTATTGCAGCTTGTGAAAGGTTTTATCTATCATGTTGCCCTTTGGTGGGATTGCAATATTTTACATGTGGGAAAACTTGAATGGTTTCTTGAAAACACAGTGGAGGCTCATAAGTTTTACTCAAAGGCTGCAAATTGAAATTGGATCCACATACTAAGCTTAAGAGGGTAATGTCTTCTCTTAGACGTCGAGCAAGATGTGTTATAGCCTTTTCAGATGAAGCTATATTTTTGGTGGTGTTACATCCTGCTTGTGTCGTAATTATTTTGATATGTGTTTACACCAAGTGATGTAATTATGTTAAAATGTGTGCAACTATGATGTCATGTTTGGATTATGAGATGATCTTAATTTAAAAAAAAAAAAATTTTAGATAGAATTTATTGATCAATGATAATGAAGATTTAATTATGTATGTTTGGTTCAATTCAAATATGAATAGATGAATTTGGAATAAAAAATATAGGAGATGTGTTATTGGCTAACTACTATTTTGTTTGAGTGATCGCAGGATCAGTCAATCCCCAAGAAAAGGGGGGGAAGATATCATCAGGAATGAGAAGTAAATAAGAGAATCTAATGCCATCCGAAATTGTCGGTGAATTGAATTGACCTAATAATTTCGTTCGGATGAGAGTGAGAAAACCTAGTGCTAGATAAACTTTCTTCTATGAAAAAGGTATGACATCCTACATTAAAATTAAACCTATTAGATTCCTTCAACTTAAGTCATCATGACTTTCAACCTTACCAAGTCTATTTCTTTTGAAATAAAAAGGGGTTCTTCCTTGTAGAGAAATAGTAATATTTTGAGTATCTACGATGAGACTAAATTCTTCATTATATTCTTCTATTAGTAACCTAGGTTGAAAACCTCATTTAGCTCCTATCTTAGTCGAAACCACATTCTTTTAGAGCTTCGAATGGGAAACAATTTAAAACCGATGATATCATTTTCTTTTCCCGTCGATTAAGTTTGAGTAAAGAATTTCTTCCTGTGGGGAAAGGTTAAAAATAGAAATTGAGAGTTGGTGCACAAGTATCGGGTCATGGGAAATGAGCTCTTTTTATGGGCAAAACTATTTTCTTGTGGGCATTCTTGGAAGTGCAATTTGGAGCAAGAAAAAAATAACACCCTGGTGAATGTGCGAGTTCTGGAGGAGAGAAGCAACGATGGAGTTCGTCAGTCTTCAGTGACGGGAATGAAAGATGGAGATTGCTTAAGTTTCAAAGTAATAGAATTGGATGGGAGCTACGGGATATTTCGCTAGTAGTTCGAAAGTTTTCCTGAGGACGCCAGGAGTTCGAAAGTTGTCCTGAGGAGTGAACCATCTGCAAGAAATAATTTCAAGAAAATGCCAAAATCTAAAGGCAAGTTGTCTACATTCCTTATAACTCTTAATCTTCTTTCCTATGCAAGATAGTGAGTGGGATTTATTCGAAGAAGTTCCTCACCAAATTTTCCATGAACCTAGACAAGAAAAATAAAGCCTCTTTATCTATCTTGTAAAGAATAATAAAGAAATATCCTTCTTTTCATCTAAACGATATCAGTAGGAGCACCTTAGTCTTTCATTTCTTTTGGTAAGGAACTTGTCCTCCGACTTGCCTTCATGCAACCTATTTTCTTCAAGAAACTAATTTGTTAACGACGTCTAATAGAATACATTGGGTATAAGAATGCCTCAAACAAATGGAATAGTTTTCCTTAATAGCAAAGAACTTTCTTGGGAACGGTGACTAGTTGTTCTTCTCTGTAGTAGAATCATCTTGGTTAAAATACTTCCTTCTGGAAACATAAGTGCTGGCACAAACCTGTTTTCTCCAGATTTACATTCTATCCTAAACTTCAAATGCCTCAAATTTTAAACTTCAATAATACAGTATGATTTTTTCAGCTTAGATGGAACCGAAAGTGACTCAGTTATGAGAGCAATCTTCTATAAATTGGTAATAGAAACCGGAAACATTTTCTGCTGAATCTATCTTTGCCTATTCTTAGAAATGGTGTTGTCACATACCAGAAAACCAGAGTGTACATCATACTCTCCATGTGCAGTAGCACAAGTGTTTTAAACCGAAATATGTTGAATAACCAAGACCAAGCCGAGTAGGGTGACAACTGAACTACATGACCAGTTGAGTCATGTTGCGCACAATTGTAAAACCTTGGCCGAGGTGACGCTTGCAATTAAATTGGTGTCAGTCAGTTTCTTGCCCAGATACTTTTCCAGTCAGATGATCATACTAGTAAGATGATTATCTATAGTGTATGATTGACTAGGAAGTAGTAGGGTAATCACCAGTCTTAGATGGCATTGGATTCTCTTAATGAAACTTCTTGGCGGCGGGCCGGGTCATTTCAGTCGAAATGACGTGGGGAACTGAAAAGTCCGTGGTTGGGCGGATAAACACCCTGATGATATCTTTCCCTCCGAATCCCATATGGAACAATAAAAGAAAACAGGAACAGACAAGCTTGGGTACTGAACTAGTCATCCCCACGAATGTATACGGTACTCTTATTCCCTTTATTTTGTACAATCGTTTACTTTCTTTCTTGATATTGCAAAGGCTAGAATAGAACCCTTGAATCTAAATGCAAGTTTTTCATTATCTTGTAGAATATTATTAATTACATGCAAATTTACTTATTTATGCTGTTTCCTAGCTGTTCTTATGTTTTTACTTGATTATATATGTTTAAGTTATTGCACGTTTACTTGATTATATATGTTTTAGTTATTGCACGTTTCTTTAAGTGAGTTGTTACATATGGTATCAGAGCCAGGTTCGACACTAAACCATGGGCTCATCACCAAGAGAAGCTTAGAACTTTAAAATTGAGACAAGCATTTTGGTTTTGTACCAGGATGCGGGTATACACTGCAAAGCGTAAGAGAACACGAGAACCAGGTACCATTCTGCAATGGAAAACAACAAAGGAAACAAATGATTATCTATGTTGTACTATACCCTTGGATAATGAAACATTAGCTGATGCTGTTAAACGGCTCAAGGCTGAAAAATGAAACCAAGCTAAAACAAAACGAATAATGGTGGAAACTATTTCCATAGAGCTTAGAAAATTGACAGATGTCAAACAACCTGTAATTCTAGATGGAAACATTAACATGTCCTTTAACATGAAGGAAACTCGGGTACCTACTCCGGGTTACCGGTTAATTCCTTATTCAGAATTTGATGGGCAGGAAGAGCCCATAACCGGTAGTGATGAAAGCTTTTAGCTAGGGGCTCCAAAAGAACTATGTAAATATTGTTTAAAAAAAACAAAATTTTGTTGTGTAAATTTTGTAGTGTGTTAATAATTTTTTTTTTGCAGTGTGTAAATAAAATAAATGTTGTTGTGTTCAATCTGCTGTATAATTAAGAGAATTTATGTGGTACTATAGAAACTAAGAGCATAATTACCTTAATAGGTTTAATTGGTGAGGGAATGGCTCACTTATTTGAAGGAAGGGGGGAGACTGAATTCCCTGAGACCTCTGCTGCAAAGTTAGATAGACTCTTGCAGATGATGCATGATACACAGACTAGGCTCCAGTAGCTAGAGCAGAGAGAGAACAGAAGTAACAGGAACCAAGACAAGGAACATGAATCAAGAAGTAAGGATAGAAACTCAGAAAATGTTCACACTCATCCGATTAGAAATGAGGAACACACCATAACTCAACCTGATAAAAACAAGGTAATGCATGGTATTATCTCTGATGATATGAAGAAAGTAAAACCCCCACAATACAATGGATCAGAAGTAGGAGATGCTGCCGAAGCCTGGTTGACGGGTATGGAAAAGTATTTTGAAATAAGAGAATATACAGAAAACATGAAAGCAGTGTGGGGAGCTTATCAATTAATTGGAGAAGCCGCTAGATGGTGGGAGAATAAAAAGGCAGAACTGGGGTGGTCATCTGCGGATATGACTTGGGATCGGTTCATGGAAGTCTTTAGACAACGATGGTTACCTCAGCTATTTTATGAACAGAAGTTAACAGATTTTTAGGAATTAAGACAAGGTGAGATCACAGTGCATGCATATTGGGAGAAGTTTACTCGTTTACTTAAGTATGTTCCCCAATTCCATAGGGATGAGAAGTATAAAGTAAGGAAATTTATCATGGGACTCAATAATTGTATTGGGGGATCAGTAGATGTTTTGGTGCCAACCAGCATGAATGAAGCTTATGAGAAGGCTGTAAGACAGGAGCAGAAACTTAAGAAGGATGACTCCATAAGGGATAGAAACAGAAAATGGCGGAACTGGTCACAAAATTCTCAACCCTTCAAAAAGAAAGGAAGCAATTTCAACTACAAAAACAGGGATCCGAGAGGAAACAAAGGAAATCGCCCGGATCAGTCTAAGGACAGGAGAAGTTTTGACAAATTCAGGAGAAACAATGAAGAAAATAATAGGGGAGCAGAGAAAAGGGGACCCCCAAGAGGATGTTTTACTTGCAGGGGTGATCATTATGCTAACCAATGTCCTACCAGGAACCAAGGAGGATCACAGCAGAAGAACCCACTACCCAACCAACAGATAGCTTTTCAGCAGAGAATTCACGCAGCAGTGGACAACAGACAAGCAGAGTATCAATTCACACCTACAGAAGTTCCAGGTATGCTTTATGGGAATCCTATAACCATACTCATAGATACCGGGGCTATAGAAAATTTCATTTCACCTAAGTTATTGAGTAGATTTCCAAAAAGGGCAGGATACATGGCAAATTCTTGGATGGTTGAATATGCTAATCAATCAAGAGCTCAAGTAGAGCAATGTTTATTTGAAGCTAGGGTTGAACTTCCAGGCCTCATCTTTGAAATAAACCTATATGTGGCACCTCTAGGTTCATATGATATCATCTTAGGCATGAGCTGGTTGGAGAAACACAAGGCCAAGGTGGATTGTTATAAAAAAATTATTGAGTGTGAAGATGATTTGGGAAATAAAGTTCAAATGCAAGGAGTTCTACATGAAGTCAAGTTACGACGACTCTTTGCCATGCAATTAAAATGAAGTGGAAGGAAAGGCTGCCAGATAATTGCAGTAAAAATGGAGAAAGTTAGCGGAATGAGAGGAAACGATTTTAAGTTAGGAGAGAAGACACAAGAATCATTTGGAGAGAAATATCCCTATCTTCGAGACTATCAGGATGTATTCCCAGAAGAGTTGCCAGGTTTGCCTCCTAAGAGAGTATTTGATTTTTCGATAGAGTTAGTTCCTGGAGCAGAACCTGTATCAAAGGCCCCTTATCGCATGACAACTATTGAACATATGGAGTTGAAGGCCCAACTTCAAGAATTGCTGGACAAAGGTTTAATTAGACCGAGTGTGTTGCCATGGGGGGCACTCGTGATTTTCATAAAGAAAAAGGATGGAACTCTACGTCTATGCATAGACTATAAGATGCTAAACAAAATGACTATCAGAAATAAATACCCTCTCCCCCGCATAGATGATTTATTTGACCAAATGCGAGGAGTGTCAGTCTTTTCCAAAATAGACCTTTGCTCAGGATATCACCAGTTGAGGTTAAAGGAGGAAGATATTCATAAGATGGCCTTCAGAACTCGCTATGGGCATTATGAATTCACAGTACTACCTTTCGGACTTACCAACGCCCTAGCTGCGTTTATGAATTTGATGAACAGTGTGTTTCAGGATTGTTTGGATAGATTTGTTTTAGTTTTCCTAGATGACATTTTAATCTATTCAAGGAATCAAGAGGAACACTATCAGCATCTTCAACTTGTCTTGCAACACTTGCTTGAAAACAAACTTTATGGAAAATTATCCAAATGTACTTTTTTCCAAAAAGAAGTCCAATATCTGGGACATATTATCTCTGAAAAGGGTATAGCAGTTGATTCTACAAAAATAAAAGCAAAAACCGATATGGCCTGTTCCCAAGAATGTTCAAGAAGTCTGAAGTTTTATGGGCTTAGCAGGCTATTATCGAAAGTTTGTAAAGGATTTTTCACGTATTGCCTATCCGATTACTTCATTGCAAAGAAAAGGGAAAAGTTTTGTTTGGTCAGAAAACTGTCAGAAGGCATTATTTGCTTAAAGAGAAACTGGTTTCTGCACCTGTATTAAAAATACCAAATCCTGAGGGAAAATTTATTGTGGTAACCGATGCCTCAGGGGAAGGAATAGGTGGGGTACTCATGCAGAATGAACAAGTAATAGCATATGAATCTCGAAAACTCAAAAACTATGAGCAAAACTATGCCCCCCATGATCTCGAATTAGCTGCTATTATTCACAATTTACAAATGTGGTGGCATTATGTATTAGGAAAAATATTTGAACTCTGATCTGATCATCAGGGATTAAAATACATATTTACCCAGCCAAATTTAAATGTCAGACAAAGACGATGGCTAGAGTTGATTTCAGATTATGATTTCGAGATCAGTTATATCAAGGGAAAGGAAAACTAGGTAGCAGATGCTTTAAGTTGCAAAAGGCATGTCAATGCGTTAATTGCAATACACTCAGACTTCAGAGACCAAGTACTTCAACACTTGAAGAATGATTCACACTACCAGCAAGTAAGACAGGCTCTTCAACTTGACCCATTAGATCTAAGGTATGAAGGATACAGAATAGAAGGTGATGGACTATTAAGATATTAGGGTAGAATGTACATACCCAAAGATACAGAGCTCAGAACTTTAATTTGGAAAGAAACACATTCCGCACCATATTTAGGACATCCCGGAGTTACCAAACTTATGGCAGATGTAAAACCTTTATATTTTTGGAAGGGAATAAAAAAAGACGTAGCAAGATTTGTAGCAAGTTGTCTAGAATGCCAAAGAGTCAAAGCGGAACACCAGCATCCCGCGGGACTATTACAACCTCATGCAGTACCTGACTGGAAGTGGCAGATAATCAACATGGATTTTATCCAGGGCTTACCCATGTCTAGCAATAAAAATAATACCATCCTAGTAGTAGTTGACAGACTCACCAAAGTAGCGCATTTCTTACCAGGAAATTTAACTGACGGTGCGACTACTATTGCTCATAAATTTGTTTGGGAAATATTTCGATTACATGGAATACCTGAGAAAATAATATCTGATAGGGACGCTAGAGTAACTTCTCAATTTTGGCAAACATTATTTTCAGCTTTGGGTACAAAATTGAACATTAGTTCTGCTTACCATCCTGAAACTGACGGCCAAACAGAAAGAGTTAATCAAATTTTAGAGGATCTTCTTCGGATGTATTGTATGGATCAACAGTACAAATGGGAAGAATATCTTCCTTTAGTGGAATTTGCTTACAATAATTCGTATCAATCATCCATAAAAATGGCACCATTTGAGGCACTGTATGGAAGGAGGTGTAGAACTCCTATCAGCTAGGATAAGCTGGAAGATAGGATAACCCTCGGCCCAGAAATGCTTTCCGAAATGGAAGAGCAAGTTAAGTTGATCAAGAAAAGGTTAGTAGAAGCTAACGATCGACAGCAAAGCTTTGCTGATGCCAAAAGAACTCCTAGACAATTTGAAGTTGGGGAGAAAGTGCTTTTGTGTGTCAAACCACATAAGAGTGCTATAAAATTTGGGAAATCCACCAAAATTGCACCTTGATATGTTGAACCATTTGAGGTTCTGGAAATTATCAACCCGGTTGCCTACAAACTTTCTCTACCACCAGCTCTCGCTCGATTGCATAACGTCTTCCATGTTTCTTATCTAAAAAAATATATATCTGATTTTACACATATGATTGACTGGAACTCTTTACAGGTTCAGGACCCAAGGGTAATCATGATCGAGCCAGTTAAGGTGCTCGAGGTACATAAGCGTAGCTTATGTAACAGAGAGGTGGCCCAATGTAAGGTCCAGTGGGACCAGTATTCATAAGATAGTGCCACCTGGGAGGATTATACTGAAATGCAGCAGAAATTTCCACATTTGTTTAATGTATATAACAGTTGAACTTCTTTTTTTTTATGGTTGGTTAAACCACATGACTTTATTAATTTTTGATATCTTACAATCATCGAGGACGATGATTCACAAGGGGAAGGGTATGTTACATCCTGCTTGTGTCGTAATTATTTTAATATGTGTTTACACCATGTGATGTAATTATGTTAAAATGTGTGCAACCATGATGTCATGTTTGGATTATGAGATGATCTTAATTTTTTTTAAAAAATATTTTAGATAGAATTTATTGATCAATGATAATGAAGATTTAATTATGTATGTTTGGTTCACTTCAAATATGAATAGATGAATTTGGAATAAAAAATACAGGAGATGTGTTATTGGCTAACTACTATTTTGTTTGAGTGATCACAGGATCAGTCAATCCCCAAGAAAAGGGGGGGAAGATATCATTAGGAATGAGAAGTAAATAAGAGAATCTAATGCCATCTGAAATTGTCGGTGAATTGAATTGACCTAATAATTTCGTTCAGATGAGAGTGAGAAAACCTAGTGCTAGATAAACTTTCTTCTACGAAAAAGGTATGACATCCTACATTAAAATTAAACCTATTAGATTCCTTCAACTTAAGTCATCATGACTTTCAACCTTACCAAGTCTATTTCTTTTGAAATAAAAAGGGGTTCTTCCTTGTAGAGAAATAGTAATATTTTGAGTATCTACGATGAGACTAAATTCTTCATTATATTCTTCTATTAGTAACCTAGGTTGAAAACCTCATTTAGCTCCTATCTTAGTCGAAACCACATTCTTTTAGAGCTTTGAATGGGAAACAATTTAAAACCGACGATATCATTTTCTTTTCCTATCGATTAAATTTGAGTAAAGAATTTCTTCTTGTGGGGAAAGGTTAAAAATAGAAATTGAGAGTTAGTGCACAAGTATCGGGTCATGGGAAATGAGCTCTTTTTATGGGCAAAACTATTTTCTTGTGGGCATTCTTGGAAGTGCAATTTGGAGCAAGAAAAAAATAACACCTTGGTGAATGTGCGAGTTTTGGAGGAGAGAAGCAACGATGGAGTTCGTCAGTCTTTAGTGATGGGAATGAAAGATGGAGATTGCTTAAGTTTCAAAGTAATAGAATTGGACGGGAGCTACGGGATATTTCGCTAGTAGTTCAAAAGTTTTCCTGAGGATGCTAGGAGTTTGAAAATTGTCCTGAGGAGTGAACCATCTGCAAGAAATAATTTCAAGAAAACGCCGAAATCTAAAGGCAAGTTGTCTACATTCCATATAACTCTTAATCTTCTTTCCTATGCAAGATAGTGAGTGGAATTTATTCGAAGAAGTTCCTCACCAAATTTTCCATGAACCTAGACAAGAAAAATAAAGCCTCTTTATCTATCTTGTAAAGAATAATAAAGAAATATCCTTCTTTTCATCTAAACGATATCAGTAGGAGTACCTTAGTCTTTCATTTCTTTTGGTAAGGAACTTGTCCTCTGACTTGCCTTCATGCAACCTATTTTCTTCAAGAAACTAATTTGTTAACGACGTCTAATAGAATACATTGGGTATAAGAATGCCTCAAACAAATGGAACTGTTTTCCTTAATAGCAAAGAACTTTCTTGGGAATGGTGACTAGCTGTTCTTCTCTGTAGTAGAATCATCTTGGTTAAAATACTTCTTTCTGGAAACATAAGTGCTGGCACAAACCTATTTTCTCCAGATTTACATTCTGTCCTAAACTTCAAATGCCTCAAATTTTAAACTTCAATAATACAATATGATTCTTTCAGCTTAGATGGAACCGAAAGTGACTCAATTATGAGAGCAATCTTCTATAAATTGGTAATAGAAACCGGAAACATTTTCTGCTAAATCTATTTCTGCCTATTCTTAGAAATGGTATTGTCACATACCAGAAAACTAGAGTGTACGTCATGCTATCCGTGTGCAGTAGCACAAGTGATTTAAACTGAAATATGTTGAATAACCAAGACCAAGCCGAGTAGGGTGACAACTGAACTACATGACCAGTTGAGTTGTGTTGCGCACAATTGTAAAACCTTAGCCGAGGTGACGCTTGCAATTAAATTGGTGTCAGTTTCTTGCCCAGATCCTTTTCCAGTCAGACGATCATACTAGTTGGAAGATTATCTATAGTGTATGATTGACTAGGAAGTAGTAGGGAAATCACCAGTCTCAGATGGCATTGGATTCTCTTAATGAAACTTCTTGGCGGCGGGCCGGGTCATTTCAGTCGAAATGACGCAGGGGACTAAAAAGTCCATGGTTGGGCAGATAAACACCCTGATGATATCTTTCCCTCTGAATCCCATATGGAACAATAAAAGAAAACAGGAACAGACAAGCTTGGGTACTGAACTAGTCATCCCCATGAATGTATACGGTACTCTTATTCCCTTTATTTTGTACAATCGTTTACTTTCTTTCTTGATATTGCAAAGGCCAGAATAGAACACTTGAATCTAAATGTAGGTTTTTCATTATCTTGTAGAATATTATTAATTACATGCAAAGTTACTTATTTATGCTATTTCCTAGTTGTTCTTATGTTTTTACTTGAATATATATGTTTCAATTATTGCACGTTTACTTGATTATATATGTTTCAGTTATTGCATGTTTCTTTAAGTGAGTTGTTATAGGTGGGATCCATTGAAAGAAGAATTGATGGTCCTTTATATGATTATATGGGAGGCAAATTTTTCAAGAAATGGAAAGAAGAAAAGGGAGGTTCTCTTTTTTTTGGTAACTCATTTTCCAAAGAGGCAGTTACGAAAAGGAAGAACTTCTTTTATTTACCTTTGTTTTAAATAAACTGTTACGAGGCACAAAGGGGAATAGGTATTACTTTTCAAGAATCAGTTACGTAGGGGAGAGCCTTTAAAAACTCATCAGAGGCTCATTTCAAAGGCATCTTTTTCTGGCTATTTGGGGAAATGGAGGAGCAGTCCAGTTTTTCTTTTTCACACATTGCTATTGTTCAGGGTGTTGAGTCTGTGAACTCTCATATTGACATTGGAGGAATAAAGAGAGCATTTCTGAGTCTTTAAATTTATTAATGTTGTCTTTTGATTTCAAATAAACTATGTTTCTTTGTAATTACTCTTCATTGTCATTTCTGTTATAATGGATTGTATATGTATTTTTCTGGGACTTTGAATTCAATGAAACTCATTTATTGAAAGGCCTCTGCTACTCTTTCTTTTCCTGGATATCATTGGTGAGTGTGTGATGAGTAAACTTTGAGTTATTTGTCTGCATTCACTCTATTATGTTCAAACATGCACATCTATCTAATGGTGATGGGTAGAGGTTAATATACCTTTCCTGCTTTCTGGTCAAAAGCACATCTAGTTTTCATTCATTGCAGATCATTTGAAGGTAGCTACGCCTTGTAAAATAATTAGAGAGAACTCGCAATTATCCATTGCAAGTGTCTCAACTATTGGTTCATTTGTCATTCTTGTGGGTGAAGAGTATAGATTAGAAGTGACAAATCTGTTAACTAACAGATTTTTGGCGACTCTGCTGGGGACACGAAATTGAAGATAGATGCTATTGTTTTCCTAGAAATTTGAAGGTGCCTCCCCGAAGATAGAGGCTGGTGGCTCTATTGTCAAAATGTACTCAGAAACAATTTACCCCAAAAAAGACTTCTGGTGATTTAATTTTCAGATTTGCATGATGGCATTGGTTTCTCCTCAGCCATGGGGAAATCATTTCGGACCTCTCTTTTTGCCTGTATACTCACCATTGCCTGAAGGATCAAGAAAGTATTTTCCAAAGTTCAGTGGAGAAGGCTCTCAGGATGCAGAAAATCACATTCAGGCTTTCACAGTTGCCTGTGGTATTTTGGGGGTGAATGAAGAAAATGTTTTTGTTAGATTATTTATTGAATCTTTGACTGGGCCTGCAGCAGATTGGTTTAGTTATTTAGAAGAGAAGTGCATAACTAATTGGGATTCATTGAAGAAGAAGTTTTTAGCAAGATATAAAAGTCATGTTGATGAAGCTGCTTTGCTGAGGCAATTTTTCAACATCCAATAGCGAAATAGTGAATCCTTCAGAGAGTTCATAGATAGATTCAACCGACTGTTCAGAAGAATTCCTGGATCTATTCAACCGGGTAAGCAACTCTAGTTATGTACTTTTATTTATGCATTAAATCCAAATGTTCAGTTTGAATTGAAACAGTGTAAAGTAAATGATACTAAAATTGTTCAACAAGAAGCTATAAAAATTGAAGATAACTTGATATTAAGTGGGTTATGGAAAGCAAATCAGATTGTGAGTAATTTGAGTAACAAACCTATGAAGAAGGCTATTATGCACTATATGGGTTTCCTAAATACACACTCTCCTCCTGCTGAACGTCTCAATCTCACTGTTTTAAATCCAAAGCACTTTTATAGAAAAGAAGTGAGCAACATAAAGACTAAACATCATGCTGATAGGAGAATGGAAGCTTTCTATTTCCATTATGAAGAAGATAATGATAAATTCGAAAGTCCCTCAAGTGTTGTAGAAAATGAACAGTCCTCTTATGATGCAAATCTTAAAAAGAGTAATATAGATGGTGTTGTTTTGGATGCCTTGTCTATTACAGAATTGGAATCATTTACTTTTACCAGCCACAAAGAGAAACTTGAGGCCACACAGCATAAAAATGAAGTGTCGAATGTCTTTTTCCCAGAATATGCACAAGCTGAATATGAAGTCTTCAAGTTTCTTGAGCAAGATGAAACTGAGGTATGGTTGCAAGAAGAGGTCAGAGATGATTTCACCTATGAGTCTTTTCATTTTGAAAATTTAAATGCCAAAGTTTTTAAACAAAATGAGAAAGAGGATGTTGTAGGTAGCCATGATAGTCTTAATGAAATTAATCAAATGACTAAATATGATGAACCACATATTGTTTATATTCCAAGTTGGTGCCTTAATGCATCTAAGGGTGAATTTTTGTGTGGAGAAAAGACTATCTTATCTGATCTGTAGCTCATGAGTGAGAATGATGAAGTGGGTCACATAATGCATGAGTCAGCTTCAACAGAGAAAGAGAAGATTTTTCCAGTTGGAGATGATTTTCAGCCATATCAAAATATTGTTTATAATGAAGATTTTCAAAGTCACTCACCTCTAGTCTTACACGAGATACATATGGCTAATAGTTGCCTTCTTGATGGTTTGAGTATCCATGGTTATTTCCAGGCATGGGATGTGAACTTGTTTGCTGCAAATAAGACTATACACAGGAAAATGTCAAGACACGTATTGCAAGTTGGGAACCAAAATTTTTAGATGATGTCAAATTTTTATCTTCTGGTTTGTGCATGGGATGTCCAATTAGGGGGCTGATTTCTTCTTGTTTGAAAAATCAAGTGCAATATGATTTTATACATGAGGTCATACAGGCAAATGCTGGTAGCTATATGCAGGGCAATGTTGATATGAGTCATCAAATTGAAGAAGCATACAATGAAGAGTGGCTTTTTGAGCACCAGGTCTTATCCACATAATTTTATATGAAGTCATTCTCATCAGTTTAATCCAGATGGTGATCACAAGTTGGTAGTTGCTGGTGTGCATGCTCCTCATTCATCCGACATTATTCTGCACAGGCAGCTATTTCTCCCAGCCCATCAATGGGTTTGCATGACCATGTTGGAGCTATCTGAGGTAGGGTCTTCATGACCAAGTACATAGTATGATTTTTTGTTGTGCTGTTAGTGTAGTTGTTTCCTTTTCCTGTCGTGTTCCATTTTTGGCTTGCTCTAGCTCCTTTGTTCTCTATGTTGTCTGACTCTATTACCCCTTGGAGTCATGCACTAGTCTTGGCTTGAGATTCTGGGTCTCTTGCTTCATCCTTCACAGTCCTCGTTCCCAATTAGAGCCAGTTGTTGCCTGAAAATTGGAACTTGAAAATTTTTAGAATTTTTAGTACATCCCCCAGTGTACCTCTAAGCCTGCCAAATCACTAAACAATTATTTTTGAAAATTGGCTAATGACTCATGCAAGTTCCCCTTATAGGCATGATTTTACCCCCGTTTCATCCAATTTGGCAAGCTTTCAGGCTCAAATCTCTCATCGTTTGCAAAATATCAAGCTTCACTTTTTATCACATGTGATTTGCAAATTATGTCAAAATCAGGCATTTTGGTTACTGGAGGTTAAAAGCCTTCTGGGTTTTGTTCGGGACTGCCCAATCACCCTGCTGTCCAAATTTCATGAAGAACGGAGCTACCAATAGAAAGATGTGTTATTTTTCATCTTCAAGTGCATTCAAGGATTAAAGTTTGGCCATGGCTTTGTAAAATTTAATATCCTTCCCAAAGGCAGAAAAATAAGTAAAACTATTCATTATGGGAAGTAACTTTATAAAGTTTTGAAGTCCGTGGTTTTATTAAAATCATATATTTTAATGGCACCAATTTTCCCATACGGAGTTTTGGGGACTATTATCGGGAGAATTTGAAATTCCCAAGCTCATAAATAAGGTTCTGAAGTTCTTATTTTCTCCGATTGACCGACTTTCTTCAATGTCGGAAGTCTCCAAAGTTTCTGAACTTCATTTTTGCAAGGTTTGAAAGTTCATAACGCTTCCGACTGTCCGAATCTCTTCCTTGTTGGAGGTTTTCCAAGTTTTGGAACCCTAATTTTTGCCGACTCTCTCCGATCTACCAAGACATTGAAGCTGCGAAGAAACCTTCACAGAAGCATTATCAAACTAGTCAATACAAACGTAACCATTATCTTTTTCCAAAGGCTCATACAGATGCTCCTATCATGACAGGAAAACAATGGAATAACGAACCAGCCATTATCAAATGTGAAGCTAATCTCACAGGCATTCTCAACTGAATCCATTACTTGGAGGACACATCGAACTCCTAGAAGGCTTTCTGGAGGCAAGTTGCCCATTCTCCATCATGAAGAAGTCAATTCAAGACAAACTGTGAAGGTTTTATTATCTAGATCTATGAATATCTATTTATCTTTGTGGCTAGCAGCCGATCTATCATAGAGCTCAGAAATTTTATCCTGTGGTATAACTTGGTAAGAGCGGCCCATTCATCATCAGGCGCATCTCTCTACAAGAGGAACCTGTGAAGTTATAAATCAATGATTATTACAACTCATAGGGAGGTTAGGATATGCACAAAATGGATTTGTTTTGAAGTTTTAGAAACTTGAAAGCAATTGCAATTGGCTTGGTATGAAGTCACATTCCACAACCACCACATGACTTAGAAAGAAAGCAGGCATGTAAACCATTTGATGAATGTTTCTGAGAGATGTGCTCTCATGGGATGGAAATGATAGTAGTATACGCACAAATTAGATTTATTGATAAGGCTTTAGACTTTCAAGTAAATGCATTTGCAAGTTTAAATTTTGACTCCGCTATTGTTTCCAGCATTCTCCTGCTCGCGCCAGAAGAATATGGGCATCCATAAAGACCCAGATAACATAGAGGAACTTCAGAAGCAAATTTAGACCGGGATGCTTATAGATCAGTTGGTTGAGATAGAAATAAATGGACTTGCTGTGAATTCTTCGTAGAGAAGTTATCCATGAAATGATTTGGTTGAAAATGCTTTAGAAACTTTCCTGTGAAAGCAATTTGCAGCCACGAATACTCTAGAGAAATGTATGCAAAATGACCATATTCAACAGGCTCCTATTATGCTCTTCCTTCTGAAATAATGAATACAAAGTTTACAGGATATTCACGAAATGGATGATTTGAACTGATTACATCATGGACATTGTTGGTTTTTCTTCTGAATCAGCATTAGGGTTTGCCACTTCTAATGCACAGGCAGATTCAGCCAACTAATACAGGAGGTTGCGTGAGCTGCCTCCCCTTCACTTCTGGTTCTACCGCACCAAGGGGGGTATCCCTATAACTCAAGATGTAACCTTGACTAACTCAAAGATAGAAAGATCTAACTTGACAACAACAGGCAGAATACTCTCATGTATGGACCAAGATCTACATGATAGATCACAAGGTGGGCAACATTCTTGGACATATATGTCTGGTTGGGTATGAGAGCATGCAGGGGGTTCCTAATCCTACTCCTACAACTAACAGGTGGAAGATATGAAATGGGTGGACATAATGTCCTGGATGCAAGACAAGGGGTTTTGGCTCATAACTACTGATCCAGGAGCAGACTGGTGCCTATCCATTGGGCAAGGAGTCAACTAGACGTATACAACAGATGGTTTGCAACTTTCACTCAAGTTTCAGGGGGTTGGACTGATGCTTGCCTTACAAACATCACCCAAGAATGGGTATCTAACTACTTCTACTTACAGATATCCCTGATGACATGCAACCAGATTCAAAAGAAGGAGAATAACATGCAGCAAATCGAGACAAGTAGATAGACACATGCAATAAGCATTTTTCATATAACATTAACACTGAAACTAAAAATATTCATGTTGCAACTCATAAACTCCAAAATGGGATAAAAACAGCCAAGATCATGCCCTGTTCTTCATTATTTACACCAAAATACCTCAGGCCTTCAACCCCCTAAACAATGGTAACACAGTCTGCCTATATCGGCCAAAAAGTGTACCCACAGCAATTAATTACATAGTTGACTAAAAATCCCGCCAAATATAGATCTCAGAAGGAATGGCACTCAGAAGTTATTGCTGCAGCAGACAAGGGAGGCCTCGAGCCTTGTGCTGCCATCTGGGGTCTTCATTCATAATTAGATAGCTTCACCGTTTGTACCATCGCCCATTGATGGCTCAACCACCCGCGTTTCACTTGGAAACCGTCGCAGTACTCAAAAGGAATTTCCTGCCAAAACACGTTTTACTGAAGGTTCAAGTTATGCAGGAACATTAATCCCACATGCACGGTGTGGAGACTCCTTCAGTAGTTCAAAAACATGGCCACATGCATAATAAACGTCGAGCGCTTTTGCCACGCTCGACACATGCCTTTCTCTCCAAAAGCCCATCGGCCAAACTTCTACCATCGGCCAAGCACAAATCTCCTTTGCCGATGCCTATGGTCTTGCCGACTGCGAACTCCACATTCTCTTCATCGGTGTGACCAACACCATCGGCCAACATGAAATTCCTCCTGCCGATCACAAAAGTCACACCGATGCCTTCAAAAATACTGATGACATCATCATCATATCCTAATGATGTCACCATCACCCGTCTGCATACCGTGCAACTCTCATATCCAGATGATGTCATCGCCATATAGACGCCGGGGTGATATTAGTAAGATAACCTGATATTTCAGAATATCACCCCCAAACAAAATATCATGATGCACTATAGACTGGATGATGATGATGATGACCTCTTTAACTCAAAGAACATCAGGTCAGATTGAACAACTTAGAAAATGACCCCTTCGAAAGATCGGGGTGACATCATCATCATATCAGGGCAGGGTGATATTTGGAAGATCACCAGATGTTTGAATTATCACCCCCCGCTAGAATATCAGGGTGCACTGTAGCTCTACTGCAGGATCGGGATGATATCCAAACATCACCCGATATTGAAACAAGATGATCCTGATGAAAAATCTGGTTGACAGAAAATCATGATGATGCTGACCAACTTGGAAGAAAATATGATGCTGCTGTTGAAAATTGCTGAGGAGGTCCAACACTTAAACACTTTGGATTTTTTGGGAAGGTGCCTGCATAAAAATTACTCAGAAACTGTTAGTTAATTCAGGCACCAACAGACATCATAAATGAAAAAGATCTCAAGTATTACCAGTTTGCTATTCCAGCCTGTGAAATGTTTTATCTATCATGTTGCCCTTTGGTGGGATTGATATATTTTACATGTGGGAAAACTTGAATGGTTTCTTGAAAACACAGTGGAGGCTCATAAGTTTTACTCAAAGGCTGCAAATTGAAATTGGATCCACATACTAAGCTTAAGAGGGTAATGTCTTCTCTTAGATGTTGAGCAAGATGTGTTATAGCCTTTTCAGATGAAGCTATATTTTTGGTGGGATCCATTGAAAGGAGAATTGATGGTTCTTTATATGATTATATGGGAGGCAAGTTTTTCAAGAAATGGAAAGAAGAAAAGGGAGGTTCTCTTTTTTTTGGTAACTTATTTTTAAAAAGAGGCAGTTACGAAAAGGAAGAACTTCTTTTATTTACCTTTGTTTTAAATAAACTGTTACAAGGTACAAAGGGGAATAGGTATTACTTTTCAAGAATCAGTTACGTAGGGGAGAGCCTTTAAAAACTCATCGGAGGCTCATTTCAAAGGCATCTTTTTCTGGCTATTTGGGGAAACGGAGGAGTAGTCCAATTTTTCTTTTTCACAGAGTGTTATTGTTCAGGGTGTTGAGTCTGTGAACTCTCATATTGACATTGGAGGAATAAAGAGAGTATTTTTGAGTCTTTGAATTTATTAATGTTGTCTTTTGATTTCAAATAAACTATGTTTCTTTGTAATTACTCTTCATTGTCATTTCTGTTATAATGGACTGTATATGTGTTTTTCTGGGACTTTGAATTAAGCGAAACTCATTTGTTGAAAGGCCTCTGCTGCTCTTTCTTTTCCTGGATATCATTGGTGAGTGTGTGATGAGTAAACTTTGAGTTATTTGTCTGCATTCACTCTATTCTGTTCAAACATGCACATCTATCTCATGGTGATGGGTAGAGGTTAATATACCTTTCCTACTTTCTGGTCAAAAGCATATCCAGTTTTCATTCATTGCAGATCATTTGAAGGTAGCTACGCTTTGTAAAATAAGCAGAGAGCACTCGTAATTATCCATTGCAAGTGTCTCAACTGTTGGTTCATTTGTCATTCTTGTGGGCAAAGAGTATAGATTAGAAGCAACAAATCTGTTAACTAACAGATTTTTGGCGACTTTGCTAGGGACATGAAATTGAAGATTGGTGCTATTGTTTTCCCAGAAATTTGAAGGTGCCTCCCTGAAGACAGAGGCTAGCTACTCTATTGTCGAAATGTACTCAGAAACAATTTACCCCAACAAAGACTTCTGGTGATTTAATTTTCAGATTTGCATGATGGAATTGGTTTCTCCTCAGCCATGGGGAAATCATTTCGAACCTCTCTTTTTGCCTGTATACTCACCATTGCCTGAAGGATCAAGAAAGTATTTTCCAAAGTTTAATGGAGAAGGCTCTTAGGATGCAGAAAATCACATTCTGGCTTTCATAGTTGCCTATGGTATTTTGGGGGTGAATGAAGAAAATGTTTTTGTTAGATTATTTATTGAATCTTTGACTGGGCCTGTAGCAGATTGGTTTTGCTATTTAGAAGAGAAGTGGATAACTAATTGGGATTCATTGAAGAAGTTTTTAGCAAGATATAAAAGTCCTATTGATGAAGCTACTTTTCTGAGGCAAATTTTCAACATCCAATAGCGAAATAGTGAATCCATCAGAGTTCATAGATAGATTCAACCGGCTGTTTAGAAGAATTCCTAGATCTATTCAACCGGGTAAGCAACTCCAGTTATGTACTTTTATTTATGCATTACATCCAGATGTTCAGTTTGAATTGAAATAGTGTAAATTAAATGATACTGAAATTACTCAGCAAGAAGCTATAAAAATTGAAGATAACTTGATATTAAGTGGGTTATGGAAAGCAAATCAGATTGTGAGTAATTTGAGTAACAAACCTATGAAGAAGCCTATTATGCACTCTGTGGGTTTCCTAAATATACAGTCTCCTCCTACTAAACGTCTCAATCTCACCGTTTTTTATCCAAAGCACTTTTGTAGAAAAGGAGTGAGCAACGTAAAGACTAAACCTCATGCTAATAGGAGAATGGAAGCTTTCTATTTCCATTATGAAGAAGATAATGATAAATTCGAAAGTCCCTCAAGTGTTGTAGAAAATGAACAGTCCTCTTATGATGCAAATCTTAAAAAGAGTAATATAGATGGTGTTGTTTTGGATGCCTTGTCTACTATAGAACTGGAATCGTTTACTTTTACCATCCATGAAGAGAAACTTGAGGCCACAAAGCATAAAAATGAAGTGTTGAATGTCTTTTTCCCAGAATGTGCACAAGCTAAATATGAAGTCTTCAAGTTTCTTGAGCAAGATGAAACTGAGGTATGGCTGCAAGAAGAGGTCAGAGATGATTTCACCTATGAGTCTTTTCATTTTGAAAACTTAAATGCCAAAGTTTTTAAACAAAATGAGAAAGAGGATGTTGTAGGTAGCCATGATAGTCTTAATGAAATTAATCAAATGACTTAATATGATAAACCACATATTGTTTATATTCCAAGATGGTGTCTTAATGCATCTGAGGGTGAATTTTTGTGTGGAGAAGAGACTATCTTATCTAATCTGCAGCTCATGAGTGAGAATGATGAAGTGGGTCACATAATGCATGAGTCAATTTCAGCAGAGAAAGGAGATTTTTCCAGTTGGAGATGATTTTCAGCCATATGAAAATATTGTATATAATGAAGATTTTCAAACTCACTCACCTCCAGTCTTACATGAGATACATATGGCTAATAGTTTCCTTCTTGATGGTTTGAGTATCGATGGTTATTTTCAAGCATGGGATGTGAATTTGTTTGCTGCAAATAAGAGTGATCATACACAGGAAAATGTTAGGAAATGTATTGCAAGTTGGGAACCAAATTTTTTAAATGATGTCAAATTTTTATCTTCTGGTTTGTGCGTGGGATGTCCAATTAGGGGGCTGATTTCTCCTTGTTTGAAAAATCAAGTGCAATATGATTTTACACATGAGGTCATACAGGCAGATGCTGGTAGCTATATGCGGGGCAATGTTGATATGAGTCATCAAATTGAAGAAGCATACAATGAAGAGTGGCTTTTTGAGCACCAGATCTTATCCACAAAATTTTTATATGAAGTCATTCTGATCAGTTTGATCCGGATGGTGATCACAAGTTAGCAGTTGCTGGTGTGCATGCTCCTCATTCATCCGACATTATTCCGCACAGGTAGCTATTTCTCCCAGCCCATCAATGGGTTTGCATGACCATGTTGGAGCTATCTGAGGTAGGGTCTTCATGACCAAGTACATAGTAGGAGTTTTTGTTGTGCTGTTAGTGTAGTTGTTTCCTTTTCCCGTCGTGTTTCATTTTTGGCTTGCTCTGGCTCCTTTGTCCTCTATGTTGTCTGACTCTATTGCCCCTTGGATTCATGCACTAGTCTTGGCTTGAGATTCTAGGTCCCTTGCTTCATCCTTCACAGTCCTCATTCCCAATTAGAGCCAATTGTTGCCTGAAAATTGGAACTTGAAAATTTTTAGGATTTTTAGTACATCCCCCAGTGTACCTCTAAGCCTGCCAAATCACTAAACAATTATTTTTGAAAATTGGCTAATGACTCATGCAAGTTCCCCTTATAGGCATGATTTTACCCTCATTTCATCCAATCTGGCAAGCTTTCAGGCTCAAATCTCTCATCATTTGCAAAATATCAAGCTTCACTTTTTATCACATGTGATTTGCAAATTATGTCAAAATCAGGCATTTTGGTTACTAGAGGTTAAAACCCTTTTGGGTTTTGTTTAGGACTACCCAATCGCCCTGCTGTCCAAAGTTCATGAAGAATGGAGCTACCAAAAGAAAGATGTGTTTTTTTTCGTCTTCAAGTGCATTCAAGGATTAAAGTTTGGCCATGGCTTTATAAAATTTAATATCCTTCCCAAAGGCGGAAAGATAAGTAAAACTATTCATTATGGGAAGTAACTTTATAAAGTTTTGAGGTCCGTGGTTTTATTAAAATCATATATTTTAATGGCACCAATTTTCCCATACGGAGTGTTGGGCACTATTGTTGGGAGAATTTGAAATTCCCAAGCTCATAAATAAGGTTCTGAAGTTCTTATTTTCTCCAATTGACTGACTTTCTTCAATGTTGGAAGTCTCCAAAGTTTTTGAACTTCATTTTTGCAAGGTTCAAAAGTTCATAACGCTTCTGACTGCCTGACTCTCTTCCTTGTTGGAGGTTTTCCAAGTTTTGGAACCCTAATTTTTGCTAACTCTCTCTGATCTACCAAGACATCGAAGCTGCAAAGAAACCTTCACAGAAGCATTATCAAACTAGTCAATACAAAGGAAACCGTTATCTTTTTGCAGAGGCTCATACATATGCTTCTATCATGATAGGAAAACAATGGAATAACGAACCAGTCATTATCAAATGTGAAGCTAATCTCACAGGCATTCTCATAAATGGCAACTAAATCCATTACTCGGAGGGCACATCGAACTCCTGGAAGGCTTTCTGGAGGCAAGTTTCCCATTCTCCATCATGAAGAAGTCAATTCAAGACAAACCGTGAAGGTTTTATTGTCTAGATCTATGAATATCTATTAATCTTTGTGGCTGGCAGTCGATTTGTCATAGAGCTCAGAACTTTTATCCTGTGGTATAACTTGGTAAGAGCGGCCCATTCATCATCAGGCACGTCTCTCTGCAAGAGGAACTTGTGAAGTTATAAATCAATGATTATTGCAACTCACAAGGAGGTTAGGATATGCACAAAATAGAATTGTTTTGAAGTTTTAGAAACTTGAAAGAAATTGCAATTGGCTTGGTATGAAGTCACATTCCACAGCCACTAGACGACATAGAAAGAAAGTAGGCATGTAAACCATTTGATGAATATTTCTGAGAGATGTGCTCTCATGGGATGGAAATGATGGCAGTATATGTACAAATTGGATTAATTGGTAAGGCTTTAGACTTTCAAGTAAATTCATTTGGAAGTTTAAATTTTGACTCCGCTATTGTATCCAGCATTCTCTTGCCCACACTAGAAGAATATGGGCATCCATAAAGAGCTAGATAACATAGAGGAACTTTCGGAACCAAATTTAGACCAAGATGCTTATAGATCAGTTGGTTGAGAAAGAAATAAACGGACTTGCTGTGAATTCTTGGTAGAGAAGTTATGCATGAAATGATTTAGTTCAAAATGCTTTAGAAACTTTCCTATGAAAGCAATTCCCAGCCACAAATACTCCGGAGAAATGTATGCAAAATGACCATATTCAATAGGCTCCTATTATGCTCTTCCTTCCGAAATAATGAATACAGAGTTTGCAGGATATTCACAAAATGGATGATTTGAACTGATTACATCAAAGACATCCTAAATGAGAAAGCTCTCAAGTATTACTGGTTTGCTATTCCAACCTGTGAAAGGTTTTATCTATCATGTTGCCCTTTGGTGGGATTGCAATATTTTACATGTGGGAAAACTTGAATGGTTTCTTGAAAACACAGTGGAGGCTCATAAGTTTTAATCAAAGGCTGCAAATCAAAATTGGATCCACATACTAAGCTTAAGAGGGTAATGTCTTCTCTTAGATGTCAAGCAAGATGTGTTATAGCCTTTTCAGACGAAGCTATATTTTTGGTGGGATCCATTGAAAGGAGAATTGATGGTTCTTTATATGATTATATGGGAGGCAAGTTTTTCAAGAAATGGAAAGAAGAAAAGGGAGGTTCTCTTTTTTTTGTTAACTTATTTTCCAAAGAGGCAGTTACGAAAAGGAAGAACTTCTTTTATTTACCTTTGTTTTAAAGAAACTGTTACGAGGCACAAAGGGTAATAGGTATTACTTTTCAAGAATTAGTTACGTAGAGGAGAGCCTTTAAAAACTCATCAGAGGCTCATTTCAAAGGCATCTTTTTCTGGCTATTTGGGGAAACGAAGGAGCAGTCCAGTTTTTATTTTTCACACAGTGCTATTGTTCAGGGTGTTGTCTGTGAACTCTCATATTAACATTGGAGGAATAAAGAGAGCATTTCTGAGTCTTTGAATTTATTTATGTTGTCTTTTGATTACAATAAACTGTGTTTCCTTGTAATTACTCTTCATTGTCATTTCTGTTATAATGGACTGTATATGTGTTTTTCTGGGACTTTGAATTCAACGAAACTCATTTGTTGAAAGGCCTTTGTTGCTCTTTGTTTTCATGGATATCATTGGTGAGTGTGTGATGAGTAAACTTTGAGTTATGATGAGTAAACTGAGTTATTTGTCTGCATTCACTCTATTATGTTCAAACATGCACATCTATCTCATGGTGATGGGTAGAGGTTAATATACCTTTCCTGCTTTCTGGTCAAAAGCACATCCAATTTTCATTCATTGTAGATCATTTGAAGGTAGTTGCGCCTTATAAAATAAGCAGAGAGCACTTGCAATTATCCATTGCAAGTGTCTCAACTGTTGGTTCATTTGTCATTCTTGTGGGTGAATAGTATAAATTAGAAGAAAGAAGGCAACATGCCTTTAACCAACTCAAGGCTTATCAACAAAGGATGTCCAAAAGTTACAACCACAGAGTAAAACCCTAGGTATTTCAAGTTGGTGACCTAGTCCTCATAGAAAATCCCAGGAATCACCTAGATAGAGAGAAGAAAGGCAAGTTTGAATCCAACTGGCTGGGTCCTTATGTCATCATTGCTACCTATGGGTCAGGTGCTTATCAATTGGCTACATCAGAAGGTGAACTTTTTGATGATCCCATCAATAACATGCATCTTCACAAGTTCTACACCTAAATCCCAATGAAAGGGAGTCAAAAACAAACAAAAAAATCAAAAAATGATTAAAAAAATAAGAAAAATGGAAAAAACAACAAAAAAATTGTCCTTTAGTGAAAACCTGGCAAACAGGTGCCTTGGATAGATACCATGATGAAAAACCTGGAAAACAGGCGTCATGTGTATGTTAGCTGTTGTTCAAATAAAAGCAAGTGGTGAAACCTGGAAACAGGCGCTATCTGCGATAAACCGCTTCCTCCATCTATTGCGAACTCGTTCCTCGTTCATCCTAACTTGTGTCAATCATGTCATCCATCCTAAGCCAATCCATTGAACTGTTGTCGAACTACGTCACCTCTGAGCTATCACATAAGCAAGGCCATCATCGATGAGCCCCGAAGGCTGTCCATCTGTTTCGTACCTTTTTCACCCATCCACTAGTCCATCTGCATCCACACCGTTTCCCATCACCTAGGTCTTAGGTCCACAAAACTCCGTCACCCCGAACTACGTTACCTCTATTTCGTCATGTAGGCAAGGCCATCTATCAATGCACCCCCAAGGCACTAGGTCAGTCCCTTAGGGCCTGTTTCTTCATGTCCATTGCCAGTTCATCTGTAATAAATCAATCCTTTGCTTGACTGGGGCAACTCCTCGACCTAGTTACAGAATTGGATTCTTGAATACCACATGTTCTAAGAGGACACCAATAAGGATTGTGATACCTTTCACTAGACAAACACGTGCAACAAAGCACACTTCCAAACATAAATCTTGACGCAAGACATCAACATATCCAAAGAAAAACAAACAGAGGCCTAAAAACACTCTAAATGATTTTACCTAAATTATGGCAAGAAAACACATCTAATGCAAGAATGTTTTGTGTTTGTGAGAAGGTTAAGTTATAGAGTCTTGATTTTTGTTATCATGTCTTTCTACGCTACTCAAGGATGTCAAAAACTAGAGATGCTATGATGGTGGCATGATTATTTTTATTTGTTTGTTGCTTGTGGGTTTATCTTTAGTAATGTGAAGCATTGTCTAAAGACATGATCAACATAATGATCATCAAGGAAATTAGAGGTCTAAACATGAAACGGGAGTAATCCTTGTCTGTTGACATGCAAGAAATACTTAGGTCATCTAGATTCAATTTTGACTAGATGCTTGTATTAACTTGCTATATCAAAATCCACGCAAGAAGTACTCAGGTCATCTTGGTTCAATTATACTTAGATGCTTGTATCAACTTGCTATATCAAAATCCATGTAAGTAATACTGAGGCCATCCTGGTTTAATTATACCTAGATGCTTGTATTTTCTTACAACATTTCAAAAAGAGAAAAGAAACAAAAACTGCCCAATGATGAAACAAGCACTTCAAAATACTTGCAATATAAAGATGACAAATATCTGCATCCATCCTTATCAAATTGCATTCCATATACCATCCATCAATAAAGATCTTGTCCGCAATGTCAAAGTTTACAAAAGCTTGTGAGCCCTTTGGTCTAGTCATTCTTTTGTCAAAGTCCATTTTCTATCATTTGTGTCTTTCATCGAGTCTCGTCTATGTTGATTGAGTACACTTGGACATATCAAAAGCATATAATCATTTTGCATTAAGTGCAATAGTCATTAATTTGATTAGATCATTTGCTTTCATGTAAGTGCATTAAGTCATCCATGTGTAATCATTTTTGCATTTCTTATTAGGTGAGATAATCATTAACTTGGTTAGATCCTTTGCATACATATAGATACATAAAGTCAAAAATAACATAGTATTAACCAAATAACTCACAAAAACATAGCCATAATCATATTGTCTGCATTAGACCATCATAGGAAATGAACACATAGGTGCATTTAAATCATCCATATACATTTGTGTCATCGTAACATAGATGCATACATAGTATCCCATCAAGAAAATATCAAAAACATAGCATGTAAACTCCATAAGTAAACTGCATCCATAGTCATCGCATAAACATCATACATATAGGCCATAGTAACTACATATAAAGTGTCATAAGCATGTACATCGCATATAAACATAACATGTAAAATACATCCATGATCATTACATATGCAACATACATGTAGATCAATCATAAGCTGCATCATCATATAAACAATAAAAATGTCTCCAAGTGTACAATATCAGTGCGTCGTCCATGAGTCTAATCACAAAAAGGTCTATACATACAGACATCAAACTAATAATGATACATGTCTCAGTCACTGTGCAATAAAAAGTGATGTATACATATATAGGCTATCCATGAGCCATCAAAACAATGTATGTATAAGTGCAAAATTTTCCCACGTAGCAGCTACCCCTGCTGTCGTGGGGTGCTACTCCCAATGTTGTCCCCTCCTCCTCCACCGTGGCCTGACCTAGACTGTTGTGGTCCCATCACTGATGCTCCCAAGCGTGAACCTCCTGGCCTCTATGTAGACACTCCCACTAACTGACTCCTGTAGCTAGGTGCCCTCTAATCTGCTGGCACCGCCCCATGATATAAACCCCTATAGTACTATGTCTGAGCCTGCGCTCTAGCCAGCTCACCCTGAATCTATGCAACCTGGGTTTGTAACTATACAACCTGGGCCCAGGCTTGCAATGGCACCACCTGGGCCTGGGCCTGTGTCACCAAAAATGCTGTAACCCCGTCAGTACTTATAGTGGCTACAGCTGCGTCTCTCTCTGCCATCAAGGCCCATACCCTAGCTAGTGTTGTGTCTCGCTCTGTAGTAAGACTAGCTATAACCCTTGCATCTACCTCCCGACGAGACTCTACGGCTCTCAGCTGCGCTCTAACCTGCCTCAGTTGGCCCCGTAGCATAGTAACTACTGCCACCTGTGCATGCTGATGTGGGTCAAGCTACACCTAAACTTGTAGTCCCTGTGGGGCCACCACCTATTGAACCTACGGTCCCTATGGGGCTGCCGCTTGCTGAGCCTATACCTGAGGTGCCACTTGCTGTGGTGGAACCTGTGCTTGCTGCTGGGCAACTACTTGTTGTGGCACTTGCTATTGTGCTACCTGCTGCTGTACTGCTTGCTGAGAGGGGCCCTACCCCACTCTTTGTCACTGCCTCGGCCTCCCATCTCCTCCATCATCTCCTCCTCCATCATTGCCTCCCCCACCTCCCCCACCATCACCTCCTCCATCTCCTCCTCCGCTACGTCCTCCTCTCCCCCTCCTTCACCTCCCCGTCTGTCTACCTCCATCACCCTCCTATGACTCCTCTTGGTGGGGAGCTAACTCTCCCAGTCCCGAATATCTGGGGAATGGGTGTGCAGCAAACCAGTCCTCGTAATCCTGTGTCATGCTTGCATCCACTACCTCTCACCTCATAGGCCATGTTTGGTAGGGAATCTATAGAAAGTCAGTATGGGCCTCCTCATAGGAAGCCATTGGTCCCCATCGCCGCCGCTCTGCATAGGTCCTGACAAATAGCGCTTGCCCCTATGGCTGACCCTGAGTCCTCCCAAACTGCCTCAAAACTCGGGTGACTATATGTCTCTCCAAAATATGTGGTGTCCTGTCGATCAGCCACCGCGTCTGAAAAACATAGGGGAGCTCGTCATCCTCGTCGTCCCAGACCTCACAATCTATGTAAGGTTGCCAAAGCACTGCGTCCATGTTGTCCAACGCGTGATGCCAATACTCTAGCTTCCCCAACCTGTGATGGGAAACTACGCCTACATATCCATAAGAGTAGGGCTCTCCTGGCTGTCTAGAAAAAGTGCAAATGGGTTGTGTAACCGTAATGTGCTCCCACGCCTAGAACTGAAGCAATGAAACTCCTATAGACAAGCTGGTTGCTCCACGGTACACTACCTAGTGCATGTCATGGTAAAGGTGCGCAAGAACGCACACACCCCAAGCAAAGCGGGTGCCCTCAGTGAGCATCCTCTCAAGTGTCCATCCCCAGCCAATAGGGAACCCATGAGATCGCCTATTGGGGCATACAACACCCCTAATCAAACCAGCCACAATCCCTGGAAAGACGTCGTAGTAGTCGTACATGTCTTGCCAAGAGATCACTGGCCCCCGAAGCCCGGGATCATCGAATACCTGCCTGCACTCAGCCAATCCAGCGTCACACTGAGAGTCGTACTCTACCAGCTCACCTACTATCGGTAGGTGTAGTATCCTATAAATGTCCTCCAGTGTCACTGTCATCTCACCAGTGGGGAGGTGGAGGGTCCCATCCTCACTGTGGTAGTGCTCCACTAGGGCAGTCAACAAACTGAGGTTCGCGCGAACCTTGGGCATGAAGCACACATACTCCAAACCAAGAGAACCGAGCATTAGCCGCTTTACCTCAGTCATCATGTATCGCCGCAATGTCACGGGGAACTGCTCCTGCGATATGAGCGTATCTGAAATATCCTCCTGCAATCAAGCAAACCAAAGCGTCAACCATAACTGTATCAAAGAAAACCTACTCGACTATCAAACCTATCAACCTCACTTACTTAACATATCAAATTGATCAAAACAAGCAAATCATCTCTTGTCTAGATTCTATCAATCTCGGAGATAGCTTATCAATTGTCGCATCGATCAGGATGCCAATCGAGTCAATTTCAATAAATAACTATCCTAAGGCAAATGCATCATTTCAGGTGGCAAATGCATCGTTTCAAGGCAAATGCATCGATCTAGGACATATGCGCCATTTCAGAAGGCATATGCACAACTCTAGCATACATGCGCGAAAGCAAGTAACATATGAATAACTAGGCATAACACATGCGCAACTTCTTAATGGATGCGCAGATTCGCATAACAAATGCACATAAAGAACAAATGTGCCGACACATGACTCAGATGCGCAACTTCTTAACAAAAGTGCAGTTTGGCCTAGCGAATGCGTTGAACTCCAATTTGACGCATTAGTTCAATTAACTTTACCTAGCATTTATTAGGCTAATAAATGACCCTAGGCTACAAATTTTGAAGTTCGTACTGAGGGTCCTGCCTCTATTGGTTGTCTGAACCATCGGACCCTCTCAAACCAGTGCTCCTCATGTGGAAGATCCATCGCTATGCTGACTGCTCTAGCTCCTGTGCTTTGCAAACTCTCTTAGAAGCTCTCACTAAATGACAAGTCTGCAAATGACTAGGATTATGGACCCTGCTTCTATATATAGACATGCCAACCTACCTAGCTGTGTGGCGACCTTGCCTGTTCTCCGCACCCTTTTTCCTCCACTTTTTCAATTTGTAACTTGTTTTCTTCACCCTAACCTAATTGTTCAACCTTCCTCATCATGAGATTGTTCGTCTCATGTCCTTTGGTATTTTTCCTCTCGTCCAATCTCCCGAGGGGGTATTCTAGCGTCGTAAACCTGTACCAGGGGCAAACTGGGGCACGTATCATTATTATAAAATCTTATTCTGTAACATGCCACTTGTTCTACCAACTAAGATTTACCAATTTTAACTTGGAAGTAAATAAGTCATGAATTCATAACAGGAATAATAAGATTTTTCCTTCGAACATTTGATGTAATGCACATTTGAAACATATTTCAAACTTCTATTGCATAACCAAATTACATTTCTCAATAAAAGAATTCAATATTCAACTTTTACAACTTTTTTCATAAATTACATAGAAGCTTCAAGAGCTTAACTGATAAATAGAATCACATGTTTGTATACTTGTCTGTCTTCAATACTCCCGGCCACCAACTGGATGAGGGGAAGTATCACTCAAATAATTTACCTCCAACCACGGACTATCTGTGGTCCCTCACACATTTACCCAATAGGTAAATGGCCCTACCCTTCAATGAAGGGATTGGTATAGCAACCTCAAAGTTAAGCCTAATTTGAGCAGGTGTTGTGTCCTACATTCACTAGTACTATCATACTATGGCTACAACCATCAAATATGACATCTCTACTTAGTAATGCAAACCTGGAACATAGTTAAGCTAGACAGTGTAAACATTGGCTATTTACACCACTTTGGCCAAAGTTTTCTTTGTCTCATATTCACCCACCCTTCCATGGATCACATATCCCAAGGTTAACCTATTACATGCTTTACTAGGATACATATATCGAAGTAATACCACTTGAATCCTATTCTCACTATCTTTCTCCTTGTACAATTTTCCTATATAAATACCAATCAATGATTGATTCACGATACTATCTAGGTAAAAACCAAACCATAAACACTATCTCACATTCACAATACAATTTTGCTAACTAGATATACGTATATATATATCCATATTGTTGGCAAGAGACATTGTGTGGCTTCATTAGTGTTGTCATTGATGGCAACAAAGTCCATCCCACACATCCGTAGGACATGGTGTGTCTATACCGGAAGTCAGATTGAAGAGTATTTTGGTCCGGTGACCAAGAACAGAGCATGCAGTAAGGTCTAACAATCAGGTTCGGATCTCTTAGATGAAGTATCTTTGTAAAGTATGGACTTGGGGAAGTCAAGAGGAGTACCTTGACTGATATATTCCAGGGATTGAGCCTCCGGTGATAAAAGAATGAAGAGATATGAGCACCTAAGTATTGGGTTCCTGTTTGGCAGAGTAGAAAAAGGAAGAACTGACCGGCAGAACATCAGACCTTAATCCAGATGAGATATTGATGATGATCAAGGTTCTTAAGGTATCATTCATGATTGGCTGACATGATTGATGGCTTCTATAACTATCTTTTTGATACACATCACTTAGTAAGCATGGATTCAGCTGACAGAATAAAGTTTGGAAATATCTTGAGTTTTCTAGATGCCGACTAGAAAGATGATTGAAATTATTGATGCGGATATATATACCAGATTGATTTCAGTATGAAGGCTGGTGTGGTGTATTGGCAAGTGCGAAGAAAAGCAGAGAACAGTGTGGAGACAGAGATAGAGGTCCGGTATGTAATAGAATAGGAGCACTAAGGCAGAGGAAGAATGAAGTGCAGGAGATCAGTATATTGAGCTTAACTGAAACTGAACCTAAGCACATGTGGATGCTTCTCATCAGTTCAAGTATCTAGTTTCCTTCTATAAACTATTGTAGGCAGTGAGCCTCTTGTGAGTAGTGTGCTCAGGCAGTGAGCCCTAATTGGCAAGTGCCATTTTGTACTATCTTATTCTTTTAATAGAGAATACAATCTTGGGTTAATCACCCCGTGGTTTTTTCCCTTAACAGGGTTTTCCACGTCAAAATATTGTGTCATGTGTATTAAGTTTATTTCTGCTTCCATGGTTATGTGTGCTGATATGATTTGATATTGCTCTAATTGTTAAAGAAGAAAAGAAAGACAAAATTATTAAGATAACTGATTCACCCCCCCCCCTCTCAGTTATCAACACACACACACACACACACACACACACACACACACACACACACACACACACACACACACACACACACACACACACATAAACTATTATACAATCAAAAGACATTAACGATAATTCAATATTGCAATCACTTAACAATAATACTTCACATAATATTTTGAAAACAGGAAAAACATAGAGAAGGAGAAATAAATCCCATGCCTGAGAATATAGCTCCAAATGGATCAGATACTCTTCTGCTAACGTCCTTCCAACACTCTAGATCATTCTTCCAAATAAAACAACTTATAAAAACAAAACAACAAATTTTTGACACTAACGCAAACTTAAATTTGAAATGAGAAAGCTCTTGATTAGAAAATGGTGCAATTAAAAATGAGGGAGAGTACCCCCTTTTATACTGCAACCAATTCAAAAAATGTCGATATAATGTCGACATGCTTAACCAACTCTATAATGTTGACACTATGAGGACATACTTATCAAAATCTAAAATTAGTTCTTAAAAACCAAACAACCTTCTAAAAATAGAGTTAGATATAAATTAAAAATAAAATAGAATTATTAATTACTTCACAAGGAACCACCTCCATGTTTAAAGGACTGCGTGGTTAAAAAACTTACGAATTAAAAGAAATTTAAAAAGGTTTAAAGAGGGGGCTCGCGTGCCTTAAGAGTTAAAACATAACCATAAGATATGTATCACCCTTAAAAAACACTTAAAACCTTATCTTTATTATTATACTTTTATAATAATAATTTCCTTTTATTAACACTTTTAATTCTTATTACTTATTTTATTATATTTATTATTATTATTATTACTTTTTATAAACTACTCTTTTATTATTATTATTTTTTATTATTAAATCTATTATATATATAATCTTATTGTTTTAATTAACATAAAACAATATTTACGAAAACCAAATTCTGCAAAAAGATAAAATTATATTTCTGTTATTAAGAGAAAATAATAATAATATTTATATTAAATACATATATAGAGAGACTATAAATATATAATCATCATCGTAAAATCAAATATATCTCGTAACCAAAAATGCATATAAAGTCGTAAAATCTTCATAGACTTATCATCGAAGAACACAAGAGAGATGGTAATTCTTGCATAGGCCAAATTGACATCTCCAAATCTATGCGTAATATGCTCATGAATATACGTAGGTATGTCTACATACATAAGTTCATGCTCATATCGACTCATGTATAAGAATGTATCGTAGACTTGCATGAGCATTAAATAACTCAAAGAAACCAAACACTTAACAACATGCAAGTTCGAACATCCAATCAAGACTCAAGATACATAACTCAAATCACTTACCACTACCCACACTGACTCGACTCAACCTAGGTCAAATTAGGATGTGTGTGTGTGCTGCTCAGTTTAGGCTTCTCTTTTACGTTTACCAGACCAAGTCCTTCTCCTGAGTGATACCTCCCCTCTTTTTTGGAGGGACAACCTCTTCAAACAAATTAACCAAACTAGGTAAATAGTAAGTAGATAGAAACACATGGGGTGTAACATATTCTTTGAAACTATGTGATAAAACACATTGCATCAAAGAGGGGCAAAATGTATACACCTAAAAATGACACGACTCTGTCTAAATAAATATTTCTTAATATTTATTTCAGTTTAATTCCTATATCAATAAATAAACAAATCAATTTATTTATTTGATTCACATTCCTCCACAAAATTAAATAAAATTATTTATTTAATTAAAGTCTTCCCAAATTCTTATAAAAATCATTCTAAATTAAATAATACTAAATTATTTAATTAGATCCTCTAAAGTCATTCTAAATTAGATAATGTTCAATTATTTAATTGAATTCTTCTAAATTTAAGTCATCCTCTATATTTAAATAAATCAAAACATTTATTTAGATTATCTATTTCCTCTTAAAAATGGATTAACACCAAAATTAATCCATGCAAATCCATGTGCACACTTAATTAAATATTTTAATATTTAATTATTTGTTCCCTCACCCACATGTCCTATTTATCCTCTAGTTCTAATTAGTTAACTCATAAATCAAATCAGTTAACTAGTTAGTCAATTTTGTTAACTAGACAATCTATTCAGTTAACTCTTCAATCTATTTCTGTTAACTCCCCTGTTGCATGAAGGAGCAGGACACTTGTCCTCTTCCTATTCCCGCACATCCTCTCAAGGTTCCTCAACCGTTGATCTTCTCTCTCTCAAATCTATAAATACAATCCCTATTCCTCCATTTGAATCATCCAAGCTTTTAGTAAAATTACTCTGCATAAATCATAGCGCGCCTTTGGCACCCAACACCATATCCATAGCTTACAATCACCATTTCTATTGTATTGAAGATCCTCTTCATTACAAGAACTATCATAGCCATTCTCTATTGTCATCTTGAGGAAAAAAGCAAGGAAGTGCGCTATCTGAGCGCTTCATTCACATGAAAGATCAATTTGAGATTAGGTGACCAATGGAAGTTGTGAAGTAATAAGGTTTCCAAGGTATTGTTCTTTGTGTTTGAATCTTGATTATTGCAATTTCTATTGAGTTATTGGGTTATTATTGATTATTTATATTATCCACATTTTCCCGTAACAGCTGACGACATTTTTTCAGAATATTTTAACGAAATTAAAAACCATTGTAGATTTGAAAGTCTAGTTTTCAAATATGTAATTTTTTCTACTATTGAACATAATTTTCTATTTATTAATTATTATCTAAACAAACAGACTCATAAACTTGAAATAACATACGTTACTATTTTTTAATTACTTTTGATTTTGTAATTTTCTTGAAAAAAAAAATGTTTGACCAATCTAGATATCATTCTCTACATGATGAAAATTTTTTTTAGTGAATTGATTGGTTTAGCTCAAATTATGTTGGCCATGCACGAGAGGTTTTAAAAAACACTAATTAGGGCTATTAAAAAATTAATTAAAAAAATATATTTATCAAAAAAATTACAAAAAAATATCCTGACCAAAATTCAACATAATGTGCATCTTTCCACAAAAAGAATTAGAAAAATACCTTCATTTAGGTCAAATTATGTTGGTCGTACACATGCATGCTTTGGCAAAAAATAGGGGCTTTTAAAAAGCCACTTTTGTACATCCAATAAAAAAACTAACTTTCATCATTTGGGTATGATAGAGGTTTTGAGACACCTCTGTCCTCGGCAACTACCACTATGGATGAAGAAAGAGGAAACCTTGCTTGGCAAGCACAATCTGATTTCTATATATATTGCATTTTGGGTTGTCTTCCATGGGGCAAGCTGGAGCTAGCTGAGCATGTACCAGATGACCTTGATAGAGTAATGACTGGAATTGAAGCTTATCTAAATATTAGGAAACACATTTTTGAGCCTACCTTTTTGTCGTTTGATACACTGGAAGATGATAACAAGGATGGTAGAAATGCAGATTCTGTTGTTCTAGAAAGGCTTGCAGACAAACTACAGCTATCAACAGTTTCTAATTTAACAACGGAGTCAAGGGCAGTGAAAAATCTTATGAAAGAAAGAGGTGGTGAGATGGGTGAAACTGCTAAACATATTATCTATCTTCTCAAAAAGATGAAGGGTATTCAGGAGATTAGGAGCCTGGAAGGAGACAAGTATGGTGTTGAATGTCTTGCTTCAGATATTTCTTCCCCTACTGTTCCAGAAAACTTATGTTGTCCAATTTCATTAGAATTGATGAAAGATCATGTTATTTTTGCTACTGTACATACATATGACCAATTCATGCATTCAGAAATGGTTTGATTCGGGCCACAAAACATGCCCCCAATACTCAACAAGTCTTGCCTCACATAATCTTAACACCAAATTATGTTCTTCGAAGCTTGATTGCCCAATGGTGTGAAACTCACGGTGTTGAAGTACCAAGTAAAGCAGGTCCTAATGGTTTTGGTGTATGCACTAAAAGATCTGATGTTTGTTTTGAAGATCAAAGAGGCATAGATATTTTGGTTCAGAAACTTTCTTGTCGAGAGACAAATGTGCAAAGAGCTACTACAGAAGAAATTTGATTACTTGCAAAGAGAAATTCAAATAACAGTGACTATCAATGGACATCTAACATCCTCAATGGATCTTAACCTTGCTTGGATACTTGGATTCAAGTTTAGATATATTTGTTGTATGCTCAAGTATTGTATACACCCTGCTTTTCCAATCCGAAACAAGTTTCTAATAGTAGGACTAGTCCTACAATTTGTTCTCATCTATCCTACAACATACAACTTCTTCAAATTGAAAGGAGATTAAGATTGTATATTTCTGAAGAATGATGTTGTTTATACCACTTGAGATATCTATGATAGATGAGCTGCAAAGAACTGATGGATGCTTTATCCAAGTCAGATGGGCGAATACTGGTTAGTTTTATCATGCATTGATATATGAGGAAGAAAAATCATTGTATCCAATGAAATCTGGATGCATTGAAGAAAGGGTAAAGTTTGAATACCACCATCCTATGAAGGCAGTTGCTCTCGATCCAGATTATGCAAGAAAGCCATCAAGGAGATTTTCTGTTGCGGGTCTTGCTGGTGAACTATTACTTAATGCAAAGGGATGGCTAGGGTTTCGTGATCAGGTTCTACACTCTGGAGAAGGTCCTATCCATGTAGTGAAGTGGATGAGCAGTATTTTAGCTTGGGCAAATGATATTGGTGTGAAAATTTATGACACTGCAAGTAACCAACACCATTACATTTATTGCACGACTAGATGATAGTCCCTGTGCAGAGATTTTACAACCTCATCTAGTTTGGCAAGATGAGACACTTTTGGGGGACATCTGTGAAAATTGTAGCTATCCGTTCCAAACTACATGGAGGAACAAATGTAACAAATAGGAAGTATGTATCATATACTAGTGCAAAACATGTGGCTATTGTGGCTACATTTCAGACTACTTATTTCATTTCTAGACTTGCACCATATGGAGATGCTCTAGTTATTCTAGCTTATATACCCGATAGGCTGGAAGATGGAGAAAATGAAATTGGAAACACTGTACCATCATGGCAGGGTTCCTTCCTAGTTTAAAAAGTGACGATCTCTTAGAATAATTTGTTTTATTACCTCCCCCTTATAGCTTAAAGATATATTAGTAACTTTTTGAAATGTAATCAAAGAAGAAAACCAAAAAGAGATTTTTAACAGGAAACAAAAAGAAAGGCAATTAATATAAATTAGTTTCCCAAGAAATAGTTACGAGGAAAGAAAGGCTTTATTTTTCCAATTATGATTGTCTTTCAAGGAGTTGTTATGGGAGGAGAGGAGTTTTCTTTATAACTAACTTTTCAAGGAACCATTACAGGAGGGTGAATAAGAACCTTTAAAAACTCATCGGAGGTTCATTGTAAAAGGGATTCCGACATTTTTATCTTTTCTGCCCTATGTAAAGAGGAGGATTGTATGTAAAGGAAAATAGTAGACTTGGAGTTGCTATTATGTTTTCAATAAAGAGTTGTTCCTATGTTCGCAATTTCTTTGAGATTGGTTTTTCTTATGTTAAATCAATTCTCCCCATATTAGTTATTCCTTTTGATAGTTCTTGTTGTGCAAGTTTTGAGAGATTGTGTGCTCTGATTCATTTCTTTTTCTTCTTTCTGGAGAGATTTAGTTGTATCCTTATGTGTGCTGTCAGATTTCTCTTTTTCTCTTCCTCTCTCTTTTCTTTCTTTCTGCTGCCTTTACTGCTTTTTGGTCAAAAGCATATATGATTCTCATTCATTGTATATCATTAGAAGGTAGTTGTGCCTTGTAAAATAAGCAGAGAGTCATTGCAAAATATAATTGCAATCGACTCAACTGTTGGTTCAGTTGTCATCTGTTTGGACGAGAGAATATAGAGTTAGGTGACAAAATTTGTACACCAATAGGGTATTAGAAAAAATTATATATTTGAAAACTAGAAACAAAATCCTACATTTCTTATTTTTACATCATCTTAATATTTTATGTGCAAGTGCTTCAAATTTTTACTACAAGTATGACAAAATTTTAAAAACAAGAAAAATACTTCCACTTTTTGGCCAAAAAGTGTACTCGTCTTCTTGCACTTACCTTGACAAACCCCGAATTTGGGCATAGAACAAAAAGGTTGTCAATTATGGTGTAACAGATGTTAAGAATGTTCAAAATGTACAAGCACCTACACCATCTCAAACCCAAACCAACAACAACAACATAAACATACCTAAGGGCCAACCTGAACAAAGCTCTGTGCCTAGACAAAAATTCACCCCATTGGAGGAACCAATAGAATCCGTTTTGCACAAGTTTGTCCAAGCAAACCTAATCAAGCTTCCTATTGTTAGGCCCTATGATGAGAACCAATTTAAGCCCTCATGGTTCAAAGAAAATGCTTATTGTGAATACCATAGGGTTTGATGATTCTGAAATCTGCAGATTGCCAAACCCTAAAAGTATGTCAGTCTTTATGATCAGGTTCAACAACTCATTTGGCCAACTGACAGAATCAACCAAGATGGTTGGAATTCCCTGCCCTTTAGGCTCTGCTTCGCCTAAGTGGGTATTACCTTATGTTCACCAATGAATAATTACTCTTCAAACTGGTTGGTGAATTTGGAGTAGATTATGGAGTTTATGCAATTTTGTCAATTAAATCATCCAATTTTATGTAGAGGCAAATTGGATAGGAGAAGACAGACAAGAAAGACAAGGTTCTCTTTCACTCAAAAGCCCAAAATCAAAGGTCTTTACACAAAAGTGGGAAGAACAGAAATAAACTCATGGATCATCATGGAAAGGTTGGTTTGGGATGTTAGGGGACCCATTCCATCCATTGGCTAAGGTAGACTAGAATCAGGATTGGTACTTCCTTCACAAACCCCAAAAATGGCTTGTAGCCCTAAAAAATGACAATAGTCCTAATAACTCTTGACTCAGACCTTCAAATGCAAATCTTAGATAATCAATAGATACCCATTATGGCCCCCTATCACATATCCCAAATTGGGTATGGGTTGTTTTGGACGGAATACCTCAACCAATAACCCCTCTCTATGACCTAGAGCCCCAATTAGGCCAAAATTACAAAGAGACTACTATGGAATGCAAGCCCAAAACTCAACCAAGGGTTTGAACATTTATAATGCATGCCAAAACAAAGGATTTTGTGGGTTTTAGACTTCTACTCTCTGCTGTTCCAATAAATATCTCTTAGGTTCCTCCAAATGGCTTAATACATGGTTTTAATTATTAAGTCTTTTTCTAATAAATCTTGCACAAACCAATTCTCCCACTCCTGCAAACAGTCAAAGAATTTTAAATACACATGGACACATCCATCCCACTAGCGTTATGGTCTTGAAAGACAGTGGGATGGTTATTCTTCCATCGTTGGAGCAAAACCCTTGTTTAGGTTTTTATAAGACAGTTTTTAAAGAAAACCTTATAACTCCCTCCAAACTTAATGTCCCAACTCCAAACTAGGCTCAAATCAAAGGTGGTTTAATGTACTATCAAATAATAACACCATGGGCAGATGACTGTTCCATACTTGTGTATAGTACGGCCTGGAACAGCAAAAAAAACTCAGAAAATGCAGATTTGCAACAACACATTTTTAGGAAAATAGTCATAACTCCCTCTATACATAGTGTGGAGACCTCTAACTAGACTCAAATGAAAGGTAAGACACAGGGATTTCCAAAAAGTCCAACCTCACCTTCTAATTCATCTGTATACGAAAGTTATGAATTTTATAGCAGCAAAAATGCAAAAAATTCTAGAAATCACAGTGTTTGTTTGTATTTCTTGATCACCAACTCCAACTACTGCCTTGCCTCGACCCTTGGGAGGCATTTTAAGCATGTCATTACAGTTCCAACTATCTCCAACTACTTTTCAAGAGGGTGACCGTTGGTTTTTTATAGTTTTGCCCTTTGTTTGCTTTACAGTTTGTAAAAGTTACCAAACAACTTTGCACATTTTGACAATATTGAAGGCTACAAGAGCCCAACTATGTTCAAAGGGCCACAAACACCATAGAAACACTTAAGGAGACTCAAACAACCTTATTACATCCATTGGATCCATCCTTGGTTACATTTTCACCATGTGACAACAATATGACAACATTGACAAAAACATGGCATTTTGGACAAATGCCTACAAAATGGATCCAAACTTATTACAAACACTTAGGAAATGGTCCATTGGACCTTATTACATCAAATATGGTCTCATAAGACCTTATTCACTACAAAAACTCAAAAACCTCAACTTAACACCATTTTGGCCTCATGGTGGCCACCTTGTGTTAGGTGCTCTTGCACCACAATTTAACCTTATTCAAATTGGCATATGATTTGAAAAAGGTTATTTTTATCTATACTACACACTACTCCTACTTCTACAAAAGAAAATTAAAATTGGATTTTGAGATATTATACAAGGAAATGATTTTGGAAAAGAATTGATCGGTGCCTTTCCTAGGTAACAGAGTCTAATCATAGGTAGATTTGTGTTTTCCTTCTAGTTATAACTAGAATTACTAGGCATGATATTGTCTATGACTAGCATAAACATGCAAGATTGTTTTTATCTGGTTCTACTTAGTTATTCAACTTGGATCCTCCAAATTACAGTGACCTATTCAATGGAATTTAATTCCTACTTGAGGAAACCCTATCAGACAAATCACACAAAAAATTAAGTATGTTTTCAAAAACTAGACATACTTGATATGCTAATTCAAATAATAAGGAAAAGACAAAATGGAGACAACCAGATAGAATATATCAATAACATTCACCAAGCAATTGAGAACTAGATTTCAGGCACCAGAGAAATGTAGTTTGCTTTTATTGATATGCTTCAGAGAACAAGCCTTTACAATGTCTCTTTCCAAAATCAACTTCCGAAAGAGATTTTCCCAAGGTCTTGGTTTCCTTCTTATAAGGACGAAGGAAGCAACAAGCTTCAGATCTTTCACATTCAAAATTGACTTTTCATATTCCCACCCCTTGGTGTGATATGTTACAATATTTACTTTTTGACAAGTCTTAATAAGACTGCCAAATATTCAAATACATTTTGAAAAGCATAAAAAAACAAGAAACAGACAAAAGGAGGATGTCCAAGGTTTGCTGATGAAGACTTGGTGCATGAAGACGCCAGCTTGATGCTCACTCAGCTCCACTGCTTGCTTGGCCTGCTCAATCTTCTGTTGAAAGATATTGTTGTTCCCATTGATACATGGTGTAATCTTTGGGTCATTTGTACTCTTGAATTTGAAGCAGATTAGCTTGATGATCCTTCCATCTTTTGTTGAGGAGACCTCTACTATCAGAGATGAACTTTGCATAACCAGTCTCCAATGCAATTATTCTATCCAATATCAAATTGAAACTGTGAACATCCAATTCTTCATCCTTTTGCAAGTGTTCAACAATTCGAGAGACCATTTGATTGCATTCCTCCTTCCATTTCTCAAGACTCTTGAGCTGCTTATCTTCTTGAAGAATGCCTAGAATGAATTGATGTTTGAAGGTTCCAAAAGACTCCATCTTTGATTTCATTTTCTGGCTCTCTCTTGAAACATAATGGAGCTCTTCAATGATCAGTTTGACGATTTTCTCTATTGGCTTCAGGGTAACAAGGGCATTTATATTTCTTTACAATAATTTGCACAGAGTGATAAGTGTGGTGAACTGGCTGTCATTTCTTTTGCAAAGGGTCAAGTATGGGAACATTAGCATTCATCTGCTCTATTCCCTGAGACAAAGAAGAATAATAATTGTGTACATCCTCAATCTTGTCCAACACTAGTTTGACCCTATATTCCAGAATCTTTTCAATTATACCAAAAATCTTTGACTTGGTCTCTTGCTTGGTGGCCTCATTTGTTTGTTTCAACTTCTCAATCTCATTTTCAAGATTCTTTTTAATGGCATTCAATTGTTCAACAGGAAAAATATTGTAACCAGTTTCTTGTGGCACAGGGGGCTGATAAGGTACAATTACCTTGCTCTGAGAAAAATCAATGCCCTTCAATTACTGCTTTAGCTTTACATTCTCTGGATACAATTTATTGATTTCATCATTCATTTCAATTTGATTTTTCTCATACTCATTCATTTTGAGTTGTATATTTTCATAGCAACGTGTGTGAACATAGCAGAGTGCATAGTTAGTGTGGCTGCTTCAAGGACTGATGTATCGTTTAGTGTCTTGACCATTGTTGTTCCTCTCAACTCCTGGCTCACATCTAGCAACCTTGGCGTGTTTGTACTCTTTTGAGTGGCCCATAATGCTAGTCTCAATTTTTGGGTTATACCCAACACCACTCACACCATCCTCAAAATCAAATTTAGAAACCATCATTGGGTCATCCTGACTTCTTACTTGATCCAACAAAAACATTTTCTTCAACTCCATGCCAGGGATGATCAACATGTTGCTTTTCAGAACCATCTATCTAGCCTCTTCAGGATTGACATTTATTTCATCAATTTTTATTTCTTTGAATGTTTGAGCAACAATTTGCTCATGCTGAGACTCATCTGTACCCATTTTATTTATTTCAACCTTTTCCTCAAATTCTCTCTTCATCTTTAACCAAAAATCCTTGAATTTTAGGGTATTGATGAAATCATCATCATCCATGAATCTTAAAGAAGCAACAATTCTTTCATCTTCATGCATTTCAGGCTCACCTTGTGCCTGTTCATCCATCCTTGCCTCAGGTTTATGTGCTTTTGTATCATGAGCAAGAAGGGGCTGGTCAACCTCTTCACCTTCTCCCATGTGCCTTAAGATACTTGCCACTTCATCAGTATCACCTACTCCTTCAATTATCTCATATGGCACCAATGGAGGCATATCATCAACTTTTTGTTTCTTGGCTCTAGGTTGTTCTGGAGATAGAGGATCTTGTACTGACATGGCATCAGGAGCAGGTTCTGCAATCATAACTCCAAGTGACCTCTTCACTAGGAGCTTAGCAACATTTGTAGGTTGGCCCTCTGCTTTGCCATATATTCTTTCCAAATTATCAATGATCAAGTTTATTCTTTTCAATGGGTCCTTTTCTTCAACAAAAAATCCAAGAAAATTAGGGTTATCTTTCTTTTTGCCATCCTCAATCTCCTTTAGAATTTCCCATTTTCTTTTTTTGTCATACACTTCCTTTGGAGTGATGCAATTTCTGATCACATCCTCATCAAAGTTGATTTGATGGGATATCCCAACCCTAGTGAGAATTATTTGCCTTACAAAATTTATGTGGCCTTCTGGTTCACAGACCCTCTCTGTTTCTAATTTCAAAGAATATTTTGTTTTCAAGTATGCTTACAAAAGGTATCTGAACCAACTGACAATTCACCAAAGATAGTCAAATCAAGCAAGAATGTGCCCTTCTTCTATTTTTTCATCACATCCCTTTCTATCCAAATCATTTGCCACATGAACTCCAAGAAAGCTAGTCTATCAGGCACAAATTTGGGTAGAGCATGAGGTGGTTGGGTACACCCATAAACTCTAATTATTGTATGATCAGGAAGAAAAAGCCAACCAACAAAATTGTGCATATGGGCTTGCTCTGGCTTCAAAGCAAGAGGCCTCAATACTTCTAAGATTCCTCTTGACAATCTAGGTGAAAGGTATCCCAGTGAAGCCATTATTCTTACTGCAAAATCATCATGAAACACTATGTAATTACAGTTCTTGCAATTGTTGTCCCAAATGTAGCACCGGCACTGCACAGGCAGTCTTTGCCCTCTTTGATCTATCGTGCTTAAATCCATCCTTCTGGTCCACCACCTATTTTGATACAATATCAGATGGCACAATAAAGAATAATGTTTGAAAATCATGGGGGTTATGTTTTCCCTTAATTAGAGCAGTCCATCATGCAACTTCTTCTCAATAAAAGATGCAAACTCATATTCATCATTGACCTCAAGGTTCTGAATCCTGAGCATCAACACCCAATACTTGGTACAGAGCAAAGTAGGTCCTCTTGAAGTATACTACAAAGTCATCCACTGAGAACGGCTACACAACTGTAGATGGAACAGACATCCTTCTATTGTTCACCCCATTCCTCATATATAGTGGAAGCTCATCACTCCTATGAGTCTTCCTCAACCTAGTGTAATCTTCCTCACTCTTTTGGAGGTCAACTTTTGTGAGAGTCTGTTTGTTGAGCATGAAACAATCAATGATTGAAGCTCTATCCACAACCACCAAGGGTGACTCATTTGGTAGTATAATTGTCCTTGTTGCTGCATGATAGTGTTGTGACAGCACTTTGACCAATTTAACATCTACAAATACATTTGGTAAAACTAGTTTGGCCAAATCAAGTTTCCACGGGTTGGCAACATGACCTTGTCTGTCCTTCTTCTCACAAAAATACTAAAATAAGTTCCAGACTGAAAAGGGAACTATGGCATCACGACAACCTTGTGCCTTGTCTTTGAACATCTTTTTATAGCCCTTGTCAACTGAATTGGGCAAGACATCCAACAAAGATTGGAGAGGTTTATTTTTCTCCTTGGGAGCAGAAGATTCCCTTTTTGCTTACAGACTCGGCCTTTTTGGGTGCCATTGTGTAAACTATAGTGAACTAGGGTTTTGAGTGACTTCTTGAAATACTGAGCTACTTGAAAACCAAATTACATGCACACTGTATCAACTTTGACAGAAGGATGAGAAAAATGCACTTACCTAGTCAAGAGAACTTGCAAATCACACTCCAGAGTTTAAATTTCTTGCTTCTGAATGCTCCTGAACTTGTTTGAATGAGAAAAATGAAATGGAATTTCAAGTTTTATCAATGCTAGCATTGGTCACCTTGCCATTACTCTGTGCGTGCCAAGAGATTGACAAATCTTAGTATTCATATCACTTCAAATGTAGGCTATTGATTTAAACAGATCCAAGGGCTGGGAGAACTCGACAAGATTTACAGTCATTTCCATCGATTATCGCACTCCCACTGGCATAAATAATGACCTTCGCAGGGCGGCGAGGTATTTACTTCAACATTTGATGCTTACCGCAACACCGTGAACCTTGTTGAACTTCATCCGGGACCGCGGTGACATTTGATAGTTGTCTCTTATCATTTACCATTTACCGCTATCCCGCAAGCCTTGTGAAGTTACTGCTGTGGGATGGCGAGACAACAAACCTACCTTTTAGCTCTTACTGCTTTACTACAAACCTTTCATTTGAGTGTTGCAACGCTGCAGTGCCTTTTTTACTACTGACTTATCCTTTACCATGATACCGCAAGTCAATATCTTAACTGCCGCGGGGTTCCGATATACATCATATATTACTTGGAACTTTATACCGCAAGCCCGCAAGTCCATCCTGAAACTGCCGCAAGGATGTGGTGAATGTTAGACTTGTTTATATTCTCACCACTATCCCGCAAGTAGGCCTATCTCCTACTGCTGTAATGCGGTAACTAAACATTTGTTTCCTTTGACCCCCGCACACCCACAAAGGGCTATTAGGGTATGCTGCTGGATTGCAGTAATGCACAAAAAGACTTATGTGGACAAAAATGCAAAGGTTTCTCATATGCATGTGACATGAAATGCTTATGAAGGATTATCAAAGGGCTTTTGGTATGATTACAAAAAGAATACAGACCCCCTAGGATGGATTAGTGGAAATGAAATTTGTGAAATTAGACGGGACCAAGTGAATTTTAAACAGTCCTAATAGGGTCAAGGGCCATAAAACATCCAATTGTATGAGATAGAAGAATTGCATACAAAGACCTTATCGATAGAGATGAAATTGTTGTTAATGATTCTTCTAATCAATCACCTAATGAAGACCTAGGTGCTTACAAATATCCTCTTCCTGATCATGGTAAAGGGAAGTCTTCCAATCCAAATAATACCAATAATGTTAATGTGTCTTCTTCTTATGACTCCATTGTGGGCCGTACAAAAGAATTGGGATATTCTGATGATGTTCTAGATTCTCATAAAAGTGTCACAATAAAAGGATATGATGACACCGAGCATCAATCGGAAGGAATAATCAAGCAACCTATTCAAGTGGGACATATGATTTTGGAAATCAAATGTCAAGTCCTCGACCTTGACCTCCCATATAACATTCGCCTTGGTCGCCCATAGATTCATGACATGCAAGCCATTCCATCTACTTTCCATCAATGTCTCAAATTTCCCCACAATGGGATTGAAGTCACCATATATGTTGATCCCTGCCCCTTCCAATATTGCAAATTATTGGAAGGCCCATACAAAAACTTTAATCGATGTCCCATCAACGATGTTGTCAAACCATCCCCATCTTATGCCGACCCATCCAAACTTGCATCATCATCCAACTCACAATCCTCCATCCCCAAGGTCAAGGTCAAAGTGAGCGACACAAGTTGTGGTGAGTATAACCTACATGGCGCCTTTTATATAGGGCAACTTCCACCTTTTCCCAAATCATATGGGAAGCTGAAACCTTCTGACTTGGTGGCCAGAGTGGTCATAAAAGGTAAATTTGAACGAAGGCATTTTATGGATCAAGATGTTTTTGAGGACATATCATCATGGCTCTTTAAAGACGAAGCAGAAAAGTTTATCTCCTTACCTCTCAAAATATATGGCAAAGGTCTTCGCATCATCGAAAACATGGGTTACAAAGGTCATGGAAGATTGGGACTACATGAACAAGGTACTATTGAACCCATAAAAGTAACACAAAAGTATCTCACCAAGGCCTTGGGTTTAGAACACCTGATCCTGTATCTTCAGAACTCGAATGTATACTCAATCAGGTAGCCAAAGCCTTTCCCATCATTAAGAGCACCAATGTAGGGAGCTACGAAGACTCCTTCAAGCATATCATCGACCTCTTTCAATAAGTGTCCATTTGTACTATATACAACCTCTCATCCACTCCATCCACATTCAACGATCTTCCCCTTGTCTATCCCCAGCTAATAGATTAGGACCAACAAGGGCCTCTCGTCCTCGATACCGTCCAAAATGACAAGGCCATTACAAAACTAATGGGACTAAAAGAACACATACCCTTGGGAGATCATAAAGAAAGGTATGCCATTGAGTTAGACACAACCGTGTACTTTGGGGAGACCACCAAGTTCCTTAGTTGCAAAAAGGAAAATATAAAAAGAATAACATCCCTTAGTGAAAACCACAATGTGGCACTTTCCTATGATAAAAAATGTAAAAATAAAAGACATATCCTCTGATGAAAACCTCTTCGAGGCACTAGAGGATGAGGAACTTGACCTTCTCGATGTACCAAAATATTACTAAGAGAAATTTGAAACCTTGGTTGAAGAAGCGCAAGAATTTAATGTGGGAACCGAAGACACACCCAAAATCACTTTCATGGTAGCATCATTGACCCCATCAGAGGAGATAGACTTCTCGGCATTCTTCAAAGAAAGAGAAAAAAATTTCGCTTCGTCTTATGCTCACATGCCTGGTTTGGATCCGTCACTAATAGTACATTATCTCACAGTTTATCTTGATACCAAACAAGTAAAACAAAAGCTTAGAAAAATGCACCCTCAAATAGCACTTCTAGTCAAAGTTGAGCTTCAAAAACTACTAGAAGTTAGATTTATTCGCCCCACTAATTATCCTGAATGGGTGTCCAATATTGTTCCAGTAGCAAAGGTCATTAGGCGCATTCATGTTTGTACAAATTTCTGTGATCTTAACAAAGCATGTCCTAAAAATGATTTCCCATTGCCAAACATTGACATTATAGTAGACCTAACTACTGGACACAAGATGTTATCTGTCATGGATGGTTTTTCCGGGTATAATCAAATTTGAATCCCCGAGGAAGATCAACACAAGACCACTTTCATATGTGCTTGGGGTACCTACTATTGGCAGGGCATGCCTTTTGGCCTTAAAAATGTCGAGGCTACCTATCAACGTGCCATGACAGTCATTTTCCATGATATGCTACACAAAACTATGGAGGATTACGCTGATGACCTCCTATTTGAGCAAACATCTTTGATCACCTAGAAGAATATCAGGTGTGCCTTAATTCCAAAAAGTGGCTTCGAGGTTACTTTGGGGAAACTCTTGGGTTACATAGTATCTAGACGAGGCATTGAAGTGGATCCAACAAAAGTCAAAGCTATAGTAGAAATGCCTCCACCAAAAAAATTGAAGCAGTTGCATACACTCCAGGGCAAACTCCAATCCATAAGATGCTTCATAGCACAATTAGCAGATAAATGCCATCCATTTTAGCATCTCCTTCATAAGAATGTGGCATTCAAGTGGGATTCCAATTGCCAAAAATATTTTTAGCGTCACCTCCTGTATTGATGCCACCTATTACAGGATAGCCCCTGTTATTGTATATCTCCACCACTTCAGGAGCACTAGGAGCACTATTGGCACAACATGACAATACTGGAAAAGAAAGAGCCATATATTACATTAGTCATACTCTAGTAGGTTATGAGATTAACTACACACCAATTGAGCGAGCATGCTTGGTTGTCATCTTTAGTTCACAAAAACTCTGACACTACATGCTCAATCATAAAACCAAGCTCATTTCCAAGATTGACCCACTTAAGTACCTCTTGTCCAAGGCTATTCTCATAGGCTGCATGGATAAATGGGTCATGATCTTAAGTGAATTTGACATTGAATACGTGGATTGTAAATCCATCAAGGGACAGGTGATAGCTGATCAACTAGCAAATGCGCCTATACTAGCCGATCACCCCCTTATCTTAGAATTTCTAGATGAAGCTATTTTTCCTCACACCTCCCACAACCTAGAAAATGTACTTTGATGGATCCTACACACATCATGGTTTAGGGGTTGGAATTCTATTTGTCACTCCACAAGGGGACTGTATTCCAAAATCTTACAGGATAGCATTTTCGTGCACCAACAACATCACAGAATATGAAGCTCTCGTCATTGGGTTGAACATGGTCATATCATGGAAAATCATTGAATTGCATGTTTATGGAGATTCACAACTAGTCATCAAACAAGCTAACGATGAATACCAAACAAAAGATGACAAGCTGCTTCCATATAAGAAAATGGTAGATGATTTCAAGAAATACTTTTTAGGCATCCAATTTGACAATTACCTAGACTGAATAACAAATCTATAGATGCCATGGCTACCATTGGATCTCTCCTAGTCATGCCGCAAAACAACCATCAGTGTGATTTTTTTTGGTAGAACAGTTGCTTATCCCTACTTATGATGTACCTACTAATGAGTTGGTATGTGAGATTGTTGGTCCCAACTCCCCCTAGTATCAGGATGTCTACACTTACCTTCGTGATAACACCCTTCCATCCAACCAATGCCGCACATTCATTCGTTGATCCTTGTCACGTCTCAAATTTTGATACGATCTAGAATTACTTTATATGGAAATATTTCATGAATAATAATATATGGTTAGATGAATAATTTGTCATTTTGAAAGATGAATGATTATTTTAAATATGAAATGAAATGAATGTTATATTCATGTTATTAATTTTAATGCTTCAGCTATTGGGTTACTAACCTATTAATGTGAAATTGAGTTTATCATGAGTTCTAGGTTGTCGAAGACAAGGGTGTGGTTGAGGTAAAGGAGGTTAGCAGCTTGGAAGGGTTAAGATGGAGGGATATCTCACACACACTTCACAATAGAGTTATGTAGTTGCATTTGATTGCATATTAAATGATCTTATATTATAGTTTAGTTTAATTGCATTATTTTATTGTGTTTAGTTAGATTATTTAGTTAATTGTTATTGATATTATGTGTGCATAAAAAATAGATTAAATGATTTACTTATTTATTTGATTTTATTTGAAGAATGAAAATATATATTTGCATTTGTTTTATAGAAAGTGAGATAATCATGCTAACTATTTTAATATTGTTTTTGATAAAATTAGTGAATAGAATTAGAAAATAAAATCAAGTTTTTATTAGAAACAAAACATAAAAGAAAGGAAACAAGAAGACAATAAAACAGTAGAGAATTTGAAAAGACAACTATTTTTTTAGAAAATAAAGCTCAAAGGAAAGCAAAATAAATTGGGAAGAAAATAATAAAACCCATTCTTGCACGGGAAAAAAGATCATTCTTCTCTACTTGCATTCTCAAGATTTATTCTTCTCATCTCTGAAATTGAATACAAAACAAATGATTTATAAAAGGATTTTTGGGCAAAAGGAAGAACGATTCAGATCTGAGGACCTTCTGGTAGATTGTGGATTTCAAGCATTTGATTTAGAAAAAAAAAAAAGATCTCCAGGTTCTTGTTTAAATCTTGGATCTTACTGTAGTTGTGTGTGTGTGGATATTTTCATATGTGCAAAAACCATGATCTTTCTGTCTAAATATTTATGTATATAAATTTATATACCACTGGTTGTGGAAGCGTGAAAAGAATGTTTTGTTTTGATATATACAGAATACTGTATATATACATATACATACATATATATATATATATGTATATATAAATATATATATATGTAATAAGATTGAAATATATATATATTTTGGAACGATTGTCAAACAAAATGGTTCGACTGCATTTAAATTATCAGAGCAGACTCTTTGAATATCGAAATAAGTTTAAGTTTTAGATGGCATTGTGACCGCTATTTAGAGAAAGTGGCACGGGTACCACCAAATGGTGCCGCAGTGCTTAGGCACTGCGACCCCATTTGGGGGCATCGGCCCCTTTTTTTTTTTCCATTATCTAAATTCAAAATTGTATTGTTTGTTTCTTCTTTGCAAAGTATGAAATCTCAAACTTGGAAGCGTTGAATGCGATTTGGTATGAGTTTTATTCACTGGTATGTCTGCGTATAGTGTCGACAGTATTTCGGCTATCATTTCATTTGATTATATATATATATGAATTTGCTTCTCCCTCTGCGAATATAAATGTTGACTATAAATCTATCTTCTGGGAAATAAATGGACTATGTTTGCCTTCGATTATATATATAATTCGAATCTTTATCTGTGTTGCTGGAAAAATGTTATTCTGTGACAGCACTATAGTGCTGAGTGGAGTTTAATTTGTTAATTTGGTTTATATAAATACTTATATATATATATATATATATATATATATATATCGGATTTATAGTACTATAGCAAAAGAAATATTCTTTCTATTTTATATTTACACTGTTGAAAATGATTTATATGAACTTTTGGATTATTGAATTTCTTGGTAAATGTTACATTGAGATTATTTTTGACAAAACTAGCAATATATATCAGAAAGATTGCTTATGATAGAATTTCATTGTATTAAACTAATAGATTCATTACATCTAGAATAACATGACATGAAAAATGAATAAAAATAGGGGAAAATAGTAAACTTGTCAACAGGGAAACTAGTGAAATCAACTGAATAACGGAAATAGTGTTTGATTACGAAATGGATACTTATGACTATGGAAAAACCAAACTTAGAAAACTATGTTTGTGTGTTTTGGTAAAGTATGAACTTTCGGCACAAGATGCCAAATGTGGGCTCCCAGAGACAATAGTTTTACTTTTTCTAAAACTATCATTTTATTTATTTGCTTGGCCAAGCTATTGTACCATTGAAATAGATGGATTGTTTAAAAGCCTAGAACTATGTTATATTTGTCTCTGCCACATCCTGCTTGCAAGAGTTTGTCATTCTAGGATTAGGATGCATACAGGCAACAAGCACGCATCAAGTGATTCCCTCCTGCTTACACCATTCCAGGTTGCTTTCTTTGAGTTAGGAAGAAACTCGGGGAAATCCAATACTTCGTGGTTGGGTGGAAAAAGTGCCTCAACCACTCTCTTGGTCTCGGCTTGTAGATGATCGGTGGATCGAGGCGGTTGAGATCAGATATTATTATGATATATGGATGTTTGCTTCATTGCACTCTTTTGTATGGCTAGTATAGCCAAGTTGTTCATGCAATTTTTTTTATTTATATATTGATGTATGATCTTTACTTGTAACATTGAAATAGATGTTTGGTAACACCAGATTGGTGTATGTAATGGCAATGTAACACTTCATAGTGTATGGATAATTTATACTTCATTCTATGGAATCATGCTATTTTATAAAGGTATGGATAATTTGGAAACTTTAAATGTTTTATTTTTCCATTTATGGAATAAGCTTTGCTTTTTGGAATTCTATGTTTAGTTGGTAAATTTCCGCACCTAACATTCTATGTTCTCTTCTTCATCTAACATCATTCCCCCCCCCCCACTAACCCCATCCCATCTAATGAATTTTCCCCTCCCATTCTAACTTGTTTCACCTATCCACCTAACTCTCCCATTCTCTAATTTTCATCCGTCCCTCTAATTCTCATCCTAAAATTTCCATTTTCCCCCTAGCTAGATCAACAAAATCGACTTGGTAGTATCATGACCAAACATTTTTCCACTCCTCTCCATCATCCTGTCATCACAATAAGCATTAGCCATATCATTATCCATATCTATTTTTCATCATAAGAATATCCATATAATCATTATCCCTATCCATAATAACATCATCTACCTATGCATCTATATCATCATAATAACATCCATGCATATTCATATCATCAAGACATTATGTCATTCCATTTACATATACATCTATCATAATACATATCATATACATCTAACATAGCATTGCATTTATGTATCTATCCATACATGTCATTACATAACCACTATATCATGGATTATTAAAAAACCAAATATGTTTCCATCATCATCAGATCATCTTAATCATACCATCATACTAACATCATCATCATAACCCATAAACATATATGCATATACCATACATACTAACATAAAAACATAAGCAACATCATTCATAAAGCATAACATCATCATAAACGCGGCCGAAACATGTCATCTCATATATATCTCTCAAAAAATGGTCATGATACATCAATGTATGTACATAAAGGGCTCTGAAGAGCAATCAAAATGCATATAGCACGTAGGCATCGATACATATCATCATAAGATCGAGCTAGAGCTCCCCTCTCCTTAAGGTGTTGGCAATGGTGGTGTTGGAGCTAATGGACCCTGTGGTGGTGGCAGTCGCTGAGGTGGAGGCCCCATGACTGAAGCCCCTGATCTCCCTGACCTAGTAGACTCTAAGTGGCTTCATGTTACAAAACTGGGTTGTTGCTAATCTGTTGGCACCACAGCATAATACAAGCCACGGTAATACTCTGCCTCCCATGTCAGCCAGGTAATATCTTGTTGTGCCTGTGATAATTGTGCTAACACATGCATCATAGGGGCATCTCCACCTAGTGTACACAGGCAGTGTCCTGCTCCTATCTATATCTAGCCACCTGGGCATCTCCCCTCTATTTGGCAGCTATCACCTAATCCCGCTTTGTAGTAAGACATGCAATCTCCCCATCATCCCCTCCTGGTACATGTGGTTGTTACTGCACTTGCGCCTGTAAAGTTGTCAACAAACCCTGAACCCTCTACACCTCTGCCATAGCATTATATCTCTCTGTAATCACCTGTGCATGGAGACCTTGCACTCGCTCTAGCTCCTTTCGTAAGCTATCACGTTCTTCCAGCACAGTCTCTATATCCTCCTCCATAATCTCTACATCTACATCAAGCATTTGCCTCCATCTGTAGACCATCTCCCTCGTCTCCCTGTCCCCCTACTCCATCTCCTCCAGCATCCATTCGACATCTCACGCGTCTCCCCTCAAGCGCAGCCTCTGCAACCTACAATGCCTACCCTCCTAGAATCATCAACCAAACTGGACGATGTCGCCCACCATACATCATAATCGAGTGTAGTACCTGCATCTTCTATATCTGTGTAGACACCCAAAAATGACAAGGCCTTCACCACCATTTTCTGGCATCTCCCTAACATCCCTTTCACGCTAACTTAGCCCCCTTCACCATTTAAATTAATTAAATAAATTATGTTATTTATTTAATTAATTTATCTAATTTCCATTATCTCCCATTCTGGATTAATTAATTAAATTTTATTTATTTAATTATCCCCTTTATCCATCACCATTTAAATTAATTAAATAAATCTTATTAATTAATTATCCCTTAGCCTAAATTAATTAATTAAATAAATTATGTTTATTTAATTAATTAAGCATTTACCTTTGTCAACCTTGGTTTATTAAATAAATTCAATTTACTTAATTAACTAACCCATCCCACTAATTTCCTACAACCATGGTTAATTAAATAAATCCTATCTAATTAATCCTAACCCCCATTTAATCCATTTCTCACAATTAATTAAATAATCCATATTATTTAATTAATTGTCCTTGCCACATGTCACTATCCTCATCATCCCACAAATAAAACAAATTTTAAATTCCCTCCTCAAAAAGCCAAAAAACAAAAGTCAACTCTTCCTTTCATCCTAGCCCTCCATTTCAAAACATGCCCTAAGAAGCAATCATATCCCTCCATTCCACCTCAAAATCCCATTTGACCACACAACCTCTCATTCTTATTGGCCCACAACACTACTTCATCTCAGCCCTCCATTTCAAACCCTCTATCTCAACCATTGATCTAATCCCAACCCAAAAGTCTATAAATAAGGCCTTTCTCTAGGCATTATTATCTCCATCCTTTTGTGCTCTAGACACATGTTGTCCAAATCCTTGCTCAAATTTTCCTCCACTACCATCTAGTTTATGTTGGTTTATAGTGAGCAATCCACATTCAATAGTTGTTGAGTATAGCTAGGTCTACAAATTGGGTGCACGCATTCCTCCACTTTATCAAGGAGAGTAGAATAGCTCAAGGATTTGAAGGTATTGTGCATTGGTTTGTTCACTTTTCATGTTTGCTCCCTGTTCTCTTCTATCATCTTCATTCTGGCACACCCGGTGGGACCATCACGCCCCTGAACTAATCTTTTTGTGGAAGAAATTCCATGCTTTGTGTGTGCAGGTTACAAGTCGTCACTTCCGTCTATGGATTAACGCTTTTGCTTGTAGGTTTAGCGCTTATGCCCGACGATTTAGCACTTTTGTTGAGTTCTACACTATCTGTCTTGCAGTTGCTATCCTTTAGCGTATATGTGTCTTCTATTGATGCATTTGATGCTTGTTTTAGCGCTTTTGTTGATTACAGTAACGCTTTTGCTTATATATGTTGGCATCTTTGTGTAGGGCTTTTCTGTCTCAAGTTTTAAGCAGTTTAAGGTTTTCTGTCAGACTAACAGTTGACCTGTAGCTTTTCTAACATTCTATTTGCAGAGACTAACCTATTGTTTGTAGGTTTTTAGGGGTTTTTAATTGATTTCTCCTAGCTAGTCTAGTATATTAACATCTCATGGTTTTTACTTATGCTTTCTATTTTCATTATTGAATCTGGAAGTCTCTATAGCTAACCTTGAAGCTTATCATTAATCTTGGCAACAATCTCATCTTTGTGTTGCAGAAAGTTTATCATTTTGCTAGTATTCTCAACCTCTGTGTTGGTCCAATGCCCTCGCCTTCAGATTCAACGCATTTGATCTCAGGTATAACTTTCTGGCTTTCAACGCTTCTATTTATTTGTTTAGCGCATTTGAGCTTTCTATTAGCACATTTATTGTCGGCTTTAGCGCTTTAGCATAGTCTGTCAACTCATTTGCTAGTCCCATTAGCGCTTTTGGTTGTTATCATTTAAATCTAAATCTATCTTGAATTTTTAGGACTAATCCAATCTGTATAGATGTTATCCGTTGGTCCAAGACATAATCTGAAACTACTGACTATTTTCTTGCAGCCCCACTATCAAAGATCATTGATTTTTTCACTAGAATAGGCACATTAATTAGCTTAGTGGGTTAAAGAACTTGTCTGTCATGTCTTTGGATTTTTGAAGGGACGTATGCTCTCCCCTCACACCCTTGGGTGATCTTGGGGATCAAAAGTCCTTTCATAATACTTTTTGTGTTATTTGTTAATCTTAGGGGTGCTATCTCATGTATGCTCTCCCCTTGAACTTCGTGCAAGCCTAAGGATCAAAAGTGAATAACATTCCTTCCCTTTAGGAGGCCTGCTTGGGATTTCATCCCCCCAAGGGACGACCTCAACCACGTGTTCTGGCGGGGTATATAAAGGGGGAGACTGAAAACTATACCTCAAGGAGTGAGCCATCGTCGTGCTTCAGGAAACCCCAAGACCCTCAATCCGTCGAGACTTGTGTGGTGAAGAGAAAAGAAGAGACCCTCCTAATCTCAATGTTTAAAGATGAGCCCTCTATTTATAAACTTGTGCCTCACTGTACACCTAGTGTATATCGAGGACTCCCTAGAAGCTAATAAAGCCTAAATAAGACCTTCAGTTGATTTCTTAGTGTGGTGTAGGGTTCAACTGCTCAAGCCCGAAGTTACTCACCATGTTCCTCATAAAGGGGATATAAAATTTTTCTTTGGGTAAGGTATCAAAACCTCCAAGGAAAAGGGATACTTGGTGCAACGCCTTTATCCCTAGCTATTTCCCCTAAAAGGTGTTCCTAGTTAGGTAGGAACATTGAAACATATTGAGTGTGGGCCTCCACTAAGAATCACATCCACTTGAATAATTTTAAGGTTTTTTCATGTGTTTAGCGTGTATTCTTGTTAGAAACCATTAAAAGTCATCAAGCCTTATTCCTGGAAAGTTCAAAAATCAACCATTGTGTCTATTGTTTGCTTAAATCTCTTGCCAAATCCGTGACACATTGAACAAGTTGCAAAATAGTGCATTTGCCTATAGTTTAACGCCTTAGCCTGAGCCTTTAGCACCTCTGATTTGTATCCCCGCACTTTTGGCATCTGCCTTAGCACTTTTGACCTGTTGTTTAGCACCTCTGATTTGTATCCCCGTGCTTTTGGCATCTGCCTTAACACTTCTAACCTACAATTTAGTGCCTCTGACATACATCTCAGCACTTTTAATCTACAGTATAGCACCTTTGTCCTCTGCCTTAGCGCTTCTGACCTGTTATTCGGTGCCTTTGACTGTCGTTTCCACGCCTTTGATTGGTCTGTCAGCGCTTTTGATCTATCCTTTAGCGCTTCGGACCTATTATTACAATGCCTTCGGCTATCATTTCAACGCCTTTGATTGGTCTATCAACGCTTTTAATCTGTCCTTTACATTATGCCTTTGAAATTACAATGGCATAATAAGTATAGCTTAGATCCTTCCTAACAGAGCATCCAAACAGAAATTTAAGGCATGTGTGTGCCAACAACAGAATTGATACAACGGTGCCTACAATTGATTTTAACAGTGTTTATAAACAATTGTAAGGAAGCCCACCCTTCAACTCAGATCCTGATGAAAAAACAATAATTTTTTTTTCAAGGCAATCCAGATTTTCACATAGGAAGTGACCAGACCATATGTTATACCAATCTCTGCTGAAAATATTTTGAGAACAGAAAAGTAAAAATTGAAAAGATAGGTAAAGCATGTAACAAAAGAATTGGTACATACTTGAAGTGCAGCATTGCGTTGAGAGCGGGACATATTTCCAGCATGTTCAATTGCATTATGCCTCTGAAATTACAATGGCATAATAAGTATAGCTTAGATCCTTCCTAATAGAGCATCCAAAAAGAAAATTAAGGCATGTGTTTGCCAACAACAAAATTGATACTAACGGTGCCTACAATTGATTTTAAAAGTGTTTATAAACAATTGTAAGGAAGCCCAACCTTCAACTCAGGTTCTGATGAAAAAATAATAAATTTTTTTTCAAGGCAATCCGGATTTTCACATAGGAAGTGATCTTGACTGAAGTGTGCCTAAAATAACAACACCAAAAGACTTCAAGTGATCCAACCTTAAAAATAATAAAGAACAAATTGAATAATGCGTTATGAACACGTCTCTCCAAGTTTGCATACTGATAGAACCTTACCTCTAAATCATTGTAATTTTGATAGTAATCATAGTGCTCAGGCTGTATTCTACAGCTTGGAATAATAATTCATATCAGAGCTTGTAAAGAATTGAACCCCAGGGATCATGTCTCACATTATCCAGAATTATTCTCACCTTTGGCATATGTGGCAAGTATAATGTTCTATTTGCATATGCATATAAAGTTCATTGTCTCCATAGAACCTTTTCGTGCAAAAATCACAGATTGGATGGCCCATAAAACCTCCTCTTTCGATTTCACTGCCATCCACTTCTGAATTGCCTTTTGATAAATGCCTATCTAGCTGTGCCCGGGTAAAAACTTTCTGTTCACTAATAAAGACCTGAGTTGGTTGTTGGGACAGGTAGCATACCACATTGGCAATTAGTTCATATCAGCATTACAGAAGACAATAACAATGCAACAAAAGCTACCTTATTAATTTTGACAGTTTCAAAATCAATAGGACCACCCTGTCTTGAGATATGGGATAAAAACCCGACTATTTAGTATAACCATGTCACTACAAAGGGTACTTGCTATCTTATACAGTAAAGTGGTAGAAACCAAAAAAGCACACAAGTCCTATTGGTCCATAGTCTCCAACTACCTTCAAGGTGTGGCAATTAGCCCATTGTAATAATAAAAATATATAAATATGCTGACAAATATCTGGCATTGGAATACCAGTGCTAAACTAAGAATAGACACCATTTACAAGAATCATCCCAAAAATAAAAACGTTGATGATTAGTTCACATATAGAAAAGCAAATGAAACCAATTACAGATATAAAAAATGATAAAACTAATGTAAATATTTCGATGCAATCACATAGAAAATATATAAATTGTAAAAAAGTAGTTTTTAGATCCTGCAATGCATTCAGGATAAATGGAAAGACAGGAAACTGAAGACTCTCTTATCCTCTCTTTTTAGTGAACTGCTCATGTGGGTCAAAAGATATCAGCTTAGTTCACCTTTCGGCCTTCCAGGCATAAGTTGCACATGTTAAGTTTATGAACATCACACAAGTGCCTCCTTAACTGATCTATGTGTTTGAACTCTCTATCTCGTTTCTGCAACTCATTTCCTGAATCTTTGGGTGCAGAAATTTTTTCACAAACACTGTAGCTCAACCTGCACATTGCTTTGATCACTTTGTAATGTTGCTTGTCATCAAAATACGCTTGAGTGTCCGAGTGAAACTAGTAATCACCAACTTTCCTCTCATTTGTACCAGCTGGCAGGGCAATGAAATCCTTTATTGACTTTGTGTAGTCTCCTAAAGGCTGTTCACATGCCATACAGCTCATGATTCATCATGACATTAACAGAACTTCAATTACTACTGCTACCATACATAGATTTTTGACGTTCATTCAGAAAAGGTAATATTCTACAGAGAATAGCAATGAATACATACCTTAGTTACAAAAACAGTAGGACACTATTGTTTGCAAATGCAACAACATTTGTCATCAAGAACAATCCGTAACCTTGCAGTGCATGTTGAGCATACTTCACTGTGGCCACATGGACCATATGCCAACCACTCAAGTGGTTCTGCACAAATAGCACAGCAGTCTTCCATTCCTTTCACGAGTGAGTTCTTAGCGGAATCCTGATAACCACCAATAAGTAATCCATTAATCATCCCCTTGTAACGCGTCAGGGACTAAACGGTATTTATATCAGAGGTAAACAAATATTAAAAAAACATACAATGTTTTCTACCCCTTTCAATTAGTCACTGGATTATCTTTTGACTTGGTGAGGCATACTTGTGGAGGGGTGTATCAAATATGTGTTTTAATTTGCAATTAATTAAAAAGGGCTTTTGTTTTTGATCAATTTAGAATTTTGCAAATCACAGATGTGGGCTGTCACTCCACAAATAATGATGGTCAAAGAGTCATTATTTATACACAATTCCCATTCAAATAGTAATGTAATGTTTTCTCTGTAGTAGTTATAATTCTCCAATACAGCAGAATGCAAATTGCATGTTGTAGGAAGTAAATAGCTCGTATACGTTACATCAATTTAACAAGGGGAAGAATCTCCTCTTGGGATCTTTTTTCAAGGGAGGAACTCTGTCCTCAAGACTTGGAAAACTTCCCGTGTACCTAAAAATGAGGGACTTAAGGGGATGGCATGCCATGCATATCTTAAGATGAAACTCCTGTGAGGCTACATGTATTTATTTCAGGGGAGAATATAGGATTTTAGAAGTCTTCCAAAGAACATTTCAGGAAGAAGCTTCCAGTTGTTCTAGAAAAGAACTTTCTAAGAGAAACTTCCAGCTGTTCTAGAAAAGAACATTTCATGATTTTAGAATCATCTAGAATGCCAGAAGCTTCCAGGCCTCAAAGCTTCTGTAGCTATATATATGTGATTAGAAAGAGCTGTTGGACAAGCATTTTGGATGTAATGCAAGTTAGATGAATATATATTTCTGAGTTATTTATTTCTATTTGCCCTGTTTTCTCTCTGTTTTGCTATTGCTGTTCTATTTTCATTATCTTGGGACTGTTTTTACATGGTATCAGAGCCTGGTTTAGCTAGATTTTTTTTAGGTTCAGCTAGAGATTCAGCTAAAGGTTCAATTGGAAATACAATGCTGGAGTGATTTGTTTGCAGGGCAAATATATTGCTGGAAGTGATTTGTCTACAGGGTTCATATTTTGCTAGAATAATATTTGTTTGAAGACTTATTTTTTGGCTAACATGGGCTCAACAAATGAAGTATTGCCAATATTTGATGGAAGTGGTTTTGCAGATTGGAAGATTGCAGTCAAAAATGATTTGAGGGAAAAGGCTCTATGGAGGATAGTGAACAAGGAAATTGGAGAACCCCAAAGTGAAAAAGAAAAGGAGCTATGGACATGCAAGTTAGAACAAGCTAGAGGTATTATTGGTAAAGCTTTAAGCCCCAATCTCAATAGAAGATTTGTTGATACTGATAATCCAATAGAGCTATGGGAGAGTTTAGAAAAAGATTATAAAGATGCAGATATTGCTAGCATGTTTAGCATAGAAGAAAAATTAGTGAATTTAGATCCTTCTGATTTTGAAAAAATGTATATTTTAATGAAGTTACATTTTTAAATGCTCAGCTGAAGAAAATAGGTGCTGAATATGCAAAAAAAGATTTTCAGTTGATTGCAATGGTTGAAAGTAAGCTTCCCTAGCCATACAAGGTATTTAAGGAATCAAGGAAAAGGATTCTCCAACTAACTCCCAATGCCCCCCAGCAAACTTTTGATCAATTTTGTAAGTCTATTTTAGATGAAGAGGTTCATCTTATTAAAGAAGGGCATATTAAGAAGAATCATGCATATGCAGCCAAGAGTAAATTTTCTAGATATGATGGAAAAAAGAATTGGAAAGGAAATTATAAATTTTGAAATAATGATGGTTCTAACCATTTTTCTAGAAATGATTCTGCAGAAAAGCAAGTTGGAAGGAAATCGATTATTTGCAAGTATTGTGGAGGTGAAAATCACATGGAGAAATTTTGTTTGAAGAAGAGGGAGAATGAAAGACAGCACTACAAGCCCAAGCAAGAAAGGTTCAAGGATGACAAGAAGGATAGGCATAGCTTCGTAGCCATCTCTCTAAAAAGGCAAGAGAAATCAAATAAGGAGGTAATTGCTAGACCTGAAAGTAGTGTTAAGGAGGGATACTTTGTTTCAGATTCTAATAAAGAATGGATTTTAGATTCAGGGGCATCATATCACATGACTGGGGATAGATCTTTGTTTATTGATTTTTATGAAGGGAAGAATTCAGATCAAGAAATTACTATTTGCAATAAAATGAGACTTCCAGTTTTAGGAACAGGCACTGTTAATGTAACGAATGGGTCTTTGAAAAATATTTTGCTGGTTGAAGGATTAGGAATGAATCTTATTTCAGTATATAAAATTGTTCAAGCTGGATATGAGTTTGTTGTTACCACTGATCAAGTTATTGTTAGAGATAGAAAAGACCCAAGCAATATAGTTGGTATTGGTAGAGTTGATCATAAAGAGAGTCTATTTAAATTTGTGGGGTTTGTTGATGATGAATATACACTCTCTCATGCTTTTATTGCTCAGGCTGATTATATGTCAAAACTTTGGCATGCTAGACTTGGACATATAAATTATAGAAAATTACAAGATATGGTTAGAATGGATATGGTTAGTGGATTGACAAAAATTTCAGCTTCTGAAGGTGTGTGTGAAGGATGTGTGTTAGGAAAACATCATTGAGATCCTTTTGATTCAGGGAAAGCATGGAGAGCTAATTATCCATTACAGCTCATTCATAGTGATCTATGTGAACTAGGATATCCTTCAATTTCAGGTGCTAGGTACCTTCTGACCTTTATTGATGACTACATCAGGAGAGTATGGGTTTATTTTCTTGAAAGGAAAAATGAAGTATTTGAAGTTTTTCAAAAGTTTAAGGCATTAGTTGAAAATCAAAGTGGAAAAAGAATTAAGTGTTTAAGGACGGATAATGGGGGTGAATATTGCAACTATGCATTTGAGTCATTTTGTGAAAATTGTGGTATTAAGGTGCAAAGAACGGTTCCTTATACTCCTCAACAAAATGGGGTGGCTAAACGAATGAATAGAACTCTTTTAGAAATGGCTCGTTGTATGTTGCATTTTAAAAGTTTGTATAATCAATTTTGGGGTTTGGCTGTTTCTTGTGCTGCATATATTGTGAATAGAATTCCCACTAAAGCCCTCCCAAATATTACTCCTGAAGAAGCTTGGAGTGGTAGAAAGCCTCACATTGGGTATTTTAAAGTATTTGGATGCATTGTTTGGACACATGTTCCTGATGAAAAGAGGAAAAAGTTAGAACCAAAGAGTCATAAGTGTTTGTTTATGGGTTATAGTGAAGAATCAAAGGCTTACAGGTTATATGATTTGATAACAAAAAAGGTCTTTGTTAGTAGAGATGTAAAGTTTGATGAGCTTTCACAACTTACAGTCACTTCCTCTCACTCTACAACAGCAAATGTTTATGATTTTTCAGATATTTTAGAAAGAAATGAAGCCAATATTGATGAGGATGAGGTGAGCACTACTGATGATGATAATACTATTGAAAATGAAACTACTAATGCTTGAAATCAGCCATTTTTTGCAGGAAGTGATGATGAAGAAGGTGACATTTCAGCTAAACAAAAGACAAGGAGTGTTGAAGAAATATATAGACAAGGCTCAAAGATCCAAGGAAGGAATGGTAGTGCTGTCATGGCCAAAGTCTTACAAGTAAATGACCCAATTGTAGACACCCTAAAATGACCAAGTCGTCGCATCACTTGCATTCCGTTATCTGTCTAATCACCTGCATTTCACACATTAATTAAATAATCTAATTATTTAATTAATTATCATCAAATTCTTCTAAATCTCCTAAATTCAACATTAATTAAATAAATCCTCTTTATTTAATTAATTAAATTAAATTCCTCTATATTCTTCCACAATTAAATAATTTTAATTATTTAATTTGATCATTATCCTACTTCCAAAATTCACATCCACATTAATTAAATATATCCCATTATTTAATTAATTCATCACAAATTCCCTCTTATCTAAAATTAAATAATTCTTAAATTATTTAATTAAATCAAAATTATTCTTCCAAAATCATGCACAACAATTAAATAAATTTATTTATTTAATTTGCTTTTAAATCTTCTAAATTAAATAATTCTAATTATTTAATTGTTTCTTCCAAAATATCTTCTCTAAATTTAAATAAATCAATTATTTATTTAAATTGCTTTTTTTATCTAATTTGAGTTATCTCTAAAATAACTCAAGCTTTCTTGCTCATCAATTAAATATTTCTATATTTAATAAAGCAAAATATCTTCTTTTCTCATGCAAATCCCTTCTTCTTGTTTTTAATCACTTAACTAATTGCTTTATTCTTTTAATTGATTTATCTCTTCAGTTAACTCATTCTTCTATTCTTGATAACTCCTTTCGTGCAAAAGAAAGCAAGACACATGTCTGCTTTTCATTCGTTGCACATTCCTCAACTTATCTCCTCCATTGATTCTTCTGAATTATCTGGACCGTTGATCGATTTTCCTTGAAATCTATATAAACCCCCCTCATCTCCTTCATTAGCCCTCTCTCTTCAATCGTATTCTCAGGCATACTTAACAGCGCTTCAAGCATACACAACGCGTCGATTGAGCAACCTTACGATCATTTGACATTGATCTCTTGAGCACACTACTTGCTTGTTGCAGCTATGGCTTCGCAATTCCATTGAGCAATCCACATTCAATCCAAAGGAAACAACACAGATTTCGGTAAAAGTCTTTATTTCATTAAGTGTTTGTTATGGCTTTTATTTAAATTCGTTTCCTTTATGTTATTGGTTTTTTTGGTTTTTATTAGTTTAGAATAGATCGATTTTCCATATACACATTCTAGCACGCCCGGTGGGACCCACTAATCCCTTGGTTTCTTTGAGAAATTTTTTTTTTTTTGAAGACACAGTACGGCACGGCGCTTACGGCACTTCACCGCGCTTCTGGCAGTATCTTACAGTGCTTTTACAGGAACAGTTCAACGCTCTTCACAGCACAGCCACGCTTCTGGTAGTACAGAGAAGCGCTATCGGTAGCACAGAGAAGCGCTACTGGCGTGCTATTAGGCGCGTTTGGTTAAAATTAGGTTTTTGACTTCATTCAGGGTTTTGCAGTAATTTCTCATTTCAGATCTGTCGTTTTGTCGGACAAGCTGTTATATTTGTCTTTCAAAACCTGATTTTTGATATCTCCTAAGCTGATTTATTTAGGAATATCCTTGTTTCTGGTGCTAATCTATTGGTTTGATCCATTTTTCTGAGTTTCCCGATTACACAACCCAGATCTATCAGATATCATCCTTCAGATAATAGGTCCACCATGAAAAGTTATTTTGACCTGGTTATTGTTAACAAAACTAATATTTTCTGTATCTGAGACAGAACAGCGCGTTTGGCCACATAGCATCGCGCTCTCGGTTACACAGTGAAGCGCTTCTGGATCTTTTACAGCGCTCTTGTTATTATCGTTGCACGCTTTTGGTATTTATCGCAGCGCTTTTGGAGTCATACTACCACGCTTCTGGTTATTCTGCGACGCTTCTGGATATATTCTCTGACGCTTCTGGTCTGTCTGTAAGCGCTTTTTGTTTACAGTGAATCGCGTCTGGTAAGACAGTAACACGCTTTTGGTCAAAGTTGATTTATTTTTGCTGACTTGTGAATTTTTGGTGGAACTAACGGAATTGTTGCAGCTTCTTATTTCTCACACAGAGCCAATAGGTATTTTTTTAACATGTTTATGCAGGACGAGCGTTGAAGACCCTTTTGTTTTACCTTACTAAGTCTTAGAAACACATTGCATGCTTAAAAGGAGTAATTGAACAAATCTTTTTTGCAAATCTAAGTCTTAGGAACATACTGATTTTCTTAAGGGACAATGGACATGTATGGACAAACACCTCAAATTTCTAAGGGACAATGGACATGAATGTCAAACACTTCATTTCATAAGGGACAATTTACAACTACAATCGTGTGTGTGCATAGCTTAGTTGCACCTTATTTTTCTTATAACGGGACAATTGAACCTTTGTGTGACGTGCTTGCTTTTACTTTTTTTGTACTTCCTTTAGAAGGGCCTGCTTTTGGATTGCGATTCATCCAAAAGGGACGACCCTAAGCAGAGTTTTCCTTTGAACCGCTATATAAGAGGGATAAGGCGAAAGCCAAGTCCTAACCGACGTCAGCCTTACCTTGTGGTGCCAAACTGAAAAGAGGTGTACTAGCTCTTTGTGGAAACGATTTTCACATTGAGCGAAGTGTTTGAAACTCTTAGTAGGATTGGTTAAAGCTTTTAGTAGCTTGTCGCATTGCTCGTAAGGCGTTGGTCCCTCAAAGTCACTAAGAACCAATTTAGATAGAGACTACCCGACCTACCTCCGAACATTGCGGTAATCATCAGTGCAAGGGAAATCGATTTAAACCCTTAAGACACTCACCATTGGCTCCCTTGAGAAGAGATAGTATTCCCTCGGACATAAAGCTCTTGTGACCTACTTGAGCTTTCCAAGGGGAGGGTGAGATATCCCTACCTATCGTCTCTTGCAAAGATACTAAATATCCGACACCTTTATGGAATGATATTTTTATCGATGGAGTATTAAGCTGTGAGCTGATCTACTGCAATGAAACCTTGTCTCTAGGGATAAAAAGTGCTTGTTATTGATTGCAACTGTATTGGACCTGTGGAAACATTGGGCTTGTTTGGAGCCTTGAACATACACTATCTGTTGTGTCAGTCCTTGTGCCTTTTTTGACCACTTGTTTGCTGTGTTTTCTCTTGCCAAACCAATCCAATCAGAAACAGAAAAATCTTGCCTTTGAAAAACATCAGACACTACTTCAGCGCCCCTGGTATTACAGCAGCTCGCCTTTGGTAATACAGTAGATCGCCTTTGGTCAGCAGTAACCCGCCTCTGGCAAAACTCTACTTCAGCGCCCTTGGTATAACAGTAGCTCGCTTTTGGTCACTGTAGCTCGCCTTTGGCATAGCAGTAACTCGCTATTGGCAGCTCAGTCCGTCACCTCTGGCCCACAGTAGCACGCTTTTGGTAGCACAGTCCTGCGCCTGTGGTCAAACAGTATAGCGCCTTTGGTTCAGTACTTTGTGCATCAGAGTTTGTCCGTTTCTTCAAAGCATCTCACAGATTCCCAGCATTACATTGTATCCTAAGTGTATCCCATGGTCACCACTAGGCTACAGCAAACTATGAAGTCTAGGCAAGTTGTCCCTAAGAAGCACAAGTCACCCCCTCGCACACCACAATCAGGTCATCTCAACATTACTCCCAAGGTGACTCCTAATACACCCGCGGCAAAACCAATCAGCTCTCCAAACATGCCGCACATAGAGGAACCAAGCAATCCTCATGAGGATAGAACCCCTTTGCTAAATGCACCGCAGTATACCACAGGCTTGCCTCCGGATTTTGTCCCACAAGGTTATGTCATAGATCAACCCCCATCTCAAGAAGAGCGACACTTTGAAATAGGTCAATCCTCTCAAGAAGATGGGCAAGATCTTGATGAATTTATACAAGATCCTAGAGCTATAGCTGCCTTTGATAAAATCCTTAGTGAGAACCAGGATCATTTCTTTCGCTTGCTTGCAAAGCAAGGTGCCAAGTTACCTCCCGATTTTGATGTGTCCACTCTCAAGGAGAGCACCAACACCCAAGAAGCCATACAAGTGGTGCAAACCATGTCCACGGTAACTACGCCCTTACCTACTCAAGGTTCGCAGTATAGGAATCCCCTTTTTCAAAATCCAACAGGGGAGAGGCCCATATCACCACTGTTGACTCCTATGGAGATCTATCAAAACCAACAAGAAACTCTCCAACGACAAGCAGAGTTAGCTAAGCAAGCCACCTTAGCTCGATCAAATGTGCAACCACCTCCTACAGTGTCCACCCCAAGCGCAAGTGGAATCTTGGTTACCCCATCACGCGTAGGTTTCCCACCCAATTACAATCTGGGGAACACGTATGTAGCCATGCAACAAGGGTCTCAACATATGCCACCTCCTATATCATCACACCTGCATGTCTCTCAACCAATTGGAGTCACGCAGCCCCAACCACAACATTCCTCTACTCTCATCCTCAAGCAACCCCAACCGTCACAAATCACTTCTACCTATGTTCCTCCACCACAACATTCTTCTACTCTCATCTTCAATCAACCCCCACCGTCGCAAATCACTTCTACCTATGTTCCTCCTCCACAACGTTCATCCACGCTCAACTTCTTTCATACATTGCCTAGCCACTCTCAACATTCCCAACATCAGGTTTCCCAAAGCTATGTGCCACCTTCACAACCTAATCAAACGCACTTTAGCTTTCCTCCCCCCAATACGTTTCTTCAACCATCGCAGAGCCAACATTCTTACCTAGCGCCACCTCCACCTCTGCCTAATCAAAACCCCCAATTCCAACCCAATCTGAACCAATCATACAATCCATACAATCCCAATCAATCTTATGACCCTTACAATACTAGTACGCATGGCTCACACTATAATCTTCCATATGGGCAACACCAACCGCTTTTTGGACAACAGGAGACGTTACCAACCCCTCCCACGACTATGGAACTAAAGATTGTGGAGGTGCAACAACAGCTATCTGATCTTACGTTCGGCCACACTAAAAAGACCTTCTCCTTGGAGGAAGTGTGCCCTTATCCTTTTGATCGGTCGTTACCAATGATCCCTTTTCCTCAAAATTTCACTATTCCCAAGTTCGATAAGTACAAAGGAAAAGGTGACCCAAAAGACCATCTTAGGGAATTCTATCTTGCTTGCTTCGAGGTCTCTCACAACGACACGTATCTTATGCGTCTTTTTCCTCGCAGTCTTGGAGGACAAGCAATAGAATGGTTCTCACACTTACCGACGGGTATCAAGTCTTTCAACGAGCTAGCAGAGAAGTTTGCCACCCATTTTTCTTACAACGCAGAGCATGAGATTTCCATGACGGACCTATGCAACAATAAACAGAAAAATGGTGAAACGTTCATTTCTTTCCTCCAACGATGGAGACAAATGGCTAGTAAATTCCCTTTCAAGATTCCAGAGAAACAGCTTGTTAGCATCTTTGTGCAGAACCTCAACCAAGAGTTAGGTTTCCATTTGCAAATCCTTAGTGCTACAACCTTCGATGAAATCACATACAAGGGTATCAACATAGAGAAGGCCCTCATTGCTAAGGGTGTGGTCAAAATCTTTAAGGAGACGAAATATAGCAATTCGCATCAACAGTCGAATGATAAACCCAAATATTGGAACAAGAACAAAAACGTGGTCAATGATGGAGTGGTCGATGCTAAGCATGTCCAAACATTGCAAACACCGCTGCAACTCTCCAAACCAAGTCAAGCTCCACCTCAACAACAGTAGCAACAAAGGCAGCCTTATCAAAATCAACAACGACAACAAGAGCGGCCCCAACAAGATTACCCTCCGCGACGTCAATTTACTCCTTTGGGAGTGCCCATCGAATCGGTCTTACAGCAAGCTTTGCTGAAAGGGCTCATAACCTTACCTGATGCTCCCCCATATGGAGAACCTGTCTACAAAACTGCACGTTACAGAGACAATGAGTATTGTGAGTTCCATAGGAGCAAAGGTCATAGAACTGCGTCTTGCATGAAGCTTAAGCACCTCATCCAAAACCTCATCGACGGTAATCAAATCACTTTTGAGAATGAATCACCAGCACAACACACAAACAAGGATCTCGATATGTACAAGGAACCATTCCCTCATCATGGTCCACCTCCTCCTCAGGATAGAGGTAAAGGTATCAATCATGCTTCCACGTCCTTCGATTCCATTGTAGGTCGTTTTGAAGAGAGTCGAGTGTCTACCCTCACCATTAAAGGCAAATCTACAGATTGTGCTGTTACTACTCGTCGAGGTCATGTCACCATTCGTACACCTACACCTAGACTTCTGGTTCAGTCTGATTATAATCTTGTCAAACATCTAGGGAGAACACCAGCGCAGATCTCTATTTTTGACCTTCTACGGTCATCACCTGCACATAGAGTAGTGCTAGAAAAGGCCCTCCAAGAGTCCTCCGTTCCTAACAACATAGCAGTCGCAGATTTCCAAGCTATAGTGGGTAATATTGCTTCACCTTACAATGTGGTCTTCTCTGAGAAAGACCTTCCCTCCCATGATCCTTGTCACAACGATGCCCTGCATATTGAGGTGCTCATCCATAAGTGCAAAATCAAACGCATCCTCATAGATGGTGGTGCTGGTCTCAACATCTGTTCTTTAAAGTTACTAAAGCAATTGGGATACTCTGAGGATCACGTCAACACTGATCATAGTATTACAATCAAGGGGTATGATGATGCAGAACACCGTTCAGAAGGTGTTATTCACTTGCCTATACAACTGGGCCCTGTCATGCTTGAAACCAGGTGTCAAGTCCTTGATATTGAGCTGCCTTACAACATTATTCTAGGCCGCCCATGGATCCATGCAATGAAAGCTGTTCCCTCCACGTACCATCAGTCCCTAAAGTTCCCATACAATGGTACGGAGATCACTATCCCAGGAGATCCTAATCCTTTTGAATTTTGCCGTGTCTTGCAAGGAAGCTATAAGAATTGCAACCAAGTGCCTAAAAATGACAAAGCCTTTGAATCCCCTCTCTGTGTTGACCCTGAAACTCTCACGCAAGCCTCTACAAGTGAACCTACACCCCTCCCCAAAATCACAGCTCACTTTCGGGATATAGGCTTTGGCACTTATGATATCTCTGAATCTTGTTGTGTAGGGCGGATGCCTTTATCTCCAAAATCTTACGGCAAACCACCCATTGCTAAAGTTACCAAAAAAAGCAAATATTCCTCCCCCACCATTCCTAACCCAATTCCAACATGGACGGTTATTGGAAGAGGAAACTATTGAGGACATCTCTTCTTGGCTCTACAAGGAGAAAGAACCAGTCACGATACCAGTCAAGCAGTATGGCAATGGCTTAAGGATAGTGAAAAACATGGGCTATAAAGGCAAAGGTGGCCTTGGGAAACAGAATCAAGGCACTATGGAGCCCATTGTGGTAACAAAGAAGCTAGACAAGAAAGGATTAGGATTTGGTAAGAAGGTACCACACGCCTCGGACATCGAGTATATCCTCGACGAGGTAGCTGACAAGTTTCCCACCGATTCGACATCTACAGAGGATATCATCGATGACTCTTCCCTCCACATAACCAATCTATTCGCAGAATCCTCCATTTTTACACTATCCTCCGTATCCTTAACTTCCACCACCAGCACCCAGAATGTCACGCTTGTCTACCCTGAACTTATCAATTGGGACCAACAAGGGGCCCCCGTTATAGATGTATTTCAGAATGACGAAGCTCTAGCTGAGTTCATGGGACTTCGGGAAGGTATCCCTCTTGGCGATCACAAGGCAGGTTTTGTAATGGAACTAGAGCCCACGGCTTATTTTGGTGAGAATGCCAAATCCTCCAGTCGCAAAAGTGCAAATAAAGAAAGATCTCTAGGTGAAAACCACACTGTGGCACCTCCTGATCATAAAATAGTAAAAATACAGGACGTATCCAAAGGTGAAAACCCAACTGTGGCACCTGAGGATGGAGGATTTGACCTTCCCTTACCTTCTAAGTATCAAGAGAAATCAGCTCTACTAGTGGAAGATTCTACAGAGATCAACCTAGGTATAGAACAGAATCCAAAGACAACATTTCTAGCAGCATCATTATCTGATACAGAGCACAGAAACCTTAACAACTTCTTCTTACAACGAACCATCAACTTTGCATGGACCTATGCGGATATGCCAGGGCTCGACCCTAAGCTGGTAGTTCATTGTCTCACAGTTGATCCCAAAGTGAAACCAGTCAAACAGAAGTTGAGAAAGATTCACCCACAGATCGCTCTCCTAGTGAAAGTAGAAATACAGAAGCTGTTAGACGCAAAGTTTATACGACCCATTGACTATTCAGATTGGGTCTCAAACATTGTACATGTGTCTAAACCTAATGGGCGCATCCGCATGTGTAATGATTTCAGAGATCTCAACAAGGCATGTCCCAAAGATGATTTTCCACTACCAAACATTGACATTATAGTGGACTTGACAGCAGGTCACGAGATGCTTTCTCTTATGGATGGATTCTCAGGCTACAACCAGATTAGAATAGCTGAGGAGGATCAACACAAAACAACCTTTACATGTCCTTGGGGCAATTACTGTTGGTGTGTTATGCCATTTGGTCTGAAGAATGCAGGAGCAACCTATCAGCGAGCTATGACAGTGATCTTCCACGATCTATTTCATCACATCATGGAAGACTATGTGGATGATATATTGGCTAAATCTTCTAGAGCGGATCACATACAGGTCCTAGGACAGATCTTCGACAGGCTTGAAAAATACCAAGTAAGACTTAATCCTAAGAAGTGTGTCTTCGGTGTCACATCAGGGAAGCTGTTGGGATACATAGTATCTCGTAGGGGCATAGAAGTAGATCCAGCAAAAGTAAAGTCTATAGTGGAGATGCCTCCACCAAAGAACCTTAAAGCATTAAGGAGCCTCCAAGGAAGGTTACAGTCCATCAGGCGTTTCATATCACAGCTAGCAGATAAATGTCAACCCTTTCAGCACTTGCTCCGAAAGGATGTCTCGTTTCGATGGGACAACAAGTGTCAGGTAGCGTTTGATCAACTTAAAGAGTATCTAGCTACACCTCCGGTATTGGTGCCACCAGTGGCAGACAAACCTTTGATATTGTACATCTCCACTACAAATTCGGCCCTAGGGGCCCTGCTAGCACAAAATGATGACTCAGGCAGAGAGCATGCAATTTACTATATCAGTAGAACTTTGGTAGGGTATGAGCTCAATTATTCACCCATGGAAAGGGCTTGTCTAGCAGTAGTGTTTGCCTCCCAAAGGTTGCGGCATTACATGTTGAACCAACACACAAATCTGATAGCCAAGATTGATCCCTTGAAATATCTATTAGCAAAAGCAGCTCTCACAGGCAGACTAGCTAAGTGGGTCATGATCCTTAGTGAGTTCGACATTGAGTACACCGATCGTAAAGCAATTAAAGGACAAGCCCTCGCGGATCAACTAGCAGAAGCACCTATGAAAGATACACATCCTATGGTAGCAGACTTTCCTGATGAGAATCTCTTCACTCTTTCCAACTCCATAATGTGGAAGTTGTACTTTGACGGTTCTTACACACAGCATGGATCAGGAGCTGGCATCTTATTTGTTACACCTCAGAATGACTACATTCCAAAGTCATATCGGCTAGCATTCCCTTGCACCAACAACATAGCCGAGTATGAAGCACTCCTTATAGGTCTCAATACAGCAGTTCAATGGGATATCATAGAATTACAAGTATATGGAGACTCACAGCTAGTCATTCGCCAAGTCACAGATGAATACCAAACAAAGGATGAAAAGTTGGTCCCCTACAAACAACTAGTGGATGCCTACAAACCACATTTTTCTAGCATCAAATTTGAGCAAATTCTAAGAGAGCATAACAAAGCTGCAGATTCTATGGCTTCTGTAGGGTCACTGATTGACATGCCTGCAAATACCCAGAGGTGTGAATTCTTGATCGAGCAATTGTTGATACCAGTCGTCGATGTTCCTGTTACTGAAATCATCTGCGAACTTGTTGGTCCCAATTCCCCATGGTACGAAGATATCAATGAATACCTCAAGAACAATACCTTTCCCCCTGACCTATCATCCACCCAATGCAAAACCTTTATCCGTCGATCCTCTCGTTACATCATTCTGGGTGATACACTATTTCGCCGGAGTCTCGATGGTATCCTCTTACGATGTCTTAACGCGGAAGAAGCCGAAGCTACCTTACGAGACATACACGAAGGTGTTTGTGGCGCACATTCTACTGGTCCTAATCTTGCTAAGAAGATACTCAGAACAGGTTATTACTGGCCTACAATAGAGCAAGATGCTGCACAATTTGCTAAGAAGTGTCTACAATGTCAGCAACATGGAGATTTGATTCACGCACCCGCTCATGAGTTACAACCTGTGACAACTCCATGGCCTTTTTCTCAATGGGGTCTCGACCTCGTAGGACAAATCCACCCTTCCTCCTCCAATGGCCACAAGTTTATCATTACCGCCACTGAGTATTTCACGAAGTGGGTGGAAGCCATTCCTATGACCTATATCACCGGTAAACAAATAGCCAAGTTTATCCTAAACTACCTCATATGCCGGTATGGTATTCCCCAAGCCATTGTCACTGATAATGGGAGACCATTCAAGAACCAAGATGTCCGTGCTTTATGCATACAATACAATATCCAACATCGCTTTTCAACTCCCTACTATCCACAGAGTAACGGCCAAGCTGAGGCTTCCAATAAAACCATTCTCAAAATCCTCAAGAAAACAGTCAATGAAGCTGGTCGTGATTGGCACTTGCAACTTAATCCCGCCCTATGGGCCTACCGCACTAGTATCAGAACACCAACTGGTGCCACACCATATGCCTTGGTCTTTGGCTTTGAAGCCATCCTACCTATAGAGGTCGAGATCCCATCCCTCAGAGTATCCATGCAGGACCTGATCGGCGGAGATGAGTATCGCACTTCCAGATTAGCTGAGCTTGAACTACTAGATGAGAGGCGCCTTGCCGCACTTAATCATCTCCATGTCTATCAAAACCGCCTCCGGCGTAATTACAACAAAAAGATCAAAGAAAGACGGTTTCAAGTTGGTGATCTTGTACTTAAGGAGAATCAGAGAAATCAAGCAGATCGAGAGAAGAAGGGCAAGTTTGAACCTAACTGGTTAGGTCCCTTCATTATCACAGCAGCATATGGCTCAGGAGCTTATACTTTAGCTACACCTGACGACATTCCTCTAGATGAGCCACTTAGCAGTGTCCATCTCAAGAAGTTCTATTCCTGATCCTCAGAGTATTCCCACAAAAATCAAAAAAATCAAAAAATAAGTCAAAAAATAAAAAATAAAAAAAATAAAAAAAATTAGAAAATATAAAAATACAAAAACATTCATCCTCTGGTGAGAACCTGGCAAACAGGCGCCTTGGATAAGTACCATAGTGAAAACCTGGCAAACAGGCGCTATGCATAGAGTCAGCATCCATCGTCTATCGAGTCCTGTCCACTCCTTGTCCAGTTCGCAACCTGCTTCATCCATCCATCCATAATAAAACCATTGACTTTGTTTGCATTTCCATCTCCCTACCTAGTATAGCTTGGAAATTCGTCAATGTCCCTCGTCGTCTTCCCATGTCTGGATCTGTGTCTACAGTTAGCACTGTCTTGTCCTAGGTCATGTCTTTCGGTGTCTTCTTCGGCGGTCACCCCTACAGTTTCCTCTACCAGAATGGGGGCAACTCTTTCCTTAGCTTCCGTCTAGGATTGGTTCCTTGTTCGTGGTTCGCAGCGCATACTTCAATCTTGTCTCATTTCCATAGGTAACACCCTTTAACGGACACTTCGCTCCTACGATAAGGCTGTTATCTTCTCAACACTTGTTCTACATCATCACAATAACCAGAACTACATACTTTCATCTTCGAAATCTTAAGGTATCTTGATCCCATGGATATGGGTATGTAGGCAGTCTGGAATACGAAGCACGTTTCCAGTACTCAGGTACATAAGATCACCTCTTCTCCGCTCTTCTTCTACATCATCACAATAACCAGAACTACATATCATCTCTTCTCAATCTTAAGGTACCTTGATCCCAATGGATATGGGTATGTAGGCAGTCTGGAATACGAAGGACGTTTCCAGTACTCAGGTACATAAGATCTCCCCCTTTCACCTTGACCCATTCATCACTCTATCCAGAACTACATATTTATCACGTTCACCTTCCATCGTAAGTGTGCCTTGATCCCGTGGATATAGGGTATGTAGGCAATCTGGAATACGAAGGATGTATCCAGTACTCAGGCACACACGATCCATCATTCTCCACCCATCCCAATCCATTAACATTTCCATCCTTCTAGTCTTCCGTTTGTCAAAATCCATTCGCTTCGACTTGACTAACTCAAGCAGCAAGCTAGCGCATCCTTTCAAAGCAAAAGTCCTTAACAAACTTGAAGCAAAGAGGCCTACTTCCAGAGTCATCTACTGTCCTGCATACCGATTGCCAACATCAGCTAAGTACCGCTTAACCAAGCCCTAGATCAACAAGCTTGTCTTCTACGAAGTGTTCCATTGTCGAGACCAACACACGCGTCTCCTACAACATGTGGCATTTCCTGCAAGTGAGACATTGTCTTTTTAGGTAGATAGCCCCCTTTAACAGACACAGAGTTCCTACGATAAGGCTGTTATCTTTCCTATCCAATCTATCCTGAGCAAACCTCTTTGGCAAGAGAATATGTTGGCTGTATGTTTACTTTGTAAGTCAGTCAATTTGTGTTATGGTTTATCTTTTGTTCCTTTTCCAATACTTATTCAAAACTACCCTGGTTTATCTGTAATCTTGGTATGTTGCGATGCAGTACGGACTGGGGGCATAGTCATTGCTTTCTGTGTGCCGTGTTTGAGGAATGATCTTTAGTTTCTTTCTTAGCATCATATCTATCTTGTGTGTGTTACGGCCTAGCATCTTACATATTAATATTTCTTCTTGCATTTACATGTGTTGAAGTTTTTTTTATGTTCAAGACTATGGCTTATTCACATGTTCCAACAAGGTTATATGCTGTCTAAAGAGATCTAAGTTCAAACCGCTTGCTTGCAGAGTCAACGTCCATGGGCTCGGATATTACTGCACCTTGGTCTTTTTATACCTTGGTGGCGAACTATCCACGTGCTATATCAAACTAAGGATTGCTCTTTATATACAAATGTGAAGCCATTGCAACAAGCTCATTCATCCATTCCCACACCCTTTATATCATTTTCATTGCAGTAATCGATCAACAGTCTGTGTCCTCCATCTCCTCCTGTTCTCCTCTCTGGTGCATATCTGCAAAACCCACATGTCAGATATCACTAGTCATCACATCTATATCATCATACATCTCTATCATCATACATCTATAAGCATCATATAAGCGACATATGTCGTCACATGAATCCATAATCCTACATACATATCATCACATCCATGACATCAGATAATGCATACACAAAAGCATGAACAACAGTGAATCGAATAGATCATCATATATATATATATCATGTAATGGTCATCATAATACAAAGTGTCTGTGTCTACATCAATAATACAAAATGTGTATACATCCAAATATACATCAATATAGTACATCAAGGCTATCAAGAGCCCTCAAAAATATACATCAGAATGCACGCAGGCATCTGTCCAAAATAATACAATATGATACAATATACATGAGTATGCCCTAGTGAGTAGAGCTACCCTCCTGCTGTGGCCACTGGCCTCCCCCTGTGCTCGGTAGAGGTCCCCCTGATGGTCCTCCTCCTCCCCCTGGCGGCAAAAGTGGCCCTCTGATCGAGGACGCTGACTGCCCTGTCCTCCGAGATCCGGATGCCTCAGATCTGCTCCTGTCTCTGTAGCTCGGTGCCTGCTGAGCTCCTGGCACCGCACCCACATACAGGCCCCTGTAGTACTCTGCCTCCCAGCCAGCTGATACCAGCTCACCCTGCACTCGGACGAGCTCACTATATAGTGTCCTCTGGTCTGCGCCCAGTGCACGGCGTGCCTCCTCTCTCTCCCGCCTCACTCTAAAGAGTGTAGCCTCTGTTGTCAGCCGTAGCTGTACCTCTGCATCTCTCTCCCTCCTGGCCTGTGCTACTACCTCGGCGTCGGCTGCTGGTGTGGCCGTCAGCTGCACCGGTACCTGTGTCTGTGCGTGTACATGGGCCTGTAGCTGTCTGTAGGCCTGCACCTGTGCCTGTAACTGTGCCTGTACCTGTGCCAGGGCTGTCTGTGCGGCTGTGGCTGCCTGTGTCTGTGCCTGGGCTGTGGCCTCTGCCTGTCTCGCCTCTGCCCGCGCTGTATCCCTGTCTCTCCTCAGTCTAACCATCCGGAGCTCTAGTCGAGTCCTCCGGGCTATCTCCTCCTGCAGCAGTCGCTCGGCCCTCTGCAGATCAGTCTCTATGACTGGGCCCAACGCCTCTGCCATCTCAACATCCTCCTGCTGGCCGCCTGCCTACTGTCTGCCTGCCTGCTGTCCACCTGCCTACTATCTGGCTGCCCTGGCCTGCCACCTCATCCTGGCCTCTCCGCCAAGTACTAACACCTCTCCCACTGCCCCTACTACACCTAGTGTAGTCAATCTCATCGGCCTGTGAGTCTGCCAGTACTGGTCATAGTCTGGCAGTGTCGCTGGGTCTGCTAGCCCAGAGTCCCAATCCCATCTCACGGGGATAAGTCCCTGCACCTCTGCTAATGCCGTCGCCATCGGGATCACTGGGTCCCAGTCTCCTGTCTCTCTCCGCGTCCTGGCATGTGTGGCCTCCCCCACTGGTAGCCCCTGTGGTAGTCCAAACTGTCTCAGTACCCGCTCCAGAAGATATCTCTCTATCATATCTGTCCGTCTACCGAACAGATAGCGAGCCTGTCTGTAGTACATGAGCTGCTCGTGCTCATCCGGCCACTCCTCGCATAGTAGCCACGGCCTCCAGATAAATATGTCCATCTCGTCAATCTGTCGCCGCCAGTAGCTGACAGATCCCATCCTCCTGTGTGTCATCACTCCATCATATAGAAACGCATACGGCTCCCCTCTGTCTCGGTGGCGCTGCGCCATGGGTCGAATGACTGGAATGTGCTCCCACGCCCACACCTGTAGTAAGGTCACCCCTGCTGAGAGGCTCCTACCTCTCCTGTATACACAGTAATGCATATCATGGTATAGCTGGCCTAACACGCAAGGCCCCCACGCGTACTGTCTGCCATGGGTGAACATCCCTGATAACACTATCCCCCAGCCAACTGATAACCCTCTAGATCTCCTGTCCGAGCACAGGAAGCTGCCAATCAACGATGCCACGATCCAGCGGATCCTATCGCAGAGTCTCGGGACGTCTGCCCACCTGATCTCCCCATCGTCTATCCATAGGTCGTCTATGCAGAAGACCTCCTCCAAGCCTGCCTGGCCTCGTGCCGGGTCGAAGTCCACTATCTCCCCATCTATCCGGATCCGCAGGATGCGATATACATCCTCCAGTGTCACTGTAGCCTCCCCTGTCGGGAAGTGAAATGACGAGGTCTCGCTGTGATACCTCTCCACGACTACTGTCAATAGGGCGAGATTCGCCCTAATGTGAGTCAAGTGTGCCACATGCCATAGCCCTGCATGCTCTAAAAATGCATCCTCCTCCCAAGTCAGCTGTACAACCTCCTGCGCGATCGCGTGGTGTCGCTCCCGCGACATCAACGGTGGTAGAATCCTCTGCATCCATAAACATATCACTTGTCAGTTTCATAACCAAATCCCTCCAATCCTACCTACCCATGGGCTATGCTATGCAAACCCCCAGCTATCCCTTTTTCCCTTTTGTCCGCTAGGCTAGGTGTTTTTCTTCTACGCCCCCCCATTCTCCGCAATCCTAACTTTTCTATTTCTCCACCAGAGGCGCTATGTTTCTACAAAAGCGCTGTATTTCCATACCACTGGCGCTGTCCTGTCCCCCAACCGCGATCTGATTTCTACCCCAACTGCGCTTTGTTTTTCAACTGCGCTTTATCCCATTCCGAAAGCGCTATTCTGCACTACCAAGCGCGCTTCAATTTTTTCCGCCACCCGCCTATTTGTGCTAGCCTGCTTTACCAGACGCGCTGTTCCGACTAGCCAAACGCGCTGCGGGATTTCCCACATGCGCTGCGGCGCTAACATACCTGACCAGATGCGACGCGATTTCACCATCCGCGCTGCCCGCGACTACCAGCCGCGCTACAGCGCGCCAAAAGCGCAGCGCTTGACTACCACCCACGCTGCAGAATACTATAGCGCTTTTGGCTCAAATTGCAAACCTCCCTAAACCTAGCCCTAATCTACCCCTAATCGACAAATTACAAGGGGGTTTTCGATCACCTACCACTGCCGGAGCTCCTGCTGGCCTCCCATAGGTCCGCACCAGCTCCGCCCGATGTCTGTGCACAGGAATCGGCATCTCTCTCCGCTGGCTGCTCAACTCTCTCTCCACTAAGTTTAGAAACTCTTTTCTCTAAATTTAGAATCTCAATGGGTGCAAATGAGGATTGTGGTCCCCATGGGACCTATTTATAGTGTCCCCACCCTTCCGTTTTTCTTCCCCCCCCTTGTTTCTACTTTTTCTTCCTACTGGTCGCGCACCTTTCTAGTCGAGCGTCAACACCTTTCCTCTGTCGCCTCCCTGTCTTCCCACTCGAGGGGGCATACGCTAGGGCAACTCGATACACTAGGGCATAAAAATTGTATCACATCTTCGACAATTAATTTCTTTGACGCAACGCTACATGCTGCATTGCATCAAAGAGGGGCAAAATGTAGACACCCTAAAATGACCAAGTCGTCGCATCACTTGCATTCCGTTATCTGTCTAATCACCTGCATTTCACACATTAATTAAATAATCTAATTATTTAATTAATTATCATCAAATTCTTCTAAATCTCCTAAATTCAACATTAATTAAATAAATCCTCTTTATTTAATTAATTAAATTGAATTCCTCTATATTCTTCCACAATTAAATAATTTTAATTATTTAATTTGATCATTATCCTACTTCCAAAATTCACATCCACATTAATTAAATATATCCCATTATTTAATTAATTCATCACAAATTCCCTCTTATCTAAAATTAAATAATTCTTAAATTATTTAATTAAATCAAAATTATTCTTCCAAAATCATGCACAACAATTAAATAAATTTATTTATTTAATTTGCTTTTAAATCTTCTAAATTAAATAATTCTAATTATTTAATTGTTTCTTCCAAAATATCTTCTCTAAATTTAAATAAATCAATTATTTATTTAAATTGCTTTTTTTTATCTAATTTGAGTTATCTCTAAAATAACTCAAGCTTTCTTGCTCATCAATTAAATATTTCTATATTTAATAAAGCAAAATATCTTCTTTTCTCATGCAAATCCCTTCTTCTTGTTTTTAATCACTTAACTGATTGCTTTATTCTTTTAATTGATTTATCTCTTCAGTTAACTCATTCTTCTATTCTTGATAACTCTTCTCATGCAAAAGAAAGCAAGACACATGTCTGCTTTTCATTCGTTGCACATTCCTCAACTTATCTCCTCCATTGATTCTTCTGAATTATCTGGACCGTTGATCGATTTTCCTTGAAATCTATATAAACCCCCCTCATCTCCTTCATTAGCCCTCTCTCTTCGATCGTATTCTCAGGCATACTTAACAGCGCTTCGAGCATACACAACGCATCGATTGAGCAACCTTACGATCATTTGACATTGATCTCTTGAGCACACTACTTGCTTGTTGCAGCTATGGCTTCGCAATTCCATTGAGCAATCCACATTCAATCCAAAGGAAACAACACAGATTTCGGTAAAAGTCTTTATTTCATTGAGTGTTTGTTATGGCTTTTATTTAAATTCGTTTCCTTTATGTTATTAGTTTTTTTGGTTTTTATTAGTTTAGAATAGATCGATTTTCCATATACACACCAATCTCATATGAGCAAGCTAGAGGAAAGAAAGAATGGGAGAAAGCCATGAAAGAGGAATATGATGCATTGATAGAGAATAACACTTGGGAACTTGTACCCCACCCCCAAGGTAAGAATGTTATTGGTTGCAAATGGGTTTATAAAACAAAATTTAAATCAGATGGTGCTATAGAAAAATTCAAGGCTAGATTGGTTGCTAAGGGGTTCAATCAAAAAGAGGGTGTTGATTATGAAGAAACATTTGTTCCTGTCATTAAAATGAATACAGTTAGAATTATTCTTTCTTTGGCTGCAAGTCTTGGGTGGCATATTCATCAAATGGATGTCAAAAATGCTTTCTTGAATGGAGATTTATATGAAGAAATATATATGGACCAACCACCAGGTTTTGTAGATCAGCAACATCCTAATCTTGTTTGCAGATTAAAGAAGTCACTTTATGGTCTTAAACAAGCACCACGAGCATGGAATGAGAAGATTGACAGGTATTTTCAGCTTCATGGATTTAAGAGATGTAAGTCAGATCCCAATCTTTATGTGAAGAAAGTTCAAGATGATATTCTTCTTGTTGCACTTTATGTAGATGATTTACTCATTGCTGGACCGAATATTGGGTTAATCAATGACTTAAAATCAGATCTTAAGAGGACATTTCATATGAATGATTTGGGTGAACTAAACTATTTTCTTGGCTTACAAGTTTGTCGATTACATGATGGATTGTTCATCTCACAATCAAAATATGCTTTGGACCTTTTAGAAAAGTTTAACATGCTTGAATGCAAGCCAGCATCTACCCCGTTTCAATCCGGAGTCAAACTTACTAAAGAATGTACTTCCAAGAGTGTAGATGCCACTTTATATAGACAGCTTGTTGGTAGCTCGGTTTATCTAACTCATACTAGACCAGATATTTGTTTTGCAGTCAATTTTGTATCTAGATTTATGCAGGCACCTAAACAAAGTCATTGGCTGGCTGCTAAGAGAATTTTACAATACATCCATGGAACCATACACTTTAGAATCTACTATGGCTATAAGTCTTCAATTTCTTTGGTTGGATTTACTGATTCAGATTGGGGTGGTGATATAGATGATAGAAAATCTACTGGTGGTTATGTTTTCAATCTTGGATCAGGCCCTATTACATGGAGTAGCAAGAAACAAACAACTACATCATTATCTTCATGTGAAGCCGAATATAGAGCAGCAAAAGAAGCAAGCAAGGAAGCAGTTTGCATTCAGAATCTTCTATTTGAGATTGGTTTTTTACAAAGTTCAGCCAGCACTATGTATTGTGACAATCAAAGTACCATACAGGTTGCCAACAATCCAGTCTTTCATGCTAAAACAAAGCACATTGAGATAGATGTTCACTACATTCGGGATCTTCTTCAAGCATCTATTATCAATCTTCAGTTTTGTCCAAGTGAAGAACAAGTAGCTGATATATTCACTAAGAGTATGACTGAAGCCAAATTCTTAAAATTAAGAGGCATGCTTGGTATGTTAGAGGTAAACATTAAGGGGGGATAGTAGTATAATGTTCCCCTCTCCTTTGTATTATGTTTGTATTATTCTAGCCAATCTTAAGGGGGGATGTTAGGAATTATTAAGATTGTCTAGAATGTTTCTAGAAGTCTTCCAAAGAACATTCCAGGAAGAAGCTTCCAGTTGTTCTAGAAAAGAACATTCTAGGATTTTAGAATCATTTAGAATGCCAGAAGCTTCCAGGCCTCAAAGCTTCTGTAGCTATATATATGTGATTAGAGAGAGCTGTTGGAAAAGCATTTTGGATGTAATGCAATTTAGATGAATATATATTTCTGAGTTATTCAACTCTATTTGCCCTGTTTTCTCCCTGTTTTGCTATTGCTGTTCTGTTTTCATTATCTTGGGACTATTTTTACACCATGCATATCTGAAGATGAAACTCCTATGAGGCTACATGTATTTATTTTAGGGGAGAATCGGCCCACTTTCAAGAAAGGCATCCTCCCAACATACAGTGACCCCCATGGTCAAATAATAATTATAATTAAAGATAGTTTAAGAGCTTGCAGTGCCTGTTAATGCAAATAGACCACTTCATATGCCCTGAATAATTCCTTTCTACAACAAATTTATTTAACACCCTTTCTCAGTCAGGATACTCTATGGACTCAAAAGTACAACCAGCTATGACAAAAAAATATTGGGGTAGCAAAAAATCCTGGAAGCTGAAAATGCAACTAAGAACTAAGAACTAAAAGATTAAAAAGGTAAAAGCATAATTAGAAGTAATCCCAACCCCAACCATAATACAAAAGCATAAATATAAATTGCCATGTAAGTGGAGGAGGATCTATCAAGAGAAACAATGTCACATTCCCCGCAGTAGCCAACTTACATGTTGGACATTGCATGGGTAAAAGAAATACAAATAAAAATAAAAATAAAAGAAAATATAATAGTATATAAAATAAATAACAAAAATGAAAAGTAAAGACAAAAGTAAATCTATGAATCCATCTTTTTAAAAGTTGGGAAACTTAAATGAGAATTGAATGAGATGATCGCAAGAGGAGGACAAAGAAAAGACGAGGGCATGGGTGCTAGTAGAAAAGAGAGGGGGTTTGTTTTCTGCACCATTATGAAGGAATGGTGTCCCCCTCTCCTCATTCATCATGCCTGCAAGAACGGACGGAAGATTGGCACGTTGGAAGGAACGTAATAAGGTGGCTTTGTGCCATCAAAGAAAAAGGGAAAGAAGTCAAGTTGTGAGGGGTAGATTCAAAAGGGATTGAAGGAGAAAAGACAACAAGGAAAAGGCAGGAGATTGCAGGGCATGAGGACTATTGCAGTGACCCTGCCAACAAGAAAAACACGTGAATCAGATACCTGTCACAGCAAAAGATTGGTATTATCATTATAGGTGTTTGTCTGAGTGTTGTCATGAGTTTGTGCATGAAGTCTTCATCATTTTTTATTGGATGCATGAACTTATGTTATTGTGACTACTCATTTTGAAGGTGGCTTTATGTGTTATATGGATAATTGGGTTTATTTTTCAAAAAGAAATTAATATAAATTTTAATTCTAGTTACTTCTACAACTAGACTAAAATCTATTAGATTGAGGAAACTATTGGATTATGATGCTTTTCTTGTGAAGATTAAACTAAGGGAAAATACATTACCTTTATAAAGAAAAAAATAACTAGGGTTCTATTGGATAAAACTGTAAAGATTCAGGGAAGAAAAGAATTTTGAAAATTTGAGAGTGGTGGCTGATAAGGACGACCCACTGCCAAAATTTCAAAGGAATCTACTCTCCATTAACAGTTTCAGGGAGTGGGAGTAGTGTTCACTGATTTACTTAGTGTGTTGTCTACCATGGAGGTCTAGAGGGGTGTAACAAATGTCGATTTCATAGCATTTTCGTGGAAAAAACCATGCAAAAGCATTTGGAGGGGGGGCATTGAATTGGGCAGCATGGGGAAAGAGTTCAAAATTTTTTTGGATGAGCTTGGAGGTCGTAGGAGTTGGAAGAGGAGATTGCAGCTAGACTGGAGAAGAGGAATGACTAGTAATAGTGTTATTAGTGATTTTTACTCATGGGTATGTGACTGGTTTTTGGTTTACAATCAAAATTCTGAGTTTGCTTACTTTAATTGGCTCATTTGTGTTGGGCACGTGGCTATTGAAGCCCATATGTAACGGCAATTCACTGCCTTTGATTCATTGAAACTGCCCTTTTTGCTCGATCAGCTTATTAGCCATTCTTGGCTTGTAACCACTGATGTCCTGGATTATTCTTTCCAGATGTTTGGTAGGTGGTTGGGCATTCGAGTCTTCTGGAGGATACAAGGCATTTTGGCTTGCAGCGGTTTGACGGGGATATTAAGAGGTGTATGTAATTCAGAGTTAAGAGGATTGCTGCCGTTCTACAATGAGATATTGTGGTGTATGTAATACAAAAAGAGAGAGATGTATTGATATAATATATTGCCCTTCATTGTGGATGTAGCCAACAATTGGTGAACCATGTTAAATGGTCTTGTTGCTCTGTGTGTGCTGTTTTATATCTTTTTCATTCTAAACTTTTGTTTTGATTTTGCTATTCTGGTTTTGTTATTCAGTTTTTGAATTTACAATTGGTATCAGAGCTCTGTGTGAAGCTCGGTCCAGGAGATAGCCTATGAAGTTTTTTTTCTTGGGAACTTGTACAACAATCAAAATGGATGATTTAGAGAAATGGAAAATAGAGAAATTTACAGGCCAAAACTTTGGTCTTTGGAAAGTGCATATGGAGTCTCTTCTTATCAAACAGGACTTGTCACTCACCTTACTAGGGAAAGCCAAAGGACAAGGTACCATGAAGGATGAAGACTAGGACATACTAGACATGAAAGCAAAGGCAACTATTTTTCTCTCATTGTCCAGCAATGTATTATTTAATGTCTCAAATGAAAGCACTACAAAAGCACTTTGGGAAAAGCTCTCCAGCATGTATGCAATTGCTTCTGCTTCGAATAAGGTATTTATTATGAAGAAATTATATAACCTAAAAATGAAAGAAGGTGGGGTTATGTCCAATCATCTGAATGAATTTAAAACCTTAGTTACTCAATTAGCTTCGGTGGGTATCAAGTTAGATCCTGAGATTAAAGCTATTTTGTTGTTGTGTTCCTTACCAAATAGTTGGAAAGGTGTTGTCATGGCTGTGAGCACTTCTGTAGCAGCCAAGAGTACATTGGTTTTTGATGACATTGCAGCTACTCTTCTCAGTGAAGACATGAGAAGGAAACATCAGGAACCCTCATCCGGTGATGCTCTAACAGCTGTAAGTATAAACAATAGGGGAAGAAGCCATGATAGAGGTAGATACAACAACTGGAGAAGGTCATAATCTAGTCCGCGATCGAAGTCTAGGGGCAGAACCGGTGCGTGTTGGTTTTGTGGAAAACTCGGACACAATAAGAAGAATTGCTGGAACTATAAGAAAGCTCAAGGCAACATGAGCACAAATAATCAAGCAAACACTGCAAGTGATGGTGTTTTGGTCCTATCAGCTAGTGATACAAATGCAAATTCATGGGTCCTTGATTCCGGTGCCTCATTTCATGCCACTTCATGCCGTCAGCTTTCACAAATTTTCAAGAAGGCACATTCGGTAAGGTGTTTCTTGGTGACAATAAAGAATGTGACATTTTAGGAAAAGGAGATATAATATTGAATCAGAAAAATGGAGACAAACTAACTTTGATGGATGTTAGATATGTACCCATGTTAAAAAGAAATTTAATTTCTGTCAGTCAGCTTATAGGCAATGGATGCAATGTTAAATTTTCTCTTGATTCATGGAAAATTACAAAGGGGCTTTTAGTAATGGCAAGAGGCAAGAAGCAAGGTAACCTCTATATTCTGGACTATTTTGGTGAAGTGGGAGTTGCTTTGCCAGCTATGGACAGTGGGTCTAAAATATGGCACAAAAGGCTCGGTCATATGAGCCAAAAAGGTCTTCAAGTTATGCTTCAGCGCAATCAGCTTCCAGGACTCACCTCCGTCGATTTAGACTTATGTGAACATTGCCTTTATGGCAAACAGTGCTAGACTAGCTTCGTGAGAATGGGGCATGACAAGAAAACTACTCCGTTGGAACTTGTTCATTTCGACGTTTTTGGCCTGACTCAGGTAACTTCTTTTGGTGGAGAAAATTATTTTGTAACCTTTCTAGATGATTGTACTCGAAAAATTTGGATTTATATGTTGAACCGAAAATCTGAGGTATTTTCAAAATTTAAGATTTTTAAAGCTTCTGTTAAAAACCAGATTGGGCATAAAATTAAATGCCTACTAATAGACAATGGTGGAGAATATTGCTCTTCGGAGCTTGATTCATTTTGTGTAGACCATGGTATTCAACGGATCAAGACAGTCCCTTATACACCTCAGGAGAACGGTACAGCTGAGAGGCTTAATTGCATGATACTTGAGAGAGCTAGATGCATGCTCTCCAATGTCGGATTGGGAAAAGAGTTTTGGGTAGAGGCATGTAATACTGTTGTGTATTTAATCAATTGAGCTCCATCATCTAGACTGGATTTTGACATACCTAAGGAGACATGGCTCAGCAAATGAATTTCCTATCAGCATTTGCGGGTGTTTGGCTGCGCCGCTTTTGTTCACATTCCAAAAGAGCAAAGAACTAAGTTAGATTTCAAGTCAAAAAGGTGTGTTTTTCTCAGCTATGGTGAAGATCAGTTTGGCTTTTGTCTTTGGGATCCCGCTGCAAAGACTATAATTCGTAGCCGCGATGTTGTGTTTAACGAGAAGGATTTTCCAGGTTTGCAACCTTGCAATTCACCTCTGCCAGAATATGTTGATGTGGATTTGTTCAATAATGGCACAGTAAAACAATCCACCATCTCTTTCTCTCAGCCACTTGTTACATCTATACATTCTTATATCTCAGGAGCTCCTATTTCTACAACTACTTTACCTTCGGTTGGATGCAATTTCCACCTCAGCCTTCAATTGGTTCAATACCTTCAATTGTGTCCACGCAGCCAGTGGATTGTTCAACACTTCCAAACCAAAGTCTAATGCAGGAAATTGTGGTTTGCACACAGCCTTTGTTTGACAGGCCACTATTGCTTGTGTTATATCCCACGCAGCCTCCCAGTAGATGTTTGTTGCCATCTAACACTCAATCGCTGCCCTCCCCAAGCTATACACTGCCCTCCCTAAACACTTCGCTACCTTCAGAACTTCATACGTAGCCTATGTTATGTCAGACGTAGCATCCCAATCATCAAACGCTACCCTTAGCACATTCTACACTGACTTCCCATACAACTATGCAGTCTTCACAAGATTCTATGTTGCCTTCACTGCCATCTTCAAGGTCAACGATGCCTCCTCTAGCTACTTTGCTGCCCCCAACGCAGCCTTTGTCTCATGAAACTCGACCTTTAATTGGTCATTCGCTACCCTCTCAGAATGATATGCTGCCATTTAGAACTCCAATGCAACATAGAGGAGAGTCAGCCACCACTACTCTACCTTCAGACCTACACAAAGGTCACTCTTCTACATAGATCAGAGACATGTTGCAAGACAGTGTCACTGGGTAGAGCACTCTAGGTGCACAAATACAGAGACAGGGGAGTTTTCCTCAAGGGTCTCTACACTCAGAGGTTGATGATGTTCAGAACTTACTCTAGAGATTAAATCTGGACTCTAATATCCCGCCAAAGCATGCTCCAAAATTGAGGAGGTCTACCCATGAGAAAAGGCAGCCTACAAAATTTGATGACTATGAGTTATTGCTCTCTAATTATGCAGAGCCGGCAACTTATAAACAAGCTTGCAAGCATGAAAATGCACACAATTGGATGGCAGCCATGAATGAAGAAATGGAGTCGTTGAGAGTCAATCATACCTGGGATTTGGTTCATCTTCTGCCAAACTGAAAGCCTCTCAAGAACAAATGGGTTTATTGTTTGAAAGACGAAGATGGAGGAAATAAAAGATACAGGGCCAGATTAGTCGTTAAGGGATTTGATCAACAAAAAGGTATTGATTTTTCTAAAAAAATTTCTCCAGTTGTCAGAATGGACACAATCTGTGTTGTGTTGGGTTTGGTAGCCATTTGGGATTTAGAACCTGAGCAACTCGATGTGAAAACAATGTTTTTACACAGAGACATTGATGAGGATTTATACATGGAGCAGCCTGAAGGCTTTGCTCAACCAGGTAAGAATCATTTATTTTACAAGTTGAAGTGGAGTTTGTATAGGCTGAAGCAAGCTCCAAGACAATGGTATTTAAAATTTGACTGCTTCATGACTGATAACAACTTTATTCGATGTGAATCAAATCCTTGTGTTTACCACAAGAAGCTCAATACTGGTGAGTTTGTCATACTTTTGCCCTATGTTGACTATATGTTAGTAGCTGGTACTAGTGTTAAGATTATTGCTCAGCTGAAGCAACAATTGGCTCTTCATTTTGCCATGAAAGACCTAGGACCAACCAAAAGAATACTTGGGATGCACATCTTTAGAAATAGAAATAAAAGAGAACTCAGGTTGTCCCAAGCAAACTACATTGCCAAAGTGTTGGACAGATTTAATCTGTCTCATGCTAAACTGGTTTCTACTCCTTTGGCTGATCATTTCCGCCTATCTTCAGCTATGTGTCCGAAAAACCAGGAAGAAGAAGAACAGATGAGGTATGTTGCATATACATTTGCAGTTGGCAATATCATGTATGCAATGGTGTGTACTCATCCAGACATAGCACAAGCAGTTGCTGTTGTGAGCAGATTCATGAGTAATCCGGGCAAACTACACTGGCAGGCAGTTCAGTGAATTCTACAGTACTTGAAAGGTACTTCACATTTTCGTTTATGTTTTGGAGGTACTGACTTTCAGCTCCGTGGTTATGTTGATTCAGATATGGCCGGAGATTTAGACAAACGCCGGTCTACCACTGGTTATGTCTTTACATTTGCCAGGGCAGCCATTAGTTGGGTTTCTCGGTTGCAACAAGTTGTTGCTCTGTCATCAACCGAGGCTAAATACATTGCGCTCTCGGAAGGAGCCAAAGAAATGATATGGCTTGAGTGTTTGTTGACCAAACTGGGCTGTCTGAAATCAATATTTCCATTATTTTGTGATAGCCAAAGTGCTATTCACTTGGCAAGAAATTTATCTTTCCACAGTCGAACAAAGCATATTGATCTTCGAACAAAGATTGACACAAAGGTTAATTCGGCAGATGCTTTAACCAAGGTTGTTCCTCGAGAGAAGTTCGAGTTCTGTAGATCTTCTCTCGGTCTTGTTGCTCTGTGACACTGAATTTCATGAAGGGGATCTCTCTCAGAGCAGCTTCATTGTCGATCCCATTGGTCTTCAAGTGGGAGATTGTTGGGCATGTGGCTGTTGAAGCCCATATGTAACGGCAATTCACTGCCTTTGATTCCTTGAAACTGCCCTTTCTGCTCGATCAACATATTAGCCATTCTTGGCTTGTAACCGTTGTTGTCCTGGATTATTCTTTCCAGATGTCTGGTAGGTGGTTGGGCATTTGAGTCTTCTGGAGGATACAAGGCATTTTGGCTTGCGGCAGTTTGACGGGGATATTAAGAGGTGTATGTAATTCAAAGTTAAGAGGATTGTTGCTGTTCTACAATGAGATACTGTGGTGTATGTAATATAGAAAGAGAGATGTATTGATATAATATATTGCCCTTCATTGTGGATGTAGCCAACAATTGGTGAACCACGTTAAATGGTCTTGTTGCTCTGTGTGTGTTGTTTTATATCTTTTTCATTCTGAGCTTTTGTTTTGATTTTACTGTTCTGGTTCTGTTATTCGGTTTTTGAATTTACAATTTGAGGGAAGTTTAAACTCTAGAAAAGACATTATAAAATGCATTTTGTTTATATATTTGTTGATAATATACATCTTAAGTTTTATTTATTATTAGTAGAGGTCTTATTACAAAATATAGTTTTATATATATACTTAAATTACTATGTTTAGATGGGTGTCCAAATTCAGTTTGTATAAATAAATACTAGTGTGTTCATCTAGGCGTAGAAATACAGTTTTATATACTTAATACTGCTGTAATAGCAATGGGGCATGGGAATACAACCTATAAACACTGTTGTCATAGTCATTTGGGCATGGGAATGAGACATTTAGATGGGTTTTTGTCATCCTTTATTAAATGTGCATATGCTGCATGCACTTGAAACTAGTATTCAGTCGATTCTCCATTGAAATACACTTATTATTATTATTATATTAGTTGTAATATTAATGGTCATCTTATTAGATTATTTCTATTTTTGTTTTAGCTTAGTTTAGAATGTTTCTATTTGTATTGCTTTATTAGTTATAATTCCTTTATAGAAACATCTTGTAAACTCTTTAAATAGAGCTTTGCTCTATCATGTAATTAATCTCATTCAGTAATATCATTATGTTTTAATATTAACATGGTATCAGAGCCTGGTTGAGCGGAAAATTTTTTTCCTGGGCTCGTTTTTTTTTTTTTTCAAAGGTTGTGATTTCATCCCTAATCGCAATTTTTTGAAGATCTAATGGCGTTTGTTTTTTAAAGGTCATTTCTTTTTTTATGGGTGTCGTGTTTGACCCTAGGCGGGTTCATTTTTCTGGGTCTGAAATCAAGTTTGGAAATCAAGTTTTCATCTCTGCACATCATTTTTTCTGATTGCACCAAATCGCATGTTCAGGGTCGTGTTTTTACTCCTAAACCTGGTTCGCAATTTTTGGGTGTCTTTTTTTTAGAGTTCTTCTCTACACTGGATTGCGTACCTTTTATGGTTGCCATTTTGGGATTTTGACATTTTATTTCTCCCGGATCACAACTTCGACCTAGTGCAGCAGCTTCTTCCCTTTTTTGGTTGTGATTCTACTATTTTCTGTGACTTCATCCTATTTTGAAACATGTTCACGTGGTCGCGAATCCCTCTATTCCTTCATGTTTCACCTCACAACAAAGGTAGCGGATCTTCCTAAAGATTGTGTTCTTGGTCTGCAGGTCACGATTCTATTTTTATTGTTGTTTCTATTCGAGGTCACTTTTTTTTCTGCCTATGGTGTCATTTTCTGTGATCAACAAAATGTTTCTCAATAGTCACCCTTTGATAATCAATGGTGAGTCTACATATGTGTGTGTTGGCACCAGCTGTTTTGAAAACTTTGATCGTTGCCTGTGACTTTGGTCACTATTTCAAACTTTTTTTGGTCACGATTTGATTCATTTTAAGGACCAGCACACCATATCACTATTTTATGCATTTTAAGGACTGGCACACCATATGGTTATGGGTTGACTTAGTTTTTTGTTTGGACGATGACCATTAAGGGAGGGTATTAAAATATTAGTTGTAATATTAATGGTCATCTTATTAGATTATTTCTATTTCTGTTTTAGCTTAGATAACTTAGAATGTTTCTATTTGTATTGCTTTATTAGTTGTAATTCCTTTATAGAAACATCTTGTAAACTCTTTAAATAGAGCTTTGCTCTATCATGTAATTAATCTCATTCAGTAATATCATTCTGTTTTAATATTAACAATTATTTCTAGTGTTTGAATATTGGAACAAAATTTTTAAAGGCTGGAAGCAGAAAACAAAAAATGCATGCCAAGTGTTTGTGTAAATGCTTGTTATCAAAATAAGAGCATTTTATTGTTCGTTTTGAGTATTTAAAACTGTGTGTGTGTGTACACACACACACGGATTATGTTGTTTAGTTATATATCTACCATCTCAACCAAAGTTACAAGACTCACCCAAACTCGGTGAGTCATGAGCCGGGCGACCCTAGGCAAGTTTGGGAGACTCGACAGTCAAGTACTTGCCAAACTCGTCGAGTCTGGGCGAGTCTCGACTGCTAGACTCGGCCATGGTTGTAGAGTTTTTGTTTATAATGAAGGAAAAATTAGCATTCTAAACTATTCTATTCCAAAATTTGGCTATATTATACATACAAATGCACACTTGAAAGGAAGATTGCAAAATTTATATGTCCAATCTTGATGTACTTGGGGCCATAGAGCCTCCGAGGAACCTAGCTTCCTTTTGAGAATTACCTTAATATCATTAAGTCACATGCTCTTTAGGTCCCTTCAATCCATCGTTTGACCCTCTAGGATGCATGGGACAGGCTTGCCATGTGGCAAACTAGTCAGTTAGCCTTTAGTGATAGCTGATGAATTTGTTACAAATGAATACATTGCCCCTATTTGCAAGTTATGGATACACGTGTATTGAAAAAGCCAAGATATCACTCAAAAAGCATGTCAGATTCACAATCTACTCACAATTGAACAATTACAACTCTAGATCATTTTGCATCCTACATTCAAACAGTAGGTACAAAATCAAGATTAAGTCTATCTTCTGCAATGTGATGAGCAAGCTATCTATCTTGATCATTGGGAATATCCTCACACTTGTAAACACTTTAACCTTAATATCCCCTCTGAGCCATAGACTTCTAGTTTTTGTTTTGATATTTATTTTGAACTTTTGATGCCATGGATTTCATATTCCATGAGTTTTGTATACATTTGACAATATTTATATATCTAAATGTGTTATTTCCTTCAGCTAAAATTTGTGTTTATACTTATGTGATCGATGCATACTTGTGTATGTGATCAAAGTAGCTTCTATTTGATGACTTTATTATGTCTTTAAGGTTTATTTATTAAAGGGTGCATGAAACAAGTTTTATTCCTTAAAAATCTCTGAATTACATGGGTTTTTCAATTTGCCGAGTCTTTGGTGAGTCTGGGTGGCAAGTTCGAGTCCGGGTCAAAAATTAGCTTGCCGAGTCTTGGGCGAGTCCAAGTTTTCTAACACTAATCTCAACAGTTATGCCTGCTATACACATATATTAAAAGGCATATATAGAATGACTCTCTATGCGAAACATTATGATAATTACTTTCAAAACTCTGGAAATTAAATGTATTACAATAGTATCTATCATTATACATACAGAAATATTAACATAGCTAATTATGTATAGCACGATTAAAACTAATGTTAGATTCCTTTTTTATTTAAAACTGAAATGGAACTTAATATGACTTTTTTCTTTTTAAAATCAGTTATATGCATGATTGTTTCATAGTCAAACTCATAATATTATTATGTCAATCTTATACCTAACTGTCTCATGTAGGTGAGTAGTACAATCATGTATAAGACTATATAATCATTATGATGATAGAAAAAATGAGTTCTACCTGATTGGAACAATGATTAGACCATTTTATATATGATATATTTTTATTTTATTCCACTTTTGGGAAAGGAATATTGGAAGAGAGGGCATCTAGAGTTGCATGACAGATTGCATGTGATAGTGTTGGTACTCTTTACACTTGGTTCTTGGATTTGGTCATGATACTTTTGCAGATACCACTATCTATCACCCTTGTTGAAGGGTCAAGCCACTTCCCATGGGAAGGTGTACGGGGGACTGCCGATCTATAGTTGAAGGTAAAGCGTTCAAATGACGATCTCCCTCCATGTAGCTTGACAAAGGCCATGTTGTTTGCACTCAGAGAAAATGATTAAATTTGAATATATTATTGTATCTATCATAGATTGGATGTTCACTTTGTACAAATATCTTTTGTATGTATTTTATCAGACAACAATCCTATAGTTGATTTGTACATCTTGGTATGAGTGTCAAATATATATGTTATAAATGTTTAATAAAGGCTTTTGAAAATTATGCTACATTGATTGCTAACCTCTAAAGATGTCAATATTATTGTTTTAAATGAAAAAAATTATTATTATGTATATTTTCATGAATTTGTTTAACTCGTTTAAAGTTCAGATATGCAATTTATTTTGATTTAGACGTTGGCTTGTTACACATCCCCAACTAATAGTTTGACTATGACTCTTTATTACTATATGAATTGAAAATTAAATGGTACCATCTGTTGGTGATCTTGTGTAATACGATTACTTATAAGAATTGTTAGTATCTATAAGATGTATGTTAAAGACCACATTTTTGTATGGGTATGAATAATAATACTTTACAGTGTATGGTGAAAACCTAAAAGTAAATGTTTCTTATGTCTACTAACATGATATAGTTCATATATCGCTAAAAGCTTGACATAGTCATGGAATGGTTCCATAAAGTAAGCTATAATGATAAAACTCTATGTTAGCAATAGAATAATGTACCTACATTTTGATTGCATGGAAACTATTATATTGTTTCCTTCATAGGAATGCTTGCTATTACCACTTGGTTATTTGTTGATGGGTCAGTTATAATTGTTCTAGTAGATTGTGACAATATTTATGTCCTTTGATTTCTATACGAGGTCCTTGCCAATAACATTATAGTTGGCAAAGATTGATTATATCATTAATAGCAGTGTTGTAGGGAGACGCATCTCCTGACCCCTAGGACGCATTTTTGGGTCGACGACACGTCTCCCATCCCTGAGACACGAGAGAAACTTCTCACATCTCAGGAGACGCCATGTCTTGACTCCCCAACATCTCCCTCATGAATCCTATACCCCCGTGGCGATATAAGAGTTCAAAACATTATTTTTTCCATTGTTTGTCTTGAAAACTCCGTCCAAGTGAAACATGACATAGAAGGAAGCCATTTCGCGTGACTGAGCACCCACGTGAAGCAGGAGGAAGGTATTTGGCGCAACTCAACACCCATGCGAGACGTCCAACAAGTAGGTCGCAAGTTTTTTCTTCCATTTTAATTTGTTTAGGGCATTTTCATAGTGTTTAAGGCATGCATTTTACTTTTAATAGTTTATTTAGTAATTCAAAGTGAGCTATGAGCATTTTCGAAGTGAGATGGAAGGGTTTGCATTATAAAGGTGTTTGATTGTTTATTCATTGTCATTCTTCATCATAAACTCTCAGCTCTCTTAGTGCAAGAGCAAGTTTCAAGCAAGTTTCAGAAGGTTTAGAAATTAGATACCATTGTTTGTCATATCTTCAGCAGGTTATCATTGTTTGGCTACCATTATCAGGATTTTAATAGTTTATTTTTTGCCTTTTGGCTGCCATTATTAGGATTTCAAATACTGGCAATGCCAATACTATATATTTAAAAAAAAAAGTAAAACAGAAACTCTGAAACTGTATTAGTATTACCATTTTACTGTCATGACTAATTTTAATGCCTAACTAATTTTTTTTAATGCCATGACTGATTGATTGTTTTTAATGTCGTGATTGATTTTTTTACCATAATAATTTTTTTTACTGTTTTAATTTTAAATTTTAATGTTTGACTTTGTCTTTCTCATTTTGTTGCAGACTGAGATATGTCATGTGGGGGAAAACAAGGCATGTACCCACTGTGGAAGTATTGCGATCGCATTCTAGGGCCGAAGGAGTTAGGTGGAACAACCACCATCACATGTAAGCTTTGTGATATTAAGCCATATCAAAGTATTTACACAAGGGTGAGGTCTCATTTCCTTCACATACCTAGAAAAGGTGTTGATCCTTGTAAAAATGAGGTAGAATGATATGACGCAGTTAGGGATCAAGAAAGGGCCAATGGGAAAGTGTCTCATTTGAGCTCTCATGCTTCAACAATAAGGGCAACTCCTGCAACTCAAAATAAGAATAAAGTCAGAGGCAGATGTGGATGTGTCTTCTAGAGATGTCCATGTGACAACATAAGATGTAGTAGGAAGATATTCTCACAAGAGATCACACATTGGCAGCTCAAACCCCATTGAAAGATTATTTGATGTGCAAGGTCAAGAAGCAGTTGATGGAGTGATTGCACACTTTTTCTATGCAAATGGAATACCGTTTAATGTTGCTCACTCACCTTTCTACATTGAGATTATCCAAGCCATCAACAATGGACCACCTAGATATAAACCACCTAGGTATGAAAAGCTTCACACTACTCTAATTGATAAAGAAAAAATTCAATTAGAGCAACAAACTACACCAATGAAAAGAGTGTGGTCTACAGAAGGATGCAGTATTGTGATGGATGGGTGGACAAATGCTAGAAATTGTCCACTACTTAATATCATGGTATCATACAGCAAAGGGCCTTATTTTTTGAAGGCAATAGATTGTTCAGGGCAAGAAAAAAATGCAGAGTTCCTTCATAACCAGCTATGTGAGGGCATTGAGGAGGTGGGGGCATCACATGTAGTCCAAGTTATTATAGATGATGCCCCTATTTGTAAGGCAGTAGGCATGTTGATGCAGAAAAAGTATAGGCATATATTTTGTACACCATGTTGTGTGCATTCATTGAATAATGCACTAAAAGATATTGGCAAGTTCCAATGGATCTCAGATCTCATTGAAAAGGGCAGAAAAATATAAATGTTCATATGTAACCATCACCACACACAAGCCATTTATCAAAAATTTGCAAAGGTGGAACTTCTCAAACCTATTGATACACATTTTGCTTCTTATTTTATTCTTCTTGAACGTCTTTCTAAAGTCAAAGGAGCTTTGTATTCCATGGTAGTGAGTGATGCATGGGCAGCTTGGAGACAATCTACATCAAATACTGCAATTGAGGTGAGAGGTATGGTCCTTGATGACCATTTTTGGGTTGATGTTAGATTTGTTGTGGACTTTATTAAGCCTATCATGTCCCCTTTATAATAAAAATAAATTGGTGAAATTATTAGTCCATCCCTATTTTCCCGTGGGCTAATGTAAATCAAAAGGGAAAATATTTTATTTAATATTTTAATTGTAATCCCACAAATTAAGATTTATTATTTTTGGGAGCAATTAAATATTAAATATTTTTATTTAATTGCACAAGTGGGGGCATGGGTTTTTAATGAAGTGTAATTATAAATCCCAAGAGTGAATTTAGAATATTTTATGATGGTATGACAGATTCTATGATAGGTTCCTAAAAATAGTTGATTTTATGACAGCTTGTAAGAGGGGAGTTATTTCTTATTTTTGGCCAAGAATCTTGCATGGGTTGTGACAAGTAAACACCATTTGAGGGAATTTGTTGGAAATTAAATCATTTTAATTTATTTTCCAAGAGAGGGACGTTTGGATTTGGAGCTATTATAAATATGCAAGTATTTTCTTTTAGAAGGACTTCTTGATCATTTTTACAACCTAATTTTCTTGTTTGAGCACTTGTGCTTGGATTTTCTTCAGTGGACGAAAACCCATTGGAGTTGGAGGCTTGTGGACGAAAACTCATCAGTCTCAAGTGATTAGAGGATGAAAACCCTTTGGTTACAGAGAGTAATTCCATACAGGGATTGCATTGGACTTCAAAGGATTGTACAGTTTCGGCAGTTTTGTAATATTGTGTTTGCAGGTTGTTTTGTTGCAGTTTTGGTGATTTCCAGTGTGTTGTGCAGTGTTTCTGTAGTGTTGTGGAGTGTTTTTATTTTCTATGGTCATTTGGAATCCATTCCAAGCATCCAAGAGTGATTCTTTTCAGTTGGGGTTTGATTTGGCATTATTTTTGATAGTTTTCAGTAGTGTAGTTTTGCATAGTTTGTGTAGTTTGCAATGGATTTTAGGAGATTTGTGTTACAGATGTTTTTTCTGTTGTAATCAGTGTTTCGAACCTGATCATATGTTATTTACATCAGAAAAATCAATAAAAATCAGTTTGTGGTGTTTCCAGCATATTTGGTATAATTTCTTTTTTGACTAGTTAGCTAGTCTTGATGTTTTTGTTGCAATTTTTAGTGGAGCTTATCAAAATTTATTTTCAGATCTGATTTTATGTTAAAATCTCAGCTTGGAACATTACAAAGCCCATATGTGAGGTGATCAAATTTGTAGATTCAAACAAGCCATTTTTTGGGACAAATTTATGAAGAAATAGATTCCATGTGTGAAAGAATTAAGAAAATAACAGATCCAAGAGATCTTTCTCTATATCCCTTGCTAGAAGAAAAGATACATGGAAGATGGAACAAACTTAACACACCCCTTGATTGTGTTGCCTATGCCTTAAATCCTAAATGGTATGATCTACAAGTGACCAATAAGAGGGCTCCATATGAGGATAGAGAGGTAATGAAGGGATTTTGGGCTGCAATATAAAAGATTTATGGCTGAGGTGAGGATGATTCAATTATGAGGACTCAATGGAATAAGTTTTCACATGGGCATGGTGATTTTCCTTCCCTGGAATCCATATATGATATGCATACAAAGAAAGACCCCATAGAATGGTGGTGGAACCATGGAGGTTAAAACCCTGAATTGCAATCATTTGCAATAAGATTGCTCTCACAAGTAGCCAACTCTTCATCTTGTGAAAGGAATTGGAGTACTTATGGTTTTATTCATTCACTGAAGAGGAACCGGTTAGGGTCAAAGAAAGTGGAGAACGTAGTGTACATTCATAGCTCACTTCACCTTCTCTCTCTTGTAGAACCTGGGTACAAGGAGGGTCCTTTAGCAAAATGGGACCAAAGTTCACTTGATGGAGAAGTTTCAGCCTTGGTTGATGAAATGGTTGAAGCAGAAAGACTCAGTGATTTACCCCCAGTTCTACTACCATTAGAGGAACTTGAGCTTGAGAGTGATGATTATTTGGAGAGCATCATCGCTGAGGACCTAGAGATGGATGACACAGAAGTGTAGACAATAGATTTAAGATTTCTGATTTCTAATTTTTGTTTTCTATATTCGTATCAGCCTACCAGGCTATCAACATTTTTGAATTTCAATATATAATATCAATATGTAGCATGAACTCTTTGACATTTGTGTGTTTAAACTTCAAAGTTAATGTTAAACTTTACCAATTTTCTTGTTCTAAAAGTTCAATGTCATGATATTTTCAATTTTAACGTTACCATATTAATATATTTTAAAAATTGTTAAATTATATTAAAAAAATGGTGTCTCCAAGTACCCCCGTCTCCTATTTTTTAAAAATAGATGTATCAGTGTCAGTACCAGTCTCCCATACCAATACCAATACCAGTCTCCATGCAACCTTGATTAATAACCATTGTTGGGCATGACTGAGGTGAAGTAATCTATGAGTGCTAATCTATGTTATACAATGGCAGATAACATAAATAAAATCATAAGGTTATGAATATTATTATTCTTAGTGAGTGAATATCTTCATGTGATGATCTGATGGATATAGTGTTGCTAGTGTCTTGGGTATGACTGAGGAATTGTTCATGTTAAAAGCAAGTTTATAGCTATCGTTGCAAGTCTTTCAAAGTTCCATATAGTTTTCATGTGGCCTTGTGATGCATGTTGTGTTTCTACTCAAGAAGGATGTTGTAATATAATATGATTAGGATATTGATATCATTGAATCATATTATGGTAGGACATCACGTGGAGCCATTTAGATCTATGCATAATCATTGCTTTGTGACTATACTCTAACTGTTGTTGTTGCTGCTGCCTCATGCTTTGTTGTGTGTGGATTCATTTTATATCAACCTAGGAAAGTGCATGTCCTCATCCTAGTAGTTAAAATAATAGGAGAACTACATGGGACTTCGATCTCATTTGGAAGTGGGTATGTAGGCAGTCCTTGAGTGAAGGATGCCCATAGACCCAAGTCTGTAGGGGAGGGGTTTAGGGAATATCTCCAAGATTCGAGGTGTTCATATACTTGATCAACCTTCCCTCTTTTGTATACTTCAGCTTGAGGCTAAAATTTGAATCAGATGACTATGAACTCACCATCCAATTAATCTTCTCACCATATAGGCATGAGATGATAAAAGGCACTCCATCATCATCAAGTTTATCTACTATGAAGATTGTGGTGTTTGGCTTCCAAAATCTACTCCAATCTTGAATGAACTTTTAGAGTCACTTTCATCATGGTTTGTCTCTAATGTGGACATATAAGAGTGCCCCTAGACTTGTCTAACTATATGATGAAGGGGGTAAATCATAAAACAACATAAATTGCACACAGAAAATAGAACTTTCTTTATTGATTTGGACAACTTGTTACATTACAGAAGCTCAAATACAATTAAAGGAATCAACCCTCCATAAGCTGCAACACATTACAACTTCCTCTCCCAAAACTCTAGAATTATCTGCCTTCTGTAACCCCAAATCAGCTAGGATTTCTATTTTCCCACCTATTCCTGACTCTACACTTGCCCCTTAACTCTACTACTGCCTAGGGTTCCCAAAAATGGTTATTAATAGCCTTTTTGGCAGCCAACAACCTAATTTCAAAATTTGCATCTCCCTCCAAATATAGGTCAACTTCTGAAAGCCATAACTTTTGATCCAAGCATTCGATTGACAAACTGTTTATGCGTCGGAAAGCTCGCAAAGTGCTCTACGTGCTAAGAACCTGTTCTGCCGGTTCCCGCCATTTTGGGCCCGTATGGGGCCATTTAGTGCCTCAAACCTGAGTTTGAATAATTTTCAAGTGTTTTTCAGGAAACAGAAACTTTAATATCTTTCAGCTCGCAAATGATCTTCATGTGATTCCTTCGCCAAAGGTCTCATATTTATGTTATGTAACTTCCTGTAAATTTTTACTTCAATCCGTGCCCAAATGCAGACTTTCTAAAAATAGCAGGTTACTATTTTTAGCAGTTTGAAAAAAATGAAAGTTCTATATCATTATTCAGGCAATTATGGAACCAAAACCACAAATTTTTAAAATAAATAGAAAGAACATCAACAATTTTGAAACACATCATTTTTGGGTGATGCAAAATTGCCCTTACACCACTGGATGCTCCTGCATCAGACACCCAGGGTAATTTGAGAAGTGACCCTGTCACGTCTTAGGTGTTTGTGTGAGGAAAACCCAAACGGTCAACCTCTGCCTTAGACAACCAAGAAGAATCTTCATCAGGTCTTCCTTTCGATTTCACCAGATATTCTTCATATTGCCTATTTTGAGTACTTCTTCCCACACGGCTATCCAAGATCGCTTCTATCTCCTCCGTTGAAGTAGATGCCAGAATACTCCACTATTCTTCTGTTGTTCCATCCTCTGTGCCACCCTCATGATATTCTGTTAAATCAACAATGTTGAACACAGGGGAAATATTAATCCCACTCAGCAGCTCTACCTCATATGCATTTCCTAAATCATGCTTCTTCAGGATTCTGCATGGTCCAAATTTCTTCATTTTCAACTTATTGTATGTTCCAATTGGGAACCTTTCTTTTCTCAAGTGAACCATGACTTCATCTCCTACCTGGAACTCCTTATACCTCCTCTTCTGATCTGCCTTTGCCTTGTACTGAATATTCATCTTATTAATGTGCTTTCTCATCTCTTCATGCAAATTCTTCAGATGTTCTACAAAGTTTTTAGCTTCAGCACTTGTCTTTTCTCCTTTGTCTAGCTTCCTTAACTCAGAAGTATTTCTTGGGCTATTGCCATATACAATCTGGAATGGTGATTTACTAGTACTCCTATTGACATAATTGTTGTAAGCAAATTCAGCCTATGGTAAAATCAAATCCCATCCCTTGGGCTTATCTCCTACTAAGCATCGTAGCAGGTTACCCAAACTTCTATTCACCACTTTCGTCTATCCATCAGTTTGTGGATGATGTGCAGAACTAAACTTTAAATCTATCTTCAATTTCTTCCACAATGTCCTCCAAAAATAACCAACAAACTTGGTATCTCGATCTGAAACTATACTCTTTGGTAGACCATGTAATCTCACCACCTCTCTGAAAAATAATTCAGCAATATGAACATCGTCATTAGTCTTCTCGTAAGGAATAAAATGTGCCATCTTTGAAAATCTGTCCACCACCACAAAAATGGAATCATGTCCTCTTTGTGTCCTTGGTAAATCAAGAACAAAATCCATACTGATATCATCCCTGGCTTCTCTGGTACAGGTAATGACTGATATAGACCTATCTTCTAACTTGCTCCTTTTGCCATCTGACATACTTTGCAACTTTGCACAAATGTCCTCACATCCTACTGCAACTGTGGTCAATAATAATTTTCACCAACAATAGCAATGGTCTTATCTCGACCAAAGTGTCTGGCCAATCCTCCACTACACTTCTCCTTAATCAGGTTCTCTCTCATGGAATGGTGCAGGAGCACCTTCTCTGTAGTGTAGGGCCATATTTTTTTTTATTGTTTCATAAGGCTCTTAAGCCATTTCATGTTGTAATAAGGGTCAATTTGGTCCCATTGATGTAATTGTGCAAGGCAAACATGTGGTTTTGCTTGTATGAAGGGTAAAGCCAATGGCTAACTGATTTGCAGTTTGCATGGTTGGAGGGAAATAACTGTTGTCTCTACATCTTTTCTAGAGGCAAGCTGTATGCAACACGGGGGGAGAAGTGTGTAATGCAGCGAAGACTTGATGAATGAATAATAAGAGTTTTCTGGGTGTGACATTCATACTAGTTTTGTTTGTGTGTTCTTTACATTTTATATATATATATATATGTTGAGATAGTGTGCATCCATGCCCTAAACTAGAGATTATCTGGTAGGTCTTAGTGTTTTTGTAGTGTGCAGACGGTGTAATATTAGCATTTCCACAGAGGCTAGTTTGTAACCTAGGGGTTAGGGTTTGATTCATAAATGGAGACCCTTTCCTCTGTCCACTGAAGTCCTGTGTGGAATCGGTGTGATGGAGGAAAGATATTCAAGTTTGTTGTTTTCTACATTCTCACCCAGGAATCCAGAGAACTCAGCCGGATTCAACTAGACATCTCCATGTGGCTAGTCAGGAAATCAATGAGAAGTGATCAGGTGTTGTTTAGGATCAGATTGATATAAGTGGTCGAGGGTTTGACACATGAATCAGCCAAATTCCTTGTTTTGTAGAAGGACTTCATGTATCAGGTTGTCACAGAGTATTTGGGAAGCCATCGGTCTGACTTGGGGCATCGAAAGAGCCTTCGGAAGTCACTCTGATTCGCAACGTCTGACCGATGAGTGAGCACCGGTGATAAGTAGATCCCATCTCGCCGAAGATTAGTAATGGTGTCGGAGACACATACAATCATTCCTTCAGAAGACTAAGGAAGGTGGACCCCACACATAGCCTAACGAAGTGCATGCATAAGCGTCAGCGTGAGGAGAGACGTCAGGTGGAGAAAGTTGCATTGGACCGACAGTTGAAGTTCTCACCGATCAGGGTGACAATTGCAAGTGTCACCGATGAGGAATTTATCGGTGTGAGACAGGGCGTCGGCTAGAGTTCGCAAGTGGTTGCCGATGAGGAGTGTGTTGTCGATAAAGACATCGGGGAGAGAATAAGTGTCGGGTTGACATGTCTAAAGGAGGCCGATAACAATTGTCTGGCCGATGTGCATGAGGGTTTCGGTGAATGCGGAGGAAGTGTGACTAACCGTTACGATTAAGTCAATAGAAGCCAACAATCATTGGAGTGTCAGCGTGAGAAAAATAGACACTACCAATAGAGGAAGTTTGTCTGAAGAAGACGAAAGACGTTGGTCGTCGGTAAGAGTATATAGATCGGCAAGAGAAATAAGAGGGGGCCCAATAGTAGTTTGTTTGGCCGATAGGGAAGTTATCGCCAAGACATAGCTCAGGTATGGCTGATTATAGATTGGTTGAGTTTCTGTCGCGCTCTCTGCATCATGGAACTCCTTGGAATGCACAACTGGCTTCCTCTAAACAACATGCCATCTTGGATTGAAGACATGCCCAAATAGTGACAAGGAATGGGATGAGATCAAGAAGCTATTTTTGGAGAACTTCAGAGTTTTGGATGTTCTAATAGGAGTAAGTAAGATGAGAGATTTGATGCAATTGTAGAAAGAATCAATAAAGGATTTTGATTAAAGATTCAAGGAGACAACTATCAGATTAGACCTAAACCATTGTCTACTAAGCAAAAGATATAATGGTTTATTTCTGGAATAAGCCCTGAAATAAGGTCATCCCTAGATGGAAGGATTTTTGAAACATATGTAGAAGCATGACATTGGCCTACTAGATAGAATCTCAATCCTGGCACAGACAAGATAAGATGAAGGAAAACCTAGAATTGGAGAAGCTGAAGTTGGAGTTGAAGCTATTGAAGCTAAGGTAGGAGATATTGGCTAAGCAGGAGGAGAATACACAGAAGGAAAGACCTAATATTTGGTGTTCATACTACATAAGAGAAGGCCACTTGAGAAATGAATGCCCTAGGATGAAAGGTGAAAGAAATTTGTTTCAATAAAAGTAGATACCAAAGAAACAATGAAAAAAGTCAATTCAATATTGTGGATGATGCGGAGAATGGGATGATCATGAAACACTAGATTGCCCTTTACAAAAGTTTTCTAGAGGAAAAATGACTTTGCTAATGAAGAAGATGAGGCATGGTATGGAGGAAACACTACAAACTCTACGGAGAGCAGTAACATGACATATATAAAAGAAAGAAATTCATATGATCAGGACTACAAGCAGCCAAGTTGGAGAAATCAGAGGAATGTGAATGTAATATAAATTTTAAATTTTGGCGGTCCATCATATGGAAATAGCTACAATAATGAGGACAGAGAATGGTTTGGAGGATATAAAGGAGGTAGAGGTCATGGAAGAAGTCAAAGAAGGAGGGAGGATGCAACATGCTTCAATTGCGGTAAGATAGAACACTTTGCTAATGAATGTTGGGCTGAAAGGAAAACACAGTGTTCATTTTGTAATAGCACAAAGTGATGAGTTCCAGGTAGCACCCATGAAATACACTTTTTTACCCCTCTTTTTCTCCCTTCTTATTCCATTGTCCTAATGAATGCACCAAAATAGGTTAACAAGATTGTTCTAATGATGATTAATAAGAGATGAATTACTTAGAATCATGATTTCTGATTGAAGGACTAATGTGCATTGAATTGATGGAAATATGCAGAAATCTTCTCTTTTTGAATCAACAAGTGCAGGTGTTTGGGTAGACAATTTTGTGCATCTCCGGAGGTAGTCCTAATGATCTCCGGAGCTGACATCAGAATGCCACGACTGGTCTCCAATGTTTTCCAATTTGATTGGAGAGATTTTGGGATAAGGAGGTGAATCATCTCCAGAGCTGGACTGAAGTCACAAGCATCTCCGGAGATGAACGAGAAGGTCACAATCATATTTCTAGAGCTACGGATAGAAGCATACATCTCCTATGCCTCTTTAGAACAGTGCAGATTTCCAGCACAACTATCAGTCAAACACTTCCAGTAGTGATCGGGATGCTCCTGATGTTACTCAAATCATCACTTGAGTAATTGAGGGCAGACCATAGTTAACTGCTGGAAATTTTATCTCTTTTTGATTTTGCATGAGTTATTGATAAATTGATTTAAATACCTATATTTTAGGGCATCGCTGTCCAAGTGTATTTAAAACTAAGACTCAGATTTAGTGTGGACTGTTGTTCCACTAAATCTATTTTAATTGCATGGATATTCATTATGTAGTTAGACAGTTAGTAAAATAAAGAGAATGATGTTATCTCTTAGATGAACTAGTAGATAGGGTAAGTGATATCTCATCGCATATTTAGATATAAACTTACAAAAGTAGTAGCAGAAGACACATCGCGATTAATTTTTGATTTATGTAACCTTATTTTGATATAAACATTTTCTAAATACAAAGATGATGGAATTGGACTAGAATTGAGTTGTGATATTATCTTCTTGTGCTGATTCTTTACTTTGGTCTTTAGCCCCAAGGGTGTGGAGCAAGGGTCCACTCTCACCACTAAGGTAGAAGGCTAGTAATGTTGTTTTTGTTATTTCAGATTCTATTTAAGGAGATAGTTACTATTTTCATAGATAAATGCATGTTTCAGTCGAAAGGAATAATATAGATTTACTTTAAGCAATTCATTGTTTAGTTTTGTTTTCAATATTCTTGGAATTTATTTTACAGCAGATAGATCAGTAATATTAGTTTCTTTAATCAGTAAAGATCATTAGAGTTAGTTAGATAAAACTGGGCAGCTTTAGGATTCCTAATTGCAGATAGCCATGGACACAACCCTGGATTTGACACTTGAAATATGATTAAATGATAAGGTACAATGACCCTTGTCATTTTTGGCACCGCTACCGGGGATATTGTGTTAATTAGGAAAACTTAGCTAAACAGTTTTAGGATAGATCTATATGGTCAGAGCTAGGGATTCAAAAGGAAGATACATAAAACAAACACCCCATCAACAAACTATATGACAAAGCAGTGGGGTGGCACAAGATTTGTTGAAGAGAGACATCTAGAACCTACATTGGAAGATGCATCTAAAATTAACAATCCTTTCAATCCTCCAAATCTTCCACTCGCTGACTATATCCAAGAATTACAACAAAAACTCTAGGTAGATCCTTTGATAGAACCTAATATCCTAGAACCTCAAGGAGAAGAACCAGTACTAGATATGGATGATAATCATGATAATCATGAAGATGAGGGAAATCAAGCTTCAAAAACCTTCTCATAGCCCATTGTTCTGGTTGCTGGAGACAATGCCCCTATAAAAATATTTCACCTGCACACTTGCCAAATTTTAGGGGTCTTGCTTCTAAGGATCCAAATCAGTTTTTGTTTGAATTCAAAGTGGTATGCCAGACTTATGATTATGGATCAAATAATCAAAAACTCAAACTATTTCCCTCAACCCTAAAGGATTCTGCAATGAGATGGCTTATGGGCCTGTCCCAAAACTCCATCCATTCTTGGGATCAGATGGAGATAGAATTCTTGGGAAAATACCAGGACTATTGTAGAGTCAGTGATAAGAATGAGGAATTATTCAAGATTAAACAGAGAGAGGAAGAGACCTTAGAGGATTATGTGGATAGGTTCAACTTTGCTTTGAGAAGGTATGGCAACCCTGTAAATCATTCTTTGGCCAGAACCCTATTTGTAAAAGGATTAGAGAAGGAATCAAAACAAGCACTGGATCTGATGGGAAAAGGGAATATCAACAAAATGGATATGTCTTCTATAGAAGAACTCTGCAGGAACTATTCTAGAACCCAAGATGGAGTGAGAACGCCCAAATCTTTCAAAGGGAAGAATGAAATAGGACAATTAATGGAGGAGATTGCAAACTTTAAAATAGATATTCTAGTCCAACTAAATACCACATTAGATGGGATTCATGCAAAAACTAGAACAAATGATCAGGACAAAACAACTGAACCACTCTCCATCTATTGTTCTAAGAGTAGAAACAAACATTTGTTGAGAGAATGCCTTTTGGATAAATCAGAGATTTGTCAGATCTGTGATAGGGAACATCCTACCAGTCGGTGTGATAAGCTCCCAGCCTTAAAAAGGCTAAGTAAAAAGAATGCCATTATAGAGGAGTTGAATTATGTAGGACAAAAACAAGCTGGAAATTTCCCTTATAATCAATATCTAAACCAGCCTTCTTATAGAGGTCCTTCTAATTGGGGAAATAATTAATGGAATCCAACTTGGCATGGACCTCAGAATAATCCTCCTTGGGGACAATAGGATTGGTCAAATCAATAATGGAAAAACCAACATTGGCAAAATCAACCTTGAGGGAATCAACAATGGCCACAACATTTTGGATCACAAAACATGCAGCCTCATTGGGGTCCTCAACAAGGGTATAATCAACAATACCAGGGACAACCTAGATGTTTCCAACCTCAACAACAAGCATTGCTAACTGGACACCCCAACACACAAGGTTAGTCACAAAACGAACCAGTTAGCCAACCACCCTTACCAGCTCAACCTATACCAAACCCACAGAATAAGCAGGGAGCAGCTGTTTACATGACAGAATAAGAAAACATGGCTGGTATTAATGCCATATATTCTAATAATCTCCAGTTGTGTTCTAGGAAAGCACTTCCAAGACCATCTCCTCCAACTATAGTTGAAGTAACAAATGATGAGGAACTTGAAAATCCATCCACTCAGCTTCCAGAGGAGATTACTACCGAAACAGTGCTAAAAGAATCATCCTTGGATAACTCCAGAGTTCCTCCTAAAAGAATGACTCCAGAGAACATCCCTACAAACATTTCTGATAAGAGATCCGGAGATGCTCTGGAGATGGAAAAACTAGCACCATACCCAAAGTGGCTTAAACAACACGTCCCTCAGAAAAATGTCTTACAAAAACAAGTCCAATCTACCCTAGAATCATAACTTTTCCAAGAAATTAGGCAACTAAACATTGAAATTCCACTCCTACAAGCAATCAAATATGTGCTTGAACTAAACCAATTCATCAAACAACATTGTGTTAAGACCCAAGGAAAGAAGAACTTTCCCTCAACTATCCAGGTGTAAGGAAAGGTATTAGACCTCCTAATGGGAGAAGTACTTCTCCCAAAATATGGAGACCCTGGAAATCCTGTCATGACTGTTTACATCTCAGGGGTAGAAATTTCAAATGTTTTGGTTGATTTGGGAGCAGCAATACATGTAATGATAGTTCATACAATGGAGAAATTAGCATTAACAAGTATCCAATCCACATCTACAATCCTTCAACTTGCTGACCAGTCAATAGCTATTTGAAAAGGGGTGATTACTGATGTTCCAGTTGTGATAGAATCATGGGAATTCTTACTAGACTTCCTGATATTAGAGCTAAGAAACCAGAGAAATGCTTATCCATTGATATTAGGAAGACCATCCCTGGCTACAACAGTAGCATCTATTGATTATCGAATTGGGGATATGGTCATTTCTAATGGGATAGACTTGAAGAAAATATCTTTGTATCCACTAGCTAAACCATCAATACATTATTCAGGGAGAGTATGGGTAGATGAGACAGATAAGATGGGAACAATGCCTCAGTAGCTATGGTTACCATCAGAGAATATTTGGATGAGTTAGAAGAAGAAACCCACTATGACACAATAGAAGATATCACCCACATTCTTATTAATGAGGATATAATGGAGCTAGCCCAAGATTCAAGGAGAGAACTTCTCAATTCTGCTCATTGTACCCTAGCAAATATCATTCCTTGTGGAGAAACCTTTTACAGAGACTTAGACACATTCCACATGTTGCTTCCACATTCTTGCCCCCTCAATGCCATGACTCTAGGATATGGATTAAATACATCTATGGATCAAATCACAAAACAAGTTATGATTTTACCTGGGAAAACACTGAATATCAACACCTAGTTAGTAGAAAAATAGGAAGAAGAAATTATCAAACTCCTAATTTCCCATTCAGCAGCTTTTGCTTGGGAATACCAAGATATGAAGGGCATCCCTCCTGAGATTTGTACTCATCATATATACACTGAAGATGTCAAACCTATCAGATAGCCCCAGAGAAGATTGAATCCTACTTTAAAAGACATTGTCAAGACTGAAATAGAAAAATTGTTGCAAGCAGGGTTTATATATCCAATCTCAGACAGTCAATGGGTCTCACCCCTAGTCATAGTGCCTAAAAAGAATGGTAAGTGGAGAGTGTGTATTGACTATAGAGGGCTAAACAAAGCCACAAAGAAGGACTACTTCCCCTACCATTCATTGACCAAGTGTTGGACAACCTTGCAAGGAAGAAGTATTTCTCTTTCTTATATGGGTTTAGTGGATACAATCAAATCCAAGTAGCACATGAAGATCAGGATAAAACCACTTTCACTTGTTCTTGGGGAACTTTTGCCTATAAAGTTCTTCCATTTGGACTATGTAATGCTCCAGCTACATTTCAGAGGCTTGTTTTAGCCATTTTTGCTCAACTAGCTAATGAGTGCATGGAAGTCTATATGGATGACTTTACTGTGTATGGGGACAACTTTGAAGAAGCTTTCATAAACTTAGAAAAGGTATTAAAATGTTGTGAAAAAAATCAACTATCCCTGAGCCATGAAAAGTGCTTCATGATGGTAGAGGAAGGAATTGTATTAGGACACCACATTTTAGAAAACGAGATGAAGGTGGACCAAAATAAAATAGAAGTGATCAAACAGTTACCTTAACCCAAAAATCAGATAGATGTTAGAAGTTTTCTGGGTCATGCAGGCTACCATAGGAGATTCATAGAAAATTTCAGCAGAATAGCTGCTCCTCTATTTACCCTACTTAACAAAGACACAAAATTCTTATGAACATAGGATTGTCAATCAGCATTTGAAACCCTTAAAAAGAAACTTACTGTCACACCTATTTTAAGAGGACCCAATTGGACTCTACCATTTCACATACAAATTGATTCTTCAAATGAGTCCATTAGAGCAATCTTAGGACAAAAGGAGGAAGGAGAAAGTATGCATGCCATCTATTACATCAACAAAAACCTTACCTCTGTAGAAAGAAACTATACCACAATTGAAAAAGAATTCTTGGCGGTCATCTATGCTATAAACAAATTTAGGCATTATATCACTAGATACAAAATATTTGTACATACTGATCATGCAGCCATCAAATACTTAATGAATAAGCTAGTAGTGGGTGCAAGGATAATCAGGTGGTTATTGCTATTGTAGGAATTTGACATTACCATAGTTGAAATCCAAGCAAATTTAATTTGGTTGTTGACTTTCTGTCAAGATTGCATATAGGTGGAGAAAACCAGCCAGTGGAGGATGGATTTTTAGATAAACATCTTTTTGTTATCTCCTCTAATGCACCTTGTTTTGTAGACATATGCTTGTATCCATCCCATTTTACCTCAAAACAAAAGAAACTCCTAATTAAGGAAAGCTTATCTTACAAATGGTTGAATGGTTTACTGTTCAAATGTGGTCTTGATTTTATTTTGCGCAGTTGTTTAAAAGATGATAAATTTTTTTATGTCCTAAGGGCATGTCATGTTGAACCATCTGGTGGGCATTATTCTTCACACAGAACCATCCACAAAATTTTGGGAGTTGGTTACTACTGGCCCTCTATTCATAAGGATACCAAGAAGTATGTGCAGTAGAGTGATCAGTGCCAAAGGATGGGACAACCAACTTTCACCCAAGAAATGTCACTTCATCCTCAAGTAATGCTAGAACCATTTGAGCAATGGGGTCTAGACTTTGTGGGACCAATTTCTCCACCATCATTAGGCAAAGAGTACATTCTTGTATGTACAGACTATGTCACTAAATGGGCTGAAGTGCAGGCATTGCAATTTGTAAGAGAAGAGAAAGTTGCTGATTTCTTTTATAATAAAATTTCCTTGAGGTTTGGAGCCCCAAGATCCATAGTTTTAGACAGAGGACCTCAGTTTACTTTATAGGTAATCAGAGCATTTATAGACTTATATCAAGTTAAACATAGAAAATCTTCACCTTACCATCCTCAAGCTAATGGGCAAGTAGAGGTGACTAATACAGAACTGGAGAATATTCTGATAAGGATAGTGGCCATGAACAGAAAGGACTGGGCTAACAGATTACCTGAAGCAGTTTGGGTTTACAATACCACTTGGAAGTCCACAACAAACTTCTCACCATATGAATTAGTTTATGGAAAGAAGCCCATTCTATCTATAGAATTTGAGCTCCAGACACTTAAAACTGCATTAGATATTGGTCTACCATTGTCTATAGCCCAACAGAACACAATTCTTTAACTTAATGAGCTAGATGAAATCTGGATAGAAGCTATTCAACAAACAGAACTGGTCCAGTATCAAAGGAAGTAATGGCATGACCAACACATCAAAAGGAGGACATTTCAGCAAGGTGATTGGGTTCTCCTATATGATTCTAAGTTCAAGGAGTTCAAGGGAAAGCTACAAACTCATTGGATGGGTCCTTACCAGATAAAGGAAGTTTTTGAGAATGGAACAGTGCTGCTAGAACCCATTGATGGAATCATAGACACATTCTTAGTGAATGACCACAGAATTAGACTCTATAAAAGGCCATCCACTAAGGAAGAATTCATCAAATATTTGTGCTTGGTTACAGGGGACACATCCTCTATCACAGATTTGGACTGAAAGTAAAAAAAAAAAAGAAGGTTGAAAATTAGCAAATGGCAGCCTTCTTAAAAAAAAGAGAGAAAAAAGAGGAAGATGGAAAACTAGTAAATGAATGTCTTTCTCGACCAAGGGGATTAAAAACTAGTAAATGGTGGTTCCCTTCTTCATGCCAGATAAGAATAATCAAGATACAGAGGTGATCAGGTGTCAGAAGTACTCAAACACACCTCCGACGCTCCTAATAAGGAGCACCTCCAGTGCTTCACGAACTTGGAGCACCTCCAGCACTCGCAACTAGGAGCACCTCCAGCACTCCCCTAATAAAGAGCCATTCTTGAATATAATAAATTGGGAGGGGACCCCCCTCTCCAGGCAATAAAGTAGAGATGTCATTTGATGAGGTCATCATGACTCATCCTCCACTTTATAACAAGGACAAACATGATGTAAGCATGCATATCATCAACAATCAAGAAAAAGTCATTACTCTTGCATGCACAGGTCCTCACAAATGACTGCACTGAGATCACCTAAAAATATGGCATTCTTGAACCAAACAATGGGAATGATTGCAAGATATGTGACAATAGGGATGCTGACATCATTTCAAACATGCGCAGCTGCTGCTCACATGCTTAGTCACATCAAGTCTCATCACAGCCGCGGTCTTGCAGCCAAGTACATTGGGCTGTCATCATTAAGATTGGTTCAAGTACTTCTCTTTAATTAAGCATTAGTTAGTAACTGTCTTGTTATTTCTATTTTTGGGTGTTGTTATTATGACATGTCCCCCTGCCATTATTTCCTTTTTCACCTCATGCATGCCGCCAAACTTGCCACACTGTCGAACTGTCTATGGAGTGTCCCATCACTCTACTACAATTATGACTGCATAAGTACAGTAACCAATTTCAAGCTCCTTTCCCATAATTCAAGCAATGAAACAAATCGACATAACAAGCCTCATTCAAGATTGTAAAATTCTCTAAAAATCAAAGTTTATTAACACAGTCCTCCGGAGCCTACGGAGTTAAAAGAGGAAGGACAGACCATAGAGAGAAGCAGACAAAATTCTAGCTATAGAGGGTGGAATAGGACTGAGAAATGGGGAATAAAAATAAATCAGAGCCAGAAAGTATAATAGTTCTTTTGTAGGATGATGTTGTGGTAGACATTCTTAGGAATGCAGGGTGGTTGGAGTTCTTGGAAATTTTTGAAGGTTTTCAAGAGGATATTGTTGATGACTTCCTATGAAACCTGAGAGACAATCAATCAATTGTTAGAGGGGTTCAAGTCAATCTCTCTACTACCACCATCAGCCATATCTTTGGATTTCCAGAACAAGGTGAGAGGTTTTACCATCTGAAAACCCTATATGCTAATTTAATTAGAAATTTCTCTGTACAAGGTGAACTTACAATACAGTTGCATTTAAGCAAGAATGATGTTAAAGGAATTCTTAGGTCTTCACTTCCAAACCCATGGCAATCTGTAGCATTATGGTTGATGAACTACTTTACATGCGATGACCAATTTTCCTTAGTTCTAGGACCAATAATGAAAATGTTGATTTTTCTGAGGCATGGAAATGCCCACCCAGAATTTAACATAAATATTCCAAACTTTTTGTACTCTACCATTAGAGCAATTGCAGAAAAGTACCAACAGGGAAAAGGTCCTATGAAACACCATGGCCTCATTTTTCTGGTAGTAAAACATCACTTTCTATCCCAATTTGATGGGGAAGCATTATGGTAGACATTTTTAGATAATAAACCCAGGACAAAGAACCAGAGAGAGCACAGGAAGTGGGTGAGGCTTCCTCTACCCAGTAAGAAGAGGAGACAGAACCTTCAATTTCCTCTCTAGCTATTGAAAAAGGTAAAGGTTTGAAGCCCTCACTGGAGGCAACTTCATTTGTTACCCTTGTTTCTGATAGAAAGAGAAAAGGGAAGGAAGTTAGAGAACCTGTTCTTGAACAAATTCCATATATGACTCACTCAAGAAGGAGGAAGATGACCTTGGCTAAGGAGTCTATTCCAACAGAACCAACAAGGGAAAGGCCAGGTCAGAAGACAAAAAGAACTCCAAAGGAAACTGACTCAAGCATACACTACTGGGCTGAGGAAGCATCTCATAACTCAGATGAAATCCCTCTAGTGAGAAAGAAGAAACAAAGAGAAGTTTTCCCTGAACCATCTGTTCATTTAGGTTCTCATAGTCCAACTTCACAACATTCTCCTACTCCGAAGATAGAACAAAAAGAAACTTTTACTATTTCCTCTGATTCTGAGGATGATATACCTACTCCGGAGATGTCTGCTCCACCTGTGCTACAGAGAAGATAAAGGAAAAGGTAGCTTACCCAAGTTGAAAAAGATACTGCTCTCCTATCTGAAGTTCTTTTGGGTCTCAGAACTTCTGAAGAAAAAGGCAGGCCTTCATCAGTACCAGTAGTTGCAAAGAAGACTCAAGAAGAAACTCAGGACAGGGAGGCTATAGGGGAAGTTGAAGCAGAGCAAATGGATGTAGCTGGCAGTGAAGAGCCAATAACTATGGAAATCCCTGATGTAGAGAAAATAGAAGAAGAAACAAGAACTTATTCTCACCCCTCTGATCAAGAGGATATTGAAATTGCAAAAGAACAACAAATGTTAGACGAGATTGAAAATCTGAAAAGATTATTATGGGGGAAAAATTAGATTATTACTGACCTTAAGAAGGTCATGAAATAAAAAGAAATGGAGCAAAATCAGGTGATTGAAGGGTTACAAGTAGAACTCCAAAATAAACAGTAAATAATTTAGGAGAAAGATGCAGAATTGAGAGACCAAGAAACAAAGGCAACCCAAATCATCAAGGAAAAGGAGGCAGAGGCAGCACAGAACATTTCTAATCTTACTAAGGCCATAGACAATAGTCTCACAATAATTGTAGCACTGGTTGAGAAAGTACAAAGTCAAGATAAACAATTAACCTGGGCCAACAATAAAATACATGATCAAGAAGAGTATATTCATGAGTTAATTGGCCCAAGGGAAACCATGGAATAGGGTGTGCAAATAGATCCATTTGTGGGCCCAATTCAAATAGATATTTCCAAAGCCCTGTTCCATTGGGAAAGGAGATGTAGAGAATATGAGGTTTCTAAGCCCATGCTGCAATTACAGAGGGCAGTTACTTCCATGTCAAAAAGAATAGAAAACCTAGAAGAAAAATTCATTCAAGTAGCTTCCATTTCATCTGAAATCCTATCTTGCAAGCCCCCAAGTGGAAGTTATGCTATGTTCTTATAAGAGAGAGTTTTGTAGATAAAACTATCTTTGGTTTTGTCTGATCTTACTGAGAACACATAAACAAGAGAGGGGTTCATGGAAGCATACATGAAAAGTTTTGATGACAACCAATTTTTTTTGTGTGAGTTATATTTGCATGGTTTCTGTGTAGATGATATAACCTTCATTATCAACTATTTTGTAGGGGAATGTCAACTTAAGGCATTTATTTCACTAATGAGAAATCATCAAATTTGGAATGAGAGAATGGAGGCTTATCTTAAGAAGGATACAGAAACAAGTCTTTTCATCAAGAAAGAATGTCCAAACCCTCATGCTTTTAAGGTCCAATTTAGGGCATATGTCTACCACCCAAAAAGTAAGACTGGGATTTTGCCATTGTATCTGAAACATCTACAGGAATGTTCCATTGATATTGGTCTTTTCATGCACAGTTCAGCTAATCAAGTACTTTCAGTGGCAAGGAAAAGGTGGAATATCTTAACTTTAGAGAAGAAAATGAGAGAAGTGGTGACTCCTGCTAACTTGAGACTATTTATGAAGAAGGCCAGGGTAGTGTCTAAAATGATGGATAAATACCAGATGCAGTGGATAGGTGGTTGTTTCATACCTCCTCTCATCATTGAACCACTACCTATTTGGGCTGAGCAAATGGAAGATGACAAGTTTCAAGAATGGATGAAGCAGGTTGATTAGTATAGGGGAAATGGTAATACAGACCGCACCACTTGGACTACTTGTGCACAGGACTACAGCTTGACTGATAAGATATTCCACCAGAATAAGTCTAGATTGTGAGAAGCAGGAGGACCTGCTAATCCTTAAGTATGGGGGGATGATGAGTGCCAGGTAGCACCCATGAAATACACCTTTTTACCCCTCTTTTTCTCCCTTCTTATTCCATTATCCTGATGACTACACTAAAATAGGTTAATAAGATTGTTCTAATGATTATTAATAAGAGATGAATCACTTAGAATCATGATTTTTGATTGAAGGACTAATGTGCACTGAATTGATGGAAATATGCAAAAATTTTCTCTTTTTGAATCAACAGGTGTAGGTGTTCAGGTAGAAAATTTTGTGCATCTCCAGAGGTAGTCCTAATGATCTCCAAAGCTGACATCAGAATGCCACGACTGGTCTCCAATGTTTTCCAATTTGATTGGAGAGATTTTGGGATAAGGAGGTGAATCATCTCTGGAGCTAGACTGAAGTCACAAGCATCTTCAGAGTTGAACGAGAAGGTCACAATCATATCTCTGGAGCTACAGACAGAAACATACATCTCTGATGCCTCTTTAGAATAGTGCAGATTTCCAGCATAGCTGTCAGTCAAACACTTCCAGTAATGATCAGGATGCTCCTAATGTTACTCAAATCATCACCTGAGTAGTTGAGGGCAGACCATAGAAAATTGCTGGAAGTTTTATCTCTTTTTTATTTTGCATGAGTTATTGATAAACTGATTTAAATACCTATATTTTAGGGCCTCGCTGCCCAAGTGTATTTAAAACTAAGACTCAGATTTAGTGTGGACTGTTGTTCCACTAAATGTATTTTAATTGCATGGATATTCATTCAGTAGTTAGACAGTTAGTAGAATAAAGAGAATGGTGTTATCTCTTATATGAACTAGTAGATAGGGTAAGTGATATCTCATCATAGATTTAGATATAAACTTACAGAAGTAGTAGCAAAAGACACACAACGATTAATTTCTAATTTCTGTAACTGTATTTTGATATAAACATTTTCTGAATACAAAGTTGATGGAATTGGACTAGAATTGAGTTGTGATATTATCTTCTTGTGCTGATTATTTACTTTGGTCTTCAACCCCAAGGGTGTGGAGCAAGGGCTCACTCTCACCACTAAGGCAGAAGGCTAGTACTGTTGTTTTTGTTATTTCAGATTCTATTTAAGGAGATAGTTATTGTTTTCATAAATAAATTCATGTTTTAGTTGAAAGGAATAATATAGATTTACTTTAAGCAATTCATTGCTCAGTTTTGTTTTCAATATTCTTGGAATTCATTTTACAACAGATAGATCGGTAATATTAGTTTCTTTAATTAGTAAAGATCATTAGAGTTAGTTAGATAAAATTGGGCAACTTTAGGATTCCTAATTGTAGATAGCCATGGACATAGCCCTGGATTTGACACTTGAAATATGATTAAATGATAAGGTACAACGACCCTTGTCACAAAGCATGATCTATTTTCTTGTGAGAGAGCATAACAACACTTCTAGAATGCACAACCATAGTCTAAGAGTGATGATTTATAGAACCTGAATAATAAACAAGGAGCTAGGATCATAAGAAGAGAACCTAAGAAGCAAGGAGCAAGAACTTGCCAAAAGAACAATAGAGATGAGACAGACATATCTTCAAATGAATCCACAAAAGAAGAAGAGTACTACTAGAGAAACACAACAAAACATATTAAAAAGGAGAGAAGGAAAAGGAAGGACAAATATGTGATAGTGACAAGACAAGGAACCAATTCCAGAAGGCATTACATCATTGAGACAGATGAGGAAGACAATGAGGAGGATGAAGAATTTGTTCTAAACAAGAAACAAGAAGAAGTGGTGAAGGAGGCTAAACAAACAATAAGGAAGGAGCAAGAGAAGAAGAAGCAATATAAATAGTTTTCCATCGAAGGAGAAGTGGATGCTCTCAAGTAGTTAGCCCAATTAACTCAGCAACATAGACTTATTAAGAAAATGAAGTAAGTCTCTAAGTACTAGAACAAGGAGCAAGGTAAGAAGAGTCAACTCCAGAGGAAGGGGAGAACATATAGATAATGGAAGATAAAGCCAGTGATGGTGGATGTTCACATCAATCACAAAAATGTCTGGAATGTTATGATAGATTTGGAAGTATATGTCAACATGATCACAAAGAAGTTGTGAGAGCAGTTTGGAAGATCTAAGCTGTCAGAAACTAGTTACAACATAATCTTCATGGATGGATCTCATATGCAAACAATGGGAACATGGAAGCAAGCTGAAGTTACCCTGATGGGGATCAAGCATGTCTTAGATTTCATTGTGGTAGCCATGAAGGATCAAGGAGAAACTTTCAATGTACTTTTGGGCTTGAGATGGTTTGTAGATGCAAACAGTGTCTTAGACTCCCAGAAAGAAGAGCTATCATTTGCCAATGAGAACAAATTTGTCAATATCCCTTTGGGATCATCTATGGAGGAAGCATATATGGAAGAATCAAATTAGGCTGAAGACGATGACAAGGATGCAAATAATCTCTATACAATTACAAGGTTGGATGCAGAGGAGACACATAAGAGCCTAATTCTAAGGGGGAAGTGGATATAGAGGATGATCATTCTAGTACAGATAGCAAGGAGGTTTTAGAAGCCTAGATAAGAGAAGAATCAAAACTAAAAACAAGGAAAATGCTTGGTTACCAGAGCATGTACATGATCATGATTGGCAAGGAAAACATACTGCAATCTTCCGCAGATCATTTGCAACACATATGGGGAGGGAAAGGAAGCTATATCTTAGAAAGGTAAAAAAATGAAACAAAAGAACAAGAAAAATCAACATAGCCAGATGACTAAAGTACCAGAGATACAAGCAAAATAGTCACAAGCCAAGAGGACGAAAAATAGGCAAAAGAATGCAAGGAAAACCTTGGGGAGAGGTTGTTTAGGATATCAAATCATCAAATTATCACTCTCTGAAAGAAAGGAGTTGACCTCGGAATGATTCTGCCATGGCAATAGATGGTCTCAAAACCTAGCCGCTAGCGAGGAGCATAATATAAGTCAAGATAAAAGGAATAAAGTAATGAAGAAAAACAAAAACAAAGAGAAGCGAGAAAAATTAGGGCAAAACAAAAGGGTATTTAACCCTAATCTCACCAAAGGAACCTTACTTTTTGTTCATACTTTGGTGAAATTAGAGCTCCGGGAGAAGAAGCAAGTAGAGAATTTAGCAGTGAAGAGAAGACGAACATAGGCAACTGACAAATACATAATGGCAACTCCTGAGCTAATTGACATCACTCATAAGCCACAACCAAAATTCAATAAATATCCCTGGAAAGCCCTAGAGGTGGATCCAGATGACACATTCTCAAATGTGTCAATGGATGTGGTGTATACAGAGGACATGAGAAAGTGTATTCATAGTACTCTGGTAAATATCAACCACATGAAGTTTGAAGAGTTGAGAGTGTTGGTTTTTCTTCTGAATCAGCATTAGGGTTTGCCAGTTCTAATGCACAGGCAGATTCAGCCAACTAATATAGGAGGTTGCGTGAGCTCCTCCCCTTCACTTCTGGTTCTGCCGCACCAAGGGGGGTATCCCTATAACTCAAGATGTAACCTTGACTAGCTCAAAGATAGAAAGATCTAACTTGACAACAACAGGCAGAATACTCTCATGTATGGACCAAGATCTACATGATAGATCACAAGGTGGGCAACATTCTTGGACATATATGTTTGGTTGGGTATGAGAGCATGCAGGGGGTTCCTAATCCTAATCCTACAACTAACAGGTGGAAGTGATGAAATGGGTGGACATAATGTCCTGGATGCAAGACGAGGGGTTTTGGCTCATAACTACTGATCCAGGAGCAGACTGGTGCCTATCCATTGGGCAAGGAGTCAACTAGACGTATACAACAGATGGTTTGCAACTTTCACTCAAGTTTCAGGGGGTTGGACTGATGCTTGCCTTACAAACATCACCCAAGAATGGGTATCTAACTGCCTCTACTTACAGATATCCCTGTTGACATGCAACCAGATTCAAAAGAAGGAGAATAACATGCAGCAAATGGAGACAAGCAGATAGACACATGCAATAAGCATTTTTCATATAACACTAACACTAAAACTGAAAATATGTGCAAAATACATTCATGTTGCAACTCATAAACTCCAAAATGGGATAAAACAGCCAAGATCATGCCCTGTTCTTCATTATTTACACAAAAATGCCTCAGGCGTTCAACAACCAAAACAATGGTAACATAGTCTGCCTATAACGGCCAGAAAGTGTACCTCTAACATTAATTACATGGTTGACCAAAAATCCTGCCAAATACAGATCTTAGAAGGAATGGCGCTCAGAAGTTATTGCTGCAGCAAACAAGGGAGGCCTCGAGCCTTGTGCCGCCATCTGGAAGTCTTCATGCTAAAAATCAGGCAGCCTGATCATTTGTCCCATCATCCATACCCCTGTACTATCACCATTGATGGCTCAACCACCCGCGTTTTACCTAGAAACCATCGCTGCGCTCAAAAGAGAAATTCCCACCAAAACGCACTTCTCCGTAGGTTCAAAATATACAGGGGAATAATCCCACATGCATGGTGCGGAGGCTCCCTCAGTAGTTCAAAAACATGGCCACATGCATAATAAGCGTCGAGTGCTTTTGCCACGCTCGACACATGCCTTTCTCTCCAAAAGCCCATCGGCCAGACTTCTACCATCGGCTCACCCCGAAAAATTCTTGCCGACCTCATGTGTCTCGCCGACCACGAACTCCACACTTCACCATCGGTATGACCAAAGCCATCGGCAAGCACAAAAGATCCTTCGCCGACAACACAAGTCACCCCGATGGTCCTTCGACAACCTCACCTTCCTCGGCAAGACGACCACCATCAGAACAACATCTCAAACTTATGCCGATATGCAATTTCCTGTCGATGCCTTCAAAAATCCTGATGATGTCACCGTCATATCCTGCTAACGTCATCAACACATCTGCCTACTGCACACCTCCTCATATCTGGATGACGTCATCGTCATATTGCAACATCGGGGGATCTCCACAAGGTGACTAGTGTTAGAAATATGACCCCCCTCGGACCTTGATGACGTCACCACAAATCGGCATCAGGATGATATTCGGACAATAACCGGATATTTGGAAATATCACCCTGATGCACAAAAATCATGCTACACTGTAGCTCCACTATAAGATCGGGGTGATATATGAATATGACGGATATTTGAAATGATCAGCCCCCACTAGACAATGCATGAAGCTGACAGGCGGATATCTCCCTTTGGAAATATCATGATGTAGACAGGTATAAAAACGGATATCACCCTGATATTAAAATATCATCCCGCGAGTAGAAGATCAGGCTGACAGAAAATATGATGACCTTCGCAAGCAACATCAGGGTGGTGGCTGGAAATATGATGATGATGACCTCCTCTGAAGAAAATATGATGCTGCAGTTGAAAAATGCTGAGGAGGCCCAGAGACTTAGAATATTTTTTGGATTTTTTGGGAAGGTGCCTGCATAAAAATTACTCAGAAACTGTCAATTAATTCAAGCACCAACAGAGAGAAACACTGTTGGGAGACATAGGGTATCTACTGGAATATGAAAACATACAGGCAAAGAAATTGGATATATGGAAAGACTACCCTGACTTCACATATGCCCACAAGTAGGTAAGGATCATTCTGATCAGAGTACATGATGAGTTCATATATCTAGACAAACCATACAGAATAATAGAGGCTATTATGGCAATGCCATGGCTAAGTGTTGTAGGGACCCTATCGGCAATGAAAGCTATAAGAACAAATCAAGTGAGGGAGCTAACTGGAGCTCCAATAGATGGGAAAAACATGCATGTGAAGGACATCATAGATCCGGGGGTAAAGTATGCTACAATGGTCATTGCTTACAAAGTCCATTATGCCAATTGGGAAGGTTCAACCATAGCAAGTGCAATCCATACTGCCTACTAGATGGTGAAAGAAGGCAAGTATGTTGACCTTTATGAGGTAATGCACCAACAACTCTTAGAGAACCTGCAAAAGAGTAAGGATTCTAGCTATAAATTTTAGAATGGTACACTAATCATTTACCTTGCATTTTATTTTATGAATGAGCAATCAAGATACAAGGGAAAGCAATGGCAATAGGATATACCAGTAGGATTAGAGGTCAAATGACACATAGCTTCATTTTTTGACACCAAAGCATATAGTGCCACATATTAGTGGGTTTTCAAAACCCTATAGGACAAAATGAGGGAAAGAGATAGAATCCATTATGGGACAATGAAACAATACATAAAAAAATCACGTTTCTGGTGGATAAGGATTTTACATACATGGAGGCAATGGAGCCAAAAACAACATGGATACCTAAGTTGCCCTATGAGATAATTGTAGCAGAAGTCAATATTTATGCACAACACTTATTAAGAAAATGTAAGGACACAAGTGCAGAGAGATATGACACTTACTTAGAGGTTATGGATAAGCAACACAAGAAACATGCAGAGGAACATTTGGAAAAGAATAGAGAGAAATTACATAAACATTGGAGAGCTTCGGAAAAGGGAACTACTTCAGCTCAAAAGTCGGCCACATCAGCTCCCCTGCCTACTAAAGAGGCTCCGACAGTAAGAAGGTCATAAAGAACCACATCACAAGCACCTTCATCATCTACCATATCATCTAGATGAAGAGCAGCATCAGAAGTGCTATCAGGGATGAAGAAGAACACATAGAAGAAGGCCCCTGACAAAAACAACAAGCAAAAATGAAGAAAAATCAAGACATTCTGGAGGAAATTGAGTTAGAAGAAGGAGAGGAATAGGAATCAAAGTTGAAGAAAAAAGAAGAAAGCACAAAACAAATTGGAGGAGGAACCAACAACACAATAGTTAGAGGATCCGGCACAGGAGGCCTTTAATTTGGAGGCACTAATCAATGCAATGGAGAATATAGGCATATTGAAAGAAACTGCTCTTTTATACGAGGATTCATCTATAGAGAATAAACAAATGATAGTCACAACAATGATACAATACATGAGGGATAAGGAGAAGACATTAGATGAGATAATGGAAGGATTTTTGGAGAGCTTAATAGAAGCACAGAGGGAAAGGAGAAATAAGGCCCTCCAATTGGAGGAGCAAATAAGGCAAGATGCTATTAATAAACTTAGTGAGACATTGTCACCGAAAGAAAAAATAAGTTGATACAACAACAAGCCATGGAGCTGAGAAAAAATAAAGGGTAGATACCCTCCTGAGTAGGAACAAGAAGGAAGAGGAAAAATACAAAAAGAAACATAAGAAGTAACAACAAAGATATATCAAACTATCAAAGAGAAAGAACAACAATAGCTAGCACCTTCATCTCCACATAATACTAAGACACCGACAAGAGGATAGAATAGAGCAGAGGATAGTTTACCGAAAGCTCTGACACAAGGTGTACCTCCTCTGGAGAACACAAGGGAGGAGGAGAGGAATGTAGACCAACAAACAAAGAATCCAAAGGATAAGGAAGAAGGAAGAGAGAACACAGAGGAATAAAGAGAAGTAGAGAAAAATATCATTCCAGAGACCTCACTTTCTATTGAGTATATCAAAGAATTTATGGAACAATAAAAAAATAATGCGAATTTTGACACCACAGTTACTACAGCTGCTGATAGTGGAAGGACAAATAAACCTTACCAAAATATCCCCATTAGAGAAGATACAATTGGGATATGTGTTCCATTCCTTTTCTAGAGAAGACATTTTGAAGCAAAATGTGGAGGGAAGTGAACTCCTATAGGATGCAGTGGACACACTAGCCAAGAGATGCCAGAGGCACCGAGAGATGCTACTTTACCCCTGTCAGATTAGTTGAAACAGTTAACACAAGGGTTCAAGGAGTACTCTAGCCAGCTAGAGAAGAAGGTAACATAACAACTAAATAAGAAAAGATTGGTGGAAATGACTAATAAGTGTGCCAAGGCACACACCCAGCTGGAGATACAAATAAAGAACATACAACTGAGCATTGCGGAGGCTAACATCCTCTACCAATTTTGTCTAAAATGGCCACAATCCACAAAAGTAATAAATGACAAATGGATGCTTTAAAGCTCCAGATCACAAATGCGGCAGCACAATATGACCCTCTGGCAAATAAGGATGGAATGATAAGAGCGCAAGTGGAGACATTACATAATCAACATCAACATCTCTAGGATCAAAGGGACCAGATCAAGAGCCAAGTAAAACAACTCAGGGAGGTGGTAAACTTGAGAGTGGCTAACCTAACCAGTAGTTTTGTAGAGGCCAAACAAACCACACAGACTATAAAGATACCGACAAGTATAGAGGAAGCAGAGGAAACATACATGAAAGTAGAAGGACAAATAACTATAGTGGCTAAGGCCAAAAAGTAGTGGGATACTAATCTGACTTAGCTCAAGCAAATCTACAAGACTGTTCTACCTAGCAGTTGAGTTTGCATGTCTTGAGGACAAAACATAATTTTGTGGGGGTGGATGATGTACAAGAGGAGATTACACAATATGTAGAGGTCAGAGCTGATAGAAGACACATCCCTTGATATAATAGATATATATATCTATATATATATATATATATATATATATATATATATATATAGGAGTAGTAGAATGTAAGTAAGCATGATAGGAGAATAGAAGTATACTCTGATGTAATCAATGACATAGAATTCATGTATGTAATTGGCGAGACAGAGACTTAGACTTTCCAGAGGATGGACTGATAATGTATCTATTTGATTGCTGTTAATATATCTATATGGAGATCTGCCGGTATTGGGTAACTTGGTGTATTACGTTATTTTGATGTATATGTGATGTTCTGTTTGGTTGTTCTTTATGTTTTCTGTTAATCTTTAGCTACTTGACCGGGGTATAGACTGACTACAAAGACTTGACTGAGGACCAGATCTATGGATTAATATTCCCTCTGCTAACACATGGGTTGAATAGATCACCCTAGATAGCCTTAAATTTATTGAAGATGCTAGAAAAATATATGAAAAGGTAGAGGAAAAGAAGAATGATATAGACACTGAGATGCAAATAGTTAGGAAAGAAGAAACATTGTGCTAGGATATAATCAAAGACCTCTAGGAGATGGCTAAAATTGATGCCAATATTCTTGTCTCTAAGAAAGTTTTTAATAAAGTGAAGGAGAATGAATCAACGTAGTGGTTCAAGAGTATAGATTGGAAACTATTGGTTGAGGTAATCACTAACTAAGTTTAAAAGACTCATTAAAACTTGTGATCAAATAAAGTTTAACATTCAGGAAGATTGCTTATCTTTCGATTCAAAAATTCTTTAGGATGATTAGATTGAATTAATTGATATTCATTCTATAAAAAGGGCTTCGACGATATGATATTAGATGAACTCTTCAAAAAAGAGACACTAGATTCAAATTTTATTAAGAAACTTAGCAACATCTTTTCCTCATTAGTAGGTTGTCACAAGGATGTGTCAATAGTTGAGTTGAAGAAGTGAATGAATCTTTGACAACCTGGAAGCTACACCTCATCAATGTTATTGTACCAAGAAGCAAGCTCATAACACCAACTATCAAGAAATTCAGAGTTTATAAAGCTAAATCTTATCTTCAACAACCTTAGTCTTCAGGATTAAAGGCCACAAAAGAGTAGAGTTCAAAAAGGAGCAAGTCCTCCTCCGAATAGAATTAAGTAGAATTAATGATCTATTCTTTCTTCCTATGAACTTTTTCTTATAATTTCTAATTGTACTTTAAATTTGTAACTTAAGTCATCTTTATGACTTAAAAAGTGAATTTTATCTCTGTAATATAAAAAAATGTTTATTTTGTTTTAAGGAAATATTTGTAATTTAAAGAAACAGTTATAAGGTAGTTACAAGAGGGAAGCCTTTATATACAAGGCTACTTTGTAAAGAAAGAACTTTTTGACTCTTTCACAAATATTTTACAGGGGCTTTCAAGAGACTTTGAGTTCACAAATTTTGGAAATAAAAGAATACAGTTGAACTTCATGTCAAGAAGTCTTCCTAGTGTTGTTAATTTTGCAACATCTTTTCAAATATCTCCTTTACATTTTTTTGGATGCAATAAGTCATTATTGTTAGATATCAAGTGAAAGAAAGAAGATGAGTATAGATTTCACGGAAGTCTCCCGCAGATGGAAAATGTCGCTTGGATCGGGGTACCCATTTTGAAAATAACAGGTGCTCATTTAGGAATGGGAGCTTGAGCCGAAACGGGTGCCCATTATGAAATGTGCTCCCATTTACGATCAAACACCCGAAGCTAAACAAACACCCATTATGGAACGGGCGCTCATAAATGAAACAGGTACCCATTTTTGAAAAGTATATATTTTTTTAAAAACAGGCTTGCAACTTCATTTTAACAGCTACAGGCTGCGTAAAAGTAGAGAGGATGACGCCAAGAATGGGTACCCGCGTTGGCTGACCCCACCACCCGCCTCTAGAAAGTCCCTATCTCCTCTTGATCGCCTATTGACTGTCCCAAGTTGGTTGCCCATCATTTTCTGTTGCTTTCAATTGTTTTTGCTTTCTTTTTGTTATTTTTTATTGTTTTTACAATGTTAAACTGTATATGTTAAACCCTAAATTGAAAACAAGTGCTAAACCCTAATTCATAAACTGTAAACCTTGATTCATAAACTGTTTATCATAAACACTAACATAAAACCCTAATTCATAAACACTAAACCCTAATTCATAAACTAGGGTTTCATAAACTAAACTGACCTATTCTAAAACCTAAATGACTTATTAAACCTAAACCTAAAACCTAGAAGTCACTTTATTATGTTTAAATCTTTAATTTAAACATATGGACATCTATATATAATATTTGTAGACATTTATGGCCACATGATAATCCCTCCATGAACTACCTAGTTTGATAGAACTTCTAGGGTTTCTTTTATATAGGCTTAATAATAAACCTTTAGGAATGATATTTCAAAATCATTTGAAATTGTCTAGGAGAGAGGGCCCAGTAGTTAAGCACCCTAACTCATGCCTCTCAAAATCATACGTGGCAACTTTGAATCACTCCAAAAATTTTACAGTAGCTTACTTGGAAAGACCCCTACTTATTGACAAGGGTCATTGTACCTTATCATTTAATCATATTTCTTTTGTCAAATCCAGGGTTGTGTCCTTGGCTATCTATAATTAGGAATCTTATAGTTTCTAGTCTTATCTAACTAACTCGAATGACTTCTACTGATTTAAAGGAACTGATCTATCTACTATGAAATGAATTCCAAGAATATTGAAAACTGAACTGAACAGTAAATTACTTAAAGCAAATCTATATACTGAATTATGCATCTATCTATGAAAATAGTAAATATCTTTTAATGCAAAATCTGAAACAACAAAACAACAGTACTAGCCTTTTGCCTTGGTGGTGAGAGTGGGCCCTTGCTCCACACCCTTAGGGTTGAGACTAAAGTAAAGAATCAGCACAAGAGAATGATATCACAACTCAATTTAGTCTAATTCCATCAGCTTTGTATTTTACAAAATATTAATATCAAAATGAGATTATAGAAATTAGAATAAATAATCGCTGTGCTTTTTCTGCTTCTTTTGTAAGTATATATATAAAATTAGTGATGAGATATCACTTATCTTATCTACCAGTTCTTCTATGAGATGACATCCATCTCTTTATTATACTAGCTGTCTAACTACGGAAAATAACCATGCAATAAAAATAGATTGAGTGGAACAGAAGTCCACTCTAAATCTAAGTTTCAGTCTTAATACATTTGGGCAGCAAGGCCCTGAAAATATGGATATTAAATCAATTTTATTAGTAACTCATGCAAAAACTAAAAAGAGATAAAAACTCCTAGCAGTTAACTATAGATTGCCCTTAATCACTTAGGTGATGATTTGAGTAATATCGGGAGTATCATGATCACCACTGAAAGTGTCTAACTAATAGCTGTGCTAGAAATCTGCTCTGCTCTAAAGAGGCGTTGGAGATGTATGTCTCTGTCTACAACTCCGGAGATATAATTGTGGCCTTCTTGCTCAGTTCTGAAGATGCTCTAGACTTCAATCCAGCTCTAGAGATGCTTTTTCTCTTTACTCCAAAACTTCTGATGTCGTGGTATTATGATATTATCTCCGGAGATCATTAGGACTACCTCCAGAGATGCACAAAATTGCCAACCTGAACATCTGCACCTGTTGTTTCAAAAAGAGAAGTTTTTCTGCATATTTCCATCAATTCCATGCACTTAGTCCTTTAATCAAAAATCATGATCTTAAGTAATTCATCTCCTATTAATCACTATTTAGAACAATCTTGCTAGCCTATTCAGGTGCAGTCATCAAGAAGATGGAATCAAAAAGGAGAAAAAGAGAGGTAAAAAGATATATTTCATGGGTGCTACCTGGCACTCATAACTTATAACTAAGGTTTCAAGGCCACATCAGCATACTTTTTGTTGAGGTGTCAAATAGTTCCCCCAAAAAAAGGGTGGAGCAATAGGTGTGCATTAAGTCATGTTTTGTTGGTGGGTTGATGTGGCATCACATGATTGGTTAAAATCATTAAATTATTAGTACTTATAGTACAACACTAACAAGCTTAAAGTCACAACTACTAGTACCAAAATTTTAGAAAAAATTGGGCCTTAAATGCACATATACTATCTCACCTATTGGGTCTTTTCCCCTATATAGACCTTGAACTAGTTATACACTATAGGATTATTCTTCTAGTTTTCATGGCTTTCAATGTTCTTGATGAGTCTCATAGTCCTAATTGAACCATTTGTAAAACTCTTTTCATGAAACTGAAAACCTACAAATTAGACATGATAGGACCCTAATATCTTTTTGTAACTACCTAACCTAAATGACTTATTAAACCTAAACCTAAAACCTAGAAGTCACTTTATTATATTTAAATCTTTAATTTAAACATATCCATATATCTACGACAACTTGAGGCTTAACAAAGGGGTAAAGGGGACAATAATAATGGAAAAAAATTAAAATAATGTTGAGTGTACATAGGATGGGTTAAAAAATTGAATAAAATAAAACACTTAGGAAGGATAAAAATGGATTAGGAACAAAATAGGAAATGGCAACATGGCTAGATGGAATGACATTTCAAATTGTCTAAGGGAGAGGACCTAGTAGTTGAGTACCCTAACTTTGTGTCTCAAAATTATACATGGCAATTTCGAATCACTCCAAAACTTTTACAGTAGATTACGTGGCAAGGCCCTTGCTTATAAATAAGGTTTCAGGACCACATCAACATGCTTTTTGTTGAGATGTCAAATAGTTCTGAAAATAAAAGGGTGGACCAATAGATGTGCATTAATTCACGTTTTGTTGGGGGGCTAATGTGGCATCACATGATTGGTTAAAGTCATTAAATTATTAGTACTTATAGTACAACACTAACAAGCTTAATGTCACAACTACTAGTACTAAACTTTTCAAAATATTGGGCCTTAAATGCACATATACTATCTCACATATTGGGTCTTTTCCCCTATATAGACCTTGAACTAGTTATACACTATAGGCTTATTCTTCTAGTCTTCATGGCTTTCAATGTTCCTGATGAGTCTCATAGTCCTAATTTAACATGTTTGTAAAACTCTTTTCATGAAGCTAAAAACGTACAAATTAGACACGACAGGACCCTAATATCTTTTTGTAGACCTAACCTAAATGACTTATTAAACCTAAACCTAAAACCTAGAAGTCACTTTATTATGTTTAAATCTTTAATTTAAACATATCCATATATCTATGACAACTTGAGGCTTAACAAAAGGGTGAAGGGGACAACAACAATGGAAAAAATTAAAATAATGTTGAGTGTACATAGGATGGGTTCAAAGATTGAATAAAATAAAACACTTAGGAAGGATAAACATGGATTAGGAATAAAATAGGAAATGGTAACATGGCTAGATGGAATGACATATAGGCTATACAATAAACTTTTAGGAATGATATTTCAAAAGATCATTTGAAATTTTCTATATAGTCCTTGAACTAGTTATACACTATAGGCCTAAATTCTTCTAGTTTTCATGGCTTTCAATGTTCCTATGAGTCCCATAGTCCTAATTTAAACATTTATAATTTACTCTTTTCATTCAAAGCTAAAAACCTACAAATTAGACATGACATGACCCCAATATCTTTTTGTAGACCTAACCTAAATGACTTATTAAACCTAAACCTAAAACCTATCTAAGTCACTTTATTATGTTTAAATATTTAATTAAAACATATCCATCTATCTATAACAACTTGAGGCTTAAAACAAAGGGGACAACAACAATGGAAAAAATAAAACAATGCTGGGTGCATAAGACATGGGTTCAAAGATTGAATAAAATAAAACATAGTTTAGGAAGGATAAACATGGATTAGGAACAAAATAGGAAATGCTAACATGGCCAGATGAAATGGCATTTATGATAAAGTTGGTAAGCCAACCTCACAGATCCCAGTGAACACCTGCAAGCAAATAACTTGTCACATAAAGGAGATCAAGAGGCACAAAAATGGTGCTCTACAACCTTGAAGGAAAATATGCATTAACAAGAATTTTAATAATTACAAAGAGATCAATCCTTAAGAAAGGAGATCAAAACCCTAAAAGTGAAAACCCTAGGATGAATAATTAATAATTAATTATTAATGGGCCTAAGTTTAGCTTAAGTGAAAAATAAAGTAAAGGTGACTTAATTAATTAATCAATATGATTAAATTAATTAAGTAATTAACCTATTACTCTAACACACCCCCTTAAGATGAACTTAGGGAGAAAGCAAAAGACTATGGACAAAATGCATGAAAGCAAAGATGGGTCCTGGCAACTAGGCCTGATGAGGTACCCAAATACAATGAAATCTTTGTAAAGTGGAGAAAAGGAGAAAACCCAATGGGAAAAAACTCCTCTTCTAAAAGAGATGCTGAAAGAAAGTACAAATAAAATGTCTCAAGAGACTCTCTCAAGAACATATGCAGATATACAATCAGATACCCCCCCATGAGAGAGAGTGGAGACTCCAAAGCCCTCCAGAATGAGAGAACCCCTTTGCCGATGATCAAACCAATGTGTCTCCCCTGAGGAAGAAACCAATCTAATGATCGATGATGAGGAAATCCCTAGATTTGAGGTGAAAATGAAAGTCCTGAATGATGCTCACTAGAGAACTGAACTAAAGCATGAGTGTCTAAATGACAGGATGTTGAATCAAATGTATCAACATCAAACAACTCAAGATGATCCTGAAATGGAATCTCCAATGAAGATGGGATAACAGATGTGTTGAACCTGTCATTTGTGAGGAAATGAATATCCTCTGATATGGCCTCAACAACTGCACTAGATGGCTCGATGAGTGGAGCGATAATGCCAGTCAATGTTGAAGAGGGATCCTACTGAACAAATGTGGTCTCAACAAGAGGTGGAGATGTAGAAGTCTCAACACTAGTCTCATGAACAGATGGAAGAACACACAAGTTCAAGTGACCAAACTTCACCTCAGATACAACATGCTCTCTTGGAGAAAGAGAGTGATACTCAGACAATGGAGATGGTGGACCAAAGTGAGTGAATGCATACAAAAGGGAAGAATGATCAACTATCCCTGTTGCAACAATGTTGCCAGTCTGAATGTCTCTGATGTACACTAAATCTAGTGTGAACTCAACTGTCTTCCCTATCCCACTATGAGCAATTTGATAAATGGAGAGAAGGTTGGTGGACAAAGATGGTACACATAGTACATCATTGAATGTACCATCATCAATGTCAATAGAACCTTTCCCACATACACTCATATAAGTGTTATTACCCATCAATATGTGTGGTGAGGACGCAACCTCAAAAGATGAGAACATGTCCTAAGAAGATGCCATATGGTGTGAAGCACCTAAATCCAATAGCCATCTAGATGAATGTGAACTGGTGGTTGCACATAATGCATGACCCTTGTGTGGATTTTATCCATATGTCTGGAATGATGGTGAAGAAGAAGACCCACCTAATGTAGATGAAGAAGAGGGATGAATATTTTTCTTCAAAAGAAGAGCTGTCAAATCTGAAACCTGTTGTACATATCCATCTATCTTCTTCTCATAGCATTTAGACTCATCATGTCCTGACTTATTACAATAAGCACACTTAGATCTTTCTCTCTTCGATGATTCTCCCTTAGGAGAATGAGAATCAGAAGTGTTCTATGAACTGAAATCCTTCCCATGCTCTGTGGTCTTTGGTTTCTATTTCTGCTTCTACTTCTACTTCCCCTGAGATGACTACGCTACCAGTGCATGGTTCTGTGATCCTGGAAGAGCATCCAACTGTGATAGCTTAGACTGCTCACGTGATAACCGATCATAGAATACCTCAAATGTAGGCATGGTAAATCATGGACCCAAAGCATCCATGGTGGAGTAGAAAGTAGAAGAGAATATCTGAAATGAACCTTGGAGCTTAGATAGAATCAGGTATATACATTCTGTATTTGTTTTGTTCTTACCACAACCCTGTAACAAATATCTCAGTGATTTGAATTTCACCAAGAAATCCTTAATAGATGGAAAAGAATCAAGTGCCAAGGAAGTCAACTCTGCCTCAATATGAAGTTCTCTAAACTCATGAAATTTTGTCCACATTACCCGAGGCATTGTGCAACTCTCAAGGTGAAATAAAAGATTGTCTGAAACATGCAATGATATCAAACCCATGACCTCATCCATTTTGTTTCTATGCTACAAAATCTCAAACTGACATTGCAACTAAGGCTAAATCTCATCCAAACAGGACCATAACCCCTTATACATGAGAAGTCTTGTCATATGTGCTTTCCATGTATGATAATTGTGTGGGGAAAGACGTTCAACTGATGAGGTGTCTGCCATGATGTTTATGGTTTTGAAATGTGTTTAATTATAGAGGTTTCTAATGTTTTATGTGTATATACAGAAAGCAAGAAAAAAACACCCCCCACAACACAAAAAACCAAACCCCAGTACAATTTTGAAAGCTAGAAAGCTTGAAAAATAAAAAATCACTTCAGACTATTCTTTGTGTACGTGGTGAATTTTTTGATGAAATAATCTACAAATCTGGAAAGATCACTGTAAGACCTTTCCAATGCCTATTCGTTTGCAAAAAACAGAGTCTGTATGTAAGAGTTCTGCCCCCAGAAGCGCTAAAACAAGGTTTGACTTTGACTGGAAATAAATGTAGAAAAATAGAAAAACCAAGAGAAAAGACCTGTACCAATGGATCGGACTCAAAACCATCTTTCCAGCGATATTTCTTTTTTGAAAATCCAAGTTTGTATGCAAACGTTATGGCCAAAATACCAAAACTGCTCCAAAAGGGCTTTGGGGGAAGCCTGGTAGTTAGCTAGCCGCTAGCATTAACCGCTAGCGGTTAACCGTTAGTGGTTAACCGTTAGCGGTTAACCGTTAGCGGTTAACTGACTGCAACGCCTGTGCATACTCTATTTTTTTATTTTTTCTTGGATTTCATGTCGTACCAGGGCGTACAACCCAAAAATGAAAAAAATTACCTCCCGAAATCACTGTGTCTAATTTTGATGATTTGACAGTCAATTTTGGAGTTTCTAGGTGCTCTAAACGCAATGTAAGGTTTGTTTGGGCTGAAAATGCTCCAAAATTGTAGGTACCCTTGAATCTAGAAACCCTCTCAAACTTCAAACCTTCATAGATCGGGCACCATATAACCAAAATTGACGAAACAAAGGTCAATCTTGACTATTTCGAACCTTCTGGACGCAATGGTGAGGTCCAAATTGACTCAAGATGCACTAAAATGTCACTTTAAGGAAAGATCCCTCAAAAAATGAATAGGAAGCTACATATCTGGAGCTCTGATACCATGATAAAGCTGGTAAGCCAACCTCACAGATCCCAATGAACACCTGCAATCAAATAACCTGTCACATAAAGGAGATCAAGAGGCACAAAAATGGTGCTCTACAACCTTGAAGCAAAATATGCATTAACAAGAATTTTAATAATTACAAAGAGATCAATCCTTAAGAAAGGAGATCAAAACCTAAAAGTGAAAACCCTAGGATGAATAATTAATTATTAATGGGCCTAAGTTTAGTTTAATGGAAAATAAAGTAAAGGTGACTTAATTAATTAATCAATATGATTAAATTAATTAAGTAATTAACCTATTACTCTAACAATTTAGGCTATACAATAAACTTTTAGGAATGATCCTTAAACATAAATTTTGATTCATGTCATGATTCTTAAACATAAATTTTGATAATTACATTTTAGATAAATTTTAAATTGTCTTGGAAAGGGCCACTTGGTTGAATGCACATGTATATGTTACATTATGTAAAATTAATTTATGTTTTAATGTATTGTTTAAACCATGCAAATTTATTTATTTTCAAGTTTTCAATTTATATGAAAATGTTACTTGCACACTCGAGACATTTATGAGTGTCTACATTTTTTCCCTCTGATACAATGTGAATCTGAACGTTGTGTCAAAGAATAATTAAAAAAAAACCGGCTCAGGACCTGCCCCAGCATGCTTCGGATAAAGCGGGATAGCATGATGCCCCTTGGGAAATTTGAATTTTAAAAAAAAAAATTGGTAAATTTACCAATAAGTCAATTTGACAGACACAAATGTGTTAGTGATGCAAAACGAGGCTTATAAGTTGATCTAGGGTTTGATATTTGCATTTGAAGGCAGCCAGTTATGAAGATAGGGGGCCCGCCTAGGTCAAAAAAAGGTTACAAATAGGCCTTAGGGGAGTGGCAATAGGTCATTTGTGCATTGTGACTTTATAATTCTAGAGCTTTGAGTTGAGATTCTGTCGCGGAGGAGTTGCAAAGATGGTGCCCATTCTAGTTATTTCTCACAGAGGATACCGAGTTAGGACCCATGGACGACCATCAAGTTTAGGGGCGGCAGTATGTACTCAAACTTTGCTTTGGAATTTTTTCAAATTTTTAGCAGATTCGGGGCTTAAAGAAGGGAAAACAGATGTTGTGCAGAGTGTGATCGCGTTCACTACATCTGTGGGATTTTGCATTGCATATGCAATCTTGTAATGCATTTGTAAAATAGAGGTGCAAGTGTAGGCTCGAGCACCTCATGTGCTTTAGGTTACATGCAAGTGTTAGGCGTGACACAATTGTGAGACAATGTGATGCATGTGTGTTCTTGCAATGCAATTGTGACATGGTGTGATGCATCTGCAAAAGTGCAATGCATTTGACTAATGGAAAAATTTTCTTAGGTTTTGGAAATTGTTTTGATAGGCAAATAGTCCAATAAGGTGGTTGAAGTGTCCTAATTGACATGATGTGCTTTTTGTGAGTGCAAACTAGATTACCACCGATCTATACTCGAGATATCCCGCTTCAGGTTGTGAGATCATTTGAGCATGGAGGAGAGGGATACACATGCATTAGGACTATACCATGTGACTTTCATGCCCATAGTTCAGGCTAACAAAGAATTACTGACAACTCTTGCAAAGAGATGACACTTAGAGATGAGCTTGTTTCACCTATCAGCCGAAGAGGCTACTATGAAACTAGAGGATGTCTGGAGGATATTGAGGCTTCCTATTCATGTGGAGCAGTGATATATGATCCAGAGTGGGGGTTGGCTGCGATCCGATGATGCTTCGAGACAGATGACCTAGTGTAGCTTGGAGTAGAGGAATATGAGATCCGGTGGGACATGCTGGCAGACAGATATGACAGGCTGATTGTAGTGGTTTGCAAAGTCATCGATGGCATTGTGATCCCTGATTGACGAGGACATGGGTTCCCTATGGTATGGGGTGAGATGTTGGAGGGTATGATGGAGTAGGCAACAGTATGTGCTTGGGATCCATGTTTACTTGCAATGCTATACTTTTAGTTGTACATGATGTATCTTACAGAGATGCTCAGTTTATTAGCTATGGGACTATACTGCTTATGGTTTGGGCTTGGGAGAATATAGTCATGTTCAGACCACCAATAGATAGAAATCTAGTCACAAAGCTTCCCTATGTATATATCTATGGAGGGGCAGTGACAAAAATTCAAATTAGGGATGTGGGTTATTGGAGACATGGGATTTGATCATTTGGATGGGTTTATATGGAGACCATACAAAGACTGCCGAGCCTGGGGAGAGGATGCTGAGCATCTTCCTTATTGTTGACATACAAGATATTTGATTAGGTAGACAGTATAGACGCAACATATCATTGAGAGGCATCTTCCAGAGCGAGTCATCTGATAATTTGGGGAGAGACAAGATGTACGAGTCAGGATAGCGGAGTTTGCTCAATCAGCCAGAAAAGTTTCGCATTGAGGGCCTATGATCAGTGTACAAGTTGCATTACATGAGATTGCAGGATTATAGCCTATTCAGTGGGGTGTAGCAACAAATATAGCAGATGTGGGCACTATGCCTAAGTATGACTCTTGGTGGACACAACATAGGCCTACTCCATTCCTAGATCCAAATGGACCTTGCCCTTGTATAGAGGCTCAGGAGAGGTCCTCGTGGGAGATTGCGAGGGAGAGGGTGAGGGCGAGATGGTGGAGGAGGACAAGGGGATGGTGGGAGGGGTAATAAAGGAAGAGGTAGGGATGGTAGATGCAGAGGTGCACTGAGATTATCCCCTATCCAGGAGGAGGGTGATATTGGAGTTGGACAGATGTAGGTTGAGATGGAGAAGGCCAGGGTAGAGGAGGTGATGGAGGACATAGAGGGAGATGTGACGATGGGAGAGGTTAGAGTGGAGGAGGCAGATGACGAGATGGATGTGGAGGAGAGAATTCAGGAGGCAACCATTGAGGAGGGTCTACAAGATGTCCCGATTAGGGAGGCCATTTTGGATGTCCTAGAGGAGGATGTAGAGGATGGGGGACAGGATCCCCAGGCTTAGATTCAGGCTCTACAGGCACAAGTGTAGGCATTATAGGCTCAGGTAGATCAGGTGCCAATGTTGTAGGGACAGATATTACAGCTGAGGGCAGAGCAGGACCTGGCCATCATTTGGGCACAACAAGCCAAGTAGCGGTCTATTAATTTTATGGCTGTTGTCAGTGGTCCTATGACATATCTAGTGTAGACATTGTATCGGGCCAACAGGGAGGGCCAGTATTACAGAGATTTATATGAGAGTGTTGTAGTAGCGATGTAGAGAGCACATAGCTTTTAGAGTTAGAGCTAGAGAAGGACACACTCATGGAGGTCTCAGAGCAGTGGTGGCATATCCCAGCATAGGAGATCAACTCCTTATGAGAGAGCATCAGGGTCAGAGTACAAGGCATCCCCTTCGGGACAGGCACCCTCGGGAGATAGAGGTAGTACAGGCTAGGCCTGTTTGTAGACTTATGTATTTTTTGTTGGGATAAGGTGCCATTAACCTTGTAAATCCCAGTATTGTATTTATTCCATTTATTATTTGTAATTTGTAATTATCCATAAGGGATGTACAAGTTTCACCAGCAGTGGTAAAAATTATTTACTATCCACAGTAATTATAGAGTTACTGCACGGTAAGTCGTAGAGTTACCAGCGGTAGTTACGAGATGTCATTTACTATGGTAAATGGTAATTGGTCAAAGTGGGGTGCACATGTGGAGGAATAATCTATTTTTAGTGTTATGATGCACGTCATAGATGTTGTAAGGTGTAAGAGATTCTATGACAACTGTAAGTTGTCATAAGAATCTATGGCACTAATAATAGCATATGACGCGTCATAAGATGCTGTAAGTGGCTATTTTTGGCCCCAAGGCGTTCAAGCTTGCATGGGCACATTTTCCCAAGTGTAGGATGCATGTATGACAGCATTTATGACCCTGTAAGAGCCTATTCTTGACCATGTGTTGGAACTGGACAAGTCCAGTCCATTTTTTCAAAAAATGCTTACCTTGTGTGTACTTCAAGATTAGTTTACGCAACTAAATACAAAATTTCTAAGATAGTTAGGGATTACATTTCTCTATAAGCAAAGAGGGTCCTTCATTCCTATAAAGTTATATCTTTTAAATGTTGTACTCATTTCCTGTATCTATCCAAGCCATGCCTTTAAAGTCTGCAATGATATCATGTCATGTGTGTTGAAAATCTCAGTTCTATGCTCTGCATTAAGTTATCAAATTCACCTTAGAGCTATTGCCAAGGCATTAACAAAGATCTTGGAGCCCACTTCTTTCCTTTTTATATGTTCATTACTAAGTTCAGGATTAGACTTTAAGCTGCACATTCTTGATATATTATTTCCAAGTGACAGCAAAATGTACAGTGCATCATTAGAGGAAAATGTTGATGCAATTCAAGGAGAGGAAATCACCATACGTGGATTTATTTTCTTCTAAAAGTGAAAACAGTTCATGTGGTGGAATCTTGATGCTTGGCTATGTAGTTGTGCTTTTGAATTGCCCAAAAAACTCTTCAGACTTGGAGCAGAGGTTGTGATTACAATTTCAAAAAGGCTTGACTTGCTTTTAGATACCATGGCTCAAAAGGATGTTTATCTGTCAACACTATGTGCTAAAATTCCCACTATTACTCATTCCAATCCTCCCTGTAAGTGTACCTAGCAGTTCATGTTTTCTTATATTTTACAAGCATTTAAAACCTTTCTTATTGTATTTGCCCCAAGTGCAGCATGGATAGAGATTGAATCATTCCTTTTTCGTAATATTATTCAACCCCATGCCCTTTGTTATGAACTTGTTCTGGAGCTTTGGTGTTTTACAATCTGCCACGCTCAATTAGACTTGATTGAGCAGAATATAGATATGCTTTGTTCATTTTTCAGAACACTAGCAGTTTCCAACCCCACATTTTATTCTCACAAGTCTTTGAGAAAGCTTGCTAGGGCTTTATGTACAATTATAGAACAGTCACCCAAATCTGTGGTGAAGAATGTCTATTGTAAGTTATTCAGTGAATTTGACATCATATCAAAGCCACAGTGGTCATTGTTGCATCTCTCTTAGAGGAAGGTTTCCCATTGCATTTATTTTCAGAGAACTCCAAGAAACATACTGTATTGAAAATTACAAGTGCATTTGTAGAATTTGCAAAGAAATTTAGTGAGAAATTGCGGGTAATGAGTTCCAAATATTCTCTATGTGCATCTTTAGCTTTGGCCAAAGAACCCATCTTTGATGTTATCACAATGTAAAGTTGAAGAAGTTGAAATCAATGATGGATGTATTGGTAAAGTCCCCAAGCTTGCAGTTTCTTTTATCAAATTATACAAATTAGCTAAAGAGAGATCACAAGGATATTATTAGCAATCTTCTAAGCTATATCTTACAAGTGATATGATATGTGAATCATAGGCTTGGACCTAGTGATATTCAAGATGTTCTCACAACTTTAGATGACCTCTCCACAAATGGTGATTCAATATTAGATGAGGCACAAATAGAATTTAAACTAGCACTTGCTTTATTTCTTGCAAGTTTAAGTTCAATGGAAATCCCTGAAGATGAAGGAAATGCCGCAAGTAAAGCAATGTGGAAACTATATCATCTCATTTTAGGAGAAAGACATTGGGCTGGTGTTCACCTTAGGCTTGCTTCTTTTTGGATACTATGCTACACGCACCCCATGCAAATAATTATGGCGCTTTGTACCATTGGCTGCAGCTTTGTCATTTGACATTAAATTTGGTAGGGAAAGTAATGTTGAGCATTTTATGTATGATTTAAAGTGAAGGTTCAATGGACTATTCTTAAATATCATTCAATGGACTATTTTTTAAATATTTACCCCTTTTATTATGAATAAGCGTAAAATTGCTATTGACTGTTTCAATACTGAGGTGGATAATATTTAAATAGAGAGCTCAAAGATGTGTGCAAACAAGATAACAGCAATACATCTACACAGCAGCGAACTGATTATAAAAGCTGTCAAATTACGAGGATTGTTGGAAAGATTAAACACATTTTCAGTGAACTGGGAGATGGAGAAATTAGTCCATTGGTCTATGACACGGCGTGGGTAGCAAGAGTAGCTGCCCATGTCTCTACCACTCCAATCCCATAGTTTCCAAAGTCTATCACGTGGCTCTTAAGCAACCAGTACAAAGATGGTTTATGGCGACTCCAATCAACCTTCTTGCTGACTGATCGCATGTTTTGCACTCTGAATTTGGTTATTGCTCTAACCCTTTGGAAAATTGGAAACACGCACAGAGAACAAGGCATTCATTTCATTATAGAGCACAAGAATAGCTTCGGTCCAGAGTTTGAAACAATCTTTCCTGCACTGTTGCAAAATGTTGAATAAGTCGAAAGTCAGTTTCCAAATGGACTCATACAGTTACTACTAGAAAGTCGAAGAAGGGCGAGAGACTTAAGACTGGAGGAAATCACTCTCAAATTTGAAGGCAAGTCATGGTTTGACGCTCAGCTGGATACTTCTAAAACACAGAAGTATACGCAAAGTTTAGAAAGTCTTTCAACATGATTTATTTGTATTATTATGGCGTGAGATAATTCTATGCGCTTCAATGCTCTACAAGGCTTCTGCACTGCTTGCAATACCTTTAAAAAAAATGATGATCTAATTGCAGCACGAAAAGAACAAATGATTGAAGTTTTTATGCAAGCATGTGGAAGCGTGAACAAAGCATACGAGTTGTTAATGTTCGCACCCATAGAAGGACCAAGGAATACACTGATAGGAATAAATGACAAGCTTAGAAAATCTTTCAGAGGACCAAAAGCACTAAAAGTCTTAGCACGAATCGCAACCTTTTAAAAAAAGGAAAAGGAAAACTTCGCAACTCGTCCTTCTAATAGGTGAACATTCAACAGAGGTAGCTTTTCAGAAACTGTACTATCCATCGAGATTCTTTGAGCTTATCGTTTTGACATGGAGATTAGCCAATGATAAAATGGGTTACAAGGAAGAGAAGGCTCGAGGAGAATTAGTTTCAAGTATATAGTGTATTATGGAGAAGAATCCAGGGTTTACGGAAGAACAGGCTCTAAACCGTGTAACGGAAATGAATGATCACGAATTGAAAGAGTATTTCAAATTAGGTTATGATATCCCAATGTGTTGCAAGAAGTTGATGTTTAACCTGAGAATTTCTAGCCAACTCCTCTACAAGACCTTGAATGGTTTCAACATTTCTGTATGGGAAATGAAGGATTACATAAGAAAGACACTGTAAAAACTGAAGAAACTTATGACATCTATCTTTTGCATCCTGGGAAAATGCAGAGACATAGCCCATAATACATCAAGACCCTAAAGAAACTCTAAGCTTTGAGCCGTAATCCATGAGACCATGTTGCTTTCCATCACATACATATCGTGCGGTCATAACATTGAGAGACTAACACTTCCAATCTATCAACTTGCTCAATGCTGTCATTTACAATATTTCAAACAGCTGGTGAATAGAAAACATGACAGAAGAACAGTTCTTGTGACATACGAGATTCGAGATGAATTTCCAAAATTAAATACAGTTTTGGCCACAAAATTTTTATTCAGTATTAAGCACAAAGGTAAAATTCAAATTTGTTAAAAAATTATAAATTACAAATAGATAATCCAAATCATTGTCTGGATTAATATTCCAACCATCATGTTTAATTTTATTTGCATATGCTCGGAGGTGAAATATCTTTTGGAAAATTTAACCTGATGCAAGGAAAGATTTTTGATATTTTCATCCTAAAAGAGGAATTGATTGAATAGGTGATTATTTTACCTAGAAAATATTTCGAAAGAGTAAACCCGATCCAACAAAAGAAATTTTGATATTTGTATCCTGAAATAAGATATGGGAGGGATTAATTCAATAGGTAACTATTTCACCTAGAAAATATTACGGAAGAACATACAAAGGCCGGTAAATATTTTGCTAAGGAGGAGTAATAGTTTTTGAAGTAATTTTGTCCAACTTAAGTGAAAGATAGCGGGTTAATACAAATGAAAAATAATAATTAAGGGAAGGTAAAGAGGAATAATTATTATTATTTTCATGAAGGTTATTGTCAAACCCTAATCAAGGGTAATTATTTTCACAACAAATATGAAAAATATAACTAGCAAATGTGAAAATAAAGATTAATGGCCAAAGAAGAAATAAAATAATTATTTTATTTTCTTCGCGATGATACTATAATGAAGGTTAATATGGAATATTTTATTTTATGCCAAAGGCATTCAACATAAAGGAAAAGACATTAGGGATTTCTATGGAAAGGATAAAACCCTAAATACATGAGAAAATATACGGAAACAAGGAAATGATACCTCACGACACAGGTCCTAAGGTTCACAACAATTCAAATCATATATTGTTTATATACTGTTTATCTAATGATTAATTTGTTTTCTTTGCAGGATTAGGGTTGTCTTGAATGCAATGAAGTGGTTCTCGACTGGCGGTTAAATGATCTCATCATGGAAGATTAAATATTTTATCCCAACTTCCGAGGATTGTTAAGTCTTTCAAAATCAAGTCATTTAATTTATGTAATGAATAAGGTCGGTTCTTATGGTTGGTTCAACCAATTATTAACCGTCACCAAAATGAATGTAACAGGTCTGAGGCTTGTTGCATCTCTTTAAATAGAGATCCCAGGACCCCGAATAGGGAGTTAGAAATTAGGTTAGGATTAGATTAGACATAAAGACAATTGAAACATTTTTAGGATTAGATTAGGTTAGATTTGATTCAATCTAATGCAAATTTGATCCTTCTATTCTATGCAATTTCATTCTGAGAAAGGCTATGGTGCATGATACATTCTGAGGCAGTAGTTGAGGATTCAAATTTGAAATGCATTGTGACGGTATCATCTGTTTGTTATTTTTAATTCAATCAATTTAATTATCTCCATGTCATTCATTTTCTGATTATTCAATTTGAATGTGTTAAGGATATGTTCAAATTATCTGATTACATTTGCTAATCCAGTATAGTTGATTTGATTGGTTTCTCAGAGAGAATTAAATCATTTCTCATCAATTATAGTAATCTTAGAATGTTGAATGGATTACTAAGTACGATTAATTGATTAGGGTTATTAATTTGTCTCCAGAGTTGATCTAATTTATTATTTTGTAAAATTAAATTGGTTCTTTCCGGAAAGATTAAAATCCTTTTAATATTTTGCATTTAATACAATTATGTCCTTTGGATTATTAAGAATGAATTAATGATTTCTTCCTTGCACGTTTGTACAAGTTGCAAACAGTGATATGTGCCAATCAGATCGAGTTATTACCTAATACAAGTTATTTGTTTTTGACATCCTGACTCCGTTGCTCGAATGGACAAAGCACCAGTCTAACTATTGATTCATCTTATATTTAAAATCTTTACTCTGTTTTATTGTTATGGTTTAGATTCATTTCATGTTATTTGTTATTTATTTATGTTAGAATTTAGATTAAATCATCTGTTCTCTTTAGAATTTAGTTTACAATATCTTATCTGATTTACAAGTATGCCATTGTAATTGGATAAACTAGAAGCAAACCAACATAGATTTAATCATACAACCTGCTTTGATAATCAAAGGTTCACCCGCCTAGGTTATAGCAGGACCTAAAGCGCAGGGAGAAGTTGATCGTTAAGGTCAAACTCCAGTCATTGGCTCAAAAACGTTGTAGATTTGACCATAGGGCTTGGCATCCCCTTAGAATCCACAACCTGCATTTTTGAGACCCAACACCATGGACGCCCAAGGTTGTGTTGTTGACTCTTGACAAGTGTTATGGGCTTGTAAGAAGTCATTTAATGTCTTGAGGTTGTGTAAATTCTATATAAACCATAGCATAGTAGATGAGATGCATATAACAGTTTATAGGTACCCAGGTTCTGCTAGAGTGAAGGTTGGAGGATAGAGGAAGTGATTGTATTTGTAATCTCCTTTTGTGAAGATAATACAACTGGGACTCTTTTCTTGGTGGATTTTTTTACCCGAAAGAGTTTTCTCCACGTTAAACACTTGTGTTATGTACTTCATTCTGGTTTTGGTATATTTCTGTATTGTGGGTTTATGTTTTGATTACAATCTCCATTGTTAATGCACACTTAAAAGATTGCTGAAATTTATTCAAATCAGATTTCCATTGAAGTAGTGTTGCTTTCATTTCTAACATTTGTTATCAAAGCCTGGCCAGCTTTGACTCTTGGGTGGTAGTGTGGAAGCTGTAGCTGCAGTGGGAGATTTGGTTGCATTTGTTTTACAAATCTTGTGTTGTTATTATGGTTGCATCCACCATTGCATCAACCTCTTGATTGGACATTGAGAAGTTCAACGGAATGGGGTATGAGTTGTGGAAGCTGAAAATCGAAGATTTGTTGGAAGAAAGAAACCAATGGTTGGCTGTCCAAAAAGAGAAGAAACCTGATGATGTCTCTCAAGATGAGTGGGATAGACTGGATAAGAAGGCACGGGGAACCATCCGCTTGTGTCTTTCAGACTCTGTCCTATTGAATGTCGCAAAGGAAGACACTGCATACAAGTTGTGGAAATGGTTGCGTGAGATCTATCAAGCCAAAAGTATGGTAAATAAACTTTATTTTAAAAAAAAATTGTTTTCCATGAAAATGCAAGAAGGTGAATCAGTTGCAGAGCATTTAAATTCTTTTAATTTCGTAGTGAGTCAGCTTAATTCAGTAGATGTTGAGGTTAGTGAGGAAGAAAAATGCATCTTACTTCTATCTTCTTTAACTGAGTCTTGGGAGAATGTTATCCTTGCTATCACTGCTAATCTTGTGGATCCAAAGTTCGATGCTCTTGTTTCAGTGCTACTGTCACAGGAATTAAGGAAGAAGAGTTTGGATAGTTTAGGGGATGCTCTCAGTGTCAGGGGAAGGTCTAAGGGAAGAGGACCTAAAGGAGATCAGAAAGGGAATAAGGACAAGTCCATGGGCTGGTCTAAGACTCATGGTACAAAGAACAGAGTTAAGTGTTGGAACTGTGGTAAAAGGAAACATGTGAAGGAGTGCAGAAATCCCAAGAAACAATGGGAGAGTGCTTCGGATAAGTCCTCGAATGCAGGTGAAGAAGTTTTACTTTCTGCATGTAATCTTGTTTCTAATAATCACTGGTTGATTGACTCAGGATGCTCATTTCATATGACCCTGCATAAGGAATGGTTCTCCTCATATGAAGAATATGATGGAGGTAAAATCTACCTTGGTGATAACTCTACGTATCCGATTGTCAGGAAAGGAAAGGTATTGTTGTGTTTTAGTGATGGGAGGATTAAAACCCTCCCTAGTGTTTTGCATGTTCTTGGATTAGCTAGAAATATGATTTTAGTTTTGAAGTTGAATGATTTGGGAATGCATGTGACATTTGACAAGCATGGCTGCAGATTGGTGAGAGGGAACTTGGTGGTAGTGAAAGGGAAGAGATTTGGGAACTTGTTTAAGCTTGAAGCCACTACAGTTTGTAATGCCTCCTCTGTGTCTGAGACCACTACTGAAAATACATGTATGTTGTGGCACCATAGATTGGCCCACACAAGCAATAATGTACTGAAAACTATTAAGAATCAAAATTTGTTGGACAATTTCTCTTATTCTAATGAGCACTTTGATTTCTATGAGCATTGTGTGTTTGGTAAACAAAATAGAAAATCATTTCCTTCAGGAAGCAACAGAGCAAAAGAGAAGTTAGAAATTATTCATACGGATGTGTTTGGACCTGTGGATAATGAATCTATCAGAAAATCTCGTTATTTTGTAACCTTCATTAATGATGTATCCAAATTTACATGGATTTATTTTATGAAGCATAAATCTAAAGTTTTCACTAAGTTTAAGGAATTCAAAGTCTTAGTAGAGAACCAATCAAGTTTAAAGATTAAAATATTAAGATTTGACAATGGAGGGGAATATTGTTCTAAGGAATTTGATGAGTTTTGCAAGCATGCAGGTATAATCAGACAAAATACAACTCTGTATACGCCACAGCAGAATGGTGTTGCAGAAAGGATGAACCGAACAATTATGGAGAGGGTCAAAAGTATGCTTAGTGATGCACAGTTGGGTAAATGTTTTTGGACAGAGGCTGTGTGTACTTCTTGCTACTTGATAAACATATCTCCTTTTAAGGCTCTTGATTTGACACCTTATGAAGTGTGGACAGGTAAGAAACCTTCTGTTTCACATTTAAGGGTTTTTGGTTGTGAGGCTTTTGTTCATGTGCCTAAGGAAAAATGATCTAAGTTGGATCCAAAGGTTAAAAAGTATACATTCATTGGATATGATGATAATGGGAAAGGTTATAAGCTTTGAAATCCACTAACCCACAAGATTATCTTTTCTAGAGATGTTATTTTCAGGGAACTTAGAGATATTTCTAAACCTAAGCAGCCAAAAGAAAAAGATGAAAAGGTAAAGAAGGTGCACTTTGATTTAGAGCAGCAAGATGCACCTCAGGAAGAACAAAATGATGGATTGGGGGGTGAAGAAGAAGAAGAAGAAGATTCGATTAGTTCTGATGAAGATGAGTCTGTTGTTACAAAAGAAGTTGTTGCAGATGATCATCTAGAAGAACGAGTAGAGTCTCTTACTCCACCCTTGAGGAGATCCACAAGACAATGGAATCCAATTGACATGTATAGCCCACCAGATTTATGTTGTGTATATGCTTTATTAAGTACTAACGATGAACCTAGATCCTACAGGGAAACTATTTCCACAGATGATAGTGAATCTTGGCAGCTAGCCATGCAGGAGGAGATGATGGCTTTAGACTCTTGTAACACCTGGGATCTTGTTCGTTTGCCTAAAGGAAGAAAGGCCATAGGATGTAAGTGGGTCTTCAAGAAGAAATTTGGAGCAGACAAGTCATTGGAGAAGTACAAGGCTAGACTGGTAGCCAAGGGCTACTCACAAAGAGAGGGAATTGATTTTGGTGAGATATTCTCTCCTGTTGCTAAATTGACTTCTATTAGATTTCTCTTATCCATTGCTGCAACTTATGATTGGGAGATTGAGCAAATGGATGTTAAGACTGTGTTCTTGCATGGAGATCTTGAAGAAGAAATTTATATGCAACATCCTACAGATTTTGAGGTAAAAGGAAAAGAACATTGGGTTTGCAGGTTAGAGAGGTCTCTTTATGGTCTGAAACAGTCCCCCAGAATGTGGTATCAAAAGTTTGATTCATTTGTTTTGAAATTGGGTTTTGTTAGAAGCGAGGAGGATCATTGTGTTTACATTCATTATGTTGATGGTTCTATATTGGTTATTGCTTTGTATGTTGATGACATGTTGTTTTTCAGCAATACTAAGGGTATGGTCAGTGAGCTTAAAGCCCAACTTTCAGGTGCATTTGAGATGAAGGATCTTGGTGCTGCAAGGTATATTTTGGGAATAGAGATTAGGAGGGACAGAGTAAACAGAAAGCTTTGGTTGTCACAAAGTAAGTATGTGAATACTATTTTGTAGAGATTTAGTTTATAGGACTGTAACCCAGTTAGACTTCCTTTACCCATTGGTACTAAACTTTCATTAGATATGTGTCCAAACACTGAGGATGATCTTGAGGATATGTCTAATGTGCCATATGCTAGTGTTGTAGGGAGTTTGATGTATGCAATGGTTTGCACTAGACTGGATATTGCCCAAGAAGTGGGAGTTTTGAGCAGATTTATGTCTAACCCTGGTAGACAGCATTGGAACTATGTAAAGAGGGTGTTTAAATATCTTGCTGGTACTCTTGATCATTGTTTGGTTTATTCTGGTACTGATAGTGTTGATAAATCTTTGGATATACAGGGTTTTGTTGATGCAGATTAGGCAGGTGACTTGGATAGTCGAAGGTCCACTAGTGGCTATGTTTACTTTGTTTGGAGGTGCAGTGAGTTGGATGAGTAAGAGGAAGCCCACAATTGCTTTTTCCACCACAGAAGCAGAGTATATGGCTACTACTCATGTCTCTAAGGAGGTAGTTTGGTTGAGGAGACTGTGTATAGGTATTGGTTTTGATTGTAGGATCATTCAGATTGGTTGTGATAGCCAGAGTGCTATCTATTTGGCCAAGAATCCCATGTATCATGCTTGGATTAAGTATGTTGATATTCAGTATCACTTTGTTTGAGAGTTGGTTGCAAATGGAGAGATTGAGCTGAAGAAGATAGACACTCAGGAGAATGTTACAGATTCATTGACCAAGCCTGTGAGCACATAGAAGTTCGTGTGGTGTAGAGAGGCCATGGGCCTTGTTTCTAGTGCTTGATTATTTTTCATTTGATTTCCTATGGGTTGATTTGCAATGTATAATGTCAAGTGGGAGAATGTTGGCATAAGGTGCCATTAACCTTGTAAATCTCAATATTGTATTTATTTTATTTATTATTTGTAATTTGTAATTACCCATAAGGGATGTACAAGTTTCACCAACAGTGGTAAAAATTATTTACTATCCACGGTAATTATGGAGTTACTACACCGTAAGTCCCAGAGTTACCGGCAATAGTTACAGGATGCCATTTACTATGGTAAATGGTAATTGGTCAAAGTGGGGTGCACATGTGGAGGAATAATCTATTTTTAGTGTTATGATGCACGTCATAGATGTTGTAAGAAGGTGTAAGAGATTCTATGACAACTGTAAGTTGTCATAAGAATCTATGACACTAATAATAGCATATGATGCGTCATAAGATGTTGTAAGTGGTTATTTTTGGCCCCAAGGCATTCAAGCTTGCATGGGCACATTTTCCCAAGTGTAGAATGCATGTATGACAGCATTTATGACCTCGTAAGAGCCTATTCTTGGCCATGGATGCCCAAGGTTGTGTTGTTGACTCTTGACATGTGTTATGGGCTTGTAAGAAGTCATTTAATGTCTTGAGGTTGTGTAAATTCTATATAAACCAGAGCATAGCAGATGAGATGCATATAATAGTTTACATGTACCCAGGTTCTGCCAGAGTGAAGGTTGGAGGACAGAGGAAGTGAATGTATTTGTAATCTCCTTTTGTGAAGATAATACAACTTGGCCTTTTTTCTTGGTGGAGTTTTTTACCCGAAAGGGTTTTCTCCACGTTAAACACTTGTGTTATGTGCTTCATTCTGCTTCTGGTATATTTCTGTATTGTGGGTTTATGTTTTGATTACAATCTCCATTGTTAATGCACACTTAAAAGATTGCTGAAATTTATTTGAATCAGATTTCCATTGAAGTAGTGTTGTTTTCATTTCTAACATTTTTTATCGAGCCTGCGAGCTCCACTTTTGACAGACATCTAATATTGTACTATGACACTTTTTTTGATATATATATATATATGAGATGCATCATTTTTGGCGACGACTACATGATATGTTATATTCTATATGCATGTTATGTGATGTGATCTTATGATATGCATTCTATAGTTATGTGATGTTTTCTATATGATATGCATTAAGGATTTATGATATATGGTTGATGCTTATATATGTTATGATATATGGATGGATTTATGATATTTGGTTTATGGTTATATATGTTATGATGTCTGGATGGATGAACATTACCTATGGATACATATTATATTGCAGGATGGCACTATATGTTCATGACATGCTTATATGATGCTTATGCAGATGATGATTCTATATGATGTGATGCTATCTATGTTTTGGTATTCTTATGCAATATGTATGACCTAACATGTATATGATGATGCCTATATGATGTTCTAACATGATTATGTATGTAGGATGATGAACTAATACATTTATTTTTATGTGTCATAGCACGCCATCAAGATGACTGCAGGGATGAACGGAAGAAATGTTAATGCAAAAAAGATGGTGTTAGCAAGAAATGAAGAATGATTAGATGAGTGAAATAGAATGAGATCTTACTTGATAGATTTTAAGCTTTAATTTTATTGCATGTTTATCATCATAGAGATTTTATTATGGCAATGGATAATGAACACCATGGCATGATATAGACCAAGGCACAAGATCCAATCCCTTGCGGAATAGGCACATGACAAACAAGGAATGCCATGATGCAGACTAGTAACCATAGAACCTTGTCAGAATATGTGAGGAAATAACCATGAAGCATGTTAATCCTAGTACAAGAAAGCGTTAGATGACCTTTCACTTGCACAAGATATTTTGATTATGCCAGATGGAACCCCAATCACACACAAGGAACCTAGTTGCCCCAGGGATATTGCCAAGACAAACCGCAAACAATAATCAAAGAGGAAAGGTCATGATCCATCATTGCTCCTCTCATCATTTGTAGACTTCCTTGAGGCACATAGTAAGATGACCAAAGATCAATCAGAGAAAATGATAAGACAAACTAGACTGACATAGTCAACAACCATTTAGATCTTCTTGCCAGATAATTGAGTTTTTGTTTGATAGGACTACAGGATAATGCATGGTTTTAGGGAAGGAAACATGCCGTATAAGACATCAAGTCTGGTTTCGATGATGCAACCACCTGTATAAGGCAAATGACAGGATTGCATTTGGTTTTAGGAATGAGACACCTCATATAAGATGCCTGGTCTGGTTTTGAGAGTGCGACAATCTGTATAAGACTAATGATATGATTGATGATAGTGTCTGGTTTCAAGAAATGAAGCAGGCCGCATGAGATGTCAAGTCTAGTTTCGACAATGTAACATTTTGTATAAGACAATTGATAGCTGATAGAAGTAACTGATAGTGATGAACAGTCATGACTGGGTAATTGATCAGTTAGGAGTGAAGACTTGATAGATAGTTTGTCTGTTGCTTGTATGACGACAACACTGGCCTTGTGAGTGTGATTCCGTCCTAGGAAGTGGAGCTATGGTTTTTAGACCTAATAGGGTCACCAGTCTTGCATTCATGGCTTCCTCCTCCTCATCCCCTCAGGAAATTGTAGAATATCAACACCAACAGAGCAGATCGATCGCATCTCCTAAACTATATGATGCATTCATCAGCCACCGAGGCCTTGACGTCAAACACACCCTTGCTAAACAACTGTATGACCTTCTTAAGGCTAGACAGTGCCGGGCTTTTCTAGACCGTGAAGAGATAGAAAGGGGAGATTCTATTCCTTTTGCCATTCACAATGGCATATGCTCATCTATTGTGCAAATAGCCATTTTTTCCAAAAGATATGCGGAGTCAAAGTGGTGTTTAGACGAGCTTGTTCTTATGTTAAAACAAACTGACGCCCTGTTTATTCCTGTGTTCTACGAAGTGAAACCTTGGGAGCTTCGGCACACGGAGAAAGGAGTGTATGTAGCGGCATTTTCTGATTATCAAAGTAAACAGAGATATCGACAAGGTGGATGAATGGAAAAAGGCCCTCGCAACTGCTGCAGACATATCTGGCTATGAACATAGCGAGCATAAAGAGTAAGATTACTGCTACCTGCTTTGTGTTGATTGCGATTCATCATGTTTTCCCTTTTTCTTCAGTACATGACATTCATTTTACCTTAGTAGAGTGACTTTCTAAAGAGATTCTCGGTTTTGGCTTTCAGCAATTTGTGTGGAAAGATTGTGTCCTGTGTGGAGCAAGAAATGGAAAAGAGAATGCCGTTACATGTTGCCAAATATCTGGTTGGACTTGCTGAAATTGTCCAAGATTTTGAAGAAAGCTCTTGTTCAGAGATAGCGAGGGACAAGGTCACTATAGCAGGGATCTTTGGACTTGGGGGGTCTTGCAAGACCACTCTAGCAAAAGAATTGTTTAACAGGAAGCGCTCAGCCTACAATGCATCATGTTTTCTCTCTGATGTCAGAGAATCACATGCCAACCGTGATTTGCACTCCTTGCAAAGCCAGCTCTTCAAAGATCTCCTTAATGAAAATTGAATGTTTAGCAATGTAAATGAAGGAATAGGAGCACTGGAGCATCGTCTGGGAAGGGCAAGGGATTGGCGTTTCCTTATAGTCCTAGATGATATCGATCACCAGGACCAGTTAGATGCCCTCCTACCTGAAGCTATGCTGAAATCTTGGAGCTTGGTAATTATTACAACCCGTGACCAAAGGGTGTTAAGGGGTGCAGATATCCATTATAAGATGAAGGGATTGAATAGGGATCTTCCTAAAGATCTCTTCTGTAGCCATGCTTTCCGTGGACAGGGTTTACCTATTGCATATGAGAAATTGGTTGAAAGCTTCGTGGAATTCTGTGGAGGTTTACCCCTCTCACTCAAAGTTTTGGGCGCTCATGTTTATGGTAGGAATGAGTATTATTGGGAGTTAGAATTGGAAAAGGTTAAGAATATCCAGCCTCAGGATATAATACAAAGGCTTAAAATCAGTTTTGATGGTCTGGATAGTCAGGAAAAACAGATATTTATAGATATTGCTTGCTTTTTCAATAAGATACAGAGACGTGATTTGAAAAGGATGGCTATGTCAATGTGGAATGCGTCCGGTTGGAGCGCTGAACATGCAGTTGAAACCTTGAAAGATAAGTGCCTACTTGTTGAAGTCTCGGAAGATGAAAATAAAGATCACCCGCGCCTTGAAATGCACGATCACCGGCGCTTTGAAATGCACGATCACCGGCGCTTTGAAATGCACGATCACCTCGGGGATCTGGGAAGACAAATGGCACAAGACTTGGGCCCTCCTCGGCTGTGGAAACCAGAGCTTCTTAGATCTATGGTGTGCTTCTTCTTTACATTTTTGAAATTAAAACTACAAAAAGCTTTTGAAAAAAATTTCAATTTATGTGTTTTTATATTTTTTTTCCAGCTAACCACACATTTAACGCTGATCCTTTTATATGTAGGAAGCAAAGGGATTTAAACAAATCCTAGCAGAAACAAAGGGCAGGTGTTTCCATTCGTTCACGGATTCGTCCCTCAATACCGAAATTACTTATTTTATAGGTAGTTCAAATGACTCCGCTGAGACTGAACTCCTGTGGCTTGAGATTGGTGAGGACAATGGCGAGTTAAAAAGCTTTCCTTCATGGATTCCTCTACGAAAATTGTGCTGTTTATCTGTTCAAAAAATCGAAGAATTGTGGAGTGCTTTTCAGCAACAGATGCAGACCAATACCCAGGTATTTTGTTATTATTTGCTGGAAATTAAGTCTTCCTTCACGTAAGAGCATACATTTCAGAACACTAGTTTGGCGAAGATTGTTTACTACTGAGAACCAATTCAATTTTTGAGATTAATTGTGAATGCCAGGCCAGTTTCGAGTTGAGAAAAGTTAAATCATTTGGAAGAATTAGAAATAAGCGGATCCTGGGAGAAGACTGATATGACATCCCTCCTACAATCACTTCAACAACTTAGTAATCTTAGATTATTGCAATTGGGGGGTAACAAGTGGTTGTGGTGGGGCACTGAGTCTTTGTCGGGGGACCGCGAGCTTTTGTTGGGGGGCGGCGAGCCTTTGTTGGGGGGCCGCATGGATAGCCTAAAATTTAGGAATTTTGGATGTATATCCAAATTGGTAATTAGTGGAGAGATGTGTCCCAGACTTCGATCATTGACAGATTTGGGTATGGTTGATCTAAATGAAATGGACTTACAGGAGCTAGATAGACTGAATACTCTTGAAGTGGATTATTGTCGCGAATTGGAAACAATATCAGGGTTATCTTTTCTCTAACAGGGCTTCAGTCTCTTACAGTGTGGGGATGTGACAAATTGGAAACAATATCAGGGTTATCTTTTCTAACAGGGCTTCAGTGTCTTACAATAAGTGACTGTTCCAAATTGGAAACGTTATCTTCTCTACGGTGTCTGGAGCGCATAAATATTGGTGTATGTGGTGAGATGCAGAGAATAGAAGGTATTGAAGAGTTGCAAGGATTGAAAAGTGTGGAAATTGTCGTGCGTGAAGATGGAGATCGTAGTGTATGGAATTGCATTAATGGACTGACGGTACTACTTACTTTTTCTTAGTTTGAGCAACTTCAATGTTTTAAAAATTGTGTTGTATTGCGTTTCTAATGTTGGGCCACTAATTTACACTGTGATATTTTAAATGTTTCAGAGGCTGCCGTCAGAGTATACCATTTTAGTAGGGAAGGGTGAATGGTCCAGATTGAATGTAAACTTGTTTTCTGAGGTGATCGGCGCCCCAGCAGTCGCTGAGATAGAGGAAGGACATTATTATTATGATCCGCTGGAGGTGAAAAGCTCACCGAATGCAATCACTATATATGCTTTACATGTGCATTCAATTGGTTATACCCACCTTACAACTCCTACATCCACGCATTTCCTTTCAAATTGTGGAGAATGGATGGTTACAGGTTTACTCACCGAGCCTAATAGTAATCTTAGCCTAACTAAGGTCAATATAGTGAAGGAGTTGATAGTCACCGTCAACAAAAATGAAGAAGAGAAAGCCTTACATATATTGCAAATAATTGTTGACCAATTATACCGCTCTACAGCTCTGTTACCAGACACGCAACGGGAGCACCCTCCATTGAAACGGGCGAATCACCGTTTCCGTTTTAAGTGTGTACGGTGCAGTATCGTTTAAATATATATATATATTTCACTGTTTTTTGGTTTTTCCACTTAAAACACTGAAGTAAATCATTGAGCATGATCAGAAACGTTGATACAAAAATATATACAGTTGAACCCAGAAGTAGTCTCATTTAGTATCATGGACTGTGGAAAACTCATACCTTCTACTGAAGTACTTTATTTCTTCACGTTTTTTAAAAGTTTCTTTTGTATTTTGTTTTTTTATTAAGTACGACTGTCGGAGAATTACTTTTTTTTTATGTTGTTTACTATTAGTAATTTTATGTGGAAAAAGCGAAGTGGGGTATAAAAGCGAAAGTTCTGGCAAATTATTGAGTGCGATTAATTTGTTTGTTTATTTTGCCTGTCCGCTATTGAAAAGCTTTCCTGATCTCTGTTTTATCAAAGACTATGTATGGAATTCAATATTAAAAATCTGCATGGGCAAATCATGTTTCGGTTCTTTAGGACTCTGTTCAGTTTCTATTTTATTTATTAATTTATAATTTGTAGTTTGTATTTTTTAAATAAAGTATTTGTAAAATTTTTAAAGTGAAATTGTAGTTTAAAATTAATTGTCCTTAAAGGGTTGTAGTTTAATTAGTTGAGCACAATTGGTGAGGGTGATGGTATGTGCCTCTTGATTATGCCATCCACTAATATTCAAAATATATCATATATATGTAAAGGAAATGAATTTTTTCAAGGCTTATTTTATTACGACAAGAGGCTTTCTTAGCTAAAAGATTTCAAGATTCTCATATTATTATGATAGAGGATCATAATGAAACGCCACAATACTAAACCTGAAGCACTCTCAAAGATGCTTTTACTATTTTAAACCAAAATGCAAATATTCTAGCTGCCAATAATTTATAAATGCCAAGAATAAGGAATCTTGAGTAATTTATTAAAAAAAAAAAACCAAAAACCAAAAACCAAAAAAGAAATTGGAAGGTATCTCTCCTCGTACTTAGATATTTTTTTTTAAATATAAATATACTAGTGCTAATCTATTATCATATATATACATATTAGTAATACATTAATTTAGAGTGATTGATTAAACAAAGAGGCATTAAAATATAGATCAATTAATGCATGCTATTTTAGGAAAGTAGATAGGAAGATAAGGGTGCTTAGCTCTATAACTATTGACTGCCTAAAGATTGATCTAGATATGTCTCAAGATTTGAAATAAAGTATCTTAGACTATCATTCTCCTCATAATTAGAATATTTTGTTTTGACTATGCAAGGTCATGTTTGGGGGTTAGGATCAAGTTTGCGACCATGGATTTGTCTTGCACTTGCGAACTTGATCTAGTAATTAATAGATTTCTTCTCTTCAATTTGTTACATGTGCCTTAGCTTCTTTACTCCTTTTCGATATCAAAAGGCTTGTGATATTTAAAAACAACTTATTTGGGTTGTTATGTCACAAGGGGACATGTTGTTCTAGCTCAACCTTAGAAAATATGTAATAAAAATGCAATTATTGCACTCATGTAGAACCTAAGAAAGAGAAAGTGGGATTAATGGCATCTTATGGTAGAATATATGATGCATTAGTGTGCAAGGGGAGTTACTTTCTATTTTGGAGACCACTCTCATGTACTAGGTTGTAAGAATTTTTACCTTCGTATTTTGAGAACATATTTGGGCCAATGGTATTATTTGATGATGGTTTTATGATCCTCCTTTAGTCTATATATTGAAGGCTTAGTATGAAGGAGGTATTGTTATTATACAAGCACTCTCACATAGCTAGACTATTGTCATACTAAAGAAAATTTCACGAGTTGTATTTGTATACTTGTTTCTATTTGATTAATACAAGCTCAATATCTCTTTGGTGGTGGATTCTTTTCCTAAAAGTCTACACATATATGTCTAGTGCTATATGTCTTTATTGATTCCTTATTGCTATTATAAATATTTATCCACGTTTTATTTCAGATTTAGTTAATCATACGTACCTCTAATTGAGTTTGTACACTTCAAGTTTATACTAAATCATTGTTATTGTTCACTAGTTTTCTCAATAACTATGCTGATGGTTGAAACTGCATTGCTTGTACCTTGTATAGGACAAGTATTTATACAATTAGCCATTAGCTAAGCCCTGAACAAGTACTAACATGTTCATGTGTGTATTGTACACTTTCTATGTGGTTAGGAATGTGACAAGTGTTGAACCCATGTGCCAATAGATTGGCATGATTATATGGCATAGGTGTGGCCATGTGTCAAACTTGAATGGTGTCAAACTGATAGTAATTGAGTGCATGTGTGCCCATGTACAAGGTCATATTATGTGGGCTTGTAGTTTTGTGCAAGGATGCATAGAGATTGTGTTTGGGGTGAAAGTTCAAAGCTATATCCCACATCTATAAAGGAATATTAATCTAACTTTTTAACTTCAATTGACTAGAAAGTAACATATATGTTTTGAATTTTGAAATGGTGTAAACTAAGAAATATATATTTTTAATATTTTTTAAAATAAAAAATATTTGAATATAGTTTTTTGTAATTTAGCTATTAATAAAATGCTAAAAAATGAGGTTAAGGAGGCCTCCACTTTTTTATAGTAAATTTCTTATTTTTTTCCCTTCAATTTATTTATTTATTTACCACTCGCTTGAAACTTTAGTGCCTAGATTAGTTTTTTCCCATTTCCTTGACTATTTTTTAACATATATCTTATCTTAAAAGTCTTGTGTACTGAAAATACAACTATTTTGAGGGGACTCTACATTTTTTTGTAATTGTTTATCTAAGATATAAAACAATTATATTGTCTTGACATGGAATCTCAACTCTAGTGCATCATTTTTTTTAATAAACTTTAATATTTTTTCTTGAGAAGACAATAAACCTTATATTTTGGTGTTGATGAACTACTTTTAGGAAAAATAAAAAAAAAATAAACACTAATTAAAATATTAATTTTTTTATATTTTTAAAAAATATAATTGACATACAAGAGGGTATTACAGTTTTTTAATAGTATTTATATGTGCAGGCATTGTGAGACATTAAGCTTTTCCAATATTTTCTTTTTGTAAATTAACAATGAAGTAATGCTACATATGTATCTAGTGGACACTTCTAACAAGAAAAGTTATGGCCCAGATCTAATCTAGCTAGAACATGTTTTTGGCCAAAATTAACTTTTACTTAGAAATACTTAAATTTAGTTATGTTAATAAGTTGGCCTAAACTGGGACATAGATTTGAGCTTTCACCCCTCAAATTAGTGTGCTAAGTTGTGTTGCAGAATATAGTGATTTCTTAATTTGCATTAAGACTACAAGACACATAGTTAGAAAATATGAGCATGTAGACTCAAGTCATTGAAGTTGTGCATGGGTGCTCAAATCAACTCTTTAATTATCTATTATGAGAGAGAATGGTTGAGAGATGAGAGATGTTAAATGAATGCAATTAAATGCCTTTAAATACTAGCACATAGCACTGAATCACATAAATGTGTACTTGGTCATGTTAGGGTGGGAAAATAAAGGAAGCTAGTCTTTGGCTAAGGGGTTGACCTTGCAACCACAAAAATGTTCCTAGGTGGAAAAACTATCAAATCTAGGTGGTTAATAGCTATGTGCTGATAGGTTTATAGATAAGTGTAATAAATGTGTGCTATGTAGATAAATGCATTAGATTATGTGCATATAAAGATAGGGTGAGGACTAAATATGTGGGTATCTATGCGAATAGAAATCATGGGTAGATGCTAGGATAATGAGCCCAACTTTGCACAAGAATACACTATTTACCACTATATACATGTATCAAGACTTTCCCTCATAATAAACCCAAATCTAAATGGGAATTGACATGGTCTTGCTAATTTCACAAATACAATAATAATACTATAGTTTTTTTAACATCTAGAATTTTATAAGACATCACATTCAATTCAACACAAAGGATGATGTTTCTCATTTTGTACCTATGAGACAATTAATTATGATATTGACTAATACTAAGCACGTGCCAAGAAAATAAATTTATAGAGGAGAAGATCGAAGTGGACTGGACTTTGATTAGAGAATGCAAATAAAATAAAGATGGTGTAGAGGGTTTAACTTCCTCAAAATGTCAAAGAAAGTGGAGAATAATGTAGCACCAAGTACTACAAAAAGAATATTGGACTTGAATTAAAGTATAAACAAATAGACATTTTCGATTATAAATTTTAATTTTATCTTCCACTATTAAAATTTTCTAGCCAAGCATGGAATCTTATCTCATAGGTTCTAGTCTAAGAATATTCTATTGGCGGGAGATTGCTAATTATAGTTAACATCTTGAAATGTACACACTCTAATCTCTCACTAAACATCCTTCTCTCTACTTCTTAAAACCTTATATAGGCTAGTCAATTAAATAAAGTAAATCACTGAACAATCAACTAAGAGAATAGAGCTTAGATTTGAACAATAAATGATTACAAGTAATTATGAAAGTTGAATGAATTGAATACAATTTTTAGTTCAAAAATTGATTATGGGAAGATTATGTGGAAGGAGTTATGAATCAATTTTTCATGGTGTCAAAATTTTAGGCATGATATGATGATTAACTATAAATCTAAAATTGGTTGCTCTCTTAAGTGGATTAGGTCCACAACTATAGAAGTAATCTCCATAAGTGTGGAAGTGTTATAGTGTATAGATCTAGTTTAGGCTCATGGATCTGATCTGGCAACTTAGTAGCCTCTAAGGTAATCTCCAAGCCATATGAAGGTTCATTGCTTGGCTTATTGACAAATGCCAACCATGTATGTACATCGGCTAAAGAAGAATACATGATATCATTGGGATGAGTCATGCCAAAAGGCATTTGATCAACTTAAGGAGTATCTTGCCACTCCACTTGTCCTCATGGCACATACACCTAATAGCCCTTTGATACTCTACACCTTAGCTACATCAATCACTTTGGGGGCCCTACTAGCACAACATGATAAACAAGGATGAGAAAGAACTATCTATTATATAAGAAAAACCTTGGTAGCATATGAAGTCAATTACACACTGATGGAAAGGGGGTGTTTATTAGTTATCTTTGCATCTCAAAAACTACACACTGATGGAAAGGGTGTGTTTATTAGATATCTTTGCATCTCAAAAAATAAGGCACTGTACATACTCAATCATCAAAATAGGCTCATTTTCAAAAATTGACCCTCTCAAGTATCTCTTGTCAAAAGCATCCTTAATAGGTAGAATGGCTATATGGGTTATGCTACTTGGTGAATTTGATATTGAGTATGTTGATTGAAAAGTAATCAAGGGAAAGGTCATGTCAGATCAGTTGGTTGAAGCACTGTTGATGGATACTCAACCATTAACCCTTGATTTTCTACATGAGTCTATCCTAGCTCTTGAAGAATCACATACATGGAAGCTTTATTTTAATGGATCCTTCACTAGTCATGGCTTAGGGGCAAGAAATTTGTTCCTCACACCACAAGGGGATATCATACCTAAATCATTTAAAATTAGTTTTCCTTACACCAATAATATTTTTAAATATGAAGCACTAATCTCAAGTCTCAAAATAATAGTACAATGGAACATCTAATAGCTATTAGTCTTTAGTGATTCCCAGATAGTTATCAAGTAGGTTAATGATGAGTATCAAACCAAAGATGATAAGCTCATTTGGTACAAAGGAGTGGCTGATAGCTTCAAGTATTACTTCACATATATTCAGTTTAACCTTGCCTTAGTAATAGATTAGGTAACACAATGGTCATCATTGGTTCTCTTCTAGAGATGTAGATGGATTCTTGATAATGCAAGTTCTTGGTAGAACAAATTTTGATCCCAACATATGATATCACAGAAACATAAATTATATGTGAAATTTTTTGTCCCGATTCCCTCTGGTATCATGATATTTGCATCTACCTTCATGACCAAAGATTTCCACCAAACCTTTCACACAATCAACATAAGTCCTTTCTCTAATGAACATCATGTTTCGCTCCTAGGCAACACATTGTAGGGGTTATGATGGCACTTTATTATGATGTCTAAATTTAGATGATGCCAAACTTGCAATTAAGGAATTTCATGAAGGTATTTACAAAGTGCACACCAATGGTATGGTCCTAGCTAAGAAGCTACTAAGACTAGGATATTATTAGTTTACCATGGAATGTGATGCTTGTCAGTATGTAAAGAAATGTGCAACATGATAGAAGCATGGGGACCTAATTCATGAATCGTCTAAAGCTCTACAATCAATTACAACTACACGTCCTTTTTCCAGATGACATATATGTATGATATAAGTATATATAAGCTATAATGTATATGTTTAGACACATATATGTATGCAAATTTATGAATGTATACTTCTATAAAAATATGTCATTGATATAGGGGTTTCTTTTCTCTTTTAAATATAAAAATGTCTTACCCTATGAAAATAATGAAAAAAATACATCATTTTTTAAAATATCTACTTATCTCACTTTTACCAATTCTATATGTCTACTGCAAAATGCAGTCATGTCTATTTACTTTTATTTACTTGTTAACATAAAGTGGTCCAAAGCTATTAAAATAGAACATTTTATAATATATGCTTCAATAAAGATTTTTGAGAGCTCGTTTCAAGCTTGCCGTAAATAATTTTGCATCAGTTGCAAGTATGAAGGTATACTCTACCCTTGTAAAACAATCAAATTGGGAAAAAACACATTGTTTTTTTTTTTAAATATGTACTTATACTATCCTACCCTCGTAAAAAAATGAAATTGGAAATAAAACACATTGTGAAATACCATAGTAAAATACATTGTAGAACAACTTTGTTCATATAGGGAAAAAACCACAGTAAAATACAGACTTACCTGGGAGTGCGTTTGCTAAATATTCTAATTTTTTTTGTTTTAAAGTTTTATAAATTTTATTTTTCTTAGATTTTAAAATACAAACTCAAACACCTACTTTGCTTAAAAATTATGTGGAGAATACTTGATTCTCTAGCGAAGTAAATATTATTTTCATAGATGAATACATTTTCTACATAAGGCATTCTTCTTTAATTGACTATAAAGGCATGGTTTTCTTATTATTTTTAAGAGCAGTTGGGAACCAACTGCTGCTGCTTCCCATTTGTACTTGCATTTATTTTTTTCTTAAGTTTTCTAGCTGTTAAACTAGTCTCTTCAAAGTTGAATTAGCTCTATAATATTATGTCTCCAAATATTTCATTGACAAGAAAACTCTATTTGAAGTGTATAGTTTATTTAAGTTGTGTATAATTAGAAGTTTACTAAATGGAAAGCTATTGGAAGCGTATAATTTATTTTCACATATGAACACACTTTCTACAGAAGACATTCTTTTTTAATTGACTATAAAGGCATGGTTTCCTTATTGTTTTTTAAGAGCAGTGACAGCTAGGAACCAGCTGCCAGTGCAACAACCATTTGTACTTGCATTTGTTTTCTTTTTAAATTTTCTCGTTGTTAAACTAGTCTCTTCAAAGTTGAAATAAATCTATAGTATTAAATCTCAGAAGAATAATGATTTCACTATACAATTAAAGTTTCAATAATGCTTTCCACTCTTTGACAAACATGGGACTAAGAATCTACTCCAAGACATATGAATTCAAAAGAAATGTACAAATGCCCTCCTTTTAAAGTTATAGGTACAAAAGAATAATAGTAACAAAAAATTAAACAAAAAAAACACATAAATACTAAGAAACCATAATAAAAACCAACAATTATGCTAGAATTTGGTTCATTTCGATCGTAATTGATACTGCTAATATTTAGTATTTATAACTTAATTGTATTTATTTTATATATAATATATAGTCTCTAATATAATTGCATTTATTCTTGTATAGTATATTTTGAGTGATTGTGTTGTTGTTCTGTCTCTTATAAATATTATTATTTTTACAATTACAATTGTTTGGCTTAAAATGAGCTCTAGGAGATTGTATTGGCTATAACATTTAGTATTGCATGATGGTCAATATGTAATGTTCGCAGTTAAGCAATTGGTAATATTAAAAATGTCTTTTTGAGGAAAGAAACTAGATGATCCATATTCGTTGCATCCTTCTATGCTTCATGTGGTTACTAACACCAAGCATTCTGTTTCTTTTACTGATATAATTTGCATACTTTGTCACACCACCATGGAGAACTCACTACAACTTCAAATGACTTTTATTGCATATGAAAATATCTCTACCTTATGTAATCATCTACAACATACTAATGTTTTATCCTTCAATACACATGCATTTGATACTACCCTAAATACTATAATATAAGCGAACGCGTATGTTAGTGATGAAAACCCAAATTCTACTATAAACCTTGTATTACTCCTATTCATAAAGGAACATTTACTATAAATACTATATATTTTAAATGTAAATAAAAAATGCTTCCTATACATTGCAAAAAGTAAAACACCATTGTCATTGTCTCGTCTTACAATATAAGTATGAATTTTTCTTTCTAAATTTCATTCCAAAATTTATTGCTTCCATTACTAATAGCCAAAGTATGAATTTTTATTTCTAAATTTCATTCCAAAATTTATTGTTTCCATTACTAATAGCCTATCACAAAATTGCATGTGCAACTACTAGTATATATAGTAATAACTTGGTTAAGAGGAGTCGAGCAGAAACAAAAGCAAAAAACCAACACTACAAAGCAGTACATAAATTCCTTTGAGCTGGCTTGAAAATTAAACATACTTTTGGTGCACTCTAATTTACTCAAAAATTCCACATGCCAGACAAAATAGGGGCAATTTAATGACTTTTAACTCCAGATTTACTATAACGAAAAAAAAAAAATTAAAACACAATCAATGATTTACTCTGGCCAGAAGATTTAAAAAAACTGACAGGTCGATGCGTTTGAATGATAAGGTAGTAAGCAGAATGTGTAGCGCCTCCTTCAACCGACCCTTTCTACATAACTCTGACGCTGAAATTGAGATTGACAATGTACGGCGTTGGCATTGTATAATTATAATTGAGGCGTTGGAAATAATGTCGTCGCCTTTATCCTTAAAACTGGTTTTAGAACCATTTATTTGTTTCTATGAAAAGCAATTGTACAAAGAAGTAGTTTTCTGGCACATCCGTTTATTTATGTGAATGTTGTCAAAGAGATGCAGCGATTAAAGCCCTGTTGTAATAGATCACACTTCCATCGTTGCCTGTCTTTAATACCCCTCGGAATAATAACTGGATGTTTGAGACTTTTTTCTTTTTTCCAGTTTGCCAGGCTTTCGAAATTCCAAGTGCACAGCTGATATTTGTTCTTAGGTTTCCATGAAATTTCAGGAAGTTTTGTGGTCTGCTGTTGTTCGATTGCTCATGCTCAATTAATAAAAAAGGGCTTTGTTTTGATCAATTTAGAATTTTGCAAATCACAGATGTGGGCTGTCACTCCACAAATAATGATGGTCAAAGAGTCATTATTTATATACAATTCACATTCAAATAGTAGTGTAATGTTTTCTCTGTAGTAGTTATAATTCTCCAATACAGCAGAACGCAAATTGCATGTTGTAGGAAATAAATAGCCCGTATATGTTACATCAATTTAACAAGGGGAAGCATCTCCTCTTGGGATCTTTTTTCAAGGGAGGAACTCTGTCCTCAAGACTTGGAAAACTTCCACACTCTAGTATGGTAAATAGGAATGCAAAAGGTGGAGACCAAGACATGGCATGTGAGCTGCTTGACTGAATGCCTTTAAAAAATGTGGCCTCAGGGAATGCCACGGTGGCAAGAGGTGTTCAAAATGGGTTTGTTAAAAAGGCCTTAGATACTTTTAATTAAATACAAACATGCACCCTACCTACTTGTGCTCAAACTGAAGCTAGGGACAAGGGTATAGATGCCTATCAAAGCATATTGAAAATGGATTTCTCTCAGGCGTTGTAATTGCAAAGGTCATTACACATTCCATAGCCTTCACAAAACAAGTTAATAGAATTTAATATAAGAAGAATTCATACTCAAACTTCTTCTCTCGAATGATTTCAAACTATGATATTTGCCAAACATTTGATCAAATACTTGTCACGCCTCTACCGCAAGTGTATGCATGCTGCAAATTTGTATAAGACAGTTTATTGAACGTTTCCCACATGTATCATAGTGGTTTGGGTATGATGCAAATAAATATTACTTGCGCCTTATTCTATAAAAGTTTGGCGCTAATGTTTAGTGCAGAACTGGATGTCATATCTTCTTGCGGTTTGGTTGGGGATTTTAAATGATATGGTTGGGAGGGGCATTTGGAATTCTATTTAGACTAGCATTTTTGTGTTTGTATATCAATTTACAAGTGTTGGATTTTGTTGTTTTGATCCAACTATTATGACATGACATTGGTTGCATTTTGTCTTGAAAACATTTACACCATTTCATTGCTATGGAAGTGACTTGAGCCTATTAATTCTATTGTTGGAAGATTTGTTAAGAGAATAAGGATACTTGTAAGTTGAGGGTAATAACTCCTACATTGTCCTTTAATCTTTCACATTGAGTCTCTATTACGTGGTGTTATTCTATGGCCATACTTTTTTATAAACTAGGGTAGTATTACTAGCTAGAGGTAAAAATTATTTACTATCTTACTCAAGAAAGTTCCCATATTGGTTATATGGGTTATCAAAATTTAATTGACTTGTGTTTTGTGTACATTGAAAGTATATGTTATATTTAATAACCAAGGATTATAAATGTTTTGACGTAATGTATTTAATCCAATGACATTACAATTGTTCGTTCATATGATTATAAGTATTTCACTATTTTTGGGATATGAATTGGTTTTAATTAACTTTAATATTGACTAGTGGATTCACTTCCAAATGATTACTGGTTAATGTGATGAAATTGGTCATTTCATGTATATCAATTAACTATTATTGTAATGATTATCACTATTTGATGATTATGATTTTCTAGTAAAATCTCAAACTAACTACTGTTTGTGCTAATGAGATGGATGCAAGATCAATTTTCCCCCCTCGCTTGAAAAGGGAGAGTATCATCTGGGAGAGAGTGATAGATCATGGTAATGTGATAGTTGCACCATGCAACCGAGAACCCACACACTCATACTATTTCACAGGTCATATCTGTGATGATGCATTATAGGTGTTTCCCTGAGTGTTGTCATGAGTTTGTGCATGAAGTCTTCATCATTTTTTATTGGATACATGAACTTATGTTGTTGTGACTACTCGTTTTGAAGGTGGCTTTATGTGTTATATGGATAATTGAGTTTATTTTTCAAAAAGAAATTAATATAAATTTTAATTCTAGTTACTTCTACAACTAGACTAAAATCTATTAGATTGAGGAAACTATTGGATTATGATGTTTTTCTTGTGAAGATTAAACTAAGGGAAAATACATTACATTTATAAACAAAAAATAACTAAAATAACTAGGGTTCTATTGGATAAAACCGTAAAGATTTGGGTAAGAAAAGAATTTTGAAAATTTGAGAGTGGTGGCTGATAAGGACGACCCACTGCCAAAATTTCAAAGGAATCTACTCTCCATTAACAGTTAGGGAGTGGGAGTAGTGTTCATTGATTTACTTGGTGTGTTGTCTGCCATGGAGGTCCAGAGGGGTGTAACAAATGCCGATTTCATAGCATTTTCGTGGAAAAAACCATGCAAAAGCGTTTGGAGGGGGGGCATTGTATGGCAGCATGGGGAAAGAGTTCAAAAACAAGTTTGGATGAGCTTGGAGGTCGTAGGAGTTGGAAGAGGAGATAGCAGCTAGAGTGGAGAAGAGGAATGACTAGTAACAGTGTTTTTGGTGATTTTTACTCAGGGGTATGTGACTGGTTTTTGATTTACAATCAAAATTCTGAGTTTGCTTACTTAAATTGGCTCATTTGAGGGAAGTTTAAACTCTGGAAAAGACATTATAAAATGAATTTTGTTTATATATTTGTTGATAATATACATCTTAAGTTTTATTTATTATTAGTAGAGGTCTGATTACAAAATATAGTTTTATATATATACTTAAATTACTATGTTTAGATGGGCGTCCAAATTCAGTTTGTATAAATAAATACTGGTGTGTTCATTTGGGCGTAGAAATACAGTTTTATATACTTAATACTGCTGTAATAACAATGGGGCATGGGAATACAACCTATAAACACTGCTGTCATAGTCATTTGGGCATGGGAATGAGACATTTAGATGGGTTTTTGTCATCCTTTATTAAATGTGCATATGCCACATGCACTTGAAACTAGTATTAAGTCGATTCTCCATTGAAACGCGCTTATTATTTCTAGTGTTTGAATATTGGAACAAAAATTTTGAAGGCTGGAAACAGAAAACAAAAAATGCATGCCAAAGTGTTTGTGTAAATGCTTGTTATCAAAATAAGAGCATTTTATTGTTCGTTTTGAGTATTTGAAACCATATATATATATACACACATGGATTATGTTGTTTAGTTATATCTACCATCTCAACCAAAGTTACAAGACTTGCCTAGACTCGGCGAGTCGTGAACTGGGCGACCCTAGGCGAGTTTGGGAGACTCGACAGTCAAGTACTCGCCAGACTCACTGAGTCTGGGTGAGTCCCGACTGCTAGACTCGGCCACGACTGTAGAGTTTTTGTTTTATATTGAAGGAAAAATTAGCATTCTAAACTGTTATATTCCAAAATTTGGCTATATTATACATACAAATGCACATTTGAAAGGAAGATTGCAAAATTTATATGTCCAGTCTTGATGTACTTGGGGCCATAGAGCCTCTGAGGCACCTAGCTTCCTTTTGGGAATTGCCTTAATATCATTAAGTCACATGTTCTTTAGGTCCCTTCAATCCATCTTTTGACCCTCTAGGATGCATGAGACAAACTTGCCATGTGACAAACTAGTCAGTTAGCCTTTAGTGACAGCTAATGAATTTGTTACAAATGAATACATTGCCACTATTTGCAAGTTATGGATACACGTGTATTAAAGAGCCAGGATATCACTCAAAAAGCATGTCAGATTCACAATCTGCTCACAATTGAGCAATTACAACTCTAGATCATTTTACATCCTACATTCAAATAGCAGGTACAAAATCAAGATTAAGTCTATCTTCTGCAATGTGATGAGCAAGCTATCTATCTTGATCATTGAGAATATCCTCACACTTGTAAACACTTTAACCTTAATATCCCCTCTAAGCCATAGACTTCTAGTTTTTGTTTTGATATTTGTTTTGAACTTTTGGTGCCATGGATTTCATATTCCATGAGTTTTGTATACATTTGACAATATTTATATATCTAAATGTGTTATTTCCTTTAGCTAAAATTTGTGTTTATACTTATGTGATCGATGTATACTTGTGTATGTGATCAAAGTAGCTTCTATTTGATGAGTTTATTGTGTCTTTAAGGTTTATTTATTAAAGGGTGCATGAAACAAGTTTTAAATCCTTAAAAATCTCTTAATTTCATGGGTTTTTCAATTTTCCAAGTCTTTGGCGAGTTTGGGTGGCGAGTTCGAATCCAGGTCAAAAATTAGCTTGCTGAGTCTTCGGCGAGTCTGAGTTTTGTAACACTGATCTCAACAATTATGCTTGCTATACACATATACTAAAAGGCATAAACAAAATGACTCTCTATGTGAAACATTATGATATTTACTTTCAAAACTCTAGAAATTAAATGTATTACAATATTATCTATCATTATACATACAGAAATATTAACGCAGCTAATCATGTATAGCACGATTAAAACTAGTGTTAGTTTCCTTTTGTATTTAGAACTAAAATGGAACTTGATGACTTTTCTCTTTTTAAAATTAGTTATATGCGTGACTGTTTCATAGTCAAACTCATAATATTATTATGTCAATCTTATACCTGACTGTCTCACGTAGGTGAGTAGTACAATCATGTATAGGACTATATAATCATTATGATGATAGAAAATATGAGTTCTACCTGATTGGAACAACGATTAGACCATTTTATATATGATATATTTTTATGTTATTCCACTTTTGGGAAGAATATTGAAAGAGAGGGCATCTAGAGTTGCATGACAGATTGTATGTGATAGTGTTGGTACTCTTTACACTTGGTTCTTGGATTTGGTCATGATACTTTTGCAAATACCAATATCTATCACCCTTATTGAAGCGTCGGGCCACTTCCAATGGGAAGGTGTGTAGGGGACCTATAATATACACTATCCTGTAGGGTTTTATGCCAATATTTTTTCTATTTTGTTTTCTTGTTGCACTGCTGAAAGTGTTTAGGGTTTGTTTGTGTTTTGTATATGCTTGTTTGTAGTTTGACAATGAAATATAAAGCATGCAATGAAACCCAGAAAAACTATAACAAATATGCATAAAATAACAAAGACTTAGATCATAAAATCACTCAAAATGAATTATAGTGACATAACCATTTACATTTCTTCAATCTGATAATTTTGATATACTTGAACCAACAATATTGGCAGTAGAAAACACATCCAAATCACTAGCAATGAATGTACTTCGTCATACAATGAGTTGCAGTGACAATCACAACACTAGGTGTCCATATCACATGAGTTTTGAAGCCCCAACATGAAGTAATTCAAGACTAGCATTCCCACAACCCTTAGTACAGTTGTACGGCCTGCTTATGGTGCTGCTACAAAGATGTACAGTTCCAAAATTGTCTTAAATCCTTCATAAACTGATCCAAATAAATTATGGTATTTGAATTAAATAATATCCTCATCCGAATGTTATTTTCAAAGAAGATAAAAATTTGCTACTTCCATGTCCTTGTTTAATTCAAATACCATAATTTATTTGGATCATAAACCTTATGAACTGATCTACAGATGATAATAGGTTCCCAATGCCTAGATATCAAGTGGAAGATCTTCAAACAACATTCATAAATGTTGCCTAAAGGGTGTACGACCAGGTCTGAAGGTGTACAACCTGCATAGGAGCATAAACAAATCCAAAATCTCCTCAAAACTCTCTTCAAATTTACACAAACCTATAACTACAATATTTGTCCTCAGTTGTTCACAAAATCTGCATAAGAATGTGTGCAATATCTCCTCAAAATGTCATCAAAATGCATCAAAGTAATCATAATGCGAAGCCCCTGGATGAGACTCCTGGCAACTCTCATGATATTGTCTCTCAAACACGAAGAAAGAGATTCTATAGAGGTTTTCATCTCTACAAAACCCTAGTGCAGCCACAAGCTCAAAGCTCAAGCTTTCATGACAAAGTATTTTTCTCAAGAGTCAATGAATGGTGAAAATGAGATCACATTTCTTCTTTTTGTTCCTTGGCTTCCAACGCCCATGAGGAATACTTTTTATTATTTTATTTTTAGTTCTTTTTAAGTACCATGAATCCTCATAGAGGGGCGCCCACTCCTAGCACTTCACTTTTTAAGCACAACTTATATCCTCTAATATAATAAGTCACCTTTATAACATAAAGTGACTTAGGCACTTTACGAGTATAAGTTAAATATTTAATTGAACTTATTCTTCGACAATTAACTCCTTTGCCATCTCGAAACCCAAGTGTATTGTGCTAGGTGCTCCAACCGACAGTGGCTAAATATGGAAAGTTGAGTCAACACCCCCTATGATCCCCTTGCCTGACTTACTATAAATAGTAAGTCCTAGTAAAATGAACCCAAATAGGCTCCCTAACCAACTCCATTAGCCTACGGGAACCCTGGAATAGGCTAATCACTCCATCTGTCGGTCTAGGCTAAGAAGGGGACATTATAGTCTGCCCTCCCCAAAATTGCTTGTCCTCAAGCAATCTCAACTCAGGATGCTGCAATATCTGTTCATTTTCCCATGTTGCATCCTCAACTGGCAAATTCTTCCATTTCACCAGGTACTCTTTGATGATCCTTTTCCTGAGATTCCCCTCTCAGGTGTCAATGATGGCTTCTGGAACTAGGATTAGCTTCCCTTCTTCATCCAATGGTGGAAGCTCAGATGAAGGAACAACATTATGTCCAAGTGCTTTCTTAAGCCTGGATACATGAAATACATTGTGAACTCGAATATCAGCTGGTAGCTCTAGCTCATTAGCTACTTCCCCCACTCTCCTGGATACTCTGAATGGACCATAGAACCTGGGTTTAAGTTTCTCTGCTCCACTCCTTTTGAGAGTGGACTACCTGTATGGTTGGAGCCTTAATGTAACATCCCTCCTCTTAAAACTTGAGTAAATTCAAGATATTATAAGAAAGTAAATAAAATTGCTAAACACAAGTGATAAATATTTTTCTTTTAATTTTATATCATTTCCATAATCACAAGAAATAAAGAACAACTTTCTACATAACTTTTAACTTTGAAATCATAACATAATCGAAGCTAGAATCATAGTGAAATCCTTTCACTTATCATTTACAAAACATAAAATACACTTGGCATAAAGAAAAGTTTTACCTCATAAATTTGACTGTCACAAGTCATAACATGGATTACACTATATTTGGAAAAATGATATCTGACTTCATAAGCCTTGACAAGTCTTCTGCTTCAGAGAGAGAGAAAGAGAGAGAGAGAGTATCATCTAAGTTCTTTACCTCCATCCACAGACTGGTGGTATCCCACACAACTTCCACATAGGAAGTGGCCCTACCCTACACGAAGGGTATAGATATAAGGAATTATCAAGTTTTTCCATCTGACTCCTGGTGAGTTGTGTCTTACATAACTTCAATTGACCATACAACTCTAGATTCCCTCTAGCCAAGTATGATCATACCGATTGGTCATGCCGTCCAGACACACACCTCTTACTCGACTTGGAACTATCTCATCCTATAATTTGAATAATCTCAAGCTAGGATATACATGCAATATATATAAGTTTAGGTATTTCTAACCTTTCAGAGACTCCCTCTTTGCATACTTGCAATTTCTAGGGTCTATAACCTTCTGTCACTCTTTCTCTTTGACTCAAATGTCATACATCTTTGGTACATCAAAACAAGTTTTGACTATATCATAGAATCTCTTAAATAAAAATAATAATACTACAAGGACTCTTTTTGTCTTTCTCTATAGCTTTCATTGACCTTTCACTGTTGATCAAAATAGTTTTCTCAACCATACATTGTTGACCAATATACAATGTCATACTTGACATAAGGTTGTAGGTTTTGGAAATCCTCTTTGTTTTAATACTATGGTAGCTTCTTTAACCCAATACATGGAAATATCCACATCCTTGTTTTCCAAAGGTAATAATCATAAATATAACAAAACATGAGAACAACTACAACTAGTCTTTTCTAGACCACTTGGCATTTCACGTAACATGAATAGGCATAATATTCAAGGTATATCCTCTCCCTTATAAAATATTTAAATGAATACTATCATTTCTCAAAACTAGTCCTTTGACTAAGTTAAATCTATCAACCTTAATAGGTTTGAACAAATAAAAGATAATAAAAATATTGTCGACCTCTTGGTCTACTTGAGTCTATTGATTTTCAACATAAGTTAGGTCATGAACTCTTATATATAACATCCTCATATATATATAACACATAAAACTTTATTAATCATAATAGTTTACCACAATCATGTGGAATTGAGTTACGAATATCTTAACATGCCCAACCTTGGAATAAATCACTCCAGAGATGCCCATCCTAGGATCAACTTTGTCTTCTGTGCACTTAGCACTAAAATAAGTTCTACCGAACAAAACTATGAGATCTAAATCTTTACATTGCCTAGTTTACTCTCTTTCTCGGGATAACATAACATAAGCAATAGTTGTTTAATCAAAAGGCTATCTAAATTTCCACATTCTTGGTTCACCTATTCTCTTGGATTTGTTTTACAAAAAGACATGCAAAACTCAATTTCACTATGTAAGGAACTCTATATTCATGATGCAACATTGTCTCTTTGATATCATAAGGTTATTACCTCACTAAAAAGTCCCTTGAGAGAACTAGCAAGATTTCATTCATGGAACTATCATAGTCTTTAACATCGACTAAAGGATCGATACTTACAATCTTATTAATCTTCCAAAGTTCACTATCTCTCGTTTAAAATAATTTATGAACTCATATATGAGATTCATCTATATCACGAATATTCTAATTCATAGTTTAAAGCCTAAGTAATGTAACATCTCTGACCTTGAATATTCCCAAATGAGATCAATATCTTTCTATTGCTCTTAATGAGAGTATTTCTATCATAAGTTTTAAGATCACACTAAATAATAACTTTGAGATATAGATAATGTCTTTCTAGACTCAAAGGTCTTCAACTGCTAACACAAGATAGTAATAATTCAATGTTTACTGGCCATATTCTAAATTGGTTATAGTATCTAGATGTATTAGGATTTATACCCTCACTTGGATACCTAAAACCTTTCGGTCTCATATATATATATATATATATATATATATATATATATATATATATATATATATATATATATATATATATATATATATATATATATATATATATATATATACACACACACTTAGTTAAAGGCAACAAAACTAATTATTTTCATGTTTACACAAGGTGTTAGAGCCTTTCGGCCTCCTATGCCTCTACAGAAATCACAACTCTATACATATAAAGATTTATCAAGTCTCGAGGCCAAATAATCTATCTTGAACTCTAATACTACCAACTTAATGTCACATTATTTTATCCCAAAAAGGGTGGCCTATAATACTTCATCTCTAAAAGCTACCCGCACCTTGAGTGCCATAACAAGGTTAGGTAAGATACTTTAACTATATCCTATGAAAACAAAAGTACACAATTGTTATGAAAGCAAGTTTAATGTTTTGTTTGAGTTCAACTCTAAACTCTACTTGAGAACATTTCTGCAAGCTTTTACTTATTCACAGTCAAAGAATAGAATAATAGTTGAAAGGTCAATAAACATACCTTTGTACATGTCATACTATGGATATAATAACAGTAATACTCTTTACCATAGAGTTCTCTCCAATGTCGTCGAAAGCCACAGAGCTTATCTCAGAGGATGGCACTCACTCGCTCCTCTCAGCTTGTGAGATATTAGTTCTCTCTTTCTTTTAGGATAACACTATTGTTATCCTTCTATGCTACGCTATATAATCTCTATTTTTGTTTTAACAATTTGCTATCTTCTCTTGATAACAATGTCATTATCTTACTTGACTCACCCAGGCGACGGTATCATGAATCACACGATCCCATCCTTTTTCATTTGCTGTGATAACTAGTCTCGTCATCTCCTTTTTCTGGTATCATATCCCTCAAGAGAGGTTTAGGAAAAGAACATTCTCAAGAACCATGCCTGAGATAGGATAGAAAAACTTTTGATAATCGTCGTTCTCTCCTAAGTGATCACCAAAAGGCTCCCTCAATGACTCAAGCCTTCCATGCATTTAAACACTCTCTATGAAAGGTCATTAACAACAGAGCTATTTTCCCCCTACTCCACTCCCAAGTCATGAATAAATCAGGTTAACTTCCCTGCCAATACCTACTGCTATCGCTGTAGTTTTTGTTCTTTTGTTCCATGATCCAAGAAAACATATCCCTAAACTCTTGCTACGCTCTCTCTCTAGAAGTGTCGTGATGCCCCCTAAAGACTTCTTTTCTATCAAATATAATGGTTGTTTCCCTCCCCCCCATAACTACCACGAGGGCATGCAAATAAAAGGAGGTGAGGGTCATAACCGATCACTCCACCATCCCACAATGCCTTGGCAAAAGCTTTGCCTAAAAACATGCTTCACCTACATGCAAAGGTAGTGGAGTAGTTGGTCTTAAAGACCACACTCAAACTTTGCCTTAATTCCCACGCAAATGTGGGGATGGCAGAATATTTACTTATCAATGTGGTTAGCTTGCATGCAAATCTAATGGAGTGGCAAATCTTATGACCTCTTGTTTTCTTAATAAGAAGTTCCTCCAAAGCAGTTAAGGGGTGGAGCAACCATTATTAACAAGGAAATATGGGATAAAAAATTGCTACTTTATCTCGAAATAAACTCAAACATCCACAACAAAAGGTTGAGATGAATAATCTCAATTTAAAGCTCACGACATAAACAACGACTCTCTTTAAGCATCATATGCTATCGGATTGGTTAAGAAGGCATGCTTCTCCTAAAAGAGGGTTGTTATCACCTAAAACCATACGCAACCTTGCATCCTCCATTCTATAATTTTACGTAATAATGTAGTCTAAAATAAACATAAATATTATTAATAATATAGTTATAATAATGTGACATACAAACTTACGCACCTTAGGTGATTGGGTCGAGTACAACTCCCCTTCATGTAAAAGAAAAATATGAGTCGTGTCGATTTGACAACATACAAGAATATCGACATTAAGTCCTTAACCAAGAACATACTCATTTTCTTTCCCAACAACATCATTGCAGATGTAAACATATTTTTGTTTACGACACCAGAGATGTCTCTTTCCTCGAAAAGTCATGTTAGTCAAAACACGACTAACGCTTAATGTTAACAATGTCGATTACGCTAGAAACGACTAAACTAATGTTTAAAAGACTTGAACAATATCGACAACTTGTTGAGTCAGAACATACATTAAAACCAAAAAGGGTCGAGTATCACTTACCGGACTTAATTAGGTTCACCAATTGCACCAACAAGACTTAAGATGGCGATAACTATACTTTTCCTTATATCTATACTCTTCTCTCCGATGATGCTCTCCCTCCTTTTCTCAGAGCAGCAGAAACCTATTTCCTGTATGCAACTTGCAACCATGTAAATGGGATTAGCGTATCATTAGTCCATTCATAACCTCATGAATAAAAAATTCAAAAGTACATTCTAAAATCATTACATCACATGCATTTATTCACATGACTAGAATCTAGGAAACTAATGATTTATCCCGACGTTATACCTTAATGCCAAATCATTTATCCATAGAATTCACTTATATTTACGTAAAAGTAAAAAGTTATTTCAAGTCAAAATTCGGGATGTGACATACCTTCCTCCTTAAGATTCATCGTCCTCGATGATTCAATGTATCATAACATGAATAGGATAATTTTTTTGGTTTAACCTTGCCATGATTAACCTCTTTGTTTCACAAGCAGCGCTTGGAATCCTTAGACTTTTTAAAAAGCTTGATCATGACCACTCTTGGGTCCTATTTCTGTAAAACATTCTAAGAATATAATGGTCATTTGTTATATACCTTTCAAATATAATCATAAAGAGCATACACCTCCTGGTAAGATAAAATGATTCTGAAATCAACTAAATTAATCACTTCGAGAGCTTCGAGGAGTCCCTCATATCTAGGAACTAATTTGGAGTCCATTCCACACTTTATGAAACTTTTGTACTTATGATTAGCTTCCCTTAATATTTTCTGATCAGTTTGATCTGTTCATCCATTTTTAACAACATTTCTGAACTACTGCTAATCCTATCTTCTAGCTTACCCAGCTTATAGGAATTCGACATCTTTTCTATCCATTACTTCAAATGGAGTTATCTTGATAGAAGATTTATAGGAGTTGTTATAACAAACTTCATAAGAGGTGGATACTCTTTTCATGTGAATCAACCATTCACTCCAATCACATGTTTAACAAGAACCAAAGTTAAATAGCATTATGCAAGTATGGTGCCATCATTCATTATTTAAGATACAAAAAGTAACAACAACTTTCACTTTTCTAGCCGAAAAGGTTATTCATAAAGTACAAATTTCATTTATTTCAAGTATCACTTAGCTAAACTGATAAGTAAATACAAGAGAAAGGATCATAATTTCTTATCTAATTTAACTGTCCTCCAAGACTCGGCATGCCACTGATGAGAGGGGGAAACATCACTCAGCTGTTTTTACCTCCAATCACGGACTTAAGTGGTTTCCCCGCATCTTCCTACCCAGAAGCAGTCCAACCCTTAAACGGAAGGTTGTGTTGGAAACCCTCTTAGTTGCCATCTGAGCTCTGGTGTGTACTCCCACTTAATTAACTCTATCACACTACCATGGATACCCTCCAACCAAGTACGACAACTTTGGTTAGCTAAATGTTTGGAGTACTGTGAATTGACGAGTACACGTGGTGGCAACGTCACTCACTATGGCCATAGTTTTTATGTAAATATACGTTTCACAATGAACGTAGTCATGGTTCACCACCTTGCTCAACTTGGAGAGACTAATATTCTGGGCTTACTAGACTACCCGTCCACCCACATACAATAACACAAGATTCAAAAGATGATATTAATGTAAGACCTTCTTCCAGTAGCTTACATAGTAAATATATATATATCAATAACCCAGAAAGGGTTTGAAACATATTTATTTCCACACAAAGTTTCTTTCTTCTGTAACGTTAAGGACATACCAGGTGCACTTTCTACAATTTACTCCCTTACACAAACTATCAGAGACCCATCCAGGACATGATAGTGATGAACATTACATAAAACCTAGTGAACAATCAAAATGTTCTGGTATAGCCACCACAATAGTTTAAATCCAAAATCAAAGTACAAGCAATTTCATTTTCAACAATAAATCAAAAGATTGAGCTCAATTTCGACAATTAATCAAACGTTGACCAATTGGTCATAAAATATTCAATCTTCAAAATTCGGTGGCTAGACCATTCCAAAATAAAGAAAACAATGACAATCCTCGTAAATTTTTAAAAGAGATTTTACCAAAAATCCAAAGAAGTGTCAAAATCCATAGGGAAACTTATTATGCACTACGTGACTTGGCTAAGTCACTAGCAAGGGAGTAGATTGTTGCACTGTACTCAGGTTTTCCAAAACTTACAGTGGACTAGAGTTTGTGCTACAAGCACAACAAATAAATAAGCCCCTTAAGACTTTCATCATGTTCAAAAATTTTGCAAATAAGAAGGTTATAACACCTCCACTCCTATTTCCTAGAGTTTTCTATCATTCATTGCTTAGATGACATTGTAAGATTACGTTATCACAATGCATTGTAATTTTAGTTGGAACACAAGCTTTTCCCTCTTGTTCTGCTTTAGAAAACTCTATTCCCTAACTCACGGAATAGGTTATTTTAAACAAATTGACTAAGCATTTCAGTAATGATTACCTACACCTTTGTAGTTGTACTTTCTAGCTCTACCAAAGGCAAGTACTTAGTTCTCAGCCATTTGGCCAAGATGCTAGGAGAAAAACTATTTTCTTTTCCTTACAACTGTTATGAATTACCTTGAAAACTTCATGCAGATTTTTTAAAAAAAATTCAAAGAATGAAACTAATCCCGTTCTTTATTTGTCTCTTCTAATTCTCAACTCTTTGTATATGGCAATTGGTTTTCCATGAATCTTGGAAAACAAAAACATTTCCAAGTCCTGTTCCATTTTTCTCAACATTCTATGCCAATAAATCACTACTTGTCTTTTAATGACTCTTTTATTCCTCTTGGCCCATTCCAAGCCATCTAGGAGTTAAACTAGAACCCATCTAATCTTGCATCTATTATATAGAGTTAGGATCTTCACATCCTTAAGTTCTTGAGAAATAAGAGTGATCTTGAATTCATACAGACACTGCTCTACCTGAGCTGTGAGTTTGATTAGTAATTGACCAAGGTTTTACCTTTTTAGTCAAAGTCACAGAATCTTTCCATTATACATCCTTGACAGAGTTAATTGGCCTTAGAGTTTTAACTCCTCAGTTGCGTTTTTCTTATCCACTGACTTGGGTAAGTGTTGGGAAAACAATCTTACTGATAGTTTCCATGGTTCTTCTCTATTGAATGTTAAAAAATTTTCTGTAATGAGCTCATAGGTCCATGTGTTGAACCCGGTTAGCTCTGATACCAGATGTAACATCCCTCCTCTTAAAACTCGAGTAAATTCAATAAATTATAAGAAAGTACATAAAATTGCTAAACACAAGTGATAAATATTTTTCTTTTAATTTTATATCATTTCCATAATCACAAGAAATAAAGAACAACTTTCTACATAACTTTTAACTTTGAAATCATAACATAATCGAAGCTAGAATCATAGTGAAATCCTTTCACTTATCATTTACAAAACATAAAATACACTTGGCATAAAGAAAAGTTTTACCTCATAAATTTGACTGTCGCAAGTCATAACATGGAGTACACTATATTTGGAAAAATGATATCTGACTTCATAAGCCTCGACGAGTCTTCTACTTCAGAGAGAGAGAGAGAGAGCATCATCCAAGTGCTTTACCTCCATCCATAGACTGGCGGTCTCCCACACAACTTCCACATAGGAAGTGGCCCTACCCTACACAAAGGGTATAGATATAAGGAATTATCAAGTTTTTCCATCTGAGTCCTAGTGAGTTGTGTCTTACATAACTTCAATCGACCATACAACTCTAGATTCCCTCTAGCCAAGTATGATCATACTGATTGGTCATGCCGTCCAGACACACACCTCTGACTCAACTTGGAACTATCTCATCCTACAATTTGAATAATCTCAAGCTAGGATATACATGCAATATATATAAGTTTAGGTATTTCTAACCTTTTAGAGACCCCCTCTTTGCATACTTGCAATTTCTAGGGTCTATAACCTTCTGTCACTCTTTCTCTCTGACTCAAATGTCATACATCTTTGGCACATCAAAACAAGTTTTGACCGTATCATAGAATCTCTTAAATAAAAATAATAATACTACAAGGACTCTTTTTGTCTTTCTCTATAGTTTTCATTGACCTTTTATTGTCGATCAAAATGGTTTTCTCGACCATACATTGTTGACCAATATACAATGTCATACTTGACAGAAGGGTTGTAGGTTTTGGAAATCCTCTTTGTTTTAATACTATGGTAGCTTCTTTAACCCAATACATGGAAATATCCACATCCTTGTTTTCCAAAGGTAATAATCATAAATATAACAAAACATGAGAACAACTACAACTAGTCTTTTCTAGACCACTTGGCATTTCGCGTGGCATGAATAGGCATAATATTTAAGGTATATCCTCTCCCTTATAAAATATTTAAATGAATACTATCATTTCTCAAAACCAGTCCTTTGACTAAGTTAAATCTATCAACCTTAATAGGTTTGAACAAATAAAAGATAATAAAAATACTGTCGACCTCTTGGTCTACTTGAGTCTATTGATTTTCAACATAAGTTAGGTCATGAACTCTTATATATAACATCATCGTATATATATAACACATAAAACTTTATCAATCATAATAGTTTACCACAATCATGTGGAATTGAGTTACGAATATCTTAACATGCCCAACCTTGGAATAAATCTCTCCAGAGATGCCCATCCTAGGATCAACTTTGTCTTTTGTGCACTTAGCACTAAAATAAGTTCTACCGATCAAAACTATGAGATCTAAATCTTTGCATTGCCTAGTTTACTCTCTTTCTCGGGATAACATAACATAAGCAATAGTTGTTTAATCAAAAGGCTATCTAAATTTCCACATTCTTGGTTCACCTATTCTCTTGGATTTGTTTTACAAAAAGACATGCAAAACTCAATTTCACTATGTAAGGAATTCTATATTCATGATGCAACATTGTCTCTTCGATATCATAAGGTTATACCTCACTAAAAAGTCCCTTGAGAGAACTAGCAAGATTTCATTCATGGAACTATCATAGTCTTTAACATCGACTAAAGGATCGATACTTACAATCTTATTGATCTTCCAAAGTTCACTATCTCTTGTTTAAAATAATTTATGAACTCATATATGAGATTCATCTATATCACAAATATTCTAATTCATAGTTTAAAACCTAAGTAATATAATATCTCTGACCTTGAATATTCCCAAATGAGATCAATGTCTTTCTATTGCTCTTAATGAGAGTATTTCTATCATAAGTTTTAAGATCACACTAAATAATAACTTTGAGATATAGATAATGTCTTTCTAGACTCAAAGGTCTTCAACTGCTAACACAAGGCAGTAATAATTCAATGTTTACTGGCCATATTCTAAATTGGTTATAGTATCTAGTGTAGGAATACACACAACACTGAGAGGGGGGGTGAATCAGTGTTGTTAACAATTTTAATGCTTTTTACTCATTTTGATTAAGTTAATTTCACAATTATACACTTCTTCAGATAGAACAAAGAAAATATGCAAAGTATCAACACAAAACTTGACACAAGAAATTTCCCGAGTGGAAAACCCTCCTGGGGTATAAAAACCACTCAACTGCCTCACTGGCTTAACACAAATTTCAGATTACAACTGTCTCACTGACATTACAATTCTGCCTCACTGGCATATTGTACTTCTCTGCATGTCTCACTGACATTTCAACATCAACAATTTCAATGAAAAATATAACTCAGGGGATTTCCCTGTTTCAATAAGAACAAAACCTTATTTCTCCCTTTTAAAACAAACAAAAATATATTCTTTACAATTAAACTTCAACTGTCATCATCATCTACAATCAATCAATTTTGATCTTCAAAATACTTCATACCTCTGCAAAACAATCTCAAAATTTAATTCACCACTTCATAAACTTTCTCACTGTGCAATTCTGAACAGTTGACCCTCTCTGAGAAATTATTTTCTTTTAACACTTCCATCTTCTCTGTGCAAGTATTGATCCATCTTGATCATTGAATAAACTCCATCCATTTATTGCACCAATATTCTTTCAAAAACCTCAATATAATTCCCTGTCAAAAATATGTTTCTTCATACCTGCAAAAATACATTTCATAACAAAATACCACTCTCAAAACTTCACAACCTTCAAGATCATCATTTATCTGCAACAACATTACTCACACATAAACCAATATACCTCAAACTTCATTATATACAAATTTAATGACCTTTCACATTCTCTCTTCTGCAACATTGCCTGCATAAAAACATCATGTATTTCTTCACTGCATCTATGAAGAATCTAAAAAGAAAAATAAAATCAATTTTTCTTTAATCTCATAACCATTCATTTTCTTCTTCTCCATCTTGCAAAAAAATAAAATCAATATTTCTCTGCATAAGTCTTTTCATGTTCCTTAAAAATCATTCTCCTTCTCTGCAAAAACACATTCCCAAACTCTTGATCTTCTCTGTAAATAAAAACTCTTGGATCTTCGTCATATTCTCTCTTCTTCATATTAGTCTTCAAAAACTTCTTCAAATTCAATCTGTAAAAAATAACTCTTCAATTTCCTTAACAAAAATCTCTTTCAAAAAATATTTTCTTTTTCATAAAATAAAATCCTTTATTTTCTCACAAGAAAATCTTCTCCAATCTGCAAATTTTCTTTACTCTGTATAAACACAATATTTAAATCCTCTTTTGCTTTTCTCTCCATGAGATAATTCAAGAAAGAAAGAAAATCTTTCTTAAAAAAAATTCCTTGAAAATCTCAAAACAAATCCACTTGATGTCATAAAAGATGACATTTAAAATCCCATCAAATTAGGAGAAAAAATCATTTTCTAATAAAAAACTTTTATTACCTTATTTGACTCCCTTCTTATAATATTTGAAAAAAAAACTCTCAAAAATTAATTTGATGCTTAAAAAAAAAAACTTTATAAACTTGAGCTATAAATTAAGCTCTCCTTAAAAAAGCATCGTGTCTTTGCTTTTTAAAAACACCAAAAAATCTGCCTTCCTTTTTTTTTAAAAAAACTTCTTATAAAATAGTCATGTGATCACCATCAAAATGGGGCTTTAAGTTTCTTTTTTTAAAAAAACTATTTTATCACCTTTTTCAGCCTCCCCAAAATCATTCGTAGATTTTCAACTAAAACTCACCTTCCCTTTTTTTATTGTCATTAAAAAAAAAAACACGGGCCGATAGAATAAAGTTTGTAATATTTAAAAACCATGGTGCTCCCCATACCACATATGTAAATAAGGCCCTTCTCAAAATCAGCCTTTTAAACATTTTCGATGCTCTTTCATGAATCGAGCTCTACAAATTAAGACAGTAAAAATATATAAACTTTGATGAAATTTTCAATTCATAGAATCATGGTCTCCACTAAAACATTCGATGATTTGAATAATTTTTGCTCCCCTTCAATTATTCAATGCGGGTTGTGGCTTTAGGAACTTATGGTCACTTGTATATTCAAATGCTCTTTCACATTTAATTCTTTATGTAAACCAGTGGTGTTTGGTAGAAAATGTAATGAGCAGATTAAACAAGTAATAGGATTTTATGAAGACCACTAATGAACACCAAATACCAAATGAAGACCAAACTCCTGAGATCACCTCAAATGTGACACAATGAAGAACTAACTGTCACTAAATGTGTCGTATGCCACAGTAATTATCATATGCCACTGAAACCAAGATCAAATGAAGACCATGCCACTGTATGTGTCACAACTGCCATGATACAAGAATATATTACAGAGATAAGCAACAACCAACAACTGTCAACTGTCATGAGATAAGCATATCCTGAGAAGACCAATATGCCAAACAAGAACAAATGTCTCCAACACTAACAAGTTAGCATTACAAACAATATATTGTCTCTGCATTAAACCTCTATCACCTGAACCAACCTTGAAGATCTATGCACAAGATCAACCACAACTTTATCAAGTATCAAGCACTTACCTCCTGATTAGTGACCTTCAGATGTTTACTAAGATCAACCCAAGATCCTGTCATAAACAAGATCAAATATGAACCAATATAAACACTAAACATGAGAATCCATTATGAGACAACTTTGAAGATATCCTGATCAAATCAAACCTGCAAGACCTTTTTGACATCAATGACAATCAATCACCATCATCTAGATGTATTAGGATTTATACCCTCACTTGGATACCTAAAACCTTTCGGTCTCATCTATATATATACTTAGTCAAAGGCAACAAAACTAATAATTTTCATGTTTACACAAGGTGTTAGAGCCTTTTGGCCTCGTATGCCTCTACAGAGATCACAACTCTATACATATAAAGATTTATCAAGTCTCGAGGCCAAATAATCTATCTTGAACTCTAATCCTACCGACTTAATGTTCACATTATTTTATCCCAAAAAGGGTGGCCTATAATACTTCATCTCTAAAAGCTACCCACACCTTGAGTGCCATAACAAGGTTAGGTAAGATACTTTAACTATATCCTATGAAAACAAAAGTAAACAATTGTTATGAAAGCAAGTTTAATGTTTTGTTTGAGTTCAACTCTAAACTCTACTTGAGAACATTTCTGCAAGCTTTTACTTATTCGCAGTCAAAGAATAGAATAATAGTTGAAAGGTCAATAAACATACCTTTGTACATGACGTACTATGGATATAATAATAGTAATACTCTTTACCACAAAGTTCTCTCTAATGTCGTCGAAAGCCACAGAGCTTATCTCGGAGGATGGCACTCACTCGCTCCTCTCAGCTTGTGAGATATTAGTTCTCTCTTTCTGTTAGGATAACACTATTGTTATCCTTCTATGCTACACTGTATAATCTCTATTTTTGTTTTAACAATCTGCTATCTTGTCTTGATAACAATGTCATTATCTTACTCGACTCACCCAGACGACGGTATCATGAATCACACAATCCCATCCTTTTTCATTTGCTGTGATAACTAGTCTCGTCATCTCCTTTTCTGGTATCATATCCCTCAAAAGAGGTTTAGGAAAAGAACATTCTCAAGAACCATGCCTGAGATAGGATAGAAAAACTTTTGATAATCGTCCTTCTCTCCTAAGTGATCACCAAAAGGATCCCTCAATGACTCAAGCCTTCCATGCATTTAAACACTCTCTATGAAAGGTCATTAATAACAGAACTATTTTCCCCCTACTCCACTCCCAAGTCATGAATAAATCAGGTTAACTTCCCTGCCAATACCTACTGCTATCGCTACAGTTTTTGTTCTTTTGTTCCATGATCCAAGAAAATGTATCCCTAAACTCTTGCTACACTCTCTCTCTAGAAGTGTCATGATGCCCTCTAAAGACTTCTTTTCTATCAAATATAATGGTTGTTTCCCTCCCCCCATAACTACCACGAGGGCATGCAAATAAAAAGAGGTGAGAGTCATAATCGATCACTCCACCATCCCACAATGCCTTGGCAAAAACTTTGCCTAAAAATATGCTTCACCTGCATGCAAAGGTAGTGGAGTAGTTGGTCTTAAAGACCACACTCAAACTTTGCCTTAATTTCCACGCAAACGTGGGGATGGCGGAATATTTACTTATCAATGTGGTTAGCTTGCATGCAAATCTAATGGAGTGGCGAATCTTATGACCTCTTGTTTTCTCAATAAGAAGTTCCTCCAAAGGAGTTAAGGGGTGGAGCATCCATTATTAACAAGGAAAGATGGGATAAAAAATTGCTAATTTATCTCGAAATAAACTCAAACATCCACAATAAAAGGTTGAGATCAATAATCTCAATTTAAAGTTCACGACATAAACAACGACTCTCTTTAAGCATCATATGCTATCGGATTGGTTAAGAAGGCATGCTTCCTCCTAAAAGAGGGTTGTTATCACCTAAAACCATAAGCAACCTTGTATCCTCCATTCTATAATTTTACATAATAATGTAGTCTAAAACAAACATCAATATTATTAACAATATAGTTATAATAATGTGACGTACAAACTTACGCACCTTATGTGATTGGGTCAAGTACAACTCCCCTTCATGTAAAAGAGAAATATGAGTCGTGTCAATTTGACAACATACAAGAATATTGACATTAAGTCCTTAACCAAGAACATACTCATTTTCTTTCCCAACAACATCATTGCAGATGTAAACATATTTTTGTTTACGACACCAGAGATGTCTCTTTCCTCGAAAAGTCATGTTAGTCAAAATATGACTAACGCTCAACGTTAACAACGCCGATTACGCTAGAAATGACTAAACTAATGTTTAAAAGACTTGAACAATATCGACAACTTGTTGAGTCAAGAACATACACTAAAACCAAAAAGGGTCGAGTATCACTTACCCGACTTAATTAGGTTCACCAATTGCACCAACAAGACTTAAGATGGCGACAACTATACTTTTCCTTATATCTATACTCTTCTCTCCGATGATGCTCTCCCTCCTTTTCTCAGAGCAGTAGAAACCTATTTCTTGTATACAACTTGCAACCATGTAAATAGGATTAGCATATCATTAGTCCATTCATAACCTCATGAATAACATATTCAAAAGTACATTTTGAAATCATTACATCACATGCATTTATTCACATGATTGGAATCTAGGAAACTAATGATTTATCCCGACGTTATACCTTAATGCCAAATCATTTATCCATAGAATTCACTTCTATTTACGTAAAAGTAAAAAGTAATTTCAAGTCAAAATTCAGGATGTGACACTTAAGTAGACCATATCTCCAACCTTGAAACTCCTCTCTACTCGGTGTTGGTCTGCATATAGTTTATGTTGATTCTGTGCTTGTTGCATATTCTCCTTGAGCTCTTTCATGATATATTGGCTTTCTTGCAACAAGTCCTTAGCTTTCGACACTCTATTGTCACCAAGTAGCAAATCTGTGAAACTAGGGGCATCATATCCATATAAGGCTCTGAATGGATTCATCCTGATAGACATGTGATATGTTGTGTTATAATAGTACTCCCCCAGATGTAACCACTTAATCCATGCTCTCTGCTACCCCGACACATAGTTCATGAGATACCATTTGTAACAACCTAGTTCTAAAAACATAGTAAAACCGAAAAATTTACCATAAAGTAATTTAACAAGGTAAAAAAAATGAGATAGAGAAAAATTTTCTTTTATTCAACTTATAATCAAGTATCTACAATTACAAGATTTTCTCATTACAAAATACAATAAACCGTATTGTCTTTCTCAATTACAATGTTTACAAATGTAAATCAATTACATGTACAAATTTTGGAATAAATACCGCTTCTGAATATCTGCAATCTTTATCCCAAGTCTTGGCATGTTTCCTTCTTGGAGAGGGAGTATCTTTCTAGTAAATTACCTCCATCCACAGACTGGCAGTCTCCCACACATCTTCCACATAGGAAGTGGCCCTACCCTTCACGAGGAATATAGACCTTAGGTGACCAGTGGTAATTTGCCTTTCCCGAGTACATAGTGTTGTATCCTACTCAACTCTATCAACCATACAACCCTAGATACCCTCTAGCTAAGTATGATTTCTAATAGGATGAGCAATCCAAATACAGTGAACTGACAATGCATGCAGAAAACAAATGCATTACTTTGGCCAAAGTTTTAGTATCAATATTGTTCATAATGAACGTAGTTGTTGTGTTCACCCACCCCTACTCGACTCGAATTAATCACAATCCTACAGTTACCTATTTATAAGTTCTATATAACAACCTCGATAACCTCAAGGTGTTTGAATTTCATCATGCATTAACGCATGGCATTGAGGTTTACTCTTTCTCTAAGCTCATGGAAACCTCTCTGTCTTCACGATAAAAGAATGGTTTCCTAGCACATTGATTATTCGGATAACATTTTGCGTTGTTACAATGATCTCGAAGTTTAGCCCATTGTTTAAATTATCCACTCTTGAGTGGATACTAAACCCAAATTTGTTGTTTTCGGAAAGAGATTACTATAAACCAATTTATAGAACATAAATATTTGAAGTCCCTAAGTTTAAAATTAAACATTCTAAGGAATCTTCTTCGACATAGCTTTATCTTTGTCATTTTGGAAGGGTTTCTCTAAAAGACAATTCAATAATACAATGTTCAAAAACCCTACGTTAAAATTTAACACTCACAATGTACTACTTCGACATGTCGAAATCTTCAACATAGCATAATCTTGTCGATCTATACATTGGAAAACCTTGTCATGTCGTTTCTTCTAACAAATTAGATTGCATGTAAGTCTAAGCTTGATGATAGGGAGGACTCTAGGCTGCCTGCTCTGCATCCTGTAGGTGTACAAGACCATTTGACAACACTAGCCTTCCTACCAATTCAAGGTGCTAAAGACATACTCTTTGTAGAGATGGAAAACTCTACTTCTCTGCTTGGTGTGGGACACATACATTGTCCTCACTGCTTCCAAGGTACTGCCTCAATGGCACATAACTTTCTAAGCCCATTGCCCACCCTTCTCACTCTGTTCAAGGGTCTGGGCTGCTTGGTGCTCACTTTCTTTCTTTCTACTTTTCCACCCCTGCAAATCTATTTTCCTATTTGTTTAACTAGCCAGACTCCTCACTGAGCTCGCCTAGAACAAGCATGAATTGCCTCTAGCCGGCAATCTGACCAACCCACAAAAGAAAAACAAACAAAGAGCATGACTCTGCTTGATGACCTCCATACTGTACAGTGGGATTTGAAGAATCATCAAAACAAAGTCATGGTTTGCAAAAGAAAGCAAAATTGTAGAAACAGAAAAGACTAATCTACTGCATAATGGTAAACTAAAAACAGAAAAGAAATACACAAATGATCGAACTATTGAATTTGATTTTTATTCAAAAATTGCCTTTACATCAGAATGCTTCTCAAATCAAAAAAAATTTCTTGTTTCTTCTGCTCAACCCCTCATACAGAAAGAATGCTGCATTTTATAAGTATTCCATGTCCGTTACAGGACGGTTCCAATTCCAAAACGGTTGGTATTCCAACTGTCGGTTCAGCTCTGTGCTATCGGCAAGATAACACAGATGTCTCATCGAAACATACTTATGCTTTCCCATCGGCAAGACAGATTCTTTGTCGCACCGATCATATTCTTCCCCTGTCGATATGCATTCTATTGACTTTCACATTCATGAGAACGTTTAGTCCCACATGCACCCGTTCAAGTCAGCCACTGCGGTTTATATATCCGACGGCTTAGTAAACTATTGTCGGCACTTTTGTCGCCGACGACCCCTGTCTACCCCCATCGGCACAACCCAAACTATCGGCCAACATTCAACCATGAAATTTGATAGTCCCTTGTCTCACTGATACCAAGTCTTCACCCTCCGTCGGTGTGACCACTGTGCATCGGCCTAAAGCCTTAAAGCTACGCCGATAGAAGTCCTTGCACCGACGTCCAACTCCATCGAAGTAACACATAGCTGTCGGAGTGACTTTCACAGCCATCGCCGATAGCAAGCCTCATACCGATGACAAGCCTCGAAAACACTTCATCGGACAGACAATTAATATCGGAGTGACACCCACATCCTTCACCGATAGTGATTCTCATGCCGATGGCCTTCACCAACCTTTACCACTCCATCGGGGTAACACCAAACGATCAGAGACACAACCACAGGCTCCGCCGATGACCACCCTCATGCCGATGGACATCACACATCGGTAAGACCTTGGAGATCGGCATAAGACACCGAACTCCTGCCGATAGTAAACCTCAAGCCGATATCTAGCCCTCCATCGGTATAACATGAAGTATCGGGGATACATCTTCCAGCTACGCCGATATCAACACTCACTCCGATGGGTTTACTTTGCACATGTATAAACTTCTTCCCGCCAAGGCTTATTAGAAAATGCACCACATCACACCAAAATGCAACGATAAGAAAAATTTCACAACATCACACCATACTCCCCCTGTGCGGAAGAAGTCAAGTCACCTCCGGTGACAATGAGGCAAAATCAATGCCCCTCTTTTTGAATTCTGACTCTGCAACCCAGGTAGCTTCTACTTCAGGCAACTGCTTCCATTTGACCAAATGCTCCATGTAGACACCATGTCTGGTTTGCTTCTGTACTCTGGAATCCAGTATTCGTTCTGCCTATAGTTTGGATTGTAATGGCAAAGTCACATCTATTGTTGTCTGTCCCTTCTCTGAAATGGATCCATTTGCTGCTGACTGAGGACCCCTGTATTGCACCAGGTCTTGGACATTAAACACTGGTGAGATTGCCAAATCTTCTGGCAATTCAATTCTGTATGCATTATTTCCATACTTGTTCAAGATTCTGCAAGGACCAATTCTCCTCATCTGTAGTTTGGTTGGCATTCCTTTCTACATTCTGGCTTTGTTCAAGTGCACCATAACCAGATCTCCAACCTCAAACTGAATATCCCTTCTGTGGGCATCTACTCTGTCTTTGATCTTCTGTGTGTTCTCTGTCAAGGTTTTCTTCACCTGCTCATGCACTTCTTTCATGGATTGTGCAAAATCCTCTGCATGTCCACTTCTGTTCTCCATGTTTCCCATATTCCTGAGCTCACATATACCTCTGGGATGCATTCCATAGACTATTTCGAATGGACTCTTACCAGTAGTCCTATTCACACTGTCATTATAGGCAAATTCTACCTGATGAATGACAAGATCCCAACTCTGTCCATACTCTTTGGTTATACACCTTAACAGGTTGCCCAATGTCCTGTTTACCACCTCTGTCTGACCATCTGTCTGTGGGTGATATGCTGAACTAAATGACAAATTTGTTCCCAATCTCTGCCATAATGTTTTCCAGAAATGCCCCATGAATTTATCATCTCTGTCAGACACAATACTTGCTGGAAGTCCATGAATTCTGATCACTTCTCTGAAAAACAAGTGTGCTATATGACTGGCATCATGAGTCACTTTACAGGGAATGAAATGACTCATCTTGCTAAACCTGTCCACAACTACATATATGCTGTCATAACCAGTCTTAGTCTTAGGCAAACCAACTACAAAATCCATACTTACACATTCCCATGGCCTAGAAGGAATGGGTAAGGGTTGGTATAGTCCTGCATTTGAAGTGGTTCCCTTGGCCTTCTGACATACGATACACTGCTCTACATACCTTCTGATGTCTCTGTGCATCCTTGGCCAATAATAGAACCTTTGGACTAGCTCCAGTGTCTTATTCAGACCAAAATGGCCACTCAGACTACCATTGTGCTTCTCCTGTTATGAGATTTTCTCTCATAGATCCTCTTGGCACACATAATTGTCCACCTTTGAATAGCAATCCCTACTATAAGGTGAAATCTGCAAACTCACTGTGAAAGTGATTCTCAAAATCTTGACATACCTTATATGCCTCAGCAAAATCTTCATCATCTTGGTAAAGATTCTTGAAATCTTCAACCAATGCTCTTCAATTGCACTTCCTGCACTGTGAGCAATCTTCTGCTCAAAGCATCTGCAACTCTATTCAGCTGCCCCTTCTTATGCTTAATTGTAAAGGTATAAGATTGCAGGTACTCCATCCATTTGATATGCCTGCTGCTTAACATATCCTGTGAGTTTAGAAAACTCAGAGCTTGGTTATCTGTGTAGACCACAAATTCTTTAGGCAGGAGATAATGTCTCCACTTCCTCAATGCTTGGACTAGAGCATACAACTCTAAGTCATACGAAGAGTACTTACTCTTTGCTTCATTCAGCCTCTCATTGAAAAAGGCTACAGGTCTGTTTTCTTGATTTAGCACTGCTCCTACAGCTATATTACTTGCATCACATTCAATAGTAAATAGCTTATCAAAACTAGGCAACAACAAAATAGGTTGTGTTGCTACCTCTTTCTTCAACCTTTCAAAACTTCTATCTGCAGCTGGTGTCCATCTGAATTTTGCTTTCATTCCACCCTTAATTGTATCCAACATGGGTGCACATATTCCACTAAAATTTCTGATAAACTTTCTGTAAAACTGGGCTAAGCCATGAAAACTTCTCACCTCTGTGGCTGCTCTGGGAGTAGGCCAGCTCAATATGGCTTCTACTTTGGACTTGTCCATCTTCAACTCTCCCTGGGACACCACAAAACCAAGGTATACCAATTCCTGCTTCATGAATTCACACTTCTCCAGATTGATGGTTAGTTGTTCATCATGTAATTTTTGCAAAACAGTATTTACATGTTCTAGATGTTCTTCCTTGGTCTGACTAAAAATTAGAATATCATCTAGAAAAACAACAACAAATTTACCAATGTAATCCTTTAGGACTTCATTCATGAGTCTTATAAAGGTGTTGGGTGCATTTGATAGACCAAATGGCATAACAAGCCATTCATACAGTCCTTCTGTGGTCTTGAAGGCTGTCTTCCACTCGTCTCCTTCCTTGATTCTTATTTGGTGGTAACCACTCTTCAGGTCTATCTTGGTGAAATACTTTTCTTTTCCAATATAGTCCATGAGATCTTCAATTCTAGGAATTGGGAATCTATACCTTATAGTTATCTTGTTTATGGCTCTGGCATCTGTGCATAATCTACATGATCCTCCTTTCTTGGGTGCCAATACTGTGGGCACAGCACAATGACTAATACTCTTCCTGATCAATCCTTGATCTAGCAACTCCTGTACTTGCCTAGAAATCTCTTTGTGCTGATCTGGAGTCATCTTGTAAGGTGCCTTGTTTGGCAAAGATGCCCCTGGAATCAGGTCTATCTGATGGCTTATTGCTCTCTATGGAGGCAATGTAGTTGGTGTACCATCACTAATTATGCCTTTATACTTCTCCAATATAGGCTGCATTTCTTTGGGAATCTCTGTCTTCTTATCCTGCTGTCCTTCTTTTGGTTTTACTCTGATGGCATAACCAATACCATCCTCCTTAAGAGTATTCAGAAACTCTTTTCCACTCACAACCAAGATATTAGGACTCTTTGTCTGAACTGCATCTTCATCTTCCAATGACTGAATTTTATAGGTGACACCATCCTTCTGAAAAGAATAGGCATTCTTCTCACCATCATGTGCTGCTTTTTGGTCATACTGCCATGGTCTACCCAATAAGAGATGGCATGCATCCATGGGTAGTATATCACATAATACCTTATCCTTATAGCCACCTATACTAAACTCTACCCAACTTTGTTCATTCACTACCACATGTTGACCCTTATTCAACCATGTGACTCTATATGGGTTTGCATGAGTAATTCTTTTCAAATTCAGTTTCTTAACTGCTTCATCAGAAATAATATTATCAGTAGATCCTGAGTCTATGATAATTTTACATACCTTATAAAAAATCTTGCACTTGATTCTGAATAGTGCTCTCCTCTGGCTTGGTTCAGACTTTACTGGTTCCTTCATCAAAGTTCTCCTTATCATCAGATTCTCTCCATCTTCTGAGTTCAGATTGATCTCAGGTGACTGGCTGCTGGATGCATTATCTTGGACATAGTGATTTCTCTTATCACCTCCTTGAGAAGAGGATGTGGCTTTTTCTGGGCACCTATATGCTGGATTGCCAAGATTGCCACAGTTGTAACACTTCATGTTGGTGAAATAGGATCCTCTGCCTGATCCTCCTGACCTTCCTCTGTTAGATCCTCTTCCCCTATGGTTTCCTCTACCACTTGACTCCCCACTTTGCTCTGTGAGTTTGGATTCTGCTTGGGATCTATTGTCAGCATTCCTTCCACCAAAACCTCCTCTGTGTCCTCTGTTATCTCTGCCTCTTCCTCTTCCTCTGCTATTTGAGTCTTGTTTCCTCTTGTTCTTTTCCTCCACTTTCAGTGCCAGCTGATAGCATTTTTGCACTGTTGTAGGACACAACAAACTGATTTCTTCTTGTATATTCCACTTTAGACCTGTTGGTTTTTTCCCAGACTGGATGCTTATTCCCAGATTTCCCTACAAGGTAGCCATCAGTGATCAACAGGATCTCTGGGCCAGGGGCCAACAATGTAGGAGATAGACTCTGTATTTTATCTCCTCTTCTTCTTCAGGCTCTGCAAGACCTAGGGGGGTATTCCCTACTCAACATCCATGAGGATATGCATACAAGGCTGGGATGCTGACAGAAAGCAGATAAGTCCTCCTGTAAGTAGACCAAAACTGAAAGATAAGAGCAAAGGGGCTAGCTTTGGGCCTATTTGCAGTTGTAGATAGAGGACTGAGGATCCTAAAACTAACTCTAATGTCCTAAAGATTGTTTTAGATTTAGATTTTGATTTTAAGTTTGGATGCAAAGCTGGACATGGTTGTAACACAAACACAAAGCAAGATTGGTGCCTATCCAGGGCCTGGAGTCAGTAGACATACACCTGTGAATGATCAGCATGGACAGCTAAAACTGGATTTCAGGGGGATATATGTGATACCTGCCTTACAGATATCTCCCAATATAGAGTGTTAAGTTATCTCTCCTTATGGCATCCCTACTGCGGTATACCCTTCCCAATGTTTAACTTGAAAACAATTTAATCCACCCTTCGAGCAGAAGTTAAGAGATCATACATTCAACACAGGAATTCTATGTTCTAGAGTCTCAAATATTGCTTAAATATCCAGACTCAGAAGAAAGATACATGCAATACTGGAGACAGAATTAACAAAACACATGCTAAGATAGCATTTCTCATATAAGATTAATCATAAAATCAGTGGGTTCATGCCAAAACCATACAACAAGAGATACATAGACTCACAGGTTAAGCTGTACAGAGCAACCAGATCAGCTTGTTTTGAATTACAGAGCCAAAAATCTTCAACTTTCAACAACCAAAAAATGAGTAACACTTCCTGCTTATAACAGCCAGGTAGTGTACCACAGCAATTAATTACATGGTTGACCAAAAATCTCGCCAGATACACAGTATCAGAAAAATGGCGCTCAACGCATTACCAGATTGGCGCCCAAACATGAATGCAGTAGGTAGGGGAGGAGACAGGAAGAAACCTCGAGCCCTACGCCACTGTCCGTTGATGTACACCTCTAATCGGGTACCAGATCCGTCCATACCTCTGCAACCTTCGCCATTAATGGCGCACCAACCCGCGGCCTCGGGAAAACGTCAAACAGTCGATCGCAACCATTTCCTGCCAAAACACCTCGTCATGATATTTGAAAATATGCAGGATATCAATTATCCCACATGCACCCCGTGGCGACCTTTTCAACACTTTATATACTAGGCCACGAGCATATATAATGTCGGTGCTTTTGCTCCTGACGACACTAGTATAAGACTTCATCATCATTATCCTTCAGCAGCATGATATCCTGTCGCTTGAAATATCACCCTGACGTCAGCATCATATCGCAATATAACCTGCATGATAATCGCCTTCATCGGCACAACCTGATCCATCGGAGGAAGATCCTCCTGCTTAACCAATATCAAAAGTCCTGGCTGATGAAAAATCCTGATGACATCACCGTCATATCCTGCTGATGTCATAAGCATATCTGCCTACTGCCGCACCTCCTCATATCCGGATGACGTCATCATCATGTTTACAAATATCGGGGGATCTCCACAAGATGATCAGTGTTAGAAATATGACCCCCCCGGACCTTGATGACGTCATCATCATATCGACATCAGGATGATATTCGGAAGATAACCGGATATTTGGAAATATCATCCTGATGCACAAATATCATGCTACACTGTAGCTCCACTATAAGATCGGGGTGATAGATGAATATGCCAGATATTTGAAAAGATCACCCCCCACTAGATAATGCACGAAGCCGACAGGCGGATATCTCCCTGATATCAGCATCATCATGATGCTGGAACAAACATACATCCGGGTGATATTCAAATATGAAAATATCACCCCCTCCTTCGGAAATATCATGATGCAGATAGGCAGAGAAATAGATATCACCCTCCTCCTCAGGAAAATATGATGCTGCAGCTGAAAAATGCCGAGGAGGTCCAACACTTAGAACATTTTAGATTTTTAGGGACGGGGCCATGTAGAAAAACCTTGGACATAAAATATCACCAACATAGGCTCCAATTGGGGATGTGCAGGTACAAGACTGCAGCGAGAACCAGATCTCTGGGCAGACCAGACAAAAAGCCAAAAAGCACGAGCTGTACAAGGCATTTACACTATACATAATTTTACACATGTGCACAGAGACAAGTCATCTATGCAAAATAGAATTTAAGGAATTGACCATGCACAGGCAATTCCAGAACTTCACCATCTAGGGCTTGGAGGAAATAAGAATCCTCCCCGTGAGTGCTGCAAATCTGATATGGGCCCATCCATAAGGGTTCAAATTTACCATGTTTACCCTTTTCTTGACCTTTTGCATTCCAAATGAGCACCAGATCATTGACTTGAAACTTCCTTTTTGTAGTTCTCCTATCAAACTAATATTTCACATCTTGTTGTCTTTTGAGATTGATCTGGTGGGCTTTCCTTCTGTTTTCATCCAATGCAACCAGCTGGTTCACTCTTTCTGTCATGGAGTCTTCAATCTCCTCATCATTTTCCTAAATGAATCTGTAAACTGGTAGGAGATTGTTTATGGGCAATCTGGCTGATGCACCATATACTAGCTCAAAGGGTGACATCCCAATAGCCCTTTTTACTATCACTCTATCAGCCCATATTGCTAAGTTCAATTTTGAGTCCCAAGCTCTCTTGTTCTTGTCCAGTATCCTCTTGATAATTTTCATGATGCTTTTATTGCTTGATTCTACTTGACCATTCCCTTGTGGGTGATATGGTGATGTATATGATAGATTTATCCCATACCTGTTGCAAAAATCAACAAATTCACCTGATCTGAAGCACATAGCATTATCAGTGACTATCTTGAATGGTACTCCAAACCTGATGATAATATTTTCTAGCATGAAATCTGTCACCACCTTACTTGTAGCTCTCTTAGTTGGAATGGCCTCAATCCATTTGGTAAAGTAATCAGTTGCCACCAAAATCCAACTGTGTCCCCCACTTGATTTGTCTGCAATTTCCCCTATGAAGTCAATTCCCCATTGCTGAAATGGAGCATCCACAGTTACAGTTCTGAGGGGTAAAGCACCATCATATTTCAGCTTTCCTGAAAATCTTTGGCAAGGGTCACACTTCCTCACTAACTTTTGTGCATCTGAAAAGAGAGTGGGCCACCAATATCCTGCTCTGAGAATTTTATGAGCTGTTGTTTGGGCAGTATAATGTCCACCACACAATCCTTTATGCATATCAATCAAAACATTGTTAGCCATATCCTCATCCACACATCTCAGCAGCACACCATCAGGGTTTTTCCAGTACAGCTCACCTTGAACAATAACATACCTGACTGCATGTAACTTTAAAGTCCTCTTTTGACTGTCACTGAAATGGGAAGGACAATTCAGATTTTGCAAGTAGTAGATAATATCCTTGTACCATTCAGATCCTGATACATTTACACTCTCATTTTGGACTGCATTAACTTGGCATGCTTCCAAGTTTGACTGTGCCATCATCTTGGCTAATCCTTGTCCTCTTATCAACTTGGTAATCTGTATGTCTATGTTGAACTCTTGCAGTTTGTTTATCCATCTGCACCTTGTTTCAGTCACCTCCTGCTGAGTGAATATGTCTTTGACTGCTGCATGGGGTACATATGCAATTATATATGATCCTACCAAGTATGGTCTAAAACTTTTGATGGCTCTGACTAGTGCATATGCCTGTTTTTCCATAATATCATATTTCAACTCAGAGGCCTGCAAGGACATACTGAAGAAAGCGATGGGCTGTTCAAAACCATCTTCGTTTTTCTGTAGCAAACATGCAGCAACAATATGAAAGGAAGCAAATGAAAATACTTGGAATGGCCTAGAAAAATCAGGAGATTTAAGAACAGGGGCCATCTTGATTGCCTCTTTGATACTCTAAAATGATTCTATTGCTTCCCTTTCCCAGTGGATAGTTGCATCCTTCTTCATCATCTTGGAAATGTTCCTTGTGGTTTCTACAAAGTTGGGAATAAATCTCCTAACAAAATTTATCTGTCCAAAGAAGGAATGAACTCCTTTTACAGTTTTCGGCATTTGAATTCTGTCAATAGCAGCCACTCTCTCTAGATCTATCCTGACTCCATCCTTGGAAACAATATGTCCCAGGAGCTTTCCTTCAACTACCCCAAAGGCACACTTCTTTGGATTTAAAGAAATACCATACTCTAGTGCTCTTATGAAAATCTGCTCCAGATGCAAACAATGCTACTCTTCTTTCTTTGAGTAAGCAGTCAAGTCATCCTGATATACAGCCAGGATTGAATCAATCAACCCTGCAAAAGCAACATCCATTGCTCTTTGAAATGTAGCACCTGCATTGGTTAGTCCGAAGGGCATTCTATCATACACATAAGTTCCCCATGGAGTGGTAAAGGCAGTCTTATACTGTTCTGATTCCTTTACCTTCACCTGATTATAACCTGAAAATCCATCCATCATGGATAAGAGTTCACAACCAGTCACTCTCTGCAACATAGCTTCCATATTAGGCAGTGGATAGTTATCCTTTAAAGAGGATACATTCAAGTTCCTGAAGTCAACACAAAGCCTAATATCACCATTCTTTTTTCTGACTAGGACAAGGTTAGACACCCAAGTTGAATGCCTGATTGGCACAATTATTCCAGCTTCCCTGAGCCTTTTGAGTTCTTCTTGCATCTTGGGAGCTAAGGTAGGATTAATAGGTCTTTGCTTTTGTCTAAATGGCTTAGCTCCAGGCTTCAATGGGATCTCATGCTGGAATAAATCTTCCCTATAGGCTTTTAGGTCCTCATATGACCAAGCAAAAACATGTTTATACTTTTTCAGTAATGCAATCAGCATACTCCTAATGTGTGGTTTGAGCTGTTTACCAATGTATACCTTCTGAGGGGCCTGAGATGTCCCCAAATTTATCTCTTCTAAATCTTCCTTATTTGTGGGAGATGTCCTTGTGACCAATTTATCTTTACTGTCAAAAGCTCTTTCCAAAGCTACCAACCCTCTAGGGATTTTATTAGTCCTCAATTGAATTATCTCTTTTCCCACAAGAGTTTCTTTTCCATCTATAGTCTCTACAAAAGCTTAGAAATCAATTTCTTGATTCTCATATTCATCTATGCAGTGCAAAAATTTTAACAAGTCCCTATCATCATTAAACACTTGCCAACTGCATATATTTTCTGGTACTGCAGGCCTAATTTTAACTTCTACATTTGTAACATCTGACAGAGTGATGTCATCTGGCCTTATTGCAACATTGGCTAAGAAATCAGCCATAGCATTCTTTGACCTCTCTACCCAGCCTATTGAAAATGCATCAAATAGTTCAATGGTATCCCAAACAGCATGCTTGTATTGTTTCAATCTTTTATTTTTTGAAGCATACTTATCTCTAATTTGGGATACAATCAGCTCAGAATCCCCAAATACTCTTAACATTTTAATTCCATGTTTGAGAGCAATATTTAGGCCTAAGAGTAAAGCCTCATATTCTGCAATGTTATTTGTGCAATCAAACCTCAGCAAGAAAGAGAATTTGAGGAGCTTACCAGTTGGAGACAGGAAAACAACTCCAGCTCCAGAGCCTTCTTTTGCACAAGCTCCATCAAAAAACATGGTCCACAAACCTTGCTGATCCAACTCTTCAATGCAGGCATTTTTCTTTTTATCTTCTGTATCATCTGAGACAACCTTGAAGTTATCACAGTCAGTGTCTACAAAGCATACCTATTCCTCTGCTTCTTGGTCTTCCACTGTCTCTGATGATCTTTGTTCTCTAATTAGCTTAACATCCCTGCCATTCATTGGAATCATGGCATATGACAGGTCCAGCTGCATACTTCCACCAATTAGTGCTGCCCATCTTCTTGACAACAACATACCATACTGTGGCTTGATGTCAACCACTGTTATATTCATTTTATATCTTTTCTCAGGAAATGCTGCCAATCTGAAATCTACATCCTTCATGATTCCAATAACTGGTACCTCTCTGGCATCCATAGCATAACATTTTCCACATGCCTTGTCAATTTTCAATCCAGCTTGTTGCATGATGGCCAAAGGCATGACATTTGTAGATGCTCCAGAGTCAAGCATACAATTTCTGATTATTTTTCCATTTATAACCAGGGAAACATAAAATGGTTCCACTTGTGAAGGACACTTTGTCATAGTCACTCCTAAATAAACCTCAGGAGCCTCATCTTCTTCATTACACATGACATGTTTCTCACCCTGGATCTGAACATTTTGTTTAGCTTGAAAGGGCACCCCTGAAATTAGGGATACTGTCCTATTCTTGATTTCTTCCACTTTCATGAGTTCCATAAGTGGAACAGAGACTTTTACCTAGGAGAGGACTTGAGCTATATCAAATGGAGCATAATTTTGTACAACAGTTGTAGCTTGCTCCACAATCTTGTTTTTATCCTGAACTGATTTAGCTTTTACTTTCATAGTTCCCTGATCATCATTCTTGTCTTGGGAACCTTTACCTTGATCTTCAGCCTGAGGGATTCTATTTTCTGGTCCTTGGGATTCATGACCTGTTCTATGTCTAAAATTCTGTTTATTATTACCCCACTGCCTTTTTTGTAATTCCATCCCCTTATTACCATGCACTGGCTGTCCTGCAGAAATACCTTCTGGCTGATGTGGGCTGCTTACTTGATTTTTACCTCTGAGATTGTAGTTGCTCTTGACTTGAGCAACTGCTGCAGCTGTGAAGGCTCTAATTTCCTCATCAGAAGGTCGTTGTAAGTTACTCAGAAAATTGTGTGAGTTCTGAGCATAGGCATAGTTAACTTCATCATCTTCATCATATGGGAACTGTTGGCAGCCCTGAGTTCCATCATTTGTACTCTCATCAGCATCATAAAGAGTGTATCCATTGCTTATGGACATCATATTTACATCATCATCTTGCACATGATGTGGCTCATTGCATTCATTACAAGATGTAATATTATCACACAAGGACTGAGCAATCATACACTGTAACTGTGAATGTGGCATCTGGCAAATCATACACCATGGAGCATCATCAACAATATTTACAGCTTTCTTTAGAGGATCAGGAGTTTCTTTGACATGTTGAGCTCTTTGATTTGTGTTGTTGCGCGGGAATATAGGTTTACCATCATGCCAATTGGTATTATAAGGCATATCATGCAATGATGGCCTCTTTTCCTGCCTTTGATAGACTTGCCTATCAGGACCTATCCCTTTTTCACTTCTAGCTAATCTATAACTTAGGTCCTTAACAACATTTGCCAATTTGTCTATCTTATCTTCAGGGGAAGATGTATTACCCTGAGTGTTCTGAGGCTTGTTTGGATTCTGCAGAATTTTTATATCATCCCTTCTATTTGTCTTGCCCGATGCTTTCCTGTTGTTTTCAATATTCACTGCAATTCTGAAAGCATCCCTGAGAGTAGCAGGACCTTTATCTCTTAATCCATATGCAACATAACACCTTTCCCTTTATCCTCAGAATACTTAACTCACTGGCTGACTTCTTCAGTCTTTTGCAACATTACACCTAGCTTACTCTCCATTTCTGCTAGTCTTTCTTGTAGGAGTCTATTCTCCTCTTGATCTTCAACTTTCTTTGCTAACTCTGCATTAGTCACCATTTTCTTGGATGAACCTACAGACTCACTTGAACTTGGTGATGACATACAACTCTTCTATTCCTATCTAGGAATAACCCAAATATTATGGCTCTGATACCAATTTGATAGGGAGGACTCTAGGCTACCTACTTTGCATCTTGTAGGTGTACAAGACCATTTGACAACACTAGTCTTCCTACCAATTCAAGGTACTAAAGACATACTCTTTGCAGAGATGGAAAACTCTACTTCTCTGCTTGGTGTGGGACACATACATTGTCCTCACTGCTTCCAAGGTACTGCCTCAATGGCACATAACTTTCTGAGCCCGTTGCCCACCCTTCTCACTCTGTTCAAGGGTCTAGGCTGCTTGGTGCTCACTTTCTTTCTTTCTACTTTTGCACCCCTGCAAATCTATTTTCCTATTTGTTTAACTAGCCAGACTCCTCACTGAGCTCACCTAGAACAAGCATGCATTGCCTCTAGCTGGCAATCCGACCACCCCACAAAAGAAAAACAAACAAAGAGCATGACTCTGCTTGATGACCTCCATACTGTACAGTGGGATTTGAAGAATCATCAAAACAGAGTCATGGTTTGCAAAAGAAAGCAAAATTGCAGAAACAGAAAAGACTAATCTACTACATAATGGTAAACTAAAAATAGAAAAGAAATACACAAATGATCGAACTACTGAATTTGATTTTTATTCAAAAATTGCCTTTACATCAGAATGCTTCTCAAATCAAAATCTTTTTCTTGTTTCTTCTGCTCAACCCCTCATACAGAAAGAATGTTGCATTTTATAAGTATTCCATGTCCGTTACAGGACGGTTCCAATTCCAGAACGGTTGGCATTCCAACTGTCAGTTCAGCTTTGTGCTATCGGCAAGATAACACAGATGTCTCATCGAAACATACTTATGCTTTCCCATCGGCAAGACAGATTCTTTGTCGCACCGATCATATTCTTCCCCTGTCGATATGCATTCTATTGACTTTCACATTCATGAGAACTTTTAGTCCCACATGCACCCATTCAAGTCGGCCACTGCGGTTTATATATCTGACGGCTTAGTAAACTATTGTTGGCACTTTTGTCGCCGACGACCCCTGTCTACCCCCATCGGCACAACCCAAACTATCGGCCAACATTCAACCATGAACTCCGATAGTCCCTTGTCTCACCGATACCAAGTCTTCACCCTCCGTCGGCGTGACCACTGTGCATCGGCCTAAAGCCTTAAAGCTACGTCGATAGAAGTCCTTGCACCAACGTCCAACTCCATCAGAGTAACACATAGCTGTCGAAGTGACTTTCACAGCCATCGCCGATAGCAAGCCTCATACCGATGACAAGCCTCAGCAACACTTCATCAGACAGACAATTAATATCGGAGTGACACCCACATCCTTCACCGATAGTGATTCTCATGCCGATGGCCTTCACCAACCTTTACCACTCCATCGGGGTAACACCAAGCGATCGGAGACACAACCACAGGCTCCGCCGATGACCACCCTCATGTTGATGGACATCACACATCAGTAAGACCTTGGAGATTGGCATAAGACACCGAACTCCTACCGATAGTAAACCTCAAGCCGATAGCTAGCCCTCCATCGGTATAACATGAAGTATCGGGGATACATCTTCCAGCTACGCCGATATCAATACTCACTCTGATGGGTTTACTTTGCACATGTATAAACTTCTTCCCGCCAAGGCTTATTAGAAAATGCACCACATCACACCAAAATGCAACGATAAGAAAAATTTCACAACATCACACCAAAAATGTGCAGTATATACATGGGCTCTGAGCCCTTGGTGCTCCTGCACCACTTGAGACTTGACAAAAGACTCATTACTTGTTTGTAAAAACTTCATAATAATGATTGGTAAAACAATAAGGTCTTGTCTCAGAAAAACAATAGTTTAAATACTTCAATAACAAAAGTATTACCTTCAAAAGCATATAATCTAAATCTTGTTATTATTCACAACTAGTTAACAACTTCGCCATGGTCAACCAACTAGTTTAAACTCAGAAAGAGAGGATGATTGTAAAGACTTACATGTTACGACCTGCACCTCTTCATTAAAAATAGTCCTTTGACGACAATTGACACAATCAAGTCTTTTATTCTAATACTCACTGGTCTTTAAAACCAAGGTTTTTGTATTTGACTGTCGAAAGAGATCTTATTCTCTGTCAACAAATGTTTTGCCATTACGGCTTGTATGGGCTGAGAGATGATTTGCATCCAACTCATACTCAGATTTGCACCCTACGTTAACTACAAACCTTCTAAAGTAAAACCATTGGCTTCACAATCATTCTCAACCTTCGTCAGATATACAATAAACTGTGGTTTTTACACCTTTGGTGCGGTATAGTGTAGTGTAGCAGATATAAACAATGCTTTCGTTTTAATGATAACAAACTCACACAGGCTACAGTTATTAATAGATAATACTTTGTATCTTCAAACACAATCTATGTTCCATCGCAAATGCTTGTGAAAACAACACTCATAACCAGGAAACTATGACTGCGCAGGAATGTGAGATAAAGAACCTGTCGTTAGTCTCTTGAGTTCGCTTCAAACTGGTCCAGGCAGTTGCTATTCTCTCAGCTGTTGCCCTTGAATCTCCTTGCTCAAACTCCTTTTGCTTCTCCTCCATTTCACTAACTACAAAACTGACTCAAAACTACTCTATATCTTCCCCGCTCACTGCAAAGGAGTAACTATTCCCTCCACTCTCCGACCATGCCTATTGATAAGGAAATCTAATCGATCATGCCAAAAATGTCTCCCACCTTATGCGACCTCAACCAGAAATTAGTTTGGCCACTCCCTCAATTTGCGATCACTCTCCAAGATCGAGCTCCATGAAGGCGAGGTGGCAGTTGGCAGACTCAACAATCCGTCCACTACTCAAGAATAAAGGCTTCATTCCCCACTTAATTCGCAACTACACAGAAAAGTGGAGTTTAATCTCTTGCGGGGTGGCAGTTTTAGTTGAATAAGATGTTCCACTACTCATAACCATTCATGAGTATAAAACAAATGTATAATTATAAGAAATGGATAAGCCGACAACCCACTCATAAGGGTTAAAGCTTAAAAGGAAATAAGTTGTTTCGAAATACAAGACATCATAAATAAAGACTTGAGATCGACTTACGCACAATTTCGACTGTTGCACCGAACAAATAACAAAACATGACTTACAACTCAACCATAAGTAAATACATATATTTACATATAAACAATATATCAGTCGTTCATATTTGACAACACGACTCAGAGTATTACAACATTGATGTCGATTTCCATACTCTAATCAATGACTTACGAAAGGAGAAAGACCTATTCTAACAGACGTCGATATCTCAACTAAGATTGACTTAGCTTGAATTCAAAGCATCTAGGTTTGTCTACCTAATTTGCATCTTCAGTGGCAAGCACCCATGGGTTATTCCAGAGTCTATCTTCTCTTTCTCAAAGATACTTTCTCTTCTTCTTTCTTCCTGGCGAACATGTTCCATCGATTCCTGCATTGACAATCTCACATACAATTTTGTGGTCAAAGAACCAATATTCTACTCAAAACCCATTTATATCAAATCATTTCATTTTCATATCGAAAAGACATTCCAATTCATAACATTATATTGATCATAATCAAATAGATTCCATAATTTCATAAAATTAACCTTCTCTATTTATGTCTTCAGTTCCTATGATGTTAAAAACATATCCACATAACTATACTATTTAAGAAAAAGTAAATAGTAATATTGAATCCAAAAAGGGGATGTAACACCATTCCAACTATTTATTTACTATCTCTATCTGCCCATCAGTCTGTGGGTGATAACTAGTACTGGGAGTAAGTTCAGTGCCACACAATCTGAATAACTCCTGCCAAAAGAGACTTAGGAACTTGTTGTCCCTATCACTCATAATGCCCCTGGGTATCTCATGTAATTTGAAAATCTCCCTAAAAAAGAGATCAGCTACCTGTACTATAGTATAAGTCACTGATATGGTGAAGAAATGCATGAACTTGGTCAACCTGTTGATCACAACAAAGATGCAATCCTTCCCCTATACTTTTGGTATCCCAGTGATAAAATCCATGGAGATATATTACCACTTCTGATTAGGAATTGACAAAGGCTGAAGTAAGCTCTCTCGATAAGTATGTTCATTTTAATTTTGTTGACAAATAGGGTACTCCCGAACAGGCTTAAGGACTTCATTCTTAAGTCCTTTCCATGTAAAATGTTCCTGTACTTTCCTGTAAGTCTTGAAAACCCTAGGATGACCAACCATAGGTGTGTCATGGAAAGTCCTCAGAATCTTTCCTTTGAACTGAGAGTTAGGCTCCAAAAATATTCTATCCTTATATATAATTGTTTAAGGTAAAATTAGGATAGAGGTTTGATTTGATAGTTTATGTAAATCCTCCTTTCACCTTAAACATTCAAGGACTTTAGGTCGAGTAGGAATCTACTATCAAGCCTTCGGTCACTTGGAATGTAGGGAAAATTAGAATTGTGTAGATTTGTTGTTCAATTATGCCCAATTAAGCTCAAAACCCTAATTATACAAATTTGGAAGCAAACAGACAAATCACAGAAAATGCTTGCACACAGAGATACTAAATGATAATCAAATGCGTACCAAACTTTGAAGTGCAGGAAGTGGAACAGTCGGGGATGAATGAGCAGGCGCCTGAGTCCAAGGTACCAGTTTCTTTGTGGAATCCTGATCTCCTTCTGACACTAAACTGCACTTTAACTTCTGCTTTCAGGAATTCAACTGTGGAGGACATAGGGACTAGCACTCGAGTCCAGAAAAATCTCTAGAGTCCTACTTCTTTCCAGATCCTGAATCCTTGATGCCTGCTGACCTTCCCTACAACTCCACTTCTTCCAGATGTGACACCTGCAACCTGTAATCACAAGGACTGGGTTGGGGGTTGTGGTGTTTAGAGGCTTGCCTCAGTCAAGCCCTGGAGAGACATTTAAGTCTTCCAAACACCGTTGTCAGAGAAAGAGTGCATATCCCTGCAAGATAGAGGCAAAATCCAAATGATAAATGATTGAAAACACAATTGATATCACCTTGTAGTGAAGATCTCATGGAAGGAAGATGCTCTTCATGCCATGAGGAGATGGCTCCCCAAATCTGCAAATACAAACACAATATCAACACATACACAAGTTCATGAATCAAAATTACCATCTAGTCATCTGGTGTACAAATGAATGCCTAAACATGCTTATATATGCAACTTACCGTGTCAGCATAGGACTTAAATAACGGTCACAAACCGACACTTTGAAATTAGGCCTAACCTAAAATAGGGCAGGACTAGGGTGCAGGTGCCCAAGTCCACCCCCTATTTCAGGTAGGGTTTGTCACAAGTGCATCCCCTAAGTCCAAATTGCCATGGAACCTCAAGGTTTTCTCATCGATAAGTCAGATTAACATGAAAAATACTCTAAATGCATAAACAAGACTCAGGAGCTAAACCTTAAGAGGGAAAAGCCCCCAGGGGGACATTTTTCGACATAACAATAATCATATCATTAACCAATGAGTACCTGTCATAATGTATTGTGTCCTCTATGATTCCTGCTGCCTAAGAATCCTTAGCATATTCTACTGAAATTGACTCTCTCCAATCAGCAGATATCTCCCCTAGTAAACATAAGTGGGGTCTCCTAGATAATGCATCTGCCACTATATTCTTCTTACCCTTGACATACTCGATGTCAAAGTCATATGCCTTTAGCCAACTTACCCACTTCTACTGTCGATCATTCAAATCCTTCTGCTTCATAAAATATTTAATGTTGTTATGATCAGTTTTGATAATGAATTTGCTACCAACCAGATAGGGTCTGAATTTGGCCAATGCATGCATTATGGCCAACATCTCTTGGTCATACATCGAGTGACTCTTCTTCACACCCCTAAGCTTCCTTCTCTCAAATGCAATGGGGTGTTTCTCCTGCATTAATACTACCCCTATCCCCTCTCCTAAGGCATCACACTCCAACTAGAATGGCTTGGAGAAATCAGGGATTGCTAACACTAGGCAAGTAGACATCAACTGTTTGAACTGTTCAAAACACTTCTGTGTTGAATCTGACCACACAAATGCTCCCTTATTGGTTAAATCTTTAAGTGGAGCCATTGTCTGTGAGAAGTCCTTCACAAACCTCCTGTAGAAGCCACATACCCCAAAGAACCCCTTAAGCTGAGTGAGGTTCATCAGTGTAGACCATTCCATGATAGCCCTGATCTTCTTTGGATCAACCCTCACACCATCTGCACTGATTATGTGAGCAAGATAGAGCAACTCTGTCATGCCAAAGTCACATTTAGACTCCTTGGCATACAAGGACTCACTCTCTAGGATGCTCAAGACCTCCTCTAGATGCCTCATGTGTTCTTCCCATGTCCTGCTAAAGATTAGGATGTCATCGAAGAAGATCAAAACAAACTTCCTCAACTGTTTCCTAAAAATTTGGTTCATGTAGCTCTGGAAAGTATCTGGTGCATTTATCAACCCAAATGGCATCTTCAAAAAGTTGAAGTGGTCATAATGACATCTGAAAGTTGTTTTCTCTATGTCCTCTCTCATCCTGATCTAGTGGTATCCTGACCTCATATCTATCTTTGAGAAATAACATGCCCCATGCAACTCATCAATCAACTCATCAATGCGGGGGATAGTATATCTTTTTTTGATGGTTTTCTTATTCAAAGCTCAGTAGTCGATACACATCTGAATGGCCCCACATTTCTTCTTGACAAGAACTATTGCAGAAGCAAATGGGCTCTTACTAGGCCTGATGTGCCCCATCTCCAACAAATTCATAATAGTCTTCTCTATCTCATCCTTGAGCCTCTTAGGATGACGATAGGGAGTAGTAATTACAAGCTTGGACATGTCCTCAAGCTTTATGACATGCTTGATGCCTCTATCAGGTGGTACTCCTAGTGGTATACTCCCAAACACCTTGTTGTGCTTGGTCAACAACCTCTGTATGTCTAGATAATAGTTGTTCTTTGGTTTTTGGGGAACCTTTGGCATGATTAGGCATTCGGCTACCCACTCTACCTGGTCATGTCTCAACATTCTCTCCATCCTCTTGAGAGAAACTACTCGAGGCCCTCCATCTGATAAAGCTCTAAGTATTAGCTTCTTCCCATTAGATTCAAACTTCATTTCCATGTTCCTTAAGTTCATGGTGAACTCTCCAATGGTCATCATCCAGTGCATGCCCAACACCACATTTGTGTCACCTATACCAACCACATAGAAATCATCTCTAAGCTCGTACTCTCCAAGATGTATGCCTAACCCAGAAATCTTTTTGGTACGCGTGAGTTTGAAGCCATCTACTACCATTACCTTGAAGCCTTCAAACTCCTCTATTTTGAGCCCTCGTTTGGTGACCAACCCCTCATCAATGAAATTATGTGTTGCACATGTCTCGATAAGGGTGATGATGTGTTGTCCACCTAGGACTCCTCTAACTCTAAAGGAGCCAACTTTCTAGAAGCTAGAAAGTTGTGCCATCACTCCTTCACTATCACTACTACCCTGGGATGCATTTTCATCATCGTTGTCCTCCCTATCTGATGGCTAATCTGATTATTCTGAATTGGATTCTTTAGTAGAAAAATACTCTATCTGTTTTGCCTTTGCCTTATTAAAGCATTTGTGTGAAGGATCCCATGGTTCCCTACAGTGGAAGCAAATCTTCTTCCTTTTGTACTCATTAAGCTGCTCATTGTTCAACGGATTTGTCTTCTCTCTAGGCTAACCGATATCTCTTTGAAAAGGATTTTTGTCTTTATCTTTCTTATATAGAAATCCCTTAGACTAGAATTTTCTTTCAGATGTTGAAGACTCCATATCTCTAGCCTTCTCAATCTAATCCCGTAAAGTATCTGTGAGTCCTTCAATAAAAAGTACCATCAACCTGCATTCTAAAATATCTGTCACCATGACCCATAGCTTTTGGAACTCTAATATATAACTCTCCACTGAACCCCACTTTTTTAACTGTGCCAACTCCTTTTACTGCAATTCAGGGTCCTTTTTATCAAACCTGTCTATCAGTCATCTAGTAAACTCTGCACAGGATGTAATCTGTTCATGGCCAAGAGTCACCTTCCCATGGTGCCACCACTCATGGGCAATGCCATCAAGATGCAAGGCAGCGAATGTAATGGCATCCTTCTCAGGCATAGGGCTAAGCTGATGGAAGCTATCCAGCTTTTGTACCCATGCTCTGGCTATGGTCTTCCCTGACCCATCAAAGTAAGGTATATTGTGCTTGTTCACCTTCTTCTGCAGCTCAATATTCTATTGTCTACCACCTCCCTTGGGTCTATGTTTCATCCTCAAATATGAGTACTCACAGAAAGACATCTCTGCTCTAAACTCCTCACTGGAAGCTCGCCAATCTCTGACAATAACATCCTGAAACTCCAGTTGTGTAGGCTCAGGCTCTGGTGCATTGTTTCCGGGGGTAAAAGTAGGTATTCCCGGTCTATCATACGCTCTATGCTAGTTGACCCCTTTGTTATTAACTGATGCTTCCCCTTCATTTCTCCTATCCTCCTCATCTTTGTGCCTATTCTTGTCACCATGGTTGCCTCCATTGTTATTTCTATTCTTGTCATTGTTATTATTATTGTTGTTATTGTTTCTAGGATTTCCAAAAACATGATTGGCCATCATTTCCATCATATGGTTAAAGTTATGCTACATTTCCTGCTGTCCCCTAGCCAAGTCATTCAAAATGTCACGGGTGCTAGGTTCTTCACTGTCTTTGTCACCCATTTCCTCCACTGGTACCACTATTGTATTGGCACCTACAAAAGGATCAATATGAGGTGGTACTACAAGATATGGCTGTGACCTATTTCTTCGGAGGTAGTATTGGTGTGTACCTAGTTGCATCACTCAATACCCACTCTGCATGTTTCAACTGACCTCACAAGATGGCAAGATTATATGTGCTCTGATACCACTGTAATATACTGTCCTATAGGGTTTTATGCCAATATTTTTTCTATTTTGTTTTCTTATTGCACTGCTGAAAGTGTTTAGGGTTTGTTTATGTTTTGCATATGCTTGTTTGTAGTTTGATAATGAAATATAAAGCATGCAATGAAACCCAGAAAAACTATAATAGATATGCATAAAATAACAAAGACCTAGATCATAAAATCACTCAAAATGAATTATAGTGACATACCAATTTGCATTTCTTCAATCTAATAATTTTGATATACTTGAACCAGCAATACTGGCAATAGAAAACACATCCAAATCACTAGAAAATGAACGTACTCTGTCATACAATGAGTTGCATTGATAATCACAACACTAGATGTCCATATCACATGAGTTTTGAAGCCCCAACATGAAGTAATTCAGGACCGACATTCCCACAACCCTTACTACAGCTGTACGACCTGCTTATGGTGCTGCTATAGAGATGTACAACTCCAAAACTGTCTTAAATCCTTCATAAACCTTGTGAACTGATCTGCAGATGATAATAGGCTCCCAATGCCCAGATATCAAGTGGAAGATCTTCAAACAACATTCATAAATGCTGCCTAAAGGGTGTACGACCAGGTCTGAAGGTGTATGCCTTGCATAGGAGCATAAACAAATCCAAAATCTCCTCAAAACACTCCTCAAATCTGCACAAATCTATAATTACAATATTTGTCCTCAGTTGTTCACAAAATCTGCATAAGAATGTGTGCAATATCTCCTCAAAATGCATCAAAGTAATCACAATGCGAAGACCCTGGATGAGACTCCCAGCAACTCTTCTGATGTTGTCTCTCAAACACGAAGAGAGTGATTCTACAGAGGTTTTTGTCTCTGCAAAACCCTAGTACAACCACAAGCACAAAGATCAAGCTTTCACGACAAAGTATTTTTTTCAAGAGTCAATGAATGGTAAAAATCAGCTCACATTTCTTCTTTTTGTTCCTTGGCTTCCAACGCCCATAAGGAATAGTTTTTATTATTTTATTTTTAATTATTTTTAAGTACCATGAATCCTCATAGAGGGGCACCCACTCCTAGTACTTCACTTTTTAAGCACAACTTATATCATCCAATATAATAAGTCACCTTTATAACATAAAGTGACTTAGGCACTTTACGAGTATAAGTTAGATGATAATAGGTTCCCAACGCCCATATATCAAATGGAAGATCTTCAAACAACATTCATAAATGTTGCCTGAAGGGTGTACGTCTAGGTTTGAAGGTGTACGCCCTGCATAGGAGCATAAACAGATCCAAAATCTCCTCAAAACTATCTTCAAATCTGCACAAACCTATAACTACAATATTTATTCTCAACTGTTCACAAAATCTGCATAAGAATGTGTGCATATCTCCTTAAAATGTCATCAAAATGCATCAAACTAATCACAATGCGAAGCCCCTGGATGAGACTCTCAGCAACTCTTCTAATGTTGTCTCTCAAACACGAAGAGAGATTCTACAGAGGTTTTCATCTTTGCAAAACCATAGTACAACCACAAGCTCAAAGCTCAAGCTTTCACGACAAAGTATTTTTTTCAAGAGTCAATGAATGGTGAAAATGAGCTCACATTTCTTCTTTTTGTTCCTTGGCTTCCAACGCCCATGAGGAATACTTTTTATTATTTTATTTTTAATTCTTTTTAAGTACACTGAATCCTCATAGAGGGGCGCCCACTCCTAGCACTTCAATTTTTAAGCACAACTTATATCATCCAATATAATAAGTCACCTTTATAACATAAAGGTGACTTAGGCACTTTATGAGTATAAGTTAAATATTTAATTTAACTTATTCTTTGACAATTAACTCCTTTGCCATCTCGAAACCCAAGTGTATTGTGCTAGGTGCTCCAACCAGTAATGGCTAAATATGGAAAGTCAGGTCAACACCCCCTGTGATCCCCCTGCATGACTTACTATAAATAGTAAGTCCTAGTAAAATGAACCCAAATAAGCTCCCTAACCAACTCCATTAGCCTACGGGAACCCTAGAATAGGCTAATCACTCCATCTGTTGGTCTGGGCTAAGAAGGGGGCATTACAGGACTGTCGATCTATGGTTGAAGGTAAAGCGTTCGAACAATGCTCTCCCTCCATGTAGCTTGACAAAGGCCATGTTTCTTACTATTAGTCGGGGATGTGTAACAAGCCAACATCTAAATCAAAATAAATTGCATATTTGAACTTTAAACGAGTTAAACAAATTCATGAAAATATACATAATATTTTTTTTTTCATTTAAAACAATAATATTGACATCTTTAGAGGTTAGCAATCAATGTAGCATAATTTTCAAAAGCCTTTATTAAACATTTATAACATATATATTTGACGCTCATACCAAGATGTACAAATCAACTATAGGATTGTTGTTTGATAAAATACATACAAAAGATATCTATACAAAGTGAATATATTATTGTATCTATCCTAGATTGGATGTTCACTTTGTATAGATATCTTTTGTATGTATTTTATCAAACAACAATTCTACAGTTGATTCGTACATCTTGGTATGAGTGTCAAATATATATGTTATAAATGTTTAATAAAGGATTTTGAAAATTATGCTGCATTGATTACTAACCTCTAAAGATGCCAATATTATTGTTTTAAATGAAAAAAAATTATTATGTATATTTTTGTGAATTTGTTTAACTCGTTCAAAGTTCAAATATGCAATTTATTTTGATTTAGATGTTGGCTTGTTACACATCCCCAACTAATAGTTTGACTATGACTCTTTATTACTATATGAATTGAAAATTAAATGGTACTATATGTTGGTGATCTTGTGTAATATGATTACTTATAAGAATTGTTAGTATCTATAAGATGTATGTTAAAGACCACAGCTTTGTATGGGTATGAATAATAATACTTTATAGTGTATGGTGAAAAGTTAGAAGTAAATGTTTTTTATGCCTACTAACATGATATAGTTCATATATCACTAAAAGCTTGACATAGTCAGGGAATGGTTCCATAAAGTAAGCTATGGTGATAAAACTCTATGTTAGCAATAGAATGATGTACCTACATTTTGATTGCATGGAAACTATTATATTGTTTCCTTCATAGGAATGCTTGCTATTACTGGTTGGTTATTTGTTGATGGGTCAATTATAATTGTTCTAGTAGATTGTGACAAAATTTATGTCCTTTGATTTCTATAGGAGGTCCTTGCCAAGATTAATCTTGTTAATATCATTATAGTTGGCAAAGATTGATTATATCATTAATAGCAGGGTTGTAGGGAGATGCATCTCCCGACCCCTAGGACGTGTTTCCAAATCGGGGACGCATTTCTGGGTTGGGGATGTTGATGTGAACAGGGTTATCACCTAACCGGTTTACCCTTGTGTGGATAATTCATATTATTTAACTATTTATTAGTTAAATAATATTCACACATCACACATAATTCACACATGTTAAGTTGACTTAGTGTAAAATGTTGATAACTGAGAGGGGGGGCGGGTGAATCAGTTATCCTAATTATTTCTTCTTTTTGAACTTTATTAATAATCAATGTAACATTAATTCAAATGAGAAAACATAACCATGAAATGGAAATACACATGACACAATATTTTTGACGTGGAAACCCTATTAAGGGAAAAAACCACAGGGTGATTAACCCAAGATTGTATTCTCTGTTAGAAGAATGGAAATACAAAATGGCACTTGCCAATTAGGGCTCACTGCCCGAGCACACTGCTCACAAGGAGGCAGACTTCCTACAAGAGACACACTGTCTACAAAAGAGTGTTATACAATACTTGAACTGATTGGAGGCATCCACATATGCTGGAGTTCAGTTCCGGTTAGGCTCAGTACACTGATCTGCTGCACTTCATCTTTCCTCTTCTCTTATGCTGCTTTCCTTTCACATACCAGACCTTCCTTACTGCTTCTGCTCTGCTCTACTTTTATTCGCATAACACATATCACCACCACACCTCTCACAACTAAATCCATCCTATATATATATCTGCACAAGTGATTTCATTATCTTTCTAGTCGGCACCCGAAATAGTCAATCTTTTCACAAACTCTGTTCTGTCAGCTGAATCCTTGCACATCAAGTAATGCGGATCAAGCATATACTTGTATAAATCATTAATCATGTCGGCCAAACATAATTCATGTCTTCATAACCTTTACCACCATCAAAAACACATCCAGAAAATAGTCTGATGTTCTGTCAATCAGTTCTTCCTCTGTTCACATTGTCACTCAGGAACCTGGTACTCAAGTATTCATATCTTTTACCTCATCTATCACCGGAGGCTAAAACCTTGGAATCTATCACTCAAGGTAGTCCTCTTGACTTCCCCAAATTTGCACTTCACCAAGATACTTCCTCTAAGAGATCCGGACCTGTCTGTCAGACCTTGCCACATGCTCTATTCTTGTTTACCGGACCACCACATTCTTCATTTTGACTTCCGATAGAGACACACCATGTCCTGCGGATGTGTGGGATGAGCTTTGTTGCCATCAATGACAACAATCATGAATCCATATAGTGTCTCTTGCCAACATAAAATACCCCACTATCTATATGACTGAAAATTTTGCCTTAATTTACTTTCAAACAATCAATTCCACATGTAAAACAATATCAATGAAGACAAGAACAATTGAATGCCAAAACTCTAATGATTTATTGTTGACTTCAATGATGATGAATACACAATGTTATTGGCTATTCCATATAACAGTCTAGGACTGATTTATATCATATTTCAATTACACAAAGAAAATGAATAGCAAAGTTCTTCAAACCCTAACAAACCAATGCCACTCCTATGAGGAATGAACAACATGACAATATAGCACTGTTATAGCCTTGTATGAGCTCAAATAAATGTCTAATATCAAAGTATATGTTGTTGATATGACTGTTGTAGGTGATCAAAGTGCCTAGAAATGTGAATGAGGCCAAAACCATGTAAAATAACACCTCCAATGTCAAGCGATGGGTTCCCAAGTGCCATAATTTTCTTCAATAATGTTCCAATTGCAATAAACCTTCAAAATCTTCAATGAAATGATGTCTAAGAACCCTAAAATGAAATGTCTAGCTTGCTGTTATAAAATCAGACCTTCAAATGATAGCAAAATTCACACAGAATAGCTCTTTTAGCCAAATCGACTACCTTGGTAGTCTCCAATGATGAACAAGAGCTTCAAATACAATGCAAATATCCTTCAAACTCCTTAATATAGACCTGAAAATTCAAAACATGATGAAATCTCCATGATATCACCTCACAACAAGATATGGGATCATCTCCATATCACAATCAAGGGATCATCTCCTTGACAAAAACACTAAAAATACAACTTCCATCCAAAGCACAAAGCATAAGATAACTTACCAAGGGAATCAATAGTTTCAAATTGATGGTGAAAGGCTCTATTTATCCTCCTCTTGGCTGGTCAACCCAATTAGCTCCAATTTTGTAACTGATTTGAAGTCCACCAATGAAATGCCTTTCTTTTGAACAATTTTAAATGTATTGGATCAATGAAAATCATCATTTAAAATCATCCTTGATTTTATTAAATGAAATCACCTCTAATTTAAATGCCTTGTGCAATAGAAAATTTCTTTGCAATTTTAAATGATATCTCCATGAGCGACGGCCATGAGAAAATAATATTTTATCATTTAAAAATCCTTTTTCCTTGACTTGGGCGGCGATCCACATCAGCAAATAAAATATTATTTAATAAAATTCCTTCTCCTTGAGCGATGTCACCTTGGGCATTGGAATCCTTATTTTATTCATTTTTTATCCATCCTCTACATAGTCGTTGGCTCATGATCCAAAGCATGACAATATTTTATTGATATTTTGACAACTACCTCTAGGCGTTTGTCGCATGATCCTAAGATGAGCAATATTTTATTATTTTTGCAACTCTCCTTCCAAGACGCCTAGCACATGATCCAATGGATAATTTGAAATTACCTTTTCCTTATGAGCATTGGCACCAAACTCTATGCAATTTGCCTTCTCCTCATGCGTTGGCACACTATTATATGAAAATCACTTCTCCTTAAGCATTGGCACCAAATCCATAACCAATCCTTCATATGAGTGTTGGATTTCTAGAGAAAATAGATATTTGAAAATACAATTGAAGATTGACATTTTCCTTTGTCCACTTGGCATTAATTGATCCAACCAATGAAATGATGAAAATACAATTTGAATATTGCATTTTCCATTTAACCACAACCACTATATTTTGGCTAAATAAATAATATCTCCAAAATTGCCTAGCCAATCATTCCCTTACTAATTATTTTAGCCTATGGGAATGGTGAATAGGCTAATCATCAACTTCACATGTGATCACTCTGGAAATGGGGACATGACACTTAGTGAGTCTACTAGATGTTTCTAGTTGTGTCTAGCTGTTGATAGTTGTCATCTTATCCTATAGTTGTCACATGTCATAGGATAATGACACTTGTCACATGACTACAACATCCTACATTCCATCCTTGTCTTTATAAGAAAGGCATGCCATGTGCATTGTAACAATCATATAACAATCTTTTGCATTCATTGATAGAATGGCATTATTCTCTCATTTGATCTCTCTTGTGCTTTCATGAAGTCCTTCTTGGACACAAAGAATACTGAGAGGGGGGGTGAATTAGTATTCTACAAAACCATTTATTTTGTTGTTCCTTAATCCAATTACCAAATTCAATAACATGAAAGTAGAATAAACATAAGAATAGAAACCATAAAGACATAACACATAGACACTAGGATTTTTACGTGGAAAACCCAAAAAAGGAAAAACCACGGTGAGTGTTAGCTCACAATATTTTATGATAACAATACTGAATTACATGAAGGCTCACTGCCTTAGGTATCACTGCTCTGGGAATCATTGTCCAAGAAGTGCTCACTGCAATAGGCTTACTGCCAAGAGAAAAGAAGATAGAAGAAGGATTGGCTCACTGCCAGGAGATGACTGCTACAAATGTATCTACAAAATGTTGGGGTGTAGTTCCATTTACAACTTAGTATACAGAATCAAAAGTCTTCATAATCTTTTCTCTGCTTTTTCTTCTCTGCTCTACATAAACTCTGCTCTTCTACCCTTACTATCTTTTCTGGTCACAACTCTACTTTAGATCACATACACATTGAATTCACACACATCACACCATGTCACACCCTTCAACACCGAAATTCATCGAGTATATATATCCGCTACAAGATTTATCTCATAGTTAGTTCAGCAAGCCAAATATGAGCCGTGTATACAAATGTTATATCTTGTTGGCTTGGACTTGTGCACAATCTGCAATGTGGACCCAAACAATCATTCAATAGTCTTTATATAGGTCAGCATTGATCATTCAATGACTTAGATTTATTGTTCAAACAATATATCTTCTCCGCATAAAGATCTATCATGCCTGTCGGTTTGTCTCTTAAGAACATGCTTGACCAATTCATCTGTCACATCATACCTCTCACTGTGGACCATAAGAGACTTAAAGATTCACAACCAACATTCATTCTGGACCTCTTAGTATACCTTTAGAACCACAGGATGAAATATGCAATAGCGAAGGAATGAGGACCCTTTTAATCTGGTATTGTGCATTGTTCCTATCTTTACTCTGTTTAGCTAGACTTAGATATTTTGAAATATGACTTCCAAAGGAAGTCAGAACTTGAACATTGGAGCATGTGATCACCAAGTGACTATGAATAACATACCTGAACCGCATATAATTAACTTCAACTGCGGAGGCATACTGACATAAACACTGTCATTTACACTGTATCATGCATACTGCCCATACTTAGCCATTTATCCTTCCAGAGTAAAGTCTCTTTGCCATGTTAGTGGAATCTCCTTTCTTTGTTTCCATCAATGACAACATTCAATCATTCATCAAAGCAGTGTCTCTTGCCAACAGTCCTAGATTCCGGGTGGCTCTAATCATAGCCAACTCTAACATGGTATCAGAGCTCTAGGAAGAATCACTTTGTGTTAGTCAATTCTTGAGAGATCTTGAGTGCAATTCATGGTGGATCTTGATAATTGAGTATTCTCTTCTCTTGCATCGAATGATGCCCTGGAGAATAAGAAAAACTAGATAGAAATACCAGATTTGTGAGGGTTTCCTCTTTGTGGCCTTGTATTGTAGGTTCATTTTGGAGTGTGCTACTGCATCTGAGCACACCATTGCGTTCAAGAGGTTTGAGATAGTCAAGATCACCTTTCGTTTCGTCCAAATCGGACATCAGAGGCTAAATCTACAAGGGTTTGAAGTTGGGAGGTGCATGCCTGATCCAGTAGGTACCTGATCTTTTAGAGCACTTTGGAACAAATCTAACCTTGCCATCACGCTCAAGAGGCCCAAAAACCCCAAGATTGATTGTCAATTTGCTGAAATCAAACAAAGTTGCAACAAAAGGCAAAAAAAATTGCCCCTCAATCGTACTAAATCATAGCAGGGAATATTCCCTACGCAGGTGAAATGTTCATAATCTTGGGCGCAGTACTATATCAGCAAATTGAAATTCGAGCGTGATTATTTAGCAGGTAAATTTTTTTCATTCACTAGTTAATAAATTAATTTTTTTTTTTCCTACGGGTTTCGTTATAGGGGTACAGTGGTACCCGACAGGCGCAGGGCCTACCGGGCCACATACTGCAGTACACTAACTACAAATTCCCACAATCAGCAGTCAAACATCCATCAACAGGCCTTCAATCAATTTCGGTGGATTCTCGACAACCTTCAATCCCGTCTGACCTTCCCACCATGGTCCACATAAATCTTCGTCGACCAGTGGGATTTTTTTCAACCTTCAAAACTGGTGTCTGCAGATCAAACCATCGCGGCCTCCATTGCCAAATCCATAGTCAAGAAAGACTTCAGTGGGGACATTAAGTAGTTCTCAGTGGTGGTCTGCATTCAAAATTGTCTCACACCATAGAAAATTCACGCTGGAAAATTTTCTAAACTTGTCGGGTGTTCTTAACGGTGGTATTAATAAACCGCTGACAGTGAAGACAACGGAGATCTTAAAACCGCCACCAATGACCTCTCAGAATCTCCGTGACAGTTAAAGCCAACAGTTTCAATCTATCCAGTGGTCGTTAAAGATTTTCAATAGCTATATAAAATCCATCATCGATGATCATTAAATACTGCCGTTAAACACTTTCGACAAATGAAAACCGCTCTGCGTGCCTGGAGAGTAGTTTGTCGGGGTTACAAAGGTAGTTTCAGAATTTAGTAAGGTAGTTTCAGTAAGAAATGAGTAGTTTTTTGAAAAATACAAGTGGTTTGGGAATCTCAGCAAAAACCTTGAGAATATTCTGGGGCATCTTTTTGCTGGTGATGACATCATCTTCTATCCATATAGTATATTCTGACTACCAAAAGCATATTTCAGTGCCCGCATCTGCGGACGTCAACATCAGTCAGGCCCCTCAAAGCCCTAAATAGGGTTTTTTTTTCTTTTTTTCATAACTTTTGCCCACGAAGGCAAAATCAGGCAAATGAGATATCATTGGAAATTTGACAGAGAGTACTTCATAGTGGTGCAGTTAGGTTTCTAAAATTCTGCTGCAAGTGATAGATATCATAGTTTGAAGACATATCTTCATTTTTTGCTTCTGAGCTCACAACTTTCTGCCACGATCTCTAATTTTCGTGATTCTTGTGGCATCGGAAAGGTATTCATGAGCTCTTCAAATCCATCCATGTACTTTTTCAGATTTAGCTCTAGGTTCATTTTATTCAATTTGTCATTTTTTTGGCTTTTGAGTGATAACTTGGGCATTTTGACACTTGAGGAATTGAAACTTGTTTTGGAGGGATTTGTTTGCTCTGATAAATCAATATGAGTGATTGTAATCTCCCTTGGATCTCTCTTTTAAGAGATTTTGATGCTTTCCCATTTTTGGTCCCTTGTGGACAATTGTAAATCACACTAAGTATAAAGTGCCACAATCATTCTTTTTTGGGGGGGTTATCTCTTTGATTGAGTAATAGGGGGGTTGTACTTGTGTTTCTTTTTGTACTCTTGTATCATGGATCTAAACAAACTTCCTCTACTCACACCATATAACTATCATGAGTGGAAAACTAAAATGAAGATTCATTTAAGAAGTTTGAAAATTCATAGAGTAACAATGGGTACAAAAATTGAACCAATCGCCGCTGCAGAAAAGAGAGTGGTACAATAGATGTGATCAAGCCTGTGGAACACTATTCTTGTCTATCTCTCCTTATCTTCTTTTTCATATTAAATCTTATACTACACCTAATGAAGTGTGGACTACCTTAAAAAATCTCTTTGGTAAACAAGATACTATGAGAGGTTTCAAATTGGAGAATGAATTAATTGGTTTGAATCCAACTGAATTTGCAAGCATCCAAGACTTCTTCACAAAGCTAAAGTCACTTAGATTTTAGCTCAAACAATGTGGAATTGAGAAAGAGGATACTCAATTGATTCTTTCAATCCTTGCCAAGCTTGGTCCTAACTATTTAGTTTTTATTTCTACCTTCTATGCTACTATCGATGCACTTGGGAAAGCTTTCAGAATGCCTTCACCTAATGACTTTGCCACATCACTCACAAGGGAACAAGCTAAGTTAGTACACATGGGCACATTGAAGTCTTCTAGATCGCAAGCACTTCTTACTAATCAAGGATCAAAGGATCAAAAGGCTTCAACTAGCAAAGGCAAGAAACAGAAAAATAAGGATTTCAAGAATAATGAGCAAGCAAAAGAGTCAACTAAATCACCTAAGTCCTCATCCTCTCCCAAGGAGGAATCATCTAAGAAGGAGAGACCAAAGTGTGCATATTGCAAGAAACTAGGACATGATAAGCATAAGTGTTATGAGAAGAAAATTTATGAATTGACTCACATTATTCAAAAGCACAATATCAAAATGCCATCATCATCACCTAGTACATCCTCTTCTTTGACACCATCATCATTTACACATATAGGGACAACAGGCATTGCCAAAGGGACAAACAAGGGATAGGCACTCTTTGCTTCTACAAGTCTTCAGTCAGAGAGATGGCTTCTTGATTTAGGAGCTTCTCATCATATGGCATCTTCACAAGGGAGCTTCTCTTCATTTGAGACAAGGGAGCTTCTCTTCATTTGAGTCATGTACTTCACCACCTATTTTGTGTTGATATGTGCTGGACAACTGAGAGGGGGGGTGAATCAGTTGTCACAAAACCTTAAACACTTTATGCAATTTAAACATTCATCACTTATCCACAATTATTATGATTTAACAATGAGTGCATGAAATCAGAAACTTAACCACAGATACAACATCAAACACAAGAGACACCAGATTTATGTGGAAATCCCCCAGGTGGGGAAAAACCACAGAGAGGATTAACTCTCCATGTATATTACAATCTTGAAATAATGATGTTCAGGATTGGTCACTCCACGGGCCTAAACATACTAGCTTACTGCCATGAAGAACAACTAGATCTAGCATTCTCACTGCCTCAACCCTAAACCTAGCAAGATAACAATAAGGGATGTTAAACCCTGAGGGCTATTAAACCCTACTGGTGACTTACTGCCAGACTCACTGCTACGATCAACACCTTTCTATATTTGGAACTAAAGTACAATAATTCCCCTGCTCTGCTCTTCCTCTGCTCTGCTCTTCCTCTTCTTTCCTCTGCCTCTTCTCTGCTTTGCCTTTTGGACCTTTCTTAATATCTTTTCATTTCCACTCAAGGACACCTTTTCCATGACTCAACTACAAGTATTTATACACTACATCAACCTTGGAATGATCATCAAGGTCGGCATCACAATCATCAACCATTGGAAAAATCTCCAAGTTCGGTATTACAATTATTTGCAAAATAGGTCCTGACCTATTGCAACATCATGCAAAGGGAATGAAATATGGATCATGCCATGCCTTAGCTGGGACTCAAGCACAATCTTCCATGCCACAACATGCTTCCATAATCTTCCAGAGATCTCCGCAATCACTGGGATTAACCAGGTCGGCCAAAACTGGTTACACATTACACTATCTGGGAACAATCTTCGAACATGATCTCAAATCCTTAACGCGAACCAATATCAAGATATGAACATGATTAGGAGACATCCTCAAGCACATTATAATCATCAGGAGAAACTGCACTAACCTTAACCACTTTATCCATAGGAATCTTTTCACTGAAACACATGAACTTTACTGTCTTCAACTATTATAAAAGAAAGATAGCTTGCAGACCACCAAACCATGAACCATTGCAACTATAGGCACTTATCATCATCCTAGACTTCCCTCTAGAACTACAGAGCCAAATACTTTATTACGAAGGTATGCAGAGCAGAATACTTTCTTCCTGTCCCAACTGAACTTACAGAAAAAGCAGGATTCACTCTGGTGAACACAACTCACTCAGATCTCCATGTGGATGCCTCAAAACCAAAATGTAGCATCCTCAAACATACCTATAACTTACTTCCAATCCACAGATCACGATCTACAAGCATAAATAAATGCAGAGCAGTTTACCAGACTGTTCTTCAGCATACAACTAACTGTTTGTACTACAATTCTCTGTAACTCACTTGTTTCTTCCGAAGAGGCTAATTTTCTCAATATCCTCAACATAAAATTCTTCTAAACAAGTAATAGAATAAGATACATGTGACACTAATGACAACAAGGATATGTTGACATCAATGAAAACACCGATTAGGCACATACTTGCAAAAATCTCCCCCTTTGTCATTGATGGCAACATATGATGTGAAAAACTGCAACAACCATCAAGACAAGATTCTCCCCCTTTCTCTTTACACACCTACACTTCTTTATTTCTCTAAAATTCTCTCCCTTTCTTTTACACATCTGCACTCTAAGTTTTTCACATGACTTCTCTCCCCCTTTGACATCAATGGCAAAGGGCACATACTTGCACTCTTCTGCTCTAATCTAATCTCTCGTCAACTGATTGCTCTCCCTTGCTTGATGCTTTCCTGACTGCAACTGTGGTTCTTCATGTGAAGTTCTCTCCTTCTTGGTTTGTCAATTCTCACCTTAGGATCTTGTTGCTATTGCCCTATTTTCTTTGTCAACAACACTGCAATACTTACTTCTCTTTATCAGAAATTCATATCAGCATCATTTACCTACTCCCCCTGGGAGATAACTTCATAATTTTCTTGACTTCAACAACCATTTCTGATTACTACCTGCACTGCTACACCTTTTTCTTTTTATTGCTCTGACTACTCCCTCTAGAATCTTCACATGCTATCACTTCCGGAGTAACATATCTTGTCTTCTCAAATCTTTAGACATGACTCTGTCTGCAGGTTTTCTTTTTTAGGCTTCCCTTTTCATCAATCTAGTTGAAACAATGTCTTCTTTAAACTTTTACACATGGCCTTGCCTTATTTCTCACCACTTTTCTATTCTCATTCAATTTAATCTTTGATTTGCTCATCTGCAATTCCTTTTCTTTGCCAATGCACCTTTGCTTTTTTTACCTAGGAACTAGTCTTCAGTGTGGTACTTCTGAACCACATATAATGATCTTCAACTGCGGAGACATACTGATCCAATCTCTACTACTTACTTTATATACTACTTATACTTTAGTCATTTTGGGCTTCCAGAAGAGAACCCTTTGGTGCCTTGATCTACAGAATTCCTTTCAAGAATTTTGCCATATAAATCTTCATATCATATCTTTGTGCCGAATCTCAGCACTGACTGTTTGGCTAGGGGATCTAGAATTTTCAATACAGTTTCCCCTAAGCCAGAGTATCCAGTTTACTTCTTGGAGGAGGTATCTGCTCCAGAATCTAGTGCAGACTCATCTCTGACTTTATTTACTTCTTTCTTGACCCAGACCTTGTTCATCTCCTTCTTGACTTCTACCGGATCAACCTTTTCCACTGATTTCTTCAATTCTTCTTGATTATCCTTCTTCATGCTCTTACTTCTGCAAAATATTGCAATATGTCTAGGCTTGTTGCAATTGAAGCACATAGTATTTTTCTGACCATTGTTCCTTTCATTCGTCCTTGACCTACATAGGTTAGCTTTATGCCCAAATTTATTGCATATATAATAGTAACCACTGAAGGATTCAATTATTCTGATCTTGCCATAGCCATTTCTCACTTGACTTTTACATTCATTTTCCCAGTGTCCCATTTTGTGGCAATCATAACATCTAATGGCATTCTGACTAGAGGATAATGGGGTGTTTTGATTTATCCTATTTCTACACCAATTAGCCTTGTGACCAAATTTGTTACATAAATTGCACAGTAACCATTGAAAGGAAAATACCTTTGAGCATTTGGCTACCTAATTGATGATCTTCTGCTTCTTTGCTTCTGAATCTGTCTAATTTTGTACTCTCCCTGACTTGCATTGAATCTTTTGTCTTTTCCAAATTTTATGTCTTCTCTGTCATCATCATTTTTCTGTTCTTCTATTGACCTATCATATCTGGCAGCATTCACACTGAATTGATCTCTTTGAGGCTGCACATGTTTTAGATTAGCTTTCAAGTCCTCAACTTCTTCTTCAAGCTTTATGCAGACTTTAATTTTGTCTTTCAAACAATTCTCAATTTTTGTCTTTTCTTCATTGTTCTCTTTTAGAGTTTGTTGTAACTGCCTGATTTGCTTTCTTAAATCTTCTTTCAAATAGATATCTTCATCTGTATTTCTTGAGTTATCTCTGTCAATGCTGGAAATCAAGCACATATTTATTTGATTCACAGAAGCTTTATGATCTTCCACAACACTTTTTGTGGTTTGGGAACCTTCTTGTTCTTCAACTTGCAAACCCTTATTGGTTGAGACTGAATTTTCCTGGATGTTGTCAATGACTTTAACATTTGTACTTTCAACGATCCTTCCCAATCTATTGTTGTAACACTGGTAGGCTTTTGTCCAGGATGAGTATCCAAGAAAAATCCCTTCTTCATACTTGGCATTTTCCTTTTCCATTCTGATGAGGCATTTGCTCCCAAAAATTTTAAAATATTTTACAGTGGGTATTGATCCACACCACAGCTCAGTAGGGGTCTTTCCTTCTTTAATTGTTATCTGAAATCTGTTTAGAGTATAGACAGTGGTTTGAATTGCCTCCTTCCAAAATATATCTGGTAGATTTGCTTCTTCCATTATTAATTTTGCATTCTCCTGAATAGTTCTACTTGCTTCTTCTATTATCTTATTTTTTGCAGAGAGTTGTTTTTATATCCCATGGGTTTCATAAAATATATTGAAATCATTGGAAATAATTTCTTATTTGCCAATTCTTAGGCCTTTGATGTTCATGCTTAGCTTATTTTCAAGGGTTTCTATTAAAATTTTGAGTGCCTCCAGAATCTCTAATTTATCTTTTAAAAAACTGACCCAAGTCATTCTAGAAAAGTCATCAATAAAAAACATAAAGTACCTTTGACCATGGAGGCTAGGTATTTTTGTAGGACCACAAAAGTTTGTATGAATCAATTCCAATCGTTCAGTGGAGAATCTTTCTTTATCTTTCCATGTTTTTCTTGACAATCTTTGACATTTCCTATAGATGATGTTGCTTGTATAATCAATCTCTAGTAGGTCCTTCACAATCTAAACTGAGTTTGTTAAATCAACAAGATTTGTATAGCAAAGCCTTCTATGCCAAACCCAACTTTCATTGCTCTGAGATGTGTATCCAAGAAAGTCACTTTTTCTGAGATGATAGAGGTTATTTTCAGTTCTTTTTGCAATTGCTATTGTAGCTCTGGATTTTTCTTTGATTTCAAGAGAGTCATTCTCAAATACAAACTTGAATCCCTTCCTGCATAACTGTCTGACACTTAAGAGATTTTGTTTCAAACCTTTTACATAAAGAACATCTTCAAAAATTGGTCTGTTGCCAAAATTTGTTGATCCTATTCCGTAGACCTCAGCAGTGCAGTCATCTCTGAACCTGACTAGCCCTTCATTGTATACTTCTAGATTGACAAACTTACTCCTGTCACCAGTCATATGGTTTGAGCAGCTACTATCAATAACCCAACAGTCTTCGTCACTAGTACAAGTTTGAGAACATCTTTGATGGTTGTCATTTTGTTCTTTGTGAATTGCTTCCTTGGACAATTTGCTCTTGATATCTCTTGACGAGCTTTTAGGTGTATCTGAAAGTATTTTCTTTCCTTTTGTCTCCATTAGGATCTCCCTCAAGTTGTTAGACTCTTTCTAAAAAGGACTTGGCTCTGATACCAATTGTTGATATGCGCCAAACAATTGAGAGGGGGGGTGAATTAGTTGTCACAAAAGCTTAAACACTTGCTATAATTTAAACATTCATCATTTATCCACAATTATTATGATTTAACAATGAGTGCATGAAATCAGAAACTTAACCACATATACAACATCAAACACAAGAGACACTAGATTTACGTGGAAAACCCCAAGGTGGGGAAAAACCACGGAGAGGATTAACTCTTAATATATATTGCAATCTTGAACTAATGATGTTCAGGCTTGGTCACTCCATGAGCCTAAACATACTGGCTTACTGCCATGAAGAACAACTAGGTCTAGCAAGCTCACTACGTCAACCCTAAACCTAGCAAGATTACAATAAGGGTTGTTAAACCCTAAGGGATGTTAAACCCTATTGGTGACTTACTACCAAACTCACTACTACAATCAACACCTTTCTATATTTGCAACTAAAGTACAATAATTCCCCTGCTTTGCTCTTCCTCTGCTATGCTCTTCGTCTTCTTTCCTTTGCCTCTTCTCTGCTCTGCCTTTTTGACCTTTCTTAATATCTTTTCATTTCTGCTCAAGGACACCTTTTCCATGACTCAACTACAAGTATTTATACACTACATCAACCTTGGAATGATCATCAAGGTTGGCATCACATTCATAAACCATTGGAACAATCTCCAAGGTCGGTATTATAAACATTTGCAAAATAGGTCCTGACCTATTGAAACATCATGCAAAGGGAATGAAATGCAGATCATGCCATGCTTTAGCTGGGACTCAAACATGATCTTCCACACCACAACATGCTTCCACAATCTTCCAGAGATCTTCGCAATCACTGGGATTAACCAGGTCGACCAAAACTAGTTACACTTTACACTATCTGGGAACAATCTTCGAACATGATCTCAAATCCTTAACGTGGGACAATATCAAGATAGGAACATGATTAGGAGACATCCACAAGCATGTTATAATCATTAGGAGCAACTACACGAACCTTAACCACTTTATCCATAGGAATATTTTCACTAGAACACATGAACTTTACTGTCTTCAACTGTTATAAAAGAAAGATAGCGTACGGACCACCAAACCACGAACCATTGCAACTGTAGGCACTTATCATCATCCTAGACTTCCCTCTAGAACCACAGAGCCAAATACTTTATTGCGGAGGTATGCAGAGTAGAATACTTTCTTCCTTTCCCAACTGAACTTACAAAAAAAGTAGGTTTCACTCTGGTGAACACAACTCACTCAGATCTTCATGCGGATGGATCAAACCCAGAATGTAGCATCGTTAGACATACCTCTAATTTACTTCCAATCTACAGATCACGATCTTGAAGCAAAAATAAATACAAAGCAGTTTACCAGACCGTTCTTTAGCATACAACTATTTGTATTGCACTTCTCTATAACTCACTTGTTTCTTCCGTAGAGGCTAATTTTCTCAATATCCTCAACATACAATTATTCTAAACAAGTAATAGAAGAAGATGCAGTTGACACTATTGAAAACAAGGATATGTTGACATCAATGACAACACCGATTAGGCACATACTTGCAACATTTTGATGGGTAACAATACATACATGCATGCAACTGGTAAAAGGACTATTGATGTTGGTGAGTGTACATTCAACAATGTGTTGTGTGTACCTTCCTTGACAACCAATCTCCTTTCTATCTACCAGATTACTCATTGTGGTGTAGGCAAGATAGTTGAGTTCACTCCTGATTCAATGATCATATGAGACTTGGAGAGCAAAGATATCATTGTTGTTGGGATGGCTGATCATGCATCTCGCTTGTATACATTCTCCCATTTTGTTTCTTTTGATGATGTAGATCCATTGATTGATATTCACACTCATGCATCAAGTGTGAATCATGTTTCAGAGGATAATTTTTCTCACTTGAACCTTGGTGTTCTTTCACCCACTTTGGTTCATGAGACTAGTGCTGAGCTTCCATCACCTCAATCTCCTACTTCTTCAGAGATCAACATCGACATGGTTCATCTACTTCAATAGAGCAGGATCATTCTAGTCTTTCAGACAGCTTTGTGGGATACCTTTTTGGCAGGTATATCAAACTTGTTTTGCGAGTCTCATATTACAAATTTGGAGGATACACTTGAGGGGATATCTCTCCTCTTTGATGATGGTTACAACACAATTGTTATCCCATCTACTTCATCTTTGGAGGTTGTTCTTCATGCGTCTACATAGGGTTTTGGATTGGTCACACCAAATTGCGTAGTACCATTCTTTGATTCTGACATGTGGACACTTGAGCAGTTTTAAAAGACATCATACATCATGAGGCTTTTTCCCTCATACCTTGAGATGGAGTTTCTTCTACATCAGCGTTTGGATTGGTTTATTCCTAAGGGGAAGAATGTTGTTTGCAGGCTTTGGATTCTCTTCAGCATTCTTCTTCCGGTATTCACCATCGACACAGGAACTACTTCATTGTGGGGGGGATCTATAGTCTCACACTTGCTCTCCTATGGGGGGTAATTGATTGTACATATGTGTTGGATGCAGTCCTAGGGGGTCTTGAGTCCTCCTTCCATCACATCTTTCATTTCATTTGTTTTCTGCATTCTCACTTTTGGAGAGGAGTTTTTTCCCATGAGGTTTTCTCCTTTTCTCTATTTGAGATTTGTTGTACATGGCTACCTAACATGGCCTAGTAGTCGGGACCCATCATCATCCATCATTGCATCTTTCTTTAGTCAAGTACTCCCTAAGTTGCACTTAAGGGGGCATGTTGGTGTGAACAGGGTTATCACCTAACTGATTTACCCTTATGTAGATAATTCATATTATTTAACTATTTATTAGTTAAATAATATGCACACATCACACATAATTCACAAATGTTAAGTTGACTTAGTGAGTCTACTAGATGTTTCTAGTTGTGTCTAGTTGTTGATAGTTGTCATCTTATCCTATAGTTGTCACATGTCATAGGATAATGACACTTGTCACATGACTACAACATCCTACATTCCATCCTTGTCTTTATAAGAAAGGCATGTCATGTACATTATAACAATCATATAACAATATTTTGCATTCATTGATAGAATAGCATTATTCTCTCATTTGATCTCTCTTGTGCTTTCATGAAGTCCTAGATCCTGGGTGGCTCCAATCATAGCCAACTCTAACAGGGGATATGTCTCCTATCCCCGAGATGTGAGAGAAGCATCTTGCATCTCAAGAGACACCAAGTCCTGACTCCCCAACATTTCCCTTGCAAATCCTGTACCCCCAGGGTGATATAAGGGTTCCAAACGTTATTTTTTTCATTTTTTTTAAAACCTTTGTCCAAGTGAAACACAACATAGAAGGAAGCCATTTCACGTGACTAAGCACCCACGCGAAGTAGAAGGAAGGTATTCAGTGTGACATAACACCCATGCCACACGTCCAACAAGTAGGTCACAAGTTTTTTCTTCCATTTGTGATGTTTTTTAATTTGTTTAGGGCATTTTCATAGTGTTTAAGGCACACATTTTACTTTTAATAGTTTATTTAGTAATTCAAAGTGAGCTATGAGCATTTTTGAAGTGAGATGGAAGGGTTTGCATCATAAAGGTGTTTGATTGTTTATTCATTGTCATTCTTCATCATAACCTCTCAGCTCTCTTAGTGCAAGAGCAAGTTTAGAGCAAGTTTTAGAAGGTTTAGAAATTAGATACCATTGTTTGTCATATCTTCAGCAGGTTATCATCATTTGGCTACCATTATTAGGATTTGAATAGTTTATTTTTTATCTTTTGGCTGTCATTATCAGGATTTCAGATACTGGCAATGCCAATACTATATATTTAAAAAAAAAGTAAAATAGAAACTCTGAAATTTTATTAGTATTACCATTTTACTATCATGACTAATTTTAATGCCTAACTAGTTTTTTTTAATCCCATGACTAATTGATTTTTTTAATGTCGTGACTAATTTTTTTGACTGTAATAATTTTTTTTACTGTTTTAATTTTAAATTTTAATGTTTGACTTTGTCTTTCTCATTTTGTTGCAGACTGAGATATGTCAGGTGGGGGAAAACAAGGCATGCACCCACTGTGGAAGTACAACGATCGCATTCTAGGGCCGAAGGGCTCGAGTGGAACAACCACCATCACATGTAAGCTTTGTGATATTAATCCATATCAAAGTACTTACACAAGGGTGAGGGATCATTTCCTTCACATACCTGGAAAAGGTGTTGATCCTTGTAAAAATGAGGTAGAATGATATGACACAATTAGGGATCAAGAAAGGGTTGATAGGAAAGTGTCTCATTTGAGCTCTCATGCTTCAACAATAGGGGCAACTGCTGCAACTCAAAATAACAATAGAGAGTTAGAGGTGGATGTGTCTTCTAGAGATGTTCATGTGACAACAAAAGATGTAGTAGGAGGATATTCTCACAAGAAATCACACATTGGTAGCTCAAACCCCATTGAAAGATTATTTGATGTGTAAGGTCGAAAAGCAGTTGATGGAGTGATTTCACGCTTTTTTATGTAAATGGAATACTGTTTAATGTTGCTCACTCACCTTTCTACACCAAGATGATCCAAGCCATCAACAATAGACCACCTGGATATAAACCACTTGGGTATGAAAAGCTTCACACTACTCTAATTGATAAAGAAAAATTTTGATTAGAGCAACAAACTGCACCAATGGAAAGAGTGTGGTCTACAAAAGGATGCAGTATTGTGATGGATGGGTGGTCAAATGCTAGAAATCATCCACTACTTAATATCATGGTATCATACAACAAAGGGCCTTATTTTTTGAAGGCAATAGATTGTTCAAGGCAAGAAAAAAATGTAGAGTTCCTTCATAACCAGTTATGTGAGGGCATTAAGAAGGTGGAGGCATCACATGTAGTCCAAGTTGTCATAGATTATACCCCTGTTTGCAAGGCAGTAGGCATGCTGGTGTAAAAAAAGTATAGGCATATATATTGGACACCATGTTGTGTGCATTCGTTGAATAATGCACTCAAAGATATTGGCAAGTTCCAGTGGATCTCGAATCTCATTGAAAAGGGCAGAAACATATAGATGTTCATATGTAACCATCACCACACAAGCTATTTATCAAAAATTTGCAAAGGTGGAACTTCTCAAACCTATTGATACATGATTTGCTTCTTATTTTATTCTTCTTGAGCGTCTTTCTAAACTCAAAGGAGCTTTGTGTTCCACGATAGTGAGTGATGCATGGGCAGCTTGGAGACAATCTACATCAAATAATGCAATTGAGGTGAGAGGTATGGTCCGTTATGACCATTTTTGGGTTGAAGTTAGATTTGTTGTGGACTTTATTAAGTTCATATGTGAGGTGATCAAATTTGTAGATTCAGCCAAGCCATGTTTGGGAGAAATTTATGAAGAAATAGATTCCATGTGTAAAAGAATTAAGAAAATAACAGATGCAAGAGATCTTTCTCTATATCCCTTGCTAGAAGAAAAGATACATGGAAGATGGGACAAACTTAACACACCCCTTCATTGTGTTGCCTATGCCTTAAATCCTAAATGGTATCATATACAAGTGACCAATAAGAGGGCTCTATATGAGGATAGAGAGGTAATGAAGGGATTTTGGGCTGCAATAAAAAAGATTTATGTTTGAGGTGAGGATGCTTCAATTATGAGGACTCAATGGAATAGGTTTTTACGTGGGCATGGTGATTTCCCTTTCCTGGAAGCCATATATGATATGCATGCAAAGAAAGACCTATAGAGTGGTGGTAGAACAATGGAGGTGAAACCCCTGAATTGCAATCATTTGCAATAAGATTGCTCTCACAAGTAGCCAACTCTTCATCTAGTGAGTGGAATTAGAGCACTTATGATTTTATTCATTCACTGAATAGGAACCAATTAGTGTCAAAGAAAGTGGAGAACCTAGTGTACATTCATATCTCACTTCACCTTCTCTCTCATGTAGAACTTGGGTACGAGGAGGGTCCTTCAGCAAAATGGGACCAAAGTTTACCTGATGGAGAAGTTGCAGCCTTGGTTGATGAAATGGTTGAAGCAAATGCCCTCAATTATTTACCCCTAGTTCTACTACCATCAGAGAAACCTGAGCTTGAGAGTGATTTGTATTTGGAGATCATCACAACTAATGACCTAGAGATGGATGACATAGAAGTGTAGACAATAGATTTAAGATTTCTGATTTCTAATTTTTGTTTTCTATATTCGTATCAACCTACCAGGCTATCAACATTTTTGAATTTCAATATGTAATATCAATATGTAGTATGAACTCTTTGACATTTGTGTGTTTAAACTTCAAAGTTAATGTTAAACTTTATTAGTTCTCTTATTTTGAAATTTTAATGTCATGATATTTTCAATTTTAATGTTACCATATTAATATATTTTAAAAATTGTTAAATTATATTAAAAAAATGGCATCTCCAAGTACATCTATCTACTATTTTTCAAAAATAGATGTACCAGTATTGGTACTAGTCTCTCGTACGAGTACAAGTACCAGTCTCCATGCACCCTTGATTAATAGCCATTGTCGGACATGACTGAGGTGAAGTAATCTACGAGTGCTAAGCTATGTTATACAATGGCATATAACATAAATATAATCATAAGGTTAAGAATATTATTATTCTTAGTGAGTGAATATCGTCATGTGATGATCTGATGGATATAGTGTTGCTAGTGTCTTGGATATGACTCAGGAATTGTTCATGTTAAAAGCAAGTTTATAGCTATCATTGCAAGTCTTTCAAAGTTCCATATAGTTTTCATGTGGCCTTGTAGATGCATGTTGTGTTTCTAATCAAGAAGGATGTCGTAATTGTTAATAAATTTTGTTCACACTTAATTTAGTTAGACCTAGGTTCAGTTCTTTCAGGAAGAATAAAAGAAAACTTTGAAGTTATTACATTTAATGAACAGTTGAAGTCTTGACAAAGCAGAGACATATATTCAGTTGTCAGGATTACCCATCAGTCCAATCAAGATTGATGAATCATCATAACAAGTGAATTAGGATGTCAAGGAATTAATCATTCAAGAAATATAGTTGATCTAACATAGTTTTATCTTTCAGGAGTTATAAGACAAATTGATTATTCAGTTGATCATATTTGAAAGGAGAGAAAGATATTTATTTAAACTATCATTTCATGTCATATTTGGAGCATACATTCAGCATCCGTTACTCTATCCTACGCATTGATTGAAAAAGAAATATACATACATCAAGTGCATAAGATAAATTAGTTGATCATGTTTAGAGGAAGTGTTCAAAATGTGTCTCACATAAGCCGTGGGAGTAACTGAACTGAGCAATACAGACATATGCAAGCTATATATCTAAATGATAAAAGAAATAACGAAGAACACATGATAAAACTAAATATCCATCATTGCCTGAGAAAGGAGGTTGTTGAGCTAGTGGACAGTTGATCTTCAATCCTCATCTTCAGCTCCAGTTGTATCAGTTGTTCCTGCAAAAAATTGGGGAAAGTCCTATAAGAGTTCTGGATATTTAATGTTATCATATGCTTTATCATGCAGACATATCAACTTGTCACATCATGCATTTCATATGAAAGATCAAATCAGACATGTGCTATAAATCAAAATATCATGAAGAGGATCAATCAATACCATCAGGTATGTTTTTTATGATAACTTGTTTGTTCACTAACAGGTATAGGAAAAGTAATGTTGCTGATTTGAAGAAATTAAAGCAAGTGGAGAAAAATGTGGCTCCCACAAGGGTTGAGCCCAACATGCTCCCTTCTTATCCATTCAAGAAGGGCACCAGATTGCATAAACAGAGTAATCATGCATAGAAGCAGTCAACATAAGTAGTCAAGAGGTCATAATAGAAGGACAAAGGGGTAGTTGCTCCTATAAACTATGCCCCATCACAAGAGGAGTCTACTAGATCATTTTTAGAATGAATCAAATGTATCGATACAAAAGAAGGATGAAGTACAGATGCAGAGCTAACTGATCAAAGAAATGTCACATCAAGAGATGTCAAGTGCAAGTACAAAAGGTACAAAGACCCATAGAAGGTACTTTCATCTCTTAATTATGATTGAAGTGTGTATTGCTGTCTAAAATGTGCTTTATAGATAAACCAATCATGATAAAACAACATAAGGAACATTCTATCATAAGATATCACATGTAGCAGTCTTCATTCAAGATCAGATACATTTTACAAAAGAGGAAAATCAACTATGTAGAATCATGTAGTAGAACTGTTGTAAAGAAGTCAAATAAACCCAACTTTCATTGCTCTGAGATGTGTATCCAAGAAAGTCACTTTTTCTGAGATGATAGAGGTTATTTTCAATTCTTTTTGCAATTGCTATTGTAGCTCTGGATTTTTCTTTGATTTCAAGAGAGTCATTCTCAAATACAAACTTGAATCCCTTCCTGCATAACTATCCGACACTTAAGAGATTTTGTTTCAAACCTTTTACATAAAGAACATCTTCAAAAATTGGTCTGTTGCCAAAATTTGTTGATCCTATTCCGTAGACCTCAGCAGTGTAGTCATCTCTGAACCTGACTAGCCCTTCATTGTATACTTCTAGATTGACAAACTTACACCTGTCACCAGTCATTGGGTAGGATGATGTCTAGGTGGAACCTCAGCATAGATACTAAGCACTTGGGGTCAAGGAAGGACTCTCGATTCAAGTTGTGGTTCATCCACCACTTGTGGAATAGGGGGAACTATTGTCATAGCTGTAGAAGACCTAGGGGCCTCAAAGATAGTAGCCAGGATAGCACACACAAAGGAACTAACAGATAGTTGAGCAATTGGCTTGCTTTGAATTTTTGATAAGAGAGAAACATAACATCATTGTGATGTCGAACAAGCTCAACTGGCTGTGGCTAGAAGTAATCAAGTGAAAAGTTTCCATGAAGGGACAAGGGATGGAACCCAACGTGATATACAGTATGCACTTGTCCCTAAAATGTAAATACAATACACTTATGGATTATGGAGGGGACCATCTTCATGGAAGCAGGCCATGGATGACCCAACTTCACATGAAATTGGTTCAAGGTTGGAATGATGTAAAAATACACACCTAGGACTTTTGGTCTAACATATACAGAGAGGGTCAAGGCACTGACAGTAGGACAGGTGGAACCGTCATGTGCTTTGACCGAGAATTCTAATTCCTCGTACTTATCTTGGTATAGTTCATGCATGTAGAGGAACTCCTCCATAATTACATTTGCTAGACATACAGGATTAATGGGTACTCCCCTTGTGGGTTTGTCATTAATCCTAGTGGTAATGTAAAGAGGATCATCAGGTGCATGAATAGAGGCATCAAGGTGGGTGAAGGAGATGGTTGGTTTGGGCTCAACTCGCTCTCGGCAAGGGCGAGCATCTTTCATGGAAACTAGGTTGTCTAGGTTTTTGTCTTGGTGGTCAAAATTTATAGAAGTAGGTATTGTTAGAACACACTAGTATATTGAGAGGGGGAGTCAATCAGTATATGCCACTTTTAAACCAATTCAACTTTATAAACAAAAATTTGTACTGCATTCAACAAATTATGAAGGAAACTATGCAATTCAAAACACAATCACACAACCATCAGAAACCATTGTTGCAAGTATGTGCTAATTGGTGTGGTCATTGATGTCAACATATCTATGTTGTCATTTGTGTCAACTATATCTTCTGGCATTGATGTTTGTCAATGGATTGAAGAACACTGTCTGAGTACTTTGCTCTGCATATTTCATGTGTTGAAGACTAGAGTATGAGCTTTGGATATGATTTAGATAAGTGTTTGAAGAAGCTAAATCTAGAATTTGGTGGTTTGGATCGCTATGCAGAAAATGTTATATTCACCAGTATGAAGACAGTGCCTAGCAATGTTTGCAGGGTGACAAGGAGAAAGTGTTTTGCTTTGCATTTCTCCATAGATTGGAGTTTTCTCATACAATTATAGACTTAATCTTATAAGGTCCTTAAGCATATTCATTCCAAAGGATAAGTAATTTGAAGTTCCGGAAAACAAGTTTCTAATTAGCAGAGTTTGACAGTGTCTAATTGAGAATAGTTTGCAATCCATCTTCAAGTGAAACAAGTTGAGATCTGCTGCAGTTGGATTTGCTGGTCTCCAAATGATTCTATAATGTTCATAGATCTCCCTTGAATGCATTGAAGGTGTGTGATTAATCTGCAAGTTGCAATGAAGATCTTGGAAGCGTGTGTTCAAGTGTTCTTGGTGATTGCACCTTTCTAGCCGACCTGGATGATTAACACTCTTTGCGGATGAATCTCTTGAATTGTAGAAGCGAGTGGTAGCATGTGAAGATGTAATTGAGTTCATGTTAAGGCATGAAATGTTCCTCCTTTATTCACTTAGTCTGCAAGATTGTTTAGGTCTAGTCCTAATTTGATGTATGTATGTATGCCAACCTTGGAGATTGTTCCAATGGTTGATGATTGTAATGCTGACCTTGATGTACATTCCAAGGTTGATGAATTGTATACATACATGTAATGAATTTGTGCTTAAGGTGTGTGTGTGTGTGTGTGAAGATGCGAAGGTAAGGTGTGAGTTGTAAAAGCAAAGTAGAGCAGAGGAGATATACTGCACTTCAATAGAACTAAACTCAGACATGGTGTAGATGCTACTATATCAGTTCAATTCTTGGTAGTGAGCCACATCCAGTAGTGATCCACCCCTGACAGTGAGCCACCCTCGACAATGAGCCATCCTTTTGGGCAGTGAGCCACCATTTGATATTTGGTATTGTTACTACATTTATATTGTGAGCTAACACTCATCGCAGTTTTTCCCTATTTAGGGTTTTCCCCGTAAAAATTCTAGTGTTCATGTGCATGTGATGTTGATGTGTTCAAGTCTTTGATTCTGCTATTCATGTTTATTGTTGATAATAGAATAAGGAAATAAGTTAAGTGATTGAGAAATTGATTGTGGTTTATAGAAGTTAAAATTTTGATACAACTAATTCACCCCCCTCTCAGTTGTCTTGTGCCATTCAACAATTGGTATCAGAGCAGGTTCCTTTGAAGAAAGCCTAACAGCTTAAGGAAGATTTGGGATGGCACACAAAAAGGACACACCTCAGTTTGATGGAATTGACTACAAATACTAGAAGGTATAAATGGAAAGTTATCTTATTTCCATAAGTTACAGTGTCTGGATGATAGTCAAAACGAAATATGAAATACTTGAAAATGGTCTAAAGACTAAAGAAGAAACCCAGGAGTTTGAATTGAATCACAAAGCTATTGAATGCTTTATCAAATGTTGAAATGGCTAAAGTGGCGGATCTTACAATTGCTCATGAAATTTGGGAGAAACTGAAGAATGTTTATGAAGGTGATGCATATGTCAAGAAAGCTAAGTTGTAGAATTTAAAGACCACATATGAAACCATGCGAATGTCTGAAGATGATAACATAAAAAAATTATATACAGAAGATTGATGAAGTTGTCAACAGCATCAAGGCCCTTGGTAAAAAGTTAGAAGATGAAGATGTTATTGATAAAATACTCAAAACTCTTCCAAAGTCCTATAGTCACAAGGTATCTTCCATTGAAGAATTGCTTGAGTCAGCTAAACTTACAAAAGGTCAATTACTTGGGAAACTAACTGCCTTTGAAATAAGGAAATTTGGTACTACTAATGGTCCTATGAAAATTGAGGTCCTACTTTCAAGGCCAAGGAAGAAAAGACTTCTAGATCAAAGAAGTATGATGTGGAATCAGATGAAGAAGATTTTGCAGAACTTGAGGCTAAGTTTGCAAGAAAAATAAAAAGAGGTAGCAAAGGAAAATTCAAAGGTAAGTTACCCTTCAAATGTTTCAATTGTGGAAAAATTGGTCACTATGCTTCAAGATGTCCTGACAAAGCCTTAAAATTCAATGAAAATAAAGGAAAGATGGTAAGAAAGAGTTACTATGTTAGAGATGACGATGGTGTAACTGATGATGATAGTTCTGATGATGGCAATAGTAGTGAATGTTTGTTTATTGCACTTAGAGAAGAACCTATTTTTGCTAACCTTGCTAGCTATGTGAAGGATAGAAGTCCAAGAGAGTTGTCTGCATTTCATGCTGAAAAGGAAGATGAATGGATCATTGACATTGGATGTTCAAATCATATGACTAGAGACAAAAGTAAGTTTGTCAAGTTTGAAAAGTATGATGGAGGACTAGTAAGATTTGGAGATGATGCAACTGGTAAGATTTGTGCAAAAGGATCAATTACTTTTGATGGCAAGCATAATACATACGATGTTCTTTATGTCAAGGGCTTGAAGCATAACCTTCTAAGTGTTGGACAAATGTGCAATAAAGGATATAATCTTGTGTTCAAGGACAAAGGATGTGAAATAAGAAAAAGATCCAGAACCATAATTGGTACTGGTAAGAAGATTCATGGTAATGTTTATCACTTGAAAGGCTCTGACAACTGTTGTTTGTTGGCTAAGACAAATGAAAGTTGGCTATGACATAGAAGAATGGGTCACATCAACTTTGATAATCTAGTGAAAATTATTACTGCTCAGATTGTAAGAGATCTACCAAAGATTGTGAAGCCTGCCAATGTTACATGTAAAGATTGTCAATTGGGGAAGATGACAAAGACCACCTTCAAAAGCAAAGAACAATTCTCTACCGATTTGTTGGAGTTGGTGCATATAGACCTTTGTGGTCCTACAAGAGTAAGAAGTTTACAAGCTGACAAGTATTTCATGCTTCTTATTGTTGATTATTCAAGAATCACTTGGGTTACTTTCCCTAGAGAAAAATCAGAAGCCCTAGACAAGTTCAAAACTTTCAAAGCTATAGTTGAAAATGAATTGGATCTAAAAATCAAGTGCTTAAGGTCTGATACAGGAGGTGAATTTACTTCAAATGAGTTCAATTCTTTCTATGAAGAACATGGAATAAAGAGACATTTGTCTACCCCTCAGACTCCTCAGCAAAATGGAGTGGTTGAAAGAAATAATAGAACTGTTCAAGAAGTTGTTAGAACAATGATCAAGGAAGCAAACCTACTGGAAGTGTACTGGAAAGAAGCAATACACATTATTGTCTATATTCAGAATAGAGTGCGGGTCAGAGCAAAAGAGACCAAGACACCTTATGAACAATGGTATGGTAAGACTCCTACAGTCAAATATTTCAAAGTGTTTGGAAGAAAATGCTATATCAAAAGAGATGAAGAATTAGGGAAGTTTGATGCTAGATGTGATGAAGGCATATTCCTAGGTTACTCAAGTAAGAGAAAATCTTACCGGTGCTATAATTAAAGATTGAAATAGATCATTGAAAGTGCAAATGTAAAGGTAGATGAAGATTTTCAATTGGATGGGCATGAATCAGATGAACCTGTTGTCACAAAGAAGGTAGAAAAAGACAAAGAAAAGGAATTTTAGACTGGAGTACAAGTTGCTCCTGAAGAAGAAGAAATTCAAGAAGATGCTCTTGAAAGAATTCCAAAGACTTCCAAGTATGTGCAAAGAGATCATTTTGATGATCAAATTATAGGTGCTAAAAAGAAAGGTGCATTGACAAGAAGGAGAGCTGCAGAAGAACAAGTAAATCTCTATTTACTTTCAAAGGTGGAACCTAAGATAGTAAATGAAGCTTGCAATTATGAACATTGGGTCAAGCCAATGGAAGAAGAATTAATATAGATTGAGAATAACAAGACTTGGGAACTTGTCCCTAGACCTGCAAACAAGAATGTGATTGGAACAAAGTGAGTTTTCTAGAACAAACTGAATGAGGTTGGAGAGGTTGTGAGAAACAAAGAAAGACTTGTGTGTAAAGGCTACTCACAAGTGGAAGGTATAGACTATGAGGAGGCTTTTTCTCCGGCGGCTAGATTGGAAGCAATCAGACTATTTTTGGCTTTTACTGCACATAAAGATTTCAAGGTGTATCAAATGGATGTGAAATCTACCTTTCTGAATGGTGAGTTAGAAGAAGAGGTATACATAGAGCAACTGGATGGATTCTAGTTATCAGACCAACTAGATATGGTGTGCAAGTTGAAGAAGGCTCTGTATGGATTGAAGCAAGCTTTCAGAGCTTGGTATCAAGACTGGATAAGTATCTACTGCAGCAGGGTTTCAGTAAAGGGTCTGCAGATAGCAATTTGTATATCAAGGCAAGAAAAGATCAAATCCTGATTGTTGAAGTCTATGTCGATGATATTATATTTGGTGGAAATGAAGGAATGTGTAAGAATTTTGCAGATGAGATGCAGAAGGAGTTTTAGATGTCCATGTGTGGTGAGATGAATTTCTTCCTTGGATTACAAATCAATCAAATAGACAAAGGTATCTTCATTTCTTAATCAAAGTATCTCAGAGAATTATTAAATAAGTTTGGAATGGAAGACTCTAAACTGGTGAGCACTCCTATGATTACTAGATGTAAGTTGAGCAAAAATGATGAATCTCCTAAGGTTGATCAGAGCAAGTACAAGTCAATGATTAAAGGACTACTTTATCTAACTGCCACCAGACCAGATATCATGTGCATGCAGTTTGTCTTGTGGCTAGATTTCAATCAGATCCCAGAGAATCATTTGTGGCAGTGAAAATGATTTTCAAGTACTTGAAAGGTACTCCAGATCATGGTCTATGGTATCCAAAGAATAATGACTTCTCCCTAAGTGCCTATACAAATGCAGATTGGGTCGGTTGTGTTGATGATAGAAAAAGCACAAGTGGAGGTGTATTATTCCTTGGAGATAGGGCAGTGTCCTAACATAGCAAGAAACAAGAATTAGTCTCCTTGTCTACTGTAGAGGCAGAATATATTGTTGCAGTAACATGCTACACTCAGGTTTTTAGATGAAACAAACCTTGAAGGATATCAAAGTTGAGTATGAGGAGCCAATCCCTATTCTTTGTGATAACACAAGTGCCATAAACATTTCAAAGAATCCAGTGATGCATTCAAAGACAAAACAAATTTTAATTATCACTTTTTGAGAGAGAAAGTTGCAGAGAATGTTGTGAAGCTTGAGTATGTGCCTATAAAGGATCAAGTTGTTGATATATTCACTAAGGCCCTTCCAAAGGACATATTTGAGTATCTTCACGAAAGGTTAGGGGTTATTGCCCCTCCATTGAACTAGGTGCATAAGAAGATGCATCAGTCTAGTGTGTCTCAAAGAATATTTTCTTTTGGACTCATTTAAGGGGTTACCCTTTAGGGCGAGCAGGTAGTGATCTAAGAAGATTGTTGCAGTCAGGGGGAGTAAAGAATGATTCCAATGTGATTAGAGAAGAAGTATGCAAGTATGTGCAGTGGAGAAGATGTGAATCCCTTTGCCATTGATGTCAAAGGGGGAGAGAAATCATGTGAAAAACTTAGGGGGAGTAAGAGTGTAGAAGTATGAAAACAAAGGGGGAGTTCTGAAGCAGAATTGTGTCTTGATGGCGGAACATGTTTTTCATAGCACATATTGCCATCAATGACAAAGGGGGAGATTGTTGCAAGTATGTGCTAATTGGTTTTGTCATTGATGTCAGCATATCTATGTTGTCATTTGTGTCAACTATATCTTCTGGCATTGTTGTTTGTTAATGGATTGAAGAACACTGTCTGAGTATTTTGCTCCGCATATTTCCTATGTTGAAGATAGGATTATGAGCTTTGGATATGATTTAGAGAAGTGTTTGAAGAAGATAAATCTAGAATTTGGTGGTCTGGATCACTATGCAGAAAAAGTTCTATTCACTAGTATGAAGACGGTGCCTGGCAAGGTTTGCAGGGTGACAGGGAGAAAGTGTTTTGCTCCACATTTCTCCACAGATTGGAGTTTTGTCTTGCAGTTTTGGACTTAAGATTATAAGGTCCTTAGTCATCTTCATTACAAAGGATAAGTGATTTAAGCTCCAGAAAACAAGTTTCTAAATAGCAGAGTTTGACAGTGTCTAATTGAGAACAATCTGTGATCCATCTTCAAGTGAAACAATTTGAGATCTGTTGCGATTGGATTTGCTGGTCTCTAAATGATTCTATGATGTTCATATATCTCCCCTAAATGCATTGAAGGTGTGTGATTAATCCGCAAGATGCAATGAAGATCTTGGAAGCATGTGTTCAAGTGTTCTTGGTGATTGCACCTTTCTAGCTGACCTGGATGATTAACACTCTTTGCAGATGAATCTCTTGAATTGTAGAAGTGTGTGGTAGTGTGTGAAGATGTAATTGAGCCTATGTTAAGGCATGAAGTGTACCTCCTTTATTCACTTAGTCCGCAAGATTGTTTAGGTCTAGTCCTAATTTGATTTATGTATGTATGCTAACCTTGGAGATTGTTCCAATGGTTGATGATTGCAATGCCGGCCTTGATGTACATTCCAAGGTTGATGAATTGTATAAATACATGTAATGAATTCATATTTAAGGTGTGTGTGCGAAGATGTGAAGGTAAGGTGTGAGTTGTAAAAGCATAGCAGAGTAGAGGATATATACTGCACTTCAATGGAACTAAACTTAGGCATGGTGTAGATGCTACTATATCAGTTCAATTCTTGGTAGTGAGCCACATCCAGTAGTGAGCCACCCCCGACAGTGACCCACCCTCGATAGTGAGCCATCCTTTTGGGTAGTGAGCCTTGGGTAGTGAGCCCATTGACAGTGAGCCACCATTTGATATTTGGTATTGTTACTACATTTATATTGTGAGCTAACACTCACCGTGGTTTTCCCCTATTTAGGGTTTTCCATGTAAAAATTTTGGTGTTCATGTGCATGTGATGTTGATGTGTTCAAGTCTTTGATTTTTCTATTCATGTTAATTAGTGATAATAGACTAAGGAAATAAGTTAAGTGATTGAGAAATTGATTGTGGTTTATAGAAGTTAAAATTTTGATACAACTGATTCACCCCCCCTCTCAGTTGTCTTGTGCCATTCAACAACCATAACACCAGATTTACGTGGAAAACCCTAGAAGGGAAAAACCATGGTGAGAAAACTTCTTGGATCTACTATCCAAATCTAGCCTCATAAATGAAAATAGATTTACAATAAATTTTATGGGCAACAACCCAAAGGAAGCTTCAACTCCCTGATACAAAGTTTTATGGGCTCCAACCCAAAGGAAGCTACAGCTCCGTAAAGTGCTACAACACTTACAAAATGAGGCTCTAACCTTAGTACCAAAAACTTGACTGATTCTGATGTTTCTATCACCTCTACAACATCAACTCCTTTACCTCTTTGTTATTGTAAAAACCTAATAAGCTACCACAATACTCTAAATTTCTACTTTAAACCAAAATCACCAATGAAACTAAGAAAAATACAGAATTTGACACAAACATGATTTATACCTTCAAACTCTAATTTCTCCTTCATGTCCCATTGTGTCCTGTCTTCTTGAGATCTTTATTTTTCTAGTTTTGATTATGCTCTCAGAATCGCACTTTTATGTTTCAAGATGACTCTAAGATGAATGGACTTGTGGTGGATTCTTATGCAAAGTGAATGATTCTACAATGCAAGACTATGATAATGATCTTGATGAAACTAAATGCAATGCTATTGATAATGATGAGATGAGGATAATGCTATGGAATCTAAGATACTATGAAGCTAAATGGTAATGCAACAATGGAGATTAATTAATGATGATGATATGCAAATGGGGGCCAAAGGCACACTTGGATATTTGATATGATTTCTGCAGCATGTAAGTATGATTGCTCTTGTGATACAAAATGAGGGTGAGGAACTTCCTTTTATAGGCAAAGGATGGCTTAGATCCAAGTGGCAAGAGATCCATGGTTGAGGAATTGGTCTTGTGATATGTAGGGTCAAGATTGAATTGATTGGATGAGGGGAGATATAGAAGGAGGATGTTCCTACTACATTGATAAGGTGGAGATATATTTGGGACAAGGAGCCACATGGAGAGATGTTCACAAAGACCATGAGAAAAAGATGGAAGGACATAAGAGAAATTTGTAAGAAGGAGTCTTTGTTTGTAGGGGTATTGGAAGGAATATAGGATTCATGATACAAGTATCTGTTGGCAAGAGACACTATATGGATTCATGAATGTTGTCATTGATGGAAACAAAGTTCACCCCGCACATCCGCAGGACATGGTATGTCTATACCGAAAGTCAGAGTGAAGAATGTTGTGGTCTGATAAACAAGAACAGAGCATGTGGCGAGGTCCGACAGTCAGATCCGGATCTCTTAGAGGAAGTATCTTGGTGAAGTGCAAATTTGGGGAAGTTAAGAGGACTACCTTGAGTGATAGATTCCAAGGATTTAGCCTCTGATGATAGATGAAGAAAAAGATATGAATACTTGAGTATCGGGTTCCTGATTGGCAGTGTGACAGAGGAAGAACTGACTGGCAGAACATCAAACATTATTCCGGATCTGTTACTGATGTTGGTAAAGGTTATGAAGGCATAAATTATGTTTGGCCGACATGATTAATGATTTCCACAAGTATATCCTTGATCCGCATTACTTGGTAAGCAAGGATTCAGCCGACAGATCAGAGTTTATGGAAAATATTGACTATTCCGGGTGCCGACTAGAAAGGTGATGAAATCACTTGTGCGGATATATATACAAGATGGATTTAGCTATGAGAAGTGTTGTGGTGTTTTGTGATGTGCAAAGAAAAGTAGTAGAGCTGAATAAAAGTAGAAAGGAAGATCCAATATGTGAAAGAAGAACAGCTCAAAAGAAGAGGAAAGATGAAGTGCAGCATATCAGTATACAGAGCTCTTTATCAATTCAAGTATTGTATCACACTCTTTATAAATTGTAGACAGTGTGTCTCTTGTAGGCAGTGTGCCTCTTGTGAGTAGTGTGCTCGGGCAGTGAGCCCTAATTGGCAAGTGCCATTTTGTAATCCTATTCTTCTAACAGAGAATACAATCTTGGGTGCGTGGTTTTTTCCCTTAACAGGGTTTCCATGTCAAAAATATTGTGTCATGTGTATTTCCATTTCATGATTAAGTTTGCTTGTTTGAATTGATGCTGCACTAATTATTAAGAAAGTTCAGAAAGCTGAAATAATTAAGATAATTGATTCACCCCCCCTCTCAGTTATCAACAATTGGTATCAGAGCTAAGTTCCTCCTAACAGAGTCTAACAGCTTGAGGAAGATCTAGGAATTCAAATGGATGCATATGGTTTAAGGGAGCAACTCAAGACTGCCCTTGATGATCTTGAACAGTCAAACTCTAAAGTCAATGAGTTAAAGGAAAGACTCAAACAGGCTGATGATTTCATGAGAGAACTAAAAGATAAATTAAGTCTCTCTATGAAAAAGAGAAAGGAGCTACTTCAGCAATTAGCAAGTCAAAGTGAAGCCAATGGTACAAATGAAGATCTGAAGGAGAAAACTAAGTTATGTGAAAAGTTATCAAAAGAAACCATTATGATAAGACATGAAATGGAATCAGGAGTTATAAAGTTTACCCAAGAGATTGAAGAGAAAAGAAAAACTGGAGATAATCTGAGATAATCTAAGACAATCTCTCAAGGAGAAATCAGAAGATTGCCACAAGATGGATAGAATTATCAGACATCTTGAATCTGATCTTGAAGATGCTAAAGATAATGAAGAAAAACTTGAGGATCAAATTGTCTCTCTCAAAAGGGATCTTCAAACAACAAATGAATATAAAGAGAAATTCAAGATAAGTTCTGCCCAACTTGAAGTTCTTCTTGAGAGCCAAAAGAGGGTAGATGACAAGTGTGGTTTGGGATATGAGAAAGGAGAAAGCTCCGGATCTGGTCAGAAGAATTTTGGATCAGAAAATCTAAGGAACAGGCTTAGAAGACCTCTGGTAAGGCAGCCTAATGCTCAAAGATATCCATCCTTCAATGGATACTGCCACAACTGCAATAACTTTGGTCATAAAGCTAATTAGTGCAGAAAGAGAATGAATCAGACTAATACATCCTTCTCCGGATAGTGCTTCAACTGCAAAAGGTATGGTCACAAATCTCATGAATGCAGAAATATGCAAATGAATAATTCATTCAATGGTAGATGCTTTGCATGCAATAGAATGGGTCATATGGCTAATCAATGCAGATCAAGAGAATATCAATCAAATATGCAAAGAAATGTTGTTTTCCAAATTTGCAATAGATCTGGTCATATAGCAAAATTCTGTAGAAGCAAGAATCAGGATAAAAGAGGTTCGGTATATTATAATCAAAATCAAGATAAGGGAAAACAAAAAGTAAATGCGGATGAAGTTCAAAGTGAGATGAACAATATTTGGGTGAAGAAAAGTACAGAGAATGTAGGGGATGGATCCGCACCAGACTCTGGTGCTGATATTCCTTCCAGAAATTAAAAAGTGAGCTCTGGCTCAGGGGGAGACACAAAGAAAACCTTGTTCCCCCAGCCAGTCAATTGGTGCCGGAACTAGCACAAGGAGAACTACGGATTAAAAGGGGTCATACAAGAAACATCTAAAAGGGGTATGGTAAAGATTTGAGAGATCTGCAAGAAGATTTGAAGAATCTAATCCTACCAGAATTGATCCGGTAAAACAATCTTCCAGTAAAAATAGATTCCTTACAAATTTGGTCTGGTATGATTCAAACTATGGTGTCTTGATCTGCAAATAGATCAAATGACTAATGAAAGGAAGATAGATTATCACTACTCTCCTAGAATAACTTCAAAATTTGTCTCAGTGATCCAGAAAGGTTTTGTCTCTGAATAAGACAAACAAGGCAAACCGGAATGAATTAGGTTGCGCATTTATTACCGAATGAAAATTAGGGCTTCTCAAAAATAAAAGAGTTCATTCACTCATCATTTGTACACTCACATGCGAAGAAGAGAGAAAAGAAGCTCTACAACAACTTCTCCCAAAGATCAAGATGATTCCTCATACAGCTCAATCCGGATTTCATCGTGTGCCCTAAACAACGTAAAAGGTATTCTTCGTTCTTGATTTCCTTCAGTAAGATTCTTTGATGATGGCTACTCCGAATATAGTAAAGATTTCTAATAGACCTCGCCCCAAATTTAAGAAACATCCATACAAATCCTTGGAGGTAGATCCCCTAGGAGCCTTCTCTAGTGTTCCGCATGGTGTTTTGCACACAGAAGATATTAGGGTTTACATACACATGAATATTGAAGAATTTGGGGAATCAAAGTTAGTGGATATCTATCACAAATAGCTAATAGATGATTCTTTTGAGATTAAACCTTAGTATAAAGCCATCCGGGATAAGCATTTTGCATAGTGCATTCATTTCCCCTATTTTGAAGAAGATGAATGGGTTCGGTATGTGTTGAGTAGAGTGCATGACAATTTCTTATGGTTAAAGAAACCATTTAAGATCACCAAAGATGCAATTAGGGCAATAACTGGTCTGCACTCATCTGGTGGAATTCCTATTCTCAAATCTGTCAAGAATCAGACAATAAGTGATGCAACCGGATCAAAATTTGACAAGAGAGCTATGACAATTGAAGACATCACTGAACCGGATGTCAAATTTGCATCCATGATAATTGGTTACAAGATTTATCACTCTAGTAGGGAAAATTTAGTACCGGGAACTACAGTTTACACAGCCTCTCAAATGCTAAAAGAAAATGCTGACTATGATCTGTGTGAACTTCTTCTAAGCCAACTTTTGGAAAATCTGCAAAAGATTAAGAAGGATAAGAAGAACTCCTTCAAGTATGGTGGCTTGATACTCTGCCTATTCTTTTCTTACATGAATGAGCTTCCTGGATCCAATGGCTGGGTATGGCAGAATGACAGACCGATTGCCATCCAAATCAGAGACTATTTGCATGGGCTTGGGGATGCTAAAGCAAGAAATACAACCTTGTGGGGATATTTCAAGAATTTTCAGAACATGATGCAAGAAAGAGAAAGGATTCCCTAATCTCTTGTTGAGAAATACAAAGACACAGTATGTTTTATGGTATAGACTGATCAGTGCCTAATGGAGGTAGTAGAACCAAGAATTGTATGGATCATGCCCATGGGGTATGAAGTTGATGAACAAATTGTGGAGCTGCATGTTCAACACATGCTAAGTCAGCCAAAGGATCCAAAGGCAGAAAGGTTTGGAACCTTTGAGGAGCTGAGTGTAAAGATTCATGTGGAACTCAGACAACCAGAGATCAAGAGGAAGGTAAGAAAAGAAGTTGAAGATGTTGCAAAAGGCTTTGGCATATCAAAGGAGGCACTTGATGCCAACAGGGAAAAGATGGAAAGGGCTGAGGAAGAGAAGAAAAAGGCAAAAAAGAAAAGTGAGGAAAATGTTCCGGTAAAATCCTCCACCTAGACCAGATCATCAAAGAGATCTGCACCTACCAAAAGCTCAAGACCATCAAAACCGGAAGCAAAATTATCCGGCAAAGGAGAGAAAAGAACAAAGATAAAAGCCACAAGGGCTTATGCCAGTCAAAGGGATGAAGAGGAGACTGAATCTGATGAAGAAATCAGGAAAGTGAAGAAATAGAAGAAAACATCCAGTGAACCCTCTACTGGACAAGAGGAAGAAGAAAAGACAGAGGAATATGTTGAAAAACCCACTCTTCATATTGATGACATAATCAAATCAGTTACAGTGGATGGAAATCTTTAGCCAATGATTGAGTTCTATGATGATTACGGTGAAGCAAATCAGAAGATATTGAAAGATGCCACAGTCAGGTACCTAAATATCTACAACAAAGCATTCATTGAAATTATATCTCTGATCCCCAAAAGCTTGGAGAAGGAACTAGAAATAAGAAAGAACAATGCCCAAGCCAAAGACCTAGAAATCCAGGAACAGATAGCAATTCAGCTATATCCTTCAATCGATCCCAAGACAATGAATTTGGTATTCAAAGATTGTAAGGATGAGTTCAGGAGCAAAGCAAGGATGAATGAACTTATGCTCGGAGAGATTGACAAAGTTGCAAAAGAGACAGAAGAGATCCTCCAGAATGCATTCAAAAGATTCAACATTCCAATTATAGAGGACTTGGGTACTGATCCCTCGACTACAAGTGTTGTAGAAGAATCTACTGAGAAAATGACATAAGAGGTGGGCCTTGAACAGACTAACATTTCTCCTCCGGATTTCCCTACAGTCTCCAGATCTAAAGAAGAAGGAAGAATATAGGAGAAAGAATCAGAGGTGAAGGAAAAAGAAGGTGACAATACCAAGGTTGCAGAAGGAGAGAAGACTTCAACAGAGAAGACCACAACTGCCAGTGATAAGAATGTAGAAAGAGAGAAAACTCCAAGAGACAGCTCTAAGAATGCAGAAGAAAAGAAAAATTTGTCTCGGGCAAGAGACACTGCAAAAACTGTCCAAGAACTCCTAAACAAAGAAACAATGGAGATTGATGAACCGGAGCTTCTACAAGGACCATTTAATTTTGATTCTCTTTCTCTGGTACAGACAATGAAGATAGCTTCATTTGCTAATGCAAAGGTTAAAGAAAAACTCCTGAAGTCTCACATGGAAGACTGTGAGTTAATAGAAGCTGCTTCCAGAGTGCTTGAAAAGATTATGCCATCATTTCAGAAGGATCCCACAGCCTCCACATCCGGTAATCTCAAAACTCTAGTCAATAGTGTTAGCACACATTTTGATTCCCTAGAGAAGTCAGCAGAAGATAAGGTCCGGAAGGAATTTCTTGCAAAAAGATTATCAGAGGTACAAGGGTTGATAATAAATGATAGGAAAAATATGAATATTGGGATAAATAGCTTAGAAAATGCTCTTAAAGATGGTGGAGAAATGTACAAATTTTGTTTATCATGGTCCAAAACAACAGTGGAGATTGAGAAGAAAATGAAAGAACAAGAGGATAAACTGATAAAACTTTCTCAAGATTTTGATCCACTTTCTACATCCATAATAAATCAAGAATGTCAAACGGTTGTAGTTTTGAACAAAATTAAGAAGCTTGAAAAAGAGAAGAAAAATAGAATCAGTAGGTTGAGTGAGCTCAGAGGGATAATTGTCCCTAAGTTAGAGGCCATGCATGAGGCCATAAAAGAAGCTCAAATCACAGCCCAGAGAAATGATCCAACAAATCTAAAAAGGGCAGATGCATTTGCATTTCTATTGAGCGGTCATATATCAATTTTGGACAGAATGAAGCAAAGTTGGGCTACAGAATTCATTCAATTGAAAACAACTTTTGCAGACATACTTCAGTATATGTAAGTATTCCATATGTATATACTTATGCGGACAAGATTTTAAAAATTTTGGTATGCGGACCCTACCTTTTGCCATTGATGTCAAAGGGGGAGTGAAGAGTAGTGAAAAATGAGGAATCCAACTAAGGGGGAGCTCCAGAAAATGTATATAAAAATAGAGCATCAGCCAAGGGGGAGCATAGTGCAAACACTTAGTCATTTTTCACTAAGTGTTGCCATCAATGCCAAAGGGGGAGATTGTTGGCAAGAGACACTATATGGATTCATGAATGTTGTCATTGATGGCAATAAAGTTCATACCACACATCCGCAGGACATGGTATGTCTATACCGAAAGTCAGAGTGAAGAATGTTGTGGTCCGGTAAACAAGAACAGAGCACGTGGCAAGGTCTGACAGTCAGGTCTGAATCTCTCAGAGAAAGTATCTTGGTGAAGTACAGATTTGGGGAAGTCAAGAGGACTACCTTGAGTGATAGATTCCAAGGATTTAGCCTCCGATGATAGATGAAGAAAAAGATATGAATACTTGAGTATCGGGTTCCTGATTGGCAGTGTGATAGAGGAAGAACTGACTGGCAGAACATCAGATATTATTCTGAATGTGTTACTGATGTTGGTAAAGGTTATGAAGGCATAAATTATGTTTGGCCGACATGATTAATGATTTCCACAAGTATATCCTTGATCCGCATTACTTGGTAAGCAAGGATTCAGCTGACAGATTAGAGTTTATGGAAAATATTGACTATTCTGGGTGCCGACTAGAAAGGTGATGAAATCACTTGTGCGGATATATATACAAGATGGATTTAGTTATGAGAAGTGTTGTGGTGTTTTGTGATATGTGAAGAAAAGCAGTAGAGCTGAATAAAAGCAGAAAGGAAGATCTAGTATGTGAAAGAAGAACAACTCAAAAGAAGAGGAAAGATGAAGTGCAGCAGATCAGTATACAGAGCCTAACCGGAACTGAACTCCAGCATATGTTGATGCTCTTTATCATTTCAAGTATTGTATCACACTCTTTATAAATTGTAGACAGTGTGTCTCTTGTAGGCAGTGTGCCTCTTGTGAGTAGTGTGCTCAGGCAGTGAGCCCTAATTGGCAAGTGTCATTTTGTAATCCTATTCTTCTAACAGAGAATACAATCTTGGGTTAATCACCTTGTGGTTTTTTCCCTTAACAGGGGTTCCATGTCAAAAATATTGTGTCATGTGTATTTCCATTTCATGATTAAGTTTGCTTGTTTGAATTGATGCTGCACTAATTATTAAGAAAGTTCAGAAAGCTGAAATAATTAAGATAATTGATTCACCCCCCCCCTCTCAGTTATCAACAATGTCTTATAGTCAACTTTGACCATGATGATGTGGAGAGACCAACTTCTACAAAGTAGGGATGGTTGAAAAGAAATAGGACATGTGTTTGAGGATAAATGCTTAATTAAATATTATTAATATTTAATTATGGTGCAACATGGAGGTGAGGTGTCAAATGATGTGTAAGGTGATGTGGATGAATAATGTGGATTTGGGAATATGACTTTATCTTAGAAGAATAATTAAATAATTAGAATTATTTAATTAGGGATGACTTTTGGAAGAATTAAGATGTTTAATTAAATAAATTAAGTTTATTTAATTATTGGAAGAATAGGATAAATGTGAATCAAATAAATAAATTAATATATTTATTTATTGATATAGGAATAAGAATAAAATAAATATAAAATATTTATTTAATTTATCTCAAGCCATTTTTAGGTGTATACATTTTGCCCCTCTTTGAGATAATGTGTTTTATCGCGTTGTTTCAAAGAATAAAAACTTTATGAGTATGATACATGCCCCAGTTTGCCCCTGGTACAGGTTTGGTGTTGGTAGTATGCCCCTCACAAGATCGATCAGGAAAAAATATTTTTGGAAGAAAGATGGACGATCTCACGATGAAGAAAAATAAATGGCAGGATCATCGTGTGAAAAATGCAGGTGATGGAAAAGGATTAAAATGAGTGAATAACAAAGCATGCGCATGTCAGCAATAGGCGAGGTTAAAACATTTCCAATTAGGGTTGATCAAGCTATAAATAAGGATGAGGGGACCCATTCTAAGTCATTTGCACACTTGGCATTAGAAGAGAGATTATAAAGAGCCCCAGAGCACAGCAGAGTAGAGTAGTCCGAGTGACGATGCAGATTCTGGTAGCTAGCCATAGGTTTGAGAGGATCTTTCGATTCGAGCGCCTAGAGGAGTATGGTCCCCCGATACATATGTATTTAATTTGACATCAAGTGCATTTATCAGGGTCATAAATTAGGTTAAAAGTAGGCAGTTTCATATGCGCAAGATAAATGTTTTTGCGCATATGTTTTAAATATGTGCATGAGTGTCGAAATCGTGCATATGCTCAAATCGCATATTTGATAATTATTTCTACGCATTATCCCAAAATTGCGCATATGATAAAAAGCCACGCATTTAAATCCTAGTAGTAAGTATTTGATAAAATTGTGCATATAAGATTTATTTTGGTGCATTTGATATAAAGTTGCACATGTACCTCCTAAAACTGCGCAAATGATAGTTTTACGCATATAATCATTTTTCCTACGCATATATGTTAAAGCTGTGCATTTGATTGAGATAGGTCAATTTACTTAGCTAATAGACTAATTAAGTCAGCATCATGATCTATGTTGGCCAATTGATAGGTGATCTTTGAGATTGAGAAAATCTCAAAAGAGATGATAGGAAAGATTTGATAGGATAGCTAAGTAACTGATTTGATAGATTTGATAAATTTAATAGATATACAGCTTAGTTTTTGTTGATTAACATGCTTGTGTTATTGTTTGCAGAAGGAGTTAGATGTCATGATGTCGCGAGAGCGATTTCCACCAACACAGCCATTACAGCCCTACCTGACAAAGATTGATCACTTTGTACTTGGATCGACTGGATTATGGTATGTCACCTTTATGCCTAAGATTCAGTTTAATCTAGGCATGTTGACCGCACTAGCAGAGAGATGGCATAATGAGCATTATACCTTTCACTTGCCTACTAGAGAGATGACCATGACCTTGGAGGATGTATACCAGATTCTATGGATTTTGATTTATGGTGAGTTGGTTACATGAGCCACATGCGGGAGATGGTTTAGAGGAGTTGTTGGTCTCTTACAATGATTTAACAACTGAGCTCTTAAAACTATAACTCAAAGATTGGACATCTAACCTGAGTAGCTGTCTTAATCACTATGGAGATGCATTTCACTTGTCAACCCAGGGACGTGAACTTGAAATGGGTCAGCACGATATGTGCACTAAGAACTTCCAAAGTAGCCATGTTCATTCTATAGCTAAGAAAGACATAATGTTGAAGATAAACTACTAGAAAGGAAATAACATGAATGCTAAACATCAATCAACAACTATTCTAGGATTAAGTACATGATAGAAAGTAAAAGTCTGGGCAAACAAATAGGAAACTACTCTGTCTGCTTTGGCTGCAGGAACAGACACAGAATAGAATTCTAGTGGCTGCAGGAACATTCAATGCCAGATTTAACTAAATGCTTAACAGAAAATGTAACTAAACTAGAGGGTAGAATTCTCACCAAGTGGGCCCCCTTGGATGAGTATTCCCTAAGACAAATGTAAACTCAGAAATACGGAATTACAACTTCATTTTATTCATTCGAAAAGATGAGTACAACTAAACATTATAACTGTATTACCAAAAATTAGATAATGCAAGTACATTTTTTGAATATTTAACAACCCCTCAAAAGGAGTATCAGAGTCTTATTTATAGAAGGAAAACTACAAAACTAACTATCTAGCAGGGTGGTCAACTCCAACATAATAGGACGCCACATTGTGGAAAACATAGAAAGTGGAAAGGAGGTTACACATGCAGGGGAATCTGGTCAAGCGAGTTGCTTTAACGCATATCTAGCATAACAATAACTCCTAAATTTGCTCAACAAGTATTTAAGATTAGTTACAAAGCGGTTGCCTTCCCTCCATTTGACATTTGAACGATCACCATGTTTGAATTTTATGGTAAGCGACCAACTAGCAGAATCTTCCTCACTTTATGGATGCTGATTATATCTGCATAATAGTATTAGTACACACAATAATTGCACATATGTAACTACCTTGGAGTAATATTCATTTACCATATGTAAAATTAACATAAATAGTTCAAATAGCATGTCTTTGCCATAAAAGGATATAAGAAATGACCTATTCTCAACAAGTTATAGCTTTGGGGTAATGACATAAAAAGATAAGGATTAAAGTACCAAAGTCCAAGATAACTACAGCAAATGGACAATAAGTTTAACAAAATTGAGTCATAAACTAGACTCATCACTCTCCCCAACCTAAGACTTTGTTGGTCCTCCAGTAGAGGAAGGGTTGTTCTTTTGCTTGGTTAATGCTCTGAAGTTAGCAACTGTCAATTGTCCAATATCAGTCTCTCTGGTGCATGAGGTAGGATCCCAATAGAACCCTTGCTGCCTATCCAACCTGCTCCATCTTTGCCGCTCTTCAGCAATATCATATTGGTAAAATCTATAATTTGGCACTGGCCACAATAGGATAGGTCGTTGAAAGATTAAGGGAAGCCAAAATTTGTTGAACAATAAAAAAAAATTCACAGCCCATACACAACCAAGAATGCAGCGGAAACAACAAACATAGGCATGCAACAAGAACAAAAACCACTACACATGATTTACCCTGGAAAACCCCAAACCGGGAAAAAACTAGCGATAAAGATCTTCATATTAACCCTCAGCCCCAACCGGACTGAGCCTGGAGGCTTCAACCAGCGACCCTTACAATGGAGTCATGAAGCCATTAAATAGGCTTCCATACATGAAAAACCATGGGCTCAAAACCATGAGCTCCAAAACCATGGACCAATACAACTAGCACAAAACCATGTGCTCAAGACCACTTATGGTTAGTCCACTAACTCTAACCCAAGAGCTAGTTTAACCCAACAGAATTGTCCCTTTGTCCTCCCAATCTGTATATATCTATCCACTATTTTACATGCTGCAACATAATTCTGTAGAGAGTGAGGCTCTGTTTGTTTTAGCTCATCAGATAAACTATTCCACCTTTGTGTCAAATGTCCTTTCACAGATTCTCCAATAGTGTGTGCCATCTTCTCATATTCTCTCTAAGCTGCTTCTCTTTCAAGTAGGATTCTGTTACCATAACTTGGCCTATAAAGCATTCTATGCCAATCATTGAAAATGCTTCCTAGATTTCCAGATTCAACTCTAATAGGCAATGGAGTGCTGAATTCTAATTGCTTATAAGCCCTAAACTGTTGTCCCCAACTAATCTCATTTTGCATCTAGGACATAAATGCCCTCAACTGAACATCCCCAACATACAACAAGGGGTTCCACTCATGGTCTTGGGACACAACAAAATTATGTAAATAAAATTCACACAACAAATTCTTTATTTCTGGAGGAGCAATCCCATAAGCATTGAAAAATTCAAGAGGAGATTCAATGGAAGGGTTCAAACCAGAAACAATCCTTGCTAACTTAAAAGAGAGGTATCTTTCCTTTAAATGCAGAGCATAGACTCTCGGGGGAGTCCTGCATTCTAATACCTAAGGCCCCAAAGCTGCCATACTATCCACTCTCTCTTTTAAAGTTGCAATTTCTGCATTCTTGTCTTTAATCTCTTCATCCTTCTTTTGAATTTCATCCTTCAATCTATGTTTTTCCTTCTTCCATTCCTTTTCTCTCCTCTGTATTTCATTCCACAGATTCATGGCTACCATGTGCATTAAAAAATTAGGAGGTCTATGTATGCCTACCAAAGGCTTTCCTGGCACAGATGGTTGATCTTCATGTAGCATAGGCTGCAGGGTTTTTGATTGTTCAACCAATTCTGGCTGCAGGGTGTCTTGCTGCAGGAACTCCTGTTTATCTTCATGTTCCTGTCTTTCAATATGCTCAGCAACGACGGCAAGGTCTGCCAGAGTTACATCTGTTGCTTCCTCAATTATGTCTTTTTCTACATCATTCACATGCCCCATTGGGGCCTTTGTATCCTCAGTTGTCATTTCATCAACCCTAGGGCTTGTCTGCGTAGATGCACCAGAGGCAGGCTCAGCAGGTCTTGAGTTACTAGAAGGGCTCTCATGTTGCTCTTCGAATGCAGGAAGAACAGTGTCAGCTTTTTGTTTCCTAGAGCGCAGCACCTTCCTTTCTACGGTTTTCTTTTTGGTTTTGCCTTTCTTTATTTCTTCCCTTCTCCTCTGTGCCCTAGTTTGAATTAAATTGCTGAGAGGAATATCCTCATTGTCAGAATTTGAAGAATTTTCTTTGTCTGCATGCTCTGCTTCAGAAGACCTAATCTCAATAGCTTGTTTTGTTGCAGAAGGGTTTGCACTGGAAGTTGAAGTTCTTAGAGTAGCTTCAACAGAACACACCCTTCTCCTAGTTCTATGATGTTGCAGCACAACCACAGGTCGCAAAAGACTAGGTCTTATTTGATCAATATTCAGAAATTCCTCCCAAGTCATATCAGATACATCATGCAGAGACTTCTCAACAAGCAATTCGATTAAATAGTGGTGAGAGACAGAATTAGGCCTACCTTTTTGGGTTTCAGTGGCCATAATCGAGAGAAGGTGGTAAAGCACATTTGGCACGTTCATTCTTCTTCCATGTCTCATATGATTCAGCAATTTGAAATGCACAGAGTGAAGGTTCAACAGACGACCTTCACAAATAATGTATTTCACCACATGGACAGCTACCTGTTTCCACGGCTCAGGCAGAGAGGTTCTTTTGGGTCCCTGCTTGTCTATAGTCAATCGAGGATCACTAGGTTCTGTAAATTTGGCCCTAGCTGACCTGGCATCTCTAGCAACAGGGTATTTTTCGCCATCAACAGGCAAACCTGTAACTTCTGCAATTCTCTCCTCAGTGGCCAACACCTCCAATCCTCTTACCATGGCTTTACCATCAGACAATGTCTGAGCAAATTCTAATGCAACATGTATACGTCTAAAAATGACACAATTCAATCTAAATAAATATTCTAAATATTTATTCCCTTCTTCTATTAATTAAATAAATATTCTAAATTTATTTAATCAATTCACTATCCCATAATTAAATAAATTCTATTTATTTAATTAAAATTCTTCTAAAGTCCTTCACAATTAAATAATCATAAATTATTTAATTAAGCCTAATTCCTCTATCCTAAAGTTCTAAATTCAAAATTCCACATCACCTTTTCCACCTCACCTTGTCCACCTCATCAGGTTGCACATGTAATTAAATATATTTAATATTTAATTACCTTATTTTCCCTCACCCACATGGCCTATTTCTTCTCCAATCAGAGGTCAGTTAACCAATCAATCAAATCTGTTAACTAACCTGTCAGTTGAGTCAAATCCTCAATCAATCCAGTCAGTTCCACAATCCACTCTTCTAACTGATCAATCAATTCTGTTAACAGACCAGTCAATGGAGTTAACTCTCCAATCAGTCTTGTCACATCCCACCTTTCATGATGGAGCTGGGACACTTGTCACGTTTCTACTAGTTGCACATTCCTCAACCATCCTCAACCGTTGATCTTCATATCTCCTCTCAACCGTTGATTCCTATTCTTCCAAGTCTATAAATGAAGCTTCATTCTTCCATTCTAATCATCCAGGCTTTTGACATCGTTACTCTGCAGAAATATCACCAGCGCGCCTTTGGCACCCATTTGTCATCTACAAGCTTGAGATCACCATTGTTGCATTGGAGCTCGCCTTCATCGCATATCACACCATAGCCGTTCACCATCGACTTCCTCAAACAGCTTTAAAAGATTGCACTCTCTGAGGGCTCATCTCATCTGCGAAAGGACGATTCGTGATAGGCAAACAATAGAAGTTTCGAAACGGAAGAGGTTTGCTGTGTTTGTTCATTGCTTTGTTTACTTGAATCTTCTTTGTTTCTCTATTCTGTTGATGTTTGGGTCTTATTTAATTCATTTGATTGATTCGACATTTTACCCTCACATTTTTGGCGCCCACCGTGGGGCCGTTGCCCCTTTATTTCACCATTTTTGAGCTTTTTTGAAGGCAGGTTCCATACAGGTCCCGCAGAGTCACGCACAGATTAGTTCGGCGCATCTGTTCATTTTTACGGTGCTTTTGAAGACTGTTACGGCGCTTTTGAAAATCCTGCGCATCTGTGCATTCTTGCTGCGCTTTTACAGACTGTTACGGTGCTTTTGTTAAAACTGCGCATTTGTTAACTGTTACTGCGCTTTCATATAATATTGCTGCGCATCTGTTATAACTGCGCATCTGTTGACTGTTACGGCGCTTCTAAAGATTGTTGCTGCGCATACATTAAAACTACGCATTTATTTATTTTAACAGCGCATACGCTCAAAACTACGGCGCATTCGTTAATGCTGCGCTTCTGTTGATCACTTCTGCGCATCTGATCACTGAAGCTGCGCATTTGTAACTAGCTCAGGTTTTAGTACTTTTCTAGAGGATTTTGCTAATGCTAACCCTTTTGCAGGTGTTTGCTGGAGCGGTTTTGCAGGATAGGCTCAGGTTTAGTTACATGTAGTTGCATCTAACTAGCTCACATTTCATTTTCTGGGAAAAGAGCAAAATGGTTGTTCATTACAAATCTTCATCTAGTCTTAATTAGGGAGGAAGTAACTGGTTTATTTCATGCTTGCATTACAAACAACTTCCAAGTTATTGCTATCTAAGATTTAAAATTGAACTCATCATTGATCTTGCAGTTAAAATGAACCATTGCTATATCGTGAGACTTGAATTTCAAAGTTAACAATCTCGTGCAACGTGGACTTAAAATTAAACTCACAACTGCTTTTTGAAGTTAAAATGAACCATTGCTATATCGTGAGACCTGAATTTCAAAGTTAACAATCTCGTGCAACGTGGATTTAAAATTGAACTCACAACTGCTTTCTGGGATTTAAAATTGAACCACTGCAATATTGTTGAAATCACTTCAAAGTTCTGTTTGAGTAGCTTAGCCCATTTAGTTTTTATCTTTTAACTAGGGTGGATCAACCAGTGTTTTCTGTGCTTGCAAATGACAATAGGCTTATGCTCTCCCCTTTTCTGGGTGATCAGAGTGCCAGACTTGTCATTCTATTTGTTTAACCTTTAGGAGGGGCCTGCCCTTGGATGCATGCTTGTCCAAGTGGGAACGACCCTGAGTGGTAACAGGCTAAAGCCAAGCCCTACCAAGCCACTTAAAATAAATTGTGCTTGAGGTGAAAACCTCCTGCAACGAGTGCTGCTGTGTTACACCGACGGCCAACCTCCCCCAAAACCCTCTAAGGCGTAACCCTTTGAGGCTGGGAGACTCCATAACGGAGAGTAGTGCCGCCGCATGTGTAACCACTCGAACGGTTGCCCTCATTAAACACCTCTTGTTCTAGTGGCCAAAAACCCTTGTAATCCATTTTTCACCTAGGATCTTTGTGCTTGCTTTTGTTCAGTTTAGTCCAAAATAGAGTCGAAAAAACCAAAAAAATAAAAAAAATGAAAACCTATAAAATATTCTTTGTGCTTGCTGTGTTTTCTTGCTATTAATTCATAAAATCAGACCAAGAAGGCCTTTTTCCAGCCAAAAATACCCAAAACACCAAAAAAATCCAAAAATTTTGCTGAAAAACAGAGCTGCGCTTATACCCATTTGCACTATTTTTGAGGAAAAATTTTCCACCTTTCTGAGTACCCCTTTCAGTCTTGTGTTAGTTTCTGTGGAGATGAAAACTAAATTAAAAGAGCTTGCTCACGAACTCAAATACCTGAAATGGCAATTAACCCTAGACACCTCACCCCAAGGTCGTATAGCAATTGCTCAAGAACTCTGAGTCAGACAACAAGAAATGGCAATCTTGCAAGCTGAACGTGCCAGTACTAGCTATGCCTCGCCCCGAACTCATACATCTATTTCCCGTCTTAATGATGCTCATGACAAGGCAAGCACCACCTTAAGTTGGAAATCCTATACCACTCCATCTACTAGTCCTCCACCACTTTCTAAGACACATATTCCAAAACGTACCAGTTCTACACCAACACCACCATCGAGTTCCCCAAACTCTAAACTGACCACCAAGGAATCCTTGGATGATTTCTGGAAAAGAGTTTTTTCAAATTTATACAACCAGAGAAAATTTAGGGAGAAAGCAAAATCCCCTCATTCACCTATCCATACACCTACGAAGGATGTGATCCAAGGGCTACTAGCAGAGAATCAACCATGTCCCCAAATTTCGGTACTCGACCTTACAAAAGATGCTTCCAATAACATGTCAAATCCTACAACCCCTTCATGTGATCCTCAATTCCTTGAGCTTATCAAAGAGCCTTCTACCATGCGCCAAAGTCAAGGTCCATCAAACATCTATGTTGTCAACCAAGAAGCTATCCAAGAGCTATCCACTTCCATTCAAGCAACCCAAGAGGTATGTCAAGAGTCTAATCCTAAGCATGAGGAAACATCAATCCCTAGTCTAAGTCAAGATCAAATCACTTTCTTGCAACCTATCCATAACATGTATCTTTTCCATGATCAAGATGATATCCATAATAATGAACCTCTCCATGAGCCACTTGATCCTATCCATCTCCCACCACCTATACAAGAAAAGGAAATCCAATTCCAACCCATGCATAACCTTTATCTTTTCTATGATCAAGACACTATCTTTGAGGAAGAAGCTATCCATGAGCAACTTGATCCTATACATGAGATGGAAACCCAACTCCAACCCATCCATAACCTTTATTTGTTCTATGATCAAGATATTCCCTATGAAGAAGATGTCCTTGAGCAACTTGATCCCATACCCATTCATGAGCAAGAAGCCTCCATTTCTTTTATCCCTCTTCCATCTAATCCCATCCATGATCCAACAACTTTCGCTTCCTCTGATGAGACACTTGCCTCCCAAGTGCACACGAATGATCAACCCAATAACTTAGATCCTAAAGAGCATAATGATGATCAAGATTCTAACAATCCTTCACCATCCATTATTGACCAAGCTACAAATCCGTCGTCTTATATCCTTGGGCTTACTACCTTCATGCATGAATGTTCTTCCTTAGAACACCAACAACCATTATCCGCTATCTCATCTTCCTCATCCAATAAGGAACTCACTGCTAATGCACCTATACATAATCCCATGGTCCACCGCATACTCCAGAATATGAACTATCAAGGTAAAGGCTTAGGCCTTCATGAACAAGGTATTTTGGAACCTATCCATGTCAATGTTCCTCCACCTTCATACGGCCTTGGCTACATACCCCAAGGTGAGCAATCTCAAGATGTTGGTACTTCCTCCACTCCTCCTAAGTCTCCCACTTTCCATCGCAAACCCTATCGTATCCCCAAAACATATGTCGCCATTCCACCTCCATCATCCTACATTTGTCAAAAGCATGTGACCATACACCTTCCACCATCCAATCTACCTCCGCTACTTCCAACTCCTAATAGCCCTCTACGCATCCTACCACCACTTCTTCCAACACCTTATCCATCCATCTATGAATCCTCTAAATATCCCAATCATGGCCAACAAATGCACATATTGTCTAAACAAGGAGCTTTCACCAACCTCACTTCCACCATCCCACGGGGATTCCATGACAACTATGTGGATGCCTCTACCTATAAAATCACAAATCCTAAGAGTCCTCATGACCTAGGATATAAAAGCCAAGAATCAAAGAATTATCCATATCAAAAGCTGCATACACCCACACACCTCAATGCCAAATTGAAAAAAGTGTGGGTCCCCAAGCAACAAATGATTACTCCGAAAGCTACACAAAAGTTGCATACACCCAAACCCATACCTTCACAGGTACTATCTAAAAACAAAATGGTTTGGGTGCCTAAGCAAAAAGCCCTCAAGTTACATGAGGCATCCACCTCTCAAGAATTCCAACCATTCACTTTCTCCAATTCCATCCACAAGTATCAAATCCTTCCATCCCACATGACAAACAAAAATCAAAACAATGCAAAGTCTATGTGGGTCCCTAAAGGCCTATATCATTCATCCACCAAGAAAAACTCTCCACTGCTTCCTACACCACCTTCCCATCATCAGCTTCAATGTTTATCACAGTATGTGCAACCGTTGGTCATGGTTCCCTTCCATTCCACAACACTTCCATATAACTCCATCTCCCCTCCCCTCCACTACTATCCTACATATCTCCCTCATCCTATGGTCCATGCTTTTGCATAAAGCTTCCTTCCATCCTTGCATAAGTCCTTCTGTATTTTGCATCATCATCCACTATTGCACCTTCCATAATCCGCTATCTACATACTCATATCTCACTTTCCTGCACTCCCTTACCAACATCTATGAGCACACTTGACATAGTCCATGCGACAACATCCTTCTAGCAGGACTATCACCTTTCAAGGAACTAGATACTTGAGTCTCTCCCTTCTGCATTCGTCTTATCCTTTTCAAAAAAAAAAAAAAAAAAGAATGAAAAAAGTAAAGAAAAATCCCTTCATCCAATGGTGAAAATCTGGCAAACAGGCGCCTTGGATAAGTACCATGATGAAAACCGGGCAAACAGGTGTCATGTGTAAGTTGATCTTCTATGTCACCTACACTTGGGGAGCACTTTGTCTCATCGGCATATCACTTTTCTCCTACCAATTTCTTTTCATACCATTTCCTCTCCTATCCTCTATCCATTACATACCTATACTGTCCCATCCATCCATCCTAATCCTCCATTTCTCTATTTTTCTTGATCTTGATAAAGATTGGGGGCACAATGTTGACAAATGTTTTAGATATCTCTTGACATACCTTATCCCTCCAAAACCACACAAATCCTTCATTATCCTCTCATCCTCCTCCTTCGTCTTAAGCATTGTCATGAAAAATCCTATGTACTCTACCTACAATGGGGCATGTTTTTCTTATGCGACATAGTCCTTGGAGATCACATCCTTGTTCCTTCTATCCACTATTGCCCATCCTCATACCTACCCATTCCATTCTTTATCACCCGTACATCTACCTATCCGTGGTGTTTCCTTGTCATCGGTATCATCTGTTCCATATCATGTCTTGCCTAATCCATATCTGATCCATGTCTATTCCATTTCATGTCTTGTTTGATCCATATCTATTCCATATCATCTCATCTGATCCATATCTTAGGTCCATGGTCCAAGTCTGTGAACTACGTCGCCTCTGCGCCGTCACGTAGGCAAGGCCATTATTCTAATGTGCTCCCGAGGCTTCCATCTCTCCCAACGTCCCATTCGTCTCCTTTCTTGTCTTCATTCTTGTCATCTTTCTTCTAGTCCATCCATGGTCCATTAGGGTTTACCCCGAACTACGTTGCCTCTGCGTCGTCACGTAGGCAAGGCCATTTAGCAATGAGCCCCCGAGGCACTAGGTCCGTCCCTTAGGGTCAGTCTTCTCAATAAGGATTGTGCGACCTTCTCATCAAGTAAGCAAATGCAAGCAAACACCCGCACTTCAAGCAGAAATCTTGACTATGAGCATCGTAACCTATCCAATGCAAAGCAAATACCCAAGGTCTTCTAAATGATTTTATGCAAATTAAGGCAAGAAATAAGCACATATCAACGCAAATATGCTTTGTAAATTGGAACCTAGGGTTAAGTTACAGAGTCTTGATTTTTGCTATCATACCTTCCTATGCTACTCAAGGATGCCAAAAGCTAGAGATGCTATGATGGGGGCATGATTACTATCTTTGTTTGCTGTTTGTGGATTAAACTTTAGTAATGTGAAGCCTTGTCTAAGGACATGATCGGCAAAAGATCATCGAGGACATCAAAGGTATGACATGAACAGGGGCAATCCTTGTTTGTTGAAACGCAAGAAGTACTCAGGTCATCTAGATTCAATTTTGACTAGATGCTTGTATTAACTTGCTAAATCACAATCCATGTACGCGGTACTCAGGTCATCTCGGTTCAATTATACCTCGATGCTTGTATTCACTTACAACATTTCATAAAAGCACCACAAAAATATGCCCAATGATGAAATAAAGCAATCTAAAAGCAAAGCATCCATCCTATATCCATTTATACATCCATACCATACCCCATGCAATAAAGATCCAACAATGCAGAGTATCAATACAAATAAAAGCTTGTGAGTCCTTCTATCAAGTCTTCTATCAATCAGATTTCTATCTATCATCATATCTTTCATCCTTGTCCAGTCAGTCTGAGCAATGATCCAAATGCAAGGTCCATCCTTAATCCATACCAAGCAAGTCAAGTCAATCTTGCACAAATGATCCAATCACAATCAGTGGTCTTGATCCTTGTCTGGTCGTAAACCAACTCGATCAGTTAATCAATCAATTGTCTTATACAGGATGTTGCATTGTCGAAATCAGACCAACACACACGTCTTACACAACATGCTTCATTTCTTGAAACCAGACACTATCGTTCATGTTGCTCTAGGGATCCATCATTCCCCACCATGACAACACGCCTGTCGTGTTGGTCTAGGGATATATCGTTCCCCGCCATGACAACACTATCGTATATCATTATCAGTATATCATTGGTTTACTGCTTGACAGGGGCAATACCTTGTTTGTTCTTGAATCATTTGTGCATACTTGCTCGCTTGCTTGTGTGTGTTATCATGTTCTCTTGCATCGCATATCATTTGGCTCTTTCTTCACCCATTTTCTTCAAACTTAACCTTCTTTATCGTGAGATTGTCCGTCTCACGCCTTCTGCCTTCTTCTCGTCCAATCTCCCGAGGGGGCATCCTGTCGTTAAACTTGTACCAGGGGCAAACTGGGGCATGTATCATCATCAGACTATCAACTTCTTTGAAGCAATGCTGTAAACTGCATTGCATCAAAGAGGGGCAAAATGTATACGTCTAAAAATGACACAATTCAATCTAAATAAATATTCTAAATATTTATTCCCTTCTTCTATTAATTAAATAAATATTCTAAATTTATTTAATCAATTCACTATCCCATAATTAAATAAATTCTATTTATTTAATTAAAATTCTTCTAAAGTCCTTCACAATTAAATAATCATAAATTATTTAATTAAGCCTAATTCCTCTATCCTAAAGTTCTAAATTCAAAATTCCACATCACCTTTTCCACCTCACCTTGTCCACCTCATCAGGTTGCACATGTAATTAAATATATTTAATATTTAATTACCTTATTTTCCCTCACCCACATGGCCTATTTCTTCTCCAATCAGAGGTCAGTTAACCAATCAATCAAATCTATTAACTAACCTGTCAGTTGAGTCAAATCCTCAATCAATCCAGTCAGTTCCACAATCCACTCTTCTAACTGATCAATCAATTATGTTAACAGACCAGTCAATGGAGTTAACTCTCCAATCAGTCTTGTCACATCCCACCTTTCATGATGGAGCTAGGACACTTGTCACGTTTCTACTGGTTGCACATTCCTCAACCATCCTCAACCGTTGATCTTCATATCTCCTCTCAACCATTGATTCCTATTCTTCCAAGTCTATAAATGAAGCTTCATTCTTCCATTCTAATCATCCAGGCTTTTGACATCGTTACTCTGCAGAAATATCACCAGCGCGCCTTTGGCACCCATTTGTCATCTACAAGCTTGAGATCACCATTGTTGCATTGGAGCTCGCCTTCATCGCATATCACACCATAGCCGTTCACCATCGACTTCCTCAAACAGCTTTAAAAGATTGCACTCTCTGAGGGCTCATCTCATCTGTGAAAGGACAATTCGTGATAGGCAAACAACAGAAGTTTCGAAACGGAAGAGGTTTGCTGTGTTTGTGCATTGCTTTGTTTACTTGAATCTTCTTTGTTTCTCTATTCTGTTGATGTTTGGGTCTTATTTAATTCATTTGATTGATTCGACATTTTACCCTCACACAACATTTTCATCAAAACCATTTAACTTCAAGAAATAGTCCATCCATCCACAGTTTCTAAATTCGATCTGACTAAGTGCATCCTGCAATAATACATCATGAACTGTGGGTTCATTCCGAATTAATCCTCCTCCCATTGTCTTACCTGCCTGAAAATAATCACACTGCAAAGTTTTTTTTGCAACAAGTTTTTAAACTACTTCACCTTCCTGCAACCCTGTTAAATTTTCAATAAGTCTTGCTATCTATATTTTCCTTTTTGGCTTCTTTTCTTGGGAAGGCAAGACAAGGGTGGTACAGGCAGTAATGAATGATTGATGAAGGTTGTCATCTCACACTTGTGAGCCATCACCTCACTCAGAATTCAAATCATTCAAAAAAAACTTTACTGACATTTTGGCATCAAGCATATGGATGAACTGACATGTGGACAACATATTAACACTCCCTCCCCAACCTAAATTTAGGCATGTGTCCACACATGCGGAATTGATGTGTGACGGGACAAGGAAGGGAATAATGACATGCTATGAGAAATATCAATATTAATGTATAATAATTAAATGAATGAACCACAAGATAATTAAGAGAGAATTATTAAAGTGTGCGTACCTGGAGTTGTGGAAGATTGGTTGCAAAAATCATGGAGAAAGTAACGGGTAATGCTTAAGAATTTATTGAGCAATGAATGAAGGTGGAGTGGGCTGAACCGAGATGGTAATGAAGTGTAATCAATACACGTGATGGAAGAGAGAAGAATGGATATGGGTGGGTGGATGGGCGAAGAAATGAAAGAGTGGACTCCCACAAATGTGGAAGTCTTTATTATGATAAGTACTGCACCTTGGTTAGCCAGAAGGAGGGACACTAGGTCCACTACCTTTAGCTGCAGGAAGTTCCGGAGTTACACACTGAGTGAACTACTGAGGAATTCTTCTTTGGAGGCTAGCTTGTGATATAACTGGAGTTGATGACCATTGACTAATAGCTGAAATCTGACAGGCTCAATAGTAGTAAGTTGAACAGTACCATTGGAAAACACTTCAGCAACTTCATATGGTCCTAGCCACCTTGTCTGTAATTTTCTTGCATTATCCTGATACCTTGAGTCATAAAGCAAAGCCCAATCACCAGGTTGGAATTTCTTATCTTTGATGTATTTGTCATGCCACCTGATTCTCTAATTCTGCACCACTTATGTATGATGTAAAGCTGCTTTTCTCATCTCATCCAAAGCATTGAGCTGCATGATTCTTTCTTTTTGTGCCTTAGATAGATCCATCCCCAAGTCAAGTGCAGTCCGAAGCATTCTATGTTCAAATTCAATAGGCATCATGGTTGTTTTGCCATACAATAACTCAAAAGGAGTAAAACTAGTAGTTGTTTTCTAGGTTGTCCTATAGGTCTAGATAGCTTCTGGAAACCTATTTGCCCAATCTTTCCTATGGATAGCCACAGTTTTGGTCAAAATGGCTTCTATTTCTTTGTTAGTCACTTCAACTTGACCATTAGCCTGGAGGTGATAAGGGGTAGATTTCTTGTGCCTTATGTTATATTCCTGCACTAGTGTTGCAAATAGAGTTGAGGTGAATTGAGCTCCTTGATCAGTCACTAATTCTCTGGGAACTCCATACTGTATAAAGATTTATTCATAGAGAAATTTTGCAAACTTACTGTCTCTTGCATGGTTCATGGCTTTAACTTCTACCCAATTAGTTACATAGTCAATGCATACTAAGATATAGGATTTACCATTAGATGGAGGATCAATAGGTCCTACAAAATCTAATCCCCATTTATCAAATGGAGTAATCACAAGCTGAGGATAAAGGGGCATCTCATCAAACTTTGTTGGCCGTCCCATCCTTTAACAACTATCACATTTCTTGGTATATCTTGTTGCATCCTTATATAGTGTAGGCCAGTAATAACCTGCATTCAAAATCTTCATTGTTGTTCACTTTGCTGCAAAATGTCCTCCACAAGGTTCATTGTGACAGGCATGAAAAATGTCATATGTTTCATCTTCTCTCACACATCTCCTTATGACATTGTCTAGTCTAGTGTAGAACAAACATCCAGCAATCCATGAAAAAGGAAAAGATTTTTCAATGAGTACCCTTCTTTTCTTAGGAGAGAAGTGAGGAGGGACTCTTCCTGTGACTAGGTAATTGGTTGTGTCAGCATACCAAGGTGTTTGTACAGTGAGTGAAAACAAATGTTCATCAGGAAAAGAGTCATCAATGACTTGGTTATCTTCTGATGTAGTCATTCTTGAAAGAAAGTCTACAACCACATTGGCTTTTCCTAGTTTATCCACAATAGTGATGTCAAATTCCTACATTAACAACACCCATCTTGCTAATTGACCAGATATGAGAGGTTTGTTCATGAAATACCTAATGGCTACATGATCTATGTGCACAAAGATTTGATAACTGGTTATGTAGTGCCTAAATTTATTAAGTGCATAGATGACTGCTAACATTTCCTTCTCTGTCATTGTATAGTTGAATTCAGCACCCTGTAAGTTTTTGCTAACAAAATAAATAGCATGCTCAATGACTCCTTCTTTCTGGCCTAAAACTGCTCCTATGGCATAATCTGATGCATCAGTGTGAATATGGAAAGGAAGTTCCCAATTGGGGCCTTTAAGTACAGGAGCATGGGTTAAGGATACCTTTAAATCAGAAAATGCTTTGTCACAGTCTTCATTCCACTGAAATTCAGCATCCTTTGTAAGAAGAGTATATAATGGGGATGCCATTTTGCTGAAATCTTTGATGAAACATCTATAATACCCTGCATGACCCAAGAAACTCCTGACATCCTTTTGCTTTGCAAGAATGGGCAGATTCATGATGACTTCAATCTTTGCTGGGTCTACCTGTATTCCTTTTGGAGAAATGTAGTGGTCAAGTACTACACCTTCCTGCATCATCATGAAGCACTTTCTACTATTTAAGGATAGGCTGTGGTCTTCACATCTTTCCAACACCTTGCCTAAGTTTACTAATGCCATTTCAAAAGTAGCACCATAAGTAGTGAAATCATCCATATAGATTTCCATACAATCATGTGAGATATCAGAAAATATGCTAATGACTGCTCTTTGGAAAGTTGCAGGTGCATTGCATAAGCCAAATGGAAGCACTGAGTAGGCATATGTCCCCCAAGGATAGGTAAATGTTGTTTTCTCTTGATCTTCAGGTACAATCTGAATCTGATTGTAACCACTGAATCCATCCAAAAAGGAAAAGTATTGCTTTCCTGCAAGTGAGTCCAATACTTGGTCTATGAAAGGAAGGGGAAAATGATCATTTTTGGTGGTAGAATTTAATTCTCTATAATCAATACATACTCTCCATTTTCCTCCCTTCTTGGGCACAAGAACCAGAGGGGACACCCATTGGCTATCTAGGATAGGGTAGATAAATCATGCATCTAATAGATTTTGCAATTCCTCTTTGACAATTTCTCTTAGTCAAGGGTTGATTCTCCTTTGTGGTAGTCTTACTGGTGTACAATCTTCTTTTATGTAAATCCTATGGGTGCATAATGTAGGATCCAATCCTTTCATATCATGATAATCCCTTGCAAAAGCATTTTTATGTTTCTTTAACAAATTTGTCAAGGACAGCTGTTGTGCTTGAGTCAAGTTGCTATTAATATTGAGATATCTTTCTTCTGAAATTTCCACTTGAGTTGTGAAGTCAACCATAGTTATCTCATTAATGCTAGGTACCTTAATTTCTTGTGGAAGCAATGTATGTAACATACCTGATGCTGCAGAAAAAATTGGAATAAGTATCCTTGCTGGATCAGCAGAATGAGAGGATGATGCTTCCTCTACTTCACAAAGATTTTGAATTATATTAGACAACACCTCCTCCTCTTCTTGAAGCTGCAGGAAAGAACTTCTGCCTATCATCATAAGTTGCTCCACAGAATTAGCTTCCTCTGCCTCTTCACCAACATGAGGCCAAACAAGATTATCCATATCATGAGATGGTTGTGCAAGTGGGTAAAGAACAAGTGTTTTAGTGCTTCTCCCATCAGAGATGGTCATGTCTCCTAACCGACACCCAATATAAGCATTTGTTGTGGCTAACCACGGCCTTCCCAAAATGATGGGGTATCCTCCCAATGTAGCTTTAGGAGAAAGTATCATGAAATCAGCTAGATATTCCCATGAGTCCAGGGATACCACAAGATCCTCAGCTATCCCATCAGGTTTAACAGTAGAGCTATCAGCAAGCTGCAGGACATTAGGGGTTGGTCGCATAGTTGCAACATTCAGTTGCTACAGGATATCCTTTGTCATTACATTTATGGCTACTCCAAGATCAATCAGAGCATTTCTGATTTGGAATCCATTTATAACACTCCTACCATAGGACTTCTTGGATCATTATATTTGGGAACAGTTACTTTTCCAAGCATGATGTCAGCCAGCTGTCCCACCACATGAACCATAGTGGGGTCTTTCCTTTTTCTGCCTTGCTTCTTAAGGCATGCTTCTTTGATTGCTTTGCCATATATAGGAACATCTTTTATGGCTTGAAATAGAGGAATCTTGACACATACATGTTTCAACTATTCTAAAATGTCAAAGGTGGGTTCCTCTTCTACTACCTTTTGTTTCATAGTTTCTAACCTTTGTGGAAATGGTGGTTCTTGGGGAGTCTGTTTGACTGCCATTGGTTCAAGATTTTCAGGTACGTCTGATTGAATGGGGGTTTTACTAGGTTCCACTTCTTCCTCAGAAAGCTTAGTAATAACAGGTCTTGAAGGAGCTGCCAAGGTAGTTCTTGAACGCAGATGTATATCACTTACATTCACAGCATATGCAGGGAATTGATTTGGATCAGCAAAATATACAAGGTGTTGTTGTGGTCTATTATTTGGGTTAGTGAGGGTTGAGCTGGTATCTGAGTAGGTTTAGGTTTATTTGAATTAGAGCTAGCAGGTGGAGGCATTATAGTAGGTTGTTGGGGCTGAGGAGGTGACTGCATGTAATTAGTGGTCTAATTTGGCCATTGTTGTCCTCCTCTCCATTGAGATGTTTGCTGCCAATTTCCTGGAGGTGACTGCCAATTCCTCAGAGGCTGCTACCACTGGGGTGTAGGGTTTTGGTAATTTAGCCAAGCATTTTGAGGGTTGTTCCAAGGCTGAGGTGGATATCCTCCATAACTAGATGGAAATGGTTGTTGCCATTGGTTACCAGATGCATAAGTATTACAATGTTGTCCAGCATATGATAATGGATCTGGTGACATACCTTGTCTTGGAGCCCATGGCCTCCTCTGTACAACATAGAAGACTTGATCCTCTTCAACTTGTATTGGCTTGAACTCAGGTGGAATCTGCTTACTATCAATGTTAGCTACCAGCTTGCATCTGTTGTCCCTCTTCTTTTGTTTGCAATGAGGACAATATTCTGCCAATTGCCTCAGCCTCTTCATGCTTCTTCTTTGCTTGGAGTGTGTCCAACTGGGTGGCCATATTATTTATAATATCTTTCTTAAAATTAGATAGCAAGTGGCTTATCTCCATCCTTGAAATTCCATTGGTAGAGGTTTTGCCCGTAAGGGGATGGTAACCTCTTCCTTTCTTCATGGCTGCTCTAGAATAATTCTGGCACAACTTCTTAATATCATCCCAAGACACTTGGGTAATATCTCCTCCTCCCATTAAATCCAAGGCATCTGTGTAATGCTCACTTATTCCCCTAAGGAAGAGCAGTTTCTGAGAGTCCTCAGTGAGTGCATGATGGGGAGACTTTTGTAAACAAAACACGAACCTTGAGATGTAATCCTCCAAACTTTCATCTTCTTTCTGTTGCATTCTGAAAACATCATTTCCTCTATCCCCACTCCTATAGTAGTCTTTATATTTCTCAAGAAATTTATCTTTTATTTCTTCCCAGGTATTGACAACATCACTACCTAGACTCATAAACCATCTTATTGCAGCCTCTTTCATGGTAGTAGGAAACAACTTAAGTTTATGAGCATCAGTAGTGAAGTCATAGCTTCTATAGAGGATATCAAATTCAAACAAGAAGGTGTCTGGGTCCTCTGTTGCAAGTCCATAGAACTTGGGGAGAGCTGAAGCAGGTATGTTCTTGAGATTATCCACTTCATTTTGGAGAGCAATCGGAAATAGAAATGTTGGTTGATTAGGTACATTTTGGCTAGCCATGACTGCTCTACCTACTATCAAGGCAAATGGATTTTCAACTAGATTTGGGGTATCTTGTTCTTTAGAGGAGATTTCAGAACTATTCAAATCAAGGAATGCATCAAGGAAAGGATTCACTTCTACTTCTTCTGTTGGGTGAGTTAAATCGTTAGGAAGGAATCTCCCTAAAGCATCTCTTCTCCTACCTCTATGCATGCAATATACTTAGTATTAACCACTTCTCACACAAAAAAAATTTGATGGGTTGTAGATGGTTCCTTCCTAACTAAAAACACATTTTAAAGGAAAAACTGCAAGGAATAATACTAAAGATGACTCCAAAGATCTTCTTAGTTTGACACCATCCCCGGTAACAGCGCCAAAAATATTGGTCTCTTACAATGATTTAACAATTGAGCTCTTAAAATTGTAACTCAAAGATTGGACATCTAACCTGAGTAGCTGTCTTAATCACTATGGAGATGCATTTCACTTGTCAACCCAGGGACGTGAACTTGAAATGGGTCAGCATGATATGTGCACTAAGAACTTCCAAAGTAGCCATGTTCATTCTATAGCTAAGAAAGACATAATGCTGAAGATAAACTGCTAGCAAGGAAATAACAGGAATGTTGAACATCAATCAACAACTATTCTAGGATCAAGTGCATGACAGAAAGTAAAAGTCTGGGCAAACAAATAGGAAATTACTCTGTCTGCTTTGGCTATAGGAACAGACACAGAATAGAATTCTAGTGGTTGCAGGAACATTCAATGCCAAATTTAACTAAATGCTTAACATAAAATGTAACTAAACTAGAGGGCGGAATTCTCACCAAGTGGGCCCCCTTGGATGAGTATTCCCTAAGACAAATAAAAACTCAAAAATGTAGAATTACAACTTCATTTTATTCATTCAAAAAGATGAGTACAACTGAACATTATAACTGTATTACCAAAAATTGGATAACGCAAGTACAATTTCTAAATATTCAACAACAACCCCTCAGAAGGAGTATCAAAGTCTTATTTATATAAGGAAAACTACAAAATTAACTATCTAGCAGGGCGGTCAACTCCAACAGAATAGAAGGATGCCACATTATGGAAAACATAGAAAGTGGAAAGGAGGTTACGCATGCAGGGGAATTTGGTCAAGCAAGTTGCTTTAATGCAGATCTAGCATAACAATAACTCCTAAATTTGCTCAATAGGTATTTAAGATTAGTTACAAAGTGGTTTCCTTCCCTCCATTTGACATTTGAACGATCATCATGTTTGACTTTTATGGTAAGCGACCAACCAGCAAAATCTTCCTCACTTTATGGATGCCGATTATATCTGCATAACAGTATTTGTACACACAATAATTGCACATCTGTAACTACCTTGGAGTAATATTCATTAACCATAGGTAAAATTAACATAGATGGTTCAAATAGCATGTCTTTGCCATAAAAGGATATAAGAAATGACCTATGCTCAACAAGTTATAGCTTTGGGATAATGACATAAAAAGATCAGGATTAAAGTACCAAAGTCCAAGATAACTACAGCAAATGGACAATAAAGTTTAACAAAATTGAGTCATAAACTAGACTCATCAGGAGTGTCATCGAGTATTTGATGATGAGTATATAGTTGGGATGGAGATCAGTTGGACCGACATGGTTGATTATTATGAGCCCCTGTCATCTATCTTGGCAGGATTGATTGGAGGCGTGATCTGCCCAGATAGGAGATCACATGGATTAGCAGTTGGATGGGGGCATACCTTAGAGTGGATAGTGACAGAGGGGACACATTTTTCCTAGGGTGTCTATCTACTAGCACACTTATACCATGATCTACATTAGTTTGTTTATGATGGGACTGCGAGTCTGTCTGTTGGGGTCTCTTTATTACAGATATGGGTGTGGGGACACATAGTAGTGACATGACCTATAGGCATGGGGGTTAGAGGCGAGGGACATCCTTATGCTTATGCTTATCAGGGCATGATTCCCTAGCCCAAGCTGGGAAAGCTTGAGTACTGGTGACATGCATTGGATAATGTAGATGCATTAGAATGGTGACCTTATCTAGACTATGAGCCTTAGAAGGTTGATGGAGCAGAGCTACCTTTTTGTTTTCAGACATGATGGTTGATAGGGAGGACCCCTATATTATTGTTAGACACATTGTTTCTCGTGCATTCCGATAGTTCCGCAGGGTCCAGGGGATGCCCCAAGGTACTGTTGTATTTGTTCGAATGCACAAGGAGTGTCTGCAATGGGGTCCAATAACATCTTTTGAGTAGGCACGAGCTAATTTTTTACAGATTCCATATCAGGCCTGGGATATGAGGAGCGACATTGTGGATAATGCTATTGATAATCATGAGATGAGGATAATGCTATGGAATCTAATATACTATGAAGCCAAATGGTAATGCAACAATGGAGATTGATTAATGATAATGATATGCAAATGGGGGCCAAAGGCACGCTTGGATACTCGATATGATTTCTACAACATGTAAGTATGATTTCTCTTGTGATACAAAATGAGGGTGAGGAACTTCCTTTCATAGGCAAAGGATGGCTTAGATCCAAGTGGCAAGAGATCCGTGGTTGAGGAATTGGTCTTATGACATATAGGGTCAAGATTGAATTGGTTGGACGAGGGGAGATATAGGAGGATGTTCCTACTACATTGACAAGGTGGAGATATATGTTAGACAAGGAGCCACATGGTGAGATGCTCACAAAGGCTATGAGAAAAAGATAGAAGAACATGAGAGAAATATGTAAGGAGTCTTTGTTTGTTGGGGTATTGGAGGGAATATAGGATTCATGAGACGAGTGTCTTATAGTCAACTTTTGTTGGGATAAATTGCCATTAACTTGCAATCCTAACCAATTCCTGTGTCTCCAAAGTTCTTGGAATGTGTTCCCCAGCACATTAGGACTTTGAGAGATTAATTATTTATTAATTACATCACTTTGACTTTTGCAATTAAGTTCTAAATGGATAATTTCAAACTTGGGCACCCACTTTGAGTTGGGAGCCATGAAGACCTTGTTGACTTCTCCTAAGTCTAAAAATAGAGTTTGATAACTCCTAGTGAGTGGGAGTTAGACTTGGGCGTCCCCTTTTCATCGGAACTTATTTTTAGACTTGGAGTTGTGTTTTTTTATGTATATGAGTGGATAATGTTGAGACACCTTACATGGATAAATGTTGGAGTTAACTAAAGTGTTAGAGATGCGTGAATTAGATATTGCTTGCATGTGGTCAGAATAGCTTGCATGGACTTGTATGTTTTTGCATGTAGCTTGCATGTACTTGCATGTTGTTGCATGTTACTTGCATGTACTTCCATGTTGTTGCATGTTGATGCATGTTGCTCATATGGACTTGCATGTTATTGCATGTCACTTGCATGTGCTTGCATGTTGTTGCATGTCACTCCTATGGACTTGTATGACTTTGCATGTTGTTGCATCTCACTTGCATGTGCTTGCATGTTTTTGCATGTCACTTGCATGTGCTTCCATGTTGTTGCATGTCATTCCTATGGACTTGTATGACCTTGCATGTTCTTGCATGTCAGTTATATGACCTTGCATGTAGTTGCATGTCAGTTTTGTGAGTTTACTTGCAGAACACTCCAACTCTAGAAACTTGCAAAATGGTACATCTCAGTGATTCAGGAAATGGGTATCAGTTGCATGTTGTTGAAAATGCTTGCATGTCAGTTTTAAGATATTACTTGCAGGACACTCCAACTCCTGAAAGTTGCAGGATGGTACATCTTAGTGTTTCAGGTAATGGGTATCAGTTGCATGTTGGATCTGGTGTTTGCATGTCACTTGCATGTATAGAACAAGATATTTCAGAATAACCTTGGGAACATCAATATTGCATGTTGTTTGCATGAAATTGATGTGTATTGATCACTTCAGTCAACAAAAAATCATTGGGTAAATATGGACACCCAATTGGAAGAGTTTTTGTTATTGCTTTTATTTGGTGATATGTTTGATGTTGTCACAGCTATATTTAGCCATCTTGGGCACTCACATCATGAAGGGGCAGTTAACTCAAAGCTTGGACATTGTTTGAGTTCAATCTTCTCAATTTAGAGTGCCTAGTTTTTGCATGACATTTGGAAGCTATGTTATCATCTACAATTTATTGTATTTTGAGTTTCAAGCTTTTGAATTAAGAAGCTCTTGAATTAAATGAAGCTTCTTGAATTAATTGAAGACCCCATACATTTTCTAGAGAGTTGATTTGAGGAAAAAAAGATTTAGAAGAAAAAAGAAAAAAGTTTTTTGTAAAGACTTAAAGAAAAAAGCAAGAAGCTTTTTTGTGAAGTGCATCAAGGACTTAGAGAAATTTTAGTATTGAATGTAACATTTTCCAAAGAGATTTAATACAAGTAGAAAACATCTTTGAATGTGGATTTTTTTCCCAAAAGGGTTTTTCCACATAAATATTTTTTGTTTTTTTCTTCTAAGTCTTTTATCCTCAAATCAACTCTCTAGAAAATGTATGGGAGCAAGAAGTTTTTTTGTGAAGTGCATCAAGGACGTAGAGAAATTTCAGTATTGAATGTAATCTTTTCCAAAGAGATTGAATACAAGCAGGAAACATTTTTGAGTGTGGAGTTTTTTCCCGAAAGGGTTTCTCCACGTAAATACTTTGCAAGATTCTTCTCTTCTATTCTCTTCTCTTCTACATTGGATTGAAAGTGCAAATCACTTGTTCATTAATTGTTACAGATTAATCTTTATTTCAACTTTGCATACACAAAATTTTAAAGTTTATAGCAACAGTTCTACCTTCATTTTCAACAACTTTAACCATGATGATGTGGAGAGACCAACTTCTACAAAGTAGGGATGGTTGAGAAGAAATAGGATGTGTTTGAGGATAAATGCTTAATTAAATATTATTAATATTTAATTTATGGTGCAACATGGAGGTGAGGTGTCAAATGATGTGTAAGGTGATGTGGATGAATGATGTGGATTTGGGAATAAGACTTTGTCTTAGAAGAATAATTAAATTATTAGAATTATTTAATTAGGGATGACTTTTAGAAGAATTAAGATGTTTAATTAAATAAATTAATTTTATTTAATTTTTGGAGAATAGGATAAATGTGAATCAAATAAATAAATTAATATATTTATTTATTGATAGAGGAATAAGAATAAAATAAATATACAATATTTATTTAATTTATCTTGAGCTATTTTTAGGTGTATACAAAATCAACATTGGAATAGTAGTGATGCCTGAAAAAGGTTTTGAAGGCAAAGGTTGTGAAGCACTGAGGAGGCTAGTCAAAAAGTTAAATGGTAAAGGCTGAGATAAGAATAAACCCATATGAATGAATGGGTTTACACTGCACCTAGAAGATCTAGCATTCACATTACCAGGCTAAATTAGAGAAGTGGCCACATATGTAGGATTATCCATGTGGACACTTGGATTAGGCATAAACATAGAGAGTTGGTTGTGAGTTATATTAGAATGGGAGTCTTGAGTCTACTTGTGGGTAGTCGCTAATGTAGAAACATCACTGTCAACAATCAAGTCTAGGACATGCAACAAATTGAGGCCCTCAGTATGATAGCACAACATGGTCCACATGGCATATATAATAGGGCCATCATTATTATGCACATTATATTCATCATTAACATGTGATTGGAAGTCTTCTAGATGTTTATCAAGTTTATGGACCTAAGTGTCAACTCACACAGGGAGGGTAACTTTGTGGTCAAAGCCTCCTTCAATATCATGATACATGGTGGGAGGAGAATTAGGTAAAGTAGGAAGAATTGTAATATTTGGATCATATGAGAAGCTAGAGAAATTGAGGGTCATTTGCATAGGAGTAGTAGTTAGTTGAGAGTAAGCCATTTTAAAATTTTGATGGCTCTACAGAACAACACAATCAAAGAAGAGGGATTGGGTTGTGAAGCTCATAAAAGTGAAAATAATAAGCATCACAACACACAACATGAATTGATGAAAAAGTGTTTGTAAAGTAGGGGTTTACCTAGGGTTGGGTGTACCAAAAGGAAATGGTTTACCTAACTTCCCAAGTTAACCAAAATGTAAAATAGAAATGAAGTGTATGGGAAGTGTTGTTTTCTAGTTTTACTATCTAGATAAGATTAAATGAAAGGAATGTTTTTGTTATGTTTTGTAATTTAATTCTATTATTGTTAATAGAAAATTAAGCATAATCTTATCTAGACAATTTTTTCTCCTTTATTACTTAGACTATGTGAAAAGGGAAGAGAGTTGGGTTTATGGAAAATGCTTATTTATAGAGAATTAAAGTACAAAATTGACAAACTAATTTAGAATTGTAAATGACAAAAAGAAAGGAACCTAGCAATAAAGGATGAAGCTCGTTGTTTAAGATGCGACCATGATGTGTATATATCTGTGTGATGCGTTGTTCAAATCACACATTCATCTAGATTACATGTTGTCATCCCAAAATACTTTAGAATTCAATTGTACAACTTTTTGCATAACAAGAAGAAAAATACAAGCACAACGACAAACCAGGAGATCCCAAATGATATAGGAATGATGAAATGAAGCCAAAAAAATGAAATAACAAAATAACAAACAGAAAGGAAGAGTGTGATCAAACCTCTATGCATTCATATGTCTCTAAAATCTATAGCTTGAACAAGAAAGAAGGTTTGGGTTGCTTAGGAGCTTGCCAACAATGGTCAAGCCCCTATTTTGGTTTTTCAACCTCCATGAATAGTTAATGCTAAAGAGGAAATGGAATATGTGTGTGCTCCTAGCCTAGGTGTGTCTAGAACTAGAGAAACAAAATCTAAATGCTATGAATATTAAACTCCTAGGTCTACAAGAAGCAATAAACTAGTGTGTAGGAATGTCAAGTAGAAATGAAAAACCCAACAAGTACCAAGGGAACACAAATGGATTCACAAATGTTGTTAAAACAAAAATAAAGAGAAAAGATTGAACACCATAACCTCACACCATGAATGGAAATAAAACCTACAAGAATCACTAGATTGATGTCCCCAAAGATGGTAAGGATGCCAAGGAAATCATTTTGAATAGTAAGGTGCTTAAAAACCTTTAATATGGTGGTAGAAAATGTAGGTCACAATCACACGAGAGCTTGAAAATCCAAGAGCTTGCAAGAAAATTTGATATCTATTTCTAAAATGAGAGTGATTGATTAAATGGAAGCAAGAGGGAAGATGAAGAGGCAAGGAATTTGAATTGGACATTGGGATCCGGCCCAAGTCAGTTACCAATCCTAGTCATCAAGAGAAAGGTGGAAAAACTCATAGAAATGGATGTTGTATGAGTGAAATGTTAGTGGATTCTAACGCATTTTGCAGACATCCACATATCACACTAGCATCCAAACACAATAGGCTTTTGAATGCTTAACATATTAGAAAAACGTAAGATAAACACAGAAGTGGCATTGGTTTACATAGAAAATCTAAGGAGACATAAAAACACAAGGCACAAGCTAGGAATGAGGGTAGGAAAGGTTAAGGAACAAGCCACATGAGCCTAAAAACACACTAGGGGTTACAAACACTAAAGAAATCCAAAAACATAACATGAAAATGGCAAGGGTATGCAATTTCTAACATTAAAAAAATAAGTCATTAAGCACATAAAGCTTTGGCCATAGCATTATTCAAAGAGAATACATGTCATGTTCTAATTGGTAAAACAATGAAATAAATTTAATAAACATCATGCAACTTTGACCTACATTTAATTCCACATTGTCTAATCCCAATGGATTATTCCTTTCCATTTCATTTTGTCCCGTTGAATGAATGTACACAAGATTGTGCCAAATTGTTTTAGGCTAGCATGTCATTGTGCCATTGGTCAAACATCTACACATAGGTGCCCATATGGATCCATGTTATGAGGGGATGAATTAAAAGATGCCATGTGTCCATTATTAATACATTTGAGTCGATCATGCTTAATTCATTTAAGTGGCCAAGCTATAACATCTATGCATGACATGTTCCATGTTTATCTGTTCATGATAAAATGATAGAATGCATAGTGAAACCATTTTAATTTATTCATGATCCCATTTATGCTAAGAACATTTTTTTAAAGGCTACATAAAGTGATGTAATTTTCCCATGGTCAAATGACTAAACATTTGTCATGCAACTTCGTTTTTCTCAATCCATTGATTTGAGACCACTTGTTCTCCACCATTGATTGTGATTAATATTTAGTAAATGAATAATAATAATCCCACCACCCTCCCATTACATGATGGATTGTATTCTTATGAGCATGACATGTAGGCTTTAGACCCACCACCTATCCTATGTTGTGCAACCATTTTAATGAAAAGTGTCTACGAACCCCTTAGCAATTAAACTCAAAACAAAGATTAACTACTAACTTATGTATATATTTACACATTTACCCTTCAAGGATAATATTGTAGAAATCAAATATATAAAAAAATTAATAGCATTCCGACATGTAAACAACATTAGAAAAGAAAGAATGAGAGAAGAAGAATAGAAGCAACCACAAGAAGACAAGAGACACATATATACCTTGGGAATACCCTTTTGGGAGAAACTTGAACTCCAAATCACTACACAACTCAATGTATTTCCAAATGAACATGGTTGTAAATAAATAATACATTCATAGAGCTTCTCCATGCAATATTTCAATGAGATCAACACTCTTGTACCTCTGGTGGAAAACTAGTAACATAATCTTGCAAAATGCATTCCCTTACATCCCCTATCCCATGCCTACAATATAGAGACATAAGTAGGCCTATAAAACCACCAAAAAATAATACCATGGAACAAACAAGGTCCCAAAATACCATGGTGAGAATTCTCAAGACCCTCACATGTGTGGAGTCATCTTGAAATAGAAAATAACTCATACACAAGCATATTTGACTTCCACCACTCAAGTTGGAATATGTAACTCCCAAGCACTCCCCCATGAAGCATTAAGTACACATTACACCCACTAATAATAGAAGATGCTCTCACAAGTCAAAAATTAACCCCCTATTCAATGCCTCATTACAAGTAATATTTCTAAGTCCTCAAAGAATATAAAATAATTACATGTCCCCACCCTCACATGGGTGTCCCATTTTACCCACTCCATGATTATTGGAGATACATATATAATTAAATGCCTACAAAAAATTGGACCTTAGAATATGCAACGTGAATAGTACACCTAATCCAAACATTCTCCCACTTGATATTCACATTGTAAAAGCATAAGGGACTCTAATAGAATGAACTACCCACCAAGGGTATAACTGTGTTACACTAACTCCTTTGTGCTTGCGAGCTCAATAAAACATCTGCATGAAAGATGAGAAACCAAAGCCAAGATCACACTCTAATGTCATGCTTCAACCTAAACACATACATCGAAGTCCATCTCCTCTAGAACATGCATGAATATCTGCTAAATACTCAACAACAACTAGAATACTAACCACATCATATCACTAACATATCTAATTAACCATACCGCAAAATAGGGTGTACACGTCATAGGTAGACCTTTTTCTATCAACATATCCAACCCAATTCACAATCAAAATCCCTTGTATATTCAATATCTTGCATAAAGCCTACTCCATTGGTAACGAACACATAGACATGAAAAAAACACGAAAACCCTATGTACCAAAGTCCAATAACACATATACTTCCTTAGGACTCCCACTAAATAGGAAATGTCAAGTCTAAAACCAACCAAAGCATTCAAAAGTCCACAAAAAACACTCATATAGAGGACATGGATAAATCCTTTATCACATAGTTTTAAACAACGCACACCGATTTGCAAAAGTGCAAACTAAATTGCGACAAACCTATATCTCCTTATCACCTTAGCTCTTATAGGTTCTTCACATCACATATAAAATAGAAGTTAAAGAGCCCCAATCATCCATACTACTACTAAAAAAATAATGATGTATAATAACAATAAATGGTCAACTATAAACAAATCCCAACTCTAATATGAAATGAACCAAACCTCTGCGATAAATAACAAACCACAGAGAGAAATTCTACAAATCAAACCACATCCTTTCCCCAACACCAACATGTGCTTTATCTATCACAAGTAAGATCTCTTTCAAAATCCCTAAATAGAAAAACCATCAACATCTAACCATTCAACCTCGATGTCAAACATAGTAGCAACAAATGTAAGCTTGTCAAGACAAAGGAAATCAAATAAATAACCATTACCTTGACAGTGGAATATACCAAAAGATGCTAGTCATCTCCTATACTTGTCAAAACTAGTCCTCAAAACTAACTCCATAGCTCAAGACCCAAACATAAGGAGACAACAAAGAACATAACCATGCATCTACTTCTTAAACAAGTCCTTAGAATTGACATCCAAAAGTCAAATCTCAAGTACATGAGAAGACAAGGCACAAAGAAAGGATGCATCTAAAAAGTAGGTGGGAAAAACCTATCAGATCATTTTCCATTGAGTGAACCAAGAGTGGGGTATGAGATTATTCTACCATTGAAGAATGATCTCCTCAACAAGTCCATGTTGCACTCACGTCTAGCTCCAAGTGTACGATCCTTGGTTTTTCAGCTGAAACCAAGTCAAAAGATTTGTTTTTCCAATAAATTATCTCCAAAAGCTAAAGGTTAACCTTGCTAAAATTTGAGATAGATGCATAACCAATCATCTCATTCCAACTAAACTTCAATTGCAACTTTGTAATAACTAGAAGCTCACCAAAGAAAATGAGCACATCACTCATCTAGTAGATTGACACAAACCACTGCTAAATATCCCATTGCATGATTAATACAGAATCCAAGAACTTGCCATGACATCATGATTTACATCATAACCACAACTCAACCAAAATAGTTCCAAGAGCTCTCCATGGCAATAGGTTGTCCACATCCTATAAAAATGAAGATAACCATCCTTTAGTGATAGAATGAGGAACTATCAAAAATTCTCACTGCTCACATGAGACAAAATCCAAGAGCTCCTCATGACACCAACATCCATTGCAAAATATTGTCCATCATAGAATGACAAATCCATATCACTATCAAAGCTCCCACTAAAAGTGATCCTAAACTATGCATGACATTGTGATAAACATCTCTCAATAGAAGATCACCATGGCCCTCACATAATCAAATAACTCGATTACAACACCAGGATCTCCAAGAAAGAAAAATAAAACCATGATCTCCAACCAAGAAGATACCAATGACTATGTAACCACACAGAGCTCCCAATTAACCATGATTTGGAGCCTCCCTTGACACTATAGTCAACTACTACATGTCCCAAAGTACAACTATCTCAAGCACTACAATTGTTTCTCTGCCTCATTGCAACAAGCATACTAATTCACCATGATGATTGAAAAGGCTAACTAAATAGAATCTACAACTCTGTGGCATCCAATAACAAAACCATGTTGCTTTATAAAACACCTACAACACACCAAAGATCCACTCTTAAGATTTTTGTGCAACATATAAGTACAAATAATCCACAAAGACAACACACATGTGACATATCAAAAGTAATAGAAAAACATGACCAGTGATCCAAATGAAACCAAAGAGAAATATTGTTGTAGGAGCATCCAGGTCCTCAAACAATCTTGCATCAACCAAAAATAATTTAGGTTTCTGTTTAGTTTTGTTGTGTTTTTAGTTTTCTGTTGTGTTGGTTTCATGTTGTTTTGCTTCAGGAGACTTTTCAGGTGCTTTTTGATCAAATCAAGAACATCGTCTTGTAGAAGAGCTTAATGGGTATCATCAATTCAAGTTTGGTCCAATTTGGATAAAATTGGTGAAGTTAGAACATTTCGGACAAAATTCAGGTTCGTCGATTAGTCAATTCACCGATTGATTGATTCACTGATTGGTTGGTTCGTCGAGTAGCTGGTTCACCAATTGGTTGGTTCTTTGAGTGGTTGGTTGGCTGAGTGGTTGGTTTGTTGATTGGTTGGTTCATCGAATAGTTGGTTTGTCGATTGGTTGGTTCACGGATGGATTCACTCGCCGATGGTTCACTCGGCTATTGGCTCACTTAGTCGATGACTCACTCAATCAATGGCTCACTTCATCGATGGTTCACTCAGACGATGGCTCACTCAGACGATGGCTCACTTTGCTGATGGTTCACTCAGATGATGGCTTACTCGGCCGATGGATCACTTCGTCGATGGCTCACTTGGCCGATGGATTGTTTGGTCGATGGCTCATTCGGCCGATGGATTGCTTGGCCAATGGCTTAGTTCGCCGATCGTTTAGTTCGTCAATCGTCCACTTTATTTCCGATGACAAAGTTCATTGATTGCCAATACATAGTTGAATGCCATTTTCCAAAGGTTTAGAGGTGCCGATGAAAGTTCATAAAAGTGTTACACTGTCGATGGATTACAGATATGGATTTCCATTAAAAAATGGTTATTGTGATTATCAAACAGTATTCTCATTAATCCATTCTGGTAATTCAAAACATCAAGTGGTTGTTAAAACATCTGACCCTTCAATTTTGTAACTGACATTGGAGCAACTGTTTAACTTCCTTTTGGGAAGTATGAAATGGGATGATTACTCTTATTTGGCAGAGGAGGGGGAGAGGGAAATTTGGAGATAATTCATATATGGAAGACCCCTAGTTCGAGGGTCTTGAGAGTTGTATTATGTTTGTAGAATTGTACTTCTGAAACACTAAATTGCTACAAATAATAAAACATTGTTATTATGTGAATTATTTTGTTGTGTCTTTGGGTATGGCTGCTCATCCTGATTGTCTAATAAGACACTTGGGATTTGATATGCACCAAATATAAAACTCATAGATCTTGAACAATGCAACACATAGATTCAACATTGTTAGTGTTTTATTTCACACATTTCAATGTGAACATAAAACAAACAAATGCACAGTAAGACTACTCTTCAAATTAAAAGGGGAACTAAAACTAATCTAAAACTATACAAATTTTACAATGTTTTTAGAGGTGTTTCTCATTAATGATGGATAAAACATAAATAGTTCTTTTGGGGTTTGCAACATGCGAAAGGTAGAAACACACTTTCAACTACAAGGTAAGGATTTTGTGTTTTTTTACTTGAATCAAGACCTAAAACTATACACTTGCTCTCTCTACAGCTATCTTCATCTTGATGATGGATCACATAGTGTGATCCGAAACGTTGATGGTAACTAATTACACATAGTTAAATCTAGAAACACATGATTGAACAATATTATGGAGTGTGGAAATCTAATGTCTTTAATATACACTTGCACTATTCAACGAAATTTAGAGGTTGAACAAAGCAAGTACACATGGATTGGATTGGACATCGTGAATAGATAAAATGAGACATATAATCACAAATATTATGATTAAATCGCATATATGATTGTACAAAGACACGACTTATACCTTCAACTTCATTTGTGACACAAAGTTTACAAATTCATTGAGTTGACTTGACCTTAGCATTGAGAATGACACAATTTAATAGATTTTTAGAAGCGAGACAGACATAATAAAATCCATTAAATGAACAACAAGATCACAATTACATTGAACACCAAAACGTCTAGTAACTTCAGTAGAATGAAGGCATGAAAATTGTTATTTTATTGATGTCCCGTCACTAATACAACTAATTTCTCTAACTCTGATCTATTCTGAAAATAATGAATATTGAATCCTAAATAATCCAAAAATCTCCATCTCTATGTGCAAAAGCACTTATTTATACTATTTGTAAATATATACATGAAAATAAATAAAATAAAATAACTTGACTCCTATTCTAGTCAACTACTATTTACATGACATGCAAACTTTATTAGAAAATATCTGCTCCATTGAAACTGAAAATAGAAACATAAGTGCCAGCTCAACTCATGATTAAAATCATGCAAACACCATTTGAAGTGAAGATTGAATCCATTGCAAACTACAACTCTGTGCTCACATCTCTTACATGTTGATCGATAAAAAAACTAACTTGAGTTAACGCTAAAAATAGTGAGTGCCAGAAATAGCAAATTTTGAATGTGTTTTTCTTCTTTGATGACAGTCTACTTTTAGCTAGCCCACGCTAAAAATAGAATTTTGCAGGATAGGCGGTTTTGGCTGGTTCTGACACTGTTGTTTTGACTAAGTTTGGAGAACCTTTGAAACACTGAAATTTCACCACTTCAACCAATCTTGGTGGCTCAAATCTAATCAATACGAACCTTTTGACATTTTGAAACTTTGACAATTCCTGAATGTTGGCAATTCGCAGTGTGTTAACCTGTTCACCTTATTTTGTCTTTATCTGCTCTTAAAGTCATTGGATGATGTAGCTGCTGGTGATTGGACACTTTGAAGTTTTCAAATGAGTGTGTTTATGAAAGGTGTCGATCTTCATGATGGCTACCTTAACCTCTTTTGAATAGTGTGACCCTCTCTATTTAAATATCATCCACTTCAATGGTCAAACAATCAGTAGCAATATTACACCTCATTCACAATAAAAAGTGTTAAATATTTGTCCTGTTTTTATTGGCCAAAATTGACCTTTAACTGTTGAAATGGATGATATTTAAGAACAACCTGATTAATGTAGAAGACCAAACTTGGAAAGAAGTACTAGATTCTCTTATAAGGGTGTGATTTCTTTTTGGTCTAGCATTTTCCTCTGATGCTAGCCATTTTACTCTTCATATAGGTGAGTATGAAGACCCTTGCCGGTGCTTTGATTCTTGGAGGAATGCGTTTGGAGTCTTCATGTTTTGGCACTTCATTTCACAATTTTTAACACCTTATCCTTGCACAAGCATGTATGAGGCACGAAGGAAGCAACTTTATCTTTTTACAAACTTTGTTTGCTGATTGGGCACCCATCTCCTTTGTTTTGGTGCTTCCTTATTGTCTTTGAAAATGTCTGAAGTGCTTGGAAGACATATTGAGACCTTTTTCTCCTGCTATGGTCTCCATACAAGCGTGGCTCCTTTCTCCTTGGTAAAACCGCATGGATTTCCCTTTGGGTGTTTTACCCTCCCTTCATGGAGTTTGTATCTTCTAGATGCGCAAGGATTGCAGATTGCAGATTGGGTGCTCATCCTATCATTTGTTGGGCGCTAGATTTCCATGCTGTAGGCGCGTGGATTTTCCATGGAGGCACCTTCACATTAAAATTATTGATTTTGTTTCAATTTTTAATGTTTTTTTGCTCCTTTTAAAGGCGTGTATGCACTTGAATGAGGGTGCTTGTATTTTCTTTAGCATGTAAAGCGTGTGATATATATTTTTTATATTTTGTTTTTTAATATTTTTATTTTTTATTTTTAAAATAGTTATTATTTTTAATTTTTTGATTTTGAGACAACAATGACATAAAATCTCAATTTTAATAATAATAAAAATAATTAATAATAAATTATAATTATATATTAAAATCATCAAAATTTTATGAATTAACTTATGGACATGGATATAAACAAAGATGATAGTTTGACTTTTCAAGACATGAATGTTGATCGAAGATGATCTTTTCGACCTTTGACGATTACGACAAGACATATCCTAACATGACGACACAATGACATTTTAACAACTTGAACAAGTGATAGACATAACTTCGACAATTTGATTTTTCACATTTCGACAAGAACACTCACTTTGTGACTTTGGCAAACAACCAACTCTGAGATGATTCGATGTTTCAAACTCAAGACGACACGACAATAAGCATTTCGACATAAAAATAATGGCGCGACTAGTGACACACACACAAAATGGAAGAATCTTGTATCGCAATTTAAATTTCAGATTGCGTACAACAAACACTAGATTTGTAACATGCAAAACAAAGACAATTAGATATACCATGTAGATTTTCATGACTCAAACATCATATCAAATCTAAATCCAACTTGGTACAAATCTATAGTAGAGTAACCATATTTTAGGAACCCAACAAGAAACTACTACAAAAATATTAAATGAACAAACACATTCGAACACTTCTACACCAAGAAGACTACAACCAACCTCCTCAAACCATGCTCAAAGCATGCATGCAAATTTGCAATTGTCTCCATCTAGAAAACCCTAAACAATAGTCTCTTCACATATCTACAAACCATAGATTTTGATTAACATGTAAAACTTCTAAAACTATACATGCAAATTTGGCTTCAGTTAAACATTCAAAAACCCACAAATCTAAAACACCAAATCTATAACCCAAAATAATGGAATATCATAGAAATGCATAGTCATAAATTTTTAAATAAATAGCTACAAAACCCATAGACCCAAACAACATGAATTTGTAACATGCAAGTACAAGAACCCAAAAGGATTAGAGTTGTCTAAGAACTTTGTGCCAAAAGACTAATTTCACAACCATCATTAAGTACATGCATGTGAAGGACCTGGGTTGTCCATGAGCTTATCAGGTCACCAAAAGACCAACTCCACAACCTGCATGCAACCAAGTGTAGCTAAACATCTAATGCTTTCTCATGCCAAGGTCTAAAACCAATCACCTAATGTAAGCACTCCAAATAGTACTCAACACAACTAGTGCTTTCCCATGTCATTAGGGAGCCAAAAGCAAGCAACCAACATGAACACTTTTTCAATGCACATGACCATAGGATGAAGGAACACAACCACCGTGCTAGAGGGTATTCCAATACTCCCAAATAGGAGCTCCAAGTCACAACCATGCAACATGCAAACACATGGCCAACACCAAGATCTTCCACCTTGAGCATCTTATGCTTAACATTGGTTCAATTGAACCTCTCTGTCATTCTACAATTGCATGTCTTACTATTTCCTAAAAAATAAAAACAAATCCACTACAACCACTCAAACAAAGATCAATGATCAACCAATTTCTTTCTATAGATTCCCACAAGCTTGAGAGGCTTAAAAAACCAAAATACAGGAATACCCAAATCTCAAATACCATGGATCCATCACATGCAATTGTTAGAGGAAAGTGTGAACAATAGTATTAAACAACTAAACATCCAATAACTCAATGAAATTGATGCAAATAGGACAAACAAAGATATTACCTTCGTAGACCGATTTACCTCGTTGCTTCCATTGTTGCCTATCTCGTATCGATCTTGTGTATGATTTGAGCTCTCAGAAGTTGTACTTCCTTGTTGTTGAAGATGACAATAGGAGAATGGCTGTGATTGGAATGTGCAATGAAGACTAAACTACAATTCAATTCTAATGAAGATGGATGATGGATAATGGAGACATGGTTGGATGATTATGATGATAATGAGGTTATTCAAATGCAATGAGGATACTTTGCCAAAGGCACGCTGGTAGGATTCCTGCAGAGTAAGATTACGAAAGCTTGAGAGATGAAATGAGGGAATGAGGGTTCCTTTTATAGGATTGAGAGAGGCCAAATCCAAGTGTCAATAGATCCATGACTGGAGGAATTACCTATGAGGTGTACGGTTGAGGAAGCTTGAGAGAATGTGCGCAAATCAGAAGAGGACAAGTGTCCAAGCTCCTTTCATGAGTTATGGGAGTTAACAAATCTGATTGGAGAGTTAACTGGATAGATTGATCAGATGACTGTGTTGATTAGAGAGTTGGCTGAATTGATTGACCAGTGAACTCAATTGATTAATTAGTTAACTGATTTGATTAATGAGTTAACTAATTTGATAGGTGGATAAATAGGACATGTGGGTGAGGGAATGGTGCAGGAGCACCTTCTCTGTAGTGCAGGGCCATATTTTCTTTTATTGTTTCATAAGGCTCGTAAGCCATTTCATGTTGTAATAAGGGTCAATTTGGTCCCATTGATGTAATTGTGCAAGGCAAACATGTGGTTTTGCTTGTATGAAGGGTAAAACCAACGGCTAACTGATTTGAATATCAGTTTGCACGGTTGGAGGGAAATAACTGTTGTCTCTACATCTTTTCAAGAGGCAAGCTGTATGCAACACGGGGAAGAAGTGTGTGTGTTGCAACAGAGATTTTGATGAATGAATAAAGAGAGTTTCTGGGTGTGATATATGTTGGTTTTTCTGTGTGTTCTTTGCATTTGGTATCTATGTTAAGATCTTATACATTCATGCCCTAAATTAGATGTTATCTGGTAGTTCTTAGTGTTCCCGTAGTGTGTAGACGGTGTACTACTAACATTTCCACAGAGGCTGGTTTGTAACCTAGGGGTTAGGGTTTGATTCATAAATGGAGACCCTTTCCTCTATCCACTGAAGTCCTGTGTAGAATCGGTGTGATGGGGGAAAGATATTTAAGTTTGTTGTTTTCTACATCCTCACCCAGGAATCCAGAGAAGTCGATCAGATTCGACTAGACATCTCCATGTGGCTAGTCGGGAAATTGACGTGAAGCGAATGGTGTTGATTTGGGACCAGATTGATATAAGTGGTCGAGGGTTTGATACATGAGTCAGCCAAATTCCATTGTTCTGTCGAAGGGAACTCTATATCAGGTGTCGCAAAGCAATTTGGAGTCTATCGGCATAACACAGAGTATCAGAGTAGCTTTTTAAAGATCTTCCGATAGACAGTTTCCAACCGATGAGTGGGCATCGGTGACAAACGGACCTTGTCTGGCCGAAGGTGTATTCATTCTAATATACACCACGTTGTATAGTGTTGGAGACACATACAACCTTGTCTGACTGAAGACGGAGGATAGAAAGTTGATCGGTGTGAGTTGCGACTTCGGCGAACGAGAAGGAAGCTACGCCGATAGGAAGTGTCTCGCCAACGGTCCAAGCTCATCGGAGTGAGGTGAGCCATCAGAACAGTGGACCGAAGTCTAACCGACGTGGGAAGTCTGGCCGACGGAGGTAATTGACCGTAGAGGTTAAGTCGTGGCAGTAACGGTCATCGGGGAGAGGATAACGGTCAGTGTGCAAATTGAGAAGTAAACCGATAACCATTGTCTGACCGATGTGCATGAGGGTTTCGATGAATGTGGAGGAAGTGTGACTAACCGTTATGGTTAGGTCAATAGAAGCCAACGATCATCGGAGTGTCGGCGTAAGAAAAACGAACACTGCCGATAGAGGAAGTCTATCCAAAGAAGACGGAAGACATTGGTCGTCGGTAAGAGTAAGGTGATCGGCAAGAGAAAAAAAGTGAGATCCGATAGTGCGATGTTTGGCCGATAGTGGAGACATCGCCTAGACATAATTCTTGTTTGGCCGATCACAGTTATTTGATCTTTCCGCTGCACACTCTGCATTAGGGAAATTAGCTAATTAAATATTAGAATATTTAATTATGTGTGCCGCATGGTGAGGTGGAAGATGAGGTGGAAAAATGATGTGGAAAGGTGATGTGGATTTATGAAATTTAGGACTTTGGAACAAAGGAATTTGGGATTAATTAAATAATTTAGGACTATTTAATTATATGAGACTATAGAAGAATCAGGGATTTTAATTAAATAAATTGATTTTATTTAATTATTGGAGGAATGTGAATCATTTAAATAAATTAGGATATTTATTTAATTGATAGAGGAATGAGAATAAAATAAATATTAAATTATTTATTTAATTCGACTTAGCCATTTTTAGGTGTCTACATTTTGCCCCTCTTTGACGCAATGTGTTTTATCACGTTGTTTCAAAGAATTATTTTTTTTTGCGATTTGATACATGCCCCAGTTTGCCCCTGGCACAAGTTAAATGATGGTAGGATGCCTCCTCGGGAGATTGGTCGGGTTGGACGGGATGACGAACGATCTCACAATTAGGAAGAATGATAAAGGATGGCTAAGAAAAATGGAGGATGCAAGATAAGGGATGGATAAAAGGGTCAAATGACATGTTATGCAAGATAAAATGATAACACACACACGCAAGCAAGCAAGTATGCACAAATGATACAAGAACAAACAAGGTATTGCCCCTGTCAAGTTGTAAACCAATGACTAATTGATAATGATTGATGATAGTGTTTTTCATTGCGGGGAACGATATATCCCTAGATCAACACAAAGATGCGGGAAAGATATATCCCACTGATGATGATGATTGATTGATTTGGTTCACGACAAGATTAGGACCAAGACCACTGATTGTGATTGGATAATTTGACAAGATTGATTTACTTGATTGGTATGGATTAAGGATGGACTTGCATTTGGATCATTGCTTGGATTGATTAGATTGATTTGATGATCAGATGAATGATTGGATTGGTGATTGGTGATTCCCCGGTCACTCAAGAGTGAGGGTGACAAGGAAAGATAATGGTAAGTTAGCAAACAAGATGAATAATGATGATAACACCCCTTCGAGGGGACAACTGGTGCGCTCTCAAAACGAAAAGAGAGAAAAGGGTGAGTAGATTAAGAGATGTAGATAAAGAAAGGACTTGGATCTTAAGCCACTTGAAAAATGATATGTCCGAAATGCTTATAAATGAAATGAAATGTAATTTGGTATGTATGATAGTAGATTTTGTCATCTTCTTGTACAAGTTTTTGAAGTACTTTGTTTCATCATTGAGCTTTCAAAATGTTGTAAGAAAATACAAGCAGCTAGGTATAATTAAACCATGATGACCTGAGTATTACTTACATGGATTTTAATTTAGCAAGTTAATACAAGCATCTCAGTATAATTGAACCAAGATGACCTAAGTATTGCTTGTGTATCAACATACAAGGATTACACCTGTTTCATGTTTAGACCTCCAACGTCCTCGATGATCATTATTTTGATCATGTCTTTAGACAAGGCTTCACATTACTAAAGATAAACCCACAAACAACAAACAAATAAAATGATTATGCTCCCATCATAGCTCCTCGAATTTTTGACATCCTTGAGTAGCATAAAAAGACATAATAACAAAAATCATGATATAAGACTTTAAACAGCCATTAAAAATCTTCTTGCCATAGATATATTTTTCTTGCAATAACTGATAGAGTTCTTTCGATAGTTTAGGCAGGTAGGGATTTGTCAGGTGTATTTTGATGTCTCTTTGTCAAGATGATGTTTAAAGCTTGCTTGTTGTGCTGCTTGCCACCAAGTTATAAAACCATGATCCAGTTTGTTATCCTCTGAGTTGTAGCATTCAAAAATCCAGTCACTAACTAGGTTGAGGATTTGCCCCCAGTCAAGTAAAGGATCGACTTATTATGGATGAACTAACAATAGACATGAAACAAAAATGGGCCTTAAGGGACTGACCTAGTGCCTCGAGAGCTCATTGATAAATGGCCTTGCCTACATGATAGCTCAGAGGTGACGTAGTTCGGGGTGTGGACAATGTGGACCTAAGACCTTAGTGATGGGAAAATGGTGGAATTGGATGGACAAAAGGATGGGCGACAAGGGATGGAACGGATGGGAAGGGAGCCTTAGGGGCGCATCAATGATGGCCTTGCCTACGTGATAGCTCAGAGGCGACGTAGTTCGACAATGGTTCAATGGATTGGTTGAGGATGAACGACAAGATGGACGCAAGTTTGGATTGACAGCCTAGTGGGATAAGGCGATAAGGACGAGCGAACAACAAGCCATGGTAGGTATCCTGATATGATTGGATGTTTGCAGTAAGAAGGGATGGATGAGGAAAAAGGTCCAAAAAGATGGAGGAAGTTTATCACAAATAGCGCCTGTTTCCAGGTTTTCACCATTTGATTTTATTTGCATGATAGCTAAAGTACACATGACGTCTATTTGCCAGGTTTTCATGATGGTACCTATCCAAGGTGCTTGTTTACCAGGTTTTCACCAGAGGATGATTTTTTTGTTATCTTTCTATTTTTTTGATTTTTTTTTTTTTGTTTTTGAATTTTTGATTTTTTTTTTTTTGAATTGTTGACCCCCTTGCATTGGGGTTTTAGATGTAGAACTTGTGAAGATGCATGTTTTTGATGAGATCATCGAACAATTCACCTTTTGATGTAGCCAATTGATAAGCACCTAATCCATAGGTAGTAATGATGACATAAGGACCCAGCCAATTGGATTTGAACTTACCTTTCTTCTCTCTGTCTTGTTGATTTCTTGGATTTTCTCTTAGAACTAAGTCATCCACCTGGAAGACTCATGGTTTGACCCTGTGATCATAGATTCTTGACATTCTCTGCTGGTATGCCTTAAGATGGTTGAAGGCATCTTTTCTTCGTTCTTCTAGCAGCTCTAACTCCTGGAGTCTTGATACCCTGTATTCCTCATCACTTATGAGACCCTTTAATGACACCCTGAGGAAAGGTAACTCAACTTCTATAGGTAAGATGGCTTCAAACCCATAGACGAGGGCATATGGTGTCGCACCTGTGGGAGTGCGTATACTAGCTCTGTAGGCCCACAGAGCGGGGTTCAATTGCATATGTTAGTCATGACTAGCATCATCGATAGTCTTTTTGAGTATCTTTAGGATAGTTTTGTTCGACGCCTCAGCCTAGCCGTTACCTTGCAGGTAGTATGGAGTGGAGAATCGGTGCTGAATGTGGAATTTATCACAGAGTTCTTTCACATCCTGATTCTTGAAAGTTTTGTTCGACGCCTCAGCCTAGCCGTTACCTTGCAGGTAGTATGGAGTGGAGAATCGGTGCTGAATGTGGAATTTATCACAGAGTTCTTTCACATCCTGATTCTTGAAAGGTTGCCCATTATCCATGACAATGGATGATGGAATACCATATCTGTATATGATGTAGTTAAGGATGAAAGAAGAGATTTGTTTCCCTGTGACGTTGGTTAATGGAACGACCTCAATCCACTTTGTGAAATACTCAGTGGCTATGATAATGAATTTGTGGTTGTTGGAGGATGAAGGGTGAATCTTGCCTACTAGATCAAGTCCCCATTGGTAGAAGGGCCAGGGTGTCATTAAGGGTTGCAACTCTTGAGTGGGTGCGTGTATCAGATTACCAAGAATCAGGCATTTCTTTCACCCCTTCACAAAATGATAGGAGTCTTTTTCCATAGTTGGCCAATAGTATCCGAGACGCATGAGTTTCTTCACTAAGGTAGGACCACTAGAGTGTGTCCCACATATTACTTCATGTACCTCACTCAGAGCGGTCTAATATTCCTCACTATCTAAACACCTAAGGAGAGTACCATCTAAACCTCGTCGATACAGGGTGTCTACGATGATGGTATATTGGGATGCTTGGCGTATGAATGTTCGTTTCTGGTTGTTTGATAGGTCAGGTGGTAGGATATTCTCTTTCAGCTAGGTGTAAACTTTGCCATATAAGGGAGAATCAGACCCTACAGTGTGGTAAATGGTGCTAGTTTTTGAGATTTCATAAGCGAGATGGGAAACTGGCTCCACCAAGAACTCATAACGAGAATGATTTTTAGGCATGTCAAGGAGGGATGCAATAGTAGCCATTGTATCTGCTGCTTTGTTTTCCAATCTTCGTATCTGCTCGAAAGATATTACAACAAAATACTCTTTGAAATCATCCACCATATGCTTGTATGGTATCAACTTCTCATCCTTAGTTTGATAATCATCATTTACTTGATTAATGACGAGTTGTGAGTCTCCGTAAACATGAAGTTCCTTGACCTTTCAATTTACTGCCATCTTTATGTTGATAACCAGTGCTTCATATTCGGCGACATTGTTGGTACATGGAAACATAAGTTTGTATGACTTAGGGATTGTATTTCCATGTGGTGTTACCAACAAGATTCCTACTCCAGAGCCATGTTGAGTATATGAACCATCAAAGTAAAGCTTCCAGGCTGTGGTAGTGATGTTGAACATAGACTCATCTGGGAATTCGAAGCTTAATGGGTTGTTATCTGTCAAAGGTACATATGCTAGCTGATCTGCAATGACCTATCCCTTTATTGCTCTTCTATTTATATACTCAATATCAAATTCACTGAGTATCATGACCCATTTAGATATTCTACCTGTTAGGGTAGCTTTGCTGAGTAGGTATTTTTGTTATCACCCAGATTTGCACCCTTGCATACAGTTGTGAAACCTCTGCAATCTGGAGTAACATGGGAATGATCTCTAAGTGTGGGACTTTGCTAAATGAGATCAGACCTCTGGAGAAGGTCGGCTTCCTTGCCTGACTATCACCTAAAACTACTGAAATTCAAAGAAAAGGGAGAAGGAAAAGCTTTAAAATAAACATGAAACGAAAAAACTTGAAAACAAAGGGTGATGCACCAGACAGATTAAAAGAGACTTCCACAACACTGAGAAAATGCACAATATAATCAGACGCATCAAGTAAACATACACAGATTAGATGATTTAAGCAAAGGTAAGAAGCAATATGATTGAGAGGAATAGAATATTCACAGGCAACCTCATGCAAATTCACACAGAACTAAAAAATAGCAAAGGAGGTAAAATAACTTGCATATATCCAATGAAAAGGCAAGGTTACAGTACATGAAAACTCTTGTTTGGAAATAGAGAGACCAGAATGCCAAAAAATTTCCAACCCCATTTACATCATACGAATGACTATATATAGCACTCCAAACTAGCCTAAGGCAGTTACAAAAAATCGCTCCTAAAGCTGACACAGAAAAAATCCACATTGATGACTGTCCAGCTGCATCAGTTATGGCGTTAAAAATCTGGAATTGGGCGGATGGGAAGATATTTAGAGTCTTTAATGCAAGCAGCTTACTCATCGTCAATCTAAAAATAGGTGATAAAGAAATATCCTTTACCATCAATGCGAGATGCCTCATCATGGTGTAGCAATGAATGCCAAAAATATCTTCATCTGCTCAATGTAGTCGCTGGAATGTTCACCGCTCAAAACATGCAACTCCAGATCTGAAATTGAAAAGAGACAAAAACTCCTAAAAACCCTGTCAAAAGAAAGAGGGGACAAAAACATAGATTTTTGCCTCTTACAGCATGTCAAAATTTGCTAAAATGAAGGAGATAAAGGTGGTCAAAGTTTTGGTCAACCACCTGTATATACCGCTTTGCATCTGTGAATATATCGCTTGCATTTGCCGCCTGAATCGGCATTCAAAAACCTTCCCTGCAACTCCTTTCGCACATACATGGCGCTTTGTGTTGGTTTTTTCCCTGACTAGATGTTCATTCCCAGATTTCCCTACAAGGTAGCCATCAGTGATCAACAGGATCTCTAGGCCAAGGGCCAACAGTGTAGGAGATAGACTCTATTTTTATCTCCTCTTCTTCTTCAGGCTCTGCAAAACCTAGGGGGCTATTCCCTACTCAACATCCATGAGATATGCTTATGGGTAACTGGGATGTTGACATAAAGTAGATAAATCCTCTATTAAGCAGACCAAAACTGTAAAATAAGAGCAAAGGGGCTAGCTTTGGGCCTATGTTTAGTTGTAGACAGAGGATCTTAGGTCCTAAAACTAATTCTACAGTCCTAATGGTTTGGAGTTGAAGTTTGAGTTTGATTTGCATATGGATGTGAAACTAGGACTTTGGGTTACAACAAAAATACCAAGCCAGATCGGTGCCTATCTAGGGCTCGGAGTCAGTAGACATATATATGTGAATGTTCACCACAGACATAAAATATCAGATTTCAAGGGGGTTCTGAAATGTCTGCCTTACAGACAATACCCAAGAAAGAGTATTAGGTTATTTCTTCTTACAAATATCCTTTCTGCAATGTATTCTCCTTAACACAGAGTCCAAAACATTCAATCTACTCCTTGAGCAGAGGTAAGAGACTAAGCATTCAATATAGAAAACCTATATTCTAGAATCTATAACACCCCTCAGATGTTTAGAATTAAAAGAAAAACACATTCAGTCTGGAGACAAATAACAAAATACATGCTATGAAACATTATTCATTTAAGTCAACATGAAATTGATAATTCTGTGCATAACACATACAACATATAATGCATAAACTACGAGAGAAACCTGAAATAGGATCACCAGAAAGTTGTATTCCTATTGCAGCACCCAAAATTTGTCCAAGTTTCCAACCACCAAAATGAGTAACAGAGTCCCTCAAATACAACAGGGAAGTGTACCCCATAATTAATTACATGGCAATTCAAAATTTGCCAGATACAACCTGAGAAAGAATGGCGCTCATCAAAAGTAAATGCAGTAGGCAAGGGAGTAGACAGGGGAAGCCTCGAGCCTTGCACCACCACCTGGGTATCCACACTTCAAACGGGCAGTTTTATCATTCGTACCATCACCCATACCTCTGCAATAGTCACCATTAAAGGCTTCAACCACCCGCGGCCACCGAGAACACAGCAACAACGTGCCTTAGATACTTCTCGCCAAAATACAATCGCTCCAATAATTCAAAAATGCAGTAAACAATAGTCTCACATGCACCCCGCGGAGACCCTTTAGCACTTTATAAGCACGGCCATGAGCATACTAAGTGTCGAGCCTTTTGCCCCGCTCGACCCACGAACCATCTGCCAAAAGCCCATCACCCTGACTCCTACCGACACTAAAGACCCAATCGGCAAGACCAACTCCCTCGGTGAGCCCAAAAATCCTTCCACCGATACAACCTCATCGATGAGAAAAACACCGTCGACCCAACGCCTTCCACCTTCGCTGATGCACCAACTCTCTCCGCATACCCCGTCGTCATGACTAAGACCATCGGAGCAACAGAAAGCTCCCTCACCAATCACACCATGTTACACCAATACAACTTCACATCCCCCTGTCGGCCAGAGTATCCCGGTCGGCTTAACATTCCACGGTCCACCCGATACACCATGTCATGCCGATACAACTTCACACTACCCTCAAGCCATCCGCCATCGGCCAAACATTAACCATCGGCGGACCTCCCTCCGGCTCACCTGATAACAAAATTCACACCGATATCAATCCATCGTCCTATTGGTTTTTTCTTCTGAATCAGCATCAGGGTTTGCCAGTTCCTATGCACGTGCAGATTTAGCCAACTAATACAGGAGGTTGCGTGAGCTGCCTCCCCTTCACTTCTGGTTCTGTCGCACCAAGGGGGGTATCCCTATAGCTAAAGATGTAACCTTGACTAGCTCAAAGATAGAAAGATCTAACTTGACAACAACAGGCAGAATACTCTCATGTATGGACCAAGATCTGCATGATAGATCACAAGGTTGGCAACATTCTTGGACATATATGTCTGGTTGGGTATGAGAGTATGCAGGGGGTTCCTAATCCTACTCCTACAACTAATAGGTGGAAGTGATGAAATGGGTGGACATAATGTCTTGGATGCAAGACAAGGGGTTTTGGCTCATAACTACTGACCCAGGAACAGACTGGTGCCTATCCGTTGGGCAAGGAGTCAACTAGACATATACAGCAGATGGTTTGCAACTTTCACTCAAGTTTCAGGAGGTTTGAACTGATGCTTGCCTTACAAACATCACCCAAGAATGGGTATCTAACTGCCTCTACTTACAGATATTCCTGCAGACATACAACCTTCTCCATACATTGACCTAAAACAGTTTAATCCACTCCTTGAATGGAAGTTACAGATCAAGCATGCAGTATAGATATCTATACCCTAGAATCTATGAAACCCTTAGCAACCAGATTCAAAAGAAGGATGACATGCAGCAAATGGAGACAAGCAGATAGACACATGTAATAAGCATTTTTCATATAAATCAACACTGAAACTGAAAACATGTGCAAAATACATACATGCTGCAACACATAAACTCTAAAATGGGATAAAAACAACCAAGATCATACCCTGTTCTTCATTATTTACACAAAAATGCCTCAGGCCTTCAACAACCTCAAATGAGTGACACAGTCTGCCTTTTATAGCAAAACTGTGTACTCAACAAATTAATTGCATGGTTGACTCAAAAATTGCCAGATACACGCATCAGAAAAATGGCGCTCAAAATAGTTAATGCAGCAGAGGGACAAGGAGAAGGGAACAAGTGAACTTGGGAGATGCGCCGCCACTCAGGGACATTCCTCATAAATTGGGTGGTTGGCCTATCCATCATCATCCCATGCCTCTGCAACAATCGCCATTACTGCCTCACCTACCCACAGCCAACGGACAACGCAGGAACTGCACCCTTAACACCTTCCCACCAAAACATATTTCATTGAAAATTCAAAATATGTAGGAAGAATAGTCCCACATGCACCCCACAAAGACCACTTTACTGATTTAAAAGCAGGGCTTCATGTAAACTAAGTGTCGAGCGCTTTTGCCCCGCTCGACCCATAAACCTTCGCCCAAAGCCCATCGCCATGACTCCTGTCGATCTACCAAGTCTCTCCGATGATCACTTAAGAAACATTTGAAACACTTTGGGACTCTCACGGATGCCGACACTTGGCACCCTCCACGGCCACCAAAGGAACAAAGAAACTATCAAGAAACTCCTGCGGACGCCGACACTTGGCATTGCCCGCAACACTTAGAAACATATTGTGTCACAAATTGGAAACCTATGCGGAAGCAGCCACGTGTCAGGCCCCGCAGCACCCATTAAAGCTGTGTCTTTAAGTAAAGTGGCCCCCCGCAGGTGACACTTGTTGCTACCCGCGGCACTGAAACTTGAGATACATAAAGAAACAGGGCCCACAAACTCCCGCTCACCAAACCTTGAAGCAAATAGAAACAACGTGGAGGCCGACACGTGTCAGCTTCCGTGGCAACCATAAGGGACACATGGCGCCCTCTGCCCCTGCGTAGAAACTTAAAGAAACTTCAGCGGAGGCTGACACTTGTCAGGCTCCGCGCTCTTCAGAAACTTTAAGGCCCCATTCTGAAACTTATGCGGAAGCTGACACATGTCATCATCCGTGGCACTTGAGACACTTTACTGGGACCCACCTTCACTTCGCCACACTTTGAAACATGTAGAAACTACGCGGAGGCCGACACGTGTCAGCTTCCGCAGTCACAACCAGGGGCACGTGGCATCATCTGCGGCATCTTAGAAACTTTTTGAAACTCAAGCAGACAGCGACACTTGGCACTTTCCGCAGGGCTCTTGAGAAATATTAAGGGTTTTCGAAACCTTTGGCAGAGAATGTGAAACATTTAGAGTCTTTCGGGTGCCTCCACGTGGTGCCCTCTGTGGCACTCTTGAAACATAAAAGAAACATTATTGAAACTTTGGCGGAAGCTGACACATGGTGCCATCCGCGCATAGTTGGAACTTTAAGGAGCCACTTCTGCTGCTAACACGTGGCACGCTCCGCAAGAAGCATTCAAAAGTGAAGGCACGGCAATAAATTGGGGCTTTAAACTTGGCGGTCCCGTGGCTGGCATAATTAGACCCATCTAGCCACACTTAGAAACATTCAGACACATAAACTGTGACCCGAAGCAATGACCTGATATGCCATTTTATGCATTTGACCCATTTTTTATCAATTTTCAGGGGCTGATGGAGATTTCTAACCTGCCACAACATTTTTTAACTTGCACCTTAACTGAATTCTGGCATTTTTAATAACTGCAGAGGCCAAAAAGTGTTAGAAACTTTGGACTTTTGGGAAGAGGCCTCACTTGAAACCCCAAACACAAATTATTACTAACAGTGGCTCTGATTGGGACGTGCAAGCACAAGACTGTAGCGAGAACCTCAGATCTCTGGGATGCAGACCAGTCCCTTATCCATTGGGCACAGAGTCAAACACTGCACCAGCCTGCATCAAAAACACATTATTTTCAAATATTATTTTGGCGGCCCCAGGCAGCCAAAAAGGAAGAACCATAACTTTATCCTGTCAAATGCCTGATTCCAAACTGAAAGATCCCAATCCCAACTAAAAAGATTGGCATAATCTGCCCATGATGTCATCTGCTCAGTTAGATATTCCACCAATTCTGACAACTTGCCACTTGTATTATTGCCTCTGTCACTCTGGATTTCAAAATTAGACATATAACCATACACATCATAATATTCTTCAACATTAAGTAACATATGTATGTTATATTCCTCAGACAGTACATCACATTGCTCTTGGCACTCTTCATCACTTACCTGGCTGTTACACACCATCAGGCACTCATCCAGCTGATCCAAAAACTCAAAATACTCAGAAAAAATGAGACCCCCATCATCATCTATATCATTTATGGATAATGGTAACAAAACCTGATCTACACATCCATAATTGCACATATCTGAACCAACTGATGATGAACATACATCATCCACAGTTTGCAAATCCATATAATCATCATCAAACAGAGGGTTAGTCCTGTACCAATGTGGGTCATGACTCACAACATCACATGCATCCACAGGCTCATCATAAAGGGGATTCACACTCATTGCAAAGGTCTCTGTTTCTTCTTCATGACAATCCAATTCTTCTTCATCATTGTCAGATCCAGAGTCATAAGAAGACCAAACCTGATCCATGCACTGGTCATGGATATCATTTCTATCATCTGATTGCCCCACATATAAAATTTCTGTTGTTTCAATGCACTCTGAAATTGAACAATCTGCATCATTTTCCAGCCCTCTGATACTTTCTGATGAAACTGATATTGATTGTTGATCCATATGATCACAACTTTGCACAACTGGATCATTTAAACATGAAGGCTCTTTATTTAGGACTGGTATGTAAATATTACTTGAAAAATTATTACTTTCAACTTCATTTTCTGGGCAAAATGGGACATCCTCCTCTATAATAGGAACATCATCCATTTGGAATGATGCAAAAACTGGGACAATAGGGGTGTGAGCACTTTGACATTCATCTTCAACATTTAAATTAAATCTTTCATTTACATTGGGGGCTGCAGGACAACAAAAATTTTTAGAAAAAATAACCCTTTTAAATTCCATATCTACAATTATTTTCAATATCAATTGCAAACTGATGTGCTTGATGCAATGTGGTGGGCTCTTTATCTCTTAATCTATAACTCATTTTCTTATCAAATGCTCCCAAATAGAGAACAAGACATAATGCATCATTAGGTCTCATGCATTCTGGTATTCTATTCAATGCCCTCATAAATCTGAGGTTAAAGGCTGGGATCAACTCATCTTCTTCAATATGGATGTACATAAAATCACTAATAACTGCATAATCAGAAACTCTTTCACCATATTGCACTAGAAATGTAGATTTAAAACCATGCCAAGAGCTGACAGAGTGAGCTGGAAGGTAGGAAAACAAGTCCCTTGCATCTTCATCTAGAGATTGAACAAATAACCTCATAACCACATCTTCATGGTCAATCTCAAAATCATCAATAACATTTATGAACTGCTGCAAGTGTCTCTCAGCTGATTCATCCTTTATACCATTGAATTTAGGCAAATACCTTCTGATTTTAGGTGGAAGAGCATTTAGATAACCACAAATGCCACTAAAATTTATGGGCTTATATCTATCTATGCTGAAACTTCTTTTATTACATGGTTGGGACTGACTACTATACATTTTTGCATTTGACACCTCACAAGGGTGCATGGGCTGACAATACATCCTTTTATGCTTTTGCAACCCTCTTCTCTACTCAGATTTTTAATCACAACACGACCTTAGGCCCCTAAAATACAAACTATTATTTCAACCTGCTTAAAGTCCTCTATATGAGTCTTTTGAACAATATTGCATGCCCTTTTGAAATACAGAGTAAGTTCTAACAAAAGCATGCAAGCTCTGCTTTCACCAATATTTCCCTTTTAACCAGTGCTATTTCACCAAATAGGAAACTTTTCAAAAACTTGTACAAATACCTGGATATATTGCAGCTGCTGATAGGTTCATTCAACAGAGTCGCCACCTCCTTGATAGAGGAATGAGCTTCAAACTGGCTGAAGCTGAAAATGCATTTGTTCCTTTCTGGGTCATCCACCAACAGAGCCATAGATAAAACTTTTTCTTTTGCTGCAACAAGGCACCTCCAGGTTTGGTTCTTCAATTTCTTAGACTCAAGCTTCACGGATATGACATTGTCTCCCCAGCGGAGTCAAAATTTTGTTGGTTTTTTCTTCTGAATCAGCATCAAGGTTTGCCAATTCCTATGCACGTGCAGATTCAGCCAACTAATATAGGAGGTTGCGTGAGTTGCCTCCCCTTCACTTCTGGTTCTGCCGCACCAAGGGGGGTATCCCTATAGCTAAAGATGTAACCTTGACTAGCTCAAAGATAGAAAGATCTAACTTGACAACAACAGGTAGAATACTCTCATGTATGGACCAAGATCTGCATGATAGATCACAAGGTTGGCAACATTCTTGGACATATATGTCTGGTTGGGTATGAGAGTATGCAGGGGGTTCCTAATCCTACTCCTACAACTAACAGGTGGAAGTGATGAAATGGGTGGACATAATGTCCTGGATGCAAGACAAGGGGTTTTGGCTCATAACTACTGACCCAGGAACAGACTGGTGCCTATCCATTGGGTAAGGAGTCAACTAGACGTATAGAGCAGATGGTTTGCAACTTTCACTCAAGTTTCAGGGGGTTTGAACTGATGCTTGCCTTACAAACATCACCCAAGACTGGGTATCTAATTGCCTCTACTTACAGATATCCCTACAGACATACAACCTTCTCCATACATTGACCTAAAATAGTTTAATCCACTCCTTGAATGGAAGTTACAGATCAAGCATGCAATATAGATATCTATACCCTAGAATCTATGAAACCCTTAGCAACCAGATTCAAAAGAAGGATGACATGCAGCAAATGGAGACAAGCAGATAGACACATGCAATAAGCATTTTTCATATAAATCAACACTGAAATTGAAAACATGTGCAAAATACATACATGCTGCAACACATAAACTCTAAAATGGGATAAAAACAACCAAGATCATGCCCTGTTCTTCATTATTTACACAAAAATGCCCCAGGCCTTCAACAACCTCAAATAAGTGACACAGTTTGCCTTTTATAGCAAAACTGTGTACTCAACAAATTAATTACATGGTTGACTCAAAAAATGCCAGATACACGCATCAGAAAAATGGCGCTCAAAATAGTTAATGCAGCAGAGGGACAAGGAGGAGGGAATAGGTGAACTTGGGAGATGCACCGCCGCTCAAGGACATTCCTCATAAATCGGGTGGTTGGCCTATCCATCATCGTCCCATACCTCTACAACAACCGCCATTACTGCCTCACCTACCCGCAGCCAACGGACAACGCAGGAACTGCGCCCTTAACACCTTCTCGCCAAAACATATTTCATTGAAAATTCAAAATATGCAGGAAGAATAGTCCCACATGCACCCCACAGAGACCACTTTACTGATTTAAAAGCAGGGCCGCATGTAAACTAAGTGTCGAGCACTTTTGCCCCGCTCGACCCATAAACCTTCGCCCAAAGCCCATCGCCATGACTCCTGCCGATCTACCAAGTCTCTCCGATGATCACTTAAGAAACATTTGAAACACTTTGGGACTCTCGCGGATGCCGACACTTGGCACCCTCCGCGGCCACCAAAGGAACAAAGAAACTATCAAGAAACTCCTGCGGACGCCGACACTTGGCATCGCCTGCAACACTTAGAAACATATTGTGTCACAAATTGGAAACCTATGCGGAAGCAGCCACGTGTCGGGCCCCGCAGCACCCATTAAAGCTGTAACTTTAAGTCAAGTGGCCCCCCGCAAGTGACACTTGTCGCTACCCGCGGCACTGAAACTTGAGATACATAAAGAAACAGGGCCCACAAACTCCCGCTCACCAAACCTTAAGCAAATAGAAACAACGCGGAGGCCGACATGTGTCAGCTTCCGTGGCAACCATAAGGGACACATGGTGCCCTCTGCCCCTGCGTAGAAACTTAAAGAAACTTTAGCGGAGGCTGACACTTGTTGGGCTCTGCGCTCTTCAGAAACTTTAAGGCCCCATTCTGAAACTTATGTGGAAGCTGACACATGTCATCATCCGCGGCACTTGAGACACTTTACTAGGACCCACCTTCACTTCACCACACTTTGAAACATGTAGAAACTACACGGAGGCCGACACGTGTCAGCTTCCGCAGTCACAACTAGGGGCACGTGGCATCGTCCGCGGCATCTTAGAAACTTTTTGAAACTCAAGCGGACAGCGACACTTGGCACTTTCCGCAGGGCTCTTGAGAAATATTAAGGGTTTTCGAAACCTTTGGCAGAGAATGTGAAACATTTAGAGTCTTTCGGGTGCCTCCACGTGGTGCCCTCCGCGGCACTCTTAAAACATAAAAGAAACATTATTGAAACTTCGGCGAAACCCGACACATGGCGCCATCCGCGCATAGTTGGAACTTTAAGGGGCCACTTCCGCTGCTGACACGTAGTACACTCCACGAGAAGCATTCAAAAGCGAAGGCACGGCAATAAACTAGGGCTTTAAACTTGGCGGTCCCGTGGCTGGCATAATTAGACCCATCTAGCCACACTTAGAAACATTCAGACACATAAATTGTGACCCGAAGCAATGACCCAATATGCATTTTTATGCATTTGACCCATTTTTTATCAATATTCAGGGGCCGATGGAGATTTCTAACCTGCCACAACATTTTTTAACTTGCACCTTAACTGAATTCTGGCATTTTTAATAACTGCAGAGGCCAAAAAGTGTTAGAAACTTTGGACTTTTGGGAAGAGGCCTCACTTGAAACCCCAAACACAAATTATTACTAACACGGCCAAACATAGGGCATCAGAAGAAGATCCCCCAGCTTCACTGATAGCACATGTTTCACTGAAGAACATCAATGGATCGGGGAGACACACCCTATCGGCCAAAAACAAACCTACCCCGCCAATTGCACAACCTTCGCCGACAGCAATCCCCTTCGACAAGACACAAACCGTCGGAAGGCCAGAAAACTGTTGCACCGATAGCATAAGGTAATCTGATGAAAACCCAAAGCCACATTCCGTCAGCCAGACTATCTTCATCAAAAAGGCATCAACCCCAACCACCGACATACCATATCACACTGATGGCACAACCAAAAAACCTTACCCTCACACCCCATCGGCCAGACTCCCCACATCGGCAAACCTCATGCATGTTTGTCTGACACAGAAAGTTACCCCGATGAACACTTGATGACAGAAAATTTAATGACCCCTTGGGAAGGTGCCTGCATATTAAGCACTTGAGACCTGATCTATTAAGCAGGCACCAACAATGGCTCCGATTGGGGACGTGCAGGCACAAGGCTGCAACGAGAACCAGACCTCCAGGCAGACCAGACAAAACACAAAAAAGCACCAACTGCACAAGATATTTACAATATACACATACTTTTACAAATGTGCACAGAGGCAGATCACTTATGCAAAATAAAACTTAAGAAATTGACCATGCACAGGGAATTCCAGCATCTCACCATCTAGGGCCTGGAGGATATAGGAATCCTCCCCATGAGTATTGGAAACTTGATATGGGCCCATCCACAAGGGTTCAAACTTACCATGTTTGCCCTTGTCCTGACTTCTTGCATTCCAGATGAGCACCTAGTCATTTATCTGGAACTTCCTTTCTGTAGCTCTCCTGTCAAACAAATACTTCACATGTTGTTGTCTCTTGAGATTGATCTAGTGGGCTTTCCTTCTGCTTTCATCCAGTGCAACCAGCTAGTTTATTCTCTCTGTCATGGGGTCTTCAATCTCCTCATCATTCTCTTGGATGAATTTGTAAACTAGCAGGAGATTGTTTATAGGTAGCCTAGCTAATGCACCATATACCAGCTCAAAAGGTGACCTTCCAATAGCTTTTGTTGTTGTCACTCTGTCAGCCCATAATGCCAACTTTAGCTTTGAATCCCAAGCTCTCTTATTCTTATCCATTACCCTCTTGATGATTTTCATGAGGCTTTTATTGCTTGACTCTGCTTGACCATTTCCCTGTGGGTGGTATGGTGATGCATATGATAAATTTATCCTATATTTGTTGCAAAAATCAACAAATTCACCAGATCTTAAGCACATAGCATTATTTGCAACTATCTTGAATGGTACTCCAAACCTGATGATGATATTTTCCAGTATGAAATCCATCACTATCTTACTTGTATCTCTTTTAGTTGGAATAGCCTCAATCCATTTGGTGAAGTAGTCAGTAGCCACCAAAATCCAACTGTGCCCCCCACTTGATTTTTCTGCAATCTCCCCTATAAAATCAATCCCCCATTGCTGAAATGGAGCGTCCACAGTTACAGTTCTAAGGGGTAGTGCACCTTCATATCTTAACTTTCCTGAGAACCTTTGGCAAGGGTCACATTTCCTTACCAGCCTTTGTGCATCTGAAAAGAGGCTGGGCCACCAATACCCTGCCCTAAGGATCTTATGAGCTATTGTTTGGGCAGTATAATGTCCACCACACAATCCTTTATGCATGTCATTCAAAACATTGTTAGCTTCATCTTCATCCACACATCTTAGTAGTACACCATCAGGATTCTTCCAGTACAGCTCACCTTGAACAATAATATACCTGATTGCATGTAGCTTTAATGTACTCTTTTGACTGTCATTGAAATGGGAAGGACAATTCAGATTTTGCAAGTAATATATGATGTCCTTATACCATTTAGATTTTGACACGTTGATATTTTCATTCTGGACTACATTGACTTGGCATGCTTCTAAGTTTGACTGTGCCATCATTTTGGCTAATCCTTGTCCTCTTACCAACTTGGTAATCCGTATTTCTATGTTGAACTCCTGCAGTTTGTTTATCCATCGGTACCTTCTCCCTGTTACCTCCTGCTGAGTGAAGATGTCTTTGACTGCCGCACGAGGCACATATGCAATTATCTGGGATCCTACCAGATATGGCCTAAAACTCTTGACTGCTCTGACTAGTGCATATGCTTGTTTCTCCATGATGTCATATTTCAACTCAGAAGCCTGCAAGGACATACTGAAGAAAGCTATGGGCTACTCAAATCCATCTTCATTTTTTTGAAGTAAACATGCAGCAACAGCATGGAAAGAAGCAAATGAAAACAATTGAAATGGCCTAGGGAAATCAGGAGATTTAAGAATAGGAGCCATCTTGATTGCTTCCTTGATGTCCTAGAAAGATCTGCTTGCTTCACCTTCCCAACTGACAATCTCACCCTTCTTCAACATTTTAGAAATGTTCCTTGTGGTTTCTGCAAAGTTGGGAACAAATCTTCTAACAAAATTTATTTGTCCAAAGAAGGACTAAATTCCTTTTACTGTTTTTGGCATCTGAATCCTTTCAATTGCAGCTATTCTCTCAGGGTCAATCCTAACTCCATCCTTGGAAACAATGTGCCCCAGGAGCTTTCCTTCTACTACCCCAAAAGCACATTTCTTTGGATTTAGAGAAATGCCATACTCTAGTGCTCTTATGAAAATCTGCTCCAAGTGCATACAATGTTGCTCCTCTTTCTTTGAATAGGCAGTCAGATCATCCTGATAAACAGCCAAGATTGAATCAATCAACCCTGCAAAAGCAACATCCATTGCTCTTTGAAATGTAGCACCTGCATTTGTTAGTCCAAATGGCATCCTCACATACACATAAGTTCCCCATGGAGTGGTGAAGGCAGTCTTGTATTGTTCTGATTCCTTTACCTTCACTTGATTGTAACCTGAGAATCCATCCATCATGGATAGGAGTTCACAACCAGTCACTTTCTGCAACATAGCTTCCATATTAGGCAATGGGTAATTATCCTTTAAGAGGATACATTCAAATTTCTAAAGTTGACACAAAGCCTAATATCACCATTCTTTTTTCTGACTGGGACAAGGTTAGACACCCAAGTTGAATGTCTGATTGGCACAATTATTCCAACCTCCCTAAGCTTCTTGAGTTCTTCTTGCATTTTTGGAGCCAAGGTGGGATTAATAGGCCTTTCCTTTTGTCTAAATGGATTGACTCCAGGCTTCAAAGGGATCTCATGCTGGAATAGGTCTTCTCTATAAGCTTTGAGGTCTTCATATGACCAAGCAAAAACACGTTTATACCTTTTTAGCAATGCAATCAGCATACTCCTAATGTGTGGTTTGAGCCGCTTTCCAATGTATACCTTCTTGGGGGCCTGAGATGTCCCCAGATTTATCTCTTCTAAGTCATCTTTATTTGTGGGAGATGTCTTTGTGACCAATTGGTCTCTATTGTCAAAAGCTCTTTCCAAAGCTACTAACCCTCTAGGGATTTTGTTAGTCTTCAACTGAATTACTTCTTTTCCCATAAGAGTTTCTTTTCCATCTATAGTTTCTACAAAATTTTGAAAATCAATTTCTTGGTTCTCATATTCAACTATGCAGTGCAAAAATCTTAATAAGTCCTTGTCATCATCAAACACTTGCCAACTGCATATGTTTTCTGGTACTGCAGGTCTAATTTTAACTTCAACACTTGTAATGTCAGACAGGGTTATATCATCTGGCCTAATAGCCACATTAGCAAGGAAATCAACCATAACATTTTTTGATCTCTCTACCTAGCCTATTGAAAATGCATCAAAAAGTTCAATGGTATCCCAGACAGCATGCTTGTATTGTTTTAATCTTTTGTTCTTTGAGGCATACCTATCTCTAACTTAGGACACAATTAACTCAGAATCCCCAAATACCCTCAGCATCTTAATTCCATGTTTGAGGGCCAGATTTAAACCTAAGAGTAAGGCTTCATACTCTGCAATGTTGTTTGTGCAAGCAAATCTTAGCAAGAAGGAGAACTTTAGGAGCTTACCAGATGGAGACAGGAATACAACCCCAGCTCTAGAGCCTTCCTTTGCACAAGCTCCATCAAAATACATGGTCCATAAACCCTGCTGGTCCAGTTCTTCAATGCAAACATTTTTCTCTCTATCCTCTTTATCATCTAAGACAACCCTGAAGTTATCACAGTCGGTGTTCACAAAGCATATCTGTTCTTCTGACTCTTGATTCTCTACTGTCTCTGATGATCTTTCTTCTCTGATTAGTTTGGCATCCCTGCCATTCATTGGAATCATGGCATATGACAGGTCCAGTTGCATACTCCCACCAATGAGTGTTGCCCACCTTCTTGACAACAGCATACCATACTGTGGCTTGATGTCAACCACTGTTATGTTCATTTGTAGGTCTTTTCAGGATATGCTGCCAGTCTGAAATCTATATCTTTCATGATTCCAATGACAGGTACCTCTCTGGCATCCATAGCATAACACTTTCCACATGCCTTGTCTATTTTCAAACCAGCTTGTTGCATGATAGCCAGAGGCATAATGTTTGTTGATGCTCCAGAATCAAGCATACAATTTCTGATTACTTTTTCATTTATAACCAGGGATACATAAAATGGCTCCACTTGTGAAGGGCATTTTGTCATGGTCATCCCTAAATACACCTCAGGGATTTCATCTTCTTCATTGGACAAGGCCTACTTCTTACCTTGGGCCTCATCATTTTGCTTAGCTTGATAAGGCACCCAAAAAATTAGGGATACTGTCCTATTCTTGATTTCTTCAACCTTCATTAGTTCCATTAATGGGACAGAAACCTTTACCTGAGAGAGGATTTGAGTGATATCAAATGGAGCATAACTTTGTATGACAGTTGTAGCTTGTGTTGTGGCTTTGTTTTTATCCTGAACTGATCTGGCCCTAGTCTTTAGGTTGCTTGACTATCATCCATAACCCAAGGGTTCTTACTTTGGTCTTCATTCTGGGGGCTTTCATTTTCTGATCTGTGGAAATCGTGACCTGGTTTTTGTTTGAAATTTTGCTTGTTATTATTCCATTGTTTCTTATATGTTTCAGCCCCTCTATGATCACGCATTGGCTGACTTGCAGAAATGCCTTCTGGCTGATGTGGGCTACTTATCTGAGCTTTACCTCTGAGGTTATAATTACTTTTGACTTGAGCTACTGCTGCAGCTGTGAGAGCTCTAATCTCTTCATCAGAAGGTCTCTGCAGGTTATTCAAAAAACTGTGTGAGCCCTGAGCATATACATAACTATCTGCATTATCCTCATCATCTGTGCTCTCCTCTGCATCATGAGAAGGATGCTCCTGGCCTATGGATAGCATATTAACATCAGCATCCTGTATATAATGTGGCTCATTGCATTCATTACAGGATACAGCATTATCATACAAAGACTGAGCAATCATGCATTGTGACTGTGAATGTGGCATCTGACAGATTATGCACCAAGGAGTATCATCAGCAATATTCACAGATTTCTTCAAAGGATCAGGTGTTTCCTTGGCATGTTGAGCTCTCTAATTTGTGTTGTTATGAGGAAATACAGGCTTACCATTATGCCAATTGGTATTATATGGCATATCATGCAATGATGGTCTCTTTTCCTGTCTTTGGTAAACTTGCCTATCAGGACCTATCCCTTTTTCACTTCTAGCCAGTCTATAGCTTAGGTCCTTAACAACATTTGCCAGTTTATCAATTTTATCTCCAGGAGCAAATGTGTTACCTTGAACATTCTGAGGTTTGTTTGGATTCTGCAAAATTTTCACATCATCCCTCCTGTTTGTCTTGCTTGATGCTTTCCTGTTATTCTCAATATTTATTGCTATCTTGAAAGCATCCCTAAGAGTAGCAGGACCTTTATCCCTCAACCCATATGCAGTTTTGGCATCAAAAGCATTAATATACAATATTATGCACATTGGTTCATTTGGCCTCATGTGATGTGGCAATTTGTTCAACACTTTAGTAAATCTTGCATTAAAATCTGCAACCTGCTCATTTGACCCTTTGGTGATACTAGTGAACTCATTTACAAAAAAGCTAGGGTCAGTTTTGTCACCATACTACTCCTTAAACATCCTTTTGAAATCATTCCATGATGAAATGCTCCGATCAGGCAGATTCTTGTACCATTCTCTAGCCTCATCGACCAAAGATTGCATGAATGACTTCATGAAAACATCCTCATGTTCAACCTCAAAGTTGTCCATGACATTTTGAAAAGCTTTTAGATGATCCTCCCCTGACACAGTGTTATTTCCTGGAAATTTTGGCACTTGCAGCCTTACATGCTTGTCAATGGGGTTAGGATAACCAGGAATACCATCAAACACCAGCTGTCTAAATCTATCCAGCTGCATGGGTTGTCTATCAAACTGATTTGCGTTGGCATTTCTGTTTATGTTCTAATTTCTTACATTGTTCAATGGTATTCTGGCATCATTTACATTTTGTCTTTGATCATTATGCTGATGTTGCACTTCATTTTTGCATTGGTTTCTCTACATATTTGCATTTTCAAGGGTAGGGATTGAATCATTCTGAGCAGCTCTTCAAGCTTGCACTTTCTGTCTCATGTCATCTCTGACTTTCATTACCTGTAAATATTCTAATTCTGCTCTTAGGTTTTTGATTTCTTTAGCTAATTGTTCTTCCTTAGGCATGGAGGTAGATGGTCTCATACCATTCTAGTCATCATCTTCATCATCCCTCAGAGATTCTACCTCTTCAAATCTTTCACCAAGGTCTAAGAAAGGGCGTTCTTGGAACACCTCTGACCTCATCCTTAAACTGCCACCCTGTTGCCTCTCATATACACCTTGGATATCAGCTTCTGCATTTGAAAAATAAGGGACATGCTATCCTGATGGCCTAGGGTTGTCCTGAATATCATCATTATTCCTAGGGGAACCCTCATGACTGACTGAGACGGTTCCTTTTCTTCTATACATCATCATTCTTTCTACTAGTAACTCTTCAAATAAAGGATTACGTTGGGATCTTCTCCCCTGCATATAAATTTCACTTTGACCGGTTGGGAGATTACTTCAGAGTCGCCACCTATAACTAGGAATTGTTTTCTTCTACAAATCAGGGTTCCATTACTTCATATTCCCTAGCGGAGTCACCAATTTATGTTGGTTTTTTCCCTGACTGGATGTTCATTCCCAGATTTCCCTACAAGGTAGCCATTAGTGATCAACAGGATCTCTGGGCCAGGGGCCAACAGTGTAGGAAATAGACTCTATTTTTATCTCCTCTTCTTCTTCAAGCTCTGCAAAACCTAGGGGGGTATTCCCTACTCAACATCCATGAGATATGCTTATGGGTAACTGGGATGTTGACATAAAGCAGATAAATCCTCTATTAAGCAGACCAAAACTGTAAAATAAGAGCAAAGGGGCTAGCTTTGGGCCTATGTTCAGTTGTAGACAGAGGATCTTAGGTCCTAAAACTAATTCTACAGTCCTAATGGTTTGGAGTTGAAGTTTGAGTTTGATTTGCATATGGATGTGAAACTAGGACTTTGGGTTACAACAGAAATACCAAGCCAGATCGATGCCTATCTAGGGCTCGGAGTCAGTAGACATATATATGTGAATGTTCACCACAGACAAAATATTAGATTTCAAGGGGGTTTTGAAATGTCTGCCTTACAGACAATACCCAAGAAAGAGTATTAGGTTATTTCTTCTTACAAATATCCTTTCTGCAATGTATTCTCCTTAACACAGAGTCCAAAACATTCAATCTACTCCTTGAGCAGAGGTAAGAGACTAAGCATTCAATATAGAAAACCTATATTCTAGAATCTATAACACCCCTCAAATGTTCAGAATCAGAAGAAAAACACATTCAGTCTGGAGACAAATAACAAAATACATGCTATGAAACATTATTCATTTAAGTCAACATGAAATTGATAATTCTGTGCATAACACATACAACATACAATTCATAAACTACGAGAGAAACCTGAAATAGGATCACCAGAAAGTTGTATTCCTATTGCAGCACCCAAAATTTGTCCAAGTTTCCAACCACCAAAATGAGTAACAGAGTCCCTCAAATACAACAGGGAAGTGTACCCCGTAATTAATTACATGGCAATTCAAAATTTTCCAGATACAACACCCGAGAAAGAATGGCACTCATCAAAAGTAAATGCAGCAGGCAGGGGAGTAGACAGGGGAGGCCTCGAGCCTTGCACCACCACTTGGGTATCCACACTTCAAACAGGCAGTTTTATCATTCGTACCATCACCCATACCCCTGCAACAGTCGCCATTAAAGGCTTCAACCACCCGCGGCCACCGAGAACGCAACAACAGCGTGCCTTAGATACTTCCCGCCAAAATACAATCACTCCAATAATTCAAAAATGCAGGAAACAATAGTCCCACATGCACCCCGTAGAGACCCTTTAGCACTTTATAAGCACAGCCATGAGTATACTAAGTGTTGATCCTTTTGCCCCACTCGACCCACAAACCATCCACCAAAAGCCCATCACCCTGACTCTTGCCGACACTAAAGACCCAATCGGCAAGACCAACTCCCTCAGTGAGCCCGAAAATCCTTCCACTGATACACAAATCATACTGATACAACCTCATCGGTGAGAAAAACACCGTCAGCCCAATGCCTTCCACCTTTGTTGACACACCAACTCTCTCCGATGCATACCCCGTCGGCATGACTAAGACCATCGGAGCAACAGAAAGCTCCCTCGCCGATCACACCATGTTACGCCGATACAACTTCACATCCCCCTGTCGGCCAGCGTATCCTGTCAGCTTAACATTCTATGGTCCACCCGATACACCATGTTGTGCTGATACAACTTCACACTACCCTTGAGCCATCTGCCATCGGCCAAACATTAACCATCCGCGGGCCCGATAACAAAATTCACGCTGATGGCAATCCATCGGCCAAACATAGGGCATCGGAAGAAGATCCCCCAGCTTCGCCGATAGCACATGTTTCACCCAAGAACATCAATGGATCGGGGAGACACACCCTATCGGCCAAAAACAAACCTACCCCGCCGATCGCACAACCTTCACCAACAGCAATCCCCTTCGGCAAGACACAAACCGTCAGAAGGCCAGAAAACTGTTGCACCGATAGCATAAGTTATTCCGATGAAAACCCAAAGCCACATTCCGTCAGCCAGACTATCTTCGTTGGAAAGGCATCAACCCCGGCCGCTGACATACCATATCACACCGATGGCACAACCAAAAAAACCTTACCCTCACACCCCATCGCCCAAACTCCCCACATCGGCAAACCTCATGCATGTTTGCCCAACACAGAAAGTTACCCTGATGAACACTTGATGACAAAAAATTTAATGACCCCTTGGGAAGGTGCCTACATATTAAGCACTTGAGACGTGATCTATTAAGCAGGCACCAACACTTTGTACATCGGGCTTTGTATATGCCTTGTATTTTCAAAATTGTATATGCAAACAATTTCCTTTGTATGTACGGGCCCCACCACTTGTATGTTAGCTTGTCTATATGCAAACATACAAGTGGAAAATACATACAAAGCGCTTGTGCCTTGGTGGTCCCCACCATTTGTATCTCCTCTTCTGCATAGGCAAATATACAAGCTGCGGACCCAAAAATGACCCTCAACTGCATTTCATTGTTCTGCCAGGTCTCGTTTGTATCACTTTTCCTTTGTACATTTCTTTGTATGTGCAAACATACAAAGAAATATACATACAAGCCGTGGACCTAACGCCTGATTATGCCAGCTTTTACCTCTATATCGGGTCTGGCTTGCATGTCCCTTTGTATCTTTCTTTATATATTGCAATATACAAAGCATTGTAGCAAATGTATGTAGAAGACATACAATCGTCTTTGTATGAATGACCCTTTGTATATTGACTTGTATCTTTTCCTTTGATTATTCACCGCCGATGTACATTGCAAAATGTACATTTACCCTTTGTATGTCCCCTCGCGACACTTTGATTGTAGATAGTCTCTTGTATGTGCGAACATACAAAGCAATATACAAGCCCTTTGATATGCAAGGGACGAATATTCTAGGGAATCTTTCATGTATATTCACTTTGCATATTTCCTTACATCCTTTCTTGTGGCCCGATATACAAACCAGAAATATTCCAGGAATCTGCAAAAGATTCCCCTTTTGCATATGCACTTCTTAAGCCCGATATACATACAGAAATGCATATAACCTAATTTTTTCCACATTTTCTAAGGCCGATAGAAATTTTGCAAGCCCGCCAATGAACATTTGAATTGTATGTTGACCAAAACTTTGACTGTGAATAACTTCTTTATTTGGCTGAATTTCAGGGTGGTGTAAAAAGCAAACCTGCCTAATTTTTCAAGCTCCTTCCAATGGTAAGATTTTTTTTTAGGCAAGGTTTTGGGAAAAAGACACCTTTGTTTGATAGGGACCTTTTCGAAAGGATTTTCAAGGAAAATACCAGGTTAACCATTTGACTCTGGGCAGAGGAAAATAAGATAACATTCTCGGTGACCTCTATGGGGTGTTTGCCTACTAAACATAAGATCAGTGGCCTTATTGCATCCATTTGGGCATGGAGTCATACAGAGACTAAAATGACAAAGATTTTCTGACTTCAACAACTCATTACAGCAGAGAGGAACATGGAAAACCAAAACAGGACAAAAGGTTGAAAACAACCACCTCAACTGTGCTAGACAGCACTTAGGGAAAGCAAAAAAGGATCTAAACTAATGTGTAACAACACTTATTTGAAAGCGTAGAGACCTAATCTAATGATTTACAAAGCACTCGTACCTCAAAACACTTCTTCAAGCATATCCCATTGACTGGGATAGGCAGATTTTCTCCATTCATAGTTGACAACTGAAATGCATTGTGCTCTTTGCATTCAGTAATAAGAAATGGGCCACTCCACATGTTGTCAAACTTGGAATGCTTTCCTGGTCTGCTTTTCAATTCATCCCATGTGAGCACCATATCACCCATTCTAAAAATTTTGGGGGTGGCCTTCCTATCAAAATTTCTTTTTGTTTGAAGCTGATGATACTCCATTGCCTTCATGGCCTTGTCTCTGATTTCTTCAAGCTCCATGAGCTGTGCATATCTGATAGCCATGGGGTCTTCTTCTTCAAATGTCTCTAGTTGATTCATGATGTCTAGTGCTGGCAGTTCCATAGAGACAAGCAATCTTGCTTCCTTCCCATAGACTAACATATATGGAGAATTTCCAATGGACCTCTTAAGGGTTATTCTATCTGCCCATAAGGCATATTTCAAATTGGTGTGCTAGGTCCTCTGGTTATCCTTCATTGATCTTTTAATAATTCTTATGAGATTCTTATTTGTAGACTCAACCAAACCATTACCTTGTGGGTAGTAATTTGATGAAGTATTCAAATAAATCCCATTCTTAACAGCCCAGACAATTATCTTTAGGCCAACAAAGGCCAAAGCATTGTCAGAAATGATAGACTCCGGCACTCCAAATTTGGATATCAAATCATGATAAAAATTCAAGACAACATTTTCATTGGATTCCTTCAGAGCCACTGCTTTAGTCCATCTTGTGAAATAATTTGTAGCTATAAGTATCCACCTGTGGCCTGCACTTGATGGTGGATTAATGGGACCTATGAAGTCAATACCCCATCTCATGAAGGGCTGCTCCACTTGAATTGGCCATAGAGGTAAGGCTGGCAGCCTTGCTTTTCCTGCAAAATGGCACACTTTACACATTTTCTAGCCCATGCATGGGCATCCTTAAATACGTTGGGCCAATAATAGCCAGCTCTCACTATTTTCCAAGTAGTAGTCCTTGGGGCAAAATGACCCCCTGTTGTTCCATCATGGAATTCATGTAGCACTTTGTCAGTCTGATCTTTATCAATGCACCTTAATAATACACCATTAAAGTCCTTTCTGAAAAGGATGTCATTTATTAAAACATATGGAACTAATTGCAGTCTATAATATCTTCTTTTGGTTCTATCTAGACCTGCTTGGCATTTACTAGTTTGCAAAAAATGAGTCATATCATTAACCCAACTAGTGCCTACTGCTGCTGTATCATTATGATGCTCCTCTTCAATAGTCAGAAGCACCTCTTCATCTTTTTCCACTTCATTCTCTGAATTGGTAGTGAGTTGTTCACTGAGTCCTCTACCTCTGACAAGCTTGGTTATCTTGATCTCCACGTCATATTCCATGACCTTGGTGATCCAACCAGCCCTTTTCTCATTAATATATTTACTTAACAGGAACTCCTTCATGCTAGGGTGAGCTACCATCAAATGTATCTTGTTATTAGAAACAAGATGCCGAAACTTTTTGAGGCTCCTTATCACTGCAAGGATGTGTTTTTCAACAAAGCTATATCTCTGCTCATAATCCTCTAGTCCTTGACTAAAGAAAGCGATCGGTTGCTCAAAACCCTCATTCTGCTATTGTACCAGGATCGTAGAGATTGTATCTAGGCCGCCATAAGCATACAAGATAAAATCTTTGGAAAAGTCAGGGTTTACCAGAGTTAGTGCAGCCACTAACACCTCTTTGATGAACTCAAAGCTGATCTTGGACTCTTTCGTCCAATTAAAAACTATGTTCTTCTTTAACATGGATGTCAAAGGCTTCAAAAGATTTGCAATGTCAGGGATAAATCTTCACAGAAAATTAATTCTGCCAATAAAACTTTGAAGCCCCTTCTTGTGACTGGGTAAAGGCAGCTCCAGAATAGCTCTTACCCTTTCAGCATCAACGGTAATGCCTTCTTTTGACACAACGTGCCCTAACAGCTTGCCCTCATGTACGGTGAATATGCACTTCCTGGGATTGAGAGATATCCCGAATTCCTTGCACCTTTCAAATACTAGCCTCAGATGAGATATATGTTTGGTTGCATTCTTGGAAAAAACTGTGATGTCATCAAGGTATACCAGCACTAATTTATACATCAAGCCCTTAAAGGCCATATCCATGGCTCTCTGAAAAGTAGAGCCATCATTTGAGAGACCAAAGGGCATTCTTTTGTAGGCCATCGTACCCCATTTGGTGGTGAAAGTAGTCTTGAACCGATCCTCTTCTTTGACTAACACCTGATTGTAACCAGAAAATCCATCAAGCAAAGAAAATATTTCTGAGCCAGCCACTACCTGTAGAATCTGCTCCATTGAGGGCAATGGGTAGTGGTCTTTTAGAGAGGCCCTATTAAGGTCTCTGAAGTTAACACATAGCCTAATTTCTCCATTCTTTTTTCTCACAGGGACAAGGTTAGAGACCCATGAAGTATGTTTGATTGAAAAAATGATTTTCCCCTCAATCAGTTTAGTCAGTTCTTTCATCATTAGAGGCTCAAGATTTAGATTTAAAGGTCTTTGCTTTTGCCTCACAGGTTTAGTACCTGTTTCTAACTCTATGGTGTATTGGGAAATATGAGGGTCAAATCCCTTCAGGTCTGAATAATCCCAAGCAAACACATCTTTAAACTCTTGACAAAGAGCAATAAAAGCTCTTATGTCCTCAACTGAACAGATTTTACCAATTTTAAGGAGCTTACCTTTAAAAATTTCTAACTCCTCATAATGCTCCTCTTCTATCTGCATGTCGGTTTTGGCCTTCTTCATCTGATCATCAGTGCCAAAAATAGATTCCAAGGTTACCAATCCCTTGGGCAGCTTATTTGTTCTCAACTGAACTATTTGATCGTTGCCATATTGTTGTTTAAGCTTATCCTGATTTATCACAGAAAACTCATCTTCCTCTAATAGAAACTGCAGAATCTACTCATCACTTTTGAAAACCTACCAGTGAATATTATTATCAGGGATAGAGGGTCTGTCAACTATCTTTACATGAGGCTACACCTTTTCTCACTGGATATCCCTAGGGATATCAAATTGAGCTCCAATTGCAGCCAACCTATCAACATGGGAGTTCTAATTTCTTGGAATGGAGATCAGATTGAAAGCATCAAACTCTTCAATCATGTCCCAGACCCTATGCTTGTAGCATTTCAGAGCGTCATTCTTGGTAAGATGCAGTCCTCTTACCTAATTTACAATGAGTTCACTGTCACCATACACCTGCAAACATCCAATCTTTCTCTTTCTTGCCCATTGTAAACCCTGGATCAATCCCTCATATTCTGCAGTGTTGTTTGTACACACAAAGGCAAAACGGAAAGAGGAATAATATTTTTCACCTTGTGGCGATACTAGCATTGCACCACCACCAGATCCATTTCTGCTCCTAGAGCCATCAAAATACATTTTCCACACCTCCTTTTGCTATTCTGTCTGTTGTTCAACATCTTTTACAAGATGTGGTATTGCTGTCTTCGGCTCATGTAGTATATAAACCCCCATACTGGCTTCTTAGATGTGTGCCTTAGAATCATCTACAACATTTTCTGACGCCCATTCCCTCAATAACACCTCTGGTATGCTTTCAGTTTGTAGTTCTTGAGCAGCAACTAATTCAGGGTCATCAGAAATAATGCAATTTGCATTAACAACACTCAGAGTATAAGGCTCAATGTGATGATTTGAAAGTAACTTAGATTTTAAAGTTACTTTGGTACCATATCTGGTCCTAAAAAACATGTGGGACCAGTCTGAGGATAAATATCCTCCTATCTTGGCCGTAAATTCTCTTGATAAGCACATGGCAAAATAAGGAGGCAAATCTATGATGAATAGCTCCTGGGAAATGGAAACATTGGGACAGGTATGTAGAGTGAGACCTAGGTCTTTTATTACACCCACAGTATTAACAGTTGTGCCATCTAATTGGAGTACACCCTTCTCAAAAGGTTGGTATTCAAGCCCTAATTGGTCTACAGTTTGTTTAGGCATCATAGAACTGCTTGCACCACTGTCCACCATACAATTATGGACTAACTTGTCTCCAATTATCAATGATACATAAAACGGGAGTGGTTTAGCACTTTTGTTGGGCTGTTTGTTGTTATCCTCGGATGAATTGGTAAGGACAACCCTATTTGGGTCAACAGTTGTATCACTGGACACTTTCAAATCAAATAAGGTGGACTGCAACATCTTCTTTTGGCCAGGGATGGTTAGGGAATCCCACATGGACATTGTCACATTCATCTTTTTCATATTTTCAATAATATTGAAAGGTGGGATGGCACTCACCATCTGATTTGATTTTGTAGTAGCAAACTCTGCTTGCAAATGAGGCATATCCCTTGTTGCTGCTGGGCTAATTTTTTGTAGAATATGGGGAATATGTGAGGTAGAAGCACCAGCATGTCCTTTATCTTTATTTGTCGATTGGTCTACCTCATAACCCCTCTTCTTGGCTCTTGTATTTGCTGCAACTGAGGTGTTATCCCTGTTAATACCACAAAATTCACCTTCTTGCTAATTTATGAAGGCAGAATCATTCTAAGGTTGTCCTTGTTGTTGTGCAGCTCCATTATTTGGTGTGTTCGGCTGCGAGATTGCCATATTTTGAACCATTAAAGCCTGATTTATAACTCCATTCGAGCAGGCTGCTTGACTGTGTGGCTGATTGCATGGATAGCACCAATCATACTCAGCTGCCAGGTTGTTCTAAGTAGGGACAAGGTCCCTTACTGCATTAATAGGTGCCAGATTATAAGGCTGAAAAGCCCTCTGATTTACATTTGCCTGGGACCTTGGTAATTACTTTGATATGGAGATCTATTGGCTTGGTAAGGCTGATGATTTTACCCTTGAGGTTGTGGCTAATAAGGTTGCCTGCTCTGGGATTGCTGCTTTTTAATGTTTACCAACTCATTCCCAAAGGTCTGCAAGATATTTTCTATTTTTTGTTAGCTATTTTTGATCTCTTTCAACTCTTGAGATGAGCTAGAGGCAGCAGGTTCAGAATTGGCCGTACTTGGTAATGCTGCCACAGTAGGTAAATGGGAAAAATATGGGATTGGTAAAGGTATCAAAGCCTGAATCTCAGGAAAGATGGGTATTGGCGGTCTGGGGGCTATTTTTCCAGCCTGAATTAGATTATTCTCTACCCTAATAGCTATTTCATATGCATCTGGTAAACTAGTACCTCCTAGTGATTGAATCATTACTGAAATATTGCTATTCAGGGCTTTCAAAAAATATAAAAATGCATATTCAGCTGGAGGCCTTACCATGGCAGGAATTCTATCCCATGTCTTTTGAAATCTAAAATTGATATCCATCATTTGCTCCTGAGGAGCTCTCTTTATGGTGGTCATCTGTTCAACCAATGATAGATTATCTGATTTGTCTTGGAATTGCTTGTTTAACTTCTCCCCTAGATCATCCTAGGTTGTTATAGTCTGCACTGGTAGACTCCTGAACCATTGCAATGCCCTCCCTTTGAATGAGGCAGCCAACAACCTGATGGCTACGTTCTCTTGAGTGACATGATGTACACCACACAGAGATGTTATGTCTCTAATGTGCTCAATAGGAGTAGTCTGATTTTCCCCTGTGAAATAGGGTAGATTCTTCAAAGTTGCCATGGGTATAACATCATGTACTATTAGGTTTAACGAGCTGCCCCCATCAAAAGTCACGAATGGCTGATTTCTTGCCATCTAAGCAGCTGGAGGTAGATTTGCTTGAGTTGCTACAGGAACTATAGAAGCAACTGGTCTAAAATTTGGTGGAGTTGACTGTATCCTTTTAGAAACTAGAGTCCTTACTACAGTTCTACTCTACCTTCTAGGTGGAGACAACTGCAAATATTCGAATGAGCTTGAACTCCTGGTTTGAATCTTTCTCATAAAACATGTATCAGCAGAACTGATCTGTTTGTCTCTCCTCAGTCTGATTCCCCAGATATGCAAACTTTAACCTCTTAAAGGTCTAGAATCACTGGACGCACATCAAAACCAACAATAATGATTGTTAAGTTGATTGTTGCTCTGACTTCTTGGTCCCACTGGGCATGCCAAAGTTGTTATCACCCAGATTTGCACCCTTGCATACAGTTGTGAAACCTCTGCAATCTGGAGTAACATGGGAATGATCTCTAAGTGTGGGACTTTGCTAAATGAGATCAGACCTCTGGAGAAGGCTGGCTTCCTTGCCTAACTATCACCTAAAACTACTAAAATTTGAAGAAAAGGGAGAAGGAAAAGCTTTAAAATAAAGATGAAATGAAAAAACTTGAAAACAAAGGGTGATGCACCAGACAGATTAAAAGAGACTTCCACAACACTGAGAAAATGCACAATATAATCAGACACATCAAGTAAACATACACAGATTAGATGATTTAAGCAGAGGTAAGAAGCAATATGATTGAGAGGAATAGAATATTCACAGGCAACCTCATGTAGATTCACACAGAACTAAAAAATAGCAAAGGAGGTAAAATAACTTGCATATATCCAATGAAAAGGCAAGGTTACAGTACATGAAAACTCCTGTTTGGAAATAGAGAGACCAGAATGCCAAAAAAATTCCAACCCCATTTACATCATACGAATGCCTATATATAGCATTCCAAACTAACCTAAGGCGGTTACAAAAAATCGTTCCCAAAGCTGACACAGAAAAAATCCACATTGATGATTGTCCAGCTGCATTAGTTATGGCATTAAAAATTTGGAACTAGGTGGATGGGGGGATATTTAGAGTCTTTATTGCAAGCAGCTTACTCATCGTCAATCTGAAAATAGGTGGTAAAGAAATATCCTTTACCATCAATGTGAGTTGCCTCATCATGGTGCAGCAATGAATGCCAAAAATATCTTCATCTGCTCAATGTAGTCGCTGGAATGTTCACTGCTCAAAACATGCAACTCCAGATCTGAAATTGAAAAGTGACAAAAACTCCTAAAAACCCTGTCAAAAGAAAAAAGGGACAAAAACATAGATTTTTGCCTCTTACAACATGTCGAAATTTGCCAAAATGAAGGAGATACAGGCGGTCAAAGTTTTGGTCAGCCGCCTGTATATACCGCTTTGCATCTATGAATATATCGCTTGCATTTGTTGCCTGAATCAACATTCAAAAACCTTCTCTGCAACTCCTTTCGCACATACATGGTGCTTTGTACATCGGGCTTTGTATATGCCTTATATTTTCAAAATTGTATATGCATACAATTTCCTTTGTATGTGCGTGCCCCACCACTTGTATGTTATCTTGTATATATGCAAACATACAAGTGGAAAATGCATACAAAGCACTTGTGCCTTGGTGGTCCCCACCATTTTGTATCTCCTCTTCTGCATAGGCAAATATACAAGCTGCGGACCCAAAAATAACCCTCAACTGCATTTCATTGTTATGTCAGATCTAGTTTGTATCACTTTTCCTTTGTACATTTCTTTGTATGTGCAAACATACAAAGAAATATACATACAAGCCGTGGACCTAATGCCTGATTATGCCAGATTTTACCTCTGTATCGGGTCCGGCTTGCATGTCCCTTTGTATGTTTCTTTATATATCGCAATATACAAAGCACTGTAGCAAAAGCATGTAGAAGACATACAATCGTCTTTGTATGATTGACCCTTTGTATATTAACTTGTATCTTTTCCTTTGATTATTCGCCACCGATGTACATTGCAAAATGTACATTTACCCTTTGTATGTCCCCTCGCGGCACTTTGATTGTAGATAGTCGCTTGTGTGTGCGAACATACAAAGCAATATACAAGCCCTTTGATATGCAAGGGAAGAATATTCTGGGGAATCTTTCATGTATATTCACTTTGCATATTTCCTTGCATCCTTTCTTGTGGCCCGATATACAAACTGGGAATATTTCAGGAATCTGCGAAAGATTCCCCTTTTGCATATGCACTTCTTAAGCCCGATATACATACAAAAATGCATATAACCTAATTTTTTCCACATTTTCTAAGGCCAATAGAGATTTTGCAAGCCCGCCAATGAATATTTGAACTGTATGTTGACCAAAACTTTGACCATTAATAACTTCTTTATTTGGCCGAATTTGAGGGTGGTGTAAAAAGCAAACCTGCCTAATTTTTCAAGCTCCTTCCAATGGTAAGATTTTTTTTTAGGCAAGGTTTTGGGAAAAAGACACCTTTGTTTGATAGGGACCTTTTCCAAAGGATTTTCAAGGAAAATTCCAGGTTAACCATTTGACTCTGGGCAGAGGAAAATAGGATAACAATTTTAATGGATCAATCTTTGCCACCAGTTTGATAGAGTGTGAGAGCATGTAGTGTCTCCATTTTTGTGAAGCAAAGACAACAACAAGACATGCTCTTTCAATTGGTGTATACTACAGTTCTTAACCTACTAGTGTCCTGTTGATGTAGTAGACTGCTTGTTCCTTTCCTTCGTGGTTTTGTTGGGCTAGAAGAGCTCCAAGAGCTGTGGGTGTAGCTGAGATGTAGAGTAGAAATGGTTGGACCTGAATTAGTGGCATCAAGACTGGTGGGTTCATTAAATACTCCTTTAGATGCTGAAATGCTTGTTCACACATGTCATCCCATTTGAATCCAGAACATTTTTTTGTAAGAGATGTGTGAATGGATGACACTTATCTGCCAGTTGAGAGATAAACCTTTTGATGGACTGCAGCTTTCCTTGTAGAGATCGCAACTGACTCAGATTCTTGGGTGGCGGCATTTCCATGATTACTTTTACCTTCGCCAGGTCCACCTGTATTCCATTAGCTAACACAACATATCCAAGTAGTTTACCGGATGTGACTCCGAAAACACACTTTTTTGGAATTAATTGTACATTAAATTGCTCTAGTCTCATGAAGATCTTGTCCAAGACTTGTAGATGTCCTTCTCTAGTGAGTGACTTGGCTAGGATGTCATCGACATAATCTTCCATGATGGTGTGCATCATGTCATGCCCGCTGATATGTTGCCCCCGCATTCTTTAGTCCGAATCGCATGATGCACCAACAATAAGTACCCCATGGACATGTAAATGTTGTTTTGTGCTAATCCTCCGATGCTATTTTGATTTGGTTATAGCTAGAGAATCCATCCATTAATGACAACATGGTGTGCCTTGTCGTTAGATCGACAATGATATCTATGTTTGGCAGAGGAAAGTCATCTTCTAGACAAGCCTTGTTTAGATCTCTGAAGTCATTACAAAGTCTTATCCTTCCATCAGGTTTGGAAACAGGTACAATGTTAAAAACCCATTCTGGATAATCAATAGCTCTAATGAACCCCACATCTAGTAGTTTCTTTAGTTCCTCTTTGACCAATAATGCTATATGTGGGTGCATTTTTCTTAGCTTCTATTTAATTGTCTTAGCTCCTGGAGCTAGTGACAAATGATGCATGATAAGGTTTGGATCCAGTCCCAACATATCCGCATATGACCAAGCAAAGTTAATTTGTTTCCGCTTGAAGAATTTGGTGAATTTTGGCTTTTCTTGTGTAGATAATGATTGTGCCATATCAATTGTCCTTGGGTTCTCTTCTGTGCCAATATTTATTGGTTGAACTGGTTCAATCAATACCGAAGATCTCTCCTAGTTTGCATGGTAGGGGAGAGTGTCAATCCCTTATCTGTTGGCACCTCAAAGAGGTTTTCACTATCAGACACACCTTTTCTTTTTACTTTTTCTTGATCTAACACTACCGCAGAGCGGTTTTCACTGTTAGATCTATTTTTTTATTTTTTTGACTAAAAGGATTGGCACTCTCTCCAAAGTATGCCACGTCATTAAGTTCAATGGTGAAGCCAGCCTTGTGGTCCCCTATGGGTAAATGATCCCTAAGCTCTAAATAATCGATAATGGCATCATCATTTTGGAATGTATCTAGTTCAGGGGTGGTGTCCTACAAATCCCAGTCTATTATTTTTAGGATGCACTAGGGGTAATGGATCATCTAGTTGGTCTGATTCAAGGGTGTTGATGGTTAGGATGGAGGAGTTGTTTGAATAGGTAGAGGCATTGATAAGGTCTATTATGGTACTCTCCTCAAGTTGGTTCGTCAAGTGTGACATCGTACTCTCCTCACGAAGTTCACATTTGTCATATATCGAATCAAACTCTAGCGATCTAGCCCTAGGGTTTTGTCTCTCATGCGTCGTATAAGTAGAGCTATACTGTTGAACCACGTCAACCTCTTTATCGTCACAAGACATTTTTGAGAGGTTGTCCCATTCAAACTCATTGGAATCTGTTTCACTCCATTCATGTAGTCAGTGAAGTTGTTCTATGAAGTTAGTGGTAACTACTTGTTTGTCTTTAGTTTAGAGTTTCTCCTTGCTTTTGATCTTCTCTTTACCCTTATATCCCAACCCAGTAGTGTCTCGGGCTATGGAAGTAGAGGGTTGAATTGGTTCTATGAGACTGCCTTTCCTTAATCCTATGGGACCATGTCCTTCATATCCCAGCCTTTGTAAAATAGAAAACCCTTGACCATGCTGTGCAGTGGGTAGCGTTGGTTGACGATCATTTGGTGTGGTTTCACTATCTTCATCTTTGCAAAGTCACTGTAAGATATATTTTTCATCACTCTCATCTGATAGGTTTCCCCATCTAATGAAAGGACCTTTAGAAGTCTCCAATGACTTGGCTTTGTTCGGCAATGGCTTTCCCTATGATCTTGGTGATAGAGGTAGTTGTGCTAGATAGAACGTTTGTTCAATGACATATTCTCCAATGCCTTTGTCCTTGACTTTGACTTTAAGCTCTAATGTTTTGGAGGTAGAAGCTAGAGAACTTGGATCCACATGGTTTGAGGAAGAGGAAGCTGCTCGATTGGTGGGGATTACCACGTCTGGTTTTGATTGGATGTTGTTGCAATACTGAATTGGGTCAGGGTCACCTTGTATGGTAATTTCTTGGCCATTGTGTGGGAACTTGATATATTGATGGTATGTTGATGGACCAGCCTTCATCGCATGGATCCAAGGTCTTCCTAGAAGAATGTTATATGCTAGCTCCATGTCTAGGACTTGGCACACAACATCTCTCTCTACTAGGCCAACTCGTATTGGCAAGACTACAATTCCTTTGGAAGTTCTCTCTTCTTCATCATATGCCTTGATAGTTATTTTCTTTTTAGGATCAATGGCATTTTGTGAAAACCCCAATGCAAGGATTAACTTTAACATGCATATATTTAAACCAACACCTCCATCTATTAGGACCTGTTTTATTCGGTGTTTGTGGATTTGGGCCTCAATGTGGAGGGATGCATTATGTGGTTGGTTGATGGACATATCATCTTTCTTCGTGAAAGATAAAAAATGTGGTGTGGTTAGATGTCCTACCATAGCTTGGAATTTCTCTTGAGAAAGGTTTGTAGGAACAATCGATTCCAAGAGGGCCTTCTCTAAGATGGATTTATGAGACGGGGATAGACGCAATAACTCCAAAATGGATATGTGCGCAGGTGTAAATTATGGAGTTGATCAAGGATGCTGTATTGGTTTGATGTGGATGATGACTTGGGTGGAGCTCCTTGTAGAGTAATGTTTCCACGACGAGTGGTCACATTACAATCGGGATTATTATTGATAGTGATTACATTGATGTGTGAATCACTTTGTGAGATATGATTAATGGTGTACTCGTAAGAAACATTATTATAGCTTGCTTTGTCAACACCGTTGTTGTTTTGATTGGATGATCCTCCTTTCTCATAGTGAGGAAGAGGATTTTTGAATGCTATGTGCTCTTCATTAGATGTATGACCTTCAATTGATATCTATTTTTGATCCAACAAGTCTTGGATGGCATGTTTTAGTGCTTGACAATCATTAGTTTTATGTCCTTTGTTTCGGTGATACTCGCAAAATTTGGAATCACTCCACCAAGTGGGTTTAAATTTTGGTTCATATTCACACACTAAAAGAAGTGTTATGAGGTTACCCACAATTAACTTCCTAAGGGCGGATTCGAGAGACTCTCCTAGTGGTGTGAATTTTCTCCTAGGAGGAAAGTTGGTGGGTCTTTGCTCATTGCTTTAGGGCTTGTTGGATGGTATATTATTTTATGGTTTGGATAGATTGAAGATTGGTTGCTTTTGCACCACATTTTTAGCATCTACCACACCATCGTTTACAATGGGTTTGTTCTTGGTCCATTTAATCGCGACTTGTCCGCATTGTTGTTAGAACTAGGGGTGTCTTTGTATAGCTTAATTTGCCCTTTTGTTATCAAGGCTTTCTCAATGAGTAGCCCCATTTCAATGACCTTACTAAAAGTAGTTGGGCATTGTATTTGGATTTGATAACTCAGTTCCATGGTTAGGCTGTGAACAAACATTTCTATCATTTGTTTCTCCAATATGTGGTAGGGACACTTGCTTGCAAGTTGTCTCCATCTTTGTAGGAAAGAGGTGAAGGATTCTCCCCCCTTTTTCTTGTTATTACAAAGGTCCAACATGGAGATTTCATGTTTGATATTGTACGAGAAATGTGTTACAAATTTATCCACTAGCTCATCAAAAGTGCGGATGCTGGGAGGTAGGTGGGAGAACCATTCCATTGCTTGGCCTCCTAAGCTTAGTGGGAATAGTCGCATAAGATATGTTTCATTGTGTACGACTTCTAGACATGTGCTAAATTCCCTTATATGATCTCTTGGATCACCTTTTCCTCTATACTTGTCAAATTTAGGAACATCAAATCTTAAGGGAAAAGGTATCATGAGCAAAGATTTATCAAAGGGATATGGTGAAATATCCTCAAGAGAGTAATGTTTTGTTGTTGTTGTACTTTGGATGTCCATCAACTGTTTTTGCAAGGCTTCGATTTGTGTTGTTAATGTGTCCAAGGGATTGAGTGTGTCCTTAGCCTTTTTTGATTTAGAATCATCTTTGTCAGTTTTTGGGGCATTTTTGTCATTTTTGGATCTATCTTTCGAAGACTCGGCTTCATTTGAGGAATTGTTCTCTCTTAGAGTTGAGACATCAAAATCTGAGGGCAACTTAGCTCCTTGTTGAGCTAGCATAAGGAAATATTTATGAGGATCCGTGGCAACGACTCTATCCATCATCTTTTGGAATTTTGGATCTTGAAGTTGTTTAAGGATTTCCTCTTGACCAATCTCCTCATCATCAAAATTATGCCCACTATTGTGAAGGGAACCCATTTTTTGCTTTTGTTTAGATTGAGATCTAGTTTGAACCATGCAACTTTTGGACGTGAGAGAAGTTGGATTGTGAGACTTGGTGGACTTGTTTTGATGTTTTGGTATGAAAATGATTTGGTTAGATATGGTTTTGGTAAGATCTCGCTAAGTTTTTCTATTTACTCTATTTGTCCAAACAAGGTGTTCTTGAGCTAAAAGGTAGTCAAAATAGGGATGGTTGATCACCACTATTTGATGTAGACTATTCTTCTATCAAGATACACAAGTATAGTTTCGATGTGAAGGATGATTTGGACCTGATATGAAACTAACTAGATTTTTGTTTGAATTTGGGAGAATCTCAATAATGCCTTGATGCATGTTTTGGTTTGGTTTGACGTGTTCGAATAGCAAGACAATGGTATGCAAAGGTGACATGTGAAAATGATATGAAGGTGGTCGACAATGGTTGAACTAACTTTCCAAGTGTGATCTGGGTCCAAATGGGTACAGGGATCTAGTTTTTGATTTTCTCTCAAACTGTACGGAAGCACTCTCTATTATGAATGTGCAGGTTCAAATGCGTAGAAATAGGGATCAAATGCGCAACTCTATTTATTGAATGTGTTATTCTACATACACAGGTATGTTATTTATATGTGTGACTCTATTTATTGGATGCGCAACTCTTCTGTTTATATGCGCATGTGTTTAAATGCGCAACAATATCTCTTAAATGTGCAGCAAAAAGGAGTGTATGCGCAGTAATGGGCAGATGCATAGAAAGACAGTTTGAATGCGCAAGATGTATCAAATGCACAGCTCTGCACAGAAGTTTTGCTTTTGGTTTAGTTTTAGTTTGCTTTTCTTTTTGCACATTTTTCTAGAATTTCCCAAGGTTTGTGGGACTATTTTTGACTCAAGTTATTGCCAGAAAACACAATAAACAAGAAGTTTCCATGATCATTTGATAAATATAAAAACAAGCAAGTACAATCCTAAGGATGGCAAGGGCAATATTCATTGAATTCCAACTTGGATTTTACTCCAGCCACTTACATAAAGGCATGACAGATAGTAACTTGGTAGCACCAGCTCCCCTCCACGTCACTCACTTCTCACGCATATCCAAGTTACAGTTCCTCTGAAGAGTTGAACTTTTCTATCTCCACACTAAATGAGTGTAAGATGTTAGACGGCTCTAGAGGATTATCCTCCTATGTCAACAAATAGGGGTTTTTGGCTCTCTAAAACAATTGGCTTTTTAGTATGGACATCCGTTCAGGTGGTGACACATGCGGCAATTCGCTCCGATAAGGAGGCTTCCCAGCCTGCAGAGGTTACGCTCTACAAGGTTTTGGGGGAAACATTTGTCGGTGTAACACAACAAGACCCGTTGTTTGCAATTTTCATCACAAACACAATTTATTTATAGCAACTTGGAAGTGGCTTGGCTTTAGCCCATTATTGCTCGAGGTTGTCCCACTTAAAAGGACGAAATTCCAAGGGCAGGCCTCTTCTAAAGGTAACACATATAAAATGATGAGTTTGGCATTTTGGTCACCCAAGAAAGGGGAGAGCATAGTCCTATCATCATTTCCAAACACAAAGTACACTGGTTCATTATCCTCCTAGTTAAAAATAAAAAAACTAAGTGTGTTTACTCTACCGAGCACAATCCATTTGACAAGATAGCAAAAACTTTGAAAAGATGGTTCATTTTTATCCCCCTAAACAAATCTATGTGAAGATTGTTGTTGAAGGATGAAACAAATTACTTTCCTTTAATTTAAGTTAGATGAGAGATTTGTAATTGCAAGATTGACTTGAAAGATTTGTTCAGTTTTTATCCACCTAGGTTGGGACTATGTGCAAGTTGTAATGCAACAATACAACTTACTTCCTCCTAATTAGATGTAAGTGAAAATTTGCATGAAGATATCAGATTTCTTCCTCCTAATTAGATCTAGATGAAGTTATGATGCAGCTAAATGACTAAACCAAGCTCCTAAACTTGCAAGATCATTGTGTTAAAGGCCTCCATTTGATGACTGATATTCTTGCAACCAAGGTTAGTATCGAAGATTCTACAATTTCAATATAATTCTCTGATAGGGACCAGATGCGCTGAAACAGAGAGTGGATGCGCAGAAAGATAGAATGAATGTGCAGGACTACAAATGCGCAGAAATATCTAACATATGCATAGGAAGAAGTTTTGAATGCGCAGATAGAATAAATGAGCTGAAAGAGTGGTCAAATGCGTGGAAAGAATCTTTATATGCATTGGACTATCATTTTCATCATGGATGCACAAAACTGGAAGAGTGAATGCGCTGTAACGATCTGTCACACCTGCAACTTGACCAAAAACTCAAAATATAGATTAAAAATAGGGCTAGGCCCCACGGTGGGCACCATAAATGTTAGAGGAAAATGTGAACAATAGTATTAAACAACTAAACATCCAATAACTCAATGAAATTGATACAAATAGGACAAACAAAGATATTACCTTTGTATACTGATTTACCTAGTTGCTTCCATTGTTGCCTATCTTGTATCGATCTTGTGTATGATTTGAGCTCTCAGAAGTTGTACTTCCTTGTTGTTGAAGATGACAATAGGAGAATGGCTGTGATTGGAATGTGTAATGAAGACTAAACTACAATACAATTCTAATGAAGATGGATGATGGATAATGGAGACATGGTTGGATGATTATGATGATAATGAGGTTATGCAAATGAAATGAGGATACTTTGCCAAAGGCACGCTGGTAGGCTTCCTGCAGAGTAAGATTACGAAAGCTTGAATGATGAAATGAGGGAATGAGGATTCCTTTTATAGGCTCAAGAGAGGCCAAATCCAAGTGTCAATAGATCCATGACTTGAGGAATTACCTGTGAGGTGGACGGTTGAGGAAGCTTGAGAGAATGTGCATAAATCAGAAGAGGACAAGTGTCCAAGCTCCTTTCATGAGTTATGGGAGTTAACATATTTGATTGGAGAGTTAACTGGATAGATTGATCAGATGACTGTGTTGATTGGAGAGTTGACTGAATTGATTGACCAGTGAACTCAATTGATAATTAGTTAACTGATTTGATTGATGAGTTAACTAATTTGATTGGAGGATAAATAGGACATGTGGGTGAGGGAAATTAGCTAATTAAATATTAAAATAGGGCATTCCCTTATATCTGCTATCCCATGCCTCCAATATATAGACTTAATGAGGCCCATAAAACTACCAAAAAATAATTTCATGGGCTCAAACAAGGTCCCAAAATACCACGTTAAAAATTCTCATGGCCCTCACATGTGTGGAGCCATCCTAAAGTAGAAAATAACTCTTACATTCTAGCATCTTTGACTTCCACTACTCAAGTTGGAATATGTAAGTCTCAAACACTTTATAGGAATTTCAGAATGCTATGCTACTGCCATTCCATTTGTATTACATATTATGAATTCATACATAGATAAAATGAGTCTTGTGTTTTAACAAACATTCATGATACCTCTAACAAACCATAACAAACTAACAAATGATTATTGTATGTATCTTAAAGACACTAACAAAACTAGCCATGGGAATGTGAATGATGTAATATTCCTAATACCCCCTTATTACATCATTCTCCAAACAGGGATAGGTAGACTAACAACACTTGATGAACATAATCAATAGTTCATCAAAAACACAACGTATGAGTAGGGACATACACATCTACTTATGATGTAATCAAACTTCACAGCATAATATTCATCACTATTCTTATTGCCAACAAAATCAGAACTCAAAAATATTTTAAAATTTTACTTCTCATTCCATTCTGTCCCCTACAACTGAAAAGAAATATCAAATATATACAAAAAATGAAAATTACCTTTTTTGCAGTTTTTAGCAACTTTCTAAAATTGCCATTTATGATAATTTTGCATCCTTATCTATATGGCCATGAAAATCGCCAATTATTTGACACTAACTAAAAGAGGACTAACTATCAACTTTCTAATATAATTACATGTAAAGTTTGAAAATAATTAGAAAAAACTTCAAAAAATCCTACAAAATCATTAAGACCTCAATTTGAGGCCCTAGATGATCGAAAAAGGTCCCAAAAAAGTGTCAAAATGGCAACCTACTGAACTTGCCAATTTAGTGGGATTTTCAATCAACTCCTCAAGACACATCTTCCCACCAAATTTTAACTCAAACAGACTCCTAGATCAAAATTTGTTGGGAATTAAGGTGTCTCAACCTTGGTAATTCCTTGTATTATTTCATTGTATTTATTTATTTATTACCTATTGTATAATTTGGATGCAAATCCTATGTTGTCATATTGTGGGAGTTGGCACGGTGATGTGTCATCCTACATGGCATATGACCACATGTAATTTTGTCCTCACATGAGGAGATAGGCATCCCACTTAGTGGTAGGAATATTTTTCCATGTGTCGGCATCTTGGATGTTGTGTAAGGGAATGTTGACCATAATGGTCATGACAAATTCCTATGACGAAGTTATGGCATGTAAGAGTCAGAAATAGAAGCTTGTAAGACAGGTGAAGACATGTGTCGAAGAGCATCTTTGAAAAAGGAATCTTTGGGCGCCCCAAGGTGGACTATGACATGTTGTAAGAGAATATGTTATTTATAGCATGTGTATGACAGATTCTCTTACAACTATAAGTTGTAACTACTATGACAGATTCTATGATGGTCGTAAGAGCATCTGTCATAGCCCATTTTGGAAATAGGCGACCTCTTTGAGATGGGGTGTATGGACAAGTGTCAGAAGCATCTTACAATATTGACCAAGTGTCCATAGGCATGGGTTTTGGGCCATGAGGCCAAGTTGGACACCCATTCCAAGATAGAGGCTATTTTGCCTTATATTTTCTATATAAATAGGTGCTTTGAGGAGGAGTTGTATTATGTGATTGACAAGTACTGTTATGCTGCCGGATTGACTCCAAACACGAGTGTCAAAGACTATTGAGAGTTTGCATTGCAAGTGTATTATAAACCATATTCAGTTTTGATAATACATTGTGTAGGTTTTCGAGTGTGGGGTTTTTCACCTGATAAGGGTTTTCCCCACGTTATATCTTGTCTCTCTTCTTCTGTCTTCTTTCTGGTTCTATGTGTATTGCTGCAATATCTCTATTATATGTTTCATGTTGCTATAATTGTAAAGATTAAATTGAATTTGCATAGCCCTCCCCTCATTAGATTAGTGTAGGAAGCGATTTCTGCACACCTAGCTTCCTTTCAAAATTCACGACCTCCGAAAGTTTCTGCATCAACTTGTGACAAGCAATAGTGGAACTAGCCTCACTATGCTTCCTTAGGAGAATTAACCATGCTGGACTTTTATCCAAGGATAGGGACAAACACATCTACCCATAGAACCAAGGATAGGGACAAACACTTCCATATGAGGTCATGTACAACAAATTTGGATAGGGATATGCACATTTATCCATCATCAATTATGAACATGGACACACACTTCTATTCACAACAATTATGATTGGGGACAAACACATCCAATCATAATCACCAATTGTGATTGAGAACAAACACATCTGATTGGGGAAAAACACATCCATCACAAACAAACAACAATTATGATTGGGGACGGACACATCCAATCTTAGATACAAATAGAATACCACACAATTACACACAACATAAAAAGTTTGAGGACTAAGTTCTCATTGTCACGTATGCAATTATCGTTATAAATCACTTCCAATTTGATCACAAATGATATGAGATAGTTATCATTGCCACCTAGGAACCAATCTTAGCTTTAGTCATTTTGGCACAAATAGTTTTGCCACTAATATAATTTTGTGGCCGCATCACTAGTGATTGAAGAGAGGACATTGCTTGTCCTTGAACCTCCTATTCCTTTGTCTTCTAGTAGGTTTGATACTTAGCAAATTTGGCTTTGAGGCTCAGTTTTAGAATGCCCCCTCTCAAAATGGATTTCACCTACAAGCAATAATGCATCCAATTACAACCGAGGCAATTTTATTTTTATTATTTTTTGACACTTTTGGATTTTGACAGACATACTTTTGATGACACAATAATTAACGAATCATGCATTGAAGAAGGAAAAATGGACCCTATTCTAAAAAAATGATAGAACTTGACTTTGACTTGCTTTGACAACATACAATATTTTTATTAGACTTTTAGATTATGACACAAAATATCTCTATAAGAACTAGACAATAAATTATAATAACAACCTACCACTATGAAATTATTAAAACTTAACTTCAATCTAAAATATATCATTAGACACTCAATCTACAAACATAAATTTAAAAACTAATTTAAATGACTCGACTCTATGCTAATCGACTAAACATTAATTTTTAATATAGTTACAAGCTATAATTAAAAATTAAATCGATGTCAAAGTGCCCTTGGTCTACTGGTGAAGTTAAAAGGTTCTGAATGAGCCCATCAGGGATCAAGTCTTGCTAAGTGCAAGGCCCCCAACACCATAAGGGATGAGGTCAGGATCATGCCTTGGGTGAATTTGGTGGAATGGATACCCCTCAGTCCTTGGCTCTCAGCCAAAGAGGTTCAACCTAAGGCTCATGCTCCCCTATTGGGTAGCAAAAATGATCTTGGATCTCCATAAAAAATTAAATTAAATCGATTAAACCACAACTTGACACTTATGTGTTAAGATGGAGAAGCATGATTTTGACAACATGCAATGGTTATATAAGCATGGAGATGATGGTTAGAGATGACGTTGGCATTAGAAGCTGATAGGGATGCTTTCATTTTAAGTCTTTCTTGACTGGCATATCCATAAAAGAATGAGATAATGTCTCATGGGAAATGATTATTGCAGCGTACAAAAGACATGGGTGTCCTCACAAGGTAGTCACATTGTTTGACTATATGCAACAAACAACTCTCCAACTTGATCAGTTTATATTTACCAGCATACTCCCAATCTGTACACTGTGATTTGAAGGCTCATCTTCAACAGGTGTTACTTTGCAAATGGAGGTGGTAATAAGGATGGAGGCCCCAATGCAAAGGAGGAGATCGACATAGTTGTGACAAAATATTAGTTAATCGATGAGTCAGACCTTAGGTAGCTCATGTACGTGAAGGAGGCACTGAGAGAACTAAAACTCTAATTAAAGTTAATTAAACTACATGATGCCTTAAATCTCACCCCAAATTGCAAATTCTTGGCTCACATAGTTTTTGGGTCTTTTTCTTAAGCATACACAAATATATTATTTGCCCTCAAAGGGATTCAATCACCCGATCACCCACAATATTTTGCACTCAATCAATTCGATCGAAGAATACAATGTCAAGAACTCATCTCTCAATCAATGCATCACAACTGGTCTCGCCACTTTTGTGACTACCATTCCTATGTCTTCTCCAACATCAATGTCTCTAACCAAATCACTACTTGTGTCATCAATCATATCTCAAGCTAAATCACCTGCGACTTTGCTAGTTGACTCCCCATCTTTCGCCAAGGCTTTGATTCCATATAGGAATTTCAAAATGCTATGCTAACTGCCATTCCATTTACCCCATGTCCCCATGTGGCTGCTTAAATGGATTTACCGCTTAAATTTAAGTAGCACAAGTGATCCCATGCAAATTTTATATTATGCATAAAGGATAATTTAGAATCTTTCCCTATTATATTGGAGCAGCTACTTTTTAGAGATTGGAAATAAGCTTTGAAAAATAGGGGGGCTAAAATTATGCAATCACTAAAAATATGCCATGTGGCTGCATATATTTCCTTCCCTCTTTTTTCATTTTCTTCTAAATCTTATCCCTTAATTTTTTATATAATAAATAATTCTTTATGATAATTTCTTTTTGTTTTTCTTAATATAGTAAAAAACTACAATTTAAGATAACTACTTAAAATAAGTAGAAAAATAAAATATTCATGGGGTCACTAGCTCCACAAATATCTCCTTAAAAAATTGAGCAGTGGTCGCTAGCCAAAATAATCTAAGCAGATGCATGGGGACATGCCCTTATAATTATGAATTTATACATAGATAAAATGAGTCTCGTGTCTTAACAAACACTCACAAGACATCTAACAAACTATACCAACTTAACAAATGATTATTGTATGTATCCTAAAGACACACTAACAAACCTAGTTGCGTGAATGTGAATGATGTAGTATTCTTAACACATGTCCCCATGAACCACTAATTACATATTGTTGGAGTTGGTAACCTCCCAGGAGCACAACCTGTAGAATAATCCTTCACAACGAGAGATAAATATTACACCAAAAATGAAAAATATATTGAGATGAGATGCAAAATAATTTACAAATATACAATATATAGGTGTGTTCGGGAGCAGGTAGGTGAAAACTACTCGAACGGTAAATGTAACTAAATGTATTATTTAATATTTGTGTTGGATGCCTAAGTAAGCTTAAGCATGGGTAAATGGTATTTACTCATTTACTCCAACACTCCCCGCCTTAAGTGCAACTTAGGGAGATTATTATGCAATATGGGTCCTGGCTACACAACCATTAGGTACCCATTTACAATGCAATCTCTCACAACCCAAAGAAAAGGAGAAAACCCTATGGAAAAAAACTCCTCTCCAAAAGAGAGAAAAGAAAACAAAATGATGCATGGAGAACTCACTAATACCCCCAAGGACTACATACATCATGTATATATAATCAATGATCCCCCCATAGGAAGGAAAAAGAGAGACATGATATTCCCCCATAATGAAGAAGATCCAATGCCGATGAAGTATGCCTGGAAACAAAAGATGATCCAATGCCTACAAGCAACACATCTTTCCTTAGGAAGAAACAAGTCCACTAAATGATGAAGAAGCCACTCCATATCCAACCGAAAGAAGGAGGAAGGTAGTCTCCAAATAGAAGTCTCTGAAAATTAAGGAGTCTCCAAGCTCAAATAAGCCACTATATAATCATGATCAAACTCAACCAAGAAATGTGACAAATCAAGTGAAAGTGAAGAATCATCAATGTCAATCTTCAAAGACAATGTAGATGAATCAACAGTCGTGCTAAAATTGTCATCAAAGGGGAGATAAATCCCCTCAAGTATGTCTCCCAAATCTGGAAGATGAGACTCCACAAAAAAGTATAAAATTCCTTCCAAATACTCATCCCACAAAACAAGATATGGAACAATATGATCATCCTGCTCAAGAGAAGAACTCAAATCTGAAGAAGCAGGAGGTGAGGGAGGAGGAATCTCAACACTAGTCTCAAGAACACCAAGATTCAAGTGACCAAACTTCTCCTCACAAACATGATTCACCCTTGATGGAAGAGTGTGAACATCAGCCAAAGAAACATCATCATCAGGAATAAAATGAGAAAAAGAATACAAGCGAGATGCATGATCCACCACCCATGTAGCAATGATATCTCTAGTCTCTGTCCCAAATTTATATATGATCAGTAGTGAACTCAACTGTCTTACCTTGTGCACCATGAGTTTAATTTGATAAACTCAAAGGAGATTAGTGGTCAAGGAGGCTACACAAAGAACATCATTCAAAGATCCTTCAGCCATATCAATAGAACCTTTTCCACAAACTTTCATGTAAGTATTGTTACCCATCAAAATGTTAGGTGAACTACAAGGCTCAAAAGAAGAGAACATATCCATAGAAGATGCCATATGATGAGATGCACCTGGATCAAGAAGCCATTGCCTATTTTTAGGAATAGTGGAAGCCAAGAGTGCTTTACCTTTCATCCCATTAGTAAATCCTGCATTCCCTGACTGTGTAAATGAAGATGCTGCCGATTGTGATGCGGAAGAAGGAGACACTGATGAGAGCAGTGAGATGTTCTTCTAAAGAAGGTGAGTAAGATCATCAATATTTTTCATATAACACCTATGCTCATCATGTTCGAATCTCTTACAATAAGCACATTTGATCTTATTCTTTTGTGATGGTTCCTCTTTGGAAGAGGTTTTGATCTCAGGAGTAGGATCCTTAACTTTCTCATTAGACTTAGAATCCTTATTCTATTTCTTGTTCTTGCCACTTGAAGATTGAGCCATCAAGGCATGACTCTTAGGAAGAACATCTATCTGAATCAACTTGGCATGTTCCCTAGTCTTGATCACAAAATATCTCAAATGAAGGCATCTTATGGTATTCTCCCATAGCATCCATAGTAGAATAGAAGGCAGAGGCAAACACTTGAAAAGGACCTCTCAGCTTAGACAAGATCAAGAAAATGCACTCCTAATCATCTTTGGAATGACCACATCCTTTCAATTGTGACAAAATCAACTTGAACTGTGCAAGGAAATCCTGAATAGTGGGAAAGGCATCTAGAGAGAGAGAGGTGAGATCGGATTCAAGTTGCAAGAACTTAATCTGATTGACCTTATCATACAACTCAGCAAGCTTATCCAACACCGCTTTAGGTATCTTACACTCCACAATGTTGGAGTTGGTAACCTCCCAGGAGCACAACCTGCAGAATAATCCTTCACAATGAGAGATAAATATTTCACCAAAGATGCAAAATATATTGAGATGAGATGCAAAATAATTTACAAATGTACAATATATAGGTGTGTTTGGGAGCAGGAAGGTGAAAACTACCCGAATGGTAAATGCAACTAAATGTATTATTTAATATTTGTGTTGGATGCCTAAGTAAACTTAAGCATGGGTAAATGGTATTTACTCATTTACTCCAACACATATTACACCCACTAACAATGGGAGATGCTCTTACAAGTTCACTATTTAACCCCCTATCCAATGCCTCATTACAAATAATATTTCCAAGTTCTCAGAGAGTAATAAAATAATTACATATGTTCCCATCCTCACATGGGCATCCCATTTTGCCCACTCCATGATTATTGGAGATATACATAATTAAACATCTGTGAATAATTAGACATTAGTATATGCAAGGTGAATAACATACCTAATCCTACTATCCATGTCCTCTTGTAGAGTTACCACATAACCTAGCTCCAAATTAATGTTGACAACTCGTCTTAAGTTTAATATACCTTTGCAACCCATTTAAAAGTAAAATTACCTGTGTACTAGTTTAATGCAATGCCTATCCATAAATTATTGAGATTTTAAATACCAGACTAACTATGCACAACAAAGTATTGTACTTTGAGGCCCATATTTTGATGTTAAGCACGAAATTATAGGGAATTATCAGAGAATTTTGTGTAAGAAATCTAACACAAGTACTAACCCTTAATAGGTTAACATTGATAGTAATTATGGGAAATCACTTTAATCTAATAATAAAAATACCTATAAGATAAAATAGAATCAAAGCATTCCAGCGCATGGAAATAAACAAAACACAAGATATACCTTGGGAAAACCCTTTTAGGAAAAACCTAACCTCCAAAGCACACTAAACATATTATCAACAATAAATCTAGTTGCAATACAATATTAGAGTATCGGTTCTCTATCAAGAGCAAGAGAAGATCAAATTTGTCACCTCCAACACATGCTCTCTAACTTGTAAACAATCTAGCAACATTACAACCATATATCCATAGCCATACTACAATTTCACAACCAAGAGCAATGGGAGATCAACACTCTTCAACCATGACGAAAATCCACTAGCATAACTTTGCCTTCTTGTTACTCTCTCCACATGAATCCCATCCCAAGAACTCTATAAATAGACAATGATCAACAAGAAAACTTAGTTTCCTAATCAATGCACCCAAGTGACTTTTCCAAGGTGGCCACCCAAGTTGACTCTAGATCTAAGAGTCATTACAACCTCCAAGGCAAAACCCATATGACCCTTAATTTAATTCTTGTGCTCAAGATGACATGTCTTCATGCGATCCCTTCCCTCCCCCTACCCCTACCACCACATACATTAAATGCATTTTCCCAATGTTACATATAACTTCTTAGAAAATTATTGCTCCACCCAAAGTGTGGACAACCCATTTTAAGATGAACCACAACTTTACAAAATATAAAAATCTTATGCAAAGTGTACAACACCTTTCCCAACATTTTGAACAAGGGAAAGATTTGTTAAACAAATATTTGATCTTTTTGAGCATAATAAAAGGATGTTTTCAATGTCATTATTTTATATGATCTCTTATAGTGCTAAATTGAGACATGCACATGACAAATTGACATTTCCAAGGCGGTCGCCCAAGTTTGACTTTAGATCCAAGAGTTATTACAACCTCTAAGGCGAAACCCATATGACTCTTAATTTAATGTGCTCAAGATGACATGTCCTCATGTGATCCCCCCACATACATTAAATGCATTTTCCCAATGTTACATACAACTTCTTAGAAAAAATATCACTCTACCTAAAGTGTGGATGTCACATTTCAAGATGAACCACAACTTCACAAAATTTTAAATATTTTATGCAAGGTGTACAATCTTTCCCAACATTTAAACAAAGGAAAGATTTGTTAAACACGGATTTGATCTTTTCGAGCAAAATAAAGGGATGTTTTCAATGTCATTGATTTAAATGATCTCTTATAGAGCTAAATTGAGATATGCACATGACAAATTTAATGAGTCCATCTACTTCTTTTGGATTCAACTCTTTTCAATGCAAAATTTTTATATGATAGTCAAATCACTTAGGACACTTGCAATCGAAGGTGGAGCTTGAATATGGCAGTTGCAAGCTTATTGTTGCAAATTTAGACCTCTCCAAGAGCGGTGCATGGTTGAGTCACATAAGGATTGGGATAGTTTAGTGTTCAAGATCATTGAGTGACAAAGGGCTACTTAGATACAAAATCAAATTCATTAGCCTTAGTCAAATGCTATGATTGACAAAAATGAATTCTACAATTTTTTACTAGAAACAATTCTACTATGGTCTGATAATGGCAAACTCCCTTGGCTAAATCTTACCATCTCTCTTATTAGAAATGATCTTGAAGAAAAAATAAAAGAAGGTGCCATCATGGGGTGGAAGCCAATTCTAGATGCCCAAGACCTCCCACCTCCACCTGGGATAGCTCTTAACAACTTAGTAATTTGACTAACTTTTTTTAATGTTTGCGTATAAAGCTTTGCCTTACGTGGACCATTTAGAATGTGATTTTATTCCACCACTTTTTTTTTTGAATTAGTGTATATTATTTTTATAAATTAATATAATTAGAAACTTATTTTTTTAAAAATAATAATAATCCACTAGAAAAGAAAATGTTAAAAGGAGTTAGCACAACATGACCTCGGCCTCGGATACTCCTAAGATTCATGCTTAAAAAACAAAAACAAAATCCTGTTGAAGGCTTGCGTTTACCTCTTATGGGGATAAGAGAGAGAATTCTCAGCCAAACAAACTTTATGTAATTGCACATTTCTACATCTCGTTGCCTCATCCATTGTCTTTACTGAAGAATTCCATCTCAAATATTATCAGACAAGAAATGTCCCGTATTTTTCTAAGAGCACATCAGAACACTGAAAATGGTCTTACCAACTGACCACCATTCCATGACAACCATACTGCAATTACCACTACCCTCGCCATTGAAAGTGAACGCCAAGCCAACCCATAAAAAACCCAATTTCAATACACCTACTAAAAAACCCATTCTCAAAACACCCACCAAGTACCTAAAACAATCATCATCTCCACACCCAAATCCATATGAACTCAATTCACATCCTGAGCATATAACTTCCAGGCCCACAAGGTCTCTGAACCCAAAAAATTATTCTCTACAGCTTGGACCTGACACAGATGACCCAGGTCTCAACTTCAGAAAAAAGCTAATCTACCTAGACCTAATGGGGGTTGACACCCCAAGGGCCATTAGAGACAACCCATTAATCCGTTCCACCAATTTACACAGCATGGAGAAAGTTGTAGGCTTCTTGCTTCAATGGGGAATGCTGCACAAAGACCTCGGAAGAATCTTTGGTATGTGTCCACAAATCCTAACTTGCAATGTTGATAAGGACTTGGCCCCAATACTAGACTTTTTGCTTTTGGAAGTAAAAATCCCTAGAAAAGACATTAGAAAATGTATTAACAGATGCCCGAGAATTCTGGATTCTAGTGTAAGAGACCAACTTAGGCCTACCCTGCAGTATCTGAAGAAATTGGGTTTACAAGAAGTAAGATTTGCGGACTGTTCCAATACAGTACTATTGGTTTCCAGTATCGAAAAGACCCTTGCTCCTAAGCTGGAGTATTTGCAGAGTTTGGGTATTGATCACAAGGATGCTGTAAGCATGGTGGTGAGGGCTCCTGGGATTTTTACGTTCAGTATTGCGAATAATCTTAAGCCAAAGTTTGATTATTTAGTGAATGAGATGGGAGGCGGCCTTCAGGATTTGTGGGAATTTCCACAGTACTTTGCTTTCAGTTTGGAGAAAAGGATCAAGCCCAGGCATAGGCTTTTGGTGAAGCACAATCTTTCGTTGCCTCTGCCTGCGATGTTGAAGAAAACTGAACTTGACTTTTTGTATACATTGCGACAGCAATTAGCTGGCTTGGGCTAAAATGTAAGTTTTATGACTCATTTTTTTATTTGGCAACTTCTGCTTTCAATTTAACTTAATGGGCTTCAAAATTCTAATTTTTGTGGGATTTGAGCAGTGTGTTTTTAGTCAATCTCAAGATGATGTCCATGAGTAGTCATTACACTAAAGCCATATTTTCTCATTACACTAAGGGTTTTTCTGAATCTCAGTTATCTGCAGAAGTGAAAGTGAAATTATATTAATGTCCTGAAATGTTTAAAGTCGTGGACTTTCTCGATCTTGGTTTTTGGTGAAATTGAAATTGAAATTATTTTAATGTACACAAATTATTTAATGTAGCTTAATGGGACTGAAGTACATGCTCAAGAATAGCATCCAATTTGGGGGCATCTATGTTAGCAGAAACACAGAGGCTAGGGACCATCACATTCCACAGCCCATTTCTCAAGAAACAGGCATTTCTTGGACCACTTATAGCCTGCCACAATTGGCTGTCTGAATCAGCAGAAACATTAAAAAATATCTAAAACTTTGTGTCCATAATCTAGAAACCACTTCAACATCTGCCCATATTAATTGTGTCCATAACCTAGAAACCACCTCAACATCCGTCCATATTAATTGTGTCCATAATCTAGAAACTATTTCAACATGAAATACAGTTCAGATAGTTTCCAAGTACAGTTTTTTCGCAGATTGTTTTTTCTCTATGTTCCATGACATTTCGGGGACAGCAGGGGATGGTTATATATATTTAGAAACTCTAATTTTTACAAGTTTATATTTTCAAATAATGTATAAAATTCGATAGTCAATGTAATATTCATTGATTCAAGTATAGCAGAAATAAATATAGAAAGTTCTGATTTCATTGTTCAATGTTTTCATTACAAGTTTACAACAAAAGGCCTGAAGGATACAAAATCATAAATGAAAGTGTAATGACTAACATACATTTCTTACAACTGTATGCAGTCATAGAATTGCCCATTGATGAAAAGGGTAAGTTTTTTCTGTCCATGTTAGCTTGTCTATTCCAACTGAAGAATGTTATCTGGTGAAGCTGAAAGTATGGAACACCTTTACTTATTGTAATTTAAAAGTTGGATGATTTGTAATTCTTGATATTATGGTAGTGAGATTTTAACAATTCTGCTATATTTGTAAAAATTTCTAAAATATTTTATTGTCTCTGAAAAATTACAACCTTAGTTTCTCAGTTAAAACCTCTTTCTGTTTAGTTTTCAGTTTCTTGTTTCTGGCAACAGAGGGGGCATCTCCACAAACAAAAAGTTGCAGCTGATGTAATCAAAACCAGGTGGCTTGCAACTATAATCGAATGCCCTCGATCAACTTTTTCTTATTCATCATTCTGATTATTGCACTGCCTAAACAGTGTATTTAGTTTAGTCAGTGATTTTAAGGAGCAAAATGCTAGTCTCAGAGGAACTTTGCGCATGTGATTTACATTTTAATTCTTGAGATACTTTATCGCTCACAATTCAGTGCAGTGATTGCCTTCTGGGTAAAGGCTGCAAGCTTCCTTCAGATACATTGCAGATACTCCTCGGTAAATGGTATGTGATTAGAGTGAAAGAAATTGCTGATTTTCTATATTTCTTTTGTAGGCTGTCCACATCTCTCTAGTGCTAATTGACTATAAATCATTCAATAGCCCATCATATTCTATCTTAAAACCATTTTTGTTGTTTCTTTAGTTGGCAATAAAAGTTGAGTACAATAAGAGTGCTGCCTTCATATCCAATTCTCATATAATGCAGGACATCAATATTGGATTTGCTCTAGCAAAAGTTTATGATTTTGTTTCTTATTGATTTTGTCGATGTCTGGCATTTCTCAGTGGGTGAACTGTTCCCTACACAATATGGTGAGGTGCACAGGGCCAAGCACCATTTATTGTAGTTCAGGGCCCTGGTCACAATGCATAATTTCAACTTATTGACAGACGAAACAGATTTAATCTGCTTGCTATTGATAGTTAACAACATATCAATGAGGTAGTGCATAAAGCACTAGGATTGTTTATGTTCTCATCCAGCAAATTATCTCAAGAAACATACCATATAATGATATAACAGCTATTTAATAGGTAATCATTGACATATCAGAAGCACTAATTCAAAGATTCATCATATGGTGTCTGAACCCTTAGTACTTCCTTCCATCTCATGCTGATATTTATCAAGGGCATCATTTGATCCCTCAGCAAAATATGTAGCATTCTGGTTTCCTAGTGAATACAATTAAGTTACTAACCCTTTTACAACTCTACTATCATAAATAGGGTTTCCCTCTATCATGACAATTTATGCATAATTAAGACAAATTTTTGGCTGTTAAGCTGCAAGCACACCATGATTGTTGTCTGGTCATCATATTAGATTCATAGAGACCTAAAACCAGCAGACAACCATAGAGTTTTGCATGCATATATAATTGTCTTGCTTTCTTCTAAGTAACGGCTCTTTCAAATCCCCACCATTTACATTGAATGTACAAAGATTACACAGGATTGCAACAGTAGCAAAATATTTAATGCTGTATTGGAGTGTTCCTGGATCATTAGAAGTCAGGAAGTTCATAAGCAACCTTCCTACATTCAGTATATTAGTCCTTGCCAATTTGAGCCTCCTCAGAAGAAATCTGCCTAGCACCATATGCAGTTTGGTAGTTCATTAGATACTGGTAAAAGCAGCAAACAAGCCGTAAATTGAGAGATATGAATGTCTTTTCCTTGGTACTGTCTTTGTACATAGGTCCATGTTCCAGCTTCTTGCTGTAAGTCTTGTGACTAACCACATTTCATCTGTAAACAGTTAAACAAAGTTACAGTGGCACAGGGTAGTTCTAAACTTCTAAATCTTGTTCCTGGGTCTCATTAGGAGTTCTAATACCTTTTTGCTTGGTTTTTTTCTGGAGTTTAATTTCTGATTGTTCTGGAAATATGGTTTAACTGTTATATAACACTAAGGCATTATAGAATTTGTCTTTTAGAAAGTCAGACACCTAGTTGGACTTTCTATGTGCTTTGAAACTTTATGGAGAATTCTGTTCTAACTCCTAGTAGAGGCTGGAAGAGTTCAACATATTATTCAATAAAGAGCCATGTAATGCTTTTGGGTTCTGCATGTTCAAGGCATTTGACATTAGAATAGTCTTATCTGAATCTTGCTGGAACCTGGGTTCAATCACAATATGATGTGTTATTGATTAGAAAGCCCAGTAAGAGAGCCTTGCCTTCAGGTCCATAAAAAAGCCCATAAATCCTTTTTAAAGGCTGCAATTTCTGTTATGCAAATTTCAGAATATGTGCTGGTTGTAAAGAAAAATCAAAGGAATAATTAGTTATATTCTCGACATTTATATCAGTATATGTCTATTTTTCTGCTACATTTTAATCTCTTGTGGGCATTATTCTATTTGTTAGGGTGTGCAGGTAGTAATATAGCCTAGAAGCAATCCCGCTTTTTGCACCAACAATATTTCTGGTGTGAATTGAAACACCCTATCAGCTCGGTGGAAAATTGTCTGCCTGCAGTGCAGAATTGACTACTTTGAGACATTAAAGCCATTTTTCAATAATAATAACAGGGTCCCCTCTTCTTTTATGAAACCAGAACATAAAATAACTGAGTCTTGTCAATCTTTTCGGTATGTTTTATGGGATGATGAATGAATTTTTAAGCATGGTACCTTAATCATAATGATTACTTTTAAAGTATTGTGGATGTGTAAAGTTTAAATTCTTTCGTTTTGTTCAATAAATTGGTATAAACACTCAAACCCACCAGTCTTATCTGATGCAAGGTGGAATTGCTTGGGACTCGCATTTGGCCTTATCTGAGAGGTCTGTATTATCATGGTTGCATAAAGACAGGAAGCACACCCTGCAGGAGTTTGAATTCGGGTGGTCATCATAATGATTGCTTTGCCTTACCACTAGATCATGACCTGCTGGACAATGTAAACTTCACTATCTTACTTAAACTGTTCTAATTATTTTTCAGAATCTTTTCTACTTGAGTATAGCTTTGTAGCTGATATGCATCAATTTGATCTTTGGCTATGAATTTTCAAGTATGAAATTCTAACACATGGCCTTTACCATGATAAATATTCAGAAAATGTCTTGCAAGAAGTTTCCAAGATCCACAATAACCAGTTTAGTTGGTTTAGTTGACATCCAAATATATTCACGACTTAATCAGATTTCTATTCTTAGATATATGTCGCATCAGATAACAGAAACACTTTATAGGTGTTCCTTATATTTATTAAATTGTAAATGCAACAAGATTTATTTGCTCCAATGCACAAACAAATTGGGAGGAACGTCAACCCAATTCATGAATACAAAGATGGGTAGAGGTGTGAAGCCCACGGGCAATGCCCCTGGCTGCCCACCTACAGTATTTCGAGCTTGTACATGATTTATCCTTCCTCATTTGAGTAAAATTCAGTTTTCTAATTGTCACATACATACAGATGGGTATAATTTAGTGTTTAATTAGTTCACACTGTTGGGCACATGGACTGTTGAAGCCCAATTGTAACGGCCACTTCTTGTCTTCCGTTATTCCTTGAAACCGTTCTATCTGCATATAGCCATTCTTGGCTTGAAACCGCTGCCGGTTTTGGGTCGTTGATTCCAGATGTAAGATGTTTGGTAGGAGGTTTGAGATAGGAGTCTTTAGGATGCAAGGTATTTTTGCTGCTGTTCTATAGTGATACACAGATGTATGAAAACACAGAGAGAGATGTATTATCTAAATAAATGAATGCCCTTCGTTGTGGATGTAGCCATGAAATGGTGAACCACGCTAAACTCCTTGGTCTTCTGTCTGTGTGCTGTTTTATAATCTTTTCTTTATGAGTATTCATTTGATTTGCTGTTGCTCTGCTTTGGTTCTGTTGCTTTGATTCTTGCATTTACAATTGGTATCAGAGCTCTGTGTGAAGCTCAGTCCAGGAGATAGCCTGTGAAGTTTTTTTTTGGGAACTTGTATAGTAATCAAAATGGATGATACAGAAAAATGGAAAATAGAGAAATTTACAGACCAAAACTTTGGTCTTTGGAAAGTGCATATGGAGTCTCTTTTTATCAAACAGGACTTGTCACTCGCCTTACTAGGGAAAGCCAAAGGACAAGGTTCTATGACAGATGAAGACTGGGAAAAACTGAATATAAAAGCGAAGGCAACTATATTTCTCTCATTGTCCAGCAATGTATTATTTAATGTCTCAACTGAGAGTACTACGAAAGCGCTTTGGGAAAAGCTCTCCAGCATGTATGCAATTGCTTCGGCTTCGAATAAGGTATTTATTATGAAGAAATTATATAACCTGAAAATGAAAGAAGGTTGGATTATGTCCAATCATCTGAATGAATTTAACATCTTAGTTACTCAATTAACTTCGGTGGATATAAAGTTAGATCATGAGATTAAAGCAATTTTGCTGTTGTGTTCCTTACCAAATAGCTGGGAAGGTGTTGTCATGGCTGTGAGCACTTCTGTAGCAGCCAAAAGTACATTGGTTTTTGATGAAGTTGCAGCTACTCTTCTCAGTGAAGACATGAGAAGAAAACATCAGGAACCCTCATCCGGCGATGCTCTAACAACTGTAAGTACAAGTAATAGGGGAAGAAGCCAAGACAGAGGTAGATACAACAACCGGAGAAGGTCACAATCTGGTCCGTGATCGAAGTCTAGGGGTAGAACCGGCGCGTGTTGGTTTTGTGGAAAACCGGACACAATAAGAATTGTTGGAACTATAAGAAAGCTCAAGGAAAAGTGAGCACAAATAATCAAGCAAACACTGCATGTGATGGTGTTTTGGTCCTATCAGCTAGTGACACAAATGCAGATTCGTGGGTCCTTGATTCCGACGCCTCATTTCATGCCATTTCATGCCGTCAAGCTTTCACAAATTTTCAAGGAGGCACATTCGGTAAGGTGTTTCTTGGTGACAATAAAGAATGTGACATCTTAGGTAAAGGTGATATCACATTGAATTTGAAAAATGGAGACAAATTAACTTTGACGGATGTTAGATATGTACCCATGTTAAAAAGAAATTTAATTTCTGTTAGTCAGCTTATAGGAAATGGATGCAATGTTAAATTTTCTCTTGATTCATGCAAAATTACAAAGGGGCTTTTAGTAATGGCAAGAGGAAAGAAGCAAGGTAATCTCTATATTCTGGACTATTTTGGTGAAGTGGGAGCTGCCTTACCAGCTATGGATGGTGGGTCTGAAATATGGCACAAAAGGCTCGGTCATATGAGCCAAAAAGGTCTTTAAGTTATGCTTCAGCGCAATCAGCTTCCAGGCCTCACTTCCGTTGATTTAGAATTATGTGAACATTGCCTTTATGACAAACAGTGCCTGACCAGTTTCTTGAGAACGAGGCATGACAAAAAAACTACTCCGTTGGAACTTGTTCATTCCAATGTTTTCGGTTCGACTCAGGTAACTTCTTTCGGTGGAGCAAATTATTTTTTAACCTTTCTAGATGACTGCACTCGAAAAATCTGGATTTATATGTTGAACAGAAAATCTGAGGTATTTTCAAAATTTAAGATTTTTAAGGTTGCTGTTGAAAATCAGATTGGGCATAAAATTAAATGCCTACTAACAGACAATGGTCGAGAATATTGCTCTTCGGAGTTTGATTCATTTTGTGCAGACCATGGTATTCGACGGATCAAGACCGTTCCTTATACACCTCAGGAGAACGGTGCAGCTGAGAGGCTCAATCGCACGATACTTGAGAGAGCTAAATGCATGCTCTCCAATGCCAGATTGGGAAAAGAGTTTTGGGCAGAGGCATGTAATACTGCTGTGTATCTCATCAATCGAGCTCCATCGTCTAGGCTGGATTTTGACATCCCTGAGGAAACATGGCTTGGAAAACGAATTTCCTATCATCATTTGCGGGTGTTTGGCTGTGCAACTTTTGTTCACATTCCGAAAGAGCAGAGAACTAAGTTAGATTTCAAGTCAAAAAGGTATGTTTTTCTCGGCTATGGTGAAGATCAATTTGGTTTTCGTCTTTGGGATCCCGTTGCAAAGACCATAATCCGTAGCCGCAATGTGGTGTTTAATGAGAAGCATTATCCAGGTTTGCAACCTTGCAATTCATCTCCGACAGAGTATGTTGATGTGGATTTGTTTGATAATGGTAAGATAAAGCAACCTACCATTACATTTTCTCAGCCACTTGTTACATCTATACATTCTTACATCACAGGAGCTCCTATTTCTACAACTACTTTACCTTTGGTTGGATGCACATTTCCACCGCAGCCTTCAATCGGTTGGATGCCTTCCATTGTTTCCACACAGCCAGTGAAGTGTTCAACGCTGCCAAACCAAGGTCAAACACAGGAAATTGTGGTTTGCTCGCAGCCTTTAAGTGGTTCCTTGAATCTCACGCAGCCATTTTCAAGTCATACGCAGTATATAGTTGAAACTTCACTGCCTTGTAAGGATTTACCTTTCTTACTTGAAACACAGCCTTCTAAAGTCCATTTGCTGCCTTCCCAAAGCACTACGCTGCACTCCCAAAGCACTACGCTGCCCTCACAAAGTGATACGCTGCCTTTTGACTCCCCAACGCAGCTTTTGTTTGGTCAACCGCTGCCTGTCTTATGTCCAATGTAGCCATCAATTGGTTCTTCGCTGCCAACAAATACTTCAACGCAGCCACTCCCCTCCAATACGCAGCCTCTAACAAATGAACTGTCTTCTTTTGAACAGATACAAGGATTATTGCCTGAACAGGGTAGTGTGACTCAGCAAAGCACTATAGGTGCACAAAACAATATACAGAGACAGGGGAGTTTTCCTCAGGGTCCTCTACAATCAGAGGTTGATGATGTTCAACACTTACTCCAAAGATTAAATCTGGACTCAAATATACAGCCAGAGCAAGGTCCGAAATTGAGGATGTCTACCCGTGAGAAGAGGAGACCTGCGAAATACGATGACTATGAGTTATTGCTCTCTGATTATGCAGAGCCGACAACATATAAACAAGCCTGCAAGCATGAAAATGCACACAATTGGATGGCAGCCATGAACGAAGAAATGGAGTCATTGAGAGTCAATCACACCTGGGATTTGGTTCATCTTCCGCCAAATTGAAAGCCTCTCAAGAACAAATGGGTTTATCGTTTGAAAGATGAAGACAGAGGGAGTAAAAGATACAGGGCCAGATTAGTCGTCAAGAGGTTTGATCAGCAAAAAGGTATTGATTTTACTGAAATTTTTTCTTCAATTGTCAGAATGGACACAATCCGTGTTGTGTTGGGTTTGGTCGCTGTTTGGGATTTAGAACTTGAGCAACTCAATGTGAAAACAACGTTTCTACATGGAGACATTGATGAGGATTTATACATGGAGCAGCATGAAGGCTTTGCTCAACCAGGTAAGGAGCATTTATTTTGCAAGTTGAAGTGGAGTTTGTATGGGTTGAAGCAAGCTCCAAGACAATGGTATTTAAAATTTGACTGCTTCATGATTAATAACAACTTTATTCGATGCGAATCAGATCCTTGTGTTTACCACAAGAAGCTCAATACTGGTGAATTTGTCATCCCTTTGCTCTATGTTGACGATATGTTAGTTGCTGGTACTAGTGTTAAGATTATTGCTCAGCTGAAGCAACAATTAGCTCTTCGTTTTGCCCTGAAAGACCTCGGACCAGCCAAAAGAATACTTGGGATGTACATATTTCGAAACAAAAATAAAAGAGAACTCAGGTTGTCCCAAGCAAACTACATTGCCAAAGTGTTGGACAGATTTAATATGTCTCATGCCAAATCGGTATCTACTCCTTTGGCTGATCGTTTCCGCCTATCTTCAGCTATGTCTCCGAAAAATCAGGAAGAGGAAGAACATATGAGGTCTGTTCCATATATATCTGCAGTTGGCAGTATAATGTATGCAATGGTATGCACTCGTCCAGACATTGCACAAGCAGTTGCAGTTGTGAGCAGATTCATGAGTAATCCGAGCAAATTACACTGGCAGGTAGTTTAGTGGATTCTACGGTACTTGAAAGGTACTTCACATTTTTGTTTATGTTTTGGAGGTACTGACATTCAACTCCGTGGTTATGTTGATTCAGATATGGCCGGAGATTTAGACAAACACCGGTCTACCACTGGTTATGCCTTTACTTTTGTCGGGGCAGCCATTAGCTGGGTTTCTCGGTTGCAACAAGTTGTAGCTCTGTCATCCATAGAGGCTGAATACGTTGCGCTCACGGAAGGAGCCAAAAAAATGATATGGCTTGAGCGTTTGTTGATCGAACTGGGCTGTCCGAAATCAGTATTTCCATTATATTGTGATAGCAATAGTGCTATTCACTTGGCTAGAAATTCAACTTTCCACAGTCGAACCAAGCATATTGACCTTCGATACCACTTTATCGCCATGTTATTGACGAAGGCAAGTTGCAGGTCACAAAGATTGATACAAAGGTCAATCCGGCGGATGCATTAACCAAGGTTGTTCCTCGAGAGAAGTTCGAGTTTTGTAGATCTTCTCTCGGTCTTGTTCCTCTGTGACACTGAATTTCACGAAGGGGATCTCTCTCAGAGCAGCTTCATTGCCAATCCCATTGGTCTTCAAGTGGGAGATTGTTGGGCACGTGGACTGTTGAAGCCCAATTGTAATGGCCACTTCTTGTCTTCCGTTATTCCTTGAAACCGTTCTATCTGCATATAGCCATTCTTGGCTTGTAACCGCTGCCGATTTTGGGTCGTTGATTCCAGATGTAAGATGTTTGGTAGGAGGTTTGAGATAGGAGTCTTTAGGATGCAAGGTATTTTTGTTGTTGTTCTATAGTGATACACAGATGTATGAAAACACAGAGAGATGTATTATCTAAATAAATGAATGCCCTTCGTTGTGGATGTAGCCATGAAATGGTGAACCACGTTAAACTCCTTGGTCTTCTGTTTGTATGCTGTTTTATAATCTTTTCTTTCTGAGTATTCATTTGATTTGTTGTTGCTCTGCTTTGGTTCTGTTGCTTTGATTCTTGCATTTACACACACAAGCTGCCAGTTTTGAGTGCAACCCTAAGTTTATCCATGGATATTGATGTTTGCATCTTGAGACGCAAATAAAGTTAAATTTCAACATGGCTAGTTGTTTTTGCGATGCATACCAATTGCAGGCCCCAACTGGGGATTAGTTGTTGCATGATCTCTGTCACAGGAAGATTTAGGAAAAACTGACATTCACTGTTTCGTTGCTAGCTAAAATGAAGAAGTTGTAGATAAGCAACTTTGGTGAATGAGGTTTGGGTTTTGAAACAAATTACATCATCTCATGGCATCAGACAGTCCTCTTGATGGATGAAATTGTAGATGCAAGAAACAAAACAACAAAACCAAGACAGAGTAGCAACAATTAAAAAAGAAGAATACTCAGAATGAAAAGATCATAAAGACACCACACACTCAGAGAAGACAAAGTAATTAACGTGGTTCACCATTTTAATGGCTACATCCACAAAGAAGGGGGTTCATTCATTTTACAGATGATACATCTCTTTCTTTGTGTTTTTCATATATATATTTCTGAACAGCAGCAATAAAACATAGTAGTCTAAAAGACTCTTAGAAACATTCCTACCAACCGTCTGAGCAGTTTGAATCAGCGACCTGTTGTGACCAAATCACACATCACCCCATTAGGAATAGGGACCCCCCTTTTTTTTGAGCTCTGAGCTTTTCAGTGAGTTTCCAATGAGTTTTCAATGAGTTTTTCAACGAGATTTTAATGATGTCCTGACTCGTTTTCCTTTTCCGGCTCGGTAACAATTTCCTTGCCTATGATCTTTGGTTCACGATTAAGGGTAGATAAACTTGCAATAATGATCAAATCCTATCTAGACATTGAGTTTTGAGGTTAATCCTTCAGAATGTTTGAGATCCTGAGAAGACTAAGACTGGAGCCTGAAATCCTGAAAATCCTGAAAAAATGGCTAAGTCTGAAATCTGGTGAATCCTCCAAATTCTATATTTTGCATCTTAAATCCGGTGGATTCGGGACCTATCTCAAACATCCTGAAAGGTATATTGAAAAATATTTAAGTATAATTTACGATTGAGGATGATAATCTGATATTCTTTGAGTGAGCTTTGCATTTTTGTTTTAGAAATGTTCAGGAACATTCCTCTAGTGGAGTCGCCAGATGTTGTGACCAAATCACACATCACCCCATTAGGAATAGGGACCCCCCTTTTTTTTGAGCTCTGAGCTTTTCAGTGAGTTTCCAATGAGTTTTCAATGAGTTTTTCAACGAGATTTTAATGATGTCCTGACTCGTTTTCCTTTTCCGGCTCGGTAACAATTTCCTTGCCTATGATCTTTGGTTCACGATTAAGGGTAGATAAACTTGCAATAATGATCAAATCCTATCTAGACATTGAGTTTTGAGGTTAATCCTTCAGAATGTTTGAGATCCTGAGAAGACTAAGACTGGAGCCTGAAATCCTGAAAATCCTGAAAAAATGGCTAAGTCTGAAATCTGGTGAATCCTCCAAATTCTATATTTTGCATCTTAAATCCGGTGGATTCGGGACCTATCTCAAACATCCTGAAAGGTATATTGAAAAATATTTAAAGTATAAGTTTAATCTAAACTTATACTTAAATATATTTTTCAATATACCTTTACTCGCGCGATCCTGAAAAATACTTGACGAAGTCAGAGGATTCAAAATCCTGATCTAATGCGACTGGACACTTAGATGGCGCAAATCTGGGCGCAAAATCACGAAGGAGAAGGCACTCGAGCCAGAGGATTTGAAAACTCGATCTAATGCGCCCATCTACACCTTGGTTCAATGCGAAAATATCAGAGGATTTCTAAAGCATGATCTAATGCGATTTCATGAGGGAGACTCCGGAGATTCGAAAAGGTCCATCTAGTGCGCCCAAGTAGTTGTGATGTGTTTTCATCTAATGCGCCCACTCCAACCCTTATCCAATGCGAAAAATAGAGAAGAGTGAGATTTGTTTCAAAGGATTCTACAAGGGTAACCATTGCGCTAAACATCACACAAGACAAAGGCAATCTAAAATCATCCAAGTTTGAAGACTTCAAAATTAGCATCTAATGCGCTATCTTCCAAGTTCCTAATCAAAGCGCTCAACAAGAGGAAAACGAAACTTCCTTCCTTGAAGATCTCTAATTGCCCATCCAATGCGCCAACATAAAGGGGGAAGGATGAAGTTTATTTTGAAGGATGAAGTTTATTATCTATCCAATGCGCTATATGTGAGAAGAAATCGGAATTGTCAACTAATACGCCATGTGTAGGGGAGAATAAGGTTTATTTTTTGGAAGAACCACAATTACCCAACCAATGCGCCATGTTGAGAGGAGAGTCAAGTGTGATGTTGAAGAAGATCATCAAGCCACTATCCATTGCGCCACTCCTTTAAGGAAGTCTTGCTGCCCATCTAGTGCGCTACCTACATGAAGACAACGAAATTCCAACTATCAACTAGTGCGCTAAAACTTAAGAAGTCTTAGGACATGATCTAATGCGCCATGCTAAAAGATGAGATCCTAAAGTTCTATCTAGAAGTTCAAATGCCTTAAAGACTTCGAGTTGCTGATCTAATGCGCCAAGTATTAAGAAGACTTCAATCCTTCATGCAAAGCAAATATCAAGAGGATTCTAATCTTTCATCCAAAGCGCCACACTCTTGAAGATTCTTCAAACCTGATCTAGTGCGACTTGAAACAAGAAAACATTAATCCTCTATCTAATGCGAACCATGAAAGGAGAATCATCAAGAAACTATCTAGTGCGAAATGCTGAAAACAAGTTTTAGAGTTTCAAGACAGCAAGACAAGAGGATTCTAAGAAGGAGACTCCATTATGCCATCCAATGCGAATTGCCAAGGAGAGTTTCAATACTTGATCTAATGCGATTAGGAGGATGATGAAGGAAGAGCATTATGAAACAAAGACAAGAAGATAACAACATGCTGATCCAATGCTGTTTTAATGAAGAAGACATTTACACAAAGCCCAACTAAGGCGAAATGCAAAGAAGATCTGAATTTCTGATCTCATGCGCTTGGAGGAGGGAGAAGAAACGCCAACAACAGAAGAAGATTATCAAGCCTTTATCCAATGCGTCCAACAAGAAAGAAGTCATAAACATTTAATAGTTGTTGCCTTCGGGAAACGTGAAATGCATTCATTTAATAAAGATCAAAATTAAATTAAATGTTTGTGCATGAGGTCGGCCTAGAAGAAAGGAAAGTTTTTAAAGTAAATAGTATATATGTGCCTCATTTCTTTTTCATTTTTATCATTTTCAAGAGCAGATTTGTCTCCAAGAGCAGAATTTTCTTCAAGGAGCAGCCACAAGAAGTTGATTTTAGAAGATAAATTTGATTTTATCAAATTTTGTCAAGTGGGAAATCAAATTGCAAGGTATCAAATACAAAACAGCTCATCAAGTAAGTCTGATCTGAGTTTTTTCTGATCTGATTTTCTTATTTTTCTTTCATTAGATGCCTTGAAATTGTTCAAATATTGATAAAATTCTAGAAGGATAAGTGGATTTTTATGATTTTTCATAGATTCTTTGAATTTAATAGTGATATTTCATAATTATAAAGGAAAATTTCATAATTTAATCCACTAAAGTTGCTGAAGTAAAATCTAGATTTTGTTTGCAATCACTTATTCGCGTCAAGTCTGCAGAATAATGGCAATGACTTCCAAGGAACGACAAGCCAAGATCCGGATGGATGCTAAAGGGAAGATTCCTGAATCAAAGCTCGTCTCAAGGTGGACGAATGTAAGCGATACAAATATGGGAAGCAGCAACTTGGAAGATATCAAGTCAGTCCTTGAAGAACCCAACGGAGGAAGCCTCGCTCGAGCCATCATGAGGAGTGGAGCCATTGAAGCTGCTTGTTTTCCGCCAGCTTTGCCATGTCCGGAGATGATCATCGAATGTGTCAAAAAGTATGATGTAAATACAAGGCAAATCATAGCCAAGGATGGAACGATACTGGCCTACTTGCAAAAGGAAGCAGTTGAGGAGACTTTCAACATTCCAACCAAAGAGAGGATGATCAGCATCTCAAAACAACAAGGCCAGCAGGAGTATGATGTTGACACCAAGATAAAGTTACAAGAGATAAGGAGAGAGTGGATGGCCAATCCAGCCATGAAGTTCAATATGAATAATCCTCCACAGTTCCATAAGTCAGATTTTCATCCGGAAATTGGATATCTAATCATGTTTTTGAACAGAATGACAGGAATGCCTCAATCTGCTACCTTTCAACCTTGGATGTACTCTTTCATCAAGTCAGTTCTCAAAGGGAAAATGATTGATTGGGCTGGACTTATCAGTCAGAGTATACATGAGCAGTTCCTCAGTTTTGCTAAGACTAAGACTTGTTATATGAGTTCCTATATAGTGTACCTTCTTGCCAGAAATGAAGTCTACTCAGGTTTGACTAAAAAAGGAGAAGTCGGCATTGGACCTAACAAGTATCTATCACATCAATGTTATCCTCAGTTGCACCTCAAGAGTATTAATCATTATACAAGGTTTAATGATGCATTTGCCATGTTCATACATTGAAGCATTACATCCAACAGGTCATGCAACCTATTCAACAGAAGGAAGCTACTGCAATTCCTCCTTCCATTCTTCCACAGGAAACAGTATCCCGAGTTGAGGACATGAGAACTTCATCTCAGATGATGAAGGGATGGATAGAAAAGACAGAAGACAAGGCCTATATGTACCTTGAAGAAATTGTGCAAGTGTATGACAGAGTCATTAAGCTCCAAGGTCGAGTCCAAGCTTTATTGGAAAGTTGTGCTGAGTTCAAACCAATCAAAGAGCAATATATGCCACAACTCAAAAGTTTAATGGAAGCTCCAGTAGAAGATTTAATTCATAATAAGGTGATTGACAGAGATACTCCACATGACTTTGTCACTTGGTATTTCTCCTTTCACAACAAGGGGCAACTAGTTGATAAGATTGAAGTAGATATGTCCAGGATAAGAAGTGTTCTTCTAAGAACAGAAAATCATATATATACTGCTTTGACAAAGATTTGTAATCCTTATGGAAATGTTACTATTGAGAACATGAAGCAACAAGTTAAGGCATTCTACTTTCAATATGATGGACTTGATGAAAGTCAACTAGATAATATATTCACACTTGCATATCGTCTTGGGGAAAATAAGTCTTGGATAAACGACTGGGAGAAGACACTTGGAGTCTATGAGGCAGATGTAGCAGTGGCAGAAGGATCCATTAAGGCAGCGACAAGTGTACCAATGGAAGATATTATTCAAATTGTGTCCAGATTCGTTGTATCTCATAGTACTACTACATAGTACTCGCCTTGATGATGTGGCTTCCTTATCCTCTTGGAAAGCGTGCCTTTGTTCTCTCTTTCATGACTTCTTTCATTTAATATGAGTAACCTCCTGTATTTAATAAAGTTAACCTCATTCATTTAATAAAGTATAGTTTGTTGTAACTACTTGTGATGTGGCTTGATCTGATCCGCTGATTTCGCCGATCAATCTTGACCCTTCTCTCCTTTGAGGACTATAAAAGAGCTCTCATTGCTCTCATTTGTAACGGTTGGAAATTCTGAAATTGTTGTAAGAGCTCTCTGAGATAATAAAGGACTCATTGATTTGGTGATTCTATTTATATTTCTGAGTGTTTGCATGGTTTCAATTTTCACACGAATATTAAGTTAAGTTACAAGTTTTCTTTTAAGTATAAGTTAGTTAGTGAAAGGTTGTGTTTTATTGCCTTGTAGTGAAGTCTTTACAATTGAGCGTCAATTTGATCTTTATGCCTGTTGAATTTTCATGAGCATAATTGATTTAAACATCTTGCATACCTTTGAAGATAGCACCTCTCTTGTGTAGTTGTTTTATCTTGGCAAAACAAGATTTGGTTCGACTTCACCTTAAGCAGTAAACGTCCTTCCATTTAGGACTAGATTAGTTTTCCTCAACCCTATATCTTTTGCCTTTTTTTTTACCAATCAGTTAGATTTAGGATCAGCACATTCATTGCTAAATCATACGCGTCAGTTGCAGTACTTAGATTCCCTAGTGTTCACTTCCAGAGTCTTTGAAACAACAAGTTACATGAACAATTGTGTAAGTCCCTTTGTTGATTAACAGCAGAATCATACTTAAATCATTGAGCTGTCTCTTACGGAAATTAAAACATTATTAGAAGGAACCTTGGAGTTATCTCGTTTGATCACTTGGTTTAGCATTCGAGAGGCTTTGCTCAAGAGAGAGTTAAATACCTAGTATTTTACTCTATTGTTGACTTGTCGAAAAACAACCATCAACACGACCCAAAAAGGATCGGTTACAAGCCAATGGGTATATCTTTTGCATACATGCGGTTACAAGAATAAATCTCAGACAAGTAAGGTGAGCCGTTACATTGGGCTTCACCACGTGCCCAACAATCTCCCACTTGAAGACCTATGGGATCGGCAATGAAGCTGCTCTGAGAGGGATCCGCTTCTTGAAATTCAGTGTCGCAATGGAACAAGACCGAGAGAAGCTCTATAGAACTCGAACTTCTCTCGAGAAACAACCTTGGTTAATGCATCTGTCAGATTGACCTTCGTGTCAATCTTTGTGACCTGCAACTTGCCTTCGTCAAGAACATGGCGGATAAAGTGGTATCGAAGGTCAATATGCTTGGTTCGATTGTGGAAAGTTGAATTCCTAGCCAAGTGAATAGCACTATTGCTATAACAATACAATGGAAAAACTAATTTCGGACAGCCCAGTTCGGTCAACAAATGCTCAAGCCATATCATTTCTTTTGCTCCTTCCGTGAGTGCAATGTATTCGGCTTCTGTGGATGACAAAGCTACAACTTGTTGCAACCGAGAAACCCAACTAATGGCTGCCTCGGCAAACGTAAATCCATAACCAGTGGTAGACCGGCCTTTATCTAAATCTCCAGCCATATCTGAATCAACATAACCACGAAGTTGAATTTCAGTACCTCCAAAACATAAACAATAATGTGAGGTACCTTTCAAGTACCGTAGAAACCACTGAACTGCCTGCTAGTGTAATTTGCCCGGATGACTCATGAATCTGTTCACAATTGCGACTGCTTGAGCAATGTCTGGACGAGTACATACCATTGCATACATTATATTGCCAACTGCAAATGTGTATGGAACAGACCTCATTTGTTCTTCCTCTTCCTGAGACATATTAAATCTGTCCAACACTTTGGCAATGTAGTTTGCTTGGGACAATCTAAGTTCTCTTTTATTTCTGTTTCTAAATATTTGCATCCCAAGGATTCTTTTGGCTGGTCCAAGGTCTTTCATGGCAAAACTAAAAGCCAATTGTTGCTTCAGCTGAGCAATAATCTTAACACTAGTACCAACAACTAACATATCGTCAACATAGAGCAAAAGGATGACAAACTCGCCGGTATTTAGCCTCTTGTAGTAAACACAAGGGTCTGATTCGCATCGAATAAAGTTGTTATCAGTCATGAAGCAGTCAAATTTTAAATACCATTGTCTTGAAGCTTGCTTTAGCCCATAGAAACTCCGCTTCAACTTGCAAAACAGATGCTCCTGACCTGGTTGAGCAAAGCCTTCAGGCTGCTCCATATATAAATCCTCATCAATATCTCCATGTAGGAACGTTGTTTTCACATCAAGTTGCTCATGTTCTAAATCCCAAACAGCTACCAAACCCAATACAACACGAATTGTATTCATTTTGACAATTGGGGAAAAAATTTCTTTAAAATCGATACCTTTTTGCTGATCAAACCCCTTGATGACTAATCTTGGGTTGTACCTTTTACTCCCTCCGTCTTCGTCTTTCAAACGATAAACCCATTTGTTCTTGAGAGGCTTTCAATTTGGTGGAAGAGAAACCAAATCCCAAGTATTATTTACTCTCAATGACTCCATTTCTTCGTTCATGGCTGCCATTCAATTGTGTGCATTTTCATCCTTGCAGGCTTGTTTATATGTTGCCGGCTCTGCATAATCAGAGAGCAATAACTCATAGTCTTCATATTTCGCAGGTCTCCTCTTCTCACGGGTAGACCTCCTCAATTGTGGACCTTGCTCTGGCTGTAAATTTGAGTCCAAATTTAGTCTCTGTAGTAAATTTTGAACATCGTCAATCTCTGATTGTAGAGGACCCTGTGGCAAGCTCCCCTGTCTCTGCATACTGCCTTGTGCACTGATAATGCCCTATTTGGTTTGTTTGCTTGGAGGTTGCGTACCAATTAGAGGAGGGAGCATTTGAACATGGTAATGTTGCGATGATGTTGGAGGCTCACTAAATGACTGCATTTGAACAAGTGAAGGCAGCGTTTCATTATTTGAGGGTTGCGTTGAGGTTTGGGAGCCTTTGAAAGGCTGCAGACTTCCCTCTAAAGGTTGCGTTTGACCTTGAATTTGCAAAGTTGAAACTTCTAGTGCCTGCGTGTGGTAAGAGGGACGGTTAAATTGAGTTGTGAATAAAGATTCATCCATAGGGGTCTGCATATGAGGGACTATATGTGACTGTGTATTATACATTGGAGGCAGAGTTGAAATGCGAGAAGGCTACTTAGGTAAAGTGCATCCAACTGAAGGCAGAGTAGTGGTAGAAATAGGGGCCTCAGTGGTATAATAATGAGCAGATGTAACTAGTGGCTGAGAGAAAGTAATGGTAGGTTGATTTACCGTTCCATTATCAAACAAGTCCACATCAACATATTCCTGCGGAGGTAAATTGCAAGGTTGCAAACCTGGAAAATTCTTCTCATTAAACACAACATCGCGGCTACAGATTATGGTCTTTGCAACGAGATCCGAAAGGCGAAAGCCAAATTGCTCTTCACCATAGCTGAGAAAAACACACCTTTTTGACTTGAAATCTAACTTAGTTCTCTGCTCTTTCGGAATGTGAACAAAGGCTTCACAGCCAAACACCCACAAATGATTATAGGAAATTCGTTTTTCAAGCCATCTCTCCTCAGGAATGTCAAAATCCAGCCTGGACGATGGAGCTTGACTAATTAGATACACTGCAGTATTACATGCCTCTGCCCAAAACTCTTTTCCCAATCCAGCATTGGAGAGCATGCATCTAGCTCTCTCAAAGTATCATGCGATTGAGCCTCTCAGCTGCACCGTTCTCTTGAGGCGTCTAAGGGACTATCTTTATTCGTCTAATACCATGATCTGCACAAAACGTGTCAAACTTCGAAGAGCAATATTCTCCACCATTGTCTATTAGTAGGCATTTAATTTTATGCCCAATCTGATTTTCAACAGCAGCCTTAAAAATCTTAAATTTTGAAAATACCTCTTATTTTCTATTCAACATATAAATCCAGACTTTTCGAGTGCAGTCATCAAGAAAGGTTACAAAATAATTAGCTCCACCGAAAGAAGTTACCTTAGTCGGACCGAATACGTCGGAATGAACAAGTTGCAATGGAGTAGTTTTCTGATCATGCCCCGTTCTCAAGAAGCTGCTTCGTGTCTGTTTGCCGTAAAAGCAATGTTCGCATAATTCTAAATCAATGGAGGTGAGGCCTAGTAGTTGATTGTGTTGAAGCATAACCTGTAATCCTTTTTGGCTCATATGACCGAGCCTTTTGTGTCATATTTTAGACCCACTATCCATAGCCGGCAAGGCAGCGCCCACTTCACCAAAACATTCCAAAATATAGAGATTACCTTGCTTCTTTCCTCTTGCCAATACCAGAAAGCCCCTTTGTAATTTTCCATGAATCAAGAGAAAATTTAACATTGCAGCCATGTGCTATAAGCTGACTAACTGAAATTAAATTCCTTTTTAACATGGGCACATATCTAACATCCGTCAAAGTTAATTTGTCACCATTTTTCAAATTCAATATTATATCACCTTTACCTAAGATGTCACATTTTTTATTGTCACCAAGAAACACCTTATCGAATGTGCCTTCGTGAAAATTTGTGAAAGTTTTATGGCATGAAGTGGCATGAAATGAGGTGCCGGAATCAAGGATCCACGAATATGCATTTGTGTCACTAGCTGATAAGACCAAAACACCATCACATGCAGTGTTTGCTTCATTATTTGTGCTCACTTTTCCTTGAGCTTTCTTGTAGTTCCAGCAGTTCTTAGTGTGACCAGGGTTTCCACAAAACCAACAAACCCCATTTCTGCCCCTGGACTTCAAAAGCGGACCAAATTTTGATCTTTTCTGGTTGTTGTATCTACCTCTTTCTTGGCTTCTTCCCCTATTGCTTGTACTTACAGCTGTTAGAGCATTGCCGGAAGAGGGTTCCTAATTTTTCCTTCTCATGTCTTCGCCGAGAAGGGTGGTTGCAACATCATAAAAAACTAATGTACTTTTGGCTGCTACAGAAGTGCTCACAGCCATCACAACACCTTCCTAGCTATTTGGTAAGGAACACAACAGCAAAATTGTTTTAATCTCAGAATCTAACTTTATACCCACCGAAGTCAATTGGGTAACTAAGGTGTTAAATTCATTCAGATGATTTGACATAATCCCACCTTTTATTTTCAAGTTGTATAATTTCTTCATAATAAATACCTTATTTGACGCCGAAGCAATTGCATACATGCTGGAGAGCTTATCCCAAAGCTCTTTCGTAGTATTCTCAGCTGAAACATTAAATAATACATTGCTGGACAATGAGAGAAATATAGTTGCCCTCGCTTTCATAGCCATTTTGTCCCAGTCTTCATCTAACATTGAACCTTTGCCTTTTGCCTTTCCACCAAGGCGAGTGAGAGGTCCTGCTTGATGAGCAACGACTCCATTTGCATCTTCCACAGTCCGAAGTTTTGGCCAGTGAATTTCTCTATCTTCCATTTGTCTGCGTCGTCCATGTTTTTGAAAATCTTCACCAATTTCAATCAGCTTCACAAGATGAGCTTCTGGACTGAGCTTCTAACCAGAGCTCTGATACCAATTGTAGATGCAAGAAACAAAACAACAGAACCAAAACAGAGTAGCAGCAATTAAAAAAGAAGAATACTCAGAATGAAAAGATCATAAAGACACCACACACTCAGAGAAGACAAAGCAATTAACGTGGTTCACCATTTTAATGGCTACATCCACAAAGAAGGGGGTCCATTCATTTTACAGATGATACATCTCTCTCTGTGTTTTTCATATATATATTTGTGAACAGTAGCAATAAAACATAGTAGTCTAAAAGACTCTTAGAAACATTCCTACCAACCGTCTAAGTAGTCTGAATCAGCGACCCAGAAAGGATCGGTTACAAGCCAATGAGTATATCTTCTGCATACATGCGGTTACAAGAATAAATCTCAGACAAGTAAGGTGAGCCATTACATTGGGCTTCAACACGTGCCCAACAAAAATATCACATATGCCAAGTAGCATTTGCATTCAATATTCCTTAATGGGTTGTATCTTTTAAGCTTTACCATCAAGATTGCAAGTTTGAGAGTTTAACTCCATTCACTTTAGAAGACTATCTGCACAATTCATGATCATTGATGTTCCTTAAAGTCACTTAGTTAAACATGTCTGAAACACATGCCTTCATGGGATTCTAAATATTACCATGACTTAAAGGTGATCTCCTCGTGATTCTGGCAAGGGGAATGGGAAGGGGTGTTAACTTCAAAGGGCTACTTCTCGTGGTTTAAAAATATTGAAACACAATTTGATCTTATCTCAACTTTATGTTGCTAATAGCTAAACTGCTTTGTTGATGTGTGATTGAGGCTTTTCAAATAGAGGAGGATCTTCACAAAAGCAGTACATTTGAAATTTCATAGGTTAGTAGACATCTTCTTTGAGCGGGAGACACAGCAAGGCTCGAGCTGAAAACAGTATGTTACTCTGCATCTCAGGTCACCATTACATACAAATGGACCAGAACCCATTCATAAAATTTTATAATGTGGTACTTCCTTGCTGTCTAGCCTGGATCAGTTAAAATGTGACACTATTTCTTGACAATGTTATAAAAACAATATACCACACCATACTGTGAGGTGGCGACAATTGGTCTTTTGGGAAACAGATAATAAGTTTTTGCAGAAAAATCATCGTTCTACCTCTTTACCACAATTGCTTGGAGATGTTTGTGTATACTTGTAAATTTGTAATTATTTTTTAAGATATGTAACTTAAGCTCATATGGTAAAGACAACTGTTAGAAAATAGTTGTTGTGGTGATTGAGTATTACGTAATGAAAAATCTCTCAACAAATTTTTTAAAAATATTACAGTGACGATAATAACACTAACAAGTTAACGACTTTTAATATCCTTTAAATTAAATTATTCTATAGCACTCAAACAAAGCGTTGTAAATGTTAGGAGGCAACGTCTAACTATTTAAAATGTCCAGAGATATCAGTCTTGAGCTATTTAATTTAGCTGAATTATTTTATTTTAGTTGTAAGCATCTGGAAAACCTGTGTTTCCAGAAGATTAGTAAAATTTCTCAAAAGTAAAATTCAAAATTACATATAAAACATAAAACAAATATATTATAAGAAAATAGTTTTTCAAAAACAATGTACATAACATAAAATAAAATAGTAGATATGATATTTCCACAGTCCATGATAATCAGTTGTAAGTTTCTGGAAAAACTGTGTTGTTGTTTTTTGTCTAAACTAAAATAAAATAGTAGATATGATATTTCTACAGTCCATGATAATCAGTTGTAAGCTTCTTGAAAAACTATGTTGCTTTTTTTGCATGGACTATGGAAATATCATATCTACTATTTTATTTTATGTTATGTATATTGTTTTTGAAAAACTATTTTCTTGTAATATATTTGTTTTATATGTAATTTTGAATTTTACTTTTGAGAAATTTTGCTATTTTTTTTGGTTTTGTTTTTACTTGGAAAATGTGATAAATATTATATGTTAATAATTTAGAATGGGTTAAATCTTAAGGTTAATTTTTTTTTTTTTTTTAATATGGATATCTTAAATAATAAATACACCTATTTAAAAGAGTCAATTTGAGCTATTTTATTTTACTTCAAAACTGTTTTTTTATATATATGATGAAAGAAAGAATAATTAAATTGCACAAAGGCAAAAGATATTAATGAGGACAAAAAGTCATAAAGTAAACATTAAAATGAAATTAGACAAAAAGGTATTCTATTAAACTATTCCTAAAACTATTACACTTTGTTTGATTTTATTTTAATGTTTTAACTGTCATCATAAATCTACAACAGGGAAAAATCCATCAAGATCAGACGGTGGGGGTGCAAAGGCCGAAGATAAAATGCCCACTACTTAATATGAGTGTTTTGCCCTTGCATTGACACGTGACATGAGAAATATATATATTTTTTTAACTAAAAGAGGGTAAAAATTTATTCCAACTAAAACAAAGAAGTACAAAGCAAGGGCATTACACCCTAGGGCAGGAGCACCCTCGGGCCCTGATGCCTACAGGAGGCAAAGTTTGAGTTTTTGTCTTATTTTATGTTATTCAATGTTAATAAGGTGATTTTAGGCCAATATAAGTCATTTGGAGTCGTTGATGAAGGTTTGGTGTCATTTAGTTGAAAAAAAATGAAAATATCGTCAAAAGTTATTAAGCAACTTTGGCAAAAAGTGACAAAATGATGTTTTATGTACAAACTAATCAAAAGGTGGTTAAAGGTAGTTGGAAAATGATTGGGAAAGCATAAATACATGTTGTAAACATAAATCCCAAGGTTGGGAAGGTTGAGAGGAGATTGGAATGAAGAAATTTCAATGTTTGCACTCTAAAAACTGTATTTTTCTTGCAAATCTAACTGTTCTCTTCATTTGTATGGATTTGTACTTGCTTGGATGGATGGAAAACTGACTAGAAAAGATAAAGTATTGAATCACCTTCCAAATGCAATTGGTTTGGTAGATTTTCATCCACGTTTGAATAAGTTACAAGCATTTTAGTGAAAACTACCTGGAACCCTGCCTAGGGTTTGCAGTTTAAGAAAAAATACCATAACTTTCTTTTCCACTGTTGGATCTTGATGAAAATTGGAGGAAATGTCTGTAACTATGTTATCTTCAATCCCACCGAAGCGATTGGCTTCATTATATGTTTTGTGAAAGTTATTAATGATTGTTCCTTTCATTCTTGCACATGAAAACTGTGTTTCTTGCATAAAGTTTATGTTCTGTCATGTGGTACGGACTCTTGAAGCACTGTATGGCTGAATGGCTGATTACCCATTGTAGAGGGCACTCTTACCTTTAATGGGTTTTTGATTTGGTCCATTTTCATTGAATATCAAAGGAGATATTGTCATTTTTCTGAAACTAGTCTAAACCCTACCTAGGGTTGTAGTGAACAAGGAGCCTATTGATTTGTGAAAGTTGATGTTACAAAGAACCTTACCCTGGTTTTGAGATATGTTTAATAATGGCCAAATGGGTATCTAAAACAGGTTTTCTTTCTTGGAGATCAGTTCTGGTTGGGAAGTTATGTCAAAAAATGTCTTTTTGAAAGACTACAATGAAGAACAAGGGTTTGTGAGGAAAACCCACATTTTGATGAACAAAGGCACTTGTAAAGTGGTTGTCTAAGGTTGTTTTGAGATTGTGTTGTCATTTCTACCTCTGCTCTGCATCACACCACCTGTCAATCTCCACTAAGTGGTCCAACTTTTGGGACAAATCCGGGGGTAATTGACCCCTATCCACAACGTTCCAATTTTGCAGATGATCGGAGACCCATTTAGCCAAACAATCTGCAACTCCGTTCCATTCTCTATGAATGTGACAGAAAGTAATAGATTCCAAGGAAGCACACATATTAAGAATTTGTTTTATAATCAAAGCTAAATGCCAACTGACATATTTTAATTGTTGCCTCTTCAACACAGTCACCACCACCTGAAAATCAGACTCACAAATGATCCTTCTCCACCCAAGAGTGCAACCACGCTCCACAACATATAAAATGGCAAGAGCCTCCATCCCTTTGTTAGTACGCAGACCCTTATAAATAGAAAAGATAAACTAAACAGTCCCAGAACTATTCCGCCCAACACCCCTAATACCAGCATGACCAGGATTTCCCCGAGAAGAACCATCCGTGTTGATTTTCAATACACCTTGTGGAGGAGGACACCAACGCCCCTCCCTATTTATCTTCCGAAGAGGATGTCTACATCTATTTCTCATGATCTGGCCAACACCCTTCACAACACCACTCTGAAAAGGAAGATTGAAATGATTGCAACAGGCAACATCTCCTGGATCCACACCCTCAACCAAGTCACACTTAGCCGAAACAGTTTCTCCCAAAGAATGAAGAATTTTCCACCACAAATGTTGGACAACCAACTTCACATCTTGAAAAATCATGTGATTCCTCTCCAACCAAATATGCTAGATAATAAAGGTCAGACCAAGAGCCCAAGTAACTTGAAGAAAAGAAGTCTAAACAGGGGCCTTGCCCCACCAAACAAAGAACGTTCAATGTTTACGCTATAATATTTCACTCTACTTAAACATCATTCGGTTCAATGATCAAACAATCAATAGCAATTTTACACCTCATCCACACCAAAAAGTGGTAAATATTTGTCTTATTTTTATTGGCCAAAATCGATCTTTGACTATTGAATTGGATGATGTCTAAGAATAACCATGATGTATATACTGTCAAAGATGTTTGAAGCCCTGTCGATTTTCTTTCCTTTATCACAACAATCTTTGGGCTTATTCTTTATTCCTATAGAAGCCTTTATGACATAAGAGATCTGCATCCATGAGCTTGCTCCTTGTTTTGGTCGCAGTCTTTGTTTGAACCCTTGCACCCTTTTGTTTTTTCTCAAAGATAAAGACTTCTTAAAACCCCTATTGCTTTTCAAATATCAATGGGAGAGTCATGTGTCAATGCCATGGTGAAACGGGCTTGGTAAGCATTGCACATGTATTTGATCCCCATTTGTGGATCTCGTGGCTCTTTTTCCCTACTGTTCAATCAAGCCAAAAGCCCAAGATATGCACTTTTTGTTTTAGCATTTCATTTACTATGGCTGGTCACGACCTTTTAAGAAGTTTTTTTATTTAAACATGATTGGTCTCCTTGCACCATTTTGCTTTACCTGTTTGGCCACATGAATTAGATTGATATCTGCTGAAGAAAGGGTGCCTCTTTGTTAGTAAAATGTCTTAGAATCTATGTTCCATTTGCTATCAAGTCTGCAAGTTTGGATCAAGTCTTATACTTGCGGACTTGTATTGTGAAATCTATAGACTTATATTCTTTACTTTGTCTGATTTACTCTTAGCTTTTTTCTTGATATATGGGGGCTTGAAGTATTTATTAACACTTTCGTAGGGATGTCAAGATGTCACAAACTGACATGTTCTCTTGGATTAACCTGTGCTAATGTTTGAACAAGATAAAAGCAACATGCTTTGGGCCAAATGACATATACACTTATGCATGATGTTTAACCAAAACTTTAGCAAGTGAAGGACATATTTGAAGGTTCATTCAAGAGCAACACTATGAATTTCCAAGAGCCCATTCAAAAGCAATGTCCAACAAATTAAAACAATGTTTAAATTTATAACTTGCACATTGAGTAATTTAAAAGCAATAATATAAACATATATAGTTTCAATCTTGCTAACCAATCAAATCTTATCTCGCAAATGTTCTTGGATCTCAATAATTGATTTTCTAATTGAATTGGCTACTTTATGCATCACATATTGCTACATCATACAAGGCTCCAAGATAAAATGTTAAAACTGTTATGAACCTCATATTATTAGTGCTTAAATTAATGAATGTGTTGCATTGTTCTATGAGTTTTATAAGGCTCATAATGCAATATACAAAATATGTTGCAATGACATTGAGTAACTTTTAACAACACTTACTATTATTTCTATGTGGAAACATTCAATGGCGGGGATTAGTTACTATACAACTCTTGTTAGGCCGATAGGCGTTCCCTTAGTGAGGAGCACTAAATGAAATACATAGATTGATGGTGTAGATTAAAAAGACTACCATCAAAAACATCTTGACCATACAATTTACAATCACATATTGTGACATATAAAAAATATCTAAAATTTTACTTTTAGTCTTAAATTTCCCTATGATTTTGACGGCAACAACATTGATGCTCCGGAGCCCACCATTCCTTTCAAGCCAAGTAATGACTTCAACAGTAGTGAATTTAATCAAAGTTGTCAACACCAGACTAAAGAAGAATTATAGGAAAGGATCCAAAACCTTTGCGGAGGTAATGGGAAAGAATGAAATAGCGAAACCTAAGTATAGAACATTGGTGACATGCACCAGGTCTTTCTCCCCTACACGGAATGCCCCAGAGTGGTTTTCTAAACCCCTTACGATTGTTGAGCAGTAGAAATCTCATTCACCTACCCTCCATGACATCGAGGGTTCTTCTGACCTGCGCAATTGGAAATCTTCCATCAGTTATGGTAGGGTTTCACCTATGCTTTCTCACAGGGCTCGCTCTGATATTGATTCGAAAGGATTCATCCTTGTCTTGGACCAATAAGAGACGGAATGTCACCGAACAAGCGTGGATTTCTAGAGGGCTCAGAGGGTGGCCCCTACCACTGTCAATCTTGGAAAAGATGTCATGGAGGAAGAATCAGTACACATTGAACACACTGTTATTTCACTTCCAAAATTTTTGGCCAGGTCCAGTGGAGCTGAATAAATGGATATCGAAAACCTGGCTGCCTCTCTTAAAGACAAAATTCATATCGGGCACTCTGCAAAAGAATTTGTGCATGTGATTTGCAACATCTGAGAAGACAGGAATATGTTGCTTTAAAGGGGCCTCGGGTTTGGGACACATCATATCTTTCTCTGAAACCTTGGTTTCTAGAATTTAACTGCCTTTCTGAAACTTTTTCAATTATTCCAATTTGGGCGAGACTCCCTATTTCTTCTCTATTGGCAACACGATTGATAAGTTCATCAAAGGGTTAAATTTCTTTGTATTATGATCTTCTTCTCACATTTGCTAGGATTCTTGTGAAAATGGACATTTTAGAAAGTGGGATCAAGGTGGGCACCAAAATCTAAAACCAAATGGTGGATTATGAAGGATTGGCATTCCAAACCATTATTGAAGAAATTGGGATCAAGGTGGGTTATGTTACTTTGCACATGATTGATGAATGTTCAAAATTTTCTCTTTAGCCAAAATAGTTAAACCTTTGAAACAAGATACCTATAGGCAAGGGGTAGACCCAAGCCATCAACATATTTCTCCTGAAGAAAGGGAAGAAGCTTCTTCAATTTCTTTTGGTTCTTCTTTGGCTTAATCTATGCCCCTACCTCTAATGGGTTTAGTGACTCCCCCTCTTGATTCTTATGTGGTTGGAGGCTCTACTTCTCATGAAAACACTAAGGTACCCTTCTCTCTTGGCAAATTGAAGCCATCAATTGTCTCCTCTACACTTTATTTCCCACCATAATAAAGTTAGTTGTTGTTTATCCATTAACAAATTTAGACACTACATTACTAGCTATAAAGTGTTCATACATACAGATCATACAACAATCAGATATTTGATGAATAAGCCAATAGTGGGTGGAAGACTCGTAAGATGGTTGTTGTTATTGCAAGAATTTGACATAACAATAGTTGACAAACCAGGAAAGGCTAATGTAGTTGCTAATTTTCTGTCCAGACTGCTTACACAATCATCAGAAGGAGTGGTTGATGACTCTTTTTCCTGATGAGCATCTATTTGCTCTAAACATACACACTCCATGGTATGCAGATATAGATAATTATTTGGTCATAGGGCAGATTACAGGTTACTTTTCTCCAAAGGAGAAAAGACGGATAGTTCACAGATGTTTCCCTTATTCTTAGATTTCTGGATTCCTATTCTACACTGGCCCAGATAAAATTATGAGATGTATCAGAGAGGATAAGGTGTTTGATATATTGAAGGCATGTCATGATGAACCCTGTGGTGGACATTTTGCAGCCAAAAGAACACCCTTCAAGATCTTGACAACTAGATATTATTGGCCAACACTTCATAAAGATTTTGTCAAGTATACTAGAAGCTGTGATCGGTGTTAGAGGATGGGGAGACCTACAAGAAGTGGTGAAATGCCTTTGCAGCCACAAATAGCATTAGCTCCTTTTGATAAGTGGGGGTTGGATTTTGTTGGCCCTATCTCTCCTTCAAACAAGGAATATATACTGGTATACACTGAGTACTTAACCAAATGGGTGGAAGTCAAAGCTTTGCAGTGTGCCAGAGATGGCAATGTGCCAAAAATTTTGTATGAGGAAATCTTCACTAGGTATGGTGTACCCAGGGAGATAGTGACTGATCAAGGACCACAATTCACATTAGACTTAATCACCAAACTGGTGGAGGAATATCAGATTAGACACAAGAAGTCCACTCCATACCATCCTCAGACTAATGGTCAGGTTGAGGTCACAAATAGGGAGATTGAGAATATATTGACAAAAACAGTACAACTTCACAAAAGAGATTGGGTTTCCAGATTACCAGAAGCTATTTGGGCATATAGAATCACATGGAAGACAACTACAGGATTCACTCCTTATGAGTTGGTTTATGGCAAGACAACAGTATTGCCTATAGAATTTGAATACAAAACTTTGAGGACAACAGTAGACTTAGGGATGTATTTGACAGAAGCTCAAAAGGACAGGTTACAACATTTGAATGCTCTTGATGAAATCTTATTAGAAGCCATCCACCACATAGAGGTTATACAGAAACAAAAAATTAAATGGCATGATAAGTTATAAAGACTAAGGAATTCACTGTTGGTGATTGGACCCTTCTCTATGATTCTAGATACAAAGATTTCAAGGGCAAGCTTCAATCTCGATGGCTAGGACAATATGAGATTCAACATGTATTCCCTAATGGTGCAGTCCAACTACAAACCATTGACGAGGTCTGATTTTCATTGCTGGTAAATGGACACAGGCTAAAACTTTATCAGAAATTGCTTCAAAAAGATGATTTTATTGTCTCTCTAACCACTTAGTATGGTGCTCATGGTGATCTTGATGAAGGCTTTGAGACACACAAAAAAGATGATCCACCAATCGTGTCTAGTGATGCAGAGGTTTAGTTGCATGACTCAACCCTCGTCACTGATACTTATTTTTTATTGCTTTGAAATTCACATGCACACACAACACACAACCCATGACGAACACAGTTATCTCCAGAGGGACCTATTCTTCACTCTCAGTTGGGACCTGTTACAGTCGGGACCTGTACTGGAGGCACCCGTAGCAACACCTGTCTGCAGATGTCTTCAACACTTTGGCAAAAAGTAAACCATTTTCCCACTCATTACATTTCTTCTATACATGCTTCATTCATTTTGAAATAAATCAAACACCGCCACAAAAGTGTTCAACTCAAACTCATGAGTTGTTCGATTAAGCATTACGAGTTGTCACCACACATCACTTCTGAAGTACCCGCCGCCTTACCATTCACCTACATGCATTACATAAGGTAACTTTCAATGATTAACTTAGATTTCTTTCTATATTCAATATTACTCTGTTTATTTCGTGCATGCAAAAATATATATCACCATTCCATTTAATAAATACTCTTCCTTTCATATCAATTCACACGTGAAGTGAGGTCAATTCACACATTAGTTGGGGGAAGGGGTTAATTTTTTTTTATTTTCGTCACCCAAGTCTTTAGAGATACCAGATAGAATTCTATGTCGTTTTCCAAAGATAGTAAACCTACCCTGTTTCGCCCAAAGTGTAAACTTGTTACCTTGAGAAAGTTACAGTTGGGAAGAATAGGAGAAGGCAGCAAATTGTAGGTTCTTTTGAAGGTGGTGGAATCGGAGTTGAGCAGAAATTAAAACTCCAAGAGGTTGCAGAACACAGAGATAATGGGAGGTGATGTGATAAGATGAGAACCATCTGTGCATAAGGAAATATTAGAGGATGCAATGGTTCTGCCACTCTTCACCAGAGTGGGATGGCTTAACTACTTCTTGAAGTTAATAGAATATGATAATGAAATGGCGAAAGAATTTGTAGCTACATTGTAGTATGATGAGGCAACAGTTAGGGGATTGGTTGTCTATGCTTCTGAAATGGCCATTGCCCAAGTTACAGGATTGTCGCGCATAGGGTTTGAATATCCAGCTCGTGTTGATGCAGCTACAACAAGGGAAGAATTCTGCGAGCGTGGAGAACACCTGGACTCAACGTCACAAGGTACAAAGAGATTGTCCCTTCCATTCTTCTGGGGAAAATGTGCTTCTTATATCATTAAATACTTTACCTATGATGGTCAACACAATTTGTTGTATACTATGCATTTTAAGTTGCTAAATCACTTACGCCATGATAAGCTAGTCAATGTTCCCAATTTCCTTTATAACATGTTGAAAAGGATGGCATCTGAATATCAGAAAAAGCAAGTGGACACCACGTTGTCCCATCACTGCTTAATAGCCGTATTGGTTAAGAGAAGCCTAAGAATTAAACATCCATAGGTTGATTGGGATGCCTTTAAACAATGTATAGATATCACAACATTGTTGGAAGTACCTGAAGTAGAAGATGAACCTCAACATGAGCCTAAACCTAAGATTTAACCTGAGCAAGAGGGGCCACAGGAGGAAAATACTCCAGAAGATAGGCTGGTGGCAACAAAAGAACCCTCATCTTCTAACCCTAAAGTTATAAGAGGCATTGATTCAACCCCTGTTAGGAAAAAGAGAAACAAGAAAAGTGTTGAGAAACATAAGAGCATTATGAAGGGAGAAGATGCAGGGGAAAAGAAGAAGAAGAGGAGTAAAAAGAAGAGGAAAAGTGAAGTCATACAAGAAACTGTTACTCCCAAGTGCTCAGGAAGGTTAAAAAGGTAGTGTTAAAGAAAGCATTGTTGAAGAACAGGGGCAGGAGGAAAAAGGTGAAGGACAACAACACCATGATTCAATGTTGTTGGATACAGACTCAGATAAAGAAAGAAACGCCCCTGAGGATGTCCATGTTGATGCTTATGAAAATATCAATGTGTCTACCAAAAGGAGAAGGTATGTTTCTTCATCTTCTAATTTTGATTCAGATGATGAAGGTCTAAATTTTGCAAAGGAAAAATAATTGTTAGAAGATAGGAATATAAGAAAAGAGTTTCAAGAATCTCTTGATAGGATAAAACAATTGGAAGAGCAAGTGAAAGGATATGAGGAGAAGGACAAAGAAAAGGAGAAGAGAATACAGGAGTTGGAGGAGAGAATTCAAACCTACGGCCATGGAACCAACTTAGATTTGTTAGCACAAATGGCCTTGAGTAAAACAAAAAATGAAGAAAATGAAGTATTATTAACTCCACAACCTCATGTATCAAGGTCTCCAATGTATCACACCACTTTGTCTTTAGGTTTTGAATTAATGAAGCTTACAAATCCAAACAGGAAAAAGAAAGCTAGGAGAAAGAAAAATAAAATCTCAATGCGTCATTGGAAGATAAGAATTTGGCGTTAAAAAGGGTGGAGGATAAATTGACAGAGGTAATAGACAGAGCCATTTAGATCATTGAGTGTAGACCTCCACCTAGGATGTATGCATTGTTTCTAAAAGAAAAATTTCTTAGTTTTCAGTTCAATAGGTTCATTAATGATCAACTACTTTATATTCAAGGCATATTTTTTTCAACTATTTTAAAGAAGCCAGCCTGGAGGAGCAAGATCAACTATGTGAGTATTGTTTACACAACTATCTAATGGCAGAGGATACAGAATGGAACCCCTCAATTTATGTTGGGGATTTGCAGGTTATGGCACTGTCATCATAATTCAAGAATGAACAACTCAAAGGTGAATTAATGGACAAATATGAAGAACAAGAGAAAACAGTGGCATTGCAGATCAGAAGAGAAGCACTGAATCCTGATGTAATCCTTACTCAATGGTTGACACTCCTCTCACACAAAGGTCCAGGAAAGATAATCATGGATTTGAGACTTCGAGATCACAAAAGTGTTGCAAGTATGGGCCTAGCCGGTGTTGTCATTGATGTCAACATACTCCTGTTGCATTGATGAACAAGGATTGGATGAGTTGTATGCTGAAAATATTGAGAAAATTAGTCCTATCAAGAACAGAGAAGAACAGTGAAGACAGTAAGGTAAAGATCCCAGCTAAGATGAAGATCAGAGGATGTGCATCAAAGTGTTTGTAGATATGTGTCTTAAGGTGATCTAGTAAAGACTTGAGAGGTCCGCATGAAGATTTGAAGAAGTTATGGCCACTTGAGTAAAACCAGTTCTGGCAAATGTTCAGAAGTGACAGAGTGACACAAATAGGTCCGGTGAGATCCAGAAATGCAATATCTTGTTCTGCAAATTCGGTGGAGTGTTTAGGAAGTCAATGTGAATCTACAACTCAATTGGTTCGTGGTCTGGAGGTCCGCAAGCATCTATTCCAATATGACAGTGATGACAGACTGTGTTCTTGAGGTTTCAGATGAAGGAGAGAAAGATTTCAGTAAGCAGAAGTAGTGTGGATGTTCTTGGTGATTCAGGCAAGCTTGTGGAGGTCTTTGGATTGTGTCCAATTCGTGTTGGTGGTCCGCATTGAAGATTGAGCTCGTAATTGAAGAATTACTTTCAGGTGATGATGTTCTTCCTAAGTTTGGCCGACTGGGTGAGTTACACATCTTGCGGATGATCTTGAAGATGTTTTGCGAAGGATGGCGTGTTCCTCAAAGAAGATTGAAGTCTCAGATCTGTGTGGCCGACGGTGTAATGATCCGCATGAAGTCTTTTGTAATTAAGCAAGTTGTATTTGTGTATTTACTTTGTAAAGTTTGCCGACTTTGATGATTATCCCAAAGCCGATGTCTTGTATAAATAAGAAGTTGTGAAGTCATTTCAAAGGCATCTTGTGAAGATGAGAGTGTGGTAGAGAGGAGCAGAGCGAAAGGCATAGCAGAAGTATTGGGCTTAAATGGAATTGATTCAAGCATAGTGAAGATGCTATTCTTCAGTTCAATTATGTAATATTTATTATTCTGTAGACAATGTGTCTCCTGTAGGCAGTGGGCCTCTTGTGAGCAGTGTGCTCGGGAAGTGAGCCCTAATTGGCATGTGCCATTTTGTTCTTCTTATTATTTTAAGAGAGAATACAATCTTGGGTTAGTCACCCTGTGGTTTTTCCCTTAATCAGGTTTCCACGTTAAAATCTTGGTGTCATACGTGTTAATGTGTTTTTGCTCTTGAATTGTTGCATTATGTTTTCATGATTGATTTATTATTATGCTACTGAATTACAAGAAAGATTTAAGTGATTAAGAAGAGAAATTTTTGGGACAACTAATTCACCCCACCCTCCTCTCAGTTGTCTGCCTTGAATCTAACAATTGGTATCAGAGCTAAGTTCCTCTAAAAGAGCTTAACCGCTTGAGGAGATCCAGGATGTCTTCCTACAAGAAGGATAGTCCGAGGTTTGATGGAACCAATTACACTTTTTGGAAAAGCCGCATGGAATGTCACTTGCAATGTATGGGAATGCAATTTTGGATAATGGCTTGAAAGAAGTATGTTCCTCCATAGAATGGTCTGAGAACCGTAGATGAAATCAGAGATGCTAAAAATAATCTTCGGGCTAAAGAAGCTTTACTAAGTGCCTTATATGATTCAGAGCTAACAAATGTTATAGATCTAAAAACTGCATATGAGATTTGGGAAAAACTGGAACTTCTGCATGAAGGAGACAAATATGTTAAATGTGCCAAGCTACAAAGTCTGAAAGGAAAATTCAAAAACCTAAAGATGAGTGAAGATGAAAATATCACTACATTTATGTTAGATTTAGGGCAGAGAACTGAAGGGGGGGTGAATCAGTTGTACAAAACTTTCTTCCAATTAAACACTTAACTCCACTTTGTAATTCAACAGTATAATAATAAATCAATCATGGAAACACAATGCAATAAATCAAGAGCAAAAACACATTAACATATGAGACACCAAGATTTTGACATGGAAAACCCAGTTAAGGGAAAAACCACAGGGTGATTAACCCAAGATTGTATTCTCTGTTAGAAGAATAGAAAGAACAAAATGGCACATGCCAATTAGGGCTCACTGCCCCAGCACACTGCTCATAAGAGGCTCATTGCCTACAAGAGACACATTGTCTACAAAATAAGTATCACCTACTTGAACTGGAAAATAGCATTTTCACCATGCTTGAATCAGTTCCATTTAAACCCAAAACTTTTGTTGTCTTTCACTCTTCTCCTTGCTACCACACTCTCATCTCCTCAAGACACCCTTTAAAATGACTTTACAATCCCTTATTTATACAAGACATCGACTTAGGAATGATCATCTAAGTCAGAAAACATCAACAAGAACATCCGCAGGATGTGTAACTCATCCGATCAGCCAGTTTCAGGAACAACACCATCATTTGGAAGTTATTCTTCAATTGCGAGCTCCAACTCCAATGCGGACCACCAAAATGAACTAGACACGATTCAAAGACCTCCACAAGCTTGCCTGAATCACCAAGAACATCCACACTTCATCTGCTTACTGAAATCCTTCTCTCCTTCATCTGAAACCTTAATAACACAGTCTGTCATCACTCTCACAAAGGAATAGATGCTTGCGGACTTTCAAACCACGCATCAATCGAGTTGACACCTCACAAAGACTTCCTCAACACTCCCTCAAATCCGCAGAATAGGACAATGCATTTCTGGATCTCACCGGACCTGTCTGTAACACTCTGTCACCTCTGAACACCTACCGGAGCCGGTTTTACTTGAGCGGCCACAACTTCTTCAGATCTTCATGCGGACCTCTGAAATCTCTACTGGATCACCTTAAGACACATATCTACAAACCCTTTAAACTGCATCCTCTGATCCTCATCCTATCTTGGACTTTTACCTTACTGTCATCACTATTCTTGATTGAGACTAATTTTCTCAGTATCCTCAGCACTCAGCTCATCCAATCCTTATCATTAATGCAACAGGAGTATGTTGACATCAATGACAACACCAGTTAGGCTTATACTTGCAACAATCTCCCCCTTTGTCATTGATGGCAACATATGATGTGAAAAACTATTTTGACCATCAAGACAAGAACTTCTCCTTACTGTCACAACTCCCCCTATCAGCAACAACCATTCACATGTCTTCTCTTTTGTTCCTGCTCCCCCTTTGATTAGTAACCACTTGTTTTTCACATGTCTTCTCTCCCTTTTTGACATCAATGGCAAAGGGCGCATACTTGCAATTTCACCACTTCAGAATCATACCTACTACCCCCCTAAGTAGCAGCTCCCCATCATGAATCCGGACCACAAGATATGACTGTGATATCCACCGGACTGATGCACGTCAGTGCACCTTAGTTAATCACCAGAGGGGCAATAACCCTTAACTTCTCCCTGAGATACTCAAAAGAGTCCTTAGGTAGAGGTTTAGTAAAGATGTCTGCAATCTGATCTTTGGAAGGCACAAACTCCAATCTGACTTCATTCTTGTTCACTTGCTCTCTCAAAAAGTGAAACTTGATGGATATATGTTTAGTCTTAGAATGCAACACCGGATTCTTAAATATATTTATTGCACTTGAATTATCACAGAAGATTGTGATAGGTTCCTCATACTCCACTTTGATGTCTCTTAGCATCTGCTTCATCCACAAAACTTGAGTGCAACTACCTATTGTTGCAATATATTTTGCTTCAGTTGTGGACAGAGATATTGCCTCTTGTTTCTTGCTTAGCCAAGAAACCAATATCTTCCCCAAAAAGAATGCTCCACCACTGGTACTCTTCTGGTCATCCACATCTCCTGCCCAATCCGCATCTGTATATGCATGAAGAGAAAAATTATGATCTCTAGGATACCACAATCCATACTCAACTGCCCCTTTTAAATATCTAAAAAAAAATTTGATTGCCATGACATGAGATTCTCTAGGATCAGCTTGAAATCTATCAATAAGACCAACAACATTCATAATGTCAAGACTAGTTTGAGTGAGATACAACAGTCCTCCAATCATTGACCTGTACTTTGTCTGACCAGCCTTAAGAGAGTCGTCATCTTTGCTCAATTTACATCTGGTTTTCATGGGAGTATTCATTGGTTTTGAGTCTTCCATCCCAAATTTCTTCAACAATTCTTTCACATATTTGCTCTGAGAAATGAAGATTCATTTCTTTGTTTGAGTGATTTGTAGACCCAAGAAGAAATTCATTTCACCAAGCATGGACATCTCAAACTCACTTTTCATTTGATTTGCAAAAGTTTTACACATACTATCTCTTCCTCCAAAAATGATATCATCGACAAACACTTCAACAATCAAGATGTTTTCATGATCAATTTTGAAATATAAATTACTGTCAGCAGTACCTTTGTTGAAACCAATTTTCAAAAGATGCTTATCCAATCTTTCATACCAGGCTCTTGGGGTTTGCTTCAGTCCATACAGTGCTTTCTTCAACTTGCGGACCATATCACCATGATCAGACAATTGAAATCCATCCGGTTGCTCTATGTACACTTCTTCTTCCAAGTCACCATTCAGGAAGGCAGACTTGACATCCATCTAATATACCTTGAAATCCTTGAAGGCAGCAAAAGCAAGAAATAATCTGACTGCTTCAATTCTTGCCACTGGAGCAAAAGTTTCTTCAAAATCAACTCCTATTTGAGAGTAACCCTTGTAGACCAATCTGGCTTTATTTCTAATTACTTCACCAACTTCATTCAGTTTATTCCGGAAGACCCATTTTGTTCCAATCACATTCTTGTTTCTAGGTCTAGGAACAAGATCCCAAGTGTGATTTTTCTCAATTTGCATCAGCTCTTCCTCCATTGCTTTAGACCAGTTTTCATCATTGCAAGCTTCATTCACTGTCTTAGGTTCAATCTTTGAAATCAGACAATACTCATCTGAATCTTGAGCAATTCTCCTTGTTTGTACACCTTTGATTTTATCACCTATGATATGATCTTCAGAGTGATTCAGTCTTACATACCTGGGAATTTTAGGAATTTCTTGCACTTCTGATTCTTGATTAGACTCATCAAAACTCATCTCTTCTTCCTGATTTACCAGATCAGTTTGAATTTGACTTTTAGAGAAGGCATGGGCTTCTTGAATCATAACACCATTCTAATTATCTTCATCATATTCATAAAACCTTGAGGGTTTTTCAATTCCTTCATCAACCTTCACATTTGTACTTTCTATCATTTTTCTTAGTCTCTTGTTATAACACCGGTATGCTTTGTTTTGAGTAGAGTAACCCAAGAATATATTCCTTCATCACTTCTAACATCAAACTTTCCTAGATCTTCATCTCTTTTAATGTAACATTTGCTACCAAAAACTCTAAAATACCTCACAGAAGGAGTGATGCCAAACCAAAGTTCATAAGGAGTCTTATCGGTATTGCTTCTGATTTAAACTCGATTGAAAGTATAAACTGCAGTGCTGACAACTTCTCTCCAATAGATCTGAGGAACATTTGCTTCCATTATCATTATTCTAGATGCTTCCTGGATGGTCCAGTTCTTTCTCTCCACTACTTCATTCTGCTGTGGAGTCCTAAGAGCAGACAACTGTCTCTTTATACCATGTTTCTCACAGAACTCTATGAACTCACCGGATGTGAATTCTCCACCTCTATCAAACCTCAGACATTTAAATTTTAATCCGATTTCATTCTCTACCATAGCCCTGAATATTTTGAATTTTTCAAGAGCTTCTGATTTCTCTTTCAAAAAGGTTACCCACATCATCCGGCAATAGTCATCAATTAGTAACATGAAGTATCTATCACCTTGCACACTCTTGATTCTTGTCGGACCACAAAGATCAGTATGAACTAAGTCCAATAATCCGGTAGAAGACAGTTCCTTACTTTTGAATGTGACTCTGCTCAGCTTACCCAACTGACATTCTTTGCACAAGCTATTAGTAGGTTTCACCAATTTTGGAAGATCTCTTACAGCCTGAGTATTGTTTATCTTGATGATATTATCAAAATTCACATGACACATCCTCCTATGCCATAACCAACTTTGGTCAACATGAACAAATAAACAACTTTTACCAGTACCAACCAAGTGGAAGATATTACCTTTAGTTTGAGTACCTGATGCAATCTCTGTTCTGAAACTTTCAAAGATCTTGCATTTTCCATTCTTGAATCGGAGATCATAGCCTTTATCCACCAATTGTCCAACACTGAGAAGATTGTGCTTCAATCCTTCAACATATAGTACATTACCAATTTTGTTCCTTCCATCAAAAGAAATAGTTCATCTTCCTCTGATTCTACCAGCAGAATTATCACCAAACTTTACCACTCCTCCTTCATACCTTTCCAAATCTATGAATTTATTTTTGTCACCTATCATATGGTGAGAGCATCCACTGTCAATGACCTAGTCATTCTTTTCTTCAACTTGGGCAAAGGACATTGGATCATCTTCCTTGATGGCAATAAATACCCAATCACTTCTGGATTTGTTTCCTATCTCTGATTCATCATCTATTACTCCTTCATTATCATCTTCTTCATGAACATAGTAACAATTCTTTTGGAACCTTGATCTGTTAGGATTTGGCCTTGAAAATCTTTCCGGACACCTTGAGGCAAAATGACCAATCTTATTGCAATTAAAACACTTAAAAACAATTTTCCTTCATACTTACCAGATCCTCTTGACAGTCTCTTTGCAATAAGGGCTTCATGTTGAGCAGTTTTTACTTCTTCTTCTTCCAGGTCTTTTCTTGTTTTTTTATACCATGACAGTTTCCTTGATGAGTTCTCTCCCAGATCAAACCTTTGTTTTCCTTTTACAGAGGCACTAGCTTTGAATGCAAATTCAGTCTTGGGGGGTCATCTCCAAACTCGGTCATTTCAAATGCAGCCAATTGATCTCTTGTATGTGCTCTGAATTCTTCAATGGCAACAACCTTGATTTTATAAGAAGCAGGAAGGGATCTGAGAATTTTGCCAACAATCTCATTTTCATCCAAGACTCCACCAACATTTCTAATTCCACAAATAAGCTCATTTACTCTTGGCATAAAAGTAGTGATATTTTCATCTTCTCTCATTTTCAGATTTTTGAATTTTTCTTTCAGACTTTGTAACCTTGCACATTTAACATACTTGTCTCCTTCATGCAAAAGTTCCAATTTTTCTCAAATCTCAAATGCAGTTGGTAGGTCAACAACATTTGAGAGCGTTGAATCAGATAATGCGCTTAGAAGAGCTTCTATGGTCCGCAGATTACTTTCAGCATCTGTGATTTCATTTGGGGATTTCAAACCACCCTCTGGAGGTGTATACTTTGTTGTAACCATGGTTCAGTACGCCATTCCCATACATTGCAAGTGACATTTCATGCGACCTTTCCAAAGATTAAAATTGGTTCCATCAAACTTTGAACTATCCTTCTTATAGGACGACATCCTGGATCTCCTCAAGCGGTTAAGCTCCTTTTAGAGGAACTTGGCTCTGATACCAATTCTTAGATTTAGGGCAGACAACTGAGAGAGGGGGTGAATCAGTTGTACAAAACTTTCTTCCAATTAAACACTTAACTCCACTTTGTAATTCAGCAGCATAATAATAAATCAATCATGGAAACACAATGCAATAAATCAAGAGCAAAAACACATTTACACATGAGACGCCAAGATTTTGACGTAGAAAACCCAGTTAAAGGAAAAACCACGGGGTGATTAACCCAAGATTGTATTCTCTGTTAGAAGAATAGAAAGAACAAAATGACACATGCCAATTAGGGCTCACTGCCTGAGCACACTGCTCATAAGAGGCTCATTGCCTACAAGAGACACACTGTCTACAAAATAAGTATCACCTACTTGAACTGAAAAATAGCATATTCACCATGCTTGAATCAGTTCCATTTAAGCCCAAAACTTTTGTTCTGCCTTTTGCTCTTCTCCTTGCTACCATACTCTCATCTCCTCAAGACACCCTTTGAAATGACTTTACAATCCCTTATTTATAAAAGACATTGACTTAGGAATGATCATCTAAGTCAGCAAACATCAACAAGAACATCTGCAGGATGTGTAACTCATCCGGTCGGCCAGTTTCAGGAACAACACCATCATCCGGAAGTTATTCTTCAATTGCGAGCTTCAACTCCAATGCAAACCACCAACACGAACTGGACACAATCCAAAGACCTCCACAAGCTTGCCTGAATCACCAAGAACATCCACACTTCATCTGCTTACTGAAATTCTTCTCTCCTTCATCCAGAACCTTAAGAACACAGTCTGTCATCACTGTCATAAAGGAATAGATGCTTGCAGACCTTCAAACCACGCACCAATCGAGTTGACACTTCACAAAGACTTCCTCAACACTCCCTCAAATCCGCAGAATAGGACAATGCATTTATGGATCTCACCGGACCTGTTTGTAACACTCTGTCACATCTAAACACTTACCGGAGCTGATTTTACTTGAGCGGCCACAACTTCTTCAGATCTTCATGTGGACCTCTAAAATCTCTACTGGATCACCTTAAGACACATATCTACAAACCCTTTAAACCGCATCCTCTGATCCTCATCCTATCTTGGATTTTTACCTTACTGTCATCACTGTTCTTCACTGTTCCTGATTGAGACTAATTTTCTCAATATCCTCAACACTCAGCTCATCCAATCCTTATCATTAATGCAACAGGAGTATGTTGACATCAATGACAACACCAGTTAGGCTCATACTTGCAACAATTTATGCCAAGAGTAAATGAACTTGTTTGTGGCATTAGATGTGCTGGTGGAATCTTAGATGAAGATGAGATTGTTGCCAAAGTTCTCAGATCCCTAACTGGTTCTTACAAATACAAGGTTGCTGCTATTGAAAATTAGCTGCATTTTAATTGGCCGAGTTTGGAGATGCACCCCCCAAGACTGAATCTGCATTCAAGGCTAGTGCCTTTGTGAAAGGCAAACAAAAGTTTGATTCGAGAGAGAACTCTTCAAAGAAACTATCATGGTATGAAAAGGCAAGAAAAGATCTGGAAGAAGATGAAGCAGAAGCTGCTCAACTTGAAGCCCTTATTGTAAAAAGACTTCCAAGAGGATCCGATAAGTATGAAGGAAAACTACCCTTTAAATGTTTAAACTGCAATAAGATTAGTCATTTTGCCTCAAGGTGTCCGAAAAGATTTTTAAGAGCAAATCGAAACATATCAAGATTCCAAAAGAAATGTTACTATGTTCATGAAGATGATGATGATGAAGGAGTAACAGATGATGAATCAGAGACAGGAAACAAATCTGGAAGTGACTGGGTGTTTATTGCCGTCAAGGAAGAAGATCCAATGCCCTCTGAATCTGCCAATCATAAAATGGTAGAAAGAGCTCTGGCTGCCCAAGTTGAAGAAAATGATGATTGGGTCATTGACAGTGGATCCTCCCACCATATGACAGGTGACAAAAATAAGTTCATAGATTTGGAAAGATATGAAGGAGGAGTGGTAAAATTTGGTGATAATTCTGCTGGCAAGATCAGAGGTAGAGGAACTATTTCTTTTGACTGAAATAACAAAACCAGTAATGTATTGTATGTTGAAGGTCTGAAGCACAATCTTCTCAGTGTTGGACAGTTGGTGGACAAAGGCTATGATCTCCGATTCAAAAATGGAAAATGTGAGATCTTTGAAAGTTCTGAAACAGAGATTGCATCCGGTACTAAAACAAAAGGTAATATCTTCCACTTGGTTGGTACTGGTAAAAGTTGCTTATTTATTCAAATTGATCAGAGTTGGTTGTGGCATAGGAGAATGTGTCATGTGAATTTTGATAATATCATCAAGATAAGCAACACTCAGGTTGTAAGAGATCTTCCAAGACTGGTGAAACCTACTAATAGTTTGTGCAAAGAATGTCAGTTGGGTAAGCAAAGTAGAGTCACATTCAAAAGTAAGGAACAATCTTCTACCAGATTGTTGGACTTAGTTCATACTGATCTATGTGGTCCGGCAAGAATCAAGAGTTTGCAAGGTGATAGATACTTCATGTTATTAATTGATGACCACTCCCGGATGATGTGGGTAATTTTTCTGAAAAAGAAATCTGAGGCTCTTGAGAAATTCAAAGTATTCAAAGCTATGGTAGAGAATGAAACCGGATTAAACATAAAATGTCTTAGGTCTGATAGAGGTGGAGAATTCACATCCGGAAAGTTCATAGAATTATGTGAGAAACATGGAATAAAAAGACAATTGTCTGCTCCAAGGACTCCACAACAGAATGGAGTAGTGGAAAGAAAGAACCAGAGTATCTAAGAAGCATCTAGTTGATGATGGAAGCAAATGTTCCTCAGATCTACTGGAGAGAAGTTGTAAGCATTGTTATCTATACTCTTAATTGAGTACAAATCAGAAGCAATACTGGTAAGATCCCTTATGAACTCTGGTTTGGCATCACTGCCACTGTGAAGTATTTCAGAGTCTTTGGTAGCAAATGTTATATTAAAAGAGATGATCTTGGCAAATTTGATGCTAGAAGTGATGAAGGAATATTCTTAGGTTATTCTACTCAAAGCAAAGCATACCGGTGCTATAATAAGAGATTGAGAAAGATTATAGAAAATACAAATGTAAAGGTTGATGAAGGTATAGAAAAACCCTCAAAGTTTTATGAATATGATGAAGATGATCATAATGATGTTTTGGCCCAAGAAGTACAAGCCCCTTCTGAAATTCAGATCCAGACTAATCCAGAGAATCAGGGAGAAGAGATAAGTTTGGATGAACCTATTCAAGAAACAAAAGTGCAAGAAATTCCCAAAATTCCCAGAATTCCTAGGTATGTAACACTGAATCACTTTGAAGATCAGATCATAGGTGATAAAAGCAAAGGTGTCCAAACAAGAAGAAAGATTGCTCAAGACTCAGAAAAGTATTGTCTGATTTCAAAGATTGAACCAAAGACAGTGAGTGAAGCATGCAGTGATGAAAGCTAGACTAAAGCAATGAAGGAAGAGCTGATGCAAATTGAGAAAAATCACACTTGGGATCTTGTTCCCAGACCTAGAAACAAGAATGTGATTGGAACCAAAAGGGTCTTCTGGAATAAACTAAATGAAGATGCTAAAGTGGTCAAAAACAAAGCCAAATTGGTCTGCAAGGGTTATTCTCAAGTAGGAGGAGTTGATTTTGAAGAAACTTTTGCTCTGGTGGCAAGAATTTAAGCAGTCAGATTATTTCTTGCCTTTGCTGCCTTCAAGGACTTCAAAGTATATCAGATGGATGTCAAGTTTGCCTTTCTGAATGGTGACTTGGAAGAAGAAGTTTACATTGAGCAACCGGATGGATTCCAATTGTCTGATCATGGTGATATGGTCTGCAAATTGAAGAAAGTATTGTATGGACTCAAACAAGCGCCAAGAGCCTGGTATGAAAGATTGGATAAGCATCTTTTGAAGATTGGTTTCAACAAAGGTACTGCTGACAGTAATTTGTACTTAAAATTGATCATGAAAATATCTTGATTGTTGAAGTATTTGTTGATGATATCATTTTTGGAGGAAGAGATAGTATGTGCAAAACTTTTGCAAATCAAATGAAAAGTGAATTTGAGATGTCCATGTTTGGGGAAATAAATTTCTTCTTGGGTCTGCAAATCATTCAAACAAAGAAAGGAATCTTCATTTCACAGACCAAATATGTGAAAGAATTGTTGAAGAAATTTGGGATGGAAGACTCAAAACCAATGAGTACTCCCATGGCAACTAGATGTAAATTGAGCAAAGATGATGACTCTCCTAAGGCTGATCAGAAAAAGTACAGGTTAATGATTGGAGGACTATTGTATCTTACTCAAACTAGACCTGACATTATGAATGTTGTTGGTCTTGTTGCTAGATTCCAAACTGATCCTAGAGAATCTCATGTCATGGCAATCAAGAGGATTCTCAGATATCTAAAAGGGACAGTTGAGTATGGTTTATGGTATCCTAGTGATCATGATTTCTCTCTTCATGCATATACAGATGCGGATTGGACAGGAGATGCAGATGACCGGAAGAGTACCAGTGGTGGAGCATTCTTTTTAGGGAAAAGATTGATTTCTTGGCTGAGCAAGAAACAAGAGGCAATATCTCTGTCCACTGCAGAAGCAGAATATATTGCAGTAGCAGGTAGTTACACTCAAGTATTGTGGATGAAGCAAATGCTAAGAGACATCAGAGTGGAGTATGAGGAACCTATCACAATCTTTTGTGATAATTCAAGTGCAATAAATATATCAAAAAATTTGGTGTTGCATTCAAAGACAAAACATATATCAATCAAGTTTCATTTTTTTGAGAGAACAGGTGAACAAGAATGAAGTCAAATTGGAGTTTGTGCCCTCCAAGGATCAGATTGCAGACATTTTTACTAAACCTCTACCTAGGACTATTTTGAGTATCTCAGGGAGAAGTTAGGGGTTATTACCCCTCCGGTTCTGAATTAAGGTGCACTGATGTGCATCAATCCGGTGGATCTCACAGTCATATCTTGTGGTCTGGATTGATGATGGGAAGCTGCTACTCAAGAGGAGCAGTTGGTATGATTCTGAGTGATGCAAGTATGTGCCCTTTGCCATTGATGTCAAAGGGAGAGAGAAGACGTGAAAAATAAAAGCGGTTGCTAATCAAAGGGGGAGCAGTAAAAGAAGAGAAGACATGTGAATGGTTGTTGTTGCTGATAGGGGGAGTTATGTCAGTGGGTGAGGAGAAGTTCTTGTCTTGATGGTTAAAATAGTTTTTCACATTATATGTTGCCATCAATGATAAAAGGGGAGCAAGTATGGGCCTAACCGATGTTGTCATTGATGTCAACATACTCCTGATGTATTGATGAACAAGGATTGGATGAGTTGTATGCTGAGAATATTGAGAAAATTAGTCCTATCAGGAACAAAGAAGAACAGTGAAGACAGTAAGGTAAAGATCCCAGCTAAGATGAAGATTAGAGGATGCGCATCAAAGCGTTTGTAGATATGTGTCTTAAGATGATCTAATAAAGATTTGAGAGGTCCGCATGAAGATTTGAAGAAGTTATGGCCACTTGAGTAAAACCAGTTCTGGGAAATGTTCAGAGGTGACATAGTGACATAGATAGGTCCGGTGAGATCCAGAAATGCAATATCTTGTTCTGCAGATTCGGTGGAGTGTTTAGGAAGTCAATGTGAATTGACAACTCAATTGGTTTGTGGTCTGGAGGTCCGCAAGCATCTATTCCAATATGACAATGATGACAGACTGTGTTCTTGAGGTTCCAGATGAAGGAGAGAAAGATTTCAGTAAGCAGAAGTAGTGTGGATGTTCTTGGTGATTCAGGCAAGCTTGTGGAGGTCTTTGGATTGTGTCCAGTTCGTGTTGGTGGTCTACATTGATGATTGAGCTTGTAATTAAAGAATTACTTCCAGATGATGATGTTCTTCCTAAGTTTGGTCGACCGGATGAGTTACACATCTTGTGGATAATCTTGAAGACATTCTGCGAAGCATGACGTGTTCCTCAAAGAAGATTGAAGTCTTAGATCTGTGTGGCCGACGGTGTAATGATCTACATGAAGTCTTTTGTAATTAATCAAGTTGTATTTGTGTATTTGCTTTGTAAAGTTTGCCGACTTTGATGATTATCCCAAAGTCGATGTCTTGTATAAATAAGAAGTTGTGAAGTCATTTCAAAGGTATCTTGTGAAGATGAGAGTGTGGTAGAGAAGAGCAAAGCGAAAGGCAGAGCAGAAGTATTGGGCTTAAATGAAACTGACTCAAGCATGGTGAAGATGCTATTCTTCAGTTCAAGTATGTAATATTTATTATTCTATAGACAATGTGTCTCCTGTAGGCAGTGGGCATCTTGTGAGCAGTGTGCTCGAGTAGTGAGCCCTAATTGGCATGTGCCATTTTGTTCTTCTTATTTTTTTAACAGAGAATACAATCTTGGGTTAGTCACCCCGTGGTTTTTTCCTTAACTGGGTTTTCCACGTTAAAATCTTGGTGTCATATGTGTTAATGTGTTTCTACTCTTGAATTGTTGCATTATGTTTCCATGATTGATTTATTATTATGCTGCTAAATTACTAAAAGAATTAAGTGATTAAGAAGAGAAAGTTTTGGTACAATTGATTCACCCCCCTCTCAGTTGTCTGTCTTGAATCTAACAAGAAGGGTACAACAGTTAGTAGGACCTATGCTTCAAAATTGCCTAAGGTATGTACAAAGCAGATGGAATAGTCTGGCCCCAGCATTGCAAAGGAAAGAGCCTCACTCTTTCCATAATTTTATGAACATGTTTGAAAGATTGTGCAAGTACATTCAGATTTCAGAACAAATAGGAGTAGGATGACTACCACTTACTTTTCATCCTCTTATTCTCCTCTATCTAGTACCACTCTAGACATGAGAAAAGAATGATGAATGTAGGAATGCAGAATCAGTCAGGATGGATAGGCTTGAATGTTATAATGGTTTCTATCTTAAGCAGGGGGAGGGAGTCAGAGAAGTAATGGACCTTAGGCAGATTACCTTGCACTACAATATTTTCCCCTAGATGTTTAATTCAATGATTTTGCTTGAGGACAAGCAAATGGATAGTTGGGGGGAATGATGGGTTTAAATATTGGCCTCTTTTTATGTTGTTTTTATATGCTTTCAGACCTTTTTCCATATGATCTTCCAAATACTTTTCAAACATCATCATCATGATATACTGTCTTTTATGTGCTCTCAGGCTTACAGTGCTTGACACGGGCTAATATAGGCTAACACCAATATTATCATGCTTCGACTTTTCTTTTCTTCTATATCAACAAGTTCTTAGTTGTCAGTGGTTTGTCGGTGAGTAGGAACTAATAAGCCTTCTTTCAAAAACAAGAAGCTTTTGGCGATTTGACACATGAGTTAGGAACCAGTCATTAACTTGGAACATTTTTAGAGGTTCCATAGGTTCCTGAAACCTATGAATGCTTCAAAATTTTCTTCTTCTTTAGTGTCCCCACTTTCTTTAAAAAGTTAATTGCATTTCATTTTGGAGTTTTCAATATCATCAGGAACCAAAAATGACTAGGAACTTTCAGGGATTCCTCTAGTTCCTGGAACCATGTAGGAGTTCCTGGTAAAAAGCAAGTTCCTGATAAGATCGAAACTACTAACAACTTCAGAAAAAGACAAAGAATACAAGTTTTTAACTGACTAGGTACCTCCAACAAGAGAGTTCCCAGCAGCATAAAAAACTCTGACAAGTTCTCGATAGGGGTGAAAGCTCCGACAAATGGAAAATACTTAGAATTTTTTTAGATATTTCAACAAAGATTTTGGAGACTGGGAATTTCATATAGTGGTAAAGGAATACATGACTTTATGATAATTGTTTTGAAAAATGAAGACCTAGTGCCATAACCAAAGGTTAGGGTAACATTCCCTCAACCACATGTTCTCAAATTTGATGGGGCATTTTGTCGGAGGAGAATTAGTGGAGATTCGTAGCTAGAGGGGGAAGTGATATGACGTAGTGAATAGGAGGATGGAGGCTTCAAATGTAATTGACAAATTAACCCAGTTTCCTATGATTAGGAATCTATCAAAGTGTTTTGCAATACTAGTAAAGCCTTTCCTCTTGTTGGACTAGTTATATCTATCATTCATTGGGATAACATCCTGAAAGTGGTTATGGTTAACAAAGTCCTGGAAGTCTAGCTAAATTTGTGTAAGCTTAGACACCCCTCCTCGTTGTTTTGACCCATCTAGTGTAGCATTGAAATCTCCTCCCACAATCACCATTTACTCCTCAAATGACTGCACTATTTTTGAGATCTAACCCTAAATTTCTCTTTTCCTTGCAGTTCTGACAGGGCCATATACATTGACTAAAATGAACTCATACTTCGGAGGTAAAAAGTTGACTTTGGTTACCTACCAAGACTGACTAGATTACAATTCTTCCATATTAATCCTTCTCGGGTTCCATAATAGGCCCAGATCCCCTGAGGCTCCTTGAGTCCCCACAAAAATACCTTGCCACTATCGCCATTTATCCATTAAGGCTTTTGTTTCTTGTGTATCCAATTTTGTCTCTTGAATCATTAATATATCTATCTTTAACATTTCAATATGGCGCTTAATTATGCACCTTAAATTGTTAGAGGCATTCAATTCCACATTATGATCCTCATGGCTCCTCGAGAAGGGTAATCCCATTCCCTAATATTAGCTTTATTTGACCTTTTGCCCTTCTCGCTATCTCTAATTTAAATTATTGGATTTTTTGCCCCTCATGCTTTTCTCTCCCAACTTAGGTTTTTTTATGTTTGATTTAGTTTGACTAATCATTCTTTCTACCAATATGTCAATCTCCTCCTCTGAGAAGTCACTACCCATTTATAGATTTGTACTATGATCAACCTCCATTTGCTGGGGATCTGGGGGTATGTTATCCTTATTCTCCAAGTCGTTGTTGCATCCAAATAATTCTAAGGCAACATTAAAGGTAGGTATATCCTTCAACACCTCATTCCTCCCCGATCTCGGGGTCATGAAATCTTCTTTTTGTGTATTAGGGATCTCATCATCTTTTTTTGTTTCCATACCATACTGTTCATCATCTACTACTCCTATCATTTCTCTTTGTTCGCTCGTTGGCTCCTTCAGACTTGTATTCACATTGTTCTCCTCACCTTCCTTATCACATTTTACCCTTTCGTTGTTCCCTAGGTCCTCCAATCTTCCATTCACATTATCTTCCTCATCTCCCTTCTCACAATCTTCTGATGAATGGTCGTGATGCTAATATTTCTTGCATTTTTCCTTAGTATTTTCAATACTTTGTTACCAAATCCCTTGGTTCGATCTAATCTCTAGTTCTTTTGGTGGTGGGGTTTTAAGGTTGACAATAATGCAGATCTTGCATACAATCCATAGTCCCAATCTTTCAAATTTTCATCAACCTTAATGACGGAAACAATTTGGTCCCCAATACAGTTCAATATTCCCAGATCCCAGTATTCTGAGGGTAAATTATATAATCTGATCCATACCGGGGTTTCTAAGATTTCATGATTTAGAGGGTTAAGATTTGGTTCTCAGTCCTTCAGATAGAAACCTCTCCCCCATAGTATACGACCCCTGTTCTAGAATTTTTGTTTTCCTTTCCCCAGATGTATATTCCACTAGAAAGAAATCCTTGGGCAATGTTTTAAACTTAACATCCTTCCCCCAATGATTCTCACACCAATTTTGAATTCTAAATTTTGTCGGTCATTCTTCAGCGCATTTCATGAAGAAAGCACATTCTTTCAACTGTGCTACTAAGCTATCCATTTTTTTCACATCTTAGGGCAAAAGAAATACAACTTAAATGGGTTTATTGTTTATAGGAACACTATTCGCACCTATGAAGCCTTGTTTTTCCTTCGATACCCAGATCTTCTAGCTTGGTGCCTTCTCTTGACCTTAATCCTAGGCTAGTGCTTTGGTTGAACTTGTGTTGTTCGAATTCCATAGTTTCTTCCCTCCGAAGCACCAGTCGTCCTTTAAAGATATTTCGCCCTGACGATCCCTTCGCCTATCTTGGAACCCTTGGTGCCTATCTCAATAGGCTTCTGTATTCCATTCCATTTTTTTGGGGATAAGCTAATCCTCTTTCTGCTCCACCCATTCACAATATACTCTTACCATATTTTTTTGACTCTTCATGCGAAATTCCATCCCGAGCCATTTAGTTTCTAACAATAAACATAATATTAGTGATGCCTTATTAAATAAGAAAAAAAAATTAAAACTAACAAAAAATTAATACAAATAAGTAGAATAAAATATATGGAAGTTAGTACATTTGAATTGTCTTATAATTGTTTGTATGTGTTGTATTATTTATTTTATTACTATAGAAAAATAAAAATGATATTGAAATAAAAGTTAAAGTAGATAATTTTACAATAAAAATAAACTAAATAATGTCTCTATCTTTTCTTATCTATTTATTTACTCATTTATGTTTTCATGAATCTATTTAATAATTTAAATAGATATCATATAAGTTGAAGTAAATAATTTGTTTTGGTTTAACTTTTGAAAATTTGGATATGATTGTTATAATTTATTGCATTACTTTGAAAAATAAAATAGCAATTCAATTAAAACAAAATAAATAGTATGATTTAATTGTTGAAAAATAAAATAACAATTCAATTAAAACAATATAAATATTATTATATTGCCGCTAAGGGCGTGGTTCGGTGGTTAAGTCGCTCGGTTGTAGTAGTGGCCACCAGAGTTCAAACCCCCGCTGGGCCAACGAGCTCACAAGGTTTATGCCTTCGCTAGGCCAACGAGCTCGCAGGTTTGAAGTGTTTTTGTTAGGGGATGAGGTCCCCTATGTTGTGGCCTCACCGGGCAAAAGCATGAGCTCGCAGGCTTTACGCCTTCGCTAGGCCAACGAGCTCGTAGGTTTGAAGTGTTCTTGGCCAACGAGCTCGTAGGTTTGAAGTGTTCTTGGCCAACGAGCTCGTAGGTTTGAAGTGTTCTTGGCCAACGAGCTCGTAGGTTTGAAGTGTTCTTGGCCAACGAGCTCGTAGGTTTGAAGTGTTCTTGCTAGGGTAGGCCAACGAGCTCGTAGGTTTGAAGTGTTCTTGCTAGGGGATGAGGTCCCCTGTGTTGTGGCCTCACCGGGCAAAAGGCATGAGCTCGCAGGCTTTACGCCTTCACTAGGCCAACAAGCTCGTAGGTTTGAAGTGTTCTTGTTAGGGGATGAGGTCCCCTGTGTTGTGGCCTCATCGGGCAAAAGAGCTCGTAGGTTTGAAGTGTTCTTGCTAGGGTAGGCCAACGAGCTCGTAGGTTTGAAGTGTTCTTGGCCAACGAGCTCGTAGGTTTGAAGTGTTCTTGCTAGGGTAGGCCAACGAGCTCGTAGGTTTGAAGTGTTCTTGCTAGGGGATGAGGTCCCCTGTGTTGTGGCCTCACCGGGCAAAAGGCATGAGCTCGCAGGCTTTACGCCTTCACTAGGCCAACAAGCTCGTAGGTTTGAAGTGTTCTTGTTAGGGGATGAGGTCCCCTGTGTTGTGGCCTCATCGGGCAAAAGCATTCGCGTGGAACCGGAGGGCGTGTCGCACCAGCGTTGCCGGTCACGTTAAAAAGTTTACCAGGTGCATTTTTAAAATAAATAAATAAATATTATTATATAAAATAAAATTTAAATAAAAATAAATAAAAAAATTAGTAAATAAAATAACTCTGAAGTAAATAAAATAAAATAGTTATAACATATTTCTGGTTTTTTCAGATTTGTATACAAATTAAATTAATTTGTATGGTCCCAACGACCTAACTTTCCCTCCATTTTGAACAGTCTGGTATAACAGAATTTATCCACTATGCATTTCTTGCTCCCAAAATGGCGATGGAACAAGAAGAAAAATGGGTACAAAGAATGCTGGTAATGCTCGACATACGCGACCTCAGGCGCCTGCAAAATCGCAAGCCGTATCTCGCCGCCATCCAGCAATCTGTCAACAAATTACTGAGCTCGTGTGATCCAACAAGCTTGTGGGCATTTAAGCTTTTTGATTCTTCGCTCTCATTATATCGTTCCAGATCGGTAATCGAACAGACTGTGGGAAAATGGGCTACCCATGTCCGCTTTGATTCTGTTCAGCAGACCCAGATGGTTATTTCAGCTCTCAATTCCCTCGCTAACAATGCAGATTCCCTGCAAAGCTCTGCTCTCGCTCGGGTCGAATCTGTGGCACAGTCAATGCAGGAGATTATTCATGATTATGTGTGGGAGCCTCTCATTTTTGACAACATTACTCCAGGTAGGCATTTTAAAAAAAAAAATTCTCATGTAAATTGCTAAAATCACTTAAAATGACTCATCTGTTGTGAATCGCATTTTCAAGACTTCTCTTGCAGGTGCCACAAAACCGAAATTTAGTTTAAACATTTTAAGTTTCCGCAATCCATAGCACTAGTAAAGAAAGACTTCCTGGAAAAAAATGTCAGCAGTATATTTGTCATGCATCATTGTTTAGGACCACAACAATGTAGACACTCGTTATGATGAATCCCTCTTCTGTGAAATTTAGATCTTAAATGAAGAACAGGGGTAGGTTTGCTAGTTTTTTCCCTCTTTATTGGCCGTTGTTTTATTATTGAGTGGAGATTCTTTGGAATCACTAGGTCTCAGTTGGCGAGTCCCCAATACTATCGGACTTCCAAAAGTATGGTTTGAATTACATCCCTCTTGATTTTAAAGCTCTTTATGGAACAGATGTGAAAAGTTAATGTAGTTAATCATGTTGTAAATGGTAATTAAAATCAATCACAAATGGACAAAATCACTTGAAATGTGTCTTTCATTGCAAATTCTATTTCCTACTGCCCCTTATTATAGGTGCTGCTGCATAAAAAAAACTGGATGAGGAAGTGTGCTTTTGGACTGAGTACAGCTTTTCCTCATTCTGACGATGGATCATTGAACGTAATAATAAAATGTTGGTAAAAAACAAATACACACAGTTAAATCTAGAAGCACACTTATTCACCATCATGGACTATGGAAACACCATATCTTTTATTAAAAAATTGTATGTTAAAATGGAGGACTGAAGAGTACTTTACCAGTTTCAAAGTTTTTTTTCTTTAGTTTTGAATGTTTTATATTGAAGGCAATGTCTCCCAAGCCCAATCAATTGGAATTGTTAGGGCTCACTCGGCGAGTGCTCCCAAGACTTTCAGTGTCTTAAAACTATGGTACAAACCACATTATTGACTTTAAAGTTTTTCATGGAAAGCTTTTCTTCTAGTTCTTCATTTTGCAAATTGCAGGTGAGGTTAGGAGTAGTCTTTAAGGCTCTGTAGGCTAAGTTTGCAATACATTAACTTCTTCAAATTCACCTCATAATTGTTCAAGTTTGACCTTTTCTTTCAAAAAAAATAATACAGCCTCTCATGTATCCATTGTAGTTATGGCCAGCTTAGTGGAGTGGGCAGTAACTCGAATCCAGGCACTCTCTTAGGACTATTGCTTGTCTGAAGCACCCAAGATTGGATGCTGTACTTGTTGGCATGTGCGTCTAGCACTCTCCATGATGTTTCGTGACATATACTGATCACCTCTCGTGGATCCTAACTCTGGCGAATGTAGCGGAGATTAACACCTGCAGGTTTTGGTCTAACAGCAATCGTGGTCCAACAAATTGGTATCAAAGCCAAAGGTCTCGAGTTCGAAACTCCTTGGGTAACGCTGAGGGAGAGATTGTTGGCATGTGTGCATCCAACGCTCCTCGTGATGTTTCGTGACATGGACTAACCGTCTCTAGTGGATCCTAACTCTGGCGAATGTAGTAGAGAGTAACACCTGTGGGTTTTGCTCTAACGACAATCATGGTCGAACAAATATGTAGATTTTGGTAGAGTCAAAACTGAAATAAAATATTGAAGATTTACATTGTAAATGATAACAATAAATTGGAATTTCATATAATCTTTCGTTGTGATTTTATTAAGATAATCTTAATGGTTACTTCTATGTTCGCTCCTAGCTTTTCTCCTTTTAGATAGGTTTTTCCATCTTTAGCATTATTGCTTTGTTAGGTAGAGCTTTTCTCTAACTTTTAGGCTTTCTTAGTTTGTATTCGCTCTATAAAATGAGCTTTGCTCTCTCATTGTAATTATCTGATTATATTCAATAAACTCTCATGTAATTTCTGTAACATGGTATTAGAGCAAAGTTACGAACCTGTTTAGTCTTAGCATTTTTTTAAGATTTTTTAATCTATGTGCTAGTCAATTCGGTTTCTAGATGTAGGTTTTTGCAAATCGCGGCTAGTTTTCTAATCACGATTTTCCCGAGCCTTGTTGGGTTTTCTCACTAGTGCTGTCATTCGTCGAGTTTCTAGGTGAAATTTGTGACTAAGAAAAGGGCGATTTTTGTGTTTTTGACGTGATTTCTTCAAAAATCCGGATTTTCCTCCAGTTCGCAGTATTTGAAGTGTTGGAGAGTGATCGGTGGCTACGCTTTTGAAAGTGTCTGTTCTTTTGTCGTGCTCTGGGTTGTGATTTTTTCAAGCGACGACTCCCTGGAAGGTCGCGCTTTGTGAGGAGTCATCTTCTAATCTGTGATTCAACGTCCGTTCTTTTCTCATTCCGTGGATTTGAGTCTGTGACTTCCGTTTTTACTCACAACGAGTTTATTCTGCAACCTCTCGATCTTCTTTCTTTCTTCATCGACATCAGAAGTCGCGCCAGTTCTAATCTTTGGTCGCGGATCTCTTTGCATAGCCATCAACACTTGAATCTTCTGTCGCTTCCTGCTTGTCGGACCAAACCTTTCTGTGGTCGTTTGTTTTGCGGCGTCGATGATTTAAATCTCTTTTATCAGTGGCTTTATCCCTATTTGGATAATGTCTTAATCGGCATTTTGTTAACTTTTTCTTGTTGAACGTGGGTTCTGTTTCGAGATCTTGCGGGTCTGATGATGGGTATTTTGGCATGCTTTTTGGTGACGGATTCCTCATTTCTAGATCACAATTTTTTTTATTAGCTCCAGTGTTTTGATTTTAAAAAGTGGTCTTCTGTTCTATGCGACAAATCTTGTTTGCAAAGTTTTTTCTAGCGGCTTATGCATCTCGTTCTGCTCACGTTCTTTGCAGTGAAGGTCGCGTTTTGAAAAGATTCTGGCATCTTTTTATCTTCTGTGGATGCATTTTTGCAGGTTGTATCTGGATTTCATGTTTTCTTCTTGGAGGGTTTCGAAACTTCTAAATGTCGCTCCTGATTGGGGTCTACATTTCCGTTGTTTGAAGTTTCTTTGTTGGGCTTTCTTGATCTGCGCCTAAAGCGCTGAGCTCCACACTACCCCTTAGCATGTGATCCATTGAAGCCTGTGTTCCTTAAAAATTGCGGATTCTTGCCTCTGTAAGCCGCGATTTCCCTGTTTTGGCAATTTCCCTTTATTAGCGAGTGGTTTCCTAGCATTGTGTGAAATGGTCTGCACCAAACCAACCCATGGTCATTTGGCATCTTTAGCAAACCCTAACATTGGGGTCTTTTTTTGTTTGTTTGGTGATCTTCTGTTTGAAAACTCTGGCTTCATGGATTCGTCATTACTGCTTTTGTGATCAAGTTTTTTGGCAGGATCTTGTTCATTGTGGTGAATTTCAACTGAAGGTCACTATTGGCTCGTGGTTCGAGAATACCTTTTGGAAACCTCATGTTTTGCCTTTGGTTTGTTGCATGCAGCGCTTAACACAAGCAGTATTTGTAATTTCCATTCTGTCTCGAAATCCTTGTTCGGATTATGTAAATCTATGCTTTTCGTACTCTCGAGATTTGGTTTTTTAAATCCGTGTTTGGATTTATCTCGAGATATGTGCCTCGATTTCTGTTCATCTTCGGTGCCGTCTATCTGCTTCTATATTCATGCCCTCCGCTTATAATCCATCTTTTCGTGTCTTGAAAAACGTGAAGTATGGCATCTTTTCGGACAACAGTCAGAAGTTCAACGGCAGCAAATTTTTAATCATCAGTGTTCTCTGCAGGATCTCCTCAGAGTTTGGGTTCTTGTTCTGTAGCCCTGTGAATGGGGTTCTATTTTATGCTTTCGGCGGCTTCTTTGTTCGGCAAATGTTTTTGCCTTGTCACTGTTTCTGGAGTGTTTTCTACCTTTTCGCCATGGTTCACTGCTTTGAGGGCTTTCTTGATTTGCGCTTACAACGCTTAGCCTCTTCTTGTCACCAGCTGGATCTGCGGTCATCTTTTGTGCTCTACTTCTTCGGATTCCTCAAGATTTGTGTTTCGACACCCGTGCTCGGGTTCTGTTCTCTATTTATGCCTCCATCTGTCTCGGATGTCAATTTGTTTTGGGGGGCATCAGTTTTAGTTAGTGGATTGACCATCAAGGTGGGGCAACATTGTTTTTAGTTAGTGCAATAACCATTAAGGGGGGGTATTAAGATAATTTTAATGGTTACTTCTATGTTCGCCCCTAGCTTTTCTCCTTTTAGATAGGTTTTTCCATCTTTAGCATTATTGCTTTGTTAGGTAGAGCTTTTCTCTAGCTTTTAGGCTTTCTTAGTCTGTATTCTCTCTATTAAATGAGCTTCGCTCTCTCATTGTAATTATCTGATTATATTCAATAAATTCTCATGTAGTTTTTGTAACATATTTTACATTCCATACAATGGCTTATAAAGCCTTATTTTTCCCTTGTAACCGCCTACATGAATAACTTCCCCAAAACTAACAACTAATCTAAAACTAATTAATAAAATGTAAACCTTATTTCCTAACAACCCCCCTTTAAGGTTTACGTCAGAAAAGAAAAAAAACAAAAGAAATACTATATCAATATCAACCTAAACTCCTCCTGCCTAGGTAAATATCTGATTAACCAACTCTGCATCAGCCTAAACTCCTCTGTCTAGGCAAATGTCTAACTCTGCATAAGCCCAAACTCCACTGTCTAGGCAAATGTCCAACTTTGCATCGACCCAAACTCCACTGTCTAGGCAAATGTCCAACTCTATTAAACCACTCCATCAGCATCAACCTAAATTTCTCTATCTAAGTAAATGTCTAATTATACAACTCCAACTCATCAACCTGTGAAGTGAGACACGCTCAACTGTCCACAGATACCACACACAAACAACAACAGATTTGTGGATTCAATATCCACAATGTCCCATTCCCCCTTACTCTTGAAGAGATTGGAGATAAACACTAGTGCTTCTCATGCAATGAATCATCCCTGAGCGAGAAGCTAGCTCGGGATGATGAAGATACTCCTTCCTCCGATACCTCCATCCCCCAATTTGTTATCTTTACGCTCTAAGCACCCAATGTCACATGTGAGCCTTTGAAAGCCTCATTAGGTTTAGTATGGAGAGCCCCAAAAGCACAAGCAAGACTTTCAAACATATTTATAAAACCCATGAGATAATAGGATGTCGGCTTCAACCGAAAATGCATCCTTTACAATAACATTTTCAAAAAATAAAAGATGATGATTTTTCAATTTCAAATCTCCTAAAAAATTCCTAATTACTCCAAATAAATATAAAAACTCTAAAATTTCACAACCATTCTTTATATTTGACCATAACAAAATTAACACACTTTCTCAAAATTTAAGATCCCTCTTTGAATTTCTGACCACCACTCCAAAATAAAAACCAAAAGCAACTATTTCTTACCTTAAACCTCCACACTTCCATGCCTTCACATAGGTATCCATGAGATGAAACATGTTTCAATGTAAAACCAGAATCAACTGTCGGCCTCCTAGAACATCTTCAAGAATGAGGGCCTTGGCAGGTTTTAACTAAGAAAGATCAGTATACTTCTGGATGTGAGATTTTTAGGAGTTTCCCTTCACAAATCAGATATTAAAAATATGCACCATCCACACAATATGCAGCTACTGTTGGAAGCATTCATTATATGATTGCTAAAAAATATAACTCACAATGACTACGCTTGCAGTATCTCCTCGTCATTGGCAGCGCTCACACTAATATCTCCTCAGTGCTTTCCTTTATCATTTTCGGTTCAAGTGCTAGAATACCAAACAGCCATCAAACACGCCAAAAACGCCTTCTAATTGCAAATGCCTTCAAATTTCAACATCTGCCTGCCATTTCAGACTCTACTGGTTTCTTCTTATGGCTGACTGACTTTGTAGAAAATCACGGCATTGGCAAATCAGCGAACATCAGCACCTAACAAACAGATCTCTTCAACAGGCACACAGAAATCATTCTTGCTCTGATACCAATGTAGATTTTGGTAGAGTCAAAAACTGAAATACAATATTGAAGATTTACATTGTAAATGATAACAACAATAAATTAGAATTTCATATAAGCTTTGGTTGTGATTTTACATTCCATACAATGGTTTATAAAGCTTTATTTTTCCCTTGTAACCGTCCACAGGAATTACTTCCCCAAAACTAACAACTAATCTAAAACTAACTTATTAAATGTAAACCTTATTTCCTAACAGTACTTTACTCATTTTTACAGTCCAACTAAGCAAGATTTTTTAAAACAATTCTTTCTCTAAGTCTTTAGCTTTTGATTTCTTAATAATTTTGGTTTTGTAATTGCTTTTTATTTTGTTTTATGTAAAACTAAATCTTGGTTGAGGTTATGAGTAGCCTTTAATGCAGTATGGCCTAAACTTGTTATGCATCCTTGAAATTTGCAAACAGTGGGTCATCCTCCTTAAATGTACTTTAAGTTGCACCACAACCTCGCAACATGTCTGTTGGAGTTATGGGTTGTCTTACGGTATTGGGAATTTGAATCTTATGACATTTGTACTATTAGAAGATCAATCCACACTCAAGCATATCTCAAATATTAGGTCCACTGGCAAAATGGTTAGAGCCCCTCAATTAAACTTGGACCATATTCAGTGCAAGCCCTTGCTGGTCCATGGTTCTACAAATCTTATGAGTGTCCTCCGTCTGCAGTAATTAACTCAATCTTACCCTCTAGTTTGGATATGGGAAATTCGCTCAAAAGTACACATAGATTGGATGCGGCAATTTGTTCAGTTTTACACTTAAGAATGGATGCAGTAATTTTCTCAGTTTTATACTCTAGTCTAGATTTGGAATTTTACTCAAATTTGCACATGAGATTAGATGTGGTAATTTACGAACTTTCATGCTTAAGATTGAATGTGGTAGTTTATTCCTCCAATTGGCATGTTTGCTACAAGTTCTGGTTTTCAAAAGAATTCTAGGCAAGCAGGTTTTTATATTTTTTCCAGGGTTTGGTAAATTCACCTTTTTAACCCTGGTCCTCTCTGTTGAGTTATGTTGCATCCAAGGTTGGATGCAGTAATTTACTCAATTTTGCAATGTAGTTTGTATATAATAATTTACTTAATTCTACAGATAACGTTGAATGCACTATGTCTTTCAGAGATTAAAGTACAAAGCTTCTAGATTAAGGTACAACGTCTTTCGGAGATTTGAAATTGGACCTTTGCTACACAAACTCATTGATTTAGTGCTTGAGCTCATTCTAATTGGCAGGTAAACAGGAAATCTTTAGCAAGCACAGGAACTCGAATTTGGTAGTATTGTTTTCTTCAGTACCATGGACCAGGACTAGTTTTGCAGAGTTTATTAAGGAGGAAAAGTCTTGTACAGATCTTTCTTTACTGTCAGATGAACGTTTAATGGAGCTTTTTAGCTTGAAGTTTAGGTCTGTAATTGAATCCTTTGGATCCCGTGATATCCATTTTTGCTGGATTGACATTCCTCCCCTTGTTTCTCAAATGAGGGACAGTGCAAATGAAATAAATCACAGAACAGTCTTTGAAGTGTTCAGAAAAATGGGATGGAGTTTGACTGCTGTGGATGTTGTCATTTTGGCCTCAAGATTGGTGCCCTTTTCCCTAATTTGGCCTACTATTGCTTATCCTAGGATTTCTCCACCACAATGCAGCACTTTGGCAGAAGTGGATCTAGAGTTGGAAGATATTGATGGAAAAGCTTTGGTGTGTAGAACTTGTCAAGTGCAATGGACTGAACCGACTCAGGCCAAAACTCTGAATTTACCCAAAGATGAAAGCTCTGGCATGGCAGGAATGGATTTTTCTCTTCTGATTCAGAAGCATTTGGAAAAAAATTCTAGTGGTGGTAATATGAAAATTCATGTTGTTTTGCCTTTTCCAAAGGAGAAGTCCCTAGATTTGAGAAATATTATTTCTAGTTATGTTTTGCTTTCTGGGATTTCTGGTAAGAAGTGTAGAACAGATCATAATCATGAACAAAATGAAGATGAAGGAAATGTTACTAAGGAAGAAATGGACAGGGATTTACTTGGTGATGAAGTGCTTATGAGGTTACAACAAAAAAGTGAAGAATTTAGGTTGGGGAAGCCTGCTTGGCAGCTGCTATTGGTGTTTCTAGCACGCAAGAACTTACTGGCTTTGGTAAACGTTTCTGACAAAAATAACCCTTCTTTTGGTGCTGTTCTTGAGCCTTTGACTGTGCATACAGCCCTTCTTCATGTTTTGGGAAGTAATTTTTTATTTACATCTAACATGCCACCGAGGGACACTAGCTTGGGAGGAGATTTCTGTCAACTAGTTCGTACTAAAACCCTTGAAACTGAACCACAAGCAGCTACCAATCTCGAAGGACAAGTTAATGATAACTCGCAGAATGCCTGGGGAAGTAGTGAGATGGAATTTAATCTAGCTTATAATCAATCCTTGCCCTGTGAGCAGGAACGGGCACCATCTAGTTTGTGTTATAGTAGTCCAAAAGAGTCCGTTCCTTCAGGGCCACTTATCAACAAAAACAACAGAGAGCACAAGTCTTCAAAGATGGGTTTTGACCTTCAATGCGATACTTGGGACTCTTTGTATTTAGCAATTGTTGGCGGTTCATGTAACACAGCCAAAGATGTAGTTCTTGCCACAAAATTGGAGGATAGATATTTTAAGGGCAGTTGCAGACAATCAAAAATTTTAAGGTTTTTGAGTCGCTGGGTGAAGAAGATATCAAAGAAGTTGGACGCAGGCCAGGCCTTTGACAATATGTTTAAACAAGCACTTCTGAATTCCTGCCCCGCTGAGAAAAATAAAGCAGCTATAGATCTGGTTTTCGAGAAAACACCACACCCTCTGGCAAGGTGTGAGCAATTTTGCCCTATATCCACTGATTTACCTTCTCTTTCAAATGCTTCTTTATCTACTGAGGTTGGAGATTGTGATTCAGAAGCTGTTGAGTTAGATAATGAAAAAACATTCACCGAGTCACTGGATGAAAAACTGCAGCATGGCCTATCTAGCAAAGAAGTTGATTTGAGAGCTTTAGCCCAACGCCTTACAGATGTTGTGATCCAACATGTAGAGGTCCAGCTGGAAGCTGAGCATTGCTCATCTACAAATGTTGCAGAAGCAAGCAATTTAACTAAGACATCTATTTACCATAAAGTGATGAAGTTGATTTTGAGAAAGCCCAAAGAGTTGGCAGTCAAGTACAAAGATTGTTCTCTTCCATTATCTAGCCAACTTGACAATTCTGATTTTTCTTCTCTATACACTTCTGAAGACAAGGTTAGAGAGTGAGTATCCTTTATTTTGACTATGTTCTTTATGGCTTTTTACATTGACATTTCTTTGAAAGCTCATTATAAAAATTATCCAAATCCTTGACTCAAGAGTAGACATGAATTGCAAATATTATTTCGCATGGAAATCCTTGCATCAAAGATTGCTGGAAGTATTGAAGAGCAAACAAAGGATAAATTAATAAAAGAATTATGCAAACTTCTGGAGAACATCCAATTTAATTTGCCAGGAGGAATATTTGGCGGGGAAAATCTTAATGAGTTTGCAAACAGAGTTATTGCATCCAGGTAGCCCTCTAATTTACTCATGAAACTGCGTCTAATAAATTTAATATTTGATAGTACTAAAATCTATGATATGTTCAAATAAACCGTGCCCTTCATTGCAGGTATATTGACCGACTGGACATGGTGATTAGAAAAGTTTACAAGGATATGGAATTTTATGCATACGATGATTCGGGGGATATATTCAATTCCATGTCCAACGAGGATAAAGATGCTGATATGCAGAAAAATGAATATGATACGGAGGCTTCTTCTCAAAATGAGTTAATGGCTACTAATGGTGGGGAAGGGAGGAATGCGGGCCAGATTGGACAGTCATATTGTCAGATATCTGCCGTGTATGATGATCGGCAATCCCTGAAATTGCCACAAGATCAAAGGGTTTCAAAAAAGCACTCAGAACAATATCTTAAGGGTGATGATTATGAACGTAGACTTAAGAAAGCCGAAGCAAATAGGGAGCGTGCGCGCAGATTTGCACATTTTACAAGCAGAGCTCGAGATTTGCAACGTGTGTGGGCACCAAAACAAGCTAGCCATATGATCAAGAAGCAATCTAACAGCCATGTAAGACAATCGAAGAAGAAACATGTAAAAGCTGATAAAGGTGATGTAATATATGAGAGTCCAATGCGGTCTTCAAAATTGAGAAAATATAAAGATGGGAAAGCAGTGGTGGTTGAAAGGAAGGAGACTAAAACTGCTATTGATTTTGTTGACGAGACGCCATATCCAAGAACGAATTACAGGTTCAGGGCCACTTCTGATATCGTTCATGAGACTCCATATATCTCTAAATTACAAATTACATGTCAGGAGTCGGGACAATGGTGGTCGATCATCCCGATTTAAGGACAGCTTCTGAGCATGTTACATCTGGCACAGAGTCAAAATTGGGATCTATTTCAAGAGCATTATTTGAAAAAGGAAAATCTTTTTAAAGTAATATTTTTACCATCTAAAATATCTCTGGTGTTGGTCCTATGGAAACATCCAATTCATGCTTAGTATTTTCTCAAAATTTGGTATCAATGAAATGGGGTTGTTTAGGTCCCGAAGGGATGTTTGATTATAAAAGAAGAGGTAATTTTTTAGCTATGGAAAGTCATAATTTATTTCTTTCATGCTAAGAAGTGGTATAAGTGTCGTCCTTTTTTACTTACACAGCAAGGTTCAATGTATGTCCAGAAACGAATAAGATCTTACAGGGTAGCCAAAAAAAGTAGATTGTGAGATGCCAAATACATGGCTTCCAGAATAAACTAGAAAAAAGATGTAACTCTGTAAATGGTTACTTTACTCAATCCAATACAACCTACAACATTACTGTGGTCAAGAATTAGTTGCCGTAGACTCTATAATATATGTGAATAAACTGGCGGTATTTACCACAAGACCGAGTCTTTTGCTCAATACCAGAGGTCCTAAATGGAGTACTGTGTGAATTTGTAGAAGCATATGTGGTTATGCATGTCAGTCAAATGTAGCAGATGGTAGCATTGCTTTATCAACATCATCTTCATCCTGATGATCCGATTTGTGCTTTGCTTTAGTATCTACCTCAAGCTAGCTGTGCAATAGATTCTGAGGAACATTTTTGGGTATAACACCGAGGGCAATTGACTGTATTTGATGTATTTCACACCAATTACCATATTTGGTCTGGTAAGAAAAATATTGAATGTTGATTACATTATTACATCTTTATCATTTTTTCTCCATATCTGTTTTGACATCCGTGGCTTACTTGGCATTTGTCCGTTAGTATAACTCCATACCATTTGCAATAGAACTTTTCTTGTGCCTGTTGATGTTTGTTTTTGGACAAATCAACAATTAGAGTGAAATACAAAGTATCTGACTCCCTCTTGAGGAAAGCCTCGCGAATGCTGAACGAAGTGATCAAACAAGATGACTCCAAGGTTCCTTTCTCATGAGTTTGTAAGAGATAGCTCAGTGACTAAGTATGATTTTGCTGTTTAAACACAAAGGGACTTACGCAATTGTTCAAATAAGCTGTTGTTTCAATGATTACGAAAGCGAATACTAGAGAGTCTAAGTACTACAACTGATGGCGTATGATTTGGCAATTGATGTTCTTGGTTCTAATTGTAATTTAAATAGATAAAAAAGGACAAAAGATGTAAGGTTTAGAAACACTAATCTAATCCTAAATGTAACGATATTTACTGCTCAAGGTGAAACCAAACCAGATCCTGCTTCGCCAAGATAGACAACTACACAAGATTGATACAATCTTCTAGGGTGTACAAGATGATTATATCACTTATGCTCATGAAGGATTCAACAAATATAAAGATCAAATTGATGTTCAATTTTGTTCAGAATAACCATGCACTGCAATTTGCAAGCCACAAACTACAAATGGTATGAACTTATAGATTTCACCACAAAGCAATAAAGAAACCTTCCATTAGCAAACACAAACTTAAAGAAAACTTAATATAACTTAATGTTCGCTTGAAAATCTAAACCATGCAACACTCAGAAACACAAATAGAATCACCGAAGCAATGAATCTTTTATTATCTCAGAGAGCTCTTGCAACAATTTCAGAGTTTTCAACCGTACAAATGAGGGCAACAGGAGCCCTTTTATAGACCTCAAATGAATGAAGGGTCAAGATCGGTCGGCCAAGCCCATGGACCAAATCAAGCCACATCACAAGTAGTTGTAACAAACTCTTCTCTATTAAATGCAAGAGGCCAATTTTATTAAATGAAGGAGGTTATCTTTATTAAATGAAAGAAGCTATGAAGGAGGGAACAAAGGCTCCAAGAAGATAAGGGAGCCACATCATGTGCCTTTTATGTAGTAGTACTATGAGATGCAATGAATCTAGACACAATTTGAGCAATATCCTCCATTGGTACACTTGTCGCCGCATTAATGGATCCTTCTGCCACTGCCACATCTGACTCATAGACGCCAAGTGTCTTCTCCCAGTCATTTATCCAGGACATATTCCCTCCAAGATGAAATGCAAGTGTGAATATGCTATCTAGCTGACCTTCATCAATCCCATCATCTTGAAAGTAGAAAGCCTTGACCTGTTGCTTCATGTTCTCAATAGTGATTTCCCCATATGGATTGCATATTGCTACCAATGCAGTGTGTATATGATTCTCTGTTCTTAAAAGAACACTTCTTATTTTGGACATATCTACCTCAATTTTATCAACCAGTTGCCCCTTGTTGTGAAAGGAAAAATACCAAGTGATGAAGTCATGTGGAGCATCCCGATCAATCACCTTATCATGAATTAGATCCTCTAATGGAGCTTCCATTAAGCTCTTGAGTTGTGGCATGTATTGCTCCTTGATCGGTTTGAAGTCAGCACATATTTTTAATAAAGATTGAACTCGATCCTTGAGATTAATGACTATCATAAACTTGCACAATTTCTTCAAGATGAGTATATGCCTTTTCTTCTGTCTTTCCTATCCATCCTTTCATCACCTGAGATGAAGTTCTCATGTTTTCAACTTGGGACACTGTTTCTTGTGGAAGAATGGACAGAGGAATTGGAGTAGCTTCCTTCTGTTGGATAGGCTGCATGACTTGCTGAATGTAGTGTTTTAGTGTATTGAAATCCTCCTGTTCAACCTTTAGTTTAGCTTCTCTTTCTTGCTTTAACATGATTCTTACACTATTCACTGACTCTTGTAGTTCCTCCTCTACTTGTTCCCTTGTGATTGGACCCATGCCAATAGTAGTCATATTGTAATCCTTAGGTGCCATATCTTCTAGATCCTTGTCAACTCTAGGAACAGTTACATGTACCTCTCTATTTCCAGCAGGATCTTGAGTGATTTTCGAAAAGACTGTTGCTTTCTTCTTCTGATTCTTCTTCTGTGCATCTACAAGCAATTCCTCAACTGGAACAAGCTGATAAGTTTCTACAATTGTACTTTCCTCAATCCTTTGCCTCAACCAAGGTGGAAAAGCAGAAAGATCTTGCTGCCTTTGAACTTGACCGTGTTGTACACGAGCTACTTCTTCATCAGATTCTACTTGCCCTTCCTCATCTTGATCAAGAACATCATTTTCCTCAATTATGACAGTTGGACTTGAATGAATCTCCTCGGATGGAATCAAGGCAACTTCTTCTATAACTTCTATCTCTTGTATTGAATTCTGAACATTTGAAGTACCTTCCTGTAGACGAGATGAAGTAGATAGATTATTCTTCTTTTGAGGTCTCTGACTTGATTCTCCTTGATCTTGACTAGGTCTTTTCCTTTTTCTAGCTGGATTATCACTTTGATCATTTCCACTGTGTTGTGGTCCACTATGTGTACTATGCTATCCTGGTTCCCCTTCATCCATCTTGTTGTAAGTAAGAACTCGGCCTTCATCATTCATCTCTTGTAGTAGTTGATTTATACATGTTTGTGTCATGGCCAAAACTGGCTCCATCAATTCTTCTTCAGATACATCCCTTTTTGACCAATCAACTGTATAAGGCAAATCCTTTATTTTATCAAATCATCTATCAACATAGTATCATCTTCTGTGAACTGGTCTGGAATCTTGAATACTTTGGAAGCTCTAACCAAATCCCATGTAAGTCTCGAACTCTGAAGTGTTCGAAGATCATCTTCATCTTGTGTACTGGCCCAATGGTCTTCCAGTTGCTTGACATGCTTAAATTCTCTGTTATATTTCCAGCAAACTTGAAAATGATCAAAATTAAGCCTCTTAGTGCCATGAGTTTGCAAATGATATGCCTGCAGTTCTATTTCAGAATACTCAGCTGCCGCTTATGACGGACACTCCAGATTTTGTCCAAGAAGAAGTGGAAACTGAATCCCAGCTTTCCTTTTTAACTTTTGGAGTCTAATGAGTTCCAGGAGCTGCTTTGTAACCTCTAACATCACCATCCTGTTGGTTGGATATCTTGGTAACCTGTATGGATATGATGTAAACCCTTGGATCCTTATGTAAGTGTACCTTTCATGCTGAGTATATCAATGTCCATATGCAGAAATGAACTCTCTCGCTGCATTTGACAACCTTTTATGAAATTCTCCTCTTAGTTTCTTCAGTATGAACATAGCAAACGCATCATTGAACCTTGTATAATGATTGATATTTTTGAAGTGTAACTGAGGGTAACACTGATGCGACAAGTACTTATTAGGCCCAATTCCAACTTCTCTTTTTTTGGTCAAACCTGAATAGACTTCATTTCTTGCGAGAAGGTACACCACATAGGAACTCATATAAAAAGACTTGGTCTTAGCAAAATTGACAAACTGCTCATGTATACTCTGACTGATAAGCCCAGCCCAATCAATCATCTTCCCTTTGAGAACTGACTTGATGAAAGAGTACATCCAAGGCTGAAAGGTAGCAGATTGCGGCATTCCTGTCATTCTATTGAGAAACATAATCAAGTATCCAATTTCAGGATGAAAATCTGACTTGTGAAACTGCGGAGGATTATTCATATTGAACTTCATAGATGGATTGGCCATCCATTCTCTCTTTATTTCCTACAACTTTGTCTTTGAATCAACATTGTATTCCTGTTGACCTTGTTGTATCGAAATACTGATCATCCTCTCCCTAGTTGGAATGTTGAAAGTCTCTCCAACTGCCTCCTTTTGCAAATAAGCTAATAATGTTTCATCTTTGGCTGTAATTTGTCTTGTATCTACGTCATACTTCTTGACACATTCAATGATCATCTCTGAACACGGCAAAGCTGGCGGAAAACAAGCAGCTTCAATAGCTCCACTCCTCATGATGGCTCGAGCAAGACTACCTCCATTGGGTTCCTCAAGGACTGACTTGATATCTTCCAAGTTGCTGTTGCCCATGTTCGTGTCTCCTACATTTGTCCACCTTGAAACGAGCTTTGATTCGGGAATTTTTCCCTTAGCATCCATCCGGATCTTCGCTTGTCTCTCCTTGGAAGTCATTGCCATGATCCTGCAAACTCGACGCGAATAAGTAATTTCAAACACAATCTAGACTCTACTTCAGCTACCTTGATGCATTAAATTATGAAGTTTTGCAAAAATATTATCATCTAGGTTCAAGGAATCTATTAGACTCCACTTATCTTCTTAATTCTTACCAAAACTTAGACAACTTTTAATGCATCTAATGAAGTAAAATAAGAAAATCAGATCAGAAATATTCAGATTAGACTTACTTGATAAGCTGAATTAAATGGATGCCTTCAGAAATTTGATCCAAAATCAAATCTGCACTTTGCAAAATACCCGATTGATGCTCTTTGAAGATAAAATCTGCTCCTTAAAATGATTCTGCTCTTTAAAATGATTAAAATGACAGCAACAGCAGGTATAAATACACAATTAGCTTTAAAAAACTCCTCAATTACCTAAGCCGACCCTCTTTAATGTAGTGAAAAACATTTAATTTTGTTTGATTTTATTGAATGTGACTCAAATTTCAATGCAAACCTTTGTATTTTTCGAGAATTATTGGATAAAATAATTAAATGCTTTAACTTCCTCTGTGAGCGCATTAGTTGGGGTTTCCAAGATCTTCTAGATAAACGTTCACATATGAATTCCTCTTGACTTAAACTCAAAACATGTTCTCAACTTCCTCCCTAGAGGATAGCGCATTAGTCGACATATACAAATTCCTCTGGTTTGAGCACACCAGTCAAGGTCTTGAAGATCTTCTAGATAGGCACATTGGTTGACATGTTTGGATTCCTCTAAAATTCGCATTGATCTACTTGTTTTCATTTGCAAGAGAGTGGCGCATCACTTCAAGGTGCTAAAATCCTCTTCAAGTTGGTGTTTTTGAAATTTCTTACTTCCTTCCACCTTTGGCACATTGGTGAAGCAATTTGAATTCCTCTTACTTTTGCAAAATGGATCAAGTTTTTGACAACTCCTAGGTTGAGCGCTCCAGTTGACAACTTTGATTTCTTCTTCTTTGAGCATATTGGTTGAAGGACAAAGGATCCTTTGAAGTGGCGCACTAGATAGGGTATAAAGGATCTTCTAGAAATTCGCATTGGATAAGAATTTGAAATCCTCTGAATACTTGCCTTGAAACCTCTCTTTGTTATCTACCTCCTATCAAGCGCAAAAAGGTCTTTCTTACTAAGTTTTGGCGCATTACTTCATCATGCAACAAATCCAACCAAAAACCCTCCTTCTCCTTAGGTCGCATTGGATAGACATGTTGACTTCCTCTAAAATTCGCTTTGATCCACTTGACTTAGGCGCTTCGGATCAAGTGTTTAAAATCCTCTAGATTTCCTTTCACATGTGGCGGGTTGGTTAAGGTATTCAAAATCATCTAGAATTTTCGCTTTGGTTAACACCTTTTGAATCCTCCTTGGGCTGGGGCATTAGATCATGTTTTGGAGATCTCCCTTCCTTAAGCGCTTTGGATTAAGTGTTTAAAATCTTCTTTAAAAACCCTATGCTTCTCCTCATATTGGGCGCTTTGGATGAATGCTTTAAAGTCTTCCTTTTTCTTCCAAAATGATGCTTTAGTTTGGGCGTATCACTGCAGCATTTGAAATCTTCATGACTTAGCGCATTGGTTTGAGGCATTAGGATCCTCTAACATTCGCATCATTGTAGTGCATCACTTCAAGCACTTGAAATCTTCTAAAATTCGCATTGTGTAACAATTCCAATCAAAATCCCTCCTTTACCTTAAGTCGCATTGGATGAGGAATTAAGAATCCTCTGGAATTCGCTTCCAAACTGGCGCTTTGGTTGAGAGATTCGAAATCATCCTTTATGTTCTATCCTTGGGCACATTTGTTCAAGCGCAAGGGATCATCAACTTGAAATCATCTTGAAAGCGGCGTGATTTATGAAGATTTTGCGCCACTTTGATATCCTGTCGCATTGGATCAGCTTTTTGAATCCTCTGGAAACTTAGGCGTTTTTTAGGGTTCGCGAGGTAAAGGTATATTGAAAAATATATTTAAGTATCTCAACTTATACTTTAAATATTTTTCAATATACCTTTCAGGATGTTTGAGATAGGTCTCGAATCCACCGGATTTAACATGCAAAATCTAGAATTTGGAGGATTCACCAGATTTCAGACTTAGTCAATTTTCAGGATTTTCAGGATTTCAGGGCCCAGACTTAGTCTTTTCGGGGTCTCAAACATACTTCAGGATTGATCTCAACGTTCATTATCTGGATGGGATTTGATCAAGATTCTTCATCACTGCAAGTTCATCTGCCTCCTAATCATGAACCAAAGATCATAGAAGAGGAAATCATTACTGGATCGGCAGAGGAAGATAACCCAGGATATCGTCAAAAATCTCATTGAAAGCACAGAGCTCCAAAAAAGGGGGGTCCCTATTCCTAATGGGGTGATGTGTGATGGGTCCCTATTCCTAATGGGGTGATGTGTGATTTGGTCACAACAGTGCCCTAATAGTTTTATGCAATGATGAATTATAGCTTATGGAGTTGCAGTTGCTTCTAGTTATCATAATCCACGTTAAAGAAGCCTCAAGGAAATAGTGTTCTGCCATTTTACCAAATAGCCGCTTACAGTATAGTACATTGTAATAGCTTCCTCTTAAGAAAATAAATTCATGTCCACGATGCCATGCAGATTAATATCAGTGATAACTTCAAACTGACTCTCTCTTAAAGAACTGTTTAAATCACCCTCATAAGTTGGTTGATAATATATACCAGGCACCAAAGCTTTAAAAACTAAAATAAACAATCTTTTTACAGAATGTTGTGCAGAAGCTCCCATTAAGCATCTTAGTAACTGGGACAATAACAAGAAAGCAAGTGGCCGTAAAAGGGCACACTGGTATGCCTCCTTTTTAACCCGCAAACACTGTACTGGATAGTAGTTGACACGATTGGAGTTGACTTGATCCTTGTCAGCATTTAGAATTAGTAGGTCTGTCAGTTAGAGTAGGGAGACTGGGTCTTCCTATTAACTCATCCGGTTTATGAGTTGCCCTTTATATAAGGGAGTTGCTGCATTTGTGTTATTCCCATGACCAGATGTAGTTGCAGTCCCTATCAGTGAATGAGATATTAGCTGGTCAGTTAACTGCCAGAAATTGTGAAGAGATATGTTAAGTTAGTTTTAGTTACATATCCTCAATAAATGAATTAACTTCCATTAATTTGGATCGTTGGAGTTAAGAGGATTATATAGGTAGCGCTGGGAAGAGGAAAGACATCATTGATTATTACAACTATGCCGCCAAAGCTTGCCAAAGCTTAGTGGATGATTACGTTCTTGAATTTTAGGGGAAATCAGTGATGGTACCCAATAATGGAAGGATTGGACGAGCCCCTCAAAGGTCTAATTAAGGCCCTTGGTCCATATTCATTGCAAGCAACCATTAAAAGGGCATTGACATTGTGTAATGTTCCGTTAAAATTAATAAATCTAATTCACAATAGTAGTTGCACAAATAATTATAAATATGAATTATCTAAAATTATAATTTTAGATATTAAATTCAGACTCAAAGCTTATGATATATCTCTGAAAAATATAGCACTTATCCTTTATGCTTTGTTGTAATTCTTCTTCCAATTTGCAGCGATTTCTCTTTGTATGAATGTTTTTGTAACGGTTCTAATTTCTGCCAAAGTTAGGGGTTTTCATCCGCTAACTTGAGAAGACAAGTTAAGGGTTTTCATCCTTAATTTTTGAATCCATGTTCATGCTCCTACAAGGAGTAAATAAGATATAAAAAAAAATGTATTTTCTCATCTACCTTCCATTCCCTTGATTGATATTCTTTATATACCCTATATCTCCAATGATTATGACCCTTCATATCCATGACTTTTGACTTTTAATTAGACTTAATTGAATCTTAGTTCTTCATAATATTAATGATTCTTTCTTGAGCGCTCCATTACTCCTTAGCAGCTAGTGATGATAATTAATGATTTAGTTTCTAAAATAATTAGCACCCCTCTGAAAAGGCGACAATATTATGGCGACTTCATACCAATAAGCCACAGGATCAACATGGGAAGCGAATAGAAGATCAGGTGTCTACAACACTATTGTCACCGCTAACACAATAATTACATATATTATTCGATAATGACCCTGAGCCTCAGTTGATTCAACTTGGAGGGTTTGACGCCATAGAAATCATGATCTTAAAATAGAAGACAACTCCGTATTCTCCTTAATAGAATGGAGTTGCGGAAAGAATAAACATGACGTTGATGGAAAATATTAGGAGTATGCATAATGGTGTTGGTCTAGAACAAAAATTTGTTGCAAGGTGTGGCCCTTGGTCTCCTTGTTCTGCGATGCGCTGTGGTGGTTTGCGACAAGGGCTTAACCGCCTCTCGTGCTTGTTAAGTCAAGTGGTTGTATCGGGCATTAATAGGTCGATCTTTTGGTGCAACGGCAACTAATAATTGGTATCAGAGCCAAGTTCCTCTAAAAGGAGCTTAACCGCTTGAGGAGATCCAGGATGTTGTCCTACAAGAAGGATAGTCTGAGGTTTGATGGAACCAATTTCACTCTTTGGAAAAGTCGCATGGAATGCCACTTGCAATGTATGGGAATGCAGTATTGGATCATGGCTTCAAAGAAATATGATCCTCCACAGAATGGTCCGCGTACCGTAGATGAAATCAGAGATGCTGAAAATAATCTGTGGATTAACGAAGCTCTTCTAAGTGCCTTATCTGATTCAGAGTTGACAAATGTTATTGATCTAAAAACTGCATATGAGATTTGGCAAAAACTAGAACTTCTGCATGAAGGAGACAAGTATGTTAAATGTGCCAAGCTATAGAGTCTGAAAGGAAAATTCGAAAACCTGAAGATGAGAGAAGATGAAAATATCACTTCATTTATGCCAAGAGTAAATGAGCTTGTTTGTGGCATTAGATGTGTTGGTGGAATCTTGGACGAAGATGAGATTGTTGGCAAAGTTCTCAGATCCATTCCTGATTCTTACAAATATAAGGTTGTTGCTATTGAAGAATTCAGATCCTTCTCAGGTATCACAAGAGATCAATTGGTTGGTAAATTGGTTGCATTTGAATTGGCTGAGTTTGGAGATGCACCCCCTAAGACTGAATCTGCATTCAAAGCTAGTGCCTCTGTAAAAGGAAAACAAAAGTTTGATTTACGAGAGAACTCTTCAAGAAAAAACTTTCATGGTATGAAAAAACAAGAAAAGACCTGGAAGAAGATGAAGCAGAAGCTGCTCAATTTGAAGCCCTTATTGCAAAAAGATTGCCAAGAGGATCTAGTAAGTATGAGGGAAATTGCCTTTTAAGTGTTTTAACTGTAATAAGATTGGTCATTTTGCCTCAAAGTGTCCGGAAAGATTTTCAAGGCCAAATCCTAACATATCAAGGTTCCAGAAGAATTGTTACTATGTTCATGAAGATGATGATAATGAAGGAGTAACAGATGATGAATCAGAAACAGGAAATAAATCCGGAAGTGACTGGGTGTTTATTGCCATCAAGGAAGAAGACCCAATGCCCTCTGAATCTGTCAATCATAAAATTGTAGAAAGAGTTTTGGCTGCCCAAGTTGAAGAAAAGGATGATTGGGTTATTGACAGTGGATGCTCTCACCATATGATAGGTGACAAAAATAAGTTCATAGATTTGGAAAAGTATGAAGGAGGAGTGGTAAAATTTGGTGATAATTCTGCTGGCAAAATCAGAGGTAGAGGAACCATTTCTTTTGATGGAAAGAACAAAACCAGTAATGTACTGTATGTTGAAGGTCTGAAGCACAATCTTCTCAGTGTTGGACAATTAGTGGACAAAGGCTATGATCTCCGATTCAAAAATGGAAAATGCAAGATCTTTGAAAGTTTCGGAACAGAGATAGCATTCGGTACTCAAACAAAAGGTAATATCTTCCACTTGGTTGGTACTGGTAAAAATTGTTTAATTGTTCAAACTGATCAAAGTTGGCTATGGCATAGGAGAATGTGTCATGTGAATTTTGATAATATCATCAAGATAAGCAACACTCAGGCTGTAAGAGATCTTCCAAGGTTGGTAAAACCTACCAATAGTTTGTGCAAAGAATGTCAGTTGGGTAAACAAAGCAGAATTTCATTCAAAAGCAAGGAACAATCTTCTACCAGATTATTGGACTTAGTTCATACCGATCTATGTGGTCCGGTAAGAATCAGGAGTGTGCAAGGTGATAGATACTTCATATTATTAATAGATGACCATTCCCGGATGATGTGGGTGACTTTTCTGAAAGAAAAATTAGAAGCTCTTGAGAAATTCAAAATATTCAAGGCTATGGTAGAGAATGAAACCGGATTAAAAATAAAATGTCTGAGGTCTGATAGAGGTGGAGAATTCACATCCGGTGAGTTCATAGAATTCTGTGAGAAACATGGAATAAAAAGACAGTTGTCTGCTCCTAGGACTCCACAACATAATGGAGTAGTGGAGAGAAAAAACTGGAGCATCCAAGAAGCATCTAGAACCATGATAATGGAATCAAATGTTCCTCAGATCTATTGGAGAGAAGCTGTAAGCACTGCAGTCTATACTCTCGATCAAGGACAAATCAGAAACAATATTGGTAAGACCCCTTATGAACTTTGGTTTGGCATCACTCCCACTGTAAGGTATTTCAGAGTCTTTGGTAGCAAATGTTACATTAAAAGAGATGAAGATCTAGGAAAATTTGATGTTAGAAGTGATGAAGGAATATTCTTGGGTTATTCTACTCAAAGTAAAGCATACCGGTGTTATAACAAGAGATTGATGAAGATTGTAGAAAGTACAAATGTGAAGGTTGATGAAAGGTATTGAAAAACCCTCAAGGTTTTATGAATATGATGAAGATGATCAGAATGATATTTTGATCAAGGAGTCCAAGCCACTTCTGAAATTCAAATTCAAACTGATCCGGTGAATCAAGAAGAAAAGATAAGTTTGAATGACCCTGTGCAAGAAATAGAAGTGCAAGTCCCAAAGTTCCCAGGTATGTAAAACTGAATCACTCTGAAGACCAGATCATAGGTGATAAAAGCAAAGGTGTTCAAACAAGAAGAAGGATTGCTCAAGATTCAGAAGAGTATTGTCTGATTTCAAAGATTGAACCTAGGACAGTGAATGAAGCATGCAATGATGAAAACTGAACTAAAGCAATGGAGGAAGAGCTGATGCAAATTGAAAAAAATCACACTTGGGATTTTGTTCCCAGACCTAAAAACAAGAATGTGATTGGAACCAAATGGGTCTTCCGGAATAAACTGAATGAAGATGGTGAAGTAGTCAGAAACAAAGTCAGATTGGTCTGCAAGGGTTACTCCCAAGTAGAAGGAGTTGATTTTGAAGAAACCTTTGCTCCGGTGGCAAAAATTAAAACAATCAGATTATTTCTTGCCTTTGCTGCCTTCAAGGATTTCAAAGTATATTAGATGGATGTCAAGTCTACCTTCCTAAATGGTGACTTGGAAGAAGTTTACATTGAAAAACCGAATTGATTTCAATTGTCTGATCATGGTGATATGGTCAACAAGTTGAAGAAAGCACTTTATGGACTCAAACAAGCCCCAAGAGCCTGGTATGAAAGATTGGATAAGCATCTTTTGAAGATTGGTTTCAACAAAGGTATTGCTGATAGTAATTTGTACTTCAAAATTGATTATGAAAACATCTTGATTGTTGAAATGTTTGTTGATGATATCATTTTTTGAGGAAGAGATAGTATGTGCAAAACTTTTGCAAATCAAATGAAAAGTGAATTTGAGATGTCCATGTTTGGGGAAATGAATTTCTCAGACTAAATATGTGAAAGAATTGTTGAAGAAAAATTTGGGATGGAAGACTCAAAACCAATGAGTACTCCCATGGTAATTGGATGTAAATTGAGCAAAGATGATGACTCTCCTAAGGTTGATCAGAAAAAGTACAGGTCAATGATTGGAGGATTATTGTATCTCACTCAAACATTATGAATGTTGTTGGTCTTGTTGCTAGATTCCACGCTGATCTTAGAGAATCTCATGTCATGGCAATCAAAAAGATTTTTAGATATCTAAGAGGAATAGTTGAGTATGGGTTGTGGTATCCTAGAGATCATGATTTCTCTCTTCATGCATACACAGATGCGGATTGGACATGAGATGTGGATGACCGGAAGAGTACCAGTGGTGGAGCATTCTTTTTGGGGAAGAGATTAGTTTCTTGGCTGGGCAAGAACCAAGAGGCAATATCTCTGTCCACTACAGAAGCAGAATATATTGCAGTAGCAAGTAGTTGCACTCAAGTTTTGTGGTTGAAGCAAATGCTAAGAAACATCATAATGGAGTATGAGGAACCTATCACAATCTTCTGTGATAATTCAAGTGCAATAAACATATCAGAGAATCCGGTGTTGCATTCAAAGACTAAACATATATCCATTAAGTTTCACTTTTTGAGAGAGCAAGTGAACAAGAATGAAGTCAGATTGGAGTTTGTGCCTTCCAAGGATCAGATTGCAGATATTTTTACTAAACCTCCACCTAAGGACTCTTTTGAGTATCTCAGGGAGAAGTTAGGGGTTATTACCCCTCCGGTTCTGAATTAAAGTGCATTGATGTGCATTAGTTCGGTGGATCTCACAGTCATATCTTGTGGTCCGGATTGATATTAGGAAGCTGCTACTCAGGGGCAGCTAGTATGATTCTGAATTGATGCAAGTATGTGCCCTTTGCCATTGATGTCAAAGGGGGGAGAGAAGACATGTGAAAAACAAGTGGTTTCTGATCAAAGGGGGAGAAGTAAAGGAAGAGAAGATATGTGAATGGTTGTTGTTGGTAGGGGGAGTTGTGTCAATGAAGAAAAGTTATTATCCTGATGGTTAAAACAATTTTTCACATCATATGTTGCCATCAATGACAAAGGGGGAGATTGTTGCAAGTATGGGTCTAACTGGTGTTATCATTGATGTCAACATACTTCTGTTGCATTGATGATAAGGATTGATTGAGCTGTGTGCTGAGGATATTGAGAAAATTAGTCCTATTCAGGAAACAGTGAAGACAGTGAGGTAAAGATCCTAGCTAAGATGAAGATCAGAGGATGCGCTTCAAAGGGTTTGCAGATATGTGTCTTAATATGATCCAATAAAGATTTCAGAGGTCCGGATGAAAATCTGAAGAAGTTATGGCCACTTAAGTCTGGCAGGTGTTCAGAGGTGACAAAGTGACACAGGTCCGGTGAGATCCGAAAATGCAATATCTTGTTCTGCAGATTTGGTGGAGTGTTTAGGAAGTCAATGTGAATTGACAACCCAATTGGTTTGTGGTCTGGAGGTCTGCAAGCATCTATTCCAACATGACAGTGATGACAGACTATGTTCTTGAGGTTCCGGATGAAGGAGAGAATGATTTCAGTGAACAGAAGTAGTGTGGATGTTCTTGGTAATTCAGGCAAGCTTGTGAAGGTCTTTGGATTGTGTCAAGTTCGTGTTGGTGGTCTGCATTGAAGATTGAGCTCGTAATTAAAGAATTACTTCCGGATGATGTTCTTCCTAAGTCTGGCCGACCGGATGAGTTACACATCCTGCAGATGATTTTGAAGATGTTCTGTGAAGAATGGCGTGTTCCTAAAGAAATATTGAAGTCTCAGATTTGTGTGGCCGACAGTGTGTTGATCCGCGTGAAGTCTTTTTGTAATTAGTCATATTGTATTTATGTATTTGCTCTGTAATGTTTGCCGACTTGGATGATTATCCCTAAGTCGATGTCTTGTATAAATAAGGAGTTGTAAAGTCATTTCAAAGGCATTTTTTTTGGAGATGAGTGTGTCTCCTGTAGGCAGTGGGCCTCTTGTGAGCAGTGTGCTCGGGCAATGAGCCCTAATTGGCATGTGCCATTTTGTTCTTCCTATTCTTTTAACAGATAATACAATCTTGGGTTAGTCATCCCGTGGTTTTTCCCTTAACCGAGTTTTCCACGTTAAAATCTTGGTGTCATATGTGTTAATGTGTTTCTGCTCTTGAATTGTTGCATTATGTTTCCATGATTGATTTACTATTATGCTGTTGAATTAAGAAAAGGATTAAGTGTTTAATTGGAAGAAAGTTTTAGACAACTGATTCACCCCCCCTCTCAGTTGTCTGTCCTAAATCTAACAATTGGTATCAGAGCCGAGGACACGGGTTTTGGTCTCCTTGTTCAACGTTGCGCTGTGGTGGTTTGTGACAAGGGCTTAACCGCCTCCCGTGCTTGTTAAGTCAAGTGGTTGTATCGGGCATTAATAGGTCGATCTTTTGGTGCAACGACAACTAACAAAATTTTGGGCTGAAGTTGTAGCCATTGCCTACAACTTATTAAACAAATCCCCTGCATCAATGCTTGTGGATAAGACACTGATGGAGGCATGGTTAGGCTATAAGCCTTCACTTAGACATATGAGAGTTTTTGGTTGAGGCATATGCACATGTGCCTAGGGAGAAGTGAACAAACTTGGAGAACAAGGTTGAATGTATCTTCATTAGTTAAAGTTATAGTGTGAAAGTGATACAAACTTTGGGATCCAATGACAGAAGGTACTTTACAATAGAAGTATTATTTTTAGAGAAGCTAAACCTTCTTTTGTTGTCTTATAGCAAGAGCAAACTAAACAAAAGAAAGATGTGATTCATCTTCCTTCAACGTCTGAGAAAGTTGAATCAAGGCTCCAAGATAGACAAGAAGTTGAGCAGAGCTCATCAAACCCTGAATCTTCAGAAGAGGAGGAAGAACCTCCACCTTAGTGTGTTCGAAGGTCTACAAGGTGTAGACAACCACTAAAAAGGTATGAATCGATATTTATACAAGAGGCACTATGTATGAATGATGCAAAGTCCTAGAAGATTATCTTGGATGAAGAAATTGTGGCACTGAAAGAGAATAATACATAGGACCTACTACCATTACCTAAAGAACGGAAACCTATTGGATGCAAATGGGTGTTCAGAAAAAAATGTTGGTTTAGATGGCAATATTGAGAAATATAAAGCATAGTTAGTTATTGTTACCCAATATTTAAATTTTTGCCATTCATGTGTTAAGTTAAAGTCCCCTTCTTTATTCTTTATTGTTTCATCCCCTTTATAAAGTCGCGGCCTTTACTTAAGTGATTTGTCTTCACAGTCAGTGACTTTATGTTTTTCCGAACCTCGGTCAACTGGTTCTTAAGTTGTCAAACCTTTCGATATCCCAACTCTTCCTTTGAAGTCATTGGTTAAGTCTTTGTTGTCAGCGTTGTGTTAGTCCCGATGCTAAAGTCCTCCATAGTCGGTGAGTCGGGAGTTCTTAGAACTTCTAAACTCTCGACTCATGGTTCGCAGGTTCTAAAAGTTGTTGATCTTTCAACTTAAAGCTTGGTTCACTTTTCGAGGAGCCATCTTTCTATTTATGAACATGCACGACGAAAATGACATTTGTTGTTTTGTAATTAATAATTAATGTCTTGGGGAGTACAATTGCGTATTTTTTTAAGGAGAATTAAGGCGACTCATTTATGAATTGTACAACCATACATGCCTCCGAAATCAATGAGATTTAATGAGACATTTTATAAGGGTTGTCACCTTCGTGAAATGTCTTACCTGCATTTCAACTGGTAAACTTGGGAGAAGCTCTGGACTGCGTCTTCTACAAGTGGTGAGCACGGATTCTTATAACCAGGTCAGATGATTGGTTTTTCTTCTCACTCTTTCCTTACTATAACAAATTCAAATTTCATAAAGTTATTTCGGTGGGAAGAATAGTTTTCTTTCATGAGTTCGGATTATTTGTTTTCCTCAAATGTTCTGCAAATTTATTTGGCACCCCTAGTAGTCACAAATGCTTTTGTTTTATGGTTTCTTAGGCAAGTGAAAATGAAATATATGTATCAGGGTTTCCCTATTGCCTCGATTATAGAAAATGGTCTAGCTAAAGTGAAAGATACTAAGCTTGGGCATATAGACTTGGATGATTTTTGGTCTCGGATGCAGCAAAACCCTAGAACTCCTATAGTAGAGAAAATTCTAACCAGTGGGCTAGCCCACGCTAGAGGTTCTCCACTTGTCGTGCCATGTCCGGACTTGGTTGTTTCATGTGCAAAGAATTATTTCCCTGACTCACAGGAGATAAGAGCTTTTAACGGCTTCGTGGTTACGAAAATTGACGTCGAGGCCGTTTCTTGTGCATTGAGATTACTCGGGGTGGGTTTTTTTGGGATAAGAAAAAATGGTGCTTGAATTCTATTGCTAGGAACTGGTTGAAAGTTGAGAAGAAAGGAAAATCTCAAATTCCTACCAATTTTAAAAGAGCACATTTCAAAGAGGAAATATCTGATATGATCACTTTGTTGCATCATGTTGTCAGGAGTGCTGAGTTGATGCAGGAGCATCCAGTGGTGTAAGGGCAATCTTTCATCACCCAAAAAGAAGTTAATTCAAAATCATTGTAGTTGTTTTCATTTCTTTCCATAATTAGTGTTTTTGGTTCCATAATATCCAGAATAATGATGTAAGACTTTCAGTTTTTCCAAAATTGCTAAAAATAGCAACATGCTTGTTTTGGAAAGTGTACCTGCCATTTTTGGAAAGTTTGCATTTAGGCACAGATTGAAGCGAAACTTATAGAAATTTAGATAACGGAAATATAAGACCTTTGGCGAAGGAATCAGGCAAAGATCATTTGTGAACTGAAAGATATTAAAGTTTTTGTTTTCTGAAAAGCCCCTGAAAATTTCTGAAACGAGATATGAGGCACTAAAACATCCCATAATGTCCCAAAAAGTTGACAAAAATCTGTTTACAAATTTTTGGGGTGATAGTTCACATCGTGAGATTTTCGGCGCTTAAAACGGTTCGTCAATCGGACACCCAGATCAAAAGTTGTGCTTCCCGAAAGTTTACCTACTTTTGGAGGGAGTTGCAAATTTCAAAATTTAGCTGGAGGCCACCAAAAAGTGCTATTTATGACTATTTTGGGAACCCTGGGCAGTAGTAGAGTTAACGGGGAAAGTGTAGAGTCAAAAATAGGCAGGAAAATAGAAACCCTAGCTGATTTGGGGGTTACAGAAGGCTGATGATTCTAGAGTCTTGTGATAGGAAGTTGTAATGTGTTGCAGCCTGTGGAGGGTTGATTCCTCTGATTGTATTTGAGCTTCTGTAATGTAATAAGTTGTCCAAATCAATAAAGAAAGTTCTATTTTCTGTGTGCAATTTCTGTTGTTGTGTGTTTTATGATTTACCCCCTTCATCATGAGTGACTCATTTGAAAATTGGATGTGCCAATTCATCTTGGTGTGTAGCGAATGTCAGTACACCAACTGGGCCAAAATGATCAGTGATCACTTAAATGAGCAATTGGCTAACTTTCACCAGAAGGTGTCTTTTCATGTGCTCTTATTTGTTTTACATTCTAGTCAGTAAAGAGGTTGTTTGAGCTAGGTTAAGGACTCAAGGGTCTTTGACACCAGACACACCTATGTATGAATATTTCCCCTAGTTGCAAAGAGAAAAGGGAATGAAATATTATTGCCGTGTTAATGATGCTTTCTTCATGTTTTCTGTAAAGAGAATTGAAGATACACCTGAAAGAAGAATTTCCCCTGAAACAACTGCATTCGTGATGAGGTATGGAAGTTTTTATATTCAATTCGATAGATTCACTTACCTTCAAGTTGGGGGTTATGAAAATGCCCCACTGAAATTGTCGAGATATGCATCCGATTATTTTGTTCTTTTGGAAGTCTGTCGCCAGATGGCGACTGTGAACAATAAGTATCACAGTATAAAAAAGAAGGGATATACATTTCCCGTGTCATTATCTTTCTTCACTTGCAAAACGAATGATCATGCCAGGAATATGGAGAAGATTCTGGTAGAGTTCAATTTTCATCACTTTTCTGTAAGACCTTTTTTTATAGTAAGAATTATGTCAAGAGGAACTTTCCTGGGGGTAATTTATACGAGCACCAACCACATTTGGAGGACTATTGGGAAGACTGTGTTGATGAAAGAGAAGTCCATAGAAAGGATTGTATGATGTTAACATTAGACCAAATTCGGGCCTTCAATTTGCCTTTGCAAATTCTAGGTGGTGTGGATGATAATTATGAGATTATTGATTAAGGTTGTCATGATGTTGCCTCTAAACCCCTGCCTCATATACAATGGTCTGATAAGGAGACTGCTGATGTTAAGGTTCGGTTCTCCTTTGATTTGGATAAGACTGAAAGGTGGCTTGAAGGGAGAATTCAAGAGCATGCAAGTTCTTCTGTGCAAAAGGAGTTTGGAACGAGAGAGCAAGGAACATCCCTGGCCTCTGGTACCCCAAGAACTTCAACTGGAGTGGAGACAACTCATCACAAAGTTGGTTCACAATTTGGTGGGGATGGAGAACAACCTAAGGATAACAGGGGTTTAAAAGGCACATGTGAACAAGATGAACAACTTGCATCCGTGAGAGCAGGAGCAGAAAAGAAGATGGATGCCTTGCAGCAGTTACAGACAGACCATGGGCCCTCTCCTAATTCCCCTGTGTTAGTGATTCTTTAATTTTTCATCAAATTGGTGAAGATAGTGTTTTTCATTCCTTGTTTGAGACTCCAGTTTCCCCTGGATTTGATGGGACTCCTATACGTAACACTACTAATCAGCCGGACAATGTTGTCTTGGGTGCCAATGATAGTAATGCTATTCTACCATCACCATCTTGGTTGAAGAGAGTTGTTGAGAAAAAAGAGAAGGTACACTCCTATGGTTGGTATGAACATAGATATTATAACCAAATCGTTGTAGGTTACACCTAAGCCTAAGAAGGCTAAGAGAATGTCTAGGATGGTAATCAATTCTGCTACTGGGCATTGAATTTTAGAGATTGCGGATCATGTTGGTGATAAGAATGAAAATGAGGTCACAGAAGTTGATTTCAACATGAGTAAGATTGATATGGGCCATACAACTGGTGAAGTCGATATATATCATGCCAAGTTCTCTGTAGGCATGTTGACGAAGAGGGTTAAAGTTGAACAACAAGAGAATGCAAAATTGCAGGCCCATGTGAATACTTTGACTTCTTTCATTCAATCCATTTTAAATATTACTTCTCAACCTTCTGATGCAACTCCTAATATTACTGTTGATGGTATGGATCCTAGTATGCTACAACAAATTAAGAGATATCAAACCCTAGCTAAAGCTACTGAACAGTGGATTGAAAAGGTTACCTTTGATAGCATGTTATACATCGAGGACGCTATGAGGTTGTATGCTTTTATCTAACAAAAGAAAGAGATTAGCAATAGAATTACAAAATGTGAAAAAGGAAAAAAGTGACCTACTTATGGTGCCTAAGGAGGTGCAAGAAATTATTAATATTGATACAAGTATTCTGTTGGCTGAGAAAAAATTTAAATGATCCAAAAGAAAATGAATCTGTTTCTTGGTTAGATGCTCTAAAATGGAAGTTATTTGTGCTTGGACAATATAACAGTGATATAAGAGGAATTCTTAATCAGTATCGTGCTGACCTTATAGATCTCCAGAAAAAACTATAACATTTTAGATACTGAGTTATGGATGGAGGTGGTGAAAATCTGCGTGGTGTAGGAGAAGTAAAGCAATCCTTTAAGAAGATGCTCACGGAGGAAATTGTAGATGCTAATATTGTTATTGGAGAGTCACTACGTAAGTTTTGGGAATATGGCCATCTATCTCAAAACTTTCAAAGCTGAAGTTGATGAGATTAATAAAAGGTTAGTAGATGTGGAGAGAACAATAAGAAGGTGGAAACTCTAGATGCATAATATTGTTTCTCCAAGTGGCAAGATCATAACTGCCATTATCTCTAGGTACCAAAGTTACAAGGCAAAGTTACGAGCATAGGTGGACTCAACTACAACTGACGGACAAGACAAGGAAAGTGAAGCGACTCGAGGGGAAGACTCAACCACTGCCACGTGATGGCATTTTATGTATTTATGCTATTTCTTTTAAACAATTTGCTCTGAGAAACTGTTGTTTTAATGACTTGTTAATTATCTTTTAATCGACTATCTTCAAAAAGTCGTTATTATTTCAAAGACAGTTATTATTGACAAGGCTATATATTCTAAGTCTGTTGATGCTTATAGATCTTTTGGCAAATTTTGTGTTGTGGGAGATCATTTTTGTGTTATGTTATTTTTCAGTTATTCTCAATATATGAATGAAAGTTGGTGGAGTTGAATTCTGATATTGTAAACTTTGTGCTATGGTTGATGGATGTATGTTCTTATGTTGAATATACATCAACTTCTTAGCTAGCAGTTTTATATTGAGATAATTAGAGATCTTATTTAAGCTCATTGTTGTGGATGATTTTTCTTTCGGTGAATGATTTACAGTAATGATTATGTGGTGAAAGAAATAAGTTTATGATTTTATTCATCTAAAGCCTTTGTACTTCTTGTTGTTAATTGTATATCATTGCCTTTATTTGCTTTCTAGTCAAAAGCATACATAGTTTTCATTCCTTTAACATTATTCGAAGGTAGCTACGCCTTGTAACATAAGCAGTTATTGTAAAACATCATTGCAGTTGGCTCAACTCTTAGTACAATTGTCATTTGTGTGGGCGTGAGAAAATAGAGTTAAGTGACAAATCTATAAACTAACAGTTATGAAAGGATACTCCTAGGTTGAGGGGGTTGGTTATGGTGAGATTTTCTTCCGTTAGATTTTTGTTATCTATTGCTACAACTTATGACTTAGAGGTCGAGCAAATGGATATGAAAACAACATTTGTTCATGGTGACTTAGAGGACATTTATGACACAGTCAAAGCACTTTAGTTAAAAATTTGTAAGTTGAAATCTTTGTATAGTTTGAAACAGAGTCCTAAGATGTATTAAAAGTTTGATACATATGTGCTGAGTTTGGGGTTTGAATGTTCTAAATCTAATCACTATGTTTATAATAAATCTGATGGTGATTGTTTACTCGTCATTGCTTTATATGTTGATGACATGTTTATTGGCAAAAAAAATGTTTGATTTTAGAACTTAAATCTCAACTCTACAAAGTTTGAAATGAAAGATCTTGGTGCTATGAAACACATTCTTAGGATGGAGATCAAAAGGAACAAACCAAACAAAAAGCTTTGGCTAAGGCCAGAGTATGTGAATTCAATTTTATGAAGGTTTATCATGCAAAATTGTAGACCATTTTGTTCTTGTAATATTGGAAACGAAGTTATCTATAAAACATTATCCTACATCCCCTTTAGAGAGTATGTTCTAATCTGTACAAGCCCAGATGTTGCCCAGGCAATGGGAGTATTTAGTAGATACATATCTAATTTTGGAAGTTCATTAAGATGTAGTTAAAAGAATCTTCAAATATTTGTGGGGTACCTTAGAGCATTGTGTTTTCATGGTATTAAACGGGCATTTCCTAGATATTTGTGGTTCTGTGAATTCAAACTAGGTAGGCGATGTTGATATCAAAAGATCCACTAGTGCTTATGTTTTTATTTTATTCGGTGATGCAATTAGTTGGATGGGCAAACAACAGGTTGCGATCGCTTTGTCCAGTACATAGGTTGAGTATATGACAACTCATGTATGTAAAGAAATTATTTGGCTAAATAGATTGTTTTCAAATATTGGGTTGAAACAAGGTGCAATTACAATTTATTGTAATCTATCTTATTAAAAATCCAACTTTTCATGCCAAGGCCAAGTATATTGACGTTCAATATCAATTTGTAAGAGATGGTAAAAAATTGCAGGTTGAAGCTAGAAAAGATAGACTTAGACGATGTTGCAAATGCATTAACCACACCCCTAAGTACAAAAAAATTCAATGGTGTTTGGAGTCTGTAATCTTGGCCCTTAGAAACTGATTCCATGTCACCTTTTGACTCTTGAAAGGTATTATACAAGTGGGAGAATGTTGACAAATTGTTTCAACCTTGCAAATTAATTAAGTTTATACATTTATTATTTAACATTTTTTTGTAATTATTTGACATGTTTTATAATATACTTTTATTAAATAATTGTGCTCCACCAAAATAAGGTGTGGGACTTTAAGTTGGCATTTGTGCCACATGTCAATGCCTTATGTGATGAGTTGTAAATTGTCATAGATGCTCTATTATTAACAAAATAAGGACAACTTATTTCTATATATTCTATGACAACCTATAAGAGCAAGAAATAGGGGGTACTTATTGGAAATCTAAGCCAACTTTGACATTTGTAATAAAACACCTTATTTAAACTTGTTATTATTGGCAAATCTGAGTGCCCAAGTTGTGTGAATATTTTATGACAAATTTTGACTCCTATGACAAATTCTATGACAATTGTAAGAGGTTACTTTTAGCCGAATGATATTATTAGTTCGTCAATGGATGCTTTAAGAGTCATTTGATGGATCAGAGTTGTGATTAAAGAATTTGCAAATATACAATGTTTTGTTGGAATGCTGTCAAACTCTTGAATATCAAGCTATATAGACTTGCATTGCAAATGTGTTGGAATCTGTTTCTGCACTGCACACCTTGCTTTCCTAATTTATTAGGTGTTGATGAAGATGATAAGCAATTTAAGATTTACTTCAATACATTTTCATATACAAAATTGAGTTTGACCCTTTTAATAAGGGTGCTAAGCCTTTGTTCACCACTAAATTCTTTTTTTTTAAGTATAACCAAATTTAAGAGTTACTAAGTTAATTTAATTAATTATATATACTTCGCAAGTTGGTGTATTAACAAAAACTTCATTGTAGAATTTTTAAAACAATATCATACTAAAAACTAAAACTAGAACGGAAGAAAATATTTTAAAACATATTAACAGCAACTTCAAACCAACAGAGAGCAAAATGTTTCGTGGAAGATTGGAAAAAAGTAAAAACATATTTAACAGCAAACAAAGGATAGTCTTTGAATCACCATATATACAAACATCTATACCCATTGAAATAATCGAATAATTGGTAGACAAAAAAACACAGAACAATCCATTTATTTTCTGAGAACTCAATGTAAAAGCATAATTGATTTTGGCAATGGTACAAATTGCCCTCTGGATCATCAAAAGAAAAAGAAAGCAATGACCAAAAACTGTCAGGCAATGGGATGTCTAATGACCCCTTCGGCCTCATCCAGAGTAAAATTAGCCCTTGCAAATTGTCTACTGTTGAAGAATGGCTTCAAGTCGAAGATTTCGTACTCTTGTGCCTGCAACCAAGCAATAATGTCTTGTTCTTGTTAGATATAAATGAATAAGCAACCAAGATCATGAGTGAAGAGGCATGAATAGTATGAGAACAAGTTTCCCACCTTATTCCTTAAATCTTGCACTTTGACCTCAACTTGATTGAGGCGAGTTCTGGTGCCAGACACCAGCTCCTCAAAACGTAATATATCCTTGACCAGCCCTCTTAGAAGATGCAACAGTAGTTCATTGTAGTCCTTCTTGTAGGTGATGTATTTTTTGAAACTCTGCCCATGCATCATAAACACCAAGTAAGCTAAAGTTTTAAACTCTTATCCTTCTGTCATTGACTCATATGTCATCATGAATAAATTTCAGTTGCATATACCTTCTGCAAAGCTTTCTGAACTCCATACTTTTGGGTTGAAATGAACGAGTCCAGAAGGACTCTGATGGCCATATCTACATCCTCCTCGGCCACATAAGTCCTAAGATGCATCCTAGCATGTGCTTCAGACATTCTAATCATTGATTCAATATGCCTCACTGCAATTGGAACTCCTTGACCATGCTGCAAACAGAAAACAGCAGGCAGATAAAATTGGTGAAAAGAACTATATGTGCTAACATCTTGAAAGTCATTAAAAAACAGCAATCTCCAATCAATGTATGAGTAGATACCGAAGATTCCCGCCTCAGATCTGCATATACATGTGTTAATTTCTCCAGATCCACATCATGTAATTTTGGGAAGACATTGAGCTTTGCATATGTGACATACTTCCTCAATGTATCTTGAGACAATATCTGGAGGCGAATAAAATGAAGCAAGATAAGTACACAATAAAACAAGCTCGATGTACTCAGGAAAAGAGTTTCATTCAGAAAACATAAAAAGCAGATAATTTGAACCTCTGGATCAGAAGCATTTCCCACAGGTGAGAAATCATCTTGAGAAACTCTCGCGGATGCCTCCTCCATATTAGAGCCTTTTGGCTGTGACTTGGCATGGCTATCAACAACAAATCTTGCAAGCATCTCATCTCTGACTGGATCAACAACATCCTGCAAGATAATATCAAGGCACACATTGTTACAGAAAAAACAGGCAAACCAACAAGTTGATTTGCTGCTACACAGATATTACATACTAAAAAGCTACACAGATATTACATACTAAAAAGCCATGAATAAAATTGGGAAGACCCCAAAAATGATTGTCCGACTGAAGAATTTTGAGTCAGAAGTTACCTTGACAACACAAAGTATATCAAAACGAGAGAGAATAGGATCAGTAAGCTCCACATTTTGAGCAAATGTTTTTGACGAGTCATACCTGCAAGTGACAACATATAAGACCGTTCAATGATAAGCAACACAGAACAGTTCTAGGATTATACATTGCACAATTTTAGTGGGCATCGGCATGTTTTCCTACCTTCCTCCTATTGGATTAGCTGCGGCAATAACAGAGCACCGTGCTTGTAATGACGTTACAATTCCGGCTTTGGATATGCTGATGCTTTGTTGCTCCATAGCTTCATGAATACTCACCCTACAAAGTGCACATTACAATTAATCTGAATGTTGAAATCCAAAAGAGATGATGTTAAAAAAGCAAATAAGGCCTTACAAAAACTCGTAATATATTAAGGTCTTTCAGGAGGCACCTATCCTGATCGTTCATCTTGTCAAACTCGTCAATCAAACAAATACCCCTATCAGCAAGGACCAATGCACCTCCTTCCAGAGTCCACTCTCGTGTTACAGGGTCTTTATGCACTGCTGCTGTAAGCCCAACTGCTGAGGCACCCTTTCCTGTCGTATATACAGCCCTCTGAGCAGTTTTTTCCACATATCTGAGTTGAAAAGCTTTTATGAGAAATTGCATGTTCATTCCAGAAGTTCGTGCATAAAAGAAGACACTAATTAGGTTCTACATCTAATTTTGAAGCATACACACATGGCTAACTACACATGTTCTTACTTAAGAAATTGAGATTTTGCTGTTCCCGGGTCACCGAGGAGGAGACAATTTATATCTCCTCTTAGACGATGCTTTCCCTTAACATTCTTTTCTTGCCCTCCGAACATAGCAAGAGCTATTGCAGTCTTAATGTCTTCATGCCCATAAATAGATGGAGCTATAGATTTAATAATCTGTGCTCACATGGCGAAGAATTGACAAATGTGAAAGATTTAGAACAAATATGAGGGAACAAATTTGAATTAACTACATGGCACATTACAGCTTGAAAGTTGAAAGTACTAAATCAATGGGATACATTAGGCTTCACATAGTTAGCAATTGTTCATCTGTAGAGCATTTTGGAGATTTTAAGATTAGAGATTCCTATCAATTGCAAGCTGCATCAAGAGTAGCCACTAACCCTTTCTCCAATGCGGGGGTCCTTAGCGAGATTCTGGATTTCTGCTTTATCCTCGTCAGTGAGTTTATAGGCAGAAAACAAGTCTTGCTTCTTTGTAACATAGTTAGCTTCGACAACTGTTGCAAAAACTGGAAAGCCATTCTTGGTATTTAGAGACATGTCAAAGTTATTTGTATACGTGCCAGTCACCTCCTGCAATAATATAGAAGCAAAACATGTAGAATTAGTCCTGTCATAAGTAATTCCTAAAGAAGATTGACCAGCATCTGGAAAAATTGATTGAAGACTTACTATTTCCTCTCCAGGGCGTGCACAATCTATAAGATCATTCAGGAGAATGACTTCTTTATACCTAGGAAGCCGGCCGGCTGGTACAATGCCAGGACTTTCTTGAAGTGTTAATTTTTGATAGTTCCTGTATATTGTCTGTAAAGACACAAATAAAGGCACATATTACTATTTGTCATTCAGGTGTAAAAGCTAAGCACTAGCAGCCTTCAGTGAGTGGAGAACAATCAGCATTGCTTCTTAGGGGCCAAGCTCTGATGTTAGACTTTCAAGCTTTTATGGGGTGACCTATTCCTTATAATTCTGCTGTTCAGAAGTTGTCTGTATCATGCTTATCCGTATGATATAAAATGCATTTGGCACAAAATGTTTGTTTTAAGTAAACGCTCTGAAGTTTAAACAGAAACAATTTATGAGTAGCTTTCAAAGAAAAGAAATGGCCCTTAAAAAAACAATACATGATCAACGTATAATCCTTAGAAACACATTGAACAACCATGCATCTATATATAATGTGAATTTCTCAATGACATTTGAACAAAACAAACATCATTCTCTGTGATAATCACAGATTTGAGGATAACAGATGCAATGAGATATCCACCTAATAAATTATCATTTCTTAATCAACCCATTGCACAGTTGTGCAGTTGCTCAAATTCATCCTTTTAACTGCAAACCAACTAATTCAACTCAATATGAATGTACAGTCATGTAGGTGCTCACAATCATCCTTTTAACTTAAACTGACCAATGCCATTCAATATGAAATCAAAGAAAAGGTTCAGCACTCCTATATTTCAATAGAAATATCTAACCTGTTCTATGTTAACTGTGAATGGCCCCTTCGATTGGCACTCAGGACAAGAGCCTACTTTCACTTCAGAATAGGAGTTTTGAAAGAAAGGTCCTAAAACAGTGCCACATTTGTTACAATCATACTTGACTTGCTGCAATTGAGGAAAAACTCCAGACCTCCTAGTCACTACCCCTCCAATGCGGATCATAGTATTTAAATGAACCTGCCTGTTCAAAGAAAGACAAAACATGTTATCTTTGAGAACTAAATAACATTGAATTAACTGAATGCAATATGAATTAAACTAAAAACAATTCATTAAGCGCCGAAATAAACACACCTTATATTTCGAATCTGGTCATATACAGGCAAATTTGTGATTCTAACATATATTTTATCATGAATGTTTTTATAATTTGGATGTAGTCTCCATACAACATTTTGAGCTACTTCTTCCATCACTTCAAGCACAGATTGAGGAGCATCAGCTAGCCAGATGGCAATATTTGGATGTGTAAAGATGAACTGTTTATAGTCAATCTCCAAGCTACATTTATTTGCTGAAGTCAATACCACAAAATATAAAGAAATTGTAAGTGTCACAGAAAAAAACAGAGACAGCAAATCACCAAACATGATTATTAAAGTAACGGTATAAATAATCACAAGATGCTAGCATGCGTGAAAAAAAAAGGAAAATAAGAAATGCTGTGAAAATAAGCAGACAGTATAAACTGACCAGCAACCATCTCATTGATTAGCCGAATGTACTCCAGTTCACCATTTCCACTTTTCTGATTCACGTAGCTGTCTAGAAATTGTCTAAACTTTTTAGCTATGAAACGTCGAACTTCATCTCTAGTCACCCATTCTCTTAAAGTTCCTTGAACATTGTACATTTCATATTCACCCTCTTCATCTTCTTCCTCCTGCAAATTTTAATACTACCAATCAGAAAACAGAATTACCAATAAATTTAATAATTCAGAAAAGAAAATTACCAATCTCTGCACAAGGTAAAATGTAATAGTACTTACCTAGAAAAAAAATATAACCCATAAAAAAATGGGCTGATACATTAATGTTTAAAGGCATCCCGAAAGATCACTGAGATATGGAATTATATCAAGCTATCAACTGAAACTCTTAAATAATAGAGAATGTTATATTTGGGAAAAGATCGGCTATCAACTGAAACTCTTAAATAATAGAGAATGTTATATTTGGGAAAAGATCATCAAAAGAGATGAAAATAATGCTAATGTTTGGCAAAATGTCATTTCAAAAAGAATTGGACAATCTTTCACCCTTCAAACTATTTGATATCATTAGATGTTTTAAACAATAGAGAACGGTGGCATTGTGTATGCTTGGGAAATATAATTCAGATGAGATGCAAAATGTTAATGTTTGTCCAAAAGAATATTCAAAAAAGATTTTGGCAATCTCCTTTATCTATAGTATATTAGTGAACAATTTCAACTGTCAAAAACACAACCATCACATCAAATAGAGCATATCATTTTCTAATGTATTCATTCAGATTGTGCAAGCAGCCAAGCATCACAAGTCATGAGCAAATTTTAAGTTCATATAGATAGAGTCTCAGAATATTTATTCTGAGATGAACAAAATAGACTATTAGCGGATGTGATAATTGAGATGACAATAAGAGGAATTGAATGATTATGGAAATTTACCTCATAAGGCTCCTCCTCAGTTTGATCAGTGGCTGGAGGCTCGACACGCTGTCTTCGTCGCGGTCTGAAGTCAGCATCATCATCTGTGTCTAAACTACCCCACAAAAAACAAGGGCGTTAATCACAACTTGATTTTAAGAGACATAATTGTGTTACAAGAATTCACTGAAGAACAAATTACCTTGATCGCGAAGAATCCTAGGAAGCTTTCTGTTTACAGAAGCACCTCCCCTTGCATCAAGCACAGCATCTGCTGCTCGACGATCTGCCATAATCTGATCAAAACTTCTTTCATCTTGCAGTTCGTCATCCAAATCCACAGACTCGTATCGATCCTGGGCTTCCAGACGTTGGTAGTCCCTGTAAATTGACAATTTAAATGCATTTACTCCCCTCTTTCATTCTGTCTTGACAAATGAGATGTTCCATACTCCAAATGATGGTACTTGCAACAGTCATTCACTAACTAAAAGAGCAATAACTAGGCTGGGCTTTCGCACTTACCATAGAATAGACTATCAAATTTTGCAGAGGTGTTATAAAAAGGCGCAAGCCCCCATGAATATATGTGATTAAACAAGACAATGTGACTCCAGAGGCGTGGCACAATCCAAATGAGCACAAGTAAACCACATCCAAACCCTATATGGCTATTGCACTAGCGTTCCAGTAACTCCTATTACAACTGAAATTCAGCAGCCAAATTTCAGTACACCCATCAAATAAGTGAAGGTATAAATGGAGGGAATGCAGATTATAACTCTATAATAGGCGAGTATCCACTCTATTTTGAGGCATTAAAGCCTACCAGTGAGCAAAGAAGATCAATGACACTCAAAAGATCATCCACTTGTAATGGAAGTAATAAGGTACAAAAGAATTCCAGAAGTATTAAAAAGAGAGAGACTAAAAGGTAAAATACTAAAACAATGAAGGCACAAAAAGAGGTAAACTTAAGCCAATTGAACCCTTTCAACAGTATAGGACTACACACAGAAATAGCCAAATGAGGAAAGTGTTAGAAAAAATGAATCACACCTGAACCAAAGATTGACCAGTCCTCAAGTGGGCTGGTAGCTCCTTGGTAGAGCACCCCAGGTGCAAATAAGAGGTCCTAGGTTCAAACCCTAGCTGGTCAATGAAAATTTAACATGTATCCGAGCCCAGGTCAGCAAAGCCAGGCCAAACTACAATCCCTGAGCACCTTAAGTGTGGTCAAGAGGGGATGTTGGAAAATGAGTCAGACCCAAACCCAAGATGGACCGTCACCCAGAGGGCAGGTAGCTCAGTGGTAGAGCACCCCAGCGGCAAATAGGAGGTCCTAGGTTCAACCCTTAGCTGGTCCGTGAAAAACTCAACATGTACTAGAGCCCAAGTCAGCAAAGCCAGGCCAAACTAGAATCCCCGAGCACCTGTAGTGTGGTCAAGGGGGAATGTTGGAAAATGAGCAACACCTGAACCAAAGATGGACCAGTCACCCAGAGGGCCCTAGCTCAGCGATAGAAGACCCAACAGCAAATGGGAGGTCCTATTTTGAGCTCCTAACTGGCCTATGAAAAGTTTAACAGAAAGAACCCCTAAAACATAAAACAAAAAACAGAAGGCTAAGAAGCAGCCTGTGAAGGCTAGAGTAGAATATCAGGGCAGGAAACAGTCGTAGTATACCTATCTCACGGGACAGAAATAAGTCTGTTCGACAAGGTTTTAGTACAGTGGGCAGCAGATCTGAAAGTTCGGGTCTGTTTGAAGGCTTAGGCTGCAAATTATGAACAGATTTTTAATCTACCTATAGATCTAAGAAAACAATGAAAAAGAAAAAGAACTAGAAACAAACTTACTGCTGCATGAAATTGTCTGTGTAAAGGTCTTCTCCCTCTTCCTCCTCTTCATCGCCTGCATCGTTGTCATCAACCACAATTTCTGGATCAACTTCAGCCTCATCTGATAGTGATTGGGTTGAGCTTCTATGCCTTGAACTGCTTCGGCTTGTTGTTGGGGGAAGGCGATCAGTGCTAAACCCTCCTCCAGAGGTTGGGGATCCAGGGGTTGATACATCAGAATCCTGCATTGCATTTTAAACAACAGTTACTTGACACCCGCATAATAACTAATGCATTTACTCCCTTTCGAATGAAAGAGAGACTGCTAAAACACATGGCATCGAAAAGCCAACAAGTTCCGAACCCACAAGAAAGAACAGTGTGTAACTGTAGAAATCGTCTATGGATAACTAGCACATAAATTTAAAGCCGATTTGAGCTACAAGCCATTACAGTAGAATCATTTTTTCATTGACAACCATACAAGAAATATCAGAGCAAGAACAAATAAATCTGTTTGAGATTGCACAAATTACTTACCATTAGTGCAGGCTGAAAAGACTTGCTTGCCCACTGAATAAGTCTGTAGAAGATTGAAAAGAAGGAATAGCTATGATCTGTGTTGGTTAACCAATGCCAGCAACGATTTTACTCACTAGGCATGCTTGATGGAAGGGTTTGAGGAGCTCTTTGTGCTTTTACTGGGATGAAGATTAAGTGTATTGGCGGGAAATGTTTTGGCGGGAAAGCTGACTGGGAGAAACAGAAAAATATGCCCATCCGATTAGGCAGCGTCTGGAGGCTGCGGTGGCATCTTGCATTTTTTCCCCGTATAAAATTAAATCTTATTTTACACCCTGTTTATTTTCGAGGGAAGGATTTAACCGTTATTTCTAAACATGTACCTAATATTTTTAAGAAATAAATAAATTCTTTACAACAATCTCCTAATAAGTTAAATCAGAATGAAATAAATATTCTTTTTACATAAGTGTTTAACTTCATTAATTAAATCACAATGATAAATAAATTTTATGTAGGATAATAAAGAGGATTGATATTAAAATTGAATGTGAAAATTAAATGATTAAAAATAATATATAGTTGGATTTAGAAGAGAAGAAAATGATGTTAAAAGTGTTGGGAATTGATTTAATACTATGCTGAAATTTTAGGCTATGATTACATGAATGTCTCAAAATTTGTGACTTGACTATGCTATGGTCTAGTTTAGATCCATATTTATGGAACTAATCGCAAGCCCTGCAAGATTAAACTAGTTGACATAACTAATCTTGTACCCGCATAAATAATATAGCCAAAATATGTTAACTCAAATTTACTCGACTTTGTGTTTTTGCTCTAAATATGGGTTGTGGTGTTTACAAACTTTGTTTGGGAACTTGCTAAGCAGGGGTCATGTTCTCCTCAGTCAAGCCCCAAGGAGGATAGATTCAATGATTATGAACCAACATCAAAGTGTTACACATATGGTTCTTATGGTTGTCGTTGATGTCAACAATGTCACAAGGTTGTCATTGATGTCAACACTATATTGAATGTGTGATGGTGTTCATGGTTTGATGTCATGTTGAATACAATAAGGTAACTGAAGTTCATGGTTGGATGTCATGCCTTAACCAATGCGGAGTTGAGTATCAAATTATATTGAGATGAGAATAAGGAGCATCAAGAAGATACATTAATATGGGAATTAGAAGCACCAAGATGATCAGGTGTGTTGTTGATGTTTGAAAGATGTTATTGATGGTCTGAATCATGTATGTTCCAAGCTTCACAGTGTTTGGATCACCGGAAGAGTGTTTTGCAGTGCAAAGACAGTGTTGGTTCTACGAAGACAGTCATTATACGGAAGTAGAATGCTCCGCATTCCTCTGCATTTGCAGATGTGGCTATGTGGTTCTAGAGCTATGTTCAGGGTGTAGTGAAGGTGTTAATTCCAGAGTTTCAGATCATTTACCCTTCACTGTGAAAGTAATGCATGATAGAGTACCGACATATGTTCTGGTAGAGTGAGGCAGTGTTGAAGGTCTCTTGGAATGCTCCGCATTCCTCCAAAAGTGAATGGTTGCCTTTGCGGTTTTGAGGATATGATAATGGATGTTCATTGCATGCTTCCTTGCAGTTTCAAGTCTCTTGGTGGTCTGCAGCTCAGTTTTTCAAATGACAATATGTTGCAAAGTGTTCTAGTTGACTTGGTGTTCTCAAAGTTTATGATTGAAGATATGTGGCACAAATCTTTTATGTGCGGAGGTAAAGGTGTGTTTGGGGATGTTGTATGAGTCATGTAGACTCATATGGAAAAGTTTCATGAAGATTTTTCTTGTTTCTAGTACCGCACAAGGTTTTCAAGTTGTTGTGGTCGTTATGCTTCAAGTTTTCACATGTTTTGCTTAAGGTTGTCCTAATTTCAACTGAGCAGAGCGTGCGGTTGTAATTCCTTAGTGTTTGTTGTTGTGAAGGATGTTTTGAACCTGATTAAGCAAGCATTAATATCCGCAAAGCTTGAGTCTTCTGCTAGTGTAACGTGTGATGTTGTTTAGGTCTTATCTTCTACATGTTTCATGTTGTACTTTGTCTGGCCAACTTGTAAATGTATTTTTCATATTGTCTCTGGCCGACAAGCAATGTAATCAATGTAATATCATGTATAAATGACAAATAAAAGTGAGTTAGGAAATGTGTGATTGCAAAGTGATTGATAGGGCTCACTTACAAGATAAGGAGCAGAATTGAATGCATTCTGATGTGCGACTAAAGGAGAAAGAGCAGAAGTTATTGATGTTGTCCTGATTCATCTTAAAGACATATTTGTGACAGTTATCAAGCGTAGAGTGTGCCTACCAGATCTGATCATCAAAAGGAAGTGTGAAGAGGTAGAATTGCAATCATCAAAGAAGTAAGTTTCAATGTCAATTTTCAAACAATAGAAGGACTATCATACTGTAATCTTTGTAAATGTGTTTTCAATTCACGGAGTAGTAGCCTCCTTGGAAGTGACCCTAAAACAAAGTTATTATTTGAGCTTCATATATCATGAGTTAATCCTCATCGTGGTTTTTCCCTTCTAGGGTTTTCCGCGTATATATGGTGTTATGTGTTGATGTGCATTGTATAAATCATTCATGTTCATGTTAATAATGTGATGTTTAAGGTTTAATATGCTTCGGATAAGTTGAAGTTGTTAAAGTTGAAAATTGTTTAGATAGTGATTCACCCTCCTCTCAGTATCCTTGTGTGTCTAACAATTATTATCATAGTCAAGTTCCTCATAGGGAATCTGAACCGCTTGAGGAAGGTCCGTAATGGCACAAAGTGGATCCAACAAGATACCTAAGTTTGATGGAATCAATTATGCTTTTTGGAAGCTAAGGATGGAATCCTACATCAACTCTTTACGGTGTGGTATTTGGCAATCTGTCAAGACTAGTTACAAAGTCCCTGCTACTATTCCTACAGATGCAGATGAAGTTAAGAAGTATGATAACAATGTCAAGGCAAAATTTGCTATCATGAGTGGGTTGAGTGATTTAGAACTTTCAAAGGTAATGAGTTGCAATTTTGCTAAAGAAGTTTGGGATAAACTTGAAACTATTTATGAAGGAGATAAAAAGGTAAAACAAGCTAAGATGCAGATCTTCAAGAGTAGATTTGAGAACCTAAAGATGGCAGGGAATGAAGACATTGTTGGATATATGCTCCGGGTGAATGAGGTAGTCAATGGCATCACAGGTCTTGGTAGAGAAATAAAAAAGGATGAAATTGTGGAAAAGGTTCTAAGATCTCTTCCCAAATCTTAGAGTCATAAGGTATCTGCTATTGAGGAGACTGCAAACTTGGATACATACACTGTAGACCAATTGTTTGGAACCCTTACTACCTTTAAAATGAGAGAGTCTGACAGTGATGCTCCAAAGAAAGAAGTTGCTTTCAAAGTCAATAAGAAGAGGTTGATGAAGAGGAGAGCTCTAATAAAGTTGAAGCAAATTTTGTAAAAAGATTAAAGAAAGGCGCTGGCAAATACATAGGTAAGTTACCTTTCAAATGTTTCAATTGTGGAAAGGTTGGTCACTTTGCCTCTAAATGTCCTCTTAAAGAATCAAGGAGTGGTAACAAAAGAGACAAGTTCAAGAGAATCTTGTATTCCATATAAAACAACTATTCTTCAGAGGATGAGGATCATGATGACTCAAATGATGAAACACTTCATGGCCTTGAGTGTTGATGACAAAAAGGATGATGTTGGAAAATGTGAGAAGAATGATGTTTTGCAAGCAAACCAAAGCAATGAAAGATCAATGGTTGTATGGACTACATTTCATGCAAAAGAAGAAACCAAGGGTTGGGTAATTGATAGTAGATGCTCAAATCATATGACAAGTGACAAAAAGAAGTTTATCAGCCTTGAGAAGTGGGACAGTGGTGCTATCAAGTTTGGTGGTGATGAGTCAACACAAATCTGTGAAAAAGGTGCTATAACTATTGATGGAAAGAACACGACTGAGGATGTCCTTTATGTTAAAGGGCTAAAACACAATCCTCTCAGTGTTAGTCAGATGTGCAACAAGGGTTGTAATCTCACTTTCCATGCCAATGGTTGTGAAATCAGGAAGGCAGGGTCCAGAAAACTAGTTGCAAAGGGAATTAAGACATATGGTGATATCTATCATCTGAAGTAGGTAAATAGAAGAACATGCTTGTTGGCTCAATCCAGTGAAAGTTGGCTATGGCACAAAAGAATGGGACACAACAATTTTGATAATATGGTAAAGATCAGTTCTACTCATGCAGTGAGAGACATGCCTAAGATAATCAAGCCTACAAACATAGTATGCAGGGAAGAACATATGGTGATATCTATCATCTGAAGTAGGTAAATGGAAGAACATGCTTGTTGGCCCAATCTAGTGAAAGTTGGCTATGGCACAAAAGAATGGGACACAACAATTTTGATAATATGGTAAAGATCAGTTCTACTCATGCAGTGAGAGACATGCCTAAGATAATCAAGCCTACAAACATAGTATGCAGGGAAGAACATATGGTGATATCTATCATCTGAAGTAGGTAAATGGAAGAACATGCTTGTTGGCTCAATCCAATGAAAGTTGGCTATGGCACAAAAGAATGGGACACAACAATTTTGATAATATGGTAAAGATCAATTCTACTCATGCAGTGAGAGACATGCCTAAGATAATCAAGCCTACAAACATAGTATGCAGGGAATGTCAAATCGGAAAGCAAACAAAGACAAGTCTCAAAAGCAAGGAGTATTCTTCTTCAAATCCATTGGAGTTTATTCACACTGATCTATGTGGCCCTACAAGAATAAAGAGTCAACAAGGTGAAAGGTACTTTATGCTACTTATTGATGATTATTCTAGAATGGCTTGGGTTACCTTCTTAAGAGAAAAATCAAACGCTCTTGACAAGTTTAAAGTGTTCAAAGCTATGGTTGAAAATAAAGTAGATGCTAAGATAAAATGCTTAAGATCTGATAGAGGAGGTGAGATTACTTCAAATGAGTTTGAAATATTTTGCGAAGATCATGGTATTAAGAGACATCTGTCAGCTCCTAGAACCCCTCAGCAAAATGGGGTAGTGGAAAGGAAGAATAGGACTGTGCAAAAGATGTCCAGGGCAATGATGAAAGATGCAGATCTGTCTGATATGTACTAGAAGGAAGCAGTTCACACTATTGTCTATCTAATTAACAAAGTGCAACTAAGGGTCAACAACACTAAGACTCCTTATGAGCTATGGTGTGGAAGACCTCTCACTATCAGATACTTCAAGATATTTGGTAGTAAATGTTGTATTAGAATAGATGAAGAAGACCTGGGAAAGTTTGACTCAAGAAGTGATGAAGGAATCTTTCTTGGTTACTTAACTAGAAGCAAGGCTTATAGATGCTACAACAAGAGTCCAAAGAAGCCATCTCATCTTCCATGGCCTCCTTCCAGGAACCTGCATCTTTCATGCGCATAGCCTCTTTCACAATTCTAGGCTACAAGCACAACTAGAATCTAACAATGAATATCCAAACCTATCAGGTTGCTTCCTTGTTCATGTAGACCTCCTCAAAGGCTGAGGTTGGGGTTCTACTTCTTCTTCTGAGCTTTCAGAGCTACTAGAGCTCTCCTCATCATTAGGTCTCACAGGGTCTTTCAATTCAGTCTTCTCAGGGGTAGAAGGAAATTGAACCACATCCTCTTTCTTTTCTTTCTCTTCTGGTTGTAGAGTAATAGGAGAAGGTGTTAGCTCTCTGAAGACAACACTTCTGCTATACAACACTTTCTCAGCCACAGGATCCCAAATCTTGTACACTTTCACACTGACACCAGAGCCAATGAAGATACACTTAACAGCCTTGTTCTCCAATCTTGACCTCTTCTCCCTAGGCACATGAGCATATGCCTCACAACCAATAACACAAAGATGTATTAAAGAAGGCTTCTTACCAGACCACACCTCCATGGGTGTCTTATCAACAAGAGCTGAGGTAGGAGACCTATTTACCAGGTAGCAAGCAATGGCAATAGCTTCAGCCCAAAACTTTTGTTCGAGGCTAGTTCCACTAAGCATACTCCTAGCCTTCTCCATCAGTGTCTTGTTCATCCTCTCCACAACTCCATTTTGCTTAGGGGTGTATGGAGTTGTCTTATGTCTTTCAATCCCATGTTCTTTACAGAACTTCTCAAACTCTATGGAACAAAACTCTCTATCGTTGATAGCTTGATTATCTACAAAAGCCTTAAACTCTTTGAACCAACTAAAGACTTTAGATTTGCTTCAGAGAAAATAAACCCATGTCCTATTTTAATCATCAATGAATGACACAAAATATACAGATTTAAAGATCAAAGGAACATTAACTGGACCAAACACATCAGAATGAATAAGATCCAACACACCAAAAGACTTATGAGAACTCGAGTAAAACTAAACATGGTTATGTTTTCCATATATACAATGTTCACAAAATTTGAAATCAAGATTGCAATCATCTAACCCCTCAATGAGGTTTTTATTTGTTAGGGCTCTAAAACCCTTCTCACCGATGTGACCATGTCTCTTATGCCATAACATTGTCTTCTTAGCAGGAAGTCTCATTTCTAAAGCATTTGCACCCTTAGGTACACAAAATGCACTACCATCAAAAGTTGAAGCAACACATCTTTTCACTACTGGTTCCAATGGTGAGGATGAAGTGACTGCAACTCTTTTCTTAGAGTTAGAAGAACTATTGCACTAAGAAGTGCATGCCTCTAGCTGAAACAGAGTACCTCTCTGAGTGCCCTTCACAAGCACTATAGCTCCTCTAGTCATCTCGCATTCTTCTTTCGAGAAGACAACTTGCATGCCTGCATCATTCAATTTACTTACAGAAAGCAAGTTTCATGCCAAGACTGGGATGTGCATAACCTTGGAGATCCCCTTCACTCGTCCATCAGGGAATTGAATCGTGACTCTTCCGCGACCAACTATCTTTAGGTGAGAGTCGTCACCCAGGTACACTCTTCCACCATCGAACTCTTCATACTTTGTAAACCAGTCTCAATGCGAGGTCATGTGAAAAGAGGTCCCAGAATCAATCATCCACACATCTTTAGATTCATGGGTGGCCAAGGCAACGATGAAAGCATCACCATCATCTTGTGACTTGTCAGAATATGAATCTGAGACATTCTTCTTTTTCTTTTTCTTTTTCTCCTCTTTGTATTCCTTTCAAAAATGCCTAGATTCACCATAGTTCCAACAAAGTGCCTTGGACTTTCCAGGAGATTTGGATCTCCCACGGGATTGGATCTGCCCTTCTAAGCTTTCTTGTCCTTCTTCCTCCCTTTCTCCTTGGGTCTTCCATGAACCGCAAGAGCCTCTTTGGTTGATTTGGATGACTTTCTCCGCATCTCTTCAAATAACAACAAAGACACCACCTCATCCATCTTGAGAGTGGTTGTAGTGCTCCCAATGTCCATAACAAGATGATCCCATGAGTCCGGCAAAAAACAAAGCAAGGTCATACAACGATCCTCCTCCTCCATCTTCACACCAACGGATGTCAGATGTGCAACTAGTATGTTAAAGGCATTCAGGTGATCTACAACAGATCCTCCATCTTCCATCCTCAGAGAATACAACTTCTTCCTCAGAAATAGCTCATTCACCAGGGATTTGGCCTGATAAACATCTCCCATCTTCTTCCATAGTTCTTTCGTGGTCTTCTCTTCATGGACATTTAATAAGACAGAGTCTCACAAGACCCTTAGCTTTCCGATTGTTGAGATCCCAATTAGCTTGAGACATTGCCGTTGGTTCTACACTAGAAATTGTTTCCCATAGGTCTCTATCAACAAGCATGTCTGCCATTTTAAGTTTCCACAACTTGAAATTTCTGCCATTAAACTTCTCCAACTCTATTCTTTCAGATGTGCTTGCCATCTCCTTCCTACAACAAGATTACAAAATACTCTGCATAGACTCCCATTCAATCGAAGATTAGTTCAAAAAAACTCCACCCAACAACTAGGACCAAAGGTGATCAAGCTCTGATACCAACTGAAAGGAAGCAAGGTATGCGGAAATGCTTCCTAGACTGATCTAATGAGGAAAGTAGAGTGCAAATTATTTTTAAACCTTTACAGTTACAGATGTGTATGCAGAGAATAAACACAAACACAACACATAGATAGAGAGAGACACAAGATATACGTGGGGAAAACCCTTTCGGGAGAAAAACCCCACACTCCAAAACCTGCATAATGTATTATCAAAACAAGGAATGTTTACAACACACTTGCAATGCAAGCTCTCAAGAGTCTTTGACGGTTGTTTCTGAAGTTATTCCGATAGCATAATAGTACCTGTCAAAACACTATGCATAATATAACTCCAAACACCTAGTTTATATAGTTACAAGGCACAAAGGATGAAGCTTCTAGAGATGGGCATCCATCTTGGCCACATGGCCTTTTTCACCCACTCATGGACACTTGTCCAACATGCAGAAGCCTCTCTTACATCCAATGCACATGGCAAATTTGTCTTTTACAAGATGTGGTGCTCCATCCAAGAACAGGCTATGACAGATGCTCTTACGCACCTTACAACTATCATAAAATCCGTCATACATGATATCTCTTGCAACTGGAAGAGAATCTGTCATAATTACCTAAAAATAGCATATTCCTCTTACATGTCATAACCCAACATGGGTGCCCAAAGATGCCTTCCTCAAAGATGCTCTTCGACACTTGTATTCATCTGTCATAGAATCTTCTATACTTGGCTCTTACACATCATAGATTTTATCATAGGAATCTGTCATAACTCTTACATGTCATAACTCCTTACACAGTCCACAAGATGTCAACACATGGTAGAAAACCTCTACCACAAGGTGGGATTCCTATCCCCCATATGAGGACAAAATCAACTTCCTTGTCACCTTCCATATCACCTCCCAATCACCGACAAGTCACCATGTCGATTTACTAGGTGACGGAGCATGGTAAACAAGAAAGTTACTGCACAGTAATAAATATTTAACATTGTAAAAGTAAATGCCAGAAATTTACCAAGGTTGAGACACCTTAATTCTCAACAAGTTCAAAGATTGGAGAATTCGCCGATAGGGCAAAAATGACTAAGGGAAGGGTCAAATCGGCAAATCGGCAAAAGGAGAATTCATTGGCTAGTTCAATTTTCTTATAGTTTGTCGGCAGTGTGAAAAGATGATAAGGCAAAAGTAGAAGCAAAAGAGGTCTGGAAAAACATGTTTTGCCGATAAGAAGGCCAAGGTTTGTAAAGTTGGCTTTTTGTCGATAGAACAAAAAGCAAGCCACAATTGTTCAAAACACAGAGATTTTATCGATAAAGGGCAAAGTGAAGAGAAAAGTCAGCCAAGGAGGATAGTTCAAGAAAAGAACAAGTTGTCAATAAGGAAGGGGACAACCAAGCATGGTTTAGAAAAAGATGATTTTGCTGACATAGGCAAAAGATAGCCCAAAATAGTTCTAGAAATTGACATTTTGCCGATAAGGCAAAAGATGGTAAAAATAGTTCACAAAATTTGGATTTTGTTGATAAGGCAAAAAAGAGCCAAAAACAAGTTCTGAAAAACAAAAGTTTACCAATTGAGGTCAAATTCGTTGATAAAGTGAAACAAAACCAGGATTTCATTGATAAGGTAGAAAATGACGAATATATGGAGCTCGATGGTTCTGAGGATGCAGTGACAGAAAGCAAAATTCAGCCCAAGCTAATTCAACTGATAAAGAATTTAGAGGCATCATGAGAGAGAAAAGGTACAACATGTTGAAGTGTTGTAAAGGCTTGCCTCTCCCTAAATCACACAATTTTTCAGGGAGAGGTACCAACATTAAATTTATGTAGGCCAGGGCCAAATGAGGGTGGATGGAATAGTGAATTCTTCAATGCTAGAGTACAAATACAGCTAAAAGGTATATTTTTAGGACTCCAGGATCACTCCCATTGTGTCATTGAAGTGTTTGAACCAGCTTCAAATAGGGTACAATCTCACATGACAACAATAACATGTGCTAGGGATTTGCTATGGAGATGCAGAAGGAATTTGAGATGTTTATGCTTGGAGAATTATCCTTCTTTCTTGGTTTGCAATTATCACAATCAGAGAATGATATTTTCATTTCACAAACCAAGTATGTAAAGAAGATGTTGAAAAAGTTCAGAATGGAAGATTGTAATCCTATAAGTACCCCATGATAACATGATGTAAATTGAGTAAAGATGATGAGTTGCTTGAAGCAAACCAAATGCTTTATAGATCAATGATTGGAAGTCTATTGTGCTTGACAACTTCAAGGCCATATATTATGCAAGTAGTTGGAATGGTGGCAAGGTCTCAAGCTGCACCAAAGGAAACACATGTTCAAGTAGTAAAACAAATACTCAAATACTTGAAGGGAACATTGGAGTTTGGTTTGTGGTATCCAAGTGGCAAAGATTTTACTCTAGCAACATACACAGATACAGATTGGGCAGTCAGTGTTGATGATAGGAAGAGTACAAGTGCACGAGCCTTCTTTCTTGGTAATAACCTTGTATGATGGATGAGAAAAAATCAAGCATCAATTTCCTTATCTATCGCAGAGGAATCGTATATTGCAGCAACATCATGTTGAACTCAAGTGTTGTGGATGAGGCAAACATTAAAAGACATCAAAGTAGATATGATCATCCTATCACCATATTTTGTGACAATACAAGTGCAATTAATATTTCAAAGAATCCAGTGATGCATTCAAGGACTAAGCACATTCCCATAAAGTATCACTTTTTGAGAGAGCAGGTGGTAGAGGAACAAGATAAGTTGGAGTATATTACTACAAAGGAACAAATTATAGATATATTTACAAAGCCACTTCCAAAGGACACATTTAAGTATTTAAGGGAAAAGTTGGGAGTAGTCCCACACTCATCCAACCATTAAAGGGAAGTATATATTTAGGGGGAGCTACCTACAACATTATCTTGTAGCTCCATGGAAGATAAAGTTCAGAGATAGATGGAATACCCTTTGCCATTAATGTCAAAGGGGGAGATTTAGAGCAAGGGGAGCTCGAGAAAGGGGGAGTAGTATAGCCAGGGGGAGAAATGCAAAAAAGATGAGTTATATTCATAGTTGGGTTACCATCAATGATAAAGGGGGAGATTGTTAGAATATGTTGTCATTGATGTCAAAGGCACGAGGTCATTAAGTGATGTCATCAATGTCAAGGTAAAGAATGGACCGTTATAATAAGAGGTGCACGTTATACATCCATGTTGGAGAGCAAAAAAAATACATCCATTACATGTTACCATTGAGAGATTTCATGTTTAAATTAAATATTTAAACATTTGAGATATACATGTTTTGGGTTGACATAGAATGGAGTTCAAATTTAATTAACATCCAAGGTGGCCGACTTGTGAAAGAGAAGAATTTGAATTAAAGATTTAAATCCATACGAGGTTGACTCCTTTGAAGGAAAGAGACAAGGATGATATAAAATACATTTTGAAGTCATTTCCAAACTACCATGCTTTGATATACACACACAACAATTAGTTTTGTATGGTGTGAATACTTTATGGATACCGGTGATTTTCAAGTGTTATATTTTGCAAAGAGGAACAACAATCATTAGTATACATGATGCGGGTTTTTTTTGTTTCATAAGCGTTGGAGATCACAAGGGGGGCCTCCTCCCCATCAACATATCCACTTATCCAACTTAATCAACTTAGAGGCCACATAGAAACCACATGTTACCTGGGGGATTCGAACTTGGATCTCCATCCTGAGAACCATTTGGCCTATGCCATTCAACCACAACCCCGTTCACATACATGATGTGATTTTATGAAGGCAGCAAGAAGACAAATTGTGTTAGCAAACAAAGACAAATATTTTTAAGGAAGAAGACAAAATCACTAGAGGGCGAATTGGAAAAGAAGACGAAAGTGAATAGACAAAGATTACTAAAAGACAAGAGTTCAAAGGAAGCGATTAATTTATCACAAAAATCCCCTTTAAGCATTAATTGATTAAATAACCCAAATTAATCAACTAATTAATCATTTGCACAATCCCAAATCCAAATTAGCCAAGTCAACCTTGCAGGAGGCTCCAAGCATGCACATGGCTCTAAAAATTTCCCTTTTCAATCGCATCCCTCCATTTATTCAAAAAAATCCCCACCATCCTTATCCTTTCAATCCTTACCCTAATCATGTGAACAAATCACAAGGTGCCACATGTTGGCTTCTTAATCACTCTTGGCTCTCAATCAACCCTAGCCCTCCATCTTTGAGATCTAATGTCATCCATCCATTATCCTTTATCCAAATCTATAAATGTACCATTACATAAGCCATTTCCAAGTCCTCTTGGAAGTGCATTGCTATCAAAATGAGCAACCACATCTCTACTTCAACCACAACAACAATCTTGGATCAAATCCCTTCCTTGGCAACAAGGTTGCATGGTGAGATCTCTCCTTGGTTTCATTGTTTTATTGTGCTTGAGCTTAGCTCAATCCAAGGTATTGTTAAGTTTGAAATTAAGATCTTAGTATGCATTGCTTCGTTCCTTATTGTTTTATATTTTAGCATATACAAGAATATAGCATATTATCTCAAATGCATGACTCACCAATAGAAGGACATTCAAGGTGTTTAAGGACCTTTCACCATATAAAGAAATATTTCTTCTGGGAAGGTCTTAAGGAGGATTTAAATAAATTTGTGGCTAAATGTTATGTTAGGATTAAGGTTCCATCAACCTTGTAAATCCTATGTATTTAATTACTCCTAATATTGTTTGTAAATCATTCTTGAGGGATGAGGGCTTCACCATCAGCTATAAATATTTTTATCATCAAGATTTTACTGGTATGGTAATTATTTTTTACCAGGGTTCGGTAATTAATTATTTACCAGCAAGAAGTTACTATTTACTGGAAATGAATCTCCAAGGTTAAGTTGGTTTTGGGTGCCCAGCTTCCCATGAGGTTTTTTTAAACACTTGTAATGATGTTTTGGATGGTTATAACACCTCCACATGAAGACGGAAACCACCTTGTGAGATAGAACAAATTAGGTGTTCAAAAGGACAATTTAGGTGTCTCTATTTTTAAAGATAATACAGACTTGGGCCTCTCTTCTCAGTGGAGTTTTTTCTTGAAAGATTTTCTCCACATAAATGCAATGTTATGTGTTGTTCTTTTGTTCCATATTTTTGTGTTGCTGATTTACTTTCTTGCAATATCTATTTGGTTATATATTGGTTAAGAACATATTTACAATTGAATTTGGATTTTCATATATATATATATATATATCAGTTACACTCATTTCTAACATTTGGTATCAGAGCTTGGCCAACTTTGCTTCTCTCGGTGGAAGTGTGAAGGTTTTAAGAGTTATAGTGGGAGTTCTGGTTGAATTTGTTTTGTAGATATGTATGTAGAAGCCATGGTTACATCCTCATCTCGTTTGGATATTGATAAGTTCAATGGAACCGGTTATGAGTTATGGAAGTTAAAAATGGAGGATCTTCTAGAGGAGAGAAATCAATGGCATGTTGTATCAAAGAAAAGTTTCCCACCAGGTGCTAATCAGGACATTTGGGAAACGATGGATAAGAAAGCTCGGGGGACCATCCATCTTTGTCTTTCAGACTTTGTTTTGTTGAATGTAGTTGATGAACCTATGGTGTATTATTATGTAAATGGTTAGGAGAGATCTACCAAGCAAAGAATCTAGTAAACAAGGTATATTTGAAAAGAAAATTATTTTCTCTTAAAATGAAGGAGGGTGATTTGACAACAAAGAATTTGAATGCATTTAATTTAATTTTGAGTCAATCAGCTCACGTTGATGTTAAAATAGATGAAGAAGATAAGTGTATTGTGCTTCTATGTTCTTCGCTTGAGTCATGGGAGAACATGATTCTTGCCTCTAGTGCTAATGTTTCAGATACTCCAAAGATGGACAATGTTGTTGCAACGTTATTGTTAGAGGAAATGAGGAAGAAGGCCACTGCAGGGAGTTCAAAGGATGCTCTCCATTTCAGGGGATAGAGCAAGGAAAGAGCATCTAAGGGAGATCAAAAGGGGCCTAAGTACAAGTTCAAGGGAAGATTTAAGACTTTAGGTAAGAAGAACAAAGTGAAGCGCTAGAACTGTGGTAAAAGGGACATGTGAAGAAGGAATGCAAAAACAAAAAGAAACAGTGGGATTCCACCACAGAGAATTCTTCTGATTCAAGTGATAAAACTTTTATTTCTTCATGTAATGTTATTTCTATCGAACATTGGTCGATTGATTCAAGATGATCCTATCATATGACTACTTATAAGGAGTGGTTTTCCACATATAAAGAATATTATGGAGAAGTGTATCTTGGGAACAATAGTTCATATCCCATTGTTGGACAAAGAAAGGTATAATTGTGTTTCAGTGATGGGAGGTGTTGTTATATAGAGCCTAATCAGACTTGGAGGTTAAATTTACCTCACTTTTATCAGCACAATTTCCCCCCAAATTCCTACGGGGTCAAGGGGCAGCACCCCTGACACACTCCTTGTCGCGATACAGGGCAGGGTCAAGGGGCAGCACCCCCGTGGGGGCTCGGGGGCAACGCCCCCGAAACCTCACACGATTTTTTTATTATTTTATAAAGGCACCGGGAGTTATTTTTCATTGGCCGACATAAGAAAACCCTATTTTTGTAACTAACAAAAAGCTTGATAAAAGTGGCTAAGGGTTAGGGTTTCTATTGATATTGATATTGTAGCATTTGCAGCGGTATTGAGTTGCAGGGATTTCTGATTGTAATCAGTTTGATTTACTAGATAATAATATTGGACTCTCTGTTTGGTGGATGTAGCCTGAGTTTGGGTGAACCACGTTAAAATTGTCTCTCGCTGTTATTATTTATGTGTATTTTTCATTTCTCTGTTTATTCTTTATTTGCATTTAATTGATATCTTATGTCGGCTAACCCTAACAGGAGGTTAAAAATCCTCTCTGGTGTTTTACATATTCCTAGATTATCTAGAAATTTAATTTTGACATCTAAGTTGAATGATTTGGGAATGCATGTGATATTTAGTAAGCATGGTTGGAGATTAGTGAGAGAGAGTTGATGAGCACTTAGTTATACTGAGAGGGGGGTGAATTGGTATATAATAAAACTATTCTTTCTCTACTTTAATCAATCGCAATAAAACATTAATTAAGATCTAGCAATTTAGAGCACAGAGACAACACATGATTTTACATAGAAACCCTTGCGGGAGAAAATCATGACAAAATATTGCTTATATATATCTTATTGATCTTCTTCTCTTTCTTGTAGGCTCCAACCTACTTCGCATACAAATAGTGAGCACCAACTTACAAAAGACACCAATCTCCACTTGACAAAATTATAAGAACCAACCTATTGGAGAATCCAACCTCCACACAAACTGAGCTCCAACCCAACAAGAGGCTCTAACCTCTATTTGATAGGATCCAACCTATTAATCCTTCAATGGCTATTATGATTTACTCCTTCACTTAAATATGCTCCAAACTTATTCACACACTACTCCTCCTTCAAATCTAAATTTTATCAAATCATTCCACTAGCAACTATCCTTGTTCTTTTATCTCACAAATATATTAAATACAAATTAGATTCACACTTCATATTTTTGCTCTTCCTCTTCCTTATACTCAGATATGATTCATTGATTGCTTGCCTTCAAATGAATCTTTCAACTCTCTCTTATATTTTTCAATGGATGTGTCCTTGATGAATAGATATGTCCTTTTGTAATCTTGTTGTCCCTTCAAAACTAAACATGCTCCTTCATGAAATTTTAATTTATGCTAGGAAGAAAGGTTGGATAATTTATTAATTAAATAACACATGACTTATTTAATTAATGTTAGAAGAATGATTGGATTGGTTAATTAAATAAATATGATTTATTTAATTAACACTAGTAGGGGAGATGCAAGATAAATATGGTATGAGCAACTTAGTTAGGACACAATAAGATTTAGGTGTCTACACTTTCAATTGAGAATTTTTACATAGAAAGAGTTTGTCTTTGTACCATAAGGAGTCTCCTTTCCAAACATACTTATCTAAATAAGATGGGTCCAAATGAAGTTGTTGAATGAGCCCCTTTGTTGGAGGATCATGTTTCCACTTTTCTCACACAACTTGTACCCATTCAAGTTTTAATAAAGAAATGACACAAATTTTTGCTTTCTCTGCTTCTTGTCAAGAAAGGGAATCAACTACAATATTATCCTTGTCATTTTTGTAAATAATTTCAAAGTCATACCTTGACATCTTTTAACCTATTTTTGTTTCTCCTCTAAAGATAGTCATTGCTCCAAAAAATATTTTAGATTCTCATGATCTATATTGACTTTGAAATGCATTCCTATTAGATATTGATGTCATTATTTGACTACATGAATGATAACTAACATTTATTTCTCATATGTGGGCCTTACCAAGTTATTACCTTTGAGTGGTTGACTCTCAAATGCCAAGGGACACCCTTATTGCATCAATATTGCCCCAATACCATGTCCAAAAGCATCACATTCTACCACAAAGGTCTCAGAGAAGTCTGGGGTAGCTAGCATAGGAGTGAGAGTAATAGCTTCTTTTAGTCGTCGAAATGCTTGGGTGGCTAGCTTTGGCCATGAAAAAGAATCCTTATTCAATAACACTATTAATGGTGTTACTGTATGAGCATAGTTATGAACAAATATTCTACATATCATGTTAGACTAAAGAATCCTCTCAAACCTTTGATAGTTTTAGGTTTTGGCCACTTTTCCACTATTGCAATCTTCTTAGGATTGACCTTAACACCTTCATGTGACACGTGTCCTAAATATTCCACTTCTTTCACCCCAAAGACACATTTGGATTATTTTCCATAGAGTTGATTATCTTCCAATAACTGTAATATCTTCTCTCCATGTTGCAAATTTTCTTCCCATGTTTTACTGTAATTAAGGATGTCATCAAAAAATACCAACACAAAATTTCAAAGAAATAGGTGGAACACTGAATTCACAAGGATTTGAAAAGTTGATGGGGCATTAGTGAGAACAAATGGCATAACTAGGAATTCATAATGACCCTCATGTGTTCTAAAGGAAGTCTTTTGTACATCCTCCTTCTTTAAAGTTGAATTTGATGATAATTTGAATGTAAAACTAACTTAATAAAGAAAATTTCACCATTCAGTCCATCTAATAATTCATCAATAATAGGAATACAAAACTTATCTTTAACAATGATCTTGTTGATCTCCTTGTAACCTGGGCATATTCTCCATGACTCATCCTTATTTTTAACCATAACCAATGGAGAAGAATAGGCAATTTTGCTAGGACAAACAATGCATGAATCTAATATTTCCTTGACTACTTTTTAAATTTATGACTTATGTTCATATTGATAGTGATAAGGTCTAATGTTAGGAGGAATACTTCCTAGAATTAATTAAATTTGGAGGTAGACCCTTGGGTTCTTGAAAAACTTTCTGATGGTATTGAATGATCTCTTGAAGTTATGGTGGATCTTGAGTTTTCATGTCTCGTGCTTCTATAAAATGTAGTTGTGCCATTATGCCATCAGAACCTTTCTTAAGTAATTTATCTATCCTATGGGAGCTAATAATTTGACTTGGCAGTGATTGTATCCCTTTAAGTTTATACTTTTTTCCAGTTGTACTAAAATCCATGAACAAGTCCTAAAAATTGAAAGACACTGTTCCCAACTATTTAAGCCATTATAGTCCGAAAGCTACATCTGCTATCATGGCCTTAAAATTAGACTTAATACACAAAAAATTTACACTCATTAGACAATCTTCTATAAATAAAGTCGAGTGTACTACTTGTATCAACCAACCCTGACACCTTTCTATTTTTATATAACTAAACACTCTGAGTGTAAATATGGTGTGCTTTTGTCATTCAATGCGTGTAGGGAGAACGCAACACTTTATTCCTAGTCTAAATTCACATGCTCAAGTTCCACATTTGGTTCTTATATAGATACTCCTCCCTCTTCTTCAACCTCATTCTCAATAATCATTAGTATTTTCTCAATATTGTCACACTTATGACCTCTAAACCATTTACTATCATAATATCGTCATAGACCTTTTTCTCTTTTCTCCACCTCTTGTCAAGGAGAGAGCTTAGTGATTTGTCTTGGGTTAACAAAATTGGCCCCATTTTTGTCAACAAGATTTATTTCTTTCTTTCCATCCTATGGTTTGAATTTGTGTGGATCTTTTGGTGGCAGAGTTTTGTTGCTCAATATGTAATGCTTGTTGCATAGCTGCCCTAACTATACAAGATTCCAACAAGTGAATAACATGCTTAATTTAGTCATTAATTCCATTGATGTAGAGTTATAGCCTTTGATAAGGTGTCACATCTTGTGTTCGAAACACCAATCTCATTTTCTTAGCATTATATTCAGCTACAAACCCTATTTGTTTTAAATTTGTTAGTTGGGTGAAATAACTTCCCTTCCATTGTTGGTCATAGTGGGTTGCTAAGTCATTAGTAAATTCTTTACAACTAAGCATTTTCCCTTGCTTATGACTCATCATCCATTGGTACCATTGATAAGGTTCAAATTCTAAATGTAGTGAAGCTATGTCAACCATTGCATTGTATGGCATATTATGAAGTTTAAAATATTGTTCCACAAGACTTATCCATGAAGTTACATATGTACCATTAAACTTACAAATGTCTATTTTAGGCAGGTTCAATTTTGGACCTTGAAAAGGATGCCCTATCCCTTGTTTTTTCTATTAATGTTGTATTTTCCTAGGTGGTTTTGTTAGGGCTTCAATTCAGATAATAGTTGTTTTTAAAACATATCTAAACCCTCTTAAAGATGTAAAAAATGGGGCAAACAAATTATCCTTAGTAAAATGTACCATAGTTTCACATCTTATTGAAATTTTTCTCTCTATTTTAGGTGGTGGACAATAATGTAGGTCATTAGATTTAGTATTTGTAGAAAATTCCTCTAATCCTAAAGATGACATGGCTTCTGATGTGTTTGTTCTTTGAACTCTAGGTTTTTTATTAGGTAAAGGAGGAATGTAACCAGTGTGTGTTGTAATAATCAAAATTTTAAAACATTAGCTATAACTAAATTTGATGTTTGTATTTTGACCAAACTTTGGCCACTAAATTATAAAATTATTTTTTCATCTAATAAGAAATTATAAAGAACTAGTCTTGCCTAATTTTTCATAAGCTTTCCAAAAATGTTAAAAAAATAAAAATTCTAAAAATTGTGGCCTATAGGGGAAATTAATGAGTTATAGCTAAATTAGATATTCATCTTTTAACCAAACTTCAAGACCACTAAATTACATAATGAATTTTTCCTCTAATTAGAAATTATAAAGAATTGACCCTACCTAGTTTTTCACAAGCTTTCCACAAATGTAAAACAAAATCCATGAATTGCGACATGTAGATCAAATTAATGAAAAATAATAAAATTGTAATAAATCTCATAAAAGTGATCACATAAAGCTAAATTTTTAACCTAAAGCCTCTTTGATTGTATACCTCAAAACCCTAAAATTAGGTCTAAATTTACAATGGTTTATAAGTTATGGTGAAAATAATTTTTTTTTGCTTGAATCATAGCTCTGATACCACTTGTTATGATATTTCTTGGAAATAAATGTAAAAATCAGTAAAATAGAAAACCATTTCGATGGGGTGTCCTCCAATAACAAGAAGATAGAATATTTGAGACATAACAGGAGAAGCAATAGATTTGTTTTTGCCATTGTTAACATCGGCGAGCTATATAACATTAGAATCAATCCAAATCCTATATGAGGTGTCTTAGGCACATGCACTTTTAGTGTCACAGTCTAGGACATGATGCTATTGACAAAAAGCCTTCAGATCATATATTTTTGGTAGGGGAAGATTCGTATCAAGAGGTGTGATGGATAGTAACTGGATTAGGTTATTAGAAAGGGGTTGTTGAAGAATGACACAAAGGAGGTGAATATTTTTTTATAAAATAGTAGATGCATTTTATATATATATACCATCATTGAAAGAGAAGATGGGGAAGTAGAAGTTTGATTAATAATGTGTGTGGTTTAAATTTGTGTGAGAAGAAATTATTATTCTTTTTATATCAAGAAGAGTACAATATAGATGGCCTCGACGAAGAAGTAGAAGTAGGTAAGGTGGCCAAAGGAGGTACCTCGAAGTGGATCACTATTTGTTGATAATCCCACCCACAAGGTATCATGAATATGAAGTTGAAGGTTAGCAATGAACATGTGTTGTACATCCAAGCCTGGAAGAGGATATAGGATTTGAGAGAAAAGAGATTGATAACAAAAGATAAAATCAATGATTTTCTCATTAGGACCTTGCTTGTAATGAACAAGGTCAATAAACGTGACCCATGGGCCTATGTTTACAAGGAAATATTGAAGAAAGAGTGGAATGAGATCGTCAAAATAATTTATAGATGTTAGATTCAAGACAGACAACTGAGAGGGGGGGGTGAATCAGTTGTCCAAAAACTTTCTTCCTTTTAATCACTTAAATCCTTCTTATAATTTAGTAGCATAATAATAGATTAATCATGAAAACACAATACAACAATTTAAGAGCAAAAACATATTAACACATATGACACCAAGATTTTAACGTGGAAAACCCGGTTAAGGGAAAAACCACAGGGTGACTAACCCAAGATTGTATTCTGTGTTAAAAGAATAAGAAGAACAAAATGGCACATGCCAATTAGGGCTCACTGCCCGAGCACACTGCTCACAAGAGGCCCACTGCCTACAGGAGACATTGTCTACAGAATGATAAATATTACATACTTGAACTGAAGAATAGCATCTTCACCATGCTTGAATCAGTTCCATTTAAGCCCAAGACTTCTACTCTACCTTTTGCTCTACTCCTCTCTACCACACTCTCATCTTTGCCAAGATACTTTTGAAATGACTTCACAACTTCTTATTTATACAAGACATCGACTTAGGGATAATCATCCAAGTCGGCACACTTTACAGAGCAAATACAACTTGACTAATTACAAAAGACTTCATGCGGATCATCACACTGTCGGCCACACAGATTTGGGACTTCAATCTTCTTTTAGGAACATGCCATGCTTCACAGAACATCTTTAAGATCATCCGCAAGATGTGTAACTCATCCAGTCGGCCAGACTTAGGAAGAACATCATCATCCAGAAGTAATTCTTTAATTACGAGCTCAATCTTCAATGCAGATCACCAACACGAACTAGACACAATCCAAAGACCTCCATAAGCTTGTCTGAATCACCAAGAACATCCACACTACTTCTGCTTACTGAAATCTTTCTCTCCTTCATTCGGAACCTCAAGAACATAGTCTGTCATCACTGTCATATTGGAATAGATGCTTGCAGACCTCCAGACCATAAACCAATTGAGTTGTCAATTCACATTGACTTCCTAAACACTCCACCAAATCTGCAGAATAAGATATTGCATTTTCGGATCTCACCGGACCTATCTATGTCACTCTGTCACCTCTGAGCATCTATCAGAACCAGTTTTACTCAAATGGCCATAACCTTTTCAAATCTTCATGCGGACCTCTCAAATCTTTATTGGATCATTTTAAGACACATATCTACAAACCCTTTGATGCGCATCCTCTGATCTTCAACTTAGCTGGGATCTTTACCTTACTGTCTTCACTGTTCTTCTATGTTCCTGATAGGACTAATTTTCTCAATATCTTCAGTATACAACTCATCCAATCATTATCATCAATGTAACAGGAGTATCTTGACATCAATGACAACATCGGTTAGGCCCATACTTGCAACAATAGAATGGTATAGAAGAGAGAAAAACCAATCTAATATAGTGTCTTTAAGAGAGTGTGGATATAATTTTTCCAATACTTTCATAAAAAATAAAGTCATTGCATGTCTTAGTGTGTAATGTCCCCTTCTAGACACATGGTTAGTCTATCATGGAGTTCCCATGGGCTAGCAGTTTGGTTAGGGAATTGTGGTTAGTTTGGCTCTGGAGGTCTTTGTCGGTGCTTGGGTTATGGTTCGTATTCAGTGGACCCAGTTGGCACCTTCGTGGTTGGCTCAGTGGGCTCTTGGTTGCTACTTACTATTTTTACTAAGTCCGGGTACTGTGTCAGTTCAGGATTTTCAGAGTTGGATCAGCTACGTTTCGTCGAGACCATTCCAGCGAGCTAAAGCTCTTTGAATTTTGACACCGTCTTCATATTTATTTTAAAGTCCAAAGATTTATTAATGTTATATTAATATAGACTTTATTATAAATAAAGGGAAAAGTGAAGTTAATGAAATGGAGACATAGGTTTATGTCTTGACCTTGGGCGCCCATCCCTAGGAGACACAAAGTGAAATTAAAATGTTATTTTCCCTCCTAAATGCCCAATGCCTATCTTGGAGGGAGTTAAAAGGTCATTTGGAGCTCATTTGGGTTTTATGCTATGTTTATGATATTTCTGATTTTGAGCTTTGCTAGGGTTTCATATTGTGTGGGGTTTGAGGATTCGAACCAGAGGCTTTTGGAGACAGAAACTTCTCTGAGTAACGATATCCCACAAGTGCGAAAGATCACCCAACGGTGCCACTGAAGGTGGATGTATTCAGCATTCACGGTTGTGCTTTCATGGAGTTCGTTTGATACATTTTCAGATGTTCATGGAGTTATCTTTAAGATTTAGTTTATGCTCAGCCTAAGATAGTTAGATAGAGACAGATTTGAGTAGCTTTGAGAGAGGGTTTGCTGATGTATATTCCCTCTTTGCTGGCCGTACCATTCCAGCACAACCGTACTACCTTTGGATGCATTTTTTAGGAGTTTGGGTGTAGATTTATCCCTTCCATTTGGGTTGCCTAAACTACATTGTTGAGCAAATTAGTTTCAGACCAGAATACAGAGGTTTCATTGTTGTTTGCAGCTGTCACAATCTTCATGGGGGTCGTACATCCTTGCCTGGGGGCGTGAGACTCCTTGGGCGTCAATTTGGTGTTTGTATACAACTGTATTCTTGCTTTTTGGAGCCATTTGAGGTCTTTAGGCCTGAAAAATACATTGTAAGATTTTTGCCAACATAAGTGATGCATTTGGAGTGAATCTGACTATACCCTTTGTTGGTCTGGCAACAACTGAAAAATGAAGTTGCATTTCTGAAAATGGGTATGTGCTAGTAATTGTTATTTGGTCATTCTACTATCTGGGTTGTCTTTAGTTTCTCCAAATTCATTGTATATTTTCTGGGTTTCTATTATATGCAATACATTGTGTGCTCCAGCACTACATCTGCAAGAAAACATAAAACCCCCTTCTGCATCTTCTGTCTATCTGAAAGAACACAAAAATCTAATAAAAATCACACAATAAAGATTTAAAAATAAACCAACAGGTACGGCACATTACAGTGGTATCAGAGCTAAAGATCTTGCCCTCCCGTGAGTTCAGTTCTGACATGCAGAAGTAAAAATGAGACATACGACCTATAGATAGATATCCTTTCAGAAGCACAAGGGCAAGGCAAGGAACATAAGTTCCACAGTTGATTATTCCAGAGAATTTAGTACCCATAACAGATCCTTTTGTGCCAGATTCTGAGATAGTGGTAGCAGCTACTGAGGACGATTCTCAGGTATCACGGACGGACCCATTTTCTGGAGAGCTTCCACCAGTTACAGGTCCTACAGGAGAGATGGGTGACAGAGAAGAACCAGAACTTAGTGTGCGTGATATTTTGATCACACTCACTCGAGAGATGAGGGAGTCTCGACGAGAGATGGTAGAGGCACAGGCCGAGTTGACACATGCCAGCGAACGGTTGGGTAATGACATGGACAATCACCGTGATAGAAACAGGTACAATGGAGGTGATAGGAACATATACCACAGTGGTGACAGGAACAGATACAACGAAGGTGATAGGAATAGGTACCAGGACGGTGATAGAAACAAACATGATGAAGGAGAAAGGAACAGGAATGATGGGAATGATAGGCACAATGGTGACAAGAACCAGGGAGAACAGAATAATGGGGACAAGAACTAGGATGATAGACATAGGGATAGAGATGATGAGGATGAGGCTTTGGTTAACCATTGGAGGGCTTCACAGTTCATTGCGGGAGATAGACCTGGCATTCCGATATTTGGTCCCAGGAACCAAGTTCCTGAACAGGATCCCACATAGGTGGAGTTTCAGGAGGAGATTCTGAGGGACTAGAGAGCATCCAATGAGGATTTCAAAAATGAGATGACATTTGTTGAATATTCTGAAATGAGGATTAGGTATAAAACTCAGAGGGGAGGTAGACCACAGAACCAAGAATTGCAGAGGAAAGTAAGATGACACTTCCTTACTTTGACGGATCGGGAAAGACCACCGTGAGAGCTTGGGTCCAGAAATTAGACAGCTACTTGCAGATTAGTCCCATGCCAGAGGAGGACGCTATTACGTATGCAATTTTACACTTGGAGGGGACTGCTCACAAATGGTAGAGTAATGGGAAGGTCACACTGGGTCACGATTAGGTCACTTCATATGTAGAGTTTACTACTAGGCTGATCGATAGGTTCGATAAAAAGGACCCAGAGTTACAGTTCAAGGAGTTGACTCAGTTGAGATAGAGCAGATCAATAGACTCCTACATTACTAATTTCCAGGACATATCTGTGATGGTTCCGAATATTACTGAGCGCAAATTGGTAGTTCTCTTCATTGATGGATTGTCAGACCAACTTTGTGGTTGGGTTAAGGGTTTTGACCCTACTACACTCCAAGAGGCCATGAAGAAGGTCCAGGACATGGAGTCATCAGTATGGAGAAATAAGTTTCAATCCAGAGGGTTTCCACCAATAAGAGATAAGGAGAGAGATAGGAGACCATTCCAGAGAGATGCAGGACATCAGCATAAGAGTTCTTCCAGGTTGGACAATGATCAGTTGAATGACTTGAGGAGGAAGAAGCTCTGCTTTTAGTATCATGAGCCTTGGGATCCTAGGCACAAGTGCGTGGCCCAAGGAAAGGCCAAACAATTAGAGTACTTTTCAGCCAATGAGTCTGTTGATGGGGAGCCTCATTCATATTACAATTCAAAGGCCGAGGGTGCAGAATCAGAGGGCTCATAGGAAGCATCAGATAGAGAGGATGATATAGCTCTACCTATAGCACGTATCATGAGTATCCAGAAGGAGGGATCATTCAAGATAAGGGGAGTACTGGGTGGGCAGAGATGTATTGCATTACTTGACACAGGTGCTTCTCATAACTTCATAGACGAGGGCTTGGTCGCCAAGAGAGGCCTGAAAACTGAGGAATTTGAGGGCTTTAAGGTGAAGGTTGCAGATGGTTTCGTGCTTACCTGCACTAGGAGGATACCCAATCTATCAATCCAGCTGAACCAATACACTTGCCAATTAGAGTTTTATGTTGTCGGCATGGGTGAGATGGATGTTGTGTTGGGTATGAAGTGGTTGAATGATATTGAGGAGTTCACACTCAACTTGCAGATGATGGAAATGAAGTTTGAGGTGGAAGGAGTTAGACATGTGCTCAGAGGCATTTTAGATGGTGGATTGAGAGTGGTTTCTCTCAAGCGGATGGAGCGATTGATTCATCATGATCAGGTGGAGTGGGCAGCTAAGGTTATGGTGATCCCTACAGTAGATCAGCAGAAGCATGCGTATCCTCCTGACATACAGTCTATACTTACTAAACACACCAAAGTGTTTAGTGATATTCCACCAGGTAAGCCTCCTGATAGAGGTTTTGAGCATGTGATCGAGTTGGAGGAGGGTGCTAAGCCAGTAATCACGACACCTTACAAGCACCCAAAGAGGTATAAGGATGAGATTGAGAAGGCTATCAAAGAGCTTCTCGAGATGGGTCACATCAGACCTAGTAAGAGTCAGTTTGCATTATCGATGGTCCTGGTAAAGAAAAAGGATGGGACTCTTAGGATGTGCATTGATTATAGGGAGCTCAATAAGAAGACAATAAAAAATAGGTACCCGATACCTAGGATTGATGAGTTGATTGACGAGTTGCATGGGGCCTGCTACTTCTCCAAGATTGATTTGAGATCCGGTTACCATAAGATTTGAGTCAAAGATGAGGATGTGGAGAAGACTACATTCAGGTGCCACTATGGACACTTTGAGTTCCTAGTCATGCCATTCGGCTTGACGAATGCACTGGCCACTTTCCAGTCTTGCATGAACAAAGTGTTTAAAGAGCAGTTGAGGAGATTTGTGCTGATTTTCTTTGATGATATATTGATTTATAGTAGGACATGGGAAGAGCATCTAAAACACATTGACATTGTACTGAGCATCTTGGAGAGGGAGTCGTTGTATGCCAAAATGTCGAAGAGTGAGTTTGGGATGACCAAGCTGCTGTACTTGGGTCATATCATCAGTGTTGGTAGTGTGAAGGTAGACCAGAAAAAGATTCAAGCAATTGTAGACTGGCCACAGCCGAAGAATCTCTCATATCTTAAGGGATTCCTTGGCCTTTGTGGGTATTACCGCTGGTTTGTGAATGGGTTCTCTCAGTCGGCTGCTCCCCTTACTGATTTGACTCGTAGGGATACTTTCAATTGGTCAAATAGGGCACATGAGTGTTTTGACATATTCAAACAGATCATGAGTACATGCCCTATGTTAGCCATACCTGATTTCAGCAAACCCTTCGAACTATAGTGTGATGCCTCGGGTGAAGGCATTGGTGCGGTAATCATGCAGGATAAGCACCCCATTGCATTTGAGAGCAGGAAGTTGAGGGGTGTGGAGAGGAGTTACAACATATATGACAAGGAGATGTTAGCCATCATGCATGTGTTGGCTAAGTTTAGACAGTACCTTGTGGGCAACAAATTTGTGGTTAAGATGAATCATAACAGTCTGAAGCATTTCCTTGGGCAGAAGGATTTGAATGAGAGGCAACATAAGTGGGTCAGCAAGTTTAGGCCTATGACTTTGACATTGTTTATGTCAAGGGAAAGAAGAATGTTGTTGCCGATGCTTTATCCAGGAGGCCTCATTTGTGTGCACTAGGTGCTATTGCTGATGATTGGAGAGAATTAATTTCAGCAAAGTATGCCAAGAATGAGTGGGCTATTGGAGTGATGGATGGCACCATCAAAGATGATAGGTACACAGTGGTAAATGATTTAATCATTTACAAGGACAAGATCTTCTTGGTGTCAGGTTCACAGATGAAGCAAAAAGTTTTGAGGGCATTCCACGATTTGACTATGGCCGGGCATCCAGGATACTTCAAAACTTAGAAACAGGTCAGAGAGGTGTTCACCTAGAAGGGCCTTAAGATCAAGGTGATGCAGTATGTGAGAGAGTGCCCAATATGTCAGCAGAACAAGCAAGAGCACACACTCCTAGGAGGTTTATTGCAGCCCCTGCCTATTCCTGACAGGAAGTGGGATAGCATTTCTATGAACTTTATCACAGGTTTACCTAGAGTCCAAGGCAAGGATTGTATTTATGTGGTGGTGGACCGATTGACGAAGCATGCACACTTCTTTGCTATTCCTACCACTTACACTGTAGCTTAGGTTGCAGAGTTATTCTTTCGTGAGGTATTTCGACTTCATGGGTTGCCTAGGAGTATCGTTAGTGATAGGGACAACAGGTTCCTCAGTAATTTTTGGCAGGAGCTCTTCAGGTTGTCGGGGATAGAGCTCACACCCAGTACGAGTTACCACCCCCAGACTAATGGTCAGACGGAGATAGTTAATAAGTGGGTGGAAGGATACCTATGAAACTATGTTTTAGGGCAGCATAAGGCATGGGTTAAGTGGCTTCACATGGGAGAGTATTGCTACAATTCCACTTACCACATGTCCATTCAGATGTCACCCTTCATGGCATTATATGGTTATGAGGCACCGAGCTTTGTTGATTTACTGTTTGGTGACAGCATGGTGCCAAAGGCCAAAGACTTCCTTCAAGAGAGTCAGGGTATCATGAGTGCACTGAAGGAGAACATACAGAAGGCTCAGAATCAGCAGAAGCAATATGCAGATCAGTAGAGAACTGAGAGATCATTTGAGGTCGATGACATGGTTTGCCTCATGCTGCAGCCTTATAGGCAGTCTACTCTCAAGAAGAGTGGAGCGGAGAAATTGAAGCCACGGTACTATGGACCTTTTAGGGTCTCCAGGAGGATTGGTGAGGTACCTTACAAGTTGGAATTACCAGCAGGGAGTAGGGTACATAATGCGTTCCATGTTTCTCACCTCAAGAAGGCACTAGGGCATCATGTGACTCCCTCAGTGGAGTTGCCTCCTCTTGATGAAGAGGGGAAGTTGATATTAGTACTCGAAGCAATTATTGACACCAGGGATCGTAATTTGAGGAGGATGATTATCAGAGAGTACCTGGTCAAATGGAAGAACCTGTCGGGTGAGGATGCTACATGGGATAACGAGCGGATTCTGGAGCATCCTGAGTTGAGATTGCTTGAGGCAAGTAATCTTAGGGAGGGTAGACTGTAATGTCCCCTTCTAGACACATGGTTAGTCCATCATGGAGTTCCTGTGGGCTAGCAGTTTGGTTAGGGAACTATGGTTAGTTTGGCTCTGGAGGTCTTTGTCGGTGCTTGGGTTATGGTTCGTATTCAGTGGACCTAGTTGGCACCTTCATGGTTGGCTTAGTGGGCTCTTGGTCGTTACTTACTATTTTTAGTAAGTTCAGGTACTGTGTCAGTTCATGATTTTTAGAGTTGGATCAGATGCATTTCGTCAAGACCATTCTGGCGAGCTAAAGATCTTTGAATTCTGACACCATCTTCATATTTATTTTAAAGTTCGAAGATTTATTAATGTTATATTAATATGGACTTTATTATAAATAAAGGGAAAAGTGAAGTTAATGAAATGGAGACATAGGTTTATGTCTTGACCTTGGGCGCCCATCCCTAGGAGACACAAAGTGAAATTAAAATGTTATTTTCCCTCCTAAATGTCCAACGCCTATCTTGGAGGGAGTTAAAAGGTCATTTGGAGCTCATTTGGGTTTTATGCTATGTTTATGATATTTCTGATTTTGAGCTCTGCTAGGGTTTCATATTGTGTGGGTTTGAGGATTCGAACCAGAGGCTCTTGGAGATGGAAACCTCCCTGAGTAACGGTGTCCCACAGGTGTGAAAGATCACCCAACGGTGCCATTGAAGGTGGATGTATTCAACATTCACAGTTGTGCTTTCATGGAGTTCATTTGATACATTTTCAGAGGTTCATGGAGTTATCTTTGAGAGTTAGTTTATGCTTAGCCTAAGACAGTTAGATAGAGACAGATTTGAGTAGCTTTGAGAGAGGGTTTGCTGATGTATATTCCCTCTTTGTTGGCAGTACCATTCCAGCACAACCATACCACCTTTGGATGCATTTTTGAGGAGTTTGGGTGCAGATTTATCCCTTCCATTTGGGTTGCCTGAACTACATTGCTGAGTAGATCAGTTTCAGACTAGAATACAGAGGTTTCATTGTTGTTTGCAGCTGTCACAATCTTCATGGGGGTCGTACATCCTTGCTTGGGGGCATGAGACTCCTTGGGGGTCGATTTGGTGTTTGTATGCAACTGTATTCTTGCTTTTTGGAGCCATTTGAGGTATTTGGGCCTGAACAATACATTTTAAGCTTTTTGCCAACATAAGTGATGCATTTGGAGTGAATCTGGCTATACCATTTGCTGGTCCGACAACAACTAAAAAATGAAGTTGCATTTCTGAAAATGGGTATGTGCTAGTAATTGTTATTTGGTCATTCTACTATCTGGGTTGTCTTTAGTTTCTCCAAATTCATTGTATATTTTTTGGGTTTCTATTATATGCAATACATTGTGTGCTCTGGCACTACATCTGCAGGAAAACATAAAACCCCCTTCTGCATCTTCTGTTTATCTGAAAGAACACAAAAATCTAATAAAAATCACACAATAAAGATTTAAAAATAAACCAACAGGTATGTCACATTACATAGTGAAGAGAAAAAAATGAGTTTGGGGGTCCTCTTTACCATTTAACTTGTCAAAATGAGGAACCTCAAATTGTGTCGAGAGGGGCATAGAAAGAATTTCCAAAGAAAGAGGACTACAGTGATAGTATTGTGTAGTTAAAGGTTGTGATGTAGAACAAAGAGAGGTAAGATACTTCTATAAGTCTCCCATGTTTTGTATTAATTGATTGATGACTGGGTTGGTGGAGTGAGGGGGAGTAGTGACAATAGGAGTAATTATGGTAGTGGTAGGAATGGTAGTAGCAACGTGAATGGTGAATGTTTGAGAGAAAAAGGGTCATGATAAACCAACTTGCCCAACCATATAATTGAAAGAAAGAGGCTAAATAAGTGAAACAATGCATGGCTAGAAACAAGGTTGATGTAATGCCCACCTATGTTAAATCCTACCTTGTCTGGTTTAATAAATGTTTAATCATGTGTTGATCATAATGTTTGGATAGATTATTTAATTGGAATGTTATTTTAGATGTGAATCTTATGACATTGGGTAATTTTATCATTCACTTCAGCTATTATTACGTATTGGGCATATGTGTGTAACGTTTACTTAAGTGTGTGAGAAATTTACAAGTATTTGACCAATAGATGACATGTGGAGGAGAACAATATGGATTTCACTTAGCCATCTTGCATTACCTAGTCCCCGAGGTTGAGTTAGTGGCCTTATGAATTTTGTGGGTATATTTGTTTGATTCTATTAACCTATCTTACTTAATGTAGAGTAATAGGACATGTCATGCCATGTTGAAACTTGTGAAACCAATATCTAAATTGGTCACAATTTTGGATCCCCTTGTGTTAGACATGTAAATGTGTCTCTCTCAGGTAACTATTTATCATTATTTATTCATTTTCTTGATATGTGCTAAAGATTAAATAAGCTTCTCAAAATGATAATAATGCTATTAATATTTGAAAAAAGAAAAGTATTAGATTGGTTAAGTTAATTATAATTGAGAAAATATTGCATTAGTGGGAAAACAATTATTTGGCAATGTTAGTGAATGGGAACAAATTTGTTTTCAAAAAATTAGAAATATCTCATATTAGATATTATCTCTAAGTGAAACGCTGCAATATGAAAATAGGAAAAGGTTATGAGATATTTTATTTTCTAGTTTTTTTTTTTTTTGGCTTATATTCAAAAGTGGTTGTTATTTTCATTATGAATCTTATGTTGGAGAAATTTGAAGAGCAAAATAGAGAAAATAATGCCTTCTTGAAACCTTTTTTGCTTAAAAAAAATTGAAGATTGATTGTATTGCTTATGGAAGAGAAAGGGATAATCTTGGGTTTGTGTTTGAATTCATTGAGACAACTTTCATTTTGTTTATTGTAGAATTTTATCTTTTAAATAGAATTTCATTGTTTGAAATTATTTTGAGAAAATGAATTTTCCTACCCAAACCCTAGAAAAATTCCCAAAATTTGTATGTGATCATGAAATTGTGTTGTTGGGTAAATTTAGGCCATGAGCATATTCTTGAAATTTTAATTTATTGATTTTTTATTGTGTGTGAAAAAGAATGGAAATTACTCTTTGAACCTTGACAAAATTTCCTAAAAATTGTATGTGATTGAAAAATGTATGTGTTGGGTAGATTTAGACTATAAGGATATATTTTGAATTTTAATTTTGTGAGTTTTAAATTTTTGAATTTTTTTAGGAATGTAACTTAAAGATCCATTAATGGTTGAACCTAGATATTCTTGAAAAATATTTGCAGACATCTAAAATCACCTCTCAGCATTTTCGTAGTCACCATGATCATGCTTCTAAAATAAATAAATAAATAATATTTATTTAATTAATTGAACTAATCATTCCTCTAAAGTTAATTAAATAAATCATATTTATTTAATCAATTAGTCTAATTATTCCTCCAGTGTTAATTAAATGATACTCGATTGTTTAATTAATAAACTAACTCTTCTACCAATATTAATTATGTAAATTACAACCATTTATTTAATTGATTCATCAAATCAACATTTCTTCTAATGTCCAACCTTAATTAAATAAATCAACAAAAGGAGTTTCCATATCAACCATTAATTTTGTTCATAATTCACAAGGAGTAAAAACACAATTAGCTTCATTCATTTTAAATCTATCTAAGAGATCTTGAGCATATTTATGTTGAGAAAGGAAAATACCATTAGGTGTTTGCCAAATTTCCATACCTAAAAAATAATGTAACAAGCCTAAATCAGTCATTTGAAATTGATGATTTCATTGAGACTTAGTATCACAAATCAATTTTTTGGAACTACCAGTGAGTATCAAATCATCAACATATAAAATAACGATTACAATATCATTTTCACCATGTTTAATATAAATATTAGGATCATTTTAACTTCTAGTAAATCCTTGAGAAGTAAAGAAAACATTAATTTTAGAGTACCATTCTCTAGGAGATCGTTTTAAACCATAAATTAACTTCTTCAATTTGCAAACAAGATGTTCTTTACCTTTTTGAACAAAATCCATAAGTTGAGACATATAAATTTCTTCATACAAATCATAATTTAAAAATTCACTTTTAACATCCATTGGATGAATAGGCCAATGCATATGAGAAGCTAAAGCTAGAACTAATTTAATAGTTGGCATTTTGGCCACAGGTACAAAAGTTTCACTATAATCTAAGCCTTTTACTTGAGAGAAACCTCTAGCTACTAATCTAGCTTTAAATTTATTAATCTCATTGTTGGAATTGAACTTAGTTTTATACAACCGTTTACAAGAAACATGATTCTTACCACATGAGGTAAAGGAACAAGCTCCCAAGTTTGATTTGCAAGCAATGTGTTATATTCATCTTGCATAGCCTTTTCCCAACGAGGTTGATGTTTAGCTTGCTCATAAGTTTGTGGATCATTAGTATCCATAAATTTAGACATCATAACATAATTTCAATAGTTTGCTTTTCTAGCCTTAGATCTATCCATTCTAGTTAAAATATCATCACTTTCTTGAACAAAATTTTTAAACTACTTAGGCATACGTTTAGATGCAGGAGTAGCATCACTAGAAGAATAATCATCATGAGAATGTTCATCATGTTCACTATCACTTTGACTAAGAGAAGTAATAAAAGGATTGAAACAAGTATGCAAAGAAGGAGGATTATCATCAATAACAAGAACATTGTTTTAAGAAGAATCATTGTCAGCAACTTTAGAACAATAATGGACACCATTTTCAGAAATACAAACATCTCTAGCAAATTTAACTTTATTAGTAACAGGATTATAAACTCTATAAGTTTTAGATTGTTCATCATACCCAACAAAAATTTGAGAAGAAGATTTAGAATCTAATTTCTATCTTTTTTGTTTAGGTTTATAAACAAAAGCAATTGAGCCAAAGATTCTTAAATGCTTAAGATTAGGTTTCCTACCAGACCAAGTCTCTTCAGGAGTGATATCCTTTAAGGCTTTGGTTGGAATTCTATTAATAATATAAGTAGCACAAAACATAGATTTAACCAAAAATTTATAAGACATGTGTTTAGCATGTAACATACATCTAGCCATTTCAACAATAGTTCTATGCTTCCTTTCTGCTACACCATTTTGTTGAGGTGTAGAGGTGTTGGTATACAGATTTGTCACTTAACTCTATCTTCTCTTGCCCATACAAATGACAATTGAACCAATAGTTGAGTCAATTGCAATGATATTTTGGAATGACTCTCTGCTTATTTTACAAGGTGTAGCTACTTTCTAATGATATACAATAAATGAAAACAATGTATGCTTTTAACCAAAAAGCAGAAAAGGTAGAAGAAAGAAAGAAAAGAGAGGCAAATTGTAGACATAAGAATACAACTGGATCTCTTAGGAGGAAAGAAAAAGAAATAAATTAGAGCACACAGTCTCCCAAAACTTGCATACCATGAGCAAATACAACAGATTACAACACATGAACATATGGACGGAATATAGGAACGACCAGCATACACAAAGAAAATATGAACATAAGAACACACTTCTCCATCATAGCAACGATGAACATAAGAACAACATTCTCTATTAACATCTAAAAAATAAAAAATGGGCTCAAAGTCTCCAGTTTATCTTTTGTACACAACTCTCTGGTTATATAGGGCATCAAAAAGATAAAATTTGGAATCCTTTACAATGAATAACCGATGAGTTTTTAAAGGCTTCCTTTACCTTTTTGTAATTGTTTCTTGAAAGAAAGTTATAATAAAAACTTCTTTCTTTCCTGTAACTAATTATTAGGACTTTGGTTTTCTTTCCTTTCTAATGACATGAGACTGCTTGCATCCAATAAATTATCGTTGAGATTGGGGCCTCTTGAAGAATAATACACTAATTTAGGGCTAGTTTTACTGTAATCACCTTTCAACCCTCCCATGATTCTAGCAATTCCTCTAAACTTCAATATCCTGTCTGATTCATCTCTGACTATGAAATCATTGTAGTATTTTAGAAAAGTCTTGGAATTATTTGCAGATGGAATTATCACACCATGTATCATCATAGGAATTGGACTCAACTGAAATCCAACCACAAAAGGATCTGTGTAGAAGACAATTCCTATAGCACTCAAATTTTTGCTAGTCATGACTGCTTGTCTCACAGAAGATAGGCCAAGCACAAACCGTACTATGTAGTTACAGACTAGGAAGTTTCCTTCAACAATTACCTCTTGCAAGATATTGGGATCTTGGCATTCATTAGCATACATATCATTAGTTCCATTCCCTTGGGAATGGACAACAACAACTAGATTGAACATGTCATCATTGTTTGTCCCAGGTGAAAGTCCAAATCCTGATATTGTTAGATTTTTGCCAAGAACTATAGAATTGTTATAACTACGATCATGTGTAGCAGCTTGCACTGTGAATATCCATGGACTGAAGGACAAAATTCTCTTTGGAGATTGGTGCAATCATGGTTAGGAGGGTCCTCAAGAAAATAGTCTAGACCATGTAGCTAAAATAAACACAACAGAAACAACTCAAAGATATGAAACAAATGCAGATTCAGTATTCAGTATATCATTGAATTCAAATACAAATTAGCTGGCAACATGTGGGCTTACAATTAAGGCTCACAGGCCTGATTACAAAATATCAAAATATGCATAAGATATGGCTTTGAAGCTCTCTCACAAAGAATCCAAACTATGAACTTATGCTAATGATCATAACTACCTTCCTAGGCATCTATTACATCAATATATATCATGTCCAGAACATAAGATTCTTCCGTGTCAGCCAAGGAAGATCACAAACTCCAATGAAGAGCTATAACGTGTGTACACGGGTAGGTCAGACCTAAATGAATAGAACTCCTCTACAAATGAATGGAATGATGAGCGGATCTTAGGGAAGGTCAGTGACGAACCAATAAGCATTGAATGATGTGCCTTTTAACTTCGCAAGACATGAAATGCTCGGCAGGTCTTCTCTTTAGATGATTATTTGAGACTGTCAGGATGCTTTGTTCTAAGAAAACATTTGATCTTCTGACAACGATAACTTTCTCGTACTTGATCCAAATGCTCTAAATTTTGGAAATGATGTACATGAATGAATCTAGATGCAACTCCATCTCTGCAAGGTCTGAAATGAAACTGTGGCAGAATGCAGACCAAAGTACAGAAACTGCTTCTGACCGAACTGAACTGAAAATTGAAAAGAAACAAACTGAAATACAAATATTTTTGGTCGATGTAAGATTGCTCTTGAACAAGGGATGCTCCTACATCAGACATTTGGGGTTATTGAAAAAGTGAGTCCCTCACTTTGTTGGGGCTAGAGGAAAACCAAGACAGTCCACCTCCACCTGAGAAATCCATGATGAACCTTTTGTCGGTCTGCCTTTCCACTTCACAAGGTATTCTTTGTATTGTCTTCCTCTGGTGTTGCGTCCAACTCTATTGTCCAAAATATCCTCAATCTGCTCCGAGATGCTTGTTGTGGTAACTGTTTCTTCAAGTCTTCTTCAATGATGTCACTGCACTCTGCTTCATGATACTGGTATAGGTCTACAATGTTGAAAATAGGTGATATGCCCAATGTTTCCAATAACTCCACTTCATATGTGTTTCCTGATTCAAACTTTCTGAGTATCCTACAAGGTCCAAACTTTTTCATCTTCAACTTGTTATATGTCCCAATTAGAAATCTCTCTTTTCTCAAGTACACCATCACTTCATCTCCAACTACAAAATCTTCGTGTCTCCTCTTATCATATGCTTTCTCCTTATACTTGTTGTTCATCTCTTCCAAATGCTTCTTAACCTGATTATGCACTGTCTCCATATGTCCTGCAAATTCTTTTACTTTTGCACTCCTCTTATCTTCCATACTGATGTCTCTCAACTCTATCACTCCTCTAGGGTTTACTCTGATAACAATCTTAAAAGGTGTTCTTCTAATACTCCTATTCATTAAATTATTGTATGCAAACTCTACTTGTGAAAGAATCAAATCCCAACTTCCTGCCTTCTCTCCAACCAAACATCTCAACAAGTTTCCCAAACTCCTATTCACTACCTTTGTCTACCCATTAGTCTGGGGATGAAATGTTGAACTGAACTTTAAATTTGTCTTTATTTTCTTCCAAAGTGTCTTCCAATAGTATCCAAGAAATCTTATATCTCTATCTAAAATTATGCTCCTAGGTAATCGATGCAATCTCACATTCTCCTTGAGAAATAGGTTAGCTACATGTACTGCATCAGTTGTCTTCTTACAAGGTATGAAATGTGCCATCTTTGAAAATTTGTCCACCACTACAAATGTTGAATCATGTCCTCTTTGTGTCTTCGGCAATCCCATTACAAAATCCATACTTATGTCTTCCCAAGGTCTCTCCAGTACTGTCAAAGGTTTATACAATCTAATATTCTAACTACTCTCTTTTGCAACTTGACAAACTCTACAACTCTGCACAAATTTCCTAACATCCTTATGTGTCTGAGGCCAAAAGTAATTTTCACTCACCAAAGCCACTGTCTTATCAATGCCAAAATGTCCTGCCAATCCACCACTATATTTCTCTTTGATCAAATTGTCTCTCATTGAACTCCTAGGCATGCATAATTGATTTCCTCTGGACAACATATCTTCTTGAATGAAATAATCCAACCACTTACTCCTATTTGTCACAATAGGTTCCTTACATTCTTTCCAAGGTTCTGCAAAATCAAGATCTTCTTTATATATGTTCTTCAATTCATCAAATCCCAAGACTTCAACCCTCATCTCTATTAGCAAGTTCCTTCTCCTACTCATTGCATCTACAACTTTGTTTGATTTTCCACTCCTATGCTTCAACACAAAGGTATAACTCTACATGAACTCTACCCATCTCATATGTCTCTGATTCAACATTTCTTGACTGTTCGAATATTACAAAGTTTGATGATCTGTATACAACACAAACTCCTTAGGTAACAAGTAATGTCTCCACTTCTTCGAGGCTTGAATTATGGCATAGAACTCTTGATCATAGATTGAATATATTCTCCTTGCATCATTCAACTTTTCACTGAAATATGCTACAGGTCTACCTTCTTGACTTAACACTGCTCCTATTACATTCCCACTTGCATCACAATCTACTTGAAATACCTTATTGAAATCTAGTAATGCCAAAACAGGTTGCTCTGTCACTTTTTGCTTCAACAATTCAAAACTTTTGTCTGCTCCTGATGTCCACTTAAAATATTTTTTGTCACCTCTCATTATCTCTGTCATAGGGTCACAAACTAAACTAAAATTTCTAATGAACTTCTGGTAGAAACTAGACAATCCATGAAATGATCTGAGTTCTCCAATGCTCTTTGATGTAGGCCATTCAACAATTATTCTCACTTTCTCAAGATCCATCTTCAATCCTTTCATAGAAATCACAAATCCTAAGTATACTAACTCTTCCTTCCTGAAGCTACATTTCTTGATGTTTATGAGCAACTTCTCTTCTCTCAGTCTTTGCAATACTTGTCTAAGGTGCTGCAAATGTTCTTCTTTTGTCTTATTGAAAATTATAATGTCATCCAAATATACAATAACAAACTTACCCAAGAATTTCTTCAAAACTTCATTCATCAATCTCATGAAAGTACTAGGTACATTTGTCAATCTAAAGGGCATCACTAACCACTCATACAATCCTTCATTTGTCTTAAAAGCAGTCTTCCATTCATCTCCTTCTCTAATTCTGATTTGATGGTATCCACTCTTCAAATCTATCTTTGTGAAATATTTTGCTCCTCTCAAACAATCCATGATATCATCCATCCTAGGTAAAGGAAATCTGTACTTAATTGTGATCTTGTTTATTTCTCTTGAGTCTATACACATTCTCCATTCTCCATCTTTCTTAGGTGCTAACACTGCAGGTACTACGTAAGGACTCAAACTTTCTCTGATCAAACCTTTCCTCAACAATTCATGTATCTGTCTATTTAATTCTTCATTCTCTGCTGGTATCATTTTGTGTGTTGCTTTGTTAGGCAAACTAGCTCCAGGTATAAGGTCCATGTGATGACCGATACTCTTTATTCGTGGTAATCCTTCAGGTACATTATCTAATATGATGTCTTCATACTCTGTTAACAACTCAGTTATCTCCTTCGGTTGTGTTTCTTCAGTCTTCAGGGTTTCAGGCTTCTTAGGGATCAAAGCATAACACATATTCTCATGTCTCAAACCATCCAAAAATTTCCTTCCATCTACCAGACAGATTCTAACATTTCTACATACTTCACTCTTAGGATCATCTTCCAAAGGAATCAAAGTAATTATCTTTCCATTTGATGTTATAGTGTATGTATTCTTTCTCCCATCATGTATAGCTTTTCTATCATACTGCCAAGGTCTACCCAACAAGATATGACAAACATCCATAGGCATAATATCACACAAGACTTCATCATGATAAGATCCAATATGAAATTTCACCAAACATTGTTCACTCACCAGTACCTTATGATCATCCTGAATCCATGCTATTTGATAGGGCTTAGGGTGTTTCAATCTTTCCAATTTCATCTTAGTCACCATCTCCTCAGAAACTAGGTTATCTAAACTACCACTATCAATTACAGCTCCAGTCATCCTTTTCTTCAACTTGGGCAGCCAGAGCTCTTTCTACAACTTTATGATTGACAGATACAGAGGATATTGGTTCTTCTTCCTTGATGGCAATAAATACCCATTCACTTCCGGATTTGTTTCCTGTCTCTGATTCATCATCTATTACTCCTTCATTATCATCTTCTTCATGAACATAGTAACAATTCTTTTGGAACCTTGATTTGTTAGGATTTGGCCTTGAAAATCTTTCCGAACACCTTGAGGCAAAATGACCAATCTTATTGCAGTTAAAACACTTAAAAGGTAATTTTCCTTCATACTTACTAGATCCTCTTGGCAGCCTTTTTGCAATAAGGGCTTCAAGTTGAGCAGTTTCTACTTCTTCTTCCTCCAGGTCTTTTCTTGCTTTTTCATACCATGATAGTTTCCTTGAAGAGTTCTCTCCTGGATCAAACCTTTGTTTACCTTTAACAGAGGTACTGGCTTTGAATGTAGATTCAGTCTTGGGGGGTCATCTCCAAACTCTGTCATTTCAAATGCAGCCAATTGATCTCTTGTGACAGTTGTATGGGATCTGAATTCTTCAATGGCAAAAACCTTGATTTTGTAAGAAGCGGGTAAGGATCCGATAATTTTGCCAACAATCTCATTTTCATCTAGGACTCCACTAGCATTTCTAATTCCACAAACAATCTCATTTACTCGGCATAAAAGTAGTAATATTTTCATCATCTCTCATCTTCAGATTTTCAAATTTCCCTTTCAGACTCTGTAACCTTGCACTTTTAACATACTTGTCTCCTTCATGCAAAAGTTCTAGTTTTTTTCAGATCTCAAAAGCAGTTGGTAGGTCAATAACATTTGAGAGCTCTGAATTAGATAATGCACTTAAAAGAGCCTCTATAGTCAGTAGATTGTTTTCAGCATTTGTGATTTCATTTTGGGTTTTTAGACTACCCTGTGGAGGTGTATACTGTGTTGTAGCCATGGTCCAGTACACCATTCCCATACATTGCAAGTGACATTTCATGCGACCTTTCCAAAGATTAAAATTGGTTCCATCAAACTTCAAACTATCCTTCTTGTAAGACAACATCCTGGATCTTCTCAAGCGGTTAAGCTCTTTTTAGAGGAACTTGGCTCTGATACCAATTGTTAGACTTAGCGCACACAACTGAGAGGGGGGGTGAATCAGTTGTATAAAACTTTCTTCCAATTAAACACTTAACTCCACTTTGCAATTCAACAGTATAATAATAAATCAATCAAGGAAACAAAATGTAACAAATTAAGAGCAGAAACACATCAATACATGAGACACCAAGATTTTGACGTGAAAAACCCGGTTAAAGGAAAAACCACGGGGTGATTAACCCAAGATTGTATTCTTTGTTAGAAGAATAGAAAGAACAAAATGACACATGCCAATTAGGGCTCACTTCTTGAGCACACTACTCACAAGAGGCTCACTGCCTACAAGAGACACACTGTCTACAAAGAAATAAGTATCACATACATGAACTGGAGAATAGTGTAGACACCCTAAAATGACCAAGTTGTCACGCTACTTGCATTTCGTCATTTCTTCCTAATCACCTGCATTTCATGTTAATTAAATAATCTAATTATTTAGTTAATTTCACCAAATTCTTCTAAATCACATACTTTCGACATTAATTAAATAAATCCTCTTTATTTAATTAATTTCCTCTATTATTCTTCCACAATTAAATAATTTTAATTATTTAATTAGATCATTATCCCCTTTCTAAAGTTCAAATCCACATTAATTAAATAAACCTAATTATTTAATTAATTCAACAAATTCCCTCTTATCTACAATTAAATAATTCTTAATTATTTAATTAAATCAAAATTGTTCTTCCAAAATCATGCACAACAATTAAATAAATTTATTTATTTAATTTGCTTTCAAATCTTCTAAATTAAATAATTCTAATTATTTAATTACTTCTTCCAATAATATCTTCTCTAAATTTAAATAAATCAATTATTTATTTAAGTTGCTTTTTCTTCTAAATTGAGTTATCTCTAATATAACTCAAGCTTTCTATATTTAATAAAGCAAAATATCTTCTTTTCTCATGCAAATCTCTTCTTCTTGTTTTAAATCACTTAACTGACTATTACATTCTGTTAATTGCTTTAACTCATTCTTCTATTCTTGATAACTCCTCTCATGCAAAAGAAAGCAAGATACTTGTCTTTTTCTTATTCGTTGCACGTTCCTCAACTATTCTCCTCCATTGATTCTTCTGAATTATCTAGACCGTTGATCGATCTTCCTTGAAACCTATATAAACCCCCCTCATCTCCTTCATTGAGCCTCTCTCTTCGATTGTATTCTCAGGCATACTTAACAGAGCTTTGAGCATATAAAACGCGTCGATTGAGCAACCTTACGATCTCTTAACATTGATCTTTGAGCACATTGAGCACACTACTTGCTTGTTGCAGCTATGGTTTCGCAACTTGATTGAGCAATCCACACTTCTCCAAAAGGGAACAATACAGGTTTTGGTAAGAGCTTTCATTTTGTCTTTGATTTTATGATAATGGCTTTTACTTAGATTGGTTCGCTTTATGTGATTGGTTTTTGGTTTTATTAGTTTAGATTTAATCAATTTTTCCTCATACACATTCTGGCACGCCCGGTGGGACCCACTAATCCCTCTTTTTCTTTGAGAAATTGTTTTTTTTTAAGTCACAGTATGGTACAGCGCAAATGACATTGCAAAGCGCTTCCGGTCGTATTCTTGAGTGCTCTTGCAGGCACGGTACAGCGCCCTTGGGGGCACTGTGGCGCTTCTGGCAGCACAGAGCGACGGTTTTGGTATCACAAAATGGCACTTCCGGTAGCATCTTTCAGCGCTTTTGGCTAAATTAGGTTTTGGACTTCGTTTAGTGTTTTTGCAGGATTTTTCTCGTTATATATCTTATTCATTTGTCTGACAAGCTGTTGTATTTGTCTGTCAAACCTGCTTTTGATACTTCCTAAGCTGACTTATTTAGGAGTATCTTCAATTTTTGTGTTAATCTTTTGTGTTGTTACACCTCCTGAGTTTTCTGGATTTCAGGACATAGATCTCTCAAATACTACTTCTCATAACAGTCAATCAATCATGGAATCTTATTTTGGATCTGGTTATTTTGACAAAGCTAACCTTTTTGTGATCTAAGACAGCACAACGCTTTTGGCTATACAGTATCACGCTTTCGGTAACATAGCACCATGCTTTTGGATATTTTTCAGCGCTTCTGGTATTATTGCTTCACGCTTTTGGTCTGCATCACAGCGCTTTCGAGAACACAGTGCAACGCTTCTGGTTATTGTTCGGCGCTTCTGGTATTATTGTCTTACGCTTCTGGCATGTATCACAGCGCTTTCGAGAACACAGTGCAGCGCTTCTCGTTATTGTTCGACGCTTCTGGTATTATTGTCTTACGCTTCTGGCCTGCATCACAGTGCTGTTGTTAACACAATTCGACACTTTTGGTAGCAGAGTGACGCGCTTTCGGTGAGACAGTAGCTCGCTTTTGGTCTTATTGATTCATTTTGGCTAACTTATTGGTTTTTGGTGGAACTAAACTGACTTGTTGTAGCCTCTTACTGCTCACACAGAGCAAATAGGTTTTTTTCTAACATATTCATGCAGGACAAGCGTCGAAGAAATCTTGATCTATCTCACTAAGTCTTAGAAGCACATTGCATTCTTAAAGGGATAATTGAACAAGCAAATCTAAGTCTTAGGAACATACTGCTTTTCTTAAGGGACAATGGACATGTATGCACAAACACCTCGATTTTCTAAGGGACAATGGACATGAATGCCAAACACTTCATTTTCATAAGGGACAATTGACAACTACAACTGTGTGTGTGCCTAAATTAGTTGCACCTTATTTTTCTTATAACGGGACAATTGAACCTTTGTTTGACGTGCTTGCTCTTACATTTCTGTACTTCCTTTAGAAGGGCTTGCTTTTGGATTGCGCTTCATCCAAAAGGGACGACCCTAAGCAGAGTTTTCCTTTGAACTGCTATATAAGAGGGATAAGGCGAAAGCCAAGTCCTAACCGACGTCAGCCTTACCTTGTGGTGCCAAACTGAAAAGAGGTGTACTAGCTCTTTGTGGAAATGATTTTCACATTGAGCGAAGTGTTTGATACTCTTAGTAGGATTGATTAAAGCTTTTAGTAGCTTATCGCATTGCTCGTAAGGCGTTGGTCCCTCAAAGTCACTAAGAACCATTCTAGATAGAGACTACCCGACCTACCTCCGAACATTGCGGTAATCATCAGTGCAAGGGGAATCGATTTAAGCCCTTAAGATACTCACCATTGGCTCCCTTGAGAAGAGATAGTATTCCCTTGGACATAAAGCTCTTGTGACCTACTTGAGCTTTCCAAGGGGAGGGTGAGATATCCCTACCTATTGTCTCTCGCAAGGATACTAAATATCTGACACCTTTATGGAATGATATTTTTATCGACGGAGTATTAAGCTGTGAGCTGATCTACTGCAATGAAACCTTGTCTCTAGGGATAAAAAGTGCTTGTTATTGATTGCAATTGTCTTATACCTGTGGAAACATTGGGCTTGTTTGGAGCCTCAAACATACACTATCTGTTGTGTCAGTCCCTTGTTTGTGCCAAAATTATTTGCTATGTTTTCTCTTGCCAAACAAATCCAATTAGAAATAGAAACAATCTATCAAAATTTTGCCTTTTAGAAACATCAGACACTACTTCAGCGCCCCTTGTATTATAGCAGCTCGCCTTTGGTAGTATAGTAGATCGCCTTTGGCATAGCAGTAAATCGCCTATGGCAAAACTCTACTTCAGCGCCCTTGGTATAACAGTAGCTCGCTTTTGGTAACTGTAGCTCGCCTTTGGCATAACAGTAACTCGCTTCCAGTAGCTTAGTCCATCGCCTTTGGTATCACAGTAGCTCGCTTTTGGTCACACAGTTTTGCACCTCTGGTCAAACAGCATAGCACTTTTGGTCCAGTACTTTGTGCATCAGAGTTTGTCTGTTTCTCAAAGCACCTCACAGAATCCCAGCATTACATTTTGTCCTAGTGTATCCCATGGTAACCACTAGGCTTCAGCAAGCTATGAAGTCCAAGCAAGTTGGCCCTAGGAAGCACAAATCGCCTCCTCGCACACCACAATCAGGTCATCTCAACATTACTCCCAAGGTTACTCCTAGTACACCCGCGGCAAAACCAATCAGCTCTCTGAACATGCCGCACATTGACCAACCAAGCAATCCTCAAGAGGGTAGGGTTCCTTTGGTAAGTACACCCCAATACACCATCGGCTTGCCTCCGAATTTTGTCCCACAAGGTTATACTGTAGATGTAGCCCCATCTCAAGAAGAGCGACACTTTGAAATAGGTCAATCCTCTCAAGAAGATGAGCAAGATCTAGACGAATTCATACAAGAGCCTAGAGTCGTGGCCGCCTTTGACAAAATCCTTACTGAGAATCAGGATCATTTCTTTTGCTTACTTGCAGAGCAAGGAGCCAAGTTACCTCAGGATTTTGATTTATCTTCTCTCAAGGAGCCAAACAACACATTGAGTGCCATACAAGCGGTGCAAACCATGTCCACGGTGACTACGCCCTTACCTGCACAAGGCTCGCAGTATAGGAATCCCCTTTTTCAAAACCCAACAGGAGAGAGGGCCGTATCACCGCTTCTGACTCCTATGGAGATCTATAACAACCAACAAGAAACTCTCCAACGTCAAGCAGAGTTAGCTAAGCAAGCCACCTTAGCTCGATCGAATATGTATCCACCTCCTCAAGTGTCCACCCCAATCGCAAGTGGAATCTTGGTTACCCCATCACGGATAGGTTTCCCACCAAATTACAATCCGGGGAACAATTATGTAGCCATGCAACAAGGGTCTCAGCAACTACCACCTCCTATATCATCAAACCTTCATGTCTCTCAACCAATTAGAGTCATGCAACCCCAACCACAACATTCTGCTGCACTCATCCTCAATCAACCCCAACCACAACATTCTTCTACTCTCATCCTCAATCAATCCCAACCATCACAAAACACTTCTACCTATGTCCCTCCTCCACAACGTTCATCCTCGCTCAATTTCTTTCACACATTGCCTAGCCACTCTCAACATTACCAACATCAAGTTTCCCAAAGCTATGTACCACCATCACAACCTAATCAAACGCACTTTAGCTTTCCTCCCCCCAATACTTTTCTTCAACCCTCACAAAGCCAACATTCTTACCTAGCGCCACCTCCACCTTTGCCAAATCAAAACCTCCAATTTCAACCCAATCTGAACCAATCGTACAACCCATATGATCCCAATCAATCCTACGACCCTTATAACACCAGTGTGCATGGCTTACATTATAATCTTTCGTATGGGCAACACCAACCACTTTTGGGACAACAGGAGATGTTACCAACCCCTCCCACGACTATGGAAGTAAAAATTGTGGAAGTGCAACAACAGCTATCTGATCTTACGTTTGGCCACACCAAGAAGACCTTCTCTTTAGAGGAAGTGTGTCCTTACCCTTTTGATCGGTCATTACCAATGATCCCTTTTCCTCAAAATTTCACTATTCCCAAGTTCGATAAATACAAAGGAAAAGGTGACCCAAAAGACCATCTTAGGGAATTCTATCTTGCTTGCTTCGAGGTCTCACATAATGACACATATCTTATGCGTCTCTTTCCTCGTAGTCTTGGAGGTCAAGCTATAGAATGGTTCTCACACTTACCCACGAGTATCAAGTCTTTCAATGAGCTATCAGAGAAGTTTGCCACCCACTTTTCTTACAACGCAGAGCATGAGATTTCCATGACTGATCTATGCAACAACAAACAGAAAAATGGGAAAACTTTCATTTCTTTCCTCCAACGATGGAGATAAATGGCTAGCAAATTCCCTTTCAAGATTCCTGAGAAACAACTTGTTAGCATATTTGTGCAGAACCTCAACCAAGAGTTAGGTTTCCATTTGCAAATTCTTAGTGCTACAACCTTCGACGAAATCACATACAAGGGAATCAATATTGAGAAGGCCCTCATTGCTAAGGGTGTGGTCAAAATCTTCAAAGAAACGAAAGACAATGCTCCTCATTAACAGACGAATGATAAACCCAAATATTGGAACAAAAACAAAAATGTGGTCAACAATGGGGTGGTCGATACTAAACATGTCCAAACGTTGCAAACACCGCTGCATCTCTCCAAACCAAGTCAAGCTCCCTCTCAACAACAACAACAACAGCGGCAACCGTATCAAAATCAGCAACAATGACAACAGGAGAGACCTCAACAAGATTACCCTCCGCGACGTCAATTTACTCCCTTGGGAGTGCCTATGGAGTCAATCCTACAACAGGTTTTACAGAAAGGACTCATCACCTTACCAGATGCTCCCCCATATGGTGAACCTATTTACAAAACTGAGCGGTATAGAGAAAATGAATACTGTGAATTCCATCGAAGTAAAGGACATAGGACTGCGTCGTGCATGAAACTCAAGCACCTAATCCAAAATCTCATCGACAACAACCTAATTACGTTTGAGAATGAACAAGCAGCTCAAAACACAAACAAAGATCTCGATATGTACAAGGAACCATTCCCTCATCATGGTCCACCTCCTCCTCAGGATAGAGGTAAAGATATCAATCATGCTTCCATTTCCTTTGATTCCATTGTCGGTCATTTTGAAGAGAGTCAAGTGTCTACCCTCACAATCAAAGGCAACTCTACAGATTGCGTTGTTACAGCTCATCGTGGTCGTGTCACCATTCGTGGTCCTACACCCAGTCTTCTGGCTCAATCTGATTATAACCTTGTTGAACATCTAGGGAGAACACCAGCATAGATCTCTATCTTGGACCTTCTACGGTCATCACCTACACATAGAGTGGTGCTAGAAAAAGCCCTCCAAGAGTCTTCAGTTCCTAACAACATAGTGGTCGTGGATTTCCAAGCTATAGTAGGTAATATTGCTTCGCCCTACAATGTGGTCTTCTCTGAGAAAGATCTCCCATCCCATGATCCTTGTCACAATGATGCCCTTCATATTGAAGTTATCATCCATAAGCGCAAAATCAAACGCATCCTCATAGATGGTGTTGCTGGTCTCAACATCTGTTCTTTAAAGTTACTTAAGCAATTGGGATACTCTGAGGATCATGTCAACACTGATCATAGTATTACAATCAAGGGGTATGATGATGCAGAACGCCGTTCAGAAGGTGTTATTCACTTGCCTATACAACTGGGCCCTGTCATGCTTGAAACCAGGTGTCAAGTCCTTGATATTGAGCTGCCTTACAACATTATCCTAGGTCGCCCATGGATCCATGCAATGAAAGTTGTGCCCTCCACGTACCATCAGTCCCTAAAGTTCCCATACAATGGTTAAGAGATAACTATCCCAGGAGACCCCAATCCTTTTGAATTATGTCGTGTCTTGCAAGGCAGCTATAAAAATTGCAACCAAGTGCCTAAAAATGACAAAGCCCTTGAATCCCCACTATATGTTGACCCTGAAAGTCTGACGCAAGCCTCTACAAGTGAACCTAAACCCCTCCCCAAAGTCACAGCTCGCATCCGGGATATCGGCTTTGGCACTTACGATATCTCAAAATCTTGTTGTGTAGGGTGGATGCCTTTATCTCCAAAATCTTACGGCCAACCACCCATTGCCCAAGTAACCAAAAAAGCAGCTATTCCTCCCCCAACATTCCTAACCCAATTCCAACATGGACGGTTATTGGAAGAGGAAACCATTGAGGACATTTCTTCTTGGTTCTATAAGGAGAAAGAACCAATCACAATACCAGTCAAGCAATATGGAAATGGTTTAAGGATAGTAAAAAACATGGGCTATAAAGGCAAAGGTGGCCTGGGGAAACAGAATCAAGGAACTATGGAACCCATTGTTGTAACAAAGAAGCTAGACAAGAAGGGATTAGGATTTGGTAAGAAGGTACCGCACGCCTTGGACATCGAGTATATCCTCGATGAGGTAGCTGACACTTTTCCCGCCGATTCGACGTCTACAGAGGATATCATCGATGACTCTTCCCTCCATATGACCAACCTATTCGCAGAATCCTCCACTTTTATGCTATCCTCCGTATCCTTAACTTCCACCACCAGCACCCAAAATGTCACACTTGTCTACCCTGAACTTATCGATTGGGACCAACAAGGGTCCCCCGTGATAGATGTATTTCAGAATGATGAAGCTTTAGCTGAGTTCATGGGACTTCGGGAAGGTATCCCTCTTGACGATCATAAAGCAGGTTTTGTAATGGAACTAGAACCAATGGCTTATTTTGGTGAGAATGCCAAATCCTCCAGTCGCAAAAGTGCAAATAAAGAAAGATCTCTAGGTGAAAACCACACTGTGGCACCTCCTGATCACAAAATAGTAAAAACAAAGAACGTATCCAAAGGTGAAAACCCAACTGTGGCACCTGAGGATGGAGGATTTGACCTTCCCCTACCATCTAAGTATCAAGAGAAATCAGCTCTCCTAGTGGAAGATTCTACAGAGATAAACCTGGGCACAGAGCAAAATCCAAAGACCACATTCCTAGTAGCATCATTATTAGAAACAGAGCACAAGAACCTTAACACATTCTTCTTACAGAGAACCATCAACTTTGCATGGACCTATGCTGATATTCCAGGGCTAGACCCCAAGCTAGTAGTTCATTATCTCACAGTTGATCCCAAAGTGAAACCAGTCAAGCAAAAATTGAGAAAGATGCACCCACAGATAGCTCTCTTGGTAAAGGTGGACATACAAAAGCTGTTAAATGCAAAGTTCATACGACCCATTGACTATTCAGATTGGGTCTCAAATATCGTACCTGTGTCTAAACCCAATGGGCGCATCCGCATGTGTAATGATTTTAGAGATCTCAACAAGGCATGTCCCAAAGATGACTTTCCACTACCAAAAATTGACATTATAGTGGACTTGACAGTAGGTCACGAGATGCTTTCTCTCATGGATGGATTCTTAGGCTACAACCAGATAAGGATAGCAGAGGAGGATCAACATAAAACAACCTTTACTTGTCCTTGGGACAATTATTGTTGGTGTGTCATGCCATTTGGTCTGAAGAATGCAGGAGCAACCTATCAAAGAGCAATGACAGTGATCTTCCACGATCTCTTTCATCACATCATGGAAGACTATGTGGATGATATATTGGCTAAATATTTTAGGGCGGATCACATAAAGGTTCTAGGACAGATCTTCGACAGGCTCGAAAAATACCAAGTAAGACTCAATCCAAAGAAGTGTGTATTTGGTGTAACATCAGGAAAGCTGTTGGGATATATTGTATCTCGTAGAGGCATCGAAGTCAATCCAGCGAAAGTAAAGGCTATAGTGGAGATGCCTCCACCCAAGAACCTTAAAGCACTAAGGAGCCTTCAGGGAAGGTTGTAGTCCATTCGGCGTTTCATATCACAGCTAGCAGATAAATGTAAACCCTTTCAACACTTGCTCCGAAAGGATGTCTCATTTCGATGGGACAACAAGTGTCAGGCAGCATTTGACCAACTTAAAGAGTATCTAGCTACACCTCCTATATTGGATCCACCAGTCACGGACAAACCTTTGATATTATATATCTGCACTACCAATTCGGCCCTAGGGGCCTTGCTAGCACAAAATGATGAATCAGGAAAGGAGCATGCCATTTATTATATTAGTAGAACCTTGGTGGGATATGAGCTCAATTATTCACCAATGGAAAGGGCTTGTTTAGCAGTAGTGTTCACCTCCCAAAAGTTGCGGCATTACATGCTGAACCAACACACAAATTTGATAGCCAAGATTGATCCCTTGAAGTATCTACTAGCAAAAGCAGCTCTCACAGGCAGACTAGCTAAATGGGTCATGATCCTTAGTGAGTTCGACATTGAGTACACGGATCGTAAAGCAATCAAAGGACAAGCCCTCGCTGATCAACTAGCAGAAGCACCTATGAAAGATACACATCCTATGGTAGCAGACTTTTCGGATGAGAATCTATTCACTCTTTCCAACTCCATAATGTGGAAGTTATACTTTGATGGTTCCTACACACAGCATGGATCAGGGGCCGGCATCTTATTCATCACACCTCAAAATGACTACATTCCAAAGTCATACTGGCTTGCGTTCCCTTGCACCAACAACATTGCTGAGTATGAGGCACTCCTCATAGGTCTCAATACAATAGTTCAATGGGACATCACAGAATTACAAGTATATGGAGACTCACAGTTAGTCATTCGATAAGTCACGGATGAGTACCAAACAAAGGATGAAAAGTTGGTCCCCTACAAGCAACTAGTGGATGCCTACAAACCACATTTTTCTAGCATCACATTTGAGCAAATTCCAAGAGAGCATAACAAAGCTGCGAATTCTATGGCTTCTGTAGGGTCACTGATTGACATGCCTGCAAATACACAGAAGTGTGAATTCTTGATCGAGCAATTGGTGATACCAGCCGTCGATGTTCCTGTTACTGAAATCATCTGCGAACTTGTTGGTCCCAATTCCCCATGGTATGAAGATATCTATGAATACCTCAAGAACAAAACCTTTCCCCCTAACCTATCATCCACCCAACGCAAAACCTTTATCTGTCGATCCTCCCATTACATCATTCTGGGTGATACACTATATCACCGAAGTCTCGATGGTATCCTCTTACGATGTCTTAACACGGAAGAAGCTGAAGCTACCTTACGAGACATACACGAAGGTGTCTTTGGCGCACATTCTACCGGTCCTAATCTTGCTAAGAAGATACTCAGAACAGGTTATTACTGGGCTACAATAGAGCAAGATGCTGCACAGTTTGCTAAGAAGTGTCTACAATGCCAGCAGCATGGAGATTTGATTCACGCACCAGCTCATGAATTACAACCTATGACAACTCCATGGCCTTTTTCTCAATGGGGTCTCGACCTCGTAGGACAAATCCACCCTTCCTCCTCAAATGGCCACAAGTTTATCATTACTGCCACTGAGTATTTCACGAAGTGGGTGGAAGCCATTCCTATGACCTATATCACCAGTAAGCAAATAGCCAAGTTTAATCTAAACTACCTTATATGCCGGTATGGTATTCCCCAAGCCATTGTCACTGATAATGGGAGACCATTCAAGAACCAAGATGTCCATGTCTTATGCATATAATACAATATCCAACATCGCTTTTCAACTCCCTACTATCCGCAGAGTAACGGCCAAGCTGAGGCTTCCAATAAGACCATTCTCAAGATACTCAAGAAAATAGTCAATGAAGCTGGTCGTGATTGGCACTTGCAACTCAATCCCGCCCTACGGGCCTACCGCACTAGTATCAGAACACCAACTGGTGCCACACCCTATGCCTTGGTCTTTGGCTCTGAAGCCATCCTACCTATAAAGGTCGAGATCCCATCCCTCAGAGTATCCATGCAGGACCTGATCGGCGGAGACGAGTATCAACTTCCAGATTAGCTGAGCTTGAACTACTAGATGAGAGGCGCCTTGCCGCACTTAATCATCTCTATGTCTATCAAAACCGCCTCCGGCGTAATTACAACAAAAAGATCAAAGAAAGACGGTTTCAAGTTGGTGATCTTGTCCTAAAAGAAAATCAGAGAAATCAAGCAGATCGAGAGAAGAAGGGTAAGTTTGAGCCTAACTGGTTAGGTCCCTTCATTGTGACAGTAGCATACGGATCAAGAGCTTATACTTTAGCTACACCTGACGGCATTCCTTTAGATGAGCCACTTAACAGTGTCCATCTCTCAATGGGGTCTCGACCTCGTAGGACAAATCCACCCTTCCTCCTCAAATGGCCACAAGTTTATCATTACCACCACTGAGTATTTCACGAAGTGGGTGGAAGCCATTCCTATGACCTATATCACTGGTAAGCAAATAGCTAAGTTTATTCTAAACTACCTTATATGCCGGTATGGTATTCCCCAAGCCATTGTCACTGATAATGGGAGACCATTCAAGAACCAAGATGTCCGTGCCTTATGCATACAATACAATATCCAAAATCACTTTTCAACTCCCTACTATCCGCAGAGTAACGGCCAAGCTGAGGCTTCCAATAAGACCATTCTCAAGATACTCAAGAAAACAATCAATGAAGCTGGTCGTGATTGGCACTTGCAACTCAATCCCGCCCTATGGGCCTACCGCACTAGTATCAAAACACCAACTGGTGCCACACCCTATGCCTTGGTCTTTGGCTCTGAAGCCATCCTACCTATAGAGATCGAGATCCCATCCCTCAGAGTATCCATGCAGAACCTGATCGGCAGAGACGAGTATCACACTTCCAGATTCGCTGAGCTTGAACTACTAGATGAGAGGCGCCTTGCTGCACTTAATCATCTCTATGTCTATCAAAACTGCCTCCGGCGTAATTACAACAAAAAGATCAAAGAAAGATGGTTTCAAGTTGGTGATCTTATCCTAAAAGAAAATCAGAGAAATCAAGTAGATCGAGAGAAGAAGGGTAAGTTTGAGCCTAACTGGTTAGGTCCCTTCATTGTGACAATAGCATACTGATCAGGAGCTTATACTTTAGCTACACCTAACGACATTCCTTTAGATGAGCCACTTAACAGTGTCCATCTCAAGAAGTTCTATGCCTGATCCTTAGGGTATTCCAAAAAAAACAAAAAAAATAAAAATTAAGAATTAAAAAAATGCAAAAATAAAATAAAATAATAATCCGTCCTCTGGTGAAAACCTGGTAAACAGGCACCTTGGATAAGTACCATAGTGAAAACCTGGCAAATAGGCGCTATGTGTAGAGTCAGCATCCATCGTCTATCGAGTCCTGTCCACTCCATGTCCAGTGCACAAAGCATGCCTTTCCATCCATCCATAATAAAACCATTAACCTTGTTTGCATTTCCATCTCCCTATCTAGTATAGCTTGGAAATTTGTCAATGTCCCTCGTCGTCATCCCACATCTTGATCTGTGTCTACAGTTAACACTGTCTTGTCCTAGGTCAAAGCTTTCGGTGTCTTCTTCGGCAGTCACCCATACAGTTTCCTCTACCAGAATGGGGGCAACCCTTTCCTTAACTTAGGTCTAGGGAGGTTCCTTGTTCGTGGTTCGTAGCGCATACTTCAATCTTTTCTCATTTCCACAGGTAACACCCTTTAACGGACACATCACTCCTACGATAAGGCTGTTATCTTCTCAACCCTTTTCCCACATCATCACATCAACCAGAACTACATATTGTCTCTTCTCAGTCTTAAGGTACCTTGATCCCATGGATATGGGTATGTAGGCAGTCTGGATTACGAAGGAAGTTTCTAGCACTCAGGTACATAAGATCCCATCTTCTCAACCCTTTTCCCACATCATCACACCAACCAGAACTACATATTATCTCTTCTCAATCTTAAGGTACCTTGATCCCATGGATATGGGTATGTAGGCAGTCTGGAATACAAAGGAAGTATCCAATACTTAGGTACATAAGATCTCCCCCTTCCACCTTGACCCATTTCATCGCTCTATCCAAAACTACATATTCATTTTTCATCTTTTCTCGTAATGTGCCTTGATCCCGTGGACACAGGGTATGTAGGCAGTCTGGAATACGAAGGATGTATCCAGTACTTAGGCACACACGATCCATCATTCTCCACCCATTTCAGTCCATTAGCACTGTCACCTTTCTAGTCTTCTGTTTATCACAATCCATTCGCCTCGACTTGACTAACTCAAGCAATAAGCTAGCGCATCCTTTCAAAGCAAAAGTTCTTAACAAAACTGAAGCAAAGCGGCTTTCTTCCAGAGTGAACTATCGTCCTAACTATTCCGATTGCCAACATCAGCTAAGTATCGCTTAACCCAAGCCCTAGATCAACAAGCTTGTCTTCTGCGCAGTGTTCCATTGTCGAGACCAACACATGTGTCTCCTACGACATGTGACATTTCCTACAGCAAGACATTGTCTTTTTAGGTAGATAGCACCCTTTAACAGACACAGAGTTCCTACGATAAGGCTGTTATCTTTCCTATCCAATCTATCCTGAGCAACCTCTTTGGCAAGAGAATATGTTGGCTGTATGTTTACTTTGTAAGTCAGTCAATTTGTGTTATGGTTTATCTTTTGTTCCTTATCCGTTACTTATTCAAGGCTACCTTGATTTATCTATAATCTTGGTATGTTATGATGTAGTACGTATTGGGGGCATAGTCATTGCTATCTGTGTGCCGTGTTTGAGGAATGATCTTTAGTATCTTTCTTAGCATTATATTTATCTTGTTTGTGTTACGACCTAGCATCTTACATATTTATATTCTTCTTGCATTTACATGTATTGAAGTTTATTTTATGTTCAAGACTATGGCTTATTCACATGTTCCAACAAGGTTATATTATGTCTAAATGATCTAAGTTCAAACCGCTTGCTTGCAGAGTCAACGTCCATGCACTCGGATATTACTGCACCTTGGTCTTTTATACCTTGGTGGCGAATGATCCACGTGCTATATCAAAATAAGGATTGCTCTTTATATACAAATGTGAAACCATTGCAACAAGCTCATTCATCTATTTCCCACAACCTTTATATCGTTTTCCTTGTAGTAATCGATCAAACAGTCTCTGTCTCCCATCTCCTCTTGTTCTCCTCTCTGGTGCATATCTGCAAAACCCACATGTCAGATATCACTAGTCATCACATCTATATCATCGTATATCTCTATCATCATACATTGATAAGCATCATATAAGCAACATATGTCATCACGTGAATCCATAATCATACATACATATCATCACATCCATGACATCAAGGAATGCATACACAAAAAACATGAACAACAGTGAGCCGAATAGATCATCATATATATCATGTAATGGTTATCATAATACAAAGTGTCTGTGTCTACATCAATAATACAAAATGTGTATACATCCAAATATACATCAATATAGTACATCAAGGCTATCAAGAGCCTGCAAAATATACATCAGAATGCACGCAGGCATCTGTCTAAAATGATATAAATGGTACAAAGTACAAGTGTCTATCGTGATACAAGTATGGTACAAATATGATACAATATACAAAATGTATGTGCCATAGTGGGTAGAGCTCCCCTCCTGTTGTGGTCCTTGTCCTCCCCCTGTGCTCGGTGGGGGTCCCCTTGCTGGTCCTCCTCCTTCCCCTGGTGGCAAAAATGGTCCTCTCACTGAGGACACTGATTGCCCTATCCTACGGGATCCGGATGCCCCAGATCTGCTCCTATCTCTATAACTCAGCTCTCGCTGTGCTATTGGCACCGCGCCCGCATAGAGACCCCTATAATACTCTGCCTCCCTGCCGGCTGATACTAGCTCTCCCTGCACTCAGACGAGCTCACTGTATAAGGTCCTTTGATCGGCACCCAGTGCATGTTGTGCCTCATCTCTCTCTCGCCTTACTCTAAACAGTGTGGCCTCTGCTGTCAACCGCAGTTGTACCTCTGCATCCCTCTCCCGCCTAGTCTGGGCTAGCTGCCCATCATCCCCTACTGGTGCAGGTGCTGCCTGTGCCTGTGCCTGTAGTGCTGCCTGCACTGCTGCCTATACCTCTGCCTACACTTGGGCTTGTACCTGTGCCTGCATGCCTACCTGTAAGTGTGCCAGGGCTGTCTACGCCGCTGCTACCACCTGTGTCTGTGCCTGGGCTGTGGCCTTGGCTTGCCTCGCCTCCGCTCGCGCTGCATCCCTATCCCTCCTCAGTCGCACCATCTGGAGCTCTAATCGAGTTCTCCAGGCTATCTCCTCCTATAGCAGTCGCTCGGCTCTCTACAAATCGGTCTCTACGACTGGGCCCACTGCCTCCGCCATCTCCACATCGGCCTGCTGGCCGCTGCCCTCTCCACCTGCCTGTTGACCACTGCCCTCTCCACCTGCCTGGTTGCCCTGGCCTGTCGTCTCATCCTAGCTTCCCCACTGAGGACTAGTACCTCTCCCACTGCCCCTGCCACCCCTGGTGTCATCAGCTGCACTGGCCTGTGAGTCTACTAATACTGATCATACTCTGGCAGCGTCCCTGGGTCTGCCAGCCCTGTGTCCCAATCCCATCTCACGGGGACAAGTCCCCGCACCTCTGCCAAGGCTGTAGCCACTGGGATCTCTACATCCCAGTCTCCAGCCTCCCTCCGCATCCTGGCGTGTGTCACCTCCCCCACTGGTAGTCCCTATGGCAATCTGAACTGCCTGAGTACCCGCTCTGGTAGGTACCTCTCTATCACATCTGTCTGCCTCCCGAACAGATACCGCGCCTGTCTGCAATACATGAGCTGCTCGTGCTCATCCTCCCACTCCTCGCACAATAACCAGGGCCTCCACACGAACAGGTCCATCTCGTCGATCTGTCGCCGCCAGTGGCTAACAAACCCCATCCTCCTATGTGTGATCACTCCCTCATATAGGAATGCATAAGGCTCTCCCCTCCCCTGCTGTCACTGTGCCATGGGTCGGATCACTGGGATATGCTCCCACGCCCATACTTGTAAGAAGGTCACCCCTACTGAGAGGCTCCTACCTCTCCTGTACATGCAATGGTGCATATCATGATACAACTGTCCTAGCACATAGGGGCCCCACGCATACTGTCTACCATGTGTGAACATCCCTGATAGCACAGTACCCCAGCCAACTGATAATCCCCTGGATCTCCTGTCAGGACACAGGAAGCCGCCAATCAATGACGCCACTATCCATCTGATCCTGTCGCAGAGTCTCGGGACGTCTGCCCATCGAATCTCCCTGTCGTCTATCCAAAGGTCATCTGTGCAGAAGACCTCCATCAAGCCTGCCTCGCCCCGTGCCGGGTCAAAGTCTACTCTCTCTCCCTCAATCTGAATCCTCAGGATGCGGTAAACATCCTCCAGTGTCACTATGGCCTCCCCTGTCGGAAAGTGAAATGACGAGGTCTCACTGTGATATCGCTCCACAACTGCTGTCACTAGGGCGAGATTCGCCCTAATGTGTGTCAAGTGTGCCACGTGCCATAGTCCCGCGTGCTCCAGAAATGCGTCCTCCTCCCATGTCAACTGTACTACCTCGTGTGCAATCGGGTGGTGTCGCTCTCGCGACATCAGTGGTGGCAGAATCCTCTACATCCATAAACAAACCACTTGTCAGTTTTTCTATACCATATCACCCACATTCCTCTTTACTTCTATTCTTCTCTATGCCATGCAGCCCCCAACCATCCCTTTCCCCTTTTGCAACCTAGGATAGGCGTCTCTATTACTTAAACCCTAATTTTTCTTCTACTTAACCAAAAGCGCTTTGTTCTATACAAATGCGCTGTCCCTCCCTGCCAACAACGCCATACTGTCTATCCAGACGCGCTGCGATTTCTCTACCAAGTGCGCTGCGCTATGCTGCCAACCGCGCTGTTCTGTCCTACCCAAGGCGCTTCAATTTTTCCTACCTCTGCCAACCGCACTATTCTACCCTACCCAAGGCACTTCCCTATACTACCAATCGCGCTGCGGCATTATGCTCATCTCTTTTCGCTGTCTGCTCCTTCCACTCAACCTAGTTTGGAGGCTCTCCTCTCTAAATTTAGAAACTCCTAGGGTGCAAATGAGGATTGTGGTCCCCATGGGACCTATTTATAGCATCCCTCCCTCATGTTTTCTTCTTTTCCCACCCCTTTCTACTTTTCCTCCTACCTGGTCGCGCATTCTTCTAGTCGAGCATTAACACCGTTCCTCTATTGCTTCCCTGTCTTCCCGCTCGAGGGGGCATACGCTGGGGCAATTAGCTACACTAGGGCATAAAATAAAAAATAATTGTATCACATCTTCGACAATTAATTTCTTTGACGCAACGCTATAAACTGCATTGCATCAAAGAGGGGCAAAATGTAGACACCCTAAAATGACCAAGTTGTCACGCTACTTGCATTTCGTCATTTCTTCCTAATCACCTGCATTTCATGTTAATTAAATAATCTAATTATTTAATTAATTTCACCAAATTCTTCTAAATCACATACTTTCGACATTAATTAAATAAATCCTCTTTATTTAATTAATTTCCTCTATTATTCTTCCACAATTAAATAATTTTAATTATTTAATTAGATCATTATCCCCTTTCCAAAGTTCAAATCCACATTAATTAAATAAACCTAATTATTTAATTAATTCAACAAATTCCCTCTTATCTACAATTAAATAATTCTTAATTATTTAATTAAATCAAAATTGTTCTTCCAAAATCATGCACAACAATTAAATAAATTTATTTATTTATTTTGCTTTCAAATCTTCTAAATTAAATAATTCTAATTATTTAATTACTTCTTCCAATAATATCTTCTCTAATTTTGAATAAATCAATTATTTATTTAAGTTGCTTTTTCTTCTGAATTGAGTTATCTCTAATATAACTCAAGCTTTCTATATTTAATAAAGCAAAATATCTTCTTTTCTCATGCAAATCTCTTCTTCTTGTTTTAAATCACTTAACTGACTATTACATTCTGTTAATTGCTTTAACTCATTCTTCTATTCTTGATAACTCCTCTCATGCAAAAGAAAGCAAGACACTTGTCTTTTTCTTATTCGTTGCATGTTCCTCAACTGTTCTCCTCCATTGATTCTTCTAAATTATCTGGACCGTTGATCGATCTTCCTTGAAACCTATATAAACCCCCCTCATCTCCTTCATTGAGCCTCTCTCTTCGATTGTATTCTCAGGCATACTTAACAGAGCTTTGAGCATACAAAACGCGTCGATTGAGCAACCTTACGATCTCTTAACATTGATCTTTGAGCACATTAAGCACACTACTTGCTTGTTGCAGCTATGGTTTCGCAACTTGATTGAGCAATCCACACTTCTCCAAAAGGGAACAATACAGGTTTTGGTAAGAGCTTTCATTTTGTCTTTGATTTTATGATAATGGCTTTTACTTAGATTGGTTCGCTTTATGTGATTGGTTTTTGGTTTTATTAGTTTAGATTTAATCGATTTTTCCTCATACACAAATAGCATCTTCACCATACTTGAATCAATTCCATTTAAGCCCAATACTTCTGCTCTGCCTTTCTCTCTCCTCATTGCTACCACACCTCATCTCCACAAGGACAACTTTGAAATGACTTCACAATCCCTTATTTATACAAGACATCAACTTAGGAATGATCATCTAAGTCAGCAAACATCAACAAGAACCTCCGCAGGATGTGTAACTCATCCGGTCGCCTAATCTCAGAAAGAACACCATCATCCAGAAAATTTCTCAATTGCAAGCTCCAACTTCAATGTGGACCACCAACACAAACTAGACACGATCCAAGGACCTCCACAAGCTCACCTGAATCACCAAGAACATCCACACTTAATCTTCTTACATAAATCCTTCTCTCCTTCATTTGGAACCTCAAGAACATAGTCTGTCATTACTGTCACAAAGGAATAGATGCTTGCGGACCTTCAAACCATGAACCAATTGAGTTGATACTTCACAGACTTCCTCAACACTCCCTCAAATCCACAAAATAGGATAATGCATTTCTGGATCTCACCGGACCTGTCTGTATCACTCTGTCATCTCTAAACACCTATTAGAACTAGTTTTACTTGAGCGGCCACACCTTCTTCAAATCTTCATGCGGACCTTTGAAATCTCTACTGGATCACCTTAAGACACATATCTACAAACCCTTTAATCCGCATTCTCTGATCCTCATACTATCTTGGAATTTTGCCTTATTGTCATCACTGTTCTTCACTGATCCTGATTGAGACTAATTTTCTCAATATCCTCAGCTCACAGCTCGTCCAATCCTTATCATTAATGCAACAGGAGTATGTTGACATCAATGACAACACTAGTTAGGCCCATACTTGCAACAAGTAGTTCCTTTCTCTTTTTCATAGAGATATTCAGTTTCTCTTTTAGTTCATTTATGAAATCATCAGCTATTTTGAGTCTTTCCTTCAATTCATTGACTTCAAAGTGAGATTGCTCAAGATCATCTAGAGCAGACTGAAGTTGTTCCCTCATACCATACATATTGAGATTCCCAGATCTTCCTCAAGCTATTAGGCTCTGTTAGGAGGAACTTAGCTCTGATACCAATTTTTGATAACTGAGAGGGGGGTGAATCAGTTACCTAGATTAACTTAATTTTCTGATCTTCTTTAATTAGTAGTGCAACATCAAAACAAATAAGCATGCATAATCATGAAAGCAGAAACAAAGTCAATTCACATAACACAATAATTTTGACGTGGGAAACCCTGTTAGGGGAAAAACCATGGGGTGACTAACCTAAGAATGTATTCTCTGTTAGAAGAATAGAAATACAAAAATAGCACTTGCCAATTAGGGCTCACTGCTCGAGCACACTACTCACAAGAGGCTCACTGCCTATAAGAGACTCACTGTCTACAAGGTACAATGAAAGTAACAAGATACTTGGACTGATAAGAAGCATCCATATATGTTGAGGTTTAGTTCTGGTTAGGCTCAATACACTGATCTACTGCACTTCATTCTTCCTCTTCTTTGGTTATACTGTCTAGTCACATACCGAACCTGTATTACTACTTCCACACTGCTCTTCTGCTTTTCTTCACACTTCACAACACACAACACACACCTTCATACCGAAGTCAATCTAGTATATATATCTGCACCAAGGATTTCATCCACTTTCTAGTCGGCATCCAGAATACTCAATATTTTCCCAAACTCTTGGTCTGTTAGCTGAATCCTTGCTTATCAAGTGATGCGTATCAAAGAGATGCTCATAGAAGTCATAAATCATGTCAGCCAATCAAGAATGATACCTCAGGAAGCTTGATCACCATCAATATCTCATCCGGATCAAGGTTTGATGCTCTGTCGGTCAGTTCTTCCTCAGTCTACTCTGCCAAACAGGAACCCAATACTTAGGTGTTCATATCTCTTCACTCTTTCTTCACTGGAGGCTCAATCCATGGAATCTATTAGTCATGGTACTCCTCTTGACTTCCCCAAGTCTGCACTTTACTAAGATACTTCCTCTAAGAGATCCGGACTTGACTGTCAGACCTTGCTACATGCTCTATTCTTGCTTATCGGACCAACATACACTTCAGTCTGTCTTCCGGTAATGTCATACCATGTCATGCGGATGTGTGAGATGGACTTTGTTACCATCAATGACAACACTCATGAAGCCACAACGTGTCTCTTGCCAACAAATTTGTTTTTACCGGAAGCCAGAATCAAAATTTATCTAAGTTTGGGTAGTTAGGAATAGAGCAGGTGACGGGGTCTGGTATCTTGGTCTGGATCTCTCTGGTGGAAAGTCATAATTTTCTGCGGATCTGAGGTAGTCATAAACATGGTCAAGACAATCTAAATCTAGAGTTTTAGCCTTCGATGATAAAGGATTCAAAAGTTATTAGCTTCTGAGTATCGGGTTAACAGTTTGACAGAGCAGATAGAAGAAGAACAGGCCGACCTTGTAAATGATCTTGGTTCTGGATGTATGGAAGTTGTTGATTAGGCAATTAGTGATGACTAGTGATAGTGGCCAACTTGATTGATGATTTGTGAGTGCAAGTTTTGGTCCGCGTCTCAAGTTATGCATGGATCTAGCTGACAAAGCAAAGTATTCAATAAAGTTCCAAGTGTTCTTGAAGCTGATTGGAAAGTGATTGAAGATCAAGATGCGGATATATATAGCTGATGGATTTGGATGATTTTGTGTGTGTAAGTGTTGCGACTATGAATGAAGTGCGAAAAAGCAGAGATCTAAGGTTCGAATAATGGCAGAGCAATAAGTAGGGGAGAGTGAAGATGAAATGTGTAAGATCAGTGTTTTGTGCTTAACCGAAATTGAATTCATGCATTAGTAGATGCTTCTCATCAGTTCAAAATCTATGTTATTCTCTTGTAATCATTTGTAGGCAGTGAGCCTCTATTTGAGAAGTGAGCTCTGGGCAGTGAGCCCGAATGCATGTGCATTCCCATTTGTAAAAATACTTTTAGCAGGGTATTAATTCTTGTGGGTTAACCCCCACCATGGTTTTTCCCTTAACCGGGTTTCCACGTTAAAAATCTTGGTGTCAAGTGTGTTATTGTGCTGCTGCTCTTACACTTATGATTGTTGTTTTCATGGTTAAGTTATTGATTTGTTGTTAAGTGGTAAAAGGAAGAATTAACTGTAGAAAGTATTAAAGTTTTGAGACAACTGATTCAACCCCCCCCCTCTTAGTTGTCTACCCTATTTCCAACACTATTAACCATTTTTTGTTGTGGGTGAGGTGTAAAATTATTATTGACTGTTTGATCATTGAAGAGCATATCATGTTTAAGTAAAGTCACGGCTAGCCCATTGATCATGAAACTCACAACCTATAAACCATGTCCACAATCAATCCACACATATCCATCTTCATATTCAATCTGTTGTTAGCAAAGAAGTATCATAAAAAGAAACAAACCACTAATAAAAATCCACTACTGAAACCTCCATAATATTTTGTTTCTATGTTTCAACAAATAGTCTAATCATTGAATGACGTGCATCCTCTTTCTTTCCATCTTTCATGCAACTTAAACAAATTCTCTAACTGATGTACAATGGAATGAGTATGCACACAACACCCTATATGTGTGCACTCTACTTAAACATCATCCATTTCAATGGTCAGACATTTTACACCTCTTCCACAACAAAATGTGGTACATATTTGTACTATTTTTATTGGTCACAATTGACTTTAAGTGTTGAAGTGGATGATGTTTAAGAAAAGCCGCATGTGTGCACACTTAAATCACTTCACAACCAAGAAGTGAAAATCCTTACTGCTCAAGGAATGCAATGATTGCAATAAGAGTTCTTATTTTATATTACATATATGTAACAATAAGAGTTGATTAAATAAGGATATGTCATCTCTCCGTAAATTCTTCTATAATGGTAGGTAACCTGAAAATTCAATCCATTGGTTGAAACTCTAACAATAAGAGTTGATTAAATAATCATGAAGTTTGTTTCAATTTTTAACCATGTTTTTTATTTGTAATATTTTGCTGCTTATCTTTAAAGAAAAGAGATTGATATAACGGGGACTAACTCTCCTTGTGGTGATTGAATCACTAAAGTATCATCTTTTTCAGTTTTTTGGATGCACAGATTGTTTTATTTCCCTTGAAAACAATATTAAGGATTGGTTTACCACTATAGTGATGCTTACAATGAGTATATCCGAAGATAAGTTGTCATTTATATTGTTTTAAGACCACGCAGGCCGCGGGTTTACAGATGACACAGAAAGAATATTTATTTTTTAGGCTCATACAAGTGCTGGGTAAACCAAAAGTTCCTTGGGTTATTGACTTCTTTGTCTTAACCAATTAAGTAAACCATATGAGACAGTGAACTACATCATGTTGGAATTGATTCTCGGTCATCAACATGTGTGAGTTCATGCATGATGGCCTTAGAATCACTAATTCCTTCTCTGTGATACTCTCCCATTGAGATTGATGTAGGAAAATCCCTGGTTCAAGAGCAATCTTGCATCAACCAAAAATATTTGCATTTCAATTTGTTTGCATTTCAGTTTGTTTCTTTTCAGTTTCTAGTTCAGTACAGTTAGTTAAGTCAAAAGCAGTTTTTATATTTTGGTTTGCATTCTACAGCAGTTGCATTTCAGACCTTGTGGAGCTGGACTTAGCATCTAGATTCATTCATGCACAACATATCCAAAATTTAGAGCATTTGGATCAGGTACCAGTGCGTTTTCTCATAACAGAGGATCCTGACAGCCTCAGACAATCAATGTTGAGTGGTTCATGTCCGACCTTCCCTGAGATTCGCACATCATTCCATTCATTTGTGGAGGAACTCTATTCAATTAGGTCTGACCTATCTGTGTACACATGTTACACCTCTTTCTTGGAGTTTGTAACCTTCTTGGCTGACATAGAGGAATCTATGGTTCCGAAGATGATATATATATTGATGTAATAGATCCTTAGGAAGGCAGTTCTCATGATTTAGAAGATCAATAATTTTAATTCTTTGCGAAGCAGATTTAAAGCTATATCTTGTGTATGTTTTGACTTTCTATAATTAGGGCTATGAGCCGTAATTGTAAGCTCGCATGTTACGGGCCAATCTGTATTTGAATTCTATGATATACGTAAAGACTGAATATGCATTTGCTTCATATCTTTAAGTTGTTTCCATTGTGTTTGCTCTAGCTGCACGGTCTAGACAGTTCACTCTGTGAACCCTCCTACCGTGACTGCACTAGAGATAAATTGTGGTGGCTATGTTGTTAGATGGAGCCTAATCAGACTCGGAGGTTAAATTTTCCCCACTTTTATTAGCGCAGTTTCCCCCCAAATTATTTAACGGGGGAGTGCAGGGGGCAAAGCCCCTCCTGTGGGGCCTGGGGGTGGAGCCCATGGTGGGGGTTTGGGGGCAATGCCCCCAGCGGGGGCTACTGGGGGCAACGCCCCTAATTGAGGGCTCAGGGGGCAGCACTCCCGAAGCAAAAATTACATATTATTTTACAAAGGCATCGAGAGTTATTTTTCTATTAGCTGACATAAAAAAACCCTATTTTTGTAACCGACATAAGGCTTGATAAAAGTGGCTAAGGGTTAGGGTTTCAATTGATTGTATTGTAGCATTTTGTAGCAGTATTGAGTTGCAGTGATTATTGGTTGTAATTAGTTTTGATTTATTGGATAATAATATTGGACTCTCTATTGGTGGATGTAGCCCGAGTTTGGGTGAATCACGTTAAAACTTGTCTCTCATTGTTATTATTTCTCTGTATTTTCATTCCTCTATTTAATCTTTATTTGCATTTAATTGACATCTTCTACTGTATAACCCTAACAGGATCCTATCACACTCAGACATCCATTGAAGTTAGTCAATATCAATTAATAACAAGGTATAAACAAGTCATATTCATCCATGAATTATGCTATAACATAACATATCAAAATCTATTTCAAATAATGAAATGGAAATAGTTAGCCAAATAGTTCAAAGATAGCATATAACTCCAACATAACATCATATATGTCTAGTGCAATAATATAGTTATGAAATAAGTTGTGCCATATACAAAATGGGTTGTGATAATTGAAGAAAACTAGAATAAAGGTGTGGTCCTTTGCTTTGTGCATGTCTATTCTAGATAGCTACATCTTTTTGAGTGCCATGCTAAGAGCAACACACAAAACACAACTTGGCTATTGGTTTGTATACAATCTCTTGTTCTCCATTCAGTTGGCTAAATATCACTATACTTATACTATTTTTGGTGTCACTTTAGCTTACGGTGAAGCTTTAGGTACTCCATTTTTTTCTCTTGTTAGTGTTGCCATGCAAATCACTCATCTTTGTTCTTGTTTATTTGTTGTATTTGGCTATAGGTTTATGTTCTAGAAGGTTCTAAAGATGAAATCAATGGAATAGTTTTCTCGAATTCTCTATATTTCTATGCTTATGACTTGCTTGTTGTCTACATGGTATGACCTACCATTTGTATCATCTAACACTATCCTTGTGAGAACAATAAATGGAAGTAGTGTTGTCATTGAACTATGTTATGTTATTGTCTTTCTTTTCTATGCTCGAGACAAGAAAAAAGGGTAAATTTTTAGTAAGCCACAATTTTATCATGTTTATGAATATGCTTTTTTGTTTGATTTGTTGGTGTTGGTTATTGAGATTTATTTGATGAGATAGATGAAAATATTTAGGGTTCTAGTGATTGTGTTGATGATATTTGTAATAATCATTATGGTATCATTGTTTTCACTCCATGGAAGTGGAAGAAAGCTGCTTATCTAAGCCTAAATACAATATTAGGTTAGATTTTTTTAATTTTTTGAATAATCATGCATATGATCAAGGCCAATGAACACCATATTTGGGGTAGGATTCTTCACCTACCACCAAGTTTATGAGATGTGCATCAAGGTTCTTGATTTTGATAGGGTTAATATTATGATTGTTAAAATATTTTCTAGGCAAGGTTGATCTTTTAAATGTATAAAAGTTAACATTGTTAGGCTATTTTAAGTCTTGATGTTCATGATAACTAATATTAAAATTTAGTTTATCTATTGTTCAATTTTTAATAACATTTTCTAGAATTGGTTTAAAAGATTTTGTGTGTAGGAAATTAAGCAAGAGATTACATATTACAAATTACAAAATATACAAAGACCTACAAACAACACTTAACAAACAAAAGATTTAGAAACATTATTGAATAGTCATAGACTAACAATCATAAAATACTATTGAACAACCTTAGAGTAACATAGAGTAAAAATAGTTGTAGGAAAGAAGACAACAACAAATAAAACATAGAATTAAATCTCATCATAAATAGTAGACATAGAGTTGAAAAACTACATAGTTAAATAAACCAAACATGAGTAAAGGCATGATTGTCACGAGGAAGTAAATTAGTAAGTGCGAGTGAATTATACCATATAACCTATGAAATTGGATAGGTCAAGTAAGCCCATATAAAGCCAAGGATCTCCTTGCTTAAATCCAAGGATCTCCTTAGAATCATAAACCTAAGTAAAAGACAACATAATTTGCCACTCAAATTATATTATTAACTTTTAAATTTGTCAAGGTTTTAATGTAAATAAGATGTTGACATCATATCTATTGTCTAATGTTTTTTATTAAGATATACGAAGGTTTTAAAAGGGGCCTCTCCCTTTTACATCAAAACAACTAGCAAGCCTAAAGGATGAGCCCCACGAAGTGTGGAAGCATCACTAAAAAACAAAAATGGGATTCTAAAAGGGCCTAGACCCTTCAACAAAACACAACCAAGGCAACCCCACTACAACACAACAAAGCAAAACAAAAAGAACTACATAACTCTAGATCTTGATCTAGCAAATCTAACTCCCTTAGCATGAGGGTGTGAAGCATAAATAGATTTAGAGAGTCCTTTCTTTCTTCTTTGAACAACCATCCAAGATAATCCATAACCCAAATACTCAAAACAAGGGGGAGAGAAGGGTGTCCTCAACTAAAGCCTCAACCATAGACAACTCACACAAAGAGGGGGACAAACCTGACTTGGAAGTTACAAGAATCGAAGGCAAAACTGGAGCTAGGATCTCTACACCACCCAACATGGGGGGCAACTATCGACGAAGGGGAAATTAGGGCCTTGTCAAAAGAAGAGGACTCAAGAGGAGTCGAGGGGCTTGCCGTTGTGCTACACATAAAATCCCTCTTGGGGCCATGTATCATACGGAGAATGGGCAGAGAGGACAAACAATGCTGAGAAGGCTCATCATCCTAGGAAGAACCATCCACTAGAGAGTCAGAAGATCTAATAGTAAAATGGTCATCAAGGGCATTCTTCCACCATGTAGCTGCACCCTTGCAACGAGAGTGGGGACAACCTAAGGCTAGGTGACCAATAGAAAAATATCTTCTACATATGAAGGGGAGGCCCTCATAACCTAGTTGTTGCATCTAGGCCCTTTCCCCTACCATCAAAACTACATCTCCATGAAGAGGTTTGAAGATATCAATATCTACTAAGATAGGGCAAAGGTAGGGTGTCTAATGAATGAAGTAGCAGAGTCAGCCTTCAGGAAGTGACCAATTGCATTGCTGATGACTTTGTAGTAGGCATCTTCCCAAAATTGGAGAGGGAGATTTAGAAGTCGAACCCAAATTGGTCCGATGTTGTGTGGTTTGGTGAGTGGCTTAAAGGAGATAAACCAAGGTTTGATCAAGAGGGAGTGCACACCCCACATCTATAGTCTAATGTTCAACACTATTAATCTATTTAAATAATATATGTGCTTTCCAATACTTCTAGTTTGATGTCGAGTTAGTTTCATTGAGTGCATTACCTACTATTGTGACCTACTAAATCTCAATATGCCCAAGTCCATTGGGGACTTGGGGCCACTAAACATTGGGTGCTTGAATTGTGTGCCTTGTTCTTCTTCTTGTTGTGTTGGTCATCTCTTTCTTCATATAAACATTGTCTATGTCTTAAACCCCTACGTTGATGTTTATTTGTTATATATATATATATATATATATATATATATATATATATATATATATATATATATATATATATATATATATATATATATATATATATATATATATATATGGGACTTGGAGCCATTGAACACTAGATGCCTAAATTGTGTGCCTAGTTCTTCTTGGTTGTGTGTAAATCATCTCTTTCTTCATAAAAACATTATCTATGTCTTGAACCCCTTTCATGTTTACATTATCCCTATTCTAAATCTCTTTGTTCATACATACATACATACATACATACATGACAACCCTATTTAAAATCTCTGTATGTTCATACATACATATATGACAACCCTATTTAAAATCTATATATGTTCATACATACATACATACATTACAACCCTACTTAAAATCCTTGTATGTTCATACATACATACATGACAACCCTAGGGTCTTTATATGTCACATATATGTTGCCTCATTAAAACTTTATATATGTGTGTACTGGCCTTGTGTTGTAAGCCTTTGTTTATGATCATCATAGTTTAGTTGCAAACTACACATTAACACATATATATTAGTCCCGGGTTGATTCTTTGGTTTGTTTATGCTTTCGTTTGGTCTTCAATTGTGTACTAATAACATCCTCTAGGTCATCTTCCCTTGTTCATACAGGATTCCCTATCTGTATTATAAAACCCGTTGAATCTACTATTGGTTCAAGTCTGAAAGCTCACGTTTCATTTCATGGTCAAAAGTCTCCTGCTTAAGGTCTTAATCTTGTTTGAAATGCTTTTCTCTATACTTACGTGCTCTCTATTCTCTGAACTCTTCAAGTCATTTCAGTGCTGCAGGCACTACTTTCCCCAGTTTTCTTTGTTCTCGGGAATGGAATGATGGGCTCTTATTCATAGTGGTACGTATACTGGGCCACATCACTTGCAAATTCATCTTGGCCTAACAGGCGAGCCAACTACCGTATGCCTTTGTTTCCACCTGACATCTAAAATCAAATGAATCTAAACTATTCAATATGCCAGAGTTTAACCGACTCTAAGTGAATTGATAGTACTTTGCAATGAACGTTTGAATGATTCAGTGCGGAATGATGAAGGTCAAGCCAAGCCATTAGCAATATAATTACTGACCAATATAAACTCAGGTTCACGTGTCTTGTTGCTATTTGTTTTGATGAAATAACAATAGTAAACATGAGCTAATTCAACTTTCTCAAGCCGTAGATTTATAATAGAGTTGGTCTTCCTATTTGTGTCAAATGTGTTTATACATGGGCTTTAATTAACACTAAAGCATTACATAGTGTTTTGAGATTATTGGTTGGAATAATTCAACTTTCACAAGCGGTAGATTCATGATAGAAGTTTGCTTTTTTATTTGTGTAAAATGTATTTTTACATAGGTTTTAATAAAAATTAAAGCATTACATAGTGCTTTGATATTATTGGTTGGGGTAATTCAACATTCTCAAGCTGTAAATTATTACATAGTGTTTTGATATTATTGGTTGGCGTAATTCAACTTTATCAAGTCATAGATTCATGGTAGGAGTTAGCCTTTCTATTTGTGGCAAATGTGTTCATACATGGGTTTTAATTAAAACCAAAGCATTACATAGTGTTTTGATATTACTGGTTGGAGTAATTCAACTTTCTCGAGTCATAAATTATTACATAGTGTTTTGATATTATCGGTTGGAGTAATTCCGTCAACATATTAATCATCAGGGTTAACACATTGTAATTTATTTTTTTCAGTTTAGATAGTTGTGGCAGTTAATTTGTTCTTCTGCCTAGATATAATAAGAATGTAAACATTCCTTTGAAAGAGACATAGATACACACAATAATATACAATATTTAATCTATTCTATTATTCCCTTGCATTTTATTCCTGGGCCTAACAGTGGTATCAGAGCGGTTCTAAGAAAATGTAGAATAGTTTCTGGTTATAAGAGACAATGGGAAATTCAAGCACCCATTGAAAGTTGAGTTCAATACATCTATGTAGTTATCCCCAAAGTGGAACCAATAACCTAGAGTTTAAAAGGGGAGTTATCATTCTTCATTATTATGAAGTCCAAACTGATGAGGAGGTAGATCTGAAACCCATCGAATTGTTACATGGGTAGCCAATACGGTGTCAAAGTATCATTCTTCAAGAGAGTTTAGAGTCTGTTCTTAGTAGCTTGGCATTCATGTACATCATTTTGAACAACAATTATTTGAACATGTTTATATCAACTTTTAAGCATATGAAGTGAGATTGATCATTATGTGGTTTATGATCTCCAATGGCCATGCTCTGTATGCTGCATATATTTGTGGAACAATACGTTGCTTTATAACTGCAAGGTTAATCAGACTTGTAAAGTATGTTTTTGCAGCCATTGATATTCTCTCTATTTTTAATGTTTTGATCATTTATGGAGTGATAAGAAGACATAAGATGTTGATTTGCACTTATAAGAAGTTTTTGGTACATGATAAAGAGAAATAAGTGTTTGTAATTAGATTGTAATGTCCCCTTTTTGAGCGAGCATCAGAGTTGGTGGTTTAGCCTATCATCGGGTCCTCGTAGGCTAATAATGGTGTTTAGAGAGCCCAGTGTTGGTGTTGCTAACTTCTCAGTTGGTAGTTGGCAGTTGTCAATGGCAGTTTGGGTGCCTTGTGGTGTACTTACTATTTTTAGTAGGTTCAGGTTCGGTGCCGGATCAGGATTTTTAGTTTTGGAGATGGAGCGTCTCGTTGAGACCTTTTCGGAGAGCTATAGATCACTGAATTTTGAGTTCGTCTTGGTTCTCATTTTAAAGTGTGAAGTTATATTATATTTATTTGACAGGATTTTAATAAAATGTTATGTGACTTTATAATATAATGTTAAGTCAACTTAAAAGTGGTTCCCCTAGGAGATGGGCGCCCATGGGAGACATAAGGGGATAATTAATAAAATGAAATAAATAAAATAACTCCTCATTCTTAGGCATAGTGGAAATGAGAGTTATAAAAGAGGGAAAAGTGCCTCATTTGAGATATGCTTGGATATTGATTTTTCTCTCTTGTTGAGATATTCTTGTGAGGGTTTTTCGAGCTTGGCTCTAGGGTTTGGTTTGTCTTGCTGAGACAAAAACCTCTGCAAGATAGGATTTGATTTTGGCTTTGTGGACAAAAGCCCACTTGGTCAATTCTTGGAGGCTTCATCGGAGGCTTTAGTTGTGCATTCGTAAAAAATATTTTGTTGAAGATTTAGTTTCGGAAATGAACATTTTGATAGTATTTCAGTATGCAATTGATAACAAGGATTTAATGGGTAGATTTATGCATTCTTGAAGTGGTTTTATGTTGCCAGAGACTTCCTTCAGCAGGTCGTACACTTCAATAGCAGGTCGTACACTCCCATAGCAGGCCGTACATTTTGTAGGGCTCTTTGTTGATGTTTTGGATGGGATTTTGAACATTCCTCATCTATTTTGGATCGCTCAGCATCAACATTCATTAACAGTTCATTGTTGATGGTTTTGGAGGAGATTTCACTATTTTTTGTTGTTGATATACATTTCTAGTGAGGTTGTATAGCTGCAGCTAGGCGTTAGACTCCAGAGGGGTTTGTGAAAGCCTTTTGTGATACTATTTAGCTAAGTTTGGGTCACCTCAAGCCTCCAATACTATTGCAGATTATTGTATAACATTCTTTCATCCATTGTAGGCATTTGGAGTGATTTTATATAGCCTTGTAATGCTGGTCATCCGTCAGCACATGTATGAAGTTGCAAATGAACATATAGGTATGTACTTATAATTCATATTCGGCCATAATACTATCTGGGTGTTCATTATTTCATTGATATCTCTTCTAGTTTTTTTGGGTTTTCAGTCTATGCTCTTTATTTCATGTATTCAATGCAAATATCAGATATGCAATATATTCAATGAAACCCTAAACTCAGAACAATCTGAAACACAAAAAATTGGCATCATAATACATACACAACAGGGGTGTATATTACATAGAGTTATAAGGTGTGTAAAACACGACAACCTTATATTGTGATGACATACTGTCCTTATAAATTCAAGTAAACACAAAAAATGAGGCAAAATTGATATCTGAATGTTAGAGACAATATAAACCTTTGTTCATGCAATTTTGCAACCAATATGATATTATTGACAAAAGAACTCAATAGATTACAAGGTCAGTTAGGAGACATACAAAAGAAAGATGTAAAGGAGGATGCACCTTCTTCTAGCACTTCAACACAACAAGCAAATAAAAAAATAGTGTTGTGTCTCCCCTCATGTCACATACGCAAAATGTTGTGTCTAAGCCTATGACTCAAAAATGCCACCAATCAAAGTCACAAAAGAAGAAACCCATTGAGTCAAAATTTGTTACTTCATCAAAACCCATTGTGAGAGTTTGGGTATCCTAGAAAATAAATAGGGGAAAATGCAATCTTGTTTATAAGGGTTTTGTTGGGTCTTAGGTCTCAAAGTATTCTAAATCCATAAAATTTGTATCAAGAGGATGCATTAATAAATGTCATGTTGAGTCTTCACCTATTGTTCAACCAAAAGCAATATGTCCGAGTCTAATAATGTCCAACTTTATTCCCATTGTGGACGTCAAAGTCATCTTTCTAGTAATTTCTTTGATATATACCCTTGTATATCATGTGGTTTGCATATTCATTATGCCAAACATTGTTATCTACAAGATCCACCTCCAAAGTCTATGAGGCGTATGTATTTTGGTTGGATAGATCATTCTAGATGGAGATCCAAGGTTGATTTGTTAACCAAATCTTATAAGAGAGTTCAGTCTATTGTTGATGATGAAAATGTGCCTACTCATAATGGTGATGATGTTCTCCATTATAATTCTTCTAATGATGATGTGGATCTTATTTCAATCTTACATTGACTAGTGATAATGTTAGTACTTTTGAGATGCCACTCAGTATATTTGATAAGCCACCAATTGTTGAGAAGATTGAAGAATTGAACATGCTTCCCATAAAGAATGATTTTGCTAAGTAATGTGATTGTATTGAGTATATTGGATATGCATCTTATGATGATGTTGGTCCTTACTAATGTATTCCAATTATTTGAGGCTATGGAGATTAATGTTGTCTACTGTCGATTCAGTATGGTATATGCTCTCTACTCTTTCTCCTTCAGGAGACCTTGTTGCCATTTTCCTCTCTCATCTGCCAAGGGGGTATCTTGTGTGTATGCCAGATTCGAGTGGAGAATTTAGGGATTGTTGACACCTTGTGATTGATATTATTTTTAATGATAATGCAGAGTTACAATTCCAGATTGATAGTTGGTGACTACTCATATTGGCCACTAAGAATCAGTCATTTCTCTTAAACTATAGCATGGACAAAACAAGTCCAAATTTGAGACCTCTCAAAGTAACAGGGTCAATTCAAAGAAAAATTAAGACCTGTCAAAGTAACAAGATCAATTCAAATAAAAATTTGAGACCTTTCAAAGTAATAGGCTCAATTCAATCAAAATTTGAGACCTATCAAAGAAACAAACTTAGTATAAAAAATTGAGACTTGTCAAGGCAATAGGGTTAGTATTAAAATTTGAACCCTCTCAAGGTAATAGGATCAGTTCAAACAAATTTGAGACTATCAAAGCAATAGACTATATCACAATTCAAGACCTATCATAGTAGTAGGATCTTTTCAAGAAGCTTCAGGTCAAGCAACAAATATTCTCAACAAAGTGCTTGGACAAGAGAAGTTTGAGTAGTTAAAAATATTGCACTTGGTTTCATGATAACCCCTTCAAATTATGGAGGGATGTTAATGTATTAATCATCAGGGTTAACACATTTGTAATTTATGTAATAGTTTATTTTTATAGTTTAGATAGTTGTGGCATAAAATTCTATGGTTGAAAATCTATAATGAAGGATGTGGATTAGGTGGGTAAAATTGATTAGGGTTAGGACCTTGATTGGATTGGGAAAATTGATTAGGATTAGGGTCCTAAATGATGGCTTGGATTGGATGGGGGATAGATTGGGATGATGTGGATAGGATGATTAGGATGATAAGGATAAGAGGGATAAGAGGGACAAGAGGGATGATTAGGATAACTAGGGTGGATAAATAGTCCACGACTATGTATGATTAGGATGGTGAGGTTTTGGTTTAGAATGATGAGGGTTTGGATTAGGATGAAGTGGATTAGGATTGGATTTGGATGAAAATGGATGATTGGAAAGATTGTTTGAAAGCTTGACTTAGGCAAATTGGCAAGTTGGCAAACACAATGTTCATACACACATGCATATATTTTTTAAATGATAAGCATTTGGCCAATGCAAATGAACACACATGCAATACACAATAACAACCTAGATTATTCAAGTAGGTGTATCTTTATAGTTGCTCAAAAACAACCTAGATTATTCAAGTAGGTGTATCTTCATAGTGTAGGCCCAAACAATAAAATACCTCTCAATGTTCTTACCTAACTAAGAACGCCTTTTCAAGCAGATAACTGGGGATAAAGGCGTTGCACCAACTATCCCTTCCCTTAGAGGAGAGAATACACATGCACTTGACCCACAAAACAAGATTCATTAACCCTTAGATAAAAATATATCTGTGTGTGTGTGTGAAGATGAATGTGGCTAAAGGGTGTTTTTGATTCCCAAGATCACACTAAGTGCAAGGGAAGAGCATACACACCCTAGATCACACTGAAATCTAGCAAGCAAAGCAAACACGAAGGAAAACACAAAGTTTCGAATGATATGTCTTTGACAAGTGAAAACCTGTAACAAACTTGTTAGTAGTTTGAGATATGATCTTGGACAAGCATAAACAAGCTACATAGATATGTTAGCTCCAATAAAACCCCAAAATTGTTAGCTGAAAATTAATAATCAACCAAAAGCTCAAAATTACAGCCAAAGGCATGGAATTAGAGATAAATAGAAATTAGAAAACTGCAAATGTGATACCTCCTAACAAAGGCATGTATTTATGAGGCATAGGTGCATCACTTCAGAAACAAAGGCACAATTTTGCTGAGCAAAAGAGCAGTGACTTGAAGTGTAGGTGTGCTGATATGAAGCATAAGCGCGTTGATTTTAGGAGTGGGTGCAAATCTATAAATGATTGACAAAACCTACAAGAAAATTATGATAAAACCCTACAAAATTGATAATTGGATGATCAATAGGTTAGATCTGAGGGTTAGATAGACAAATAAACTAAAATCTTGCATAAAAATAAGAAAACTGCTATTAGAGATCTGCAAACACAAAAGTTAATGGTAGACAAGGGTGTCTTGAGAAATGACATAGGTGCACTGATTTCAAGCATAGGCACGCTACCTTCAGACGTAGACATGCCAATCAGGAACACAGGTGCGCTATGACAATAAGAGGCACAGATTTGTAATCAAAAATGAAAAATATGGAATTTCGTCTCAAAAAAGGGTTAAATCAAGGATGTGGGTCCCACTGAGCATGCCAAAAATGTGTATGCAGAAATATGGAATCAACAATAAAGAAAATACACAATGAAAGTACCTATTCCATACTTGAACAACACCTTATCTAGAGATCAAAGGACTAACAGATATAATGAAAATGATAACCAATCCTATGATATTTGATAATGATTTTGATATGTTGGTTGCTCAATTTTGTAGCATAACATTAGATGAAGATGATGGATAATGTATAATAATGGAGGATAAAGATGATAGATATGATAATGGGAAAGATAGGATGATTTTGATAGCATGGTGTTGCATGAAGATGTGATCCCAAAAATGGCTTGGTTGAGGCTTGATTTATAGAGGTTGGATATGATGAATGAAGGGCTAGGATTAAAAGATTAGATCAATGGTTGATATTGGTTGAGAGGACATTAGGGAAAGAATAAGGATTTATAGGGTTTCAAAGGAAGCTTCTAGGGTTTATCCTTATGTGAATGGCTAGGATTGAGAGATGTAGTATGAAATGGATGGTGGAGATGAAACGTTAATTTAATTTTTGTGACACTCATTTATTATTTGTGGCAAGTGGTTGAGGATGAGGACAAGCTAGTCATGTGACTCTCAATAATTGAATTAAATAATAAAATTATTTAATTAATTATTGGAGAGGGGATGATGAGAGGATAAATTAATTGAATAAATAAGATCTAATCAATTAATTTTGGCTAAAAGGAATGAATGGATAAATAAATAAATAAAATTTATTTATTTAATTTTAGGTGATGGAGGAAATGGATTAATTAAATAAACATAATTTATTTATTTAATTTGGGGAAAGGATATGGTAAAGGGGACCCTTAGGACAAAAGTGTCACGAGGTGGTGTTAACAAGGTGATGAAAGTGACATGGTCAATTTTAGGTGTCTACACTATTAAAAATGGATTCAAAGTGTTCAAATAAAGAAAAACACAAGTTTTATAGGGATTCTAGTTCACACAAGAGAGCCATTACTGTGATAAAGAGGTAGGTGAGAGACTAGGCGTGGATGGATAGATAATTTAGCAGCATGGAAACTAAGATGGAAGTCATAACCAAAATCTCCATAGAAAATTAGAACTTAACTAGCCAATTTGCAAAAACATTTGGCCATACAAACTTGTGACATAAACAAAAGGTAGGAGTCCAGGAAAACTCTGCAATCTCGCAAAAGAACAAGATTAAGTAAACTAAACACAAGTGTGAAAAGGCGAAATGTGGGGATTGTCAGGATATTGTGACATCCAGACTAAAAGTTAGAAGAAGTCCACAAGTCTATCATAATCCTACAAATCCACAAAAGGTTGAAAAAACTCAATTTATCTTAATGAAAGCATACCAAACTTTTTGGTAATGACTTAAGCACATGATTTGGACTTCCAAAATCCATTCCCAAGACCAAAATCATCCTAAACTCAAGACTAAAGGGGAGGAAAAAGAAAGACTTAAACACACTAACCCTAACAGGAATACAAAAGCAAAATAAAGGAGGGTCCATATTTTTCCAAAAGAAAAATGAGGCATGTGGAATGTGCAACACTTGACAAGAATCTCAAGCACATGGCCACCTCACACATCTCTAGTATATAACCAGATACTAATGAACCACTTTAGAGATTTAGCAACTTGATAAATTCTACAAGCTTGGAAGTTAGACAAAAAGTTATCTTCATTGATTATCCTTAGTTTCACCTTCACATTGGCTTCTTCCTTCATCGTAGAAAATACACATTTCATCATTTCCATGGAAATAAGGGTAATTTTATATATCCTTTCTAATCTGGCTCTTGTCCACAACATGAATTTTGTGATAGCTTCCTACTTTCATTAGCAAGAGACTCTACCTTCTTGACAAAAGCCTTCTTGAAGTTAATGACCATGATATCAAACATTGCTTGTTCAACCAACTCATATTTCCCATTCAAGACATGATTGTATATAATATCCTTGAACAAATTGTTTGGATTTGTAATGCAGGAGCATCTAAAAGACATTCAGTGAATTGGGACAATTAATGTTGAGTTGTAGAGTGCCAGAAACTGACAATGGGGACTACTGCATTTGACTATATGGCCTCATGGGTTGGAGGTTATGTAGATTAGGATTGTAAACATAACATATTTAAGTTTTAGAAGTTTTGGATTACCACAAAGCTATCTGGAGGCGCTTGAATAAAGATTATGTAACTAGTTATCAGGGGAGATTGGAACCTACCGCATTTTCACATAGATCTTGCAGAATGGGACTTAACATCTACAAAGTGTCAGCTACATCATATTCATATTTGAAGTGATTTGGATTTGTTTCCTGAGAGTTATCGCTATCAGAAGATCATCAGTTTTCACAGAACAGAGCATTCACGTAGATAGTTGAGAGGAGAAGGTTTGTGGACCACTTCCATGACTTGAAGGCTTGCAAAGGATATAAATGAAAGATAAAGGATTGTTTCAAGGTAGTGTGATGAAGGGTGTGAAGAAATTGTGTGAAGAGATGAATTGTATTGATCCTGGAAGGCAACAAATAAAAAACGAAAGACTAAGCAGAGGGTAGAAGAAGATACAGAGAAAAGAATAGAGAAGGAGAAGGAGAAAGAAGACATGGAAGAATGATGATTGTATGAGTCTTTTGTACACCTCGGCTACGGTCTAGCAGATGAAAATCCCTAGTCGCATATGTAATGAGATTTGGAATTATTATATAATGAGGAGTGATCTTTGAAGGTTGGGTTTTTCCCAGGATAAATATTATGTCATGTGTTTATGAGTATCTCTTATCATTCTAATGTTATTTGTATGCTATTGTTACATCTTTTTTGTGCTCATGGTGTTGGTTGTTTAAGGTCGCAAGGCTGGACAGTCCTTCATTGGACCCTCCTACCTTGACTACATCAAGTAGTATCAGAGCGGGTTGTGAATCTATTGGGATGGTTGTGAATCTGTTGGGAAGATAGAAAGTGTTGGAAGAAAGTGTGAAACCCTAAAGTGTAACTAATGCAAGAGCATCCAAGGTGTATGGGCAATCTTGCATCACAAAAAATAATAAGGTTTGTGGGCTTTGGAAAATAATATTTAAATTTGCAACAAATGTATTTTCTTGGGGTATATTAATAAATGTAATTTTGAAGAAAAATACCCCGGTAATTTGTAAATTCCTCCATTAGTAGGGAGAAACTTTCCTAGGCACCCACTTGGGAATATGCATTAATTTCTGTTTGGTGGGGCTAATTTGGTGGGAAGATTCCATCATAAGTGGGTCAAAAACTCCTATTTTTATTTCCAAAATTGTAACCTCCAAGAAGGGTGTGGATTTCTAAGAGGTGGTTCTAGTTGATGGTTTTAGTGAAACCATGGGAAATTTTAATGAAACCATGTGGGGCACAAAAGCTTTGCATGTTGTTGCATCTCTGGATCGTAATTGTGAAAGTTAGTATTGGTAAAACCAGCATAACTTTCTCATTTCTTATCTAAATAAAGAAATTCAAAATTTTCTAGAAATATGGGAAGGAGATACACGAAACCCAGAAACAAGGAATTACAGAGCCTATTGAGCTGGTAATGAGATCCAAAAATGAAGGCCTTGGATATATCAAAGGTAAAGAGGATAAGGATGTTGTCACAAGTTCAAATAAATTAACTCAGGGAAGGAAAGGTATGCATTGTTCTTATTGTAATAGACATGGACATGAAAAAGAACTATGTTGGGATCTATACCCATGCAAGTTCTGTGGATTAAGGAATCACTCTGAAAAGATGTGTTGGAATAAAATGTGGAGGAGAAAGCCTATGATAGGTTGTATATAGAAGGATTATGGATGGATTGATGGATTGGAATGGAAATATGTTATTGGTATGTTCAAAAGGTTGTATAGGCTGAAGTATTCATGTGTTGGAGGAAAAGGACCTAGAACAAAATGTAGAGAAGGAAGACCACATGCAAAGCAAAGAACAGTAATAAATACCATAGAGGGAGAGATGGTAGGAGTTCTACCACAGTAGCAGAGGAAGTCATAATTCTTACTACAATAAAGGATACCGGAGGGATGAAAGAGGATATGAGAGGAATTCATTCAGAGGAACCTCTTTTCAAGTATGGAGGCGAAAAGCATCATGTGTTGAATGTCACCAAGAGACTAAAGATGGGGAAGCAATGAATAATGTAGAGGTAATTTATGCAGAGGAGGAAGAACCTATTGAATCACTAAGTTTGACAGAGCAAACAGAAGAGGGAGAATCATTGATCTTAAGAAGAGTTGTGTTATAGAGCTAAGAAACTAGTGCAAGAGAAAAGTTTGTGTACTAGAGTAAAAGAAATATGGGTACAAAAATAGAGAAAGTATAGGAGTAGTGTATGCAGAGAAGAAACTGGAAGATTTTGATTTGTGCGGAAGGAGTTGCAGCTAGAAGTGGAGGTTAGAAAGTACCATAGAGGGAATTCAAGAATGTATTGATTGAATCAAGGAAGTAACATGATTGTTCCAAAGTGTTAGGGGATGCTGAGGCTATTTGACTCTTAATTGATTGAAGTTGGTATTGATATTGAGGTAGTCTACAAGTATTTGACAACAAAGCACCAAACTGAGAGGCAATTGCAACATTGTAGCCAGACCGTCGAACCTAGACCACTAGAAAAATAAAGAATTTGAGGCAGCTTGCGAAGGAGACTTTCTTAGACCGTTGACCATTGAGGTAGTGCAACGACTTGCAAGTACAGTGTTTAATTTAGATCACTAGAAGTGATAATAAACTAGAGGTAGTTTGCATGGAGGACTTGTATAGACCATTGACCATGAGGCAGTGTAGTGATTTGTGAAGAGATCGCCAGACTTGAAGCAGTTTGCATAGAGGACCTGTAAAGACCGTCAACCATGACACAGTGCAGTGATTTGTGAACAAATCACTGAACTTGAGGTAGTTTGCATGGAGGGATTAATAGACCACCAACCTTGAGGTAGTTACAAGTACATGTGAATAGACCACCGAACATATCCTAAGAGACAACATTGATTATGACAAAATACAGGCCAAAGTGAAGAGGCTCACTTTTTAATTAACCCCAAGAGTCTGATGCAAGAGCATTTAGAAGACATTCAGTCAATTGGGACAGTTAATGTTGAGTTGCAGAGTGACAATGGGGACTACCACATTTGAGTGTATGGCCTCATGGATTGGAGGTTATGTAGATTAGGATTGGAAGCATAACACATCCAAGTTTCAGAAGTTTTGGATCACCGCAAAGGTATCTAGAAGCACTTGAGTCAAGGTTGTGTAATTGGTTATCAGGGGAGATTGGAACCTATTGCATTTTACTACATTTTTACATCAGAGCTTGCGGAGTAGGACTTAGCATCTGCAAAGTGTCAGCTACATCATATTCATATTTCAAGTGATTTGGATTTGTTTCCTGAGAGTTATAGCTATCAGAAGATCATCAATTTTCACAGAATTGAGCATTCAGGTAGACAGTTGAGAGGAGAGGGTTTGCGGAGCAGTTCCATAACTTGAGGAGCCTAATGGATTATCATATAAGGAAAAATGGGTCCAGATAGACCTTTGTTGGGATTTGCATCAAGTTTCCATCATTTACGGAGCATTACCAAATGTTGAAGGCCGACCTGCTTGTTCTTACATGTTTCATATTACACGTTACAATTAGGCCAAGAAGATAATGTTTTTGAAGGCTTGTGGAGGATATAAATGAAAGATAAAGGATTGTTTCAAGGTAGTGTGATGAAGGGTATGAATAAATTGTGTGAAGAGATGATGCAAAGACATGAATTGTATTGATCCTGGAAGGCAACAGATTAGAAACAGAAGATTGAGCAGAGGGTAGAAGAAGATACAGAGCAAAGTATAGAGAAGGAGAAGGAGAAAGAAGACATGGAAGAATGATGATTGTATGAGTCTTTTGTAAGCCTGGGCTGTGGCCTAGCACATGAAAAGACCTAGTGGCATATGTAATGAGATTTGGAATTATAATATAATGAGAAGTGATCTTTGAAGGCTGGGATTTTCCCTTTTAGGGTTTTCCCAAGATAAATATTGTGTCATGTGTTTATGAGTATCTCTTATCATTATATTGTTATTTGTATGTTGTTGTTACATATTTGTTGCACTCATGGTGTTGTTTGTTTAAGGCTGCAAGGCTGGACAGTCCTTCATTGGAGCCTCCTACCTTGATTGCATCACTTTGAGACTTCCTTATCCACTTCATCTTATTGTAACTAAATATTCTTTATTTATTCTTAGACTCTCCTATTAGCATCATTGATAAATTTAGAAGCAAATTGTATGTCACTATCTTTCACTTGTTCAATGAATTTAACCTTTTCAAGAATTTTCTTGATCTTGTGATTCTTCTCCTTCAACTTCCCTAAGGTTGTGTCAAGATCATCTATTTCATTTTATTATCAAACCTGAGCTCTTGATACACTTGTTTTAAGTTCTTTTTGATATCATCAATGAAATCCTCAAGCACTTCAATGGCAATTATGTTTTCAACTTTTTATTTTCTTTGATTAAATGTTGGACTTGGTCAACAACCACATTTGGCATTACCTTTATTATAATTGGTATTTCCTCAAGTCTATTCTATTTATTGGATACTAAAAATAATTCTTGCTTTGTTTCCATAATCACTCCTCCTAGTGACCAGTTCTTCATATTTACTTCCTCTTAAGTAACCTCTTCACTTTCTGAATGTTTTTGTCATATACCACCTCTAAGGATATATCTTCCAACTGTAGATAAAACTTAATTAGGAAATTGAATCTTGGTTTGACTTGATTACAAAATTGTGACTTAAGTCTCACAAAGTAACCATATCCTCTATATGAGTCCTTGGGGTTGCTTGAACATTAATATTAGAGGGAAGCATCTCAAAACTCACTAAAGGGAAACTCAATTGTGGTGAACTTGTAACAACAATAGTTGACATAGTAGGTGAAGGCATAAGAATAGAGCTTGTGGCACATACTTTTATTGAATTCTAGAGGTAACATGAATCAACCAATAAAATTGAAACACTGGATACATTATAAATTGAAACTAGAACATCACTTGGTACATCCAAATCAAGACTAAGACTAATATTATTGGACACAGTAACTAAGTTTGATTACTTTTAGACACACTAGTAGGGTAAACTTGCATAATAGTAGCAAGGGATTTAGAATCCTTGAATGAGATTACCATATTGACTTGAATAATAAGCTCATGAGTATTAGTAACATTTGGAATGTCTAGAACACTAACTAAAATAGTTGAAACATCAAAACCTAATGACATTGTAGTAGAATTAGAACATACATGAACATGTGACTCAACATCTACAAGCATTCTTGGCACAACTTCTTCCAAAGCTTTGGCACTTGATACACAAGCATCTATTGGTACAATTTCTAAGGCCACACTTGCACAAGTCCTCAAAGGTAAAGTGGATCTTGAAGAAACTTCTCTATTTTTAATTTCTCCTTGCTCTAGATCCTTCCTCCTCCTTTGAATGTGTCCTCTCATCACATTGTAAAGGAGGCATTGCCTTATTCACTAACCACTCCTTTGTAGATCTTTGAATATCTCTAAGAGGAAGCTTTTCATCTAATTCATCAAGAAACTTCTTCATGTCAATAGGGTTAATAACATCAAGTTCCTTATCCATACTTAGCAATCCATTAGTACTTATCTTACTCATGACATATTCATCATACAACCATATATATCATACTTATCATCAGAGAGCTTTTCATCAGTGCTTATATAAGAGGTTCTTAACTCTCTTGTACAAAAGGAATTGCTTAATTCTACCCTCTAGTTTGTAAAATCTCTAGGGTTATTGATCAAAGATAAAAGATTTAACTCTATCCCCAATCCTCAAATTGACATGAAGTTGTAAGTTTCTCCCATAAGTTTAAATGGGGCGGTTGGGATAATCCCTAGATTTCTGTAACTTAGAAAATAAGAAATTGAATTGAACAACTAAAAACAAATTTAATACTTATTAATTTTAGGGAGCACGTACTTATGTAGGATGTGAGGACTAATGAGTATATTTAATGACAATGAGAGTGTGATTAGTGTAGATACACCAAGCTACTAAATTTCTTGTTCTAAGCTCCTCTACCAGTATTGGATTCATTCGATCCATGGGCTTTATATGCACCTTCTCATGTACACTATGGAATAAAACTTATTTCTTATTATTGCAATCTCACTCTCATACTTGTTATCTTGAAGCTCTTTATAAATGACATGTACTAGAACCTTGGAACTTGGTTTCTAATTGGTTAATGGAGGTGGAAACTGCATGAAGCACAAATTTCTTTAAAATGATATATGATGCCATATAGAAGTCTCCTACATCCTTAGCTTTTAAAAATGATTGAATGAGAGTTGTAAAAATTAGATCCCCATAGTTTAGAATAATCTCACTCTCATACTTGTTATCTTGAAGGTCTTTAGTGAAAGGAAGCTAGGTGTGCGGAAATCACTTCCTACACTAATCTAATGAGGAGAGGGCTATGTAAATTCAATTTAATCCTTGCAACTATAGCAACATGAAACATATAAATGAGATATTGTAGAAATACACATGAACCAGAAAGAAGACAGAAGAAGAGAGACAAAGATATAACGTGGGGAAAACTCTTATCGGGTGAAAAACCCCACTCAGAAACCTGCACAATGTATTATCAAAACTGAATGTTGTTTACCATACACTTGCAATGCAAGCTTCAATGGTCTTCGACACTCGTGTCTGGAGTCAATCTGGCAGCATAACAGTGTTGGCAAGAGACACTATGTGGCTTCATCATTATTGTCATTGATGGCAACAAAGCTTATCCCACACATCCACAGCACATAGTATGTCTATACTAGAAGTTAGATTGAAGAGTGTTTTGGTCCGGTGAACAAGAACAGAGCATGCAGCAAGGTCTGACAATCAGGTCCAGATCTCTCAGAAGATGTATCTCAACAAAGTATAGAATTGGGGAAGTCAAGAGGAGTACCATGACTACTACATTCCAGAGATTGAGCCTCTGGTGGTGAAAGAGTGAAAAGAGATGAGTATCTAAGTGTTGGGTTCTTGACAGGCAGAGTAGACTGAGGAAGAACTGACCGGTAGAGCATCAAACTTTAATCCAGATGAAGAATTAATGGTGGTCACGCTAATTGAGAGATCATACATGGTTGGATGACTTAATTGATGACTTCTAACTCTATGTCTTAGATACGCATCACATATTGAGCATTGATCCAACCGACAGATCAGTGTTTAGTAAATATCTTGAGTATTCTAGTTGTCGACTAGAAAGATGTTGAAATCCTTGATGTGGATATTTATACCAGATTGATTTCAGTATGAAGGTGTGTGTGGTTTGTGATAGTGTGCGATGAAAGGTAGAAAGCAAAGTGGAAGCAAAAATACAAGTCTGGTATGTGACAAAACTATAGCACTAAAGCAGAGGAAGAATGAAGTGCAGTAGATCAGTATATTGAGCCTAACTGGAATTGAACCTCAGCATATGTGGATGCCTCTCATTAGTTCAAACACTTAGTTACCTTCCATAAACATTGTAGATAGTGAGTCTATTGTAGGCAGTGTGCCTCTTGTGAGCAGTGTGCTCGGGCAATGAGCCCTAATTGGCAAGTGCCATTTTTGTACTTCTTATTCTTTTAACAGAGAATACAATCTTGGGTTAGTGACCCCGTGGTTTTTCCCTTGATAGGGCTTTCCATGTCAAAATCATTGTGTTATGTGTGTTGATTTTATTTCTGCTCTCATGGTTATGTATGCTTAAATATTTTGACGCTGCACTAATTGTTAAAGAAGAACAAAAAGTTAAAATATTCAAGATAACTGATTCATCCCCCCTCTCAGTTATCTACCTTGTTTCCAACAATTGGTATCAAAGCCAAGTTCCTCCAAACATAGCCTAACAGCTTGAGGAAGATCTGGGAATCTCAATGGATATGTATGGTATGAGGGAACAATTTCAGTCTGCCCTAGATGATCTTGAGAAATCTCACTCTGAATTCAATAACCTGAGGGAAAGACTCAAACAAGCTGATGATTTCATAAATAAACTCAAAGAAAAACTATCTCTGTGAAAAAGAGAAAGGAGCTGCTTCAACAATTAACAAGTCAAAGTGAAGCCAATGATACTAATGAAGATCTGAATGAGAAAAACAAGTTATGGGAGAAGCTATCAAAAGAAGTCATTATGGTAAGCCATGAAATAGAATCAGGGGTTATGAAATTCACTCAAGAAATTGAAGAGAAAAGAAAAATTAAAGATAATCTAAAACAATCTCTCAAGGAGAAGTCAGAAGACTGCCACAAAATGGATAGAATAATCAGGCATCTGGAATCTAATCTTGAAGAAGCTAGAGATAATGAAGAACAACTTGAGAATCAGATAGACACTCTTAAAAGGGATCTTCAAACAACAAATGAATACAAAGAGAAATTCAAGATAAGCTCTCCTTAACTTGAAGTTCTTCTTGAAAGCCAAGAGAGGGTAGATGACAAGCATGGCTTGGGGTATGAGAAAGGTGAAAGCTCTAGATCTGGCTAGAAGAACTCTAGATCAGGAAATCCAAGGAACATGCCTAGACGATCTCCGGTAAGGCAACCAAATGCTCAAAGATATCCATCCTTTAATGCATACTACCACAATTGTAATAAATTTGGTCATAAAGCAAATCAGTGCAGAAGAATAATGAATCAGACTAATTCATCCTTCTCCAGACAGTGTTTTAACTGCAAAAGGTATGGTCACAAATCTCATGAATGTAAAATATGCAAATAAACAATTCATTCAATGGTAGATGCTTTGCATGCAATAGAATGGCACATATGGCTAATCAATACAGATCAAGAGGATATCAGCCAAATATGCAAAGCAATGTGCCAAATTCTGCAGAAGAATTAGGGTAAAAAGGTCTGGTGCGTCTTAACCAAAATCATGACAAAGGAAAAAGAAAAATGAATGCAGATGAATTTCAAAGGGAGATGAACAAGATTTGGGTGAAGAGAAATACAGAAAATGTCGGGGATGGATCTGCACCAGAATTTGGTGCTGATATTCCTTCTAGAAACTAAAATTAGATGATCTCTAGCTCAGGGGGAGTCACAAAGGAAAATAAATTCCCCCAGCCAGTCGATTGGTGCCTAAATTTGGCACATGGAATGTTGCGGATTAAAGGGTTCTGAGAGATATATCTAGATAACCCTCGGTAAAAATATGAAAGATCCGCAAGGAGCTTTGAAAAGGTTAATCATCCAAGATTGATCCGGTTTGTTAGTCATCTAGTAAAAGCAAATTTTTCATAGTTAGATCCAGTATGATTCAAAATTGAAATATCTTGATCTGCGGATAAATGGAATGATTGAAGAAAGGGAGACACATTGTCAATTATCACTAAGAATAAATCTAAATACATCTTAGTGATTTAGAAGGATCTCTCTCAGAACAAGGGAACTAGAATGATTTAAGGTGTGTATTTATTGCAATATGAAATTAGGGTTTGCGCATAAATATAAGGGTTCTTTTGTTCATCATTTGCACATTTGGATTCAAGAAGAAGAAAGAAAGAGCTCTGCAAACAAGATTGCTTCAACCCTCTCAAAGATCAACCACAAAATCTGATTCAACCAGCGATCTTTTCTAGCTCATATCATGAACCCTAGAAGCATAAAAAGGTATTTCCGTTCTTGAATATCTCACTTTGAATCTTTTTCAAGATGGCTACTCCAAATGTTGTTAAGATCATTGATAGGCCGCGCCCTAAGTTCAAGAAACATCCTTACAAATCCCTAGAAGTTGATCCCTTAGGCGCCTTCTCTAGTATTCCGCATGGGATTCTACATGTAGAAGATGTTATGGTATACATACATGCCAATATTGAGGAATTTGGGGAATCCAAATTGATGGATATCTATCATAAGCAATTAATAGATGAAACATTTGAACTTAAACCTCAATACAAGGCCATCTGGGATAAGCATTTCGGACATTGCATCCACTTTCCCTGTTTTGTTGAGGATCAAGGGGTTTGGTATGTTCTTAGCAGAATACATGACAACTTCATGTGGTTGACAAGGCTATTCAAGATAAAAAAGATGCCATTAGGGCAGTAACCAGTTTGCATTCATCCGGTGGGTTCCCTGCTCTCAAATCCATCAAGAACCAAACAGTTAGTGAGGCTACCGGATCAAAGTTTGACAAGAGAGAAATGACAATAGAAGATATCATAGATCCGGATATCAAATTTGCCTCTATGATAATTGGCTACAAAATATATCATTCCAGCAGGGAGAACTCTGTATCCAGAACTGCAATTTATACTGCATATCAGATGCTAAGGGAAAATACAGACTATGATCTATGCGAACTTCTTCTGAGCCAACTATTAGAAAATTTGTAGAAATAAAGAAGGATAAGAACTCATTTAAGTATGGTGGCCTAATACTATGTCTCTTCTTTTACTATATGAATGAACTACCCGAAACAAGTGGCTGGGTATGGTAAAATGATAGACCACTTGCCATACAAATAAGAGATTATATGTATGGGCTTGGTGATGCCAAGGCTCAAAGCACAACACTCTGGGGATACTTCAAAAACTTCCAAGGCATGATGCAGGCCAAAGAGAGAATCCCCCAATCTCTAGTTGAAAAATACAAGGATACAATGTGCTTCATGGTAGACACTGATCAATGCCAAATGGAGGCAGTGGAACCTAGAACAGTTTGGATTATGCCAATGGGCTATGAGGTAGATGAGAAAGTTTTGGAGCTACATGTTCAACACTTGCTAAGTCAGCCAAAGGACCTTCAGGCAGAAAGGTTTGGAACCTTTCAAGAATTAAGTGTGAAAATACATGTTGAATTGAGACAACTAGAGATAAAAAGGAAAGTGAGAAGGGAAGTGGAGGAAATTGCCAAGAAATATGGCATATCAAAGGAGGCAGTTGATGCCAACATAGAGAAAGTAGAAAGAGCAGAAAAAGAGAGACAAGAGGCAGAAAAAGAAAGTGTTCTGATGCAAGTCCCCTCCCGGACCAGATCCTCTAAGAGTTTTACACCTACCACCTCTAAGAACTCAAAATCCTCAAAAATGGAAGCCAAGACATCTAGAAAGGGAGAAAAGAGAACAAAAACCAAGGCCACAAGGTCTTATATAAGCCAAAAGGATGATGAAGAAACATAGACTGACAAGGAAGTTAAGAAAATGAGGAAGAAGAAGAAAACATCAGGGGAATCCTCTGCTGGTACAAACAAAGAAGAAGGGGCATAAGAGTTTGTTGAAAGGCCTACTCTCTCCATTGATGATGTCATCAAAGCAGTCACTATGGATGGAAATTTGCAACCAATGACTGAATTTTATGATGAGTATAGTGACACCGACAAAAGGATCTTGGAAGAAGCTACAGTTAAGTACCTAAACATTTATAATAAAGCATTCATTGAAATCATCTCTCTAATTCCCAAAAGTTTAGAGAAGGTACTTGAACTCAGAAAAGACAATGCCAAGGCTAAGGACCTAGAGATCTGAGAGCAAATGAAGTCCAAAAACAAATGAACATGATCTTTAAGGACTACAACGATGAGTTCCAGAGAAAATCAAGAATGAACAAACTAATACTTGAAGAGACTAATCATGTAGCAAAAGAGACTGAAGACATCCTCCATAATGCATTTAAAAGATTCAATCTTCCTGTTATAGAGGACATAGATGATGAACCTTCTGCCATGGATGACGAAGGACTAAGTACATCAAAGGAAGAATCTACTGAGAAAAATGTAGAAGAGCCAAAGGAGATAGGTGAGGAGAGGACCAAGGACTTGGATTCCTCTATTCTGGAAGAGAAGTCCATGAAGAAGCAAACATCTCTATTCTGGATCCCCTTGCTGAATCCAGAACTGAAGGAGAAGGAAGAAAAGAGAAGAAATTGAGTCAAGTAGAGAAAGAAAAGGGAAGAGAAGAAGAACACACAGAGAAGATCTCTGATGACAGTTCTGAGGCTGTAAAAGAAAAGAAGACTCTGTCTCCGGCAAGAGACACTGCAGAAGCAGTGAAAAACTTCCTGACCAAAGAGATGATGGAAATAGATGAACCATAACTATTTCAAGGACCACTCAATTTTGACTTCCTCTCTCCGGTCCAGACAATGAAGGTAGCATCTTTTGCTCAAGCCAAAGCAAAAGAAAAGCTTCTGAAGTCTCACATGGAAGACTGTGAGCTAATAGAGATTGCATCCGGTGTGTTAGAGAAGATCATGCCATCCTTCCAAAAGGATCTTTCAGCCTCTTCATCTGGTAACTTGAAATCGCTTGTTAATTTTGTTAACACACATTTTAATTCTTTGGAGAAATCAGCAGAAGAGAAAGTTTGGAAAGAGTTTTTGGGTAAGAGATTCTCTGAAGTATAGGGACTCATAGCAAATGATAGGAGAAATATGAATATTGGGATAAAGAGCCTAGAAAATGCTCTTAAAGATGGCGGAGAATTATACAAATTTTTTTTATCTTGGTCCACAGTGACAACAGACATTGCAAAGAAGGTGAAAGAACAAGAGGATAAACTATCAAGTTTATCTCAGAATTTTGATCCTCTCACCTCATCCATAATGAATCAAGAGTGCCAGGCTATTGCCACTATAAATGAGATAAAGAGGCTTGAGAAGGAGAAGAAGAATAGAATAAGCAGAATGAGTGAACTAAGAGGGATAATTATCCCTAAGTTAGAGGCAATGCATGAGGCCCTAACTGATGCTCAGACCACAGCCCAGACCAGTGATCCGGTAGACTTAAAGAGGGCAGAAGCTTTTGCATTTTTGATGAGAGGTCACATCTCAATTTTGGATAGGATGAAGTAGATTTGGGCGACAGAAGTTGTATAGTTGAAGACTACCTTTGCAGATATACTTAAGTATATGTAAGTATAACATGTATATATACTTATGCTGCTATGTATATGTTGGTTTTGGCAAATTTTGGTGTGCGGATTCCACCCTTTTCCATTGATGTCAAAGGGGGAGTGAGGAGTAGTGAAAAATGTGGAATCCAGCTAAGGGGGAGCTCCGGTAAAAGTGTACATAAGATAGAGCATCAGCCAAGGGGGAATTTGCTATGACACTTAGTCATTTTTCACTAAGTGTTGCCATCAATGCCAAATGGGGAGATTGTTGGCAAGAGACAATATGTGGTTTCATCATTGTTGTCATTGATGGCAACAAAACTTATCCCACACATCCATAGCATATAGTATGTCTATACCCGAAGTCAGATAGAAGAGTGTTTTGGTTCGGTGAACAAGAACAGAGCATGCAGCAAGGTCTGACAATCAGGTTTGGATCTCTTAGAGGATGTATCTCAGCAAAGTACAAACTTGGGGAAGTCAAGAGGAGTACCATGACTACTACATTCTAGAGATTGTGCCTCCGGTGATGAAAGAGTGAAAAGAGATGAGCATTTAAGTGTTGGGTTCTTGACAGGCAGAGCAGACTGAGGAAGAATTGACCGATAGAGCATCAGACTTTAATCCGGATGAAGAATTAATGGTGGTCAAGCTAATTAAGAGATCATACATGGTTGGCTGACTTGATTGATGACTTCTAACTCTATGTCTTGGATACGCATCACATATTGAGCATGGAACCAACCGACAGATCAATGTTTAGTAAATATCTTGAGTATTCCAGTTGCCGACTAGAAAGATGTTGAAATCCTTGATGCAGATATATATACCAAATTTATTTTGGTATGAAGGTGTGTGTGGTTTGTGATAGTGTGCGAGGAAAGGCAGAAAGCAAAGTGTAAGCAAGAATACAAGTCCGGTATGTGACAAAATTGTAGCACTAAAGCAGAGGAAGAATGAAGTGCAGTAGATCAGTATATTGAGCCTAACTGGAACTAAACCTCAACATATGTGGATGCCTCTCATCAGTTCAAACACTTAGTTACCTTCCATAAACATTGTAGACAGTGAGTCTCTTGTAGGTAGTGTGTCTTTTGTGAGTAGTGTGCTCGGGTAGTGAGCCCTAATTGGCAAGTGTCATTTTTGTACTTCTTATTTTTTTAACAGAGAATAGAATCTTGGGTTAGTCACCCCTTGGTTTTTCCCTTAATAGGGTTTTCCACGTCAAAATAATTGTGTTATGTGTGTTGATTTTATTTCTGCTTTCATGGTTATGTATGCTTAAATATTTTGATGCTGCACTAATTGTTAAAGAAGAACATAAATTTAAAATATTCAAGATAACTGATTCAGCCCCCCTCTCATTTATCTACCTTGTTTCCAACAAACAGTACCTGTCAATCCTGTAATTCATCTCCTCCTCCAAGCACCTGTTTATATAGAATATACAAGGCAAAATTGGTCCTATCTTGGAATGGGCATCCAACTTGGCCTCATGGCCCAAAACCCATGCCTAAGGACACTTAGTCAATATTATAGAATGTTCCTAACACTTGTCCACAACTCCCATCCCAAAGAGGTCACCTATTTCCAAAATGGGCTATGACAGATGCTCCTACGACTCTTACAACTGTCATAGAATCTGTCATAGTAGTTACAACTTACAATTGTAAGAGAATCTATCATACACATGCTATAAATAGCATATTCTCTTTCAACATGTCATAGTCCACCTTGGGCCACCCAAAGATGCCTTTTTCAAAGATGCTTCATGACACATATCTTCACTTGTCTTACAAGCTTCTATTTCTGACTCTTACATGTCATAACTTCATCTTAGGAATCCGTCATAACCATTTCAGTCAACATTCCCTTACACAACATCCAAGATGCCGACACATTGCAAAATTCTCCTACCACAAAGTGGGATGCCTATCTCCTCATGTGAGGACAAAATTACAAGTTGTCATCTTCCATGTAGGATGACACATCACCGTGCCACATCCCACAAAATGACAATATGGAATTTACAATTAATTTACAACATAGGCATTGAATTAATAAATACAAACATAAATAATGCAAGGAATTACCAAGGTTGAGATACCTTAATTCCCAACATTCTTCCACTTTTCAAACACCTTGTAAGAGCCAATAGAATAACAAGATTTAACTGCTATAGGTCGAAAGGCCCATAGACTTCAAACACAATCTAAACTTCTTTGTGCTCATTGGCTTCGTCAATGCATCTGCAACATTCTTCAAAGTATCTACCTCCTCCAAATTTACCTTCCCATCCTCTACCATGTCTTGCACAAAGTGAAATTGAACATCAATATGCTTTGTTCTAGCATGGAAAGTTGGATTCTTTGCAAGGCAGATCGCACTCTGACTGTCACAATTGATCGTGATCTGACCTACATCAACACCATATCTGAACACAATCTCTTAAGCCAAATGGCTTCCTTACAAGTATGAGTTGTTATCATATATTCAGCTTCTGTTGTGGACAAAGCAACCATAGGTTGTCGCTTACTCATCCAACTAATAGCACCACCAAACAGTATAAACACATAAGCACTGGTGGATCTCCTACTATCAATGTCACCTGCCCAATCTGAATCCACAAAACCATGAATATCAACAGAATGCAAAGGTCTTGTAACATTACCATGATAGCATATGGAATACTTAGAAGCACCCCTCAAATATCTGAACACTCGCTTAACTACATCCCAATGAACCTGTCCAGGATTAGCCATAAATCGACTAAGGACTCCCACTGCTTGGGCAATGTCTGGTCTTGTACAAACCATAGCATACATCAAATTGCCAACAACACTAGCATAAGGTACTCTGCTCATGTCCTCCACCTCACTAGGAGATTTTGGACAATCCTCAACAGACAACTTTATCCCCAAAGAAACAGGAACACACAATGGTCTACAATATGCCATGTTGAACCTATCCAACATGGACTTCACATACTTACTCTAGCTTAACCAAAGTTTTATATAGTTCTGTCTCTTCTAATTTCCATTTCTCTTCTGATTTCCATTCCTAGAATGTACCTGGCTGCCCTTAAATCTTTCATTTCAAACTGTGCTGACAATTGAGATTTAAAATCAGAAATCATATTCTTTCCCTTCCCAATGAGCAACATATCATCAACATACAGTGCAACAATGAGAATATGATCACCATCAAACTTAAAATACACACAGTGATCCAATTTCGATCTGACAAATCTAATTGACAACACAAAGGCATCAAACTTCAAGTACCACCTCCTAGGAGACTGCTTCAAACCATACAAAGACTACTTTAACTTGCAAACCAAATTTTCTTTACCTTTCACCATGTAATGCTCTGGCTGTGACATGTAGATTTCTTCCTTCAAATCACCATGAAGGAAAGTTGTCTTCACATCCATCTGTTCTACCTCTAAGTCATTAGTTGTTGCAAGAGATAACAGGAAATGAATGGATGTCATATTTGCAATGAGAGAGAAGATCTCACCATAATCTATACCCTCCACTTGTGAATACCCTTTCACAACCAATCTGGCCTTATACTTCTCAACACTGCCATCTGCACCAAATTTCTTCTTGAACACCTATTTGCATCCAACGGGTTTCCATCCAGAAGGCAAAGGCACCAAGTCCCAAGTTTGATTCTTTTCCAAAGAAGCCATCTCATCCTCCATGGCCTCCTTCCAAGAACCTGCATCTTTCATATTCAAAGCCTCTGACATAGTTCTAGGTTCATCATTGTTAGTAATCAAAGCATAAACACAACTAGAATCAAGCAATGTAAAGCCACACATTTCAGGTTGCTTTCTTATCCATGTAGACCTCCTTAAGAGCTGAGCTGCAAGAGCTCTCCTCATCATCAGGTCCAACATTGTCTTTCTATTCAGTCTTCTCAGGGGTAGCAGGAAACTGAACAACATCCTCTTTCTTTTCTTTTTCTTCTGGCTGTAAAACAGTGGAAGGTGTAAGCTCTTTGAAGATGACACTTCTGCTATACAACACTATTTTAGCCACAGGATCCCAAAGCTTGTATCCTTTCACACCGACACTATAGCCAATGAAGATACACTTAACAGCCTTGTTCTCCAACTTTGATCGCTTCTCCCTAGGCACATGTACATATGTCTCACAACCAAAAACACGAAGATGCTTTACTAAAGGATTTCTACAAGACCACACCTCCATGGGTGTCTTACCAACAAGAGCTGATGTAGGATATCTATTTACAAGATAGCAAGCAGTGGCAATGGCTTCAGTCCAAAACTTTTGTTCTAGGCCAGCTCCACTAAGCATACTCCTAGCCTTCTCCATCAGTGTCCTATTCATCCTCTCTGCAACTCCATTTTGTTGCGGGGTGTATGGAGTTGTCTTATGTCTTTCAATCCCAAGTTCCTTGCAATATTTATCAAATTTTGTAGAACAGAACTCACCACCATTGTCAGTTCTCAAACATGTAATGTTTTTACCAGTCTGATTTTCAACAAAGGCCTTAAACTCCTTAAACTTACTATAGACTTCAAATTTGCTTCTGAGAAAATAAATCCATGTCCTTCTACTGTAGTCATCTATGAAAGATACAAAATATACAAATTTTGATAACAATTAACAGGACCAAATACATCGAAATGAACAAGGTCCAACACACCAGAAGACTTATGAGAACTCGAATAAAACTGAACACGATTTTGTTTTCCATATATGCAATGTTTGCAAGAGTCGAACTCAAGATTACAATCATCTAACCCCTCAACGAGGTTCTTATTTTTCAGGGTATGCATACCCTTCTCACCAATGTGGCCAAATCTCTTATGCCATAACATTGTCTTTTTAGTAGGAAGCTTAACTTCTAAGGCATGATTACAACCATCAGGACTAGATACAACAGATTTCTTCACTGCTCATTCAGATAGTGGGGATGAAGTGACTGCTACCCTCTTCCTTGAGTCAGAAGAACTATTGCATTGTGAAATGCATGCCTCCAGCTGAAACAGAGTACCTCTCCTAGTACCCTTAGCAAGCACCATAGCTCCTCTAGTCATCTTACATCCTTCTTTCGAAAAAACAAACTGCACACCTACATCATTCAACATACTTACAAAAAGCATGTTCCATGCTAAGCCTGGGATGTACATAACCCTAGAGATCCCCTTCACTCGTCCATCAGGGAATCAGATAGAGACTCTTCCACAACCAACAATCTTCAGATGAGAGTCATCACCCAGGTACACCTTTCCACCATTGAAATGCTCATACTTAGTGAACCAATCTCAATGCGAGGTCATGTGGAATGATGCACTAGAATCAATCAGCCACGCATCATCAGATGAATGGGTTGCCAGGGTTGCAATGAAGGCATCACCATCATCTTATGACTTGTCAGAATCTGAATCTGGGTTGTTCTTCTTCTTTTTCTTTTCCTCTTTGCATTCCTTTTAGAAATGCCCAGATTTACCATAGTTCCAATAGAGAGCCTTGGACTTTCCAGGAGATTTGGATCTCCCACGGGATTTGGATCTACCCTTCTCAGCTTTCTTGTCCTTCTTTTTCCCTTTCTCCTTGGGTCTTCCACGAACTGCAAGAGCTTCTTTGGCTGCCTCAGAAGACTTTCTCTGCATCTCCTCAGACAACAACAAAGAAACCACTTCATCCATTTTGAATGTGGATGTGGTTCTTCCAATAGCCATGACAAGGTGATCCCACGAGCCTGGCAAAGAACAAAGCAAGGTCATACAGCGATCCTCCTCCTCCATCTTTACACCAATGAATGTTAATTGTGCAAACAACATGTTGAAAGCATTCATATGTTTGGAAATAGATCCTCCATCCTCCATTCAAAGAGAATACAACTTCTTTCTCATAAAAAGTTTGTTAACCAGGGATTTGGCTTGATACACATCTCCCAACTTCTTCCAAAGCAAGTTTGTAGTAGTCTCCTCATGGACATTTAACATAACAGAATCAGCAAGACTAAGTCTTATGAGACCCTTACCCTTTCGATCCTTTAGATCCCAAGCAGCTTGTGACATTGCAGCTGGTTTTGTTCCACTGATATTTTCCCAGAGGTCTCTATCAACAAGCATGTCTTCCATCTTGAGCTTCCATAGCTCGAAATTAGTGTCATTGAACTTCTCCACCTCTATCCTTCTGGATGTGCTTTCCATCTCCTTGCTGCAATAAGATTCAGAATACTCTAAACAGACTCCCACTCAACTTAAGATCAGCTTAAAAAACCCCTACCCAACATTTAGGACCAAAGGTGATCAAGCTCTGATACCAACTGAAAGGAAGCTAGGTGTGCAGAAATCACTTCCTACACTAATCTAATGAGGAGAGGGCTATGGAAATTCAATTTAATCCTTGCAACTACAGCAACATGAAACATATAAATGAGATATTGCAGCAATACACATGAACCAGAAAGAAGATAGAAGAAGAGAGACAAAGATATAACGTGGGGAAAACCCTTATCAGGTGAAAAACCCCACACTCAGAAACCTGCACAATGTATTATCAAAATTGAATGTTGTTTACAATACACTTGTAATGCAAGATTCAATGGTCTTCAACACTCATTTCTGGAGTCAATCCGACAGTATAATAGTACCTGCCAATCCTATAATTCATCTCCTCCTCCAAGCACCTGTTTATATAGAATATACAAGGCAAAATTGGTCCTATCTTGGAATGGGCGTCCAACTTGGCCTCATGGCCCAAAACCCACGCCTAAGGACACTTAGTCAATATTGTTGAATGTTCCCGACACTTGTCCACAACTCCCATCCCAAAGAGGTCACCTATTTCCAAAATGGGCTATGACAGATGCTCTTACGACTCTTACAACCGTCATAGAATCTGTCATAGCAGTTATAACTTACAGCTGTAATAGAATCTATCATACACAGGCTATAAATAGCATATTCTCTTACAACATGTCATAGTCCACCTTGGGGCGCCCAAAGATGCCTTTTTCAAAGATGCTTCATGACACATGTCTTCACTTGTCTTACAAGCTTCTATTTCTGACTCTTACATGTCATAACTTCGTCATAGGAATCTGTCATAACTGTTTCAGTCAACATTCCCTTACACAACATCCAAGATGCTGACACATGACAAAATTCTCCTACCACAAAGTGGGACGCCTATCTCCTCATGTGAGGACAAAATTACAAGTTGTCATCTTTCATGTAGGATGACACATCACCGTGCCACATCCCACAAAATGACAATATGGAATTTACAATTAATTTACAACATAGGCATTGAATTAATAAATACAAACATAAATAATGCAAGGAATTACCAAGGTTGAGACACCTTAATTCCCAACATTTAGAAATGAAATGTACTAGAACCTTGGCTTGGTTTCTAGTTGGTTAACAGAGGTGACAACTGCATGGAAGCACAAATTGCATTGAAATGAGATATGATGCCATATAGAAGTTGCCTCCATCCTTAGTTCTTAAAAAAATATTGCTTGAGAGTTGCAAAAATTGGATCCCCATAGTTTACAATAACTTCTTTCTCCAAAATTATGTAATGGAACCTAACCTCCATTCAAATGAATGGAATCCTTTTGGATGGCTAGCTTACATATTAACACCATGGCATCTTTGGCATGTCCAAAAAATATGTTGATTGAATACTCCTCCAACCTACTATGTTAAGGCACATCGACCTTATCTCCAACCCAAACTTGTAGTCTCCAACACATCATTTTATCTTAATAATTGTTTAGCCATGACAACATCATACCATAGTGTAGGGTTTGATGGGTGTAACATGTCTTGAAATGCTTCTAGAGTGATCTTTATAATGGGTTATTTGTCCACATTGCAAATATCATCCTCTTCAATTGTGCAATAAGAAGAGATATCTATGAACAAGTCTCAACATAGGAATGTATTAAACTTCCCTACATCTTTGTGTAGGAATGATGCTCTAATTCTATAGGTAGTATAGCAACCTTGTCTTTGTCTTTTGGTCATTTTTTGAGGAAATGATACAATGCATTGAAGTGAAGGTCTTTATGTGGACGTTGCAAAGTATCAATATACTTTGTTCACCTAGTCACTATGTTTTGCTACTCTTGTAAAGCTTGACTACAAGGTATTGAAACATCTCTAACAACTTATTGTATTTTTCCCATATTACAACTCAAACACTTGTATAATTTTAATGAAATCCTCCTGCAATAATGTAACAATTAATACAATTATTTAATTCATGTCTAGAGCATAAATTCACTCAATTACCACTTAGGTTGACTAAAATTGTGAATTCTCCTTAAAGATTTGATTCATTAATACATAATAGTTGAATATAATTTCATGAATCTAGAAAACATAAAACATTAATAATTATCACCATCTTGCCTCATCACCACCATCCCCTTTTGAATTCCATGTTCACATGTCGCATTCTAGTTTGTACCCAAACTATCCTATAATTATTCCAAATTGATGTTGTGTTTTGATGTTATTTTTTTCCTTATTATTTTTTCTTGGTAAATCTTGAGATTCAAGTTTTAATTAATGCCTTAATATGGTTGCTTATCCAAAATTCTTATAAGTTACATTAGGTAAAGATGGATAGTTTCAAAAAAACTTTGGATTTAAAAATCTAACTTTTTAAATGGGAGAGGGTGACTAAATCGAGCATTCAAAATATCTTGGGTCTACCAGGGTAGCTTATTATTTTTTAGCATATGAGATGCACATTAAATATTATTATGAATAAGGCCCTTGAAATCTAGGATTCTATTGGTGGATAAAAGCCTGAAATCTGGGTGTCAGATTTGGGTACATTTGGCTTTGAAAACATCCTTGCGTATGGAAACCACATTACCTTTTTGGATTAACTAATAAACTTTTATGGGAAATGGATGTAAGTGGCATGATTAATCACAGTAGTCAAGGGCTCTTGGGTGTAGAAATACCTTGAAGATGAAATCTTAAGATATCAAACACAAGTTGGCAAATGGATGTCAATTTATAATAGACGCGAGTCTAGATTAAACTCAATGAAAATGAGTTTACCTCTTTCTCAACTATCTTCTAGACTTGAACATGCTATATACAAGATTTTAAGAGGAAGCTAGTCATTGTATGTGAATTAAACAAAGGCAAGCATGATTAACCAAGCTAAGAATTACACTATATAGGGAGTCCCTAGTTGGTAACTAAGGTGTATTGTTTTAGCAATAAAAAACCCACAAGGAGGGTGATTGAGGAAAGCTCCCCTTTAACACTCTCTTTTGTAGGATTTCCTTGTTTTGCAAGTGTTTGGGACTAGATACATTCTAGGTGTATACAATTTAAGAGTATTTGCAAAACTATCATCCAATGCATCCCTAAAAATTTCAATGTTGTTAGACTCCATTACCATGTCTGTCCCTACTAAAACTGTTGATAACTGAGAGGGGGGGGGGGTGAATCAGTTATCCTAATTATTTCCCTTATTGAACTTTCTTATTAATTAATGCAGCATTGAATCAAACACAAAAATATTACCATGAAATAAGAAACACATGACACAGTATTTTTGACGTGGAAACCCTGTTAAGGGAGAAAACCACGGGGTGATTAACCCAAAAATTATTCTCTGTTAGAAGAATAGGAAATTACAAAAATGGCACTTGCCAATTAGGGCTCACTGCCCGAGCACACTGCTCACAAAGAGGCCCACTGCCTACAAGGAGACACACTGTCTACAAAGTTATAAGAATCACAATCTTGAACTGATTGGAAGCATCTGCATATGCTGGAGTTCAGTTCCGGTTAGGCTCAGTACACTGATCTGCTGCACTTCATCTTTCCTCTGTTCTTTATTCTGCTATCCTTTCACATACCGGATCTTTCTTGCTACTTCTGCTCTGTTATGCACTTATTCGCATATATCTTCACACAATCACACCCTTCACAACTAAATCCATCCTCTATATATATCCGCACAAGTAATTTCATCACCTTTCTAGTCGGCATCCGGAACAGTCTAGTTTCTTACAAACTCTGTTTTGTCGGCTGAATCCTTGCTCACCAAGCAATGCGGATCAAGCATATACTTGTAGACATCATTAATCATGTCGGCCAAACATGATTCATGCCTTCACAACCTTTATCATCAACAGTAACACATCCGGAAAGTAGTCTGATACTCTGTCAGTCAGTTCTTCCTCTGTTTTCACTGTCTCTCAGGAATCCAGTACTCAACTATTCATATCTTTTTCCTTGTCCATCACCGGAGGCTAAATCCTTGGAATATACCACTCAAGGTAGTCCTCTTGACTTCCCCAAATCCGCACTGCACCAAGACACTTCCTCTGAGAGATCCGGACCAATCTGTCGGACCTTGCCACATGCTCTGTTCTTGTTCACCGGACCACAACAATCTTTATTCTGACTTCCGGTAGAGACACACCATGACTTGCGGATATGTGGGATGACCTTTGTTGCCATCAATGACAACAACCATGAATCCATATAGTGTCTCTTGCCAACAAAGACATCCTCTCCTTTTGTCAGAGGACATCTCTTGGAATCGACAAACTTGTACGAAAACATCTCTTTTCCCTTCTCTGCTCATTTCATCTTTTATTGAATTAGTTTTTGTTGTGTTTTGTTATGTTTTATTCTTTGTTTAATGATTATTATTCCTGTGCATTTATTGTCTTTTGACCACTTTATTTGCTCTATTTTTCTCTATTTGTGTAGGTTCTAGATAGGTGATTGTTAGTTCCAATCCTAGTTGACCTAAAGAATTTTCCATGTTCTAGTTTGGATGCATTCTATCATTGAACCACCAACACCCCCTTGAGACACTTGCCCTCGTAGGTGTGGACAACCTTGCCCCTTTCGCAAAGGACACCTCCTAGAGTTTCCAAATTTCTCTAATAGCCTCCTAAGAGTATTTCAAGCAATCTAGTTTCACACTCTTCGTCTATTAGGTGCACAAGCTTCAGTTTTATTTCTTACAAATTTGTTTTCTTAGTTTAGTTTCTAGTTGTGTTTCTATTTCTAGTTTTGTGTTTTCAATTGTATGTCTCTTGTGTTTTGTCAGTCACAACTCTAATATATGTTGGTTTAGTTTCAGATAAGTCTTATTTAGTTTGATCTAAATAACTTTGATTTGATCTGTTTTAACATACATGCATTTAAGAAAGAACTAACATACATTTTATTTTATTTCACTTGGTAAGGAAGGAGTGGGTGAGAGTCAACCAAAATTTGAATTTAAAATTTGAAAATTTAGGGGTCAAGTTCATGGTTGTGGGGTCAACCTCGCATTCACAGAAATGATTTCGGAAATGAAAATGCTCAAAACAAGTAGATAACAAAATGAATAGAGAGATTTGTATGGATAGGTGTAATATAGGTGAACACATTAGAATGTGTATGCATTTGACTAAGGAGTGGATAAGTGTACAAGGAGGAGTGTAGGTAGACAAATAAATAACATGAAAGAAGGGGCCTAACTTTACACAACATTACCAATCTATCAATATGTAAATATGTTAAATCATTATCTCAAAATTAGTACAAAATTAAAAATTACATAAATATATAAATCTCACCATTACAATTATTAAAAAAAATTATTTACCAAAATGTTGAAACAATCATAAAATTTTAATCGTTTTTTTAACTTTGAACATTAATGGTCTTTTTAGCTTTAATACCATTTCATATGCATTCAAATGTTCATTGCGAAAATCTCGCACCGTATAAATACATAATGATAATAGAAAGCTTAGAAAATAGTTAATCTTTGAATATTTTTCGTATGCAGCCTCATTTAGAAAAAAAAACAGAGACTTTGGAAAATTTTAACTTCCTCTTCTTTCTCAGTTTACTTTTTCGTGGAAGAAAAATTGTAACTGCACTGCACTTTCACTGGGCTATAAATGGGCCTCGGCTTACAAACCCATTTCATCCGCAGAGGAGAGAAGCCTTTGGGATTTGCAAACATTCTGTTCTGCCATAGTGGAATAATAACAGCTTTGCCTTTTTCTGTTTTTGTAAGGCAATAAAAATGGTTTTGAGCATTTGGGTGGCGTTGTTGCTACTGCCCATTATTTGCTGCTCTGCATGTTTGGAAGAGGAAAGACAATCTCTCTTGGATATCAAACAAGGCATTAACTTCACTTCCTCTGTTTCCAAGTTGGAATCGTGGAGAGGGTTTAATTGTTGTGCTTGGGAAGGAGTGGGCTGCCACCCAGGTAGTGGCCATGTGCTCACCTTGGATCTACGTTGGAGTGTATATGCATGTAACATTCAATGGAGTGAAATTCGCGGGGGGGGGCTATTCCAACTGCTGTATTTGGAGCACTTGGACCTTAGTTGTAGTGCCTTCGATTATCCTCTTTCTATCCCTCCACAAATTGGAGCACTGAGGAGATTGAAGTCTCTTGGCTTGTCTAGATCTGGATTTATTGGCAGAATTCCAAGAGAATTAACTAAACTGCAACAATTGGAGCACTTGGACCTCAGTGACAATAATCTGCAAGGTGTCATTCCAAGGGAGATTGGTAACATGTCCACCTTGAAATACATTGAATTGTACAATTGTGGATTGTCAGGAGAAATTCCTCCCTCCTTTGCAAATCTCTCTCAGCTTCAATGGCTTGAACTTTCAAGCAACTCATTAAGAGGTAAGATTCCTGCCTTTCTTGGAGCTCTTCCTTTGTGGAATCTTGATCTTTCTTACAACAATTTGGAAGGTTCTCTTCCCTCCTCTTTAGGTCACCTTTCAAAGTTGTTGAGGCTCAATCTTAGGGGAAACAAATTAAATGGCAGCATTCCGTCTACTCTAGGTAATCTCTCAGCCTTGAATGAGCTTGAACTGCGAGAAAACTCTTTGAGTGGTCCAATCCCAATTTCCTTTGCTAAGCTATCCAATCTAGGGTGGCTTGATCTGGCCAACAATAGCTTAAGTGGAACTTTCTCATTTTTTATTTTAAATAATTGCCCTTACCTTTTATTTTTGGATCTCTCAAGCAATATGTTGACTGTAAAAGTCAGTGCCTCTACCATTCCCAAATTTCAACTTGGCTACTTAGCTTTACATGAGTGTAATATTAGAGGAAATTTCCCTGCATTTATTTCAACTCAATATGAAATTGCATACATAGATTTGTCGAACAACTCTCTTAGCGGCTTTATTCCAAATTGGCTTTGGGAGCTCACATCTCTTGATTATGTAGATCTGTCAGATAATTTATTTGATGGATCTCCCCCAAGAGATGTACATCTTAAGTTTCTTTCATTGGCCAAAAACAATCTTAGTGGCTCTATTTCAAATTCTATTTTTAAATGGGAGACGTTGAATATTTTAGATTTGTCAAATAACAGGTTAAGCGGTAGGATTCCCCAGTGTCTAAAGAACTGCCTTAATTTGTCTGTCTTAAATCTAGAGAAGAACAATTTAAAAGGGATGATACCAAATATATGTAAGAGCGTGAGTTCTCTTGAGACATTGAAATTAGGAGACAATGCACTTGAAGGGCATATTCCATCGTCACTTGGAAAATGTAAGAATCTGAAAATCCTTGACTTGAGAAATAATAATTTGCAAGGGAACATTTCAAATTGGGTTAAAAGCTTGCACAATCTCCAAATTTTAATATTAAAAAATAATAATTTTGAGGGTAAAATTCCATTGCAATTAACGAAACTACAAAATCTTCAAATTTTGGATATGTCAAACAACAAATTTTCAGGGGTTATTCCAAATGACTTTATGAAGTTAACTGCAATGGCAAATCAATCAGAAAACATAGAAATCCTTGAGCATGAATCTAATAATCTCGGTGAATTAAATTATTATATAGATGAAATAACAATTAACAATAAAGGACAAGATATGGAGTTTGTGAAAATTTTGAGATTAGTAAAATGTCTTGACCTCTCCAACAATAGTCTGTCAGGTAACATTCCTTGGAATATTGGATCCCTCAAAGGTTTGATTATTCTCAACATTTCAAGAAATCATTTCAGTGGTGAGATTCCTAAATCCATTGGAGATATGACATTGCTGCAATCACTTGATATTTCACAAAATAAACTATCTGGGACCTTTCCTACTGAGCTGCAACTTCTCACATATTTAAGTTACTTCAATGTGTCCTATAATAACCTATCAGGGATGATACCACAAGGAGGACAGATGATGACATTTGATTCAACATCCTTCTCCAACAATTTAGACCTATGTGGCCTGCAAATCTATGTGTCATGCTTAAGTAGCCCTCCTAATTCTCTAAAGGCACATGAAGAAAATAATGAAGGTTCAGGGGATGATATATGGTGGGTTATGGGAATGGCAATAGGCTATGTAATTAGCTTTTCAATTGTAATGGGAATCTTGTGGCTCAACAAAACATGGAATGTCATGTGCTTCAAATTCATGGATGACATTGTCATTTCTCTATTTCAAACATTGAGAGAGAAGTTTTATTTTTAAAGGTAGGATCATTTGTGATCAATAAGCTAATCATGTAATATGTATTGTCATATTTTCATGTTGTAAAGTGCAAAATATATAGAATGATACTTATTGTGCAATGTACAATAAAAAATGATGAGGCATATTGTGTTCCAAATTTCATAAATTTTAGTTGGGAATTGTTCAAGTATTTGTGTTTTGTAATTTGAGGTTTACTAATGTTTTCACGAGGGATTGAATTGAGTTATGTTGATCATATATCATTTCTTGTAGTCCCATTATCTAGTGGGACTATTGGATTTGAAAGGAAGCTAGTAGATATTTATTTTTTATGATTTGTATGTAATAATGTATTTTTGTTTGGTCTTTCTACTTGCTCCTAAAAATTAATGTTATAGGTTTACAAGCACAAGAATTGGCAAAACATGACTCATCTTTGTTAATAAATAATATTGATAAATAAATAATATCTTAAATTTAGTAGAAAAGAAAACATTGGCACATTTACAATATAATGTAATTATTTTCTCTGAGAAACATTTGGGTGGAAGTATAAAGGTGTCTCCCACTTTTTGGCTTAAGTGAGACATTCAAATCAATATTTGTAGCCAGATCTTCACTTTCTATCACTTATAGCTCAAGCAAATTGTTAAGGATTTGAAGACAATATAAACTAGTGTTTTTGAGATTTTGTGCGTAGATTGTAAATGTATTTTTTAATTTTAAAAATAAATTGTCCTTTTTAAATATTTGTCAATAAATTGCTTCTTATACTTTAAAGTATTTTTAATGAGTAATATTTTATAATTGCTTTTTATACTTTAAAGTATTTTTAATGAGTAATATTTTAACTTGAGCTAGTAATAATTTCTTAAACATAGATCATTAACACTGATATCTAGGCATACATATTTTTTATTATTTTTGTTGCATGTTTTATTTATTATTATTTTTAATTTAGATATTATAATTTACCCACATATTTCCCCTATCACATATTTTTTTGTATATATCCAAATTAATTTTGTGTTTTGTTGAAACAAGGACATCAATATGGAGGACATTCATATTTTTCTAATTTTCTGCTTATTTCTATTTTTCCATATGTCAAAAAGAGACCTTTATGTTTGGTAAATAACCGATGTTCAATAGAAAATTAACACAATAATTAAACAAAAATATTATAGATTATATTTTTTAGAAGCTTACTTTGAGGGCTACAATCATGCAAAATATTGTGTCATAGAAACTTCATTTGATTGTAGAAAACTCGCCTAAATCAACATTTTTTAATAAAGGGTGATCAAAACATAAGGGTCACATATGTAGGTTTAAATGAAGGTCCTATTGGTGATATGTCTAGTGTCATTATTTCTATGAAGCTCATTGAAGAATTTCTAAAAACCTTTGAGGTTTATAGTAAAGCTTAAGAGGAAGATGGCATTCAATGTTTAAAAGGTCGGTTGCACAAGCCAAACAACAAGAGTGTATTACACTCATCTACACTTTGAGCTCTATAAAGCTCAAGAGGTTAGTCCTTCAATGATTTAAACTAATGACTCAAAGCTTTACGAAGGATTGTTGCAAAATGAAACCAAATCTTGAATGACACAATCCTAGACCCAATTTTTCTGTCAAAACCTATATTGTGCTAGTCTCATGTAGAATTAGAACTAGAAATATTGAATTAGCAAAAAATAAACAAGATCCATAGCTCGAATGAGAAAAGATGTTGTAGATGAACACATGTTTATTACCCATTTTACCCTTAAGTTTCCTATGGATTTTTCAAACAAATAATTTACACTCTCAAAAGACATTAAACATTGTTTTGATTAAGGTGTTTGATTAGAAGAGAGGTAGTATTTATGCCTAAATCCTATAGCAATAGTCATGAATGAGTTATGCAGTCTCAAAAAATGAATTAGACAAATAATTTACACTCTCAAAAGATATTAATTATTGTTTTGATTAAGGTGTTTGATTAGAAGAGAGGTAGTATAGATGCCTAAATCCTATAGCAATAGTCATGAATGAGTTATCCAGTCTCAAAAAATGAGTTTACTTGGCTCTATCTTGCAGTTCTTAGACCCTCAATTACTTTTTCACCCTTAATGATACAGTTCATTCTTTATTATCCATTCTTAGTTCAAGCATCCCACATATTAAACTAGAAAGTTATACACACACACACACACACACAGAGAGAGAGATTTAACATAAGTATAACAAGTGTACACCATGAAATTTGTAAAGTTCCCTAAAATACTTGATAGAAAATGGAGACAAATTGCATCATAAGAATAAAAGTTGTTCTTATATTAATTTCCAAAAGCAAAGTTATAGATGTAATTACAATGGATTCACTCAAAATGGCTTTATTATAGCTTTCCTAGAGTTTCAAATGGATTCTTACACAATCAATGTACACAAATTATAATCACTTTACATAAAGTAAATCTTTATTTAGAGGAAAGGACCCAGTATATAACCATGCTTCAATAGCCGTTATGGTGCCACACACTTAAGACCCCCGGTTAAATATATGAAAAGAATAGTAGTTGAGAAATAATATACCAGTAAAAATTTAATAAGGAACCAATACATGTGCACATATACATGTGTAGCAATACACTTCACATTTCACATCAAAGAAACAGCCAATCATATGGTGACACATAAGGCGATTGATAATAGGTGCCTTAGTGCACATGTATTGGTCTAATTTTTTTGGGGGTGTTTTTGGACAACTTAGCGAAGATGTAGCTAATTAGGCTACATCGTTGATACCCAGAACCCCAAACAATAGCTTTAGGCTCTTAACTCAGATACAAAGATATGCTAAAATTTTCATGAAAATGTGGTGTACGTTTAGGAGCTAGATGTGCGTGAAGTTAGGGTGTGCAAGTACTGGGTTCTCTCCCCTATAAATAAATAATAATGCTCACCTTAAAGGATGATTGATACTTATCATTTAGTGTTACAGGACCTTAAAAGCATGGTACATGAGGATTATGACAAGTATAACCTAAGAAAATCTTATTTGGTGAGCATGGCAATGAAAAGAAGACTTAAAAGGAGATTTGCATATGAATTTGTTACAAAAGTGGACATAAAGCTTATGATAAAGTTGTTTGAACATGAAAGAGAAGATCATTCAGGTTCTTTGTTTTAGGATTGTGCTATAGAAAACCTTGGATAAGTAAGTTGACCTCGAAGGACGTGTCATTCATTATGAGATAGCAATGTTTGGCCCTGTTTCTAGGCGAATTATGAAGGTAACTTACTTTTATAAGGAATTCAATATGATATGTGAACGAGTAGTTGCCTTGGGGTTTTTTCAAACCAATTGTCATATGAAGAAATTATTTAGAAAGGGATTGCTATGAAAAGCTTATTGTCACATGAATTAAGTTATGCCTTACCGTCTTTACTATTTTTACGTAAGATCATGTAATTAGGCTTAAATTTCAATTGGCAGATGAATATAAACATTACAAATAGAGTTTTACATCTAATTCTGTAAATGTGTAAAAGAATAACATGTCTCATAGATGAGGATAGAGCATATATGAAATAAATATAAAATCATGAGTAAATGTAGTTCTAAGAAAATCTAGTTATTAACCAAGTAGTAGAGAAAGAGTATTAGGCACAAGCTATCCAATGAACAATGAAGCCAACTTTACAATATCTTTTGCAACCAATAAAACATTTGTCAACCCATTTCCATGATTTTTCTTAGTCCTAATTTACCAATTGAAAGAAATATAAACTAAAATTTGTAACTTAAATTGGAAAGGTCACAGTGATGCTTGAACAAAAGATTTGAATTACCACAACCAATAAATGTGTTACAAAACACAAAAGACAGCCATTAAGCTATGTTGATAAACACCACTAATAAAAACATAAATTGTTCCAACAAACACCCTTGAACACCAATTTTGATATTTGGAATCTTTCAAATCTTTGCAGTACAAAGTTAAAGAAACAAAAAACCTTAAGCATTGAACTAGACATTCCACTAACGATTAGTGTGCCTTTGTTGAATTTCAGAATCACCAAAGAAATAAAAAAAACTATTTGGGACACATTATTAGCGATAGAACCACAAAAGAAAACCAAAAAACCAGTTGGGTGACTTCAATAGTGATACAACCACACAAAAAACTAGAACAACATGCCTGGAATATTATGAAGAAATACCATCTCAAATAGTAAAGAATGTTAAAACAAATGGAAAAACAATAACTCCATATAAATACAGAAACATCATGATTACACAACCAATTGGGTCACTTCAGTAATGAGACATCCTCACAAAAACCCTGAACAACCTTCCATTTACGACCACATGCAACAATATAACGAAGAAATCCCATCTCAAAAAAAATAACAGACAATAATGTAAGGAAGAAACCCCATCTCAAAAAGTAAAGAATGTTAAAACACGTCAAAAAACAAGAACCTCATTTAAATACAGAACCCTCATGTTTACACAAGCCGTCGAGTCAATTCAGTAGTGATACAACCACACAAAAAACCAAAACAACCTTCCATTTACGACCATAGACAACAATGCAAAGAAGAAAATCTCATCTCAAATAGTAAAGAATGTTAAAACACATGGATAAACAAGAACCCCATTTAAATATAGAACCCTCATGATTATGCAAGGTGTTGGGTCACTTCAATAGTGATACAACCACACAAAAAGAAAACAACCTTCCATTTACGACCACAGACAACAATGTAAGGAAGAAATCCCATCTCATACAATAAAAAATGTTTAGAAACATGGATAAACAAGAACCCCATTTAAATACAGAACCCTCATAATCACGCAAGGTGTCGGGTCACTTCAGTAGTGTTACCACATAAAACAAAAACAACCTTCCATTTACGACCACATACAACAATGTAAGGAAGAAATCCCATCTCAAACAGTAAATAATCTTAAAACACGTGTATAAACAAGAAACCCATTTAAATACAGAACCCTCATGATTACACAAGGTGTCGGGTCACTTCATGAGTGATACAACCACATGAAAAACCAAAAGAACCTTCCATTTACGACCATAGACAACAATATAAGGAAGAAATCCCATCTCAAACAATAAATAATGTTAAAAAAAATGGAAAACAAGAACCCCATTTAAATACAAAATCCTCATGATTACACCAGGTGTCGGGTCAGTTAATAGTGATACAACCACACAAAAAACCAAAAGAACCTTCCATTTACGACCACATATAGCAATATAAGGAAGAAATCCCATCTCAAACAATAAAGAATGTTAAAACACATGGAAAACAAGAAACCCATTTAAATACAGAACCCTCATGATTACACCAGGTATGAGGTCACTTCAGTAGTGATACAACCACACAAAAAGCCAAAAGAACCTTCCATTTACGACCATAGATAGCAATATAAGAAATAAATCCCATCTCAAGTAGTAAAAACTATTAAAACACATGGAAAACAAGAACCCCATTTAAATACAAAACCCTCATGATTACACTAGGTGTCGGGTCACTTCAATAGTGATACAACCACAAAAAAAACCCAAAAGAACCTTCCTTTTTCGACCACAGACGGTAATCTCACGATAAAATCATATGGAAAAACAAGAACCCCAATTAAATTTACTTCAAAAAAATGAAGAGATGAAACACGACACAAACCTCAAAGTTTTCAAGCTTGTTGGTTCATAGCCTTAGTAGGATGTAAAATCCTCACCTGGGTCATGTAGATGCAGACGAGGGTGTGGAAAACCATCAACGAACAGTAACAAATGAGCTAGAAGCCAGTGTTTTTGGCCTGGAGGATTCGTGGGAGCCATTTCCAAAATAGAGCTGAAGATATATTTGTTGGTGTTGGTTATTGAGATTTATTTGATGAGATCGGTGAAAACATTTAGGGTTCTAGTGATTGTGTTGATGATATTTGTAATAATCATTGGTATCATTGTTTTCACTCCATGAAAGTGGAAGAAAGATGCTTATCTAAGCCTAAATACAATATTAGGGTAGCTTTTTTTAATTTTTGGAATAATCATGCATATGATCAAGGCCAATGAACACCATATTTGGGGTAGGATTCTTCACCTACCACCAAGCTTATGAGATGTGCATCGAGGTTCTTGATTTTGATAGGGTTAATATTATGATTGTTAAAATATTTTCTAGGCAAGGTTGGTCTTTTGAATGTATAAAAGTTAACATTGTTAGGCTATTTTAAGTCTTGATGTTCATGATAACTAATATTAAAATTTAGTTTATCTATTGTTCAATTTTTTATAGCATTTTCTAGAATTGGTTAAAAAGATTTTGTGTGTAGGAAATTAAGCAAGAGATTACATATTACAAATTACAAAACATACAAAGACCTACAAACAACATGTAACAAACAAAAGATTTAGAAACATTATTGAATAGTCATAGACTAACAATCATAAAATACTATTGAACAACCTTAGAGTAACATAGAGTAAAAATAGTTGTAAGAAAGAAGACAACAACAAATAGAACATAGAATTAAATCTCATCATAAATAGTAGACATAGAGTTGAAAAACTACATAGTTAAATAAACCAAACATGAGTAAAGGCATGATTGTCACGAGGAAGTAAATTAGTAAGTGCGAGTGAATTATACCATATAACCTATGAAATTGGATAGGTCAAGTAAGGCCATATAAAGCCAAGGATCTCCTTGCTTAAATCCAAGGATCTCCCTAGAATCATAAACCTAAGTAAAGACAACATAATTTGTGACTCCAATTATATTATTAACTTTTAAATTTGTCAAGACTTTAATGTAAATAAGACGTTGACATCATATCTATTGTCTAATGTTTTTTATTAACATATAAGCAGGTTTTAAAAGGGGCCTCTCCCTTTTACATCAAAACAACTAGCAAGCCTAAAGGATGAGCCCCATGAAGTGTGGAAGCATCACTAAAAAACAAAAATGGGATTTTGAAAGGGCCTAGACCCTTCAACAAAACACAACCAAGGCAACCCTACTGCAACACATCAAAGCAAAACAAAAAGAACTACATAACTCTAGATCTTGATCTAGCAAATCTAACTCCCTTAGCATGAGGGTGTGAAGCATAAATAGATTTAGAGAGTCCTTTCTTTCTTCTTTGAACAACCATCCAAGATAATCCATAGCCCAAATACTCAAAACGAGGGGGAGAGAAGGGAGTCCTCAACTAAAGCCTCAACCATAGAAAACTCACACAAAGAAGGGGACAAACTTGACTTGGAAGCTAGAAGAATCGAAGGCAAAACTGGAGCTAGGATCTCTACACCACCCAACATGGGGGGTAACTATCGACGAAGGGGAAATCAGGGCCTTGTCAAAAGAAGAGGACTCAAGAGGAGTCGAGGGGCTTGCCACTGTGCTACACATAAAATCCTTCTTGGGGCCATGTATCATAGGGAGAATGGGCAGAGAGGACAAACAATGCTGAGAAGGCTCATCATCCTAGGAAGAACCATCCACTAGAGAGTTAGAGGATCTAATAGTAAAATGGTCATCAAGGGCATTCTTCCACCATGTAGCTGCACCCTTGCAACGAGAGTGGGGACAACCTAAGGCTAGGTGACCAATAGAAAAATATCTTCTACATATGAAGGGGAGGCCCTCATAACCTAGTTGTTGCGTCTAGGGCCTTTCCCCTACCATCAAAATTGCATCTCCATGAAGAGGTTTGAAGAGATCAATATCTACTAAGATAGGGAAAAGGTAGGGTGTCTAATGAATGAAGTAGCAGAGTCAACCTTCAGGAAGTGACCAATTGCATTGCCGATGGCTTTGCAGTAGGCATCTTCCCAAAATTGGAGAGGGAGATTTAGAAGTCGAACCCAAATTGGTCCGATGTTGAGCGGTTTGGTGAGTGGCTTGAAGGAGATAAACCAAGGTTTGATCAAGAGGGAGTGCACACCCCACATCTATAGTCTAATGTTCAACACTATTAATCTATTTAAATAATATGTGTGCTTTCCAATACTTCTAGTTTGATGTCGAGTTAGTTTCATTGAGTGCATTACCTACTATTGTGACCTACTAAATCTCAATATGCCCAAGTCCATTGGGGACTTGGGGCCACTAAACATTGGGTGCTTGAATTGTGTGCCTTGTTCTTCTTCTTGTTGTGTTGGTCATCTCTTTCTTCCTATAAACATTGTATATGTCTTAAACCCCTACGTTGATGTTTATTTGTTATATATATATATATATATATATATATATATATATATATATATATATGGGACTTGGAGCCATTGAACGCTAGATGCCTAAATTGTGTGCCTAGTTCTTCTTGGTTGTGTGTAAATCATCTCTTTCTTCATAAAGACATTGTCCATGTCTTGAACCCCTTTCATGTTTACATTATCCCTATTCTAAATCTCTTTGTTCATACATACATACATACATGACAACCCTATTTAAAATCTATGTATGTTCATACATACATACATACATTACAACCCTATTTAAAATCCATGTATGTTCATACATACATACATGACAACCCTATTTAAAATCCCTGTATGCCAACCCTATTAAGGTCTTTATATGTCACATATATGTTGCCTCATTAAAACTTTATATATGTGTGTACTGGCCTTGTGTTGTAAGCCTTTGTTTATGATCATCATAGTTTAGTTGCAAACTACACATTAATACATATATATTAGTCCCGGGTTGATTCTTTGGTTTGTTTATGCTTTGGTTTGGTCTTCAATTGTGTACTAATAACATCCTCTAGGTCATCTTCCCTTGTTCATACAGGATTCCCTATCTGTATTATAAAACCCGTTGAATCTACTATTGGTTCAAGTCTGAAAGCTCATGTTTCATTTCATGGTCAAAAGTCTCCTGCTTAAGGTCTTAATCTTGTTTGAAATGCTTTTCTCTATACTTATGTGCTCTCTATTCTCTGAACTCTTCAAGTCATTTTAGTGCCGCAGGCACTACTTTCCCCAGTTTTCTTTGTTCTCGGGAATGGAATGATGGGCTCTTATTCATAGTGGTACGTATATTGGGCCACATCACTTGCAAATTCATCTTGGCCTAACAGGCGAGCCAACTACCGTATGCCTTTGTTTCCACCTGACATCTGAAATCAAATGAATCTAAACTATTCAATATGCCAGAGTTTAACCGACTCTAAGTGAATTGATAGTACTTTGCAATGAACGTTTGAATGATTCAGTGCGGAATGATGAAGGTCAAGCCAAGCCATTAGCAATATAATTACTGACCAATATAAACTCAGGTTCACGTGTCTTGTTGCTATTTGTTTTGATGAAATAACAAAAGTAAACATGAGCTAATTCAACTTTCTCAAGCCGTAGATTTATAATAGAGTTGGTCTTCCTATTTGTGTCACATGTGTTTATACATGTGCCTTAATTAAAACTAAAGCATTACATAGTGTTTTGAGATTATTGGTTGCAATAATTCAACTTTTACAAGCGGTAGATTCATGGTAGAAGTTTTGCTTTTTTATTTGTGTCAAATGTTTTTTTACATAGGTTTTAATAAAAACTAAAGCATTACATAGTGCTTTGATATTATTGGTTGGGGTAATTCAACATTCTCAAGCTGTAAATTATTACATAGTGTTTTGATATTATTGGTTGGCGTAATTCAACTTTATCAAGTCGTAGATTCATGGTAGGAGTTAGCCTTTCTATTTGTGGCAAATGTGTTCATACATGGGTTTTAATTAAAACCAAAGCATTACATAGTGTTTTGATATTATTGGTTGGAGTAATTCAACTTTCTCGAGTCATAAATTATTACATAGTGTTTTGATATTATCGGTTGGAGTAATTCCGTCAACATATTAATCATCAGGGTTAACACATTGTAATTTATTTTTTTCAGTTTAGATAGTTGTGGCAGTTAAATTGTTCTTCTGCCTAGATATAATAAGAATGTAAACATTCCTTTGAAAGAGACATAGATACACACAATAATATACAATATTTAATCTATTCTATTATTCCCTTGCATTTTATTCCTGGGCCTAACAGTGGTATCAGAGCGGTTCTAAGAAAATGTAGAATAGTTACTGGTTATAAGAGACAATGGGAAATTCAAGCACCCATTGAAAGTTGAGTTCAATACATCTATGTAGTTATCCCCAAAGTGGAACCAATAACCTAGAGTTTAAAAGGGGAGATATCATTCTTCATTATTATGAAGTCCAAAGTGATGAGCAGGTAGATCTGAAACCCATCGAATTGTTACATGGGTAGCCAATACGGTGTTAAAGTATCATTCTTCAAGAGAGTTTAGAATCCATTCTTAATAGCTTGGCGTTCATGTACATCATTTTGAACAACAATTATTTGAACATGTTTAAATCAACTTTTAAGCATATGAAGTGAGACTGATCATTATGTGGTTTATGATCTCCAATGGCCATGCTCCGTATGTTGCATATATTTGTGGAACAATACGTTGCTTTATAACTGCAAGGTTAATCAGACTTGTAAAGTATGTTTTTGCAGCCATTGATATTCTCTCTATTTTTAATGTTTTGATCATTTATGGAGTGATAAGAAGACATAAGATGTTGACTTGCACTTATAAGAAGATTTTGGTACATGATAAAGAGAAATAAGTGTTTGTAATTAGAGTGTAATGTCCCCTTTTTGAGTGAGCATCAGAGTTGGTGGTTTAGCCTATCATCGGGTCCTCATAGGCTAACAATGGTGTTTAAAGAGCCCAGTTTTGGTGTTGCTAGCTTCTCAGTTGGTAGTTGGCAGTTGTCAATGGCAGTTTGGGTGCCTTGTGGTGTACTTACCATTTTTAGTAAGTTCGGGTTCGGTGCCGGATCGGGATTTTCAGTGTTGGAGATGAAGCGTCTCGTCGAGACCTTTCCGGAGAGCTATAGATCACTGAATTTCGAGTTCGTCTTGGTTCTTATTTTAAAGTCTGAAGTTATATAATATTTATTTGACAGGATTTTAATAAAATGTTAAGTTATGTGACTTTATAATATAATGTTAAGTCATAACTTAAAAGTGGTTCCCCTAGGAGATGGGTGCCCATGGGAGACATAAGGGGATAATTAATAAAATGAAATAAATAAAATAACTCCTCATTCTTAGGCATAGTGGAAATGAGAGTTATAAAAGAGGGAAAAGTGCCTCATTTGAGATATGCTTGGATATTGATTTTTCTCTCTTGTTGAGATATCCCTGTGAGGGTTTTTGGAGTTTGGCTCCAGGGTTTGGTTTGTCTTGCTGAGACAAAAACCTCTGCAAGATAGGATTTGATTTTGGCTTTGTGGACGAAAGCCCACTTGGTCAATTCTTGGAGGCTTCATCAGAGGCTTCAGTTGTGCATTCGTCAAAAATATTTTGGTGAAGATTTAGTGTCGGAAATGAACATTTTGATAGTATTTCAATATGCAGTTGATAACAAGGATTTAATGGGCAGATTTATGCATTTTTGAAGTGGTTTTATGCTGCCAGAGACTTCCTTCAGCAGGTCGTACACTCCAATAGCAGGTCGTACACTCCCATAGCAGGCCGTACATTTTGTAGGGCTCTTTATTGATGTTTTGGATGGGATTTTGAATGTTCTTCATCTCTTTTGGATCACTCAGCATCAACATTCATTAACAGTTCATGGTTGATGGTTTTGGAGGAGATTTCACTAATTTTTGTTGCTGATATACATTTCTAGTGAGGTTGTACAGCTGCAGCCAGGCGTTGGACTCCAGAGGGGTTTGTGAAAGCCTTTTGTGATACTATTTAGTTGAGTTTGGGTCACCTCAAGCCTCCAATACTATTGCATATTATTGTATGACATTCTTTCATCCATTGTAGGCGTTTGGAGTGATTTTATATAGCCTTGTACTGCTGGTAATCCGTCAGCACATGTATGAAGTTGCAAACAAACATATGGGAATGTACTTATAATTCATATTTGGCCGTACTACTATCTGGGTGTTCGTTATTTCATTGATATCTCTTCTAGTTTTTCTGGGTTTTCAGTCTATGCTCTTTATTTCATGTATTCAATGCAAATATCAGATATGCAATATATTCAATGAAACCCTAAACTCAGAAAAATCAGAAACACAAAAAATTGGCATCAGAATATATACACAACAGGGGTGTATATTACATAGGGTTATAAGGTGTGTAAAACACGACAACCTTATATTGTGATGACATATTGTCCTTACAAATTCAAGTAAACACAAAAAATGAGACAAAATTGATATTTGAATGTTAGAGACAATATAAACCTTTGTTCATGCAATTTTGCAACCAATATGATATTATTGACAAAAGAACTCAATAGGTTACAAGGTCAGTTAGGAGACATACAAAAGAAAGATGTAAAGGAGGATGCACCTTCTCCTAGCACTTCAACAGAACAAGCAAATAAAAAAATAGTGTTGTGTCTCCTCTCGTGTCACATAGGCAAAATGTTGTGTCTAAGCCTATGACTCAAAAATGCCACCAATCAAAGTCACACAAGAAGAAACCAATTGAGTCAAAAAAATTTACTTCATCAAAACCCATTGTGAGAGTTTGGGTATCCTAGAAAATAAATAGGAGAAAATGCAATCTTGGTTATAAGGGTTTTGTTGGGTCTTAGGTCTCGAAGTATTCTAAACCCATAAAATTTGTATCAAGAGGATGCATTAATAAATGTCATGTTGAGTCTTCACCTATTGGTCAACCAAAAGCAATATGTCCAAGTCCAATAATGTCCAAATTTATTCCCATTGTGGACATCAAGGTCTATGAGGCGTATGTATTTTGGTTGGATAGATCATTCTAGATGGAGATCCAAGGTTGATTTGTTAACCAAATCTTATAAGAGAGTTCGGTCTATTGTTGATGATGAAAATGTGCCTACTCATAATGGTGATGATGTTCTCCATCATAATTCTTCTAATGATGATGTGGATATTATTTCAATCCTACATTGACTAGTGATAATGTTAATATTTTTGAGATGCCACTCGGTATATTTGATAAGCCACCAATTGTTGAGAAGATTGAAGAATTGAACATGCTTCCTATAAAAAATGATTTTGCTAAGTAATGTGATTGTATTGAGTATATTGGATATGCATCTTATGATGATGTTGGTCCTTACTAATGTATTCCAATTATTTGAGGCTATGGAGATTAATGTTGCCTCTTGTCGATTCAGTATGGTATATGCTCTCTACTCTTTCTCCTTCAGGAGACCTTGTTGCCATTTTCCTCTCTCATCTGCCAAGGGGTTATCTTGTGTGTATGCCAGATTCGAGTGGAGAATTTAGGGATTGTTGACACCTTGTGATTGATATTATTTTCAATGATAATGCAAAGTTACAATTCCAGATTGATAGTTGGTGACTACTCATATTGGCCACTAAGAATTGGTCATTTCTCTTAAACTATAGCATGGACAAAACAAGTCCAAATTTGAGACTTGTCAAAGTAACAGGGTCAATTCAAAGAAAAATTGAGACCTGTCAAAGTAACAAGATCAATTCAAATAAAAATTTGAGACCTTTCAAAGTAATAGGCTCAATTCAATCAAAATTTGAGACCTATCAAAGAAACAAACTTAGTATAAAAATTCAAGACTTGTCAAGGCAATCGGGTTAGTATCAAAATTTGAACCCTCTCAAGGTAATAGGATCAGTTCAAACAAATTTGAGACTATCAAAGCAATAGGCTAAATCTCAATTCAAGACCTATCATAGTAGTAGGATCTTTTCAAGAAGCTTCAGGTCAACCAACAAATATTCTCAACAAAGTGCTTGGACGAGAGAAGCTTGAGTAGTTAAAAATACTGCACTTGGTTTCATGATAACCCCTTCAGATTATGGAGGGATGTTAATGTATTAATCAACAGGGTTAACACATTTGTAATTTATGTAATAATTTATTTTTATAGTTTAGATAGCTGTGGCATAAAAATCTATGGTTGAAAATCTATAATGAAGGATGTGGATTAGGTGGGTGAAATGGATTAGGGTTAGGACCTTGATTGGATTGGGAAAATTGATTAGGATTAGGGTCCTAAATGATGGCTTGGATTGGATGGGGGATAGATTGGGATGATGTGGATAGGATGATTAGGATGATAAGGATAAGAGGGATGATTAGGATAACTAGGGTGGATAAATAGTCCATGACTATGTATGATTAGGATGATGAGGTTTTGGTTTAGAATGATGAGGGTTTGGATTAGGATGAAGTGGATTAGGATTGGATTTGGATGAAAATGGATAATTGGAAAGATTGTTTGAAAGCTTGACTTAGGCAAATTGGCAAGTTGGCAAACACACTGTTCATACACACATGCATATATTTTTAAAATGATAAGGATTTGGCCAATGCAAATGAACACACATGCAATACACAATAACAACCTAGATTATTCAAGTAGGTGTATCTTCATAGTGTAGGCCCAGACAATAAAATACCTCTCAATGTTCTTACCTAACTAAGAATGCCTTTTCAAGCAGATAACTGGGGATAAAGGCATGGCACCAACTATCCCTTCCCTTGGAGGCTTTTACGCCTTACCCAAAGAGAATGCTTGTCTCTACTTGATGGAGTACATGGTGAGTAACTTTGGGCTTGATCGGCTAAACCCTACACCACACTAGAAGACAATTGAAAAGTCTTAAACTAGGCTATACAAGCTTCTAGGGGGGTCCTCCAAATACACAAGGTACGATGAGGCCCAAGTCTATGAACACTAGTCCGTTGAAGGGATGTGGCATAAACGACCAAGAAAACACTTCATCTTGTGTCTGGAATCACTTGGGGCCCCAAGGTTGTCCCAATGACTAGACGTGACTAGATTGATGTATGGATTTCGCTCTCCCCCCTTTGATATACCCTGCCAGAACACGTGGTTGAGGTTGCCCCTTTAGAGTGGGTGTGTCTCTAAAGGTAGGCCTTTTAAGGGAAAGATTATACATGGTGTTTTTGATCCCCACGATCACATGAAGCATGAGGGGAGAGAATACACACAAACAAGCAAATCTTAAGGTGACAAAGGTGAATCAAGAAATGTTTTTGATCCTCAAGATTAGCTAATGATGCAAGAGGAGAGAATACACATGCACTTGACCCACAAAACAAGATTCGTTAACTCTTAGATAAAAATATGTGTGTGTGTGTGTGAAGATGAATGTGGCTAAAGGGTGTTTTTGATTCCCAAGATCACACTAAGTGCAAGGGAAGAGCATACACACCCTAGATCACACTCAAATCCACTAAGCAAAGCAAACACGAAGGAAAACACAAAGTTTCAAATGATATGTCTTTGACAAGTGAAAACCTGTAACAAACTTGTTAGTAGTTTGAGATATGATCTTGGACAAGCGTAAACAAGCTGCACCAATATGTTAGCTCCAATAAAACCCTAAAATGTTAGCTGAAAACTAATAATCAACCAAAAGCTCAGAATTACAGCTAAAGGCATGGAATCAAAGATAAATAGAAATTAGAAAACTACAAATGTGATACCTCCTAACAAAGGCATGTATCTATGAAGCATAGGCGCATCACTTCAGAAACAAAGGCACAATTTTACTGAGCAAAAGAGTAGTGACTTGATGTGTAGGTGCGTCGATATGAAGCATAAGCGCGTCGATTTTAGGAGTGGGTACAGATCTATAAATGATTGACAAAACCTACAAGAAAATTATGATAAAACCCTACAAAACTGATAATTAGATGATCAATAGGTTAGATCTGAGGGTTAGATAGACAAATAAACTAAAATCATGCAGAAAAATAAGAAAACCTCTATTAGAGATCTGCAAACACAAAAGTTAATGGCAGACAAGGGTGTCCTGAGAACCGACGTAGGTGCACTGATTTCAAGCATAGACACACTGCCTTCAGACGTAGGCATGCCAATCAGGAACACAAGCACGCTATGACAATAAGAGGCACGGATTTGTAATCTATAATGAAAAATATGGAATTTCATCTCAAAAAAGGGTTAAATCAAGGATGCGGTCCCACTGAGCATGCCAAAAATGTGTATGCAGAAATATGGAATCAACAATAAAGAAAATACACAATGAAAGTACCTATTCCATACTTGAACAACACCTCATCTAGAGATCAAAGGACTAAGAGATATAATGAAAATGATAACCAATCCTATGATATTTGATAATGATTTTGATATGTTGGTTGCTCAATTTTGTAGCATAACATTAGATGAAGATGATGGATAACGTATAATAATGGAGGATAAAGATGATAGATATGATAATGGGAGAGATAGGATGATTTTGATAGCATGGTGTTGCATGAAGATGTGATCCCAAAAATGGCTTGGTTGAGGCTTGATTTATAGAGGTTGGATATGATGAATGAATGGATAGGATTAAAAGATTAGATCAATGGTTGATATTGGTTGAGAGCACATTAGGGAAAGAATAAGGATTTATAGGGTTTCAAAGGAAGCTTCTAGGGTTTATCCTTATGTGAATGGCTAGGATTGAGAGATGTAGTATGAAATGGATGGTGGAGATGAAAAGTTAATTTAATTTTTGTGACACTCATTTATTATTTGTGGCAAGTGGTTGAGGATGAGGACAAGCTAGTCATGTGACTCTCAATAATTGAATTAAATAATAAAATTATTTAATTAATTATTGGAGAAGGGATGATGAGAGGATAAATTAATTAAATAAATAAGATCTAATCAATTAATTTTGGCTAAAAGGAATGAATGGATAAATAAATAAATAAAATTTATTTATTTAATTTTAGGTGATGGAGGAAATGGATTAATTAAATAAACATAATTTATTTAATTAATTTGGGGAAAGGATATGGTAAAGGGGACCCTTAGGACAAAAGTGTCACGAGGTGGTGTTAACAAGGTGATGAAAGTGACATGGTCAATTTCAGGGGTCTACACTATAAAAAATGGATTTAAAGTGTTCAAATAAAGAAAAACACAAGTTTTATAGGGATTCTAGTTCACACAAGAGAACCATTACTGTGATAAAGAGGTAGGTGAGAGACTAGGCGTGGATGGATAGATAATTTAGCAGCATGGAAACTAAGATGGAAGTCATAACCAAAACCTCCACAGAAAATTAGAACTTAACTAGCCAATTTGCAAAAATGTTTGGCCATCCAAACTTGTGACATAAATGAAAGGTAGGAGTCTAGGAAAACTCTGCAATCCTGCAAAAGAACAAGATTGAGTAAACTAAACACAGGTGTGAAAAGGAGAAATCTGGGGATTGTCAGGTCATTGTGACATCTAGACTAAAAGTTAGAAGAAGTACACAAGTCTATCATAATCCTACAAATCCACAAAAGGTTGAAAAAACTCAATTTCTCTTAATTAAAGCATACCAAACTTTTTGGTAATGACTTAAGCACATGATTTAGACTTCCAAAATCCATTCCCAAGACCAAAATCATCCTAAACTCAAGACTAAAGGGGAGGAAAAAGCAAGACTAAAACAAACTAACCCTAACACGAATACAAAAGCAAAAGAAAGGGGGCTCCATATTTTTCCAAAAGAAAAATGGGGCATGTGGAAGGCGCAACACTTGACAAGAATCTCAAGCACATGTCCACCTCACACATCTCTAGTATATAACCAGATACTAATGAACCACTTTAGAGATTTAGCAACTTGATAAATTCTACAAGCTTGGAAGTTAGACAAAAAGTTATCTTCATTGATTATCCTTAGTTTCACCTTCACATTGGCTTCTTCCTTCATCATAGTAAATACACATTTCATCATTTCCATGGAAATAAGGGTCATTTTATATATCCTTTCTAATTTGGCTCTTGTCTACAACATGAATTTTGTGATAGCTTCCTATTTTCACTAGCAAGAGACTCTACCTTCTTGACAAAAGCCTTCTTGAAGTTAATGACCATGATATCAAACATTGCTTGTTCAACCAACTCATATTTCCCATTCAAGACATGATTGTATATAATATCCTTGAACAAATTGTTTGGATTTGTAATACAGGAGCATCTGAAAGACATTCAGTGAATTGGGATAATTAATGTTGAGTTGTAGAGTGCCAGAAACTGACAATGGGGACTACTGCATTTGAGTAAATGGCCTCATGGGCTAGAGGTTATGTAGATTAGGACTATAAGCATAACATATTTGAGTTTCAGAAGTTTTGGATTACCACAAAGGTATCTGGAGGTGCTTGAGTCAAGATTGTGTAACTGGATATCAAGGGAGATTGGAACCTACCGCATTTTCACATTAAATCTTGCGGAATAGGACTTAGCATCTACAAAGTGTCAGCTACATCATATTCACATTTCAAGTGATTTGGATTTGTTTCCTGAGAGTTATCGCTATCAGAAGATCATCAGTTTTCACAAAATAGAGCATTCACGTAGATAGTTGAGAGGAGAAGGTTTGTGGACCACTTCCATGACTTGAAGGCTTGCAAAGGATATAAATGAAAGACAAAGGATTGTTTCAAGGCAGTGTGAGGAAGGGTGTGAAGAAATTGTGTGAAGAGATGAATTGTATTGATCCTGGAAGGCAGCAAATCAGAAACAAAAGACTAAGCAGAGGGTAGAAGAAGATACAGAGAAAAGGATAGAGAAGGAGAAGGAGAAAGAAGACATGGAAGAATGATGATTGTATGAGTCTTTTGTACACTTGGACTACGGTCTAGCAGATGAAAATCCCTAGTCGCATATGTAATGAGATTTGGAATTATAATATAATGAGGAGTGATCTTCGAAGGCTAGGTTTTTCCCAGGATAAATCTTGTGTCATATTGTTTATGATTATCTCTTATCATTCTAATGTTATTTGTATGCTATTGTTACTTCTTTTTTGTGCTCATGGTGTTGGTTGTTTAAGGTTGCAAGGCTGGACAGTCCTTCATTGGACCCTCCTACCTTGACTGCATCAAGTAGTATTAGAGCGGGTTGCGAATCTATTGGGCTGGTTGGTTGCAAATCTATTGGGATGGTTGTGAATCTATTGGGAAGATAGAAAGTGTTGGAAGAAAGTGTGAAACCCTAAAGTTTAACTGATGCAAGAGCATCCAAGGTGTATGGGCAATCTTGCATCACCAAAATTTTTGTTATTTTAATTTGGTTTATTTTCAATAAGGTTTGTGGGCTTTGGAAAATAATGTTTAAATTTGCAACAAATGTATTTTCTTGGGGTGTATTAATAAATGTAATTTTGAAGAAAAATACCCCAGTAATTTGTAAATTCCTCCATTAGTGGGGAGAAACATTCCTAGGCACCCACTTGGGAATATGCATTAATTTCTGTTTGGTGGGAAGATTCCGTCATAAGTGGGTCAACAACTCCTATTTTTATTTCCAAAATTGTAACCTCCAAGAAGGGTGTGGATTTCTAAGAGGTGGTTCTATTTGATGGTTTTAGTGAAAGAAGGGTGTGGATTTCTAAGAGGTGCTTCTATTTGATGGTTTGGGTCGTAACTGTGAAACTTAGTATTGGTAAAACGAGCATAACTTTCTCATTTCTTATCAAAATAAAGAAATTCAAAATGTTATAGAAATATGGGAAGGAGATGCACGAAACCTAGAAACCGTTTTAGAAAATTAATAAAAATGAGGGAGGGGTGATAGGAATAATTAACAAGTTTTTCTTAGAGGGGAGAAAAAGAAAATTGCTATAGACCCAGATGTTGGAGAAGGAGTCGAGAGGTGGAGAAACTTATTTGTTGAAGGTGTTGGATGTGTAATTCTTACAAGCTCATAAGCTTCCTTATTTTGTAATGCATTTTCAGATTCAATAAAATATAAGTTGTAGATTTCTCTTCATATTTTTGTTGTAATATTTTATTTTCAGCTTTCTTGCATAAGCTTGTGTCAGTGTTGTGTTGCAGATTTGCAAGGGAGTGTATCCCTCTTCATCAATGGTATCAGAGAAGGAGTTCCTGAGTGTGCAGACAGACCGCCGAATGTGAAGCAGTTTGCACCAGGACCTGAGAGTTGGATTGTGTGAGAGATTTGTTACATGTGTATATGTAACTTGCAAGAAAAACTATTTGAGGGTTTTGAAAACATGTGTTTTGAGGCTTTGTGAAGCCTTGAGTATGGAAAAGAGAATAAGAAAAAAGACTTTTATTATTGGATCGATTCTGACAATTCCTAGACTTGAGGAAATCAGAGAAAGACTAAGGAATGATAAGGTGAGAATTTAGGGAATTGAAGCAACAAGTAGAAGAAATTGCAATAGAGTTGGAAAGGAGAAGAGTACATCAGAAAAGAGGTGACAATTTTATTTATCTTTCTAATGATATTTTGAATGTAGGAAAGAAAGAAAATGAAGCAGAGTGTCATGCATGTGACACTAAGGAAGAAGAAGAAGATGAGTGGGAAGAAGTTTTTGAATATGAAGCTGAGGCAAGGTGAAGAAGGTTGCAACAGTTGAAGAGGATAAAGATGTTGCAGCTGAGAATGAAGATAAGAATGGAGATGAAGAGAAAGAGGCAATAAATTTGAGTATTGATGATTTGAGTAGTGCAGAAGAAGTTGAGATGGTGGAATTTGAGGGTCCTATATTTGATGAAGAATTTGGTGAAGATGAAGAAGATCTCCTACTCAAAGAGGAGATGAGAAAGATTGATATCTTATTTGAAGGGAAAGATTCAGATGAATGTGATAAGGAGATAGAGAAGATGCAGATGGGAGAAGAAAGGTCCAATGATTATCCTAACATTGTTTTGTTTACAGGTAAAAGAGAAGGTGTAGCAGAATTTCAAGTATGTGTCATTGAATATGATATCCTCATGCAAGAGGATGAGGTAAAAGAAAATATTGTAGCAGTTGAAAAAGAATGGCTTGCATTGACTACAGATGGAGGTGAAAAAGAAGTTGTAGCAGATGAGGTAATGCCTTATTTTCTTGAATTTTATGAAAATGAAAGTAATGTTGATTTGAATGTTGTAGAGATGAATGATATGTATGAAAATGAAGAGGTGAATGCATATTGGTGGAGGTGGTCGGATTGTTGTAGTGGATTCAGTCCCACAAGGGTGAAGGAGAGAAGAAGATATAGTAGGTGAAGGACGATGCAGAGTGTTCCAGGTAGATGCTGGAAAAAGAGAGCAATTTTATTGTGCACATATTTGTGAGTATATGCTCACAAACTTCTTACCATGGGTGTCTAATGTAGGAGCATCCAAGGTGTATGGGCAATCTTGCATCACCAAAAATATTGTTATTTTAATTTGGTTTATTTTCAATAAGGTTTGTGGGCTTTGGAAAATAATATTTAAATTTGCAACAAATGTATTTTCTTGGGGTATATTAATAAATGTAATTTTGAAAAAAAAATAGCCCGGTAATTTGTAAATTCCTCCATTAGTGGGGAGAAACTTTCCTAGGCACCCACTTGGGAATATGCATTAATTTCTATTTGGTGGGAAGATTCTGTCATAAGTGGGTCAACAACTCCTATTTTTATTTCCAAAATTGTAAGCTCCAAGAAGGGTGTGGATTTCCAAGAGGTGGTTCTAGTTGATGGTTTTAGTGAAATCATGGGAAATTTTAATGAAACCATGTGGGCCACAAGCTTTGCATGTTGTTGCATGTCTGGGTCGTAATTATGAAACCTAGTCTCGGTAAAATGGGCATAACTTTCTTATTTCTTATCAAAATAAAGAAATTCAAAATGTTCTAGAAATCTAGGAAGGAGGCGCACGAAACCTAGAAACCGTTTTAGAAAATTCAAAAACATGAGGGAGAGGTGATATGAATAAGTGACGGGTTTTTCTTAGAGTGGAGAAGAAGAAAATTCCTACAGACCCAGATGTTGGGGAAGGAGTTGAGAGGTGGAGAAACTTGTTTGTTGCAGGTGTTGGATGTGTAATTCTCAGAAGCTCATAAGATTCCTTATTTTGTAATGTATTTTCAGATTCTTAAAATATAAGTTGCAGATTTCTCTTCATATTTCTGCTGTAATATTTTATTTTCAGCCTTCTTGCATAGGCTTGTGTCAGTGTTGTGTTGCAGATTTGCAAGGGAGAGTATCTCTCTTCATCAGTAACAAGTGTCACCACAAAAGAAATATCAAGGCAAGAAAGATTCAGGTAAGATTTTCACATTAAGTTGTTTATAGGATTTGTTTCAATGGGGAAGATTGGAAAAAGGATGAAGAAAGAAAATAAAAACCTAATATGCAAGAAGGATATTCTAGAAGAGCCTCTACCCTTCTCAGCTTTCTTGTCCTTCTTTTTCCCTTTCTCCTTGGGTCTTTCATGAACTGCAAGAGCCTCTTTGGCTGCCTCAGAAGACTTTCTCTGCATCTCTTCAGACAACAGTGAAGAAACCATTTCATCCATTTTGAATGTGGATGTGGTGCTTCCAATAGCCATGACAAGGTGATCCCACGAGTCCATCAAAGAACAAAGCAAGGTCATACAACGATCCTCCTCCTCCATCTTTACACCAACGAATGTTAATTATGCAACCAGCATGTTGAAAGGATTCATATGTTCGGCAACAAATCCTCCGTCCTCCATTCGAAGAGAATACAACTTCTTTCTCATAAAAAGTTTGTCAACCAGGGATTTGGCTTGATACACATCTCCCAACTTCTTCCAAAGCAAGTTTGCAGTAGTCTCCTCATGGACATTTAACAGAACAGAATCAGCAAGACTAAGTCTTATGAGACCCTTAGCCTTTCGATCCTTTAGATCCCAATCATCTTGTGACCACTTTATTTGCTCTATTTTTCTCTATTTGTGTAGGTTCTAGATAGGTGATTGTTAGTTCCAATCCTAGTTGACCTAAAGAATTTTCCATGTTCTAGTTTGGATGCATTCTATCATTGAACCACCAACACCCCCTTGAGACACTTGCCCCCGTAGGTGTGGACAACCTTGCCCCTTTCGCAAAGGACACCTCCCAAAGTTTCCAAATTTCTCTAATAGCCTCCTAAGAGTATTTCAAGCAATCCAGTTTCACACTCTTTATCTATTAGGTGCACAAGCTTCAGTTTTATTTCTTACAACTTCGTTTTCTTAGTTTAGTTTCTAGTTGTGTTTCTATTTCTAGTTTTGTGTTTTCAATTGTATGTCTCTTGTGTTTTGTCAGTCACAACTCTAATATATGTTGGTTTAGTTTCAGATAAGTCTTATTTAGTTTGATCTAAATAACTTTGATTTGACCTGTTTTAACATACATGCATTTAAGAAAGAACTAACATACACTTTATTTTTATTTCACTTGGTAAGGAAGGAGTGGGTGAGAGTCAACCAAAATTTGAATTTAAAATTTGAAAATTTAGGGGTCCAGTTCATGGTTGTGGGGTCAACCTCGCATTCACAGAAATGATTTCGGAAATGAAAATGCTCAAAACAAGTAGATAACAAAATGAATAGAGAGATATGCATGGATAGGTGTAATATAGGTGAACACATTAGAATGTGTATGCATTTGACTAAGGAGTGGATAAGTGTACAAGGAGGAGTGTAGGTAGACAAATAAATAGCATGAAAGAAGGGGCCTAACTTTACACAACATTGCCAATCTATCAATATGTAAATATGTTAAATCATTATCTCAAAATTAACACAAAATTAAAAATTACATAAATATATAAATCTCACCATTACAATTATTAAAAAAAATCATTTACCAAAATGTTGAAAAAATCATTAAATTTTTTTTTTTTTTTTAACTTTGAACATTAATGGTCTTTTTAACTTTAATACCATTTCATATGCATTCAAATGTTCATTGCGAAAATCTCGCACCGTATAAATACATAATGATGATAGAAAGCTTAGAAAATAGTTTTTCATCTTTGAATATTTTTCGTATGCTGCCTCATTTAGAAGAAAAACAGACGACTTTGGAAAATTTTAACTTCCTCTTCTTTCTCAGTTAACTTTTTCTTGAAATCTATTATTTCGTGGAAGAAAAATTGTAACTGCACTGCACTTTCACTGGGCTATAAATGGGCCTCGGCTTACAAACCCATTTCATCCGCAGAGGAGAGAAGCCTTTGGGATTTGCAAACATTCTGTTCTGCCATAGTGGAATAATAACAGCTTTGCCTTTTTCTGTTTTTGTAAGGCAATAAAAATGGTTTTGAGCATTTGGGTGGCGTTGTTGCTACTGCCCATTATTTGCTGCTCTGCATGTTTGGAAGAGGAAAGACAATCTCTCTTGGATATCAAACAAGGCATTAACTTCACTTCCTCTGTTCCCAAGTTGGAATCGTGGAGAGGGTTTAATTGTTGTGCTTGGGAAGGAGTGGGCTGCCACCTAGGTAGTGGCCATGTGCTCACCTTGGATCTACGTTGGAGTGTATATGCATGTAACATTCAATGGAGTGAAATTCGCGGGGGTCTATTCCAACTGCTGTATTTGGAGCACTTGGACCTTAGTTGTAGTGCCTTCGACTATCCTCTTTCTATCCCTCCACAAATTGGAGCACTGAGGAGATTGAAGTCTCTTGGCTTGTCTAGCTCTGGATTTATTGGCAGAATTCCAAGAGAATTAACTAAACTGCAACAATTGGAGCACTTGGACCTCAGTGACAATAATCTGCAAGGTGTCATTCCAAGGGAGATTGGTAACATGTCCACCTTGAAATACATTGAATTGTACAATTGTGGATTGTCAGGAGAAATTCCTCCCTCCTTTGCAAATCTCTCTCAGCTTCCATGGCTTGAACTTTCAAGCAACTCATTAAGAGGTAAGATTCCTGCCTTTCTTGGAGCTCTTCCTTTGTGGAATCTTGATCTTTCTTACAACAATTTGGAAGGTTCTCTTCCCTCCTCTTTAGGTCACCTTTCAAAGTTGTTGAGGCTCAATCTTAGGGGAAACAAATTAAATGGCAGCATTCTGTCTACTCTAGGTAATCTCTCAGCCTTGAATGAGCTTGAACTGCGAGAAAACTCTTTGAGTGGTCCAATCCCAATTTCCTTTGCTAAGCTATCCAATCTAGGGTGGCTTGATTTGGCCAACAATAGCTTAAGTGGAACTTTCTCATTTTTTATTTTAAATAATTACCCTTACCTTTTATTTTTGGATCTCTCAAGCAATATGTTGACTGTAAAAGTCAGTGCCTCTACCATTCCCAAATTTCAACTTGGCTACTTAGCTTTACATGAGTGTAATATTAGAGGAAATTTCCCTGCATTTATTTCAACTCAATATGAAATTGCATACATAGATTTGTCAAACAACTCTCTTAGCGGCTTTATTCCAAATTGGCTTTGGGAGCTCACATCTCTTGATTATGTAGATCTGTCAGATAATTTATTTGATGGATCTCTCCCAAGAGATGTACATCTTAAGTTTCTTTCATTGGCCAAAAACACTCTTAGTGGCTCTATTTCAAATTCTATTTTTAAATGGGAGACGTTGAATATTTTAGATTTGTCAAATAACAAGTTAAGCGGTAGGATTCCCCAGTGTCTAAAGAACTGCCTTAATTTGTCTGTCTTAAATCTAGAGAAGAACAATTTAAAAGGGATGATACCAAATATATGTAAGAGCGTGAGTTCTCTTGAGACATTGAAATTAGGAGACAATGCACTTGAAGGGCATATTCCATCGTCACTTGGAAAATGTAAGAATCTGAAAATCCTTGACTTGAGAAATAATAATTTGCAAGGGAACATTTCAAATTGGGTTAAAAGCTTGCACAATCTCCAAATTTTAATATTAAAAAATAATAATTTTGAGGGTAAAATTCCATTGCAATTAACGAAACTACAAAATCTTCAAATTTTGGATATGTCAAACAACAAATTTTCAGGGGTTATTCCTAATGACTTTATGAAGTTAACTGCAATGGCAAATCAATCAGAAAACATAGAAATCCTTGAGCATGAATCTAATAATCTCGGTGAATTAAATTATTATATAGATGAAATAACAATTAACAATAAAGGACAAGATATGGAGTTTGTGAAAATTTTGAGATTAGTAAAATGTCTTGACCTCTCCAACAATAGTCTGTCAGGTAACATTCCTTGGAATGTTGGATCCCTCAAAGGTTTGATTATTCTCAACATTTCAAGAAATCATTTCAGTGGTGAGATTCCTAAATCCATTGGAGATATGACATTGCTGCAATCACTTGATATTTCACAAAATAAACTATCTGGGACCTTTCCTACTGAGCTGCAACTTCTCACATATTTAAGTTACTTCAATGTGTCCTATAATAACCTATCAGGGATGATACCACAAGGAGGACAGATGATGACATTTGATTCAACATCCTTCTCCAACAATTTAGGCCTATGTGGCCTGCAAATCTATGTGTCATGCTTAAGTAGCCCTCCTAATTCTCTAAAGGCACATGAAGAAAATAATGAAGGTTCAGGGGATGATATATGGTGGGTTATGGGAATGGCAACAGGCTATGTAATTAGCTTTTCAATTGTAATGGGAATCTTGTGGCTCAACAAAACATGGAATGTCATGTGCTTCAAATTCATGGATGACATTGTCATTTCTCTATTTCAAACATTGAGAGAGAAGTTTTATTTTTAAAGGTAGGATCATTTGTGATCAGTAAGCTAATGATGTAATATGTATTGTCATATTTTCATGTTGTAAAGTGCAAAATATATAGAATGATACTTATTGTGCAATGTACAATAAAAAATGATGAGGCATATTGTGTTCCAAATTTCATAAATTTTAGTTGGGAATTGTTCAAGTATTTGTGTTTTGTAATTTGAGGTTTACTAATGTTTTCACGAGGGATTGAATTGAGTTATGTTGATCATATATCATTTCTTGTAGTCCCATTATCTAGTGGGACTATTGGATTTGAAAGGAAGCTAGTAGATATTTATTTTTTATGATTTGTATGTAATAATGTATTTTTGTTTGGTCTTTCTACTTTCTCCTAAAAATTAATGTTATAGGTTTACAAGCACAAGAATTGGCGAAACATGACTCATCTTTGTTAATAAATAATATTGATAAATAAATAATATCTTAAATTTAGTAGAAAAGAAAACATTGGCACATTTACAATATAATGTAATTATTTTCTCTGAGAAACATTTGGGTGGAAGTATAAAGGTGTCTCCCACTTTTTGGCCTAAGTGAGACATTCAAATCAATATTTGTAGCCAGATCTTCACTTTCTATCACTTATAGCTCAAGCAAATTGTTAAGAATTTGAAGACAATATAAACTAGTGTTTTTGAGATTTTGTGCGTAGATTGTAAATGTATTTTTTAATTTTAAAAATAAATTGTCCTTTTTAAATATTTGTCAATAAATTGCTTCTTATACTTTAAAGTATTTTTAATGAGTAATATTTTATAATTGTTTTTTATACTTTAAAGTATTTTTAATGAGTAATATTTTAACTTGAGCTAGTAATAATTTCTTAAACATAGATCATTAACACTGATATCTAGGCATACATATTTTTTATTATTTTTGTTGCATGTTTTATTTATTATTATTTTTAATTTAGATATTATAATTTACCCACATATTTCCCCTATCACATATTTTTTTGTATATATCCAAATTAATTTTGTGTTTTGTTGAAACAAGGACATCAATATGGAGGACATTCATATTTTTCTAATTTTATGCTTATTTCTATTTTTCCATATGTCAAAAGGAGACCTTTATGTTTGGTAAATAACCGATGTTCAATAGAAAATTAACACAATAATTAAACAAAAATATTATAGATTATATTTTTTAGAAGCTTACTTTGAGGGCTACAATCATGCAAAATATTGCGTCATAGAAACTTCATTTGATTGTAGAAAACTCCCCTAAATCAACATTTTTTAATAAAGGGTGATCAAAACATAAGGGCCACATATGTAGGTTTAAATGAAGGTCCTATTGGTGATATGTCTAGTGTCATTATTTCTATGAAGCTCATTGAAGAATTTCTAAAAACCTTTGAGGTTTATAGTAAAGCTTAAGAGGAAGATGGCATTCAATGTTTAAAAGGTTGGTTGCACAAGCCAAACAAGAAGAGTGTATTCAACTCATCTACACTTTGAGCTCTATAAAGCTCAAGAGGTTAGTCCTTCAATGATTTAAACTAATGACTCAAAGCTTTACGAAGGATTGTTGCAAATGAAACCAAATCTTGAATGACACAATCCTAGACCCAATTTGTCTGTCAAAACCTATATTGTGCTAGTCTCATGTAGAATTAGAACTAGAAATATTGAATTAGCAAAAAATAAACAAGATCCATAGCTTGAATGAGAAAAGATGTTGTAGATGAACACATGTTTATTACCCATTTTACCCTTAAGTTTCCTATGGATTTTTTAGACAAATAATTTACACTCTCAAAAGATATTAATCATTGTTTTGATTAAGGTGTTTGATTAGAAGAGAGGTAGTATTTATGCCTAAATCCTATAGCAATAGTCATGAATGAGTTATGCAGTCTCAAAAAATGAATTAGACAAATAATTTACACTATCAAAAGATATTAATCATTGTTTTGATTAAGGTGTTTGATTAGAAGAGAGGTAGTATTGATGCCTAAATCATATAGCAATAGTCATGAATGAGTTATCCAGTCTCAAAAAATGAGTTTACTTGGCTCTATCTTGCAGTTCTTAGACCCTCAATTACTTTTTCACCCTTAATGATACAGTTCATCCTTTATTATCCATTCTTAGTTCAAGCATCCCACATATTAAACTAGAAAGTTATATATATATATATATATATATATATATATATATATATATATATATATATATATATATATATATATATATATATATATATATATATAAGTATAACAAGTGTACACCTAGAAATTTGTAAAGTTCCCTAAAATACTTGATAGAAAATGGAGACAAATTGCATCATGAGAATAAAAGTTGTTCTTATATTAATTTCCAAAAGCAAAGTTATAGATGCAATTACAATGGATTCACTCAAAATGGCTTTATTATAGCTTTCCTAGAGTTCCAAATGGATTCTTACACAATCAATGTACACAAATTATAATCACTTTACATAAAGTAAATCTTTATTTAGACTAAAGGACCCAGTATATAACCATGCTTCAATAGCCGTTATGGTGCCACACACTTAAGACCCCCGGTTAAATATATGAAAAGAATAGTAGTTGAGAAATAATATACCAGTAAAAATTTAATATAGGAACCAATACATGTGCACATATACATGTGTAGCAATACACTTCACATTTCACATCAAAGAAACAACCAATCATATGGTGACACATAAGGCGATTGATAATAGGTGCCTTAGTGCACATGTATTGGTCTAATTTTTTTGGGAGTGTTTTTGGACAACTTAGCGAAGATGTAGCTAATTAGGCTACATCGTTGATACCCAGAACCCCAAACAATAGCTTTAAGCTCTTAACTCAGATACAAAGATATGCTAAAATTTTCATGAAAATGTGGTGTACGTTTAGGAGCTAGATAAATAATAATAATAATGCTCACCTTAAAGGATGATTGATACTTATCATTTAGTGTTACAGGACCTTAAAAGCATGGTACATGAGGATTATGACAAGTATAGCCTAAGAAAATCTTATTTGGTGAGCATGGCAATGAAAAGAAGACTTAAAAGGAGATTTGCATCTGAATTTGTTACAAAAGTGGACATAAAGCTTATGATAAAGTTGTTTGAACATGAAAGAGAAGATCATTCAAGGTCTTTGTTTAGGATTGTGCTATAGAAAACCTTGGATAAGTAAGTTGACCTCAAAGGACGTGTCATTCATTATGAGATAGCAATGTTTGGCCCTGTTTCTAGGCAAATTATGAAGGTAACTTACTTTTATAAGGAATTCAATATGATATGTCAACGAGTAGTTGCCTTGGGGTTTTTTCAAACCAATTGTCATATGAAGAAATTGTTTAGAAAGGGATTGCTATGAAAAACTTATTGTCACATGAATTAAGTTATGCCTTACCGTCTTTACTATTTTTACTTAAGATCATGTAATTAGGCTTAAATTTCAATTGGCAGATGAATATAAACATTACAAATAGAGTTTTACATCTAATTCTGTAAATATGTAAAAGAATAACATGTCTCATAGATGAGGATAGAGCATATATGAAATAAATATAAAATCATGAGTAAATGTAGTTCTAAGAAAATCTAGTTATTAACCAAGTAGTAGAGAAAGAGTATTAGGCACAAGATATCCAATGAACAATGAAGCCAACTTTACAATATCTTTTGCAACCAATAAAACATTTGTCAACCCATTTCCATGATTTTTCTTAGTCCTAATTTACCAATTGAAAGAAATATAAACTAAAATTTGTAACTTAAATTGGAAAGGTCACAGTGATGCTTGAACAAAAGATTTGAATTACCACAACCAATAAATGTGTTACAAAACACAAAAGATAGCCATTAAGCTATGTTGATAAACACCACTAAAAAAAACATAAATTGTTCCAACAAACACCCTTGAACACCAATTTTGATATTTGGAATCTTTCGAATCTTTGCAGTACAAAGTTAAAGAAACAAAAAACCTTAAGCATTGAACTAGACATTCCACTAACCATTATTGTGCCTTTGTTGAATTTCAGAATCACCAATGAAATCAAAAAAACTAGTTGGGACACATTATTAGTGATAGAACCACAAAAGAAAACCAAAAAACCAGTCGGGTGACTTCAATAGTGATACAACCACACAAAAAACCAGAACAACATGCCTGCAATATTATGAAGAAATACCATCTCAAATAGTAAAGAATGTTAAAACAAATGGAAAAACAATAACTCCATATAAATACAGAAATATCATGATTACACAACTAATTGGGTCACTTTAGTAATGAGACATCCTCACAAAAACCCTAAACAACCTTCCATTTACGATCACATGCAACAATATAATGAAGAAATCCCATCTCAAAAAAAACAACAGACAATAATGTAAGGAAGAAACCCCATCTCAAAAAGTAAATAATGTTAAAACACATCAAAAAACAAGAACCTCATTTAAATACAGAACCCTCATGTTTATACAAGCCGTCGAATCAATTCAGTAGTGATACAACCACACAAAAAACCAAAACAACCTTCCATTTATGACCATAGACAATAATGCAAAGAAGAAAATCTCATCTCAAATAGTAAAGAATGTTAAAACACATGGATAAACAAGAACCCCATTTAGATACAGAACCCTCATGATTATGCAAGGTGTTGGGTCACTTCAATAGTGATACAACCACACAAAAAGAAAACAACCTTCCATTTACGACCACAGACAACAATGTAAGGAAGAAATCCCATCTCATACAATAAAAAATGTTTAGAAACATGGATAAACAAGAACCCCATTTAAATACAGAACCCTCACAATTACGCAAAGTGTCGGGTCACTTCAGTAGTGTTACCACATAAAACAAAAACAACCTTCCATTTACGACCACATACAACAATGTAAGGAAGAAATCCCATCTCAAACAGTAAATAATGTTAAAACACGTGGATAAACAAGAACGCCATTTAAATACAGAACCCTCATGATTACACGAGGTGTCGGGTCACTTCATGAGTGATACAACCACATGAAAAACCAAAAGAACCTTCCATTTACGACCATAGACAACAATATAAGGAAGAAATCCCATCTCAAAGAATAAATAATGTTAAAACAAATTAAAAACAAGAACCCCATTTAAATACAAAACCCTCATGATTACACCAGGTGTTGGGTCACTTAATAGTGATACAACCACACAAAAAACCAAAAGAACCTTCCATTTACGACCACATATAGCAATATAAGGAAGAAATCCCATCTCAAATAATAAAGAATGTTAAAACTGTTGATAACTGAGAGGGGGGGTGAATCAGTTATCCTAATTATTTCTTCTTTCTGAATTTTCTTATTAATCAATGCAGCATTAAATCAAACAAAACATAACCATGAAAATAGAGATACACATGACACAATATTTTTGACGTGGAAACCCTGTTAAGGGAGAAAACCACGGGGTGATTAACCCAATGATTATTCTCTGTTAGAAGAATAAGGAGATACAAAATGGCACTTGCCAATTAGGGCTCATTGCCCGAGCACACTGCTCACAAGAGGCACACCGCCTAGAAAAGATTCACTGTCTACAAAAAGAATGTAATGTAATACAATACTTGAACTGATTGGAAGCATCTACAAATGCTGGAGTTCAGTTCCGGTTAAGCTCAGTACACTGATCTGCTGCACTTCATCTTTCCTCTTTTCTTTTGCTGTTTTCCTTTCACATACCGGACCTTCTTTACTGCTTCTGCTCTGCACTACTGCTTTTATTCGCACACAACAACACACAACAACAACCCTCACAACCAAATCCATCAAGTATATATATCCGCACAAGTGATTTCATCACCTTTCAAGTCGACACCCGAAATAGTCAATTCTTTTCACAAACTCTGATCTGTCGGCTGAATCCTTCCACACCAAGTAATGCGGATCAAAACTATGCTTGTATAAATCATTTATCATGTCGGCCAAACATGATTCATGCCTTCACAACCTTTACCACCATCAGTAACACATCCGGAAAATAGTCTGATGTTCTGTCAGTCAGTTCTTCCTCTGTTCACACTGTCACTCAGGGACCCGTTACTCAAGTATTCATATCTTTTACCTCATCTATCACCGGAGGCTACAACCTTGGAATCTATTACTCAAGGTAGTCCTCTTGACTTCCCCATAACCGCACTTTACCAAGATACTTCCTCTGAGAGATCCGGACCAGTCTGTCGGACCTTGCCACATCTCTGTTCTTGTTTACCGGACCACAATAATCTTCATTCTGACTTCCGGTAGAGACACACCATGTCCTGCGGATGTGTGGGATGACCTTTGTTGCCATCAATGACAACAAACATGAATCCATATAGTGTCTCTTGCCAACAATCTCCCTCTTTGGCATTGATGGCAACACTTAGTGAAAAATGACTAAGTGTTCACACTATGCTCCCCTTTCGCTGATGCGCTGTTTTTATATACATTTTCCGGAGCTCCCCCTTAGTTGGATTCCTCATTTTTCACTGCTCCTCACTCCCCCTTTGACATCAATGGCAAAGGATAGGGTCCGCATATCAAAAATTTCAAAATTTTAACTGTACTTAGCCGCATAGGTATATATATGTGGAATACTTACATAAACTATAGTATGTCTGCAAAAGTTGTTTTCAGTTGGATGAGTTCTGCAACCCAACTTTGCTTCATTCTATCCAAAATTGAGATGTGACCACTCAACAAAAATGCAAAAGCTTCTGCCCTCTTGAGATATGTCGGATCATTGGTCTGGGCGGTAGTCTGAGCATCACTTATGGCCTCATGCATGGCCTCTAACTTAGGGATAATAATCCTTCTAAGTTCTCCCATCCGGTTAATTATATTCTTCCTTTCCTTCTCAAAATTCTTTATTGCATTTGTGATTGCAATAGTTTGACACTCTTGATTTACTATGGAGGAAGAGAGGGGATCAAAACTTTGAGACAAACTTAGTAGTTTATTCTCTTGCTCTTTTATCTTCTTCTCAATCTCTATAGTGGCTTTGGACCAGGAGATACAAAATTTGTAAATTTCACCGCCATCCTTAAGAGCATTTTCTAAGCTCTTTATTCCAATACTCATGTTTTTCCTATCATTAGTGATTAATCTTTGTACATCTGAAAATCTTTTATCCAAAAACTCTTTCCGGACCTTTTCTTCAGCTGATTTTTCTAGAGAATCAAAATGTGTACTAACACTGCTGACTAAGGTTTTGAGATTACCGGAAGAGGAGGCTGTGGGATCCTTCTGAAAGGATGGTATGATCTTTTCCAACACTCTGGATGCAGCTTCTATCAACTCACAGTCTTCCATGTGAGACTTGAGGAGTTTTTCATTTGCCTTAGCATTTGCAAATGAAGCTATCTTCATTGTCTGTACTAGAGAAAGAGAGTCAAAATTGAATGGACCTTGTAGAAGCTCCGGTTCATCAATCTCTAATGTTTCTTTGCTCAGGAATTCTTGGACAGTTTGTGCAGTGTCTCTTGCCGGAGACAGATGTTTCTTCTCTTCTGCAGTCTTGGAGCTGTCCTTTGGAATTTTCTCTCCTTCTACATTCCCACCACTAGCAGTTGTGGTTTTCTCTGCTGAAGTCTTCTGTCCTTCTGCAATCTTTGCACTGTCACCTTCTTTTTCCTTCACCTCTGCTTCTTTCTCCTGTAATTTTTCTTCTTTGGATCCGGAGACTGTAGGGGAAACCGGAGGAGAAATGTTGGTCTGTTCAGGGCCCACCTCTTCTGTCGCTTTCTCAGAAGTTTCTTCTGCAACACTTGTGGATGAAGGATCAGTACCCAAGTCCTCTACAACAGGAAGATTAAATCTTTTGAAGGCCTTCCAGAGGATCTCTTCTGTATCCTTGGCCACCTTGTTAGTCTCACCAAGCATGAGCTGATTCATCCTTGCTTTGCTCCTGAATTCATCCTTGCAGTCTTTGAATATCATGTTCATTGTCTTGGGATCAATTGAAGGATATAGCTGAATAGCTATCTGTTCCCGAATCTCAAGATCTTTAGCTTGGGCAGTGTTCTTTCTTGATTCTAGTTCCTTCTCCAAGCTTTTAGGGATCAGAGATATAATTTCGATAAATGCTTTGTTATAAATATTGAGATACCTGACTGTGGCATCTTGCAATATCTTCTGATCAGCTTCACCATAATCATCATAAAATTCAACCATTGGCTGAAGATTTACGTCCACTGTGACAGATTTGATTATGTCATCAATGTTAAGAGTGGGTTTTTCAACATATTCCTCTGCCTTTTCTTCTTCCATCTGTCCGGTAGAGGGTTGACCGGATGTTTTCTTTTTTTTTCTTCATTTTCTTGACTTCTTCATCAAATTCAGTTTCCTCTTCATCTTTTTGACTTGCATAAGCCCTTGTGGCTTTTGTCTTGAACCTTTTCTCTCCTTTGCCGGATGCTTGGACTTCCGGTTTTGAGCTTTTAGCAGGGACAGGTGCTGGTCTCTTTGAAGATCTGGTCCGGGAGGAAGTTTCTACCGGAGCACTTTTCTTGCTTCCCTTTTCTGCCTCTTTCTTCTCTTCAGCAGCGTTTTGTCTCTTTTCCCGATTGGCATCAAGTGCCTCCTTTGAGATCCCAAGGCCTTGGGCAATATGTTCTACTTCTTTTCTCACCTTCCTTTTTATCTCAGGTTCTCTGAGTTCCACATGGATCTTCACACTCAGCTCCTCAAAGGTTCCAAACCTTTCTACCTTTGGATCTTTAGGCTGACTCAGCGTGTGTTGAACATGCAGTTCCACAATCTGTTCATCAACCTCATACCCCATGGGCATGATCCAGACTGTCCTTGGTTCTACTGCCTCCATTAGGCACTGATCAGTATCTACCATAAAGCATACTAAATCTTTGTATTTTTCAACAAGAGACTGGGGAATTCTTTCTCTTGCTTGCATCATGCTTTGGAAGTTTTTGAAGTATCCCCACAGGGCTGAATTTCTTGCTTTAGCATCCCCAAGCCCATGCAAATAGTCTCTGATCTGAACTGCTACCGGTTTGTCATTCTCCCATACCCATCCACTTGATCCGGGCAACTCATTCATGAAGTAGGAAAACAAGCATAAAATTAATGCACCAAATTTGAAGAAGTTTTTCTTATCCTTTTTGATTTTTTGTATGTTTTCCATTAGTTGGCTCAAAAGAAGTTCACAGAGATCATATTCTGCATTTTTCCTCAACATCTCATAGGCTGTGTATATTGCAGTTCCGGATACTGAATTTTCCCTACTGGAGTGATATATCTTGTAGCCTATTATCATAGATGCAAATTTGATGTCCGGATCAGTAATATCTTCTATAGCCATTGCCCTCTTATCAAACTTTGATCCGGTGGCCTCAGTTACAATGTTGTTTTTGATAGATTTGAGGACACGTATCCCTCCGGAGGAGTATAAACCAGTTACTACCCTAATTGCCTCTTTTGTGATCTTGCAAGGTCTGTTTAGCCATAGGAAGTTGTCATGCACCCTTATATCGCTCCGCAAACCCTAATATCAGACTGCAATAAATGCTCGACCTACATTATTCCGGTTGGCCTTATTCGGATGACTTGAAGAACCGGATCTGTTCAGATCTATGAACATCATGCGAATCTTTCAAAACATGAACAAATTGAGATGACACATCACAAGGACATCCCAAACACTCTGTTCAATCCGCAGAATAGGTTAATACACTTCCGGATCTCACCGGACCTTTTTGTAATCCTCTGTTACTCTGGAGCATCTCCTGGAACTGGTTCTACTTGATCGATCACAACTTCTTCACAACTTCATGCAGACCTCTGAAATCTTAACTGGATCATCTTAGGACTCATATCTACAAACCCTTTAATCCGCATCCTCTTCTTGTGCCAATTCCGGCACCACTTGACTCGCTGGTGGAACAAGGTTTTCTTTGTGTCTCCCCCTGAGCCAGAGCTCACTTTTTAATTTCCGGAAGGAATATCAGCACCAGAGTCTGGTGCGGATCCAACCTCTACATTCTCAGAACTTTTCTTCACCCAAATCTTGCTCATCTCACTTTTAACTTCATCCGCATTCATCTTTTGTTTACCCTTGTCTTGATTCTGATTATGATATACCGGACCTCTTTTGTCCTGATTCTTGCTTCTACAGACTTTTGCACTATGACCGTACCTATTGCAGATTTGGCAAACAACATTTCTTTGTATATTTGATTGATATCCATTTGATCTGCATTAATTAGCCATATGACCTATTCTATTGCATGTAAAGCATCTACCATTGAATGATTTGTTCATTTGCATATTTCTGCATTCATGAGACTTGTGACCATATCTTTTGCAGTTAAAACACTGTCCGAAGAAGGATGAATTAGTCTGATTCACTCTCTTTCTACATTGATTAGCTTTGTGACCAAAGTGATTCCAGTTGTGGCAGTATCCATTGAAGGATGGATATCTTTGAGCATTGGGCTGTCTTACCGGAGGTCTTCTAGGCCTGTTCCTTGGATTTTATAATTCAAAATTCTTCTGACTGAATCTGGAGCTTTCTCCTTTCTCATATCCCAAACCACACTTGTCATCTGCCCTCTTTTGACTTCCAAGAAGAACTTCAAGTTGAGCATAACTTATCTTGAATTTCTCTTTATATTCATTTGTTGTTTGAAGATCCCTTTTGAGAGAGACAATCTGATCCTCAAGCGTTTCTTCATTATCTTTAGCATCTTCAAGATCAGATTCAAGATGTCTCTATCCATCTAGTGGCAATCTTCTGATTTCTCCTTGAGAGATTGTCTTAGATTGTCTTCAGTTTTTCTGTTCTCTTCAATCTCTTGGGTAAACTTTATAACTCCTGATTCCATTTCATGTCTTATCATAATGACTTCTTTTGATAACTTTTCACATAACTTGGTTTTCTCAGTCAGCTCTTCATTTGCATTACTTGCTTCACTTTGTTTTGCCAATTGCTGAAGCAGTTTCTTTCTCTTCTTCATAGAGAGACTTAATTTGTCTTTTAGTTCTCTCATGAAATCATCAGCCTGTTTAAGTCTTTCCTTTAATTCATTGACCTCAGAGTTTGACTGTTCAAGATCCTCAAGGGCAGTCTTGAGTTGCTCTTTTAAACCATATGTATCCATTTGGATTCCCAGATCTTCCTCGAGCTGTTAGACTCTTGTTGGAAGGAACTTGGCTCTGATACCAATTGTTGATAACTGAGAGTGGGGGGTGAATCAGTTATCCTAATTATTTCTTCTTTCTGAATTTTCTTATTAATCAATGTAGCATTAAATCAAACAAAACATAACTATGAAAACAGAGATACACATGACACAATATTTTTGACGTGGAAACCCTGTTAAGGGAGAAAACCACGGGGTGATTAACCCAAAGATTATTCTTTGTTAGAAGAATAAGGAGATACAAAATGGCACTTGCCAATTAGGGCTCACTGCCCGAGCACACTGCTCACAAGAGGCACACTACCTACAAAAGACTCACTGTCTACAAAAAGAATGTAATACAATATTTGAATTGATTGGAAGCATCTACAAATGCTGGAGTTCAGTTCCGGTTAAGCTCAGTACGCTGATCTGCTGCACTTCATCTTTCTTGCTTTACTGCTTCTGCTCTGCACTACTGCTTTTATTCGCACACAACAACAACCCTCACAACCAAATCCATCAAGTATATATATCCGCACAAGTGATTTCATCACCTTTCAAGTCGGCACCCGAAATAGTCAATTCTTTTCACAAACTCTGATTTGTCGACTGAATCCTTCCACACCAAGTAATGCGGATCAAAACTATGCTTGTATAAATCATTTATCATGTCGGCCAAACATGATTCATGCCTTCACAACCTTTACCACCATCAGTAACACATCCGAAAAATAGTCTGATGTTTTGTCAGTTAGTTCTTCCTCTATTCACAATGTCACTCAGGAACCCGGTACTCAAGTATTCATATCTTTTACCTCATCTATCACTGGAGGCTACAACCTTGGAATCTATTACTCAAGGTAGTCCTCTTGACTTCCCCAAAACCGCACTTTACCAAGATACTTCCTCTGAGAGATCTAGACCAGTCTGTCGGACCTTGCCACATGCTCTGTTCTTGTTTACCGGACCACAATAATCTTCATTCTGATTTCCGGTAGAGACACACCATGTCCTGCGGATGTGTGGGATGACCTTTGTTGCCATCAATGACAACAAACATGAATCCATATAGTGTCTCTTGCCAACAAAAACACATGGAAAACAAGAATCCCATTTAAATACAAAACCCTCATGATTACACCAGGTATGAGGTCACTTCAGTAGTGATACAACCACACAAAAAGCCAAAAGAACCTTCCATTTACGACCATAGATAGCAATATAAGAAATAAATCCCATCTCAAGTAGTAAAAACTGTTAAAACACATGGAAAACAAGAACCCCATTTAAATACAAAACCCTCATGATTACACTAGGTGTCGGGTCACTTCAGTAGTGATACAACCACAAAAAAACCCAAAAGAACCTTCCTTTTTCGACCACAGACGGCAATCTCACGATAAAATCCCATGGAAAAACAAGAACCCCAATTAAATTTACTTCAAAAAAACGAAGAGATGAAACACAACACAAACCTCAAAGTTTTCAAGCTTGTTGGTTCATAGCCTTAGTAGGATGTAAAATCCTCACCTGGGTCATGTAGATGTAGACGAGGGTGTGGAAAACCATCAACGAACAGTAAGGAATGAGCTAGAAGCCAGTGTTTTTGGCCTGGAGGAGTCGTGGGAGCCATTTCCAAAATAGAGCTGAAGTGAACATGTTTTGGTGCATACAACAACGAGCATTCACGAAGACGGCCTTAGTAGTGGGTTGCCGACGATTGTTTAATGGAATGTACTAGAGCATTGAAGGCTCCATTACTCAGAATTCACACGGCATGCGGAACAACGAAATGAGGAGGGGATAGGAATTAATGTGGTGGGTGAGAATAGATACAAGTTGCATTGAGTGTTTAATGCGAATAAGTAGGAAAAAAAGGTGGTGATTTGTTCGCATGCCACGTGGCATGCTGAACACTATCCAAGAGAACTTGGAGTGGGACCAAGGGTCCTCATGACCAATCATCAATCAACCTTAAAAAAGGCTTAGAAATTAGATCCTGCCACCGTTCGTCGTCGTCCGTGTGGCAAAAAAATAAAAACCCCTCCAAATGAAATATTTGCCCTGTCCACTTCAATGATGACATGGAGGCAAAAAAAAAATAATTTGACTGACGTGGCGCTCCAAGTGGACCCTAAAAGTTGGGATGACCCACTAAGGGGCCCTCTCCCCTAGCAATTTACAATGAAGATCCAACAAATTACACCGATGATCCAACTACTCATGGAGCTTGGGACTAATATTTCACAAAACTCTCATAAACTATATGATCAATGCCATGTTGTCCAATCCAAAGGCCCAAATATATGCTAATTGTTTCAACCGAACCTACTTGGATAGCTCATTATTGTCGACATGGACCACTTCAGACCATTGAGCTGCATCACTTCCATCAACTGAACCCGATATCAACAACCCGATAGCTAGTAGCTAGTAGTCAGTCACCACAAAGATGTAAAAGCATCACTTAAGTTACATGTGCCCATCAACAAGTCATTATTCAAATAGAAATAAAATGTGTGGGTAAAAGGAAAGGACTTCAGCCATTAAAACAAGCTACCATGAAAGTGGATATGAAGCTCAGCCACAACACAAAGTTATGGAAATTTACACAAGGGCAAGGAAAACGACAAGGGTAGAAATCCCAAAGCACAAAGATTAGCAAAGGCACAAGAATGAAGCCTCAACTAAAATATCTCTTATTGGTTATCAATGCTATGGGCACCAAAACACTACAAAGAGCCAAGCAAAGATCATTTGCAAGAATGAAGGTCAACAAAATGTAGTGATTCATTTGAAATATATGAGCTTATCTCTATGAAAGGGAATGCCTTCATGTCATGACCTGACAAATATTGTGAATTGTGATTTGTGATTCATTCACACTCAAAGCTCTCTTATTTCAATGATGTTGAGAGTGCATTAAATTATTTCCTTCTCTATGTCTTTGTACGCACAACTGATTTGATTGTGCCACTACCAAGCTAACAGAGAAAGCAGAGCTATTAATTTCAGGCATTTCAACCACATAAAAAATGCTTTCAACAACAAGATGAACTTGAAAATATTATGCAACAACTTTAGAGAATCACTGAAAATCTATTAAGAGCTGTAGAGCTATAGTTAAACTACATGTGAGGAAAATTTTATTTCAAACCCAGTTAATATTGCTAATGCACAACAATGCCCATCCTTGCATTTGGGATGATAACTCGGTGTACATTTAGCATGATTATAACAGAGTTATGCATAGTTCTACAAGGCATAATTTATTTTAGAAATCATATGAGTTCAAACTTGTAGCCCCTCTTCACATTGCTTTTCACTCATACAATTTCAAAAATTGGTGCACAAACAAAGGAATCAGACAATGCAAAGAAATTCGTCCAAACACATTTAACAAGTGCATTATAAAGTTCGACAGATTTTGACTTGGCAAGAACATAATTACAAGGAGTGTCATGATTTGCATAAAAAACCACAAATTTTTCAAACTGATGACAAAGTTTCGTTGCATCTTAAAAAGAGTAATTCCAAGGGCCTCACCACAAGATCAAGTTATTAAGATAAGGTCCTTACACCATACCTTTTTAAAATGCATTTGTCATATACATTACTCCATACTTGGGCCTTTTCATAGTGTAGCATCCATCAAATTTGGTTCCTACACAATTAAGTCTAGCAAAGAAAGATTTGTTGGAAATGTTGTCATTGATGTCAAGTGCATAGACAAGTTTGTTGTCATTTATGTCAAAGGTGCATACACATGAATGCAAGGTGTAGGCATTGTCGTTGATGTCAAAGGTGCATGAACACGATGGTTGTCATTGATGTCAAAGAATTTGTCGTGGAGATTGTTGGATTAGTTGTCCAAGATGTATGGATGAGAATGTCAAAGTGTGTGTTGTCATTTGATGTCAAAGGTTGAAGAGAATGTCAAAGAAGTATGTTCAATGAATAAGTTGTGTGGTGATACCTAGAGATGTAGAAGACGTCGTGTTAGTGACAAGAAGAAATCACTACGGCCAAAGGCCACTATGTCGTCATCATCGAATTACATTCCATAGTTGCTATGAGAAGGAAAGGCAGATTTGGTGTCTCCATTGAGGAATTTTGTCGAAAGATAAAAACAATGCCATGGCCGACTTCAAATTTGGTGTTTAAGTTTGCAAATAGAAGATTACATATCCGCATATATTATTCTAAGGCAGCGTTTAAAGCCAAATAAATTATTTTCAAATCCTAAGAGAGGCCAAAAAATCGGATTGGAGGTTTTAAATAAATTATTTTCAAATCCTAAGAGAGGCCAAAAAATCAGATTGCAAGTTTTAAATAAACTATTTTCAATTCCTAAGAGAGGCCGACCTCCTTACACATAAAGAAGCGTCCCCATATAAGACAAAAATGTCTTATTTAAATGTACAGACCAAATTCTATTTAAGATACTTAAAGGGATGCGATTTGGAACAAAAGGCAGCCATTTGATTTATGTTATGGAGTATATGAATCATGCATAAAGTGCGGAGATGTGATTTTATTTATGAAGAGACTTGTTTGTAAAGACAGCGAACATCATTTGATGTTTAAAAGACTTGGTTTAGAGGAGGCCGACTTCATGGTAGAGTCCATATAAGACAAAAAGGTCTTATTTAAATATATAAATAATGTGCTATTTAACATTTACTAAGTGGTGCGATTTGTTATGGAAAGCATGCAATTTGCTTTGGTATAAAGTGTGATTTGTATAAAATAAATGAGCTGCGATTTGGTTGTGAAAAGCTGGGATTCATATAAAGGGAGATCTCCTTTGTAAAAGACATAACAAATACTAAAGGTCACCTCTCTTGAAAGAAAATAAAAGGAGAGAGAGTATGTGTTGAAGCAAGAAATAAAAAAAAATGATTTATTTTCTGAGTTGGCAGATGTAGAAGAGATAAAGGGGCAGAAATGAAGAGTATTTCAGATCTATTTTAGGAGATGCTGCCTATGTATGAAGGATAAATGCAAATATATATATATAACAAATATATGTGAAGATTAAGAACAGATTGTTAAGGAAGTTAGAGCAGATCTTGAGGCAGAAATTTATGTGAAGTTAATGCCATGATTATGATCAGTTTTCTGTAAGAAAGTTGTGCATGATTTGGATTAGAGTTGTGATGGATGATCAGATCTATATGTGTGTGAACCTGACTTGAAAAGAAAAGACTTTCAATCATTAAGAATCAAAAGTAGTGATCAGATTGTGAGTAAAGGAGAACGATATCATCCATTGAAGAATTAGTAGGTTGGTGCCTAGAAATTGGTCTCTTGCTGAGTTGATGCTCAGTTGTGAGGGTTGGTGCCTACAAATTCTACAAGCGGGGATTGGTGTCTCCAGTGGGTTGGTACTCATAAAAGAAGAATTGTAAGAGAAGTAGGTTGGTGCCTACAGAAGAAGATCAATACATACATATAAGCAATATTTTGCTGTGGTTTTCTCTCGCAAGGGTTTTCACGTAAAATCATGTGTTCTCTTTGTGTTCATAATTGCTAGATCTTAAATGTGTGATTTATTGTGGTTGGTTAAAGTTTGAAACCCTCTCAATATAACCGTGTGCTCATCAAGATTAACTCATTGATACCACCTCTACTTACACTCACCATGTGAAGGAGACATATGCAGCATAATCCAAGTGGTATACTTCTTAGAAACTACAACTTGAGTTTCTATGATTGGCAACCCACACAACGGGGATGTTTCTGGTTGTGAAGGAGGAGACATATGCAGCATAATCCAAGTGGTATACTTCTCAGCAACTATAACTCGAGTTTCTGTGATTGGCAACCCACACAATGGCGACCATTTCTTTTCAGGAAAGGACAAACGATCCAAGCACACTTGGGTTCATTTGCAACTCCACATGAGCACCTTGCAAGATTTGTAACTTATGATCATTAACACTTCACAAAGTGTACATCATCTTGTTGGGTTACACGTATACAAGAAAACAACACTGAGACATTGGAAGGTTATTTGTTTCGAGCAACTAATCACAAGATAATTCATCACATGGACAAGAAGGCAATGCCAATACATTGGAAAGGTTTTTGTATCAAGTAACTGATCACTTGACTCCATCTTCCAATTCAAGAATCGATATGAGCAACTGAATTGATTGGCATATCAACAGTTCTTGGAACTAATCCATCTTGTAGAACTGGTCTATATATCCTACAACTCTAATCCACTCAATATCCACCATGTTGGACATTGTACAGACTCTATTTGTAACACATTCTCAAATATCCCATGCATCTTTGCGTTTGGACCACAGGCCTACACATTTTTGGTATCTAAGTCAAGAATTTTAGGTGTATAATATCTTCTTCATTAATAAATAGAAGAGCTATTTTACTAACTCATGTTCTATATGAATGTGGAATGGTGCTTCCAATATTTTTTCACATATCTCTCATGGGTTGATTAGCTAGACTGATCTATTAGTTATTCTGGAAGTTGTTGTTCGTACAACTCTTGACCTCAGTTTTGTAAAGAGGCTCGGTTGTTTCTCAGACCCCGATACCCTAATTTTTATCTGACTCAAGAAATCCTTACCTTTGTTCATATTTGTATGAGACTTCCAAACCTTCATTTTCAGTTTCAGAAGCGCAATTATATCATTCTATCGCATGGTTTACCACTTTGGAAGAGTCTAAAGAAATGATACTGAGAACCACTTGTGCTCAGTTGTGTGTGGATGTGGTCCTTAGAAGGGGATTGTTGTATGAACTAATCGTGGGAGGTTACAATAAGGAACCATAAAATGGATTATGAGAATGTTACTTTCTAACACATATGTATTTTTTGAATATGGACATTTTGCCCCTAAATGCTGCAGGATCATTCAGTTATAGAAACTTTTCAAAGTCCTCTCGACTCAGATGAAGATGAGGCTAGGAATCTGCATAATACTGCAGTACATGTATCTAAACAACACCATCCAGAGGACAATATCATGTCGATCCATTTAACTGCTGATCAGTAGTCCTGCATGCTACTTGTATCTTCTCAACAAAGGAAGAAACAAAAACAGAAGATTCCAATCCTACATCGAATGGCATTGCATGATCATTGTCACTTGCATTAAATGTTGCACCTGATGTGCATGTAAACCGTTATGATGCCTTGGGCCTTCCATGTATATCTTTTGTAATCCTTACCACTTGGTGTGAAAAACAGTGCAGATGAACTGAAATCTTTATGTTCATTGTCAGCGCATTATAGAATTCCTAACATGATGTGCACTCGTGTTCACAATGGAAACCATAAATATTCGGTTATTTTACTTCAGGTAAAAATGGACCCATAAACTCAGCAAATGGAAGATAATCAAATATAGAATAATTGTTAACAAGATTCCCAAAGGCGCTTGTCTACAATGAGAATGGTCCCTTACACAAATTTATCTTTTCAACATTTACTAACCTGCAAACGTATCCAACCATCAGGCAAATCATATAATCATTAGAAAATAATGCCACAGGAAACTTGAGCTTGTTGAGTGCATGCATGCAAACCAATCAGGGCATAGAAAGTCTACTGTGTGATGCACCAATCCAAAATTAAAAGAGTGAAGAAAGCAATTAAAGAACAAACTGTTTTTGTTGTTTTCTTCTCACAGCAAGCCCCTCCTGCGCTTGTAATCATTCACAGATAAAGTTAAAGTATGCCTCCTTCCATCACTGCTTGGAACCTGGACTCCACAGGTGGCCTCAATCCTTTGCTTTCTAGCCATAAAAGCCACGTGGGCACCCTGAGCACCCCCAAACTTCTGCAGTCCATTAAGTGATATGGTAAGCTCAAAATCATGCAAACTGAATAACTTTGTACCTTCAGCTACAGGAGCTTCAGTATCTACAAGCTTTCCAGCATCTGCAGCAGCTTCCAATGCCTTGGCTGTTGCTGCTTCCCCTGCCTGAGTTGCATCTGACTCTTTGTTTGCCTCTGTGTTTGCTTCAGTAGCACCACTCTTTGCACTATAATAATTTTGTGATCTAGTCCAGCGACGAGAGAAAGGATCATACCCAGCCTCACCTGCTTTCAGATTAAAGTTAGCAGGCTTGATCATTGAAGCATTCTTAAAGTTTTCAAATCTGTTTTTCTTATTCATCTCTGCAAGCATTATGGCTTTTGCATCCTTGCTTTTTCTCTGAAGTGAAAGGACTTCTAATTCTTTCAACCTTGTTTTGATCCTGTCTACTTCTGAATAATCATGTTTGCTCTCTGCCAGTTCCATCTCCTTCCTCAGCCTATCCTTCTCAGCAGCCAGATTTGATGGCCTTGCAGAAGCCATCTTCTTCTCCTGCAGCATCTGCTTTACAGTTTCTGCAGAATAGACAAAATTATTTATATCCTTCAGTGCATTTTTCTTCTCTTCCACATCAGCTCTACCTAAAATTCGGCCCCCAGTGCGCTCTACTTCCCGTTCCCATTCCTTAAACTCTTTCTCAAGAGGGGCCGAATCAGACACCCTCTCCATCTGCCATCTAGCTGCACTATCATCACTGCCCCAAACACAATCCAAGTACTTGTGGGTAATCCGATTCTCAAATTTGTATTGCTTGTCAGCATCAGTTGCATCCACATTTCTGACCATGCAAAGACGGTAAATACGCTGTCCTGACCTTGAAATACCAATCCCAATTCTCACAAAACAACCCACAATGATCTTTTCGAAGAATGGCTCCATGAACCACTTGGCAAGCTTTGATCTCCGGATTGTTATACTCTTAATATCTTCAAAGGAAGGAATATCAGAATTCGTGCCTTCTCCATCACTGTCATCTGAATCTCCACGACTGCTTGGGCTCTGATTGTTACTAGAGGACGATGGACTAACACTAGGACTAGCATGAGACTTCCGTCTGCCAGGTGAAGAATCCCGTCCTCTAGATGACCCGGCAGTGTCCCTTCTCTTTCGCTGCACATCTGAATCCTGTGCCTTCTGTCTCCTTGCAACTAATTCATTTAAGGCATTTTCTTTCACTGACCTGGTAGATTTCACAGAAGAGCGCATCCGTGAAGATGGTGGCCCTACATCTTTTCCCCTCTGATTCCTAGTCTCATTTTGTCGGGCTTCAGCCCTCTTCCGCATCAAAAAATTATCCCTCGCCTCTGCTCTCTCTGCCAAAATCATCTCCCTGTCGAGTTCAGACATCTTTCGAAGCTGCTCCCTATCTTCATCATCTTTGTACAAATCACTCCCAAACGATAATCCATCACTGTCCGAATCATCTCTCTGGCCCCCATCATCATTGTCTTTTTCACCAGAATCAAATCTCTTCTTCAAAGGCATCCTTGACCCAGATGCCTTTCTAGTTGTTGTTCCAGCATCATCAGAATCATCTCCATTATCAGAATTGGAATCACTGCCATCATCTGAAAAGGACTCAGATTGCTTCCTCTTTGCTGGAGCTCCATTCCTATGCTTTCCATCATGGGCATTAGTTCGACCAGCTGCCTCTAGAAGCAAATTCTCAAGATCCGCCATAGGCCTTGCTTGATTTTACAACTGCTACAAATACCACCTTCAAAGGGCTTCTATATGTGTACACGACCAGATAGAATCATTTATCTGAGATGCAAGTAAACAGAAGAGCATCACAAAACAGCACAACTGAAATTACCAGAAATAACAAGTTATCCCCCGATGCAAGTAAACACAGGAGTATTGAAGGAACTGTAAATAAATCCTAATGTAAACACAACTTAACTTCTTCATCTATTTCTTAAACCAAAAACAATAATTTACCCTAAATCAAGGAAATAGGGAAGAAATGTGTTAATGTGAACAACACTACTGAAAACACACCTGAACCGTAATTTTAAAATCCACAGCCGAAACCCTAAATCTATAAAAGTTGCTCATATAAAACCCTAACTCTGACAAATTTGCTCAGAGATGATCTTGATTCTTAAACACAAAATGCAATTGAAAAGCATTCTGCAAAAATGCATATAACCCTACTCAAAACACAAATGAATGCTAATTTTAAAATCTACCAAGGCAAAACCCTTATATTGCATAATTTGCTGAAGCAAAACCCTCAATTTGTAAGTTTTCCAAAATGCACGTAAACAGAAGAGCACTACAAAAACACAGATATCTATAATGTTAACACGACCGAAGGCTTATTTTAGTATCTAGTCAGACAAAATCCTATATGTGTAGTTTTTTCTCGGGCAAGATGCCAAAACTAAAAAATTTACTCGAATAAAACCCTAAATAGAACAAACAACTAGTTCCTGCTTCGTAAAAAGCACAAAAAATGAAGAATCTTTACCTAAAAACAATTTTTACAAACAAAATATACAATTGAGGATTGAATGAAATTGAATAAACATATGAAACACAAAAAAATACCATACAGAGAAACAAAATCCATACGTGGTAAATCCAAAGGCCCCAATGCTTTGACCGCCCAAACGAACTGATAAATAGAAATACTGTGAATTTCCATAGCCTAACAACAATTTCCATAAACCCGAGGTTTATTTAGGGTTTCACAGTCGGCATGGCCTGTTCACTTTTTTATGTCGAGTGGTGAAGGGATATTGATTCTCAAATGAAAGATTGTGTGCTCAGAGATGATCTTGATTCTTAAACATAGAGTGCAATTTAAAAGCATTCTCCAAAATGCATATAACCCTACTCAAAACACAAATGAATCCTAATTTTAAAATCTACCAAGGCAAAACCCTTATATTGCATAATTTGCTGAAGCAAAACGCTCAATTTGTAAGTTTTCCAAAATGCACGTAAACAGAAGTGCACTACAAAAACACAGATATCTATAATGTTAACACGACCAAAGGCTTATTTTGGTATATAGTCAGACAAAATCCTATATGTGTAGTTTTTTTCTCGGGCAAGATGCCAAAACTAAAAAATTTACTCAAATAAAACCCTAACTAGAACAAACAACTAGTTCCTGCTTCCTAAAAAGCACAAAAAATGAAGAATTTTTAACTAAAAACAATTTTTACAAACGAAATATACAATTGAGGATTGAATGAAATTGAAAAAACATAAGAAACACAAAAAAATACCATACAGAGAAACAAAATCCATACGTGGTAAATCCAAAGGCCTAATTGCTTTGACCGCCCAAACGAACTGATAAATAGAAATACTGTGAATTTCCATAACCTAACAACAATTTCCATAAACCCGAGGTTTATTTAGGGTTTCACAGTCGGCATGGCCTGTTCACTTTTTTATGTCGAGTGGTGAAGGGATATTGATTCTCAAATGAAAGATTGTGTGTAAAAATTTAAATTAAAAGTAAATATAGTTGTTTTAAAAAAAGCAAGACAGTGTGATTTCAGAGGCTTCACATTTAGTAAATATAGTTTTTTTAAAATGGTTTAACCTTTAATTTGATAAGTTGAAGGTATTTTCTGCAGTCTGTCAAATTAGATATTTATTTAGAATTCATTCTTGCATCTAGGTGATGCTCACAAGGGTGAAACGTTTTGACTTCTTGGAGGTCACCCATCCCAATACTACTCCAACTCAACTGCACTTAACCATGGAGTTTCTTTCAAGATCAAGTCCACTTATTGTTTTATTTTTTAAGGTAAGACTATAATTCAGATCTTTTTCAATGTCTAACAAGAGTAAAGGGTATAAGCCTCCTTGGCTTGTTGTAGCGGCATAATAGTCAGCTGATTTCTTCTAAGTACAATTAGATGTCAAGTTTGAATTATGTATTTTCACGAAGCATTAAAAATAATAAAAAAATAGAGTAAGGATTATTAAAAACTTTGTTAGCTTTCTCAAAACATTTAAAATAAATATATTTATTTCCATTATATGTTAACTTCACTATGTAGCTTAATTAAATGTGAAAGTTCACTATTTAGGACCAAGCTTATTTTATAGACTGGGTTCAAGATTATAATTAACATACAGTTTATAGAAAAAGTTTTAAAAATGGTTGCACTCAATTTATAATCAAGTGCACCCCTTTGTTCACTAAATTTCCCTTCTCATTTTTCTCAAGTTCCATATATCATGGACATATTATGTTGAAATGGAATAAACTATTGTAGCAATACCATTAAACAAAGTGTACAAATTTAATCGTGTTCAAATAAAACCATATAATGGAAATGGAGAAAGTATATAAAAACTAGCACCTGCACCATTGAGAGGTGTAAGGGTCTCCGGATAGGAGAATATGATCGTGTGTCAATTGAAATTGTTTTGTTGAATTAAGAAGAATGGTTTTTTCTATAAAGTGAAACAATTTTGATAACTAAATAATATTTTCAAGCGTGAGGCAACCTATCCAAAATTAAATTTTTTTGCTTGGGAACTGAATTTTTTTGGCTATCAACTAATTAGGTCACATTAATGTATATTTTATTCAAATAAGACTTATTTACCATGCAAACAATCTGAGACAAGTGCATTGAGATATTTCAAGAAAAAAAATATAGAATAAGTGAAAATATGATTTTTTAAACCTTTCATTAATTCATGAGAATTGAATAAAATCATCACCAATAGAGTCTATGCAACATAGTATGTCATTGCCTACCGAATCTATAGATGTTGAGAGTCAAAGAGGAAAGAAATGTCCACTAGTGTTGTAAGCATGTTTCATATGCAATCACGAGAAGTGGCCGAAAGTTCTATTGCCAAATTTATCTATGCTAATGTCATACCATTTCATGTGGCACGCTCTATGTATTTTAAACAAATGTTAAAAAATGCATTGATTATTGGTCCTTCATTTGTCCCCCCTAGAGAACATAAGCTACGCACATCCCTCCTTGATAAAGAGTATTCCAAGGTGAGTATAGTGATGGAGGAGATGAGACAAGTTTGGATAAGAGATGGCTGCTCTATCTGTAATGTAGAAAAAGTGATACCTCTACTTTCTACATTACATTACATAGGGGTTGTAACAAAAAGTGTTAATTTACAGGAAACTAAAATGCATAATTGAGAAACTATATTCAAAATTGTAAATAACAGAAATAGAGGAATTTGGCACCAAAAGTTGGGGTTCTTAGTCTCGGATGCTAGCACGGCACTAACATTCACGCAAAGCGATGTAGTCCTTTCATGTGTTGTCATCCCAGTCTCACAGTATTGTCCAAAAAGTCACAAAACTCAGTTTTTACCAAATTTCAAACTATCCTGCACAACAAAAAACAAGGACAACAAGAACAACAAACCAACAACTACCAAATAATATAGAAATGATGAAATAGAGCCAAACTAACTAAATTAAATGAAGTATTGAAATGAAAAGCAAAGGGGAAGACACTTTCGAAACCTTTGTGCGGTTGAATGACTCCCAAAATACCTATAGCTAAAACATGAAGAAATGTTGGGGCTGTTTGGGGGTTTGCCTTCAGGTAAAACACCTGTTTTGGTCTTTCAACCTCCACAAATAGCCAATGTTAAAGAGAATAGAAAAAATAGTGTGTGCTCATATCCTACATACATCTAGGAATTAAGAGCAGTGACAAGAAAGTAAATCTATAAGTATTAACCTTGATCTACAAGGGAGAATACCCTAGTGTGTGTGTGAAGATAAACAAGGTGCTCGTCTACACCAAGATTTGCCAAAGTAAATAGAAAGAAATATGATAAAGAAGTCACAGCAATATTATTCAAAGCAAAAGCAAGAACAATATTGCCAACATGATGTAGAAGGTAAAATAACCCTTGTATTTGTCCAAAAAGATTTGAGCAGCATGTAGCTTCAGCAAGTTCAAAAATGAAGATATGTGCAGCCAAGCATAGTCAAATGAGAGTTTTTTTTAATAAGGCAAGAATATGAGGGTTAGATTCAAAAAGTACTTTTGCATAAGAGTTTGTGAGGAAGCTGAAGGGTCAAATTCGAACATTGAAGGCATTTTTCTGATGTTTGAGCATTACAACAGGTGATGGTAGACGGTTGATTGAGAAATCAACGTTTTAAATTTTTGGAACTCACGGGATGCTAGTGCATTGTACAGATGTCTACGTGTAGCACTAGTGTTCTAGAAAAATTGCATAAAATTCAACATGTGTTCCCAAGTCAACGAAAAGAATTAGATTTTGATAGAGAAATTTGGCAATCTAGTGAAGGAAGAAGGCTAAAGCTTGGCTAAAATGATCCCTAAAACACACAAAGGGAATAGACACTAAAACAAACCCAAAATACAACGTGAAATTGCAAGGGTATGCAATTTTTGATGTTACACTATTATCATGGATGGATGGATCGATATTAAACATCAGCCACTCATCAATCTCATTGTCACATGTCCAGCTAGCTCTTATTTTTTAAAGTTGTTGATTGTTCGGGGAAGAGGAAGGATGCTAACTTCCAATTTTATATTTTGAAGGATGTCATAAAAGAGGTTGGGAGCTCTAATGTTGTACAAGTAGTGATTGATTCGACCCATGTATGCAAGTTAGTTGGTTTGATGGTGGAGGGTGCTTGAAAGCACATTTTTTGGACCCCATGTTGTGTTCATGTGTTGAACAACACATTGAAAGACATTGGGAAGATAGTTTGGGTGAAGGCTGTGGTGTCAGAAGCTAAAGCCATTCAAATGTTCATTTACAACCATCACACATCACTTGCTTCCTTTAGGACTTTTTTGAGGAAGAAATTCCTCAAGCTCAAGGATACCAGATATGTGATGTCCCAGTAATTTACTTGTTTGTGTAATTTCAACTGAAATGAAATTTAAACACCAACAACATACCATTACTCATAAATTATAATATTTTAATGTATACAGTTGTCGTTGTGTACATCAACAAAGATCATAACAAGCAAGATAACATAGGGAGATATAATACCCACAATAATGAATTTATAATAGCAATACTGACAACTGAAGTGATTATTGATTATAAGCAAGGAATGAATTGATTAAGCATTACAAGGAAAACACCTCATAGCATTTGTATTTTGATAATTAGAAACAATAACCTTACATACAGAGATTGATGGACATGTTAAATGCAGTTTACCACTTACAATAATTGTTGTCTACAGAATGGCGAATTATATCAGCTTAGCCTCATTTTATGGCCTTCGTTCCTCATATGGGAATATAGATCTCAAGCAGCGAAAGCCTCTCTATGTTGTTCAATCCACCAAATCGTGAATGGATTCCTTTTGAGGGTGAAGGGTCAACTACCAGGGACAAAGCAGTTGTGATACTCCCTGAATATGATGTGATCTGATCTTAGTATTAGTGCAATGTGAAAATAGTCTCCTTATATTAGCAACTCACTGGATAGAGGTTATGTTGTTCGCACCTGAGCAGATTCCCACCAATTTGGCGTATGTCTAGATTACTTTGATAGCCATGCATCAACACTTCTCAGACTATGAACATTGTGATTAAGGGATGGTCTGGACTGTTGATGTTTTAGTGGTGGGAGATATCCTTCTCCCAAATTTAAATAATGAAAAGTCACATATGAAGAGACACCAATGCATATGAAGAGACACCAACGCATATGAGGAGTTACCTTGATTTGTATATATACATCAATTCAATCACTTCATTTATACCTCTAGCAAAAGTTGGTCATTCCTTTAGCAGCAGAGCAGATTTCAAGGGGAAGCATATTTATTTGGGAAGTGCCTCCATTCATTGTATATACTCAGCCTTGTGTAAGGCCTGATTCTGTAAGCAGATTTCTGCTCCTTTTATTCTAATATATAAGAAGAGATTATTTGTTGGGTTTTTCTCCCTTGAGTAGGAGGGTTTACCCATGGTAAACATTGTGTTCACTGTCTTATGTGTTGCATTTTCTGATTTCTTACATTTCTGATCCTAAATCTAACATGGTATCAGAGCGGGTCTCAGAAAAGATCTGATCAGATTTGTTTAAGCAGTCAATTTTTCATCTAGGGCAGATCTTGAAGGCAAAGTATTACAGATCTAAGGTTGCAAATTATTTCAGACCTAAGAGTAGATCTTTGAAGGAGAATTTGTGCAGAAAATGGAGATGGTGAAGGATTGTTGTCATGCTTGCATGCCAGCGGCCTAACAAAAGTTACAACCATCTTCTCCTCTTCTGAATTTTACTCTTTGCTAAATTTCTCCGCCTAGAATCTTTGATTCACAAAGCCTCAGACACCAAGGCCTTATGTTATTATTATTCCTGAAAGCCAAAGCCAATTAGAGCAATCCATGCTATGTAGCATACAAAATGGATGGGAGATTCATGTGCGAAGTAGAGGGCACAACTATGAGGGGATTTCCTACACTTTAGATGTGCCCTTCGTGCTAATCAATTTGCTGAAGCTCAACAAAATCATAGTGGACGTAAAATCAAAGATGATCTAGGTAGAAGCGGGTGCCACTTTGGGTGAAGTGTATTCTGCCATCGCAAACAGTTCGTTGAACCTATTGTTTCCTGTAGGAGTTTGCCACACGGTCAGCTTCGGTGGTCATATTGTTGGCGGGGGGGCTGAGTTTCCTGTCAAGAAAATACGGCCTTGCAATTGATAATGTGTTGGATGCCCTGCTGATAAATGCATTGGGGAAGGTGATGGATAAGAACACAATGGGTGAAGATGTATTTTGGGCTCCGAGAAGCAACAGTGGAGGCAGCTGGGGAGTTGTATATGCCTAGAAACTCTAGCTGGTGAGCGTGCCAACCATTTTGATAGCTTTCACAGTGTCAAAAACCGGTGCAAATAATGTCACGGAGACTATCCATAGATGGCAATACATGGGTCCTCAAATAGAAGAGGATCTCTTCATGCGAGTACAGTTCTTCGGCATAAAAGTTGCCCAAGTTTGATCGTCTTCGAGCTGATTGTATTCAAGAAGAGTCCAGGTTGGCAGCAAGAGGAATTGGATGAAACTATCATGATGTAGAAAATCAAGTTCTTGCTACACATACTTCTAGAGAAAGAGGCAAAGGAAGAAAGAGGAATAGAGACAGAGAATCAAATTTTGCTCCAGAATTGAAGAAGAAGAAGGATCTCTCTCACATTTAGTGTTTTAGGTGTGACAAGTATGGTCACTTTGCTCGAGATTGCAAATTAAGGTCTACACAACTTGTTTCTACTACAGAAATTGCCATGGGGAAATCTCAGAAGGAGCCAAGCTCTAAAGTCAATCAGTTTCTTCGAAGAGGAGGAATTAACATTCAAGGGAGTCTGACAAACCAACAGAGGTAACCTTGGATGAGGAGGTCAAGAGGTTGATGCTAGTACTTGAAGCTTCAGAGGGAGTCACATCATCATGAAGATTCCTTGTAGTGTATATTTCTCTAAGACAGAGAAATATGAGGTGAAAGCCCTTGTAGTGTATATTTCTCTGAGACGGAGAAATATGAGGTGAAAGCCCTTGTAGTGTATATTTCTCTGAGACGGATAAATATGAGGTGCAAGCCCTTGTTCATCTCTGAGATTGAGATGGGACGTCATGTTGAGAGACTCCATGACAACATCACGTTGAGAGACTATGTGATGAATACTTTGTACTTGTGTCTTTCCACACATGGGAGTAGCCATGGTGGACGTCACATTGAGTGACTCCATGACAACATCACGTTGAGAGACTCCGTGATGGGCACTTGTGCACATATTCTTTCCACACATGGGAGTAGCCATGGTAGACGTCATGTTGAGTGACTCCATGACGATATCACATTGAGAAACTCTGTGATGAACTATTTCACAAATGGGTGTAGCCATTGTGGATGTCATGTTGAGCGACTCCATGACATTGATATCTGGAAGGATACCTCCCTAGCTAAGAGGGAGTGTTGATGTTTTAGCGGTGGGAGATATCCTTCTCCCAAATTTAAATAATGAAAAGTCACATATGAAGAGACACCAACGCATATGAAGAGACGCCAACGCATATGAAGAGTCACCTTGATTTGTATATATACATCAATTCAATCACTTCATTTATACCTCTAGCAGAAGTTGGTCATTCCTTTAGTAGCAGAGCATATTTCAAGGGGAAGCATATTTATTTGAGAAGTGTCTCCATTCATTGTATATACTCAGCCTTGTGTAAGGCTTGATTCTGTAAGTAGATTTCTGCTCCTTTTATTCTAATATATAAGAAGAGATTATTTGCTGGGTTTTTCTCCCTCAAGTAGGAGGGTTTTCCCAGGGTAAAAATTGTGTTCATTGTCTTATGTGTTGCATTTTCTGATTGCTTACATTTCAGATCCTAAATCTAACATGGACTGCCTCACAAATCGTAAGCAATATTTATTTGCTTGCAAATGGTGGCCAATTTAGATTGACCGCTATTGGTGAATTGGATTTCACTACCCTACTTGCCTTTGACAACTTTATGTAAATATCTGGTAATTGGTTCACAATGTAGCAACAACACACATAACAGACTTTGTTTATATATAAATTTTCCAACAATTCATGTACTTGCCAACACCAAGAAATGACAGTCAGATAAAATGTGAATATGAATAAGGGCTACTGCTAGAAAATTAATGTAGCTCTCGTTGAACAAATCTATGATTCATTTAGGTGACCAACAATAATCGATCTCTAGTCCATAATGATTGATGATCTAGATTTGCTCCGTCAATGACTCTAATGATTTCAAGGACTGTGTGAGAGCAACGATAGAAATGACTTCTCTCAAATTGCTCCTGCCATCCTCCTCCAATCCTGAAAGCATATAATTTTGCTAATTAGCACAATCTGCAATTCCTGGGTGGAACTGCCAAGAACGAGGTAGGGGTTTTTGCCCTAACCTCAAGAGGTTACGATCAAGGGTTTTTGACCTCAATGAGTGATCATTCTAACTCAAAGAGCAATGAAATTCAGATGATCAAAATGAATGACTTGAGCTTGTAGATATACCGTCTTTCTTTAGGACCCGTGGGCCCTAGATTTGTCTATATATATATAATTCTAACTAGTGTATATATAATTCTAACTAGTGTTTAAAACTACTTTTTATTTCAACAATATTAATTATTAATTATATTTGGGAAAAGGGGGCATGACAAGATATGCCAACTACTTTATTTTGTTGGAGAGGATGATTGAGGTGCAGTAACCTCTACAATTAATGGTGGTTAATTCAGAATGATGGGTAGAGGCAAGCACAGGTGAAGGAAAAAGTGTCAAACAAAAAATCCTTGATGATGATTGGTGGTCCACATTGAGGTAAGAAATTGTTTTTTAATGAATTGCTGATTTTAGTAGTAAATTTCTGATTTTCACTTTATTATTAAATTAATAAGTTGCTGATTTTATTATATCTAAGTTTCTAACTTGTAAATTATTTTCATTCTTTGCAGATATGTTTGCTCCATCATCTCACCTGTTGTGCGGATCATAAGATATGTTGATATAGACTCTCCTAGCTTTATGAGACTTTTGACAACATGCTTGGTCAGATGAAGCAAGCCATTCATAGTAGGGACCCTAATTTGGGAATTTATGTGGAGCATATTAGGGCCATTGTGACATGGTAGTGGAACACTATGAACACCCTGCTTCATATGGCAGCCTATGCTCTAAATCCCAAATGGTATGCAACAAGGCCTGGGAGAGTGCCTCCACCTAATCACGAAGATGTGAAAGAAGGATTCATGAAGGCCCTTCAAAAAACGTATAGTGAGGAGTCTACCTTAGAACACAGTGGCTAGTCTTTGTCAATTGATACAAAAACTTTCAGAGGTCATAACTTTTGACTTGGGAGTTCGTTTGAGATAAAATTTGATGGGCATATGTGTCTTGAGGAGTTGATTGAAAATCCCACAAAACTAGTAAGTTTTGTAGGTCACCATTTCAACACTTTTTTGGGACCTTTTTCGATCATCCAGGGCCTCAAAATGAGGTTTTAATGACTTTTCAAGATTTTTCCAAGTTTTTCCTAATTAGTTTTCGAACTTTACATGCAATTAGATTAAAAAGTTGGCAGTTAGTCCTCTTTTAGTTATTTTCATATAATTGGCAAGTTTCATGGCCACACATATAAGGATGTGAAATTACCAAAAATGGCAATTTTAGAAAGTTGCTAAAAACTACCAAAAAGGGTAATTTTTATTTTTGTATATGTTTGTTTTTTCTTTACAGTTGTAGGAGAATGGAATGGAATGAGAAGAAGAATTTAAAATTATTTCTATGTTTTTGAATTCGTTGGCAATAATAATGGTGATAAATATTATGCTGTGAAGTTTGGTTACATCATCTGGGATCAAAGTGGGAAGATGGCTGGGAGAGGAAGAGAAAGAGTGGGTTTTGCCCAAATGTGAAGGGAGATGCAAAATCTACAAAGGCAAGTAGAACTTGCAAGTATGATGAGCGATCAGAGATTGAGACAAGGAAGAGATGATTCTGATGAAGAAATAGGCCAAGGAGATGAAGATCAACGTGCAGAAGCTGAAGAGGAAGCACAATTAGAGCCCCTAACTTTTGAAGGGAGGATGCTCAGGGCATTAGAAGGGAAAATTGAAGGGATTAAAATTGAAGTTCTAAAGTATGCAGGTAGTCTCAAACTAGAGGAGTTGATAGATTGGTTGAACATGGGGAAATTCTTTGAATGGAAGACTATGACAGAGGAAAAGAAGGCGAAATTTGCATGCACCAAGTTAAAGGGTCATGCAATGATCTAGTGGGATCATCTATAAAAGGAAAGAACTAGAAAGGGAAAGACTAAAATCAAGACCCAGAGCAAAATGGAGAGGAAGCTGAGAGAGAAATTTTTGCCTATGGACTATGCGCAAAATCTTTTTCGTAGAATTCAAAATTTGAAACAAAATTTATCTACTGTGCAAGACTATATGAATGAATTTTACAAACTGTCCATTCACGTGGAGCATCAAGAAACTGATGAACAGATGGTTTCAAGGTATGTAAATGGTCTAATATTCTCTATTTAAGATGAATTAAGCATGCATAGGGTTAACAGTATGGAGGAGGCATACCAATTAGCTTTAAAGGCAAAAGAAAAACAAAGTAGACAATATTTTTAAAGGAATAGTGGAGCGAGGAGGGGGACATCATCTCCATTGCGAGGTGGCTTGAATAATAGTCAGGGAGAATCATCCCAAGGAACAGAGAAATTAGAAGATATTCGATAAGATCCTCAAAGTCAACAACGAGGAGAAGGATTTCAGAGGGGCAAAGGTTACAGTGGTGGTAGAGGATGGGAAAGCCCATGAAAACCTCTCATTTGTTATAGCTGTGGTGAAGAGGGTCATAGGGCATTTGAATGTCCAAACTATCACATGCAAGAAAGGAAACAAGGAGAACAATCCAAGTTGAACTTGGTTCAAGCTGAGAATGAAGGAGAAGGGGTAGAACTAGAGGTTCCACCAGATGTGGGTGAGAATCTCATGATGAGAAGAGCAATGGTGATTCTAGAATAAAAACAAGTTAAAGGTCATGATGATTCTTGGCTTTGAACCAACATTTTTTAAACTAGGTCCACCTAAGGAGGAAAGGTATATCAAGTTATTATTGATAGTGGCAGTTGTGAAAATATGGTTTCTAGAGAAATTGTAGATAAAATAAATCTGCACTATGAAAAACATCCCCATCTTTATCGGATTGCATGGTTTAGAAAGGGAATTGAAGTCACTATTTATAAGAGGTGTTTAATTAAGTTTTCCATAAGAAAGACTTATAAGGATGAAATATGGTGTGATGTCATTCTAATGGATGCATGCCATGTGTTGTTGGGAATGCCATGGCAATATGATAAGAAGGTAATGCATGACGGAGAAAAGAATACATACACCTTTTGGAAAGGAGGTTCTAAAGTAATTTTATTGCCCCTTAAGGATGAAAGGACAATTGAGAGTATGTTGTCCACAAGAGAACTTATCAAGGAAATGAAGGTGACAAGGTTATGTTATGCATTAGTGGTGCAAAAAGAAGATGGTGAGGAAATACCAATACCAACAAAAGTGGCAAAGGTACTAGAAGAATATGTTGATGTTTTGCTGGATGAGTTCCCTGATGGTCTACCACTAAAGAGATATTCAGCACCACATTGATTTGATCTCAGGACATCTCTACCTAATCATGCAGCTTACAAAATGAGTCCTACCCACCATGCAGAACTCAATAGACGAGTGCCAGATCTCATAAGGAAAGGTGTGGTGAGGGAGAGCATGAGCCCATGTGTTGTACCTGCATTATTAACTCCAAAGAAGGATGGCACATGGAGGATGTGCACAGATAGTAAAGCAATCAATAAAATTACCATCAAGTATCAATTTCCCATCCCTCGTTTGGATGACATGATGGATGTGCTTGCAGGGGCTAAATACTTTAGTAAAATTGATCTATGTAGTGGTTATCACTAGATCCAGATTTGAGAAGGGGATGAGTGGAAGACAACCTTCAAGACTAGGGATGGATTATACGAGTGGATGGTTATGCCATTTGGGTTATCTAGTGCACCCAACACCTTCATGATGCTAATGAATACTACACTGCATCCTTATATTGGTAAGTTTGTGTTGGTTTATTTTGATGATATTTTGGTTTTTAGTAAGAGCAAAGAGGAGCACCTGGAACACTTGAGGATCATATTGGATGTGTTGAGAAAAGAGAAACTATATGCAAACTTGAAGAAGTGCAGATTCATGCAAGAAAGTCTGGTATTTTTGGGCTTTGTCATTTCTACAGATGGTGTCAAAATGGACGCAAAAAACATTAGGGCAATTCTAGAGTGGCCTAGTCCAAGGAGCATAACAAAGGTAAGAAGTTTTCATGGGTTAGCCACATTCTACTGAAATTTCATTCAAAATTTTAGCAGTAATGTAACACCCATAACATATTGCACCAAAGGAAGGGAATTTGTGTGGACCAAGGATGTTAAGGAGGGTTTTAAGTTTCTAAAGAAGAAGGTGATAGAAGCTCCTATTTTAGCATTACAAAATTCTGATAAAGTATTTGAAGTGGATTGTGATGCCTCGCATGTGGGCATTGGAGCTGTACTTAGTCAAGCAGGTAAACCCATAGACTTCTTTAGTGAAAAGTTGAATGAGGTCAAGAAGAACTACTCAACCTATGATGTAGAGTTTTATGCAATTGTGCAAGCATTGAGACATTAGAGGCATTACCTAGTGCCAAAGAGTTTGTTGGTTATAGACCATATTGCCTTGAAATACTTGAACACACCAAAAAACTGAATAGCAAACATGCAAAATGGGTCTCTTTCGTACAAGGCTACAACTTTGTTCTCAAGCATAAGTCAGGGAAACAGAACCAGGTTGTAGATGCTTTAAGTAGACATGATGTACTATTGACAACAATGGAAAATGAGGTGATTGGTTTTGATGCCATCAAAGATCTATCTAAATCAGACAATGATTTTTGGGAGATTTTGGAATAGATGAAAACCCCAGTAGTGGGCAACATGGAGCACATCCAAGGTGAATATCTTATGCAGGATGGCTATCTCTTTAAAGGAAAGCAATTATGTATTCCAGTTGGGTCTATGCGAGATAATATTACAAGAGAACTCCATAGCAGTGGGTTGGCTCGACATTTTGGCAAGGATAAGACTATAGCTTTGGTAGAAAACAAATATTGCTGGCCGAAGATGAAAAGAGACATAACAAGATATGTGAGAAAGTGTAGGATTTGTTAGATGGCTAAAGGACACTCATAGAATACAGGGTTGTATATACCATTACCAGTATCTACTAGACCATGGACAGATTTTAAGTATGGACTTTGTGTTAGGGCTGCCAAACACACAATGAGGTGATAATTCCATTTTTGTGGTTGTTGATAGGTTCTCTAAGATGGCTCATTTTATTTCCTGCAAGAAAACTAGCGTTGCAACTAGGGGGACAAAATTATTCTTTAAAGAAGTTGTTAGATTGCATGGTGTTCCAATAGCTATCACATCTAATAGGGATACCAAGCTTCTAAGTCATTTTTGGAGGACCCTATGGAAGAAGATGGGAACTATGCTCCAATTCAACAGTGCTTATCACCCCCAAACAGATGGGCAGAAAGAGGTCATAAATTGGATTTTGGAAAACTTGTTAAGATGCATCATTGGAGAGAAACCCAGACAGTGGGACTTGGCCTTACCACAAGCTGTGAATTTGCCTATAACAGTTTAGTAAATCGATCAACAAGTAAATCACCATTTCACATTGTTTATAGCAAGAATCCTAAGGGTGTATTAGATTTGGTGCAACTACCAATTGGAGATAGGATTAGTGATGATGGAGAAGCATATGCAGAACATCTTCAGCAATTGCAGCAAGAGGCGAGGAAGAAGATCCAATAAAGTAATGACAGGTATAAAACTACAGTAGATGCTAGTAGAAGAAATCAAGTATTCATTGAAGGTGACTTAGTGACAGTTTATCTAAGAGGAGAGAGGTTTCCAATGAGAACTTACAACAAGTTGAAATACAAGATAATTGGTCTTTGTAAGATTACAAAAAAAATCAATGACAATGCTTATGAGGTAGATTTACCAGAGCAGTTAGACATTTCTCCTGTGTTTAATGTTTTTGATTTATATGCTTTTCATGGTGAGGATGATGATGAAGAAGGTGAGGCTGAAGTAGATTGGAAACAACAAGTTCCAAGCAAGAAAAAGGAAAAGATTGCATAGATTTTGGACAAGCAAACCATATACACATGACAGGGTCAATACAACAAGTTTCTGGTACAGTGGGAAGGGCTAACACAAGTAGATAATACATGGATTCCAGAGTAGGAAGTGAAGAAGCTAGATCTGAACAAGTGGCACAAGTTCCAAGAAAACAACTTGCAGGAGCTATGTTCTTTACAACCAGTGGAGAATGATGCTAAAACTTTTGGAGGACATAACTTTTGACCCGAGAGTCTATTTGAGCTAAAATTTGATGGGCAGATGTGTCTTGAGGAGTTGATTGAAAATCCCATAGAACTAGTAAGTTTGGTAGGTCACCATTTCGACACATTTTTTAGACCTTTTTCTATCATTTAGGGCCTCAAAATGAGGTCTTAATGATTTTTTGAGATTTTTCCAAGTTTTTTTCTAATTAGTTTTAAAACTTTACATGCAATTAGATTAAAAATTGACAATTAGTCCTTTTTAAATTTTTTAAAAATAATTGGCAAGTTTCATGGCCACATAGATAAGGATGCGAAATTACCAAAAATGACAAATTTAGAAAGTTGCTAAAAATTGCCAAAAAAGATCATTTTCGTTTTTGTATATGTTTGTTTTTTCTTTTGAGTGGAATGAGAAGCAAAATTTGAAATTATTTCTGTGTTTTTGAATTCATTGGCAATAATAATGGTGATGAATATTATGCTGTGAAGTTTGGTTACATCATCAATCTTCATAGTCCAAACTTTAGCAAACCAGAGGCGAGGACAGATAGAGCTACATTAGCTCAAACCAACCCTATAGGATTGTGAACATGGCATGGCAAGGATGCACCAGCAATGAGTATGCTTGCCACTTGTCTCTTTTCATAGTTTGCTAGTTCCTCTACTACAAAGAGGAATTGGTCTACATATAGCATCATTTAGTCAGTCAACAGGAATAGGCTTACCTCTAGACGATCAAAGAAGCTGGTGGTTGTGCACAATGCCTTGCAACTTCAAGATCAACAAACTCATGAGTATCATCTAACTCGAGTTGCACGTTGGGATGTTGATCTTGAAGATACCACACAAGTTGATGATGAGGAGGCACAAAATGGATTGCTTGGGGTTCAACTAAATGAGGTATCCTCTCATAGTGGTAGTGACTCTGACTCAAATATTGATGCAATGTTAGGAGATGCTAATTAGAGACAGCTGCATATTTATATTTTCTATATTTTTGTCATTTTGTAGTTGAAACTTGCAGCCTTTAGGCATTTTGATGTAATTTTTATATAATATATATGCACATTGACAATGAAAGTAATTAAAATTTGTTAATTTGTTTGTTGCTCTCATATGAAATCTCAATTCAATTCTAACTGTAGAGCTTTCTCTCTACATTTGTAGTTTTGAGTCCCAAGCATTTGCCCAACATCAACTTTTTCAATCCATGCAGCTGCATTTTGTTAGATCGGGTAGACTCTTTTATAAGATCCATGAGGGGTTGTCATCTTCCTACCCTGGATCTACCACATGTCACATTTTTGCAATGGCAAGATCTATGCAGGTCTGGTGACCCTTCCACGCAGCGTCAGGTTGCCAAGTGTCCCACATTGTCAGTGGCAAGCCCAAGTCTTCCCAATGTTTCAAAAGAAAGAAGGTTGCTAACGCTACCACTTTGTGTCGCGGTGTAAGCCCGAAAGCCTCACAACCTAACAACCACCTTGCATTACGCCTAGCCACCAAGTGTCACTAAGCCAGACTATGGAAAGCCCCTCTAATCAATCGAAACATATATAAAAGCTTCTATTGTTGCCACTTGGCACGCCTATGCTCGTCCCCAATGAAAATAGGCCTGACACTCAAGGGGATTGCGCTAGGTCGCCAAGCGTTATGTTTCTCCCATGGTGGGCCCAGTGTTCTCAAAAGGAAAAAAGCAACCAGAAGGTGATGTTTGTTGCGTTGGCACACCATTTTAGCAAAGAGAGTCTGACAGCAGCTCCACATCGTGCCATTGTGCCAAGTTTAATGAGTTAGACTATAGCGAGACCCAGTTTCTCTGAATGAATGGAACCAAGGATGGCCTTTGATATTTCCACGTGGTGAAGCAATGCTCCTCCTCACCAAGATAGTTTTGAGACTTCAAAGGAGTTGTGCCATGCAGCTGTGTGGCAGTGAGACCCAATAGATTCAAAAGGACTAAGGAGGCCTTTAAAATTGTCAATCATGAGATACAAAATCTGACGGTCTACACATTATGAAGGACCTTTCAAGGCCTAACAAGGGAAGTGATATGCAAACAACATATGCAGATGAGTCAACAAGTCTCAAGACTCACAAGGAGGACATGGAGGATGGCTTGGTAGTACAGCGATGCATCAAAGCGGTGGTTGAACTTCCTACAGTTTCTTGGTTAGGTTTCAATGCTTCGGGATGGTGCCATCAAGATGAAGCGATAGAGAGTGACAGAGTCAAGAGGATTCAATGCCATGGTACCAGAGGTAGATTAGTAGTTATTTTCTGCTCAAGGGCAATTTTTGGAATCCTTCGAATTGCTATATATAGTGGCTCAGCCGATGTAAAAGGGGTTGGGCAGTGTTTAATCATTGAGCCAATCTTAAGATTTTAGAGGAGAGTCTATAGGCATTCAAGCCTTTGTGGGTGCTCTTCAAAGTAGATCTGAATGTTTTGTAATTGTTCCTTTGGGCCTCTTGTAATCTATTCTTAGCTCATTAATGAAGAAGAGTGTCATCATGTGCTTGTTATGTGTCTATTGAGTCACCTTTCAAGTTGCATGTATTGATGTTGTGTCTTTGCTTTCACTTTAATGAATGATATTGTTAAATGGTTTGAGATAATGCCTTGTGCTCTTTAATGCCATGAGTTAATGTTATGAGTTAAGCAAGTAAGCATTGTGTCATTGCTGCATCAATTTAAATACTATCGTATAGCATATCGCCTTAGATTAGTTTCTTGCATTTAAGATTTCTCTTCTCTTTTCTCCTCCCCTCACAAAAAGAAATAGTGAGATTCTTACGAAGAGCTGACTTCTAAAATCCTGAAGGTTACCTCGTGAGTCGTAAAAAGTCCCACATTCACAAGATTTATCATTTTGTTGTGGGTTGTCTATATTTGGGACCTCGGGTGCAAATAAATCCCATCAACAGTTTTTCTAGCATGCCCGGTGGGACTCAAACCCATAATCTCCTGCTTAGAAGTCAAAAGCCAAATTGCATGAGCAAAAGACCAACGACAAGATCACTTTTGGCATCAAACCTAGGTCTTTTGGTCCCTCCATTAGTGAGTATCCTTGGAAGAATAGCACACCCAAACCCACCACCTATTCAGATGGCCGCACCAGGAGCCCCTAGAAATTTTGTGAACTAGAATAGTGGTAGCCCACTGATCCCTCTAGTACCACTAGCTACATGGGATCCCATCCCAGCCAATGCACTCAAGGCCTTGCCTAAATACACGGGTGAAGATGCAAAGACTCTTGAAGAACATCTTCAGTATGTAGAGGATATTTGTACAGTCCACTATGTAACAGAGCAAAATGTTGCCTTGAGATTACTATCAACATCATTCAAAGGTAAGGCTTATTCAAAGATAAGGCTTTAGATCGATATACATCTCTTTAATAGAATTCGATAGGATCGTGAAACCATTTGGGAGATTTATTCTTTCAAAGATTCAGCGAAAAGGGGGGTAGGTCCTCATTGTTACAACAACTGATAACCATCAAGTGAGTGCCTCAAGAAGCAGTTACTGACTTCAATATGAGATTCCACAAGACCTAGCAAAGGATTCTAGTGATGCCATGCCCCCTCCTGGTATGGCTATTGTCTTCTATCTCAAAGCTTTTAATTCAGACATAGTTGTTATGATTCAATCCTTAGGAGGGCAAACTCTCCCCATGGCCTATGATCTAGCAATAAGCAATGTTCCTCGGGGACACGTCCCCCCTATTTTTTAGGGGTTTTCAAAAATGGGGACGCTCCGGGGATGGGGGAATGGGGACAAAATGTCCCCCTGTCATTCCAAAAATTAAGGGTAAAATGAAGATGTCCCAGGGACGCCCCCTGGTGCCAAGCCATCCCCGTTAGAAAAAAACATAGTCAAAATTAAGAAAACGCGGTGGAATCTGCACCTTTTGGGTTTGGAACTACGATCGTTCTTTCTGCACCTTACCGTTTGGAAATACAAAACCCTGCCGAAAAATAAAAACGAATGAATGAATTCGTTTATGCACCATAGGTTCAAGGAATACGCCGATATGAACCTAGATGAGTTTAAAAAACTTTCTGGTGTGATTTTTAATGCTCACATATAAAAGCCTATTGGCTAATTATTATTATTATATAGTTATTTTACTTTATTTATTATTATTATAATACAAATATATTTATTATTAATAGTAGATATTTATTTATTAATAGCATATTTATTATTAATTACTATTAATATTAATATATTATAATTTAATAATTTATATAACACATGATATTATTATAATGTTAATAATTATTATAAATATTAAATTTTAATATATTTATTATTATCTATATTAATATATTATAACAAATAAGATTATTATAATATTATTATAAATATTCATATATATATATTATTAATAGTATATTTATTATTATTTAATAATATCATTAATATATTATAATTTAATAATTTATATAACACATGAGATTAGTATAATATTAATAATTATTATAAATATTAAATTTTAATATAGTTATTATTATATATATTTATTATTATTTAATAATATTATTAATATATTATAATTTAATAATTTATATAACACATGAGATTATTATAATATTAATAATTATTATAAATATTAAATTTTAATATATTTATTATTATTTATATTAATATATTATAACAAATAAGATTTTATAGAGAGAGAGAGAGACGTCCTCTTGTCGTCCACTAAATTTAAAAAAAAAATTGTCGTCCCCGAAAACCCGTCCCCCCATCCCAGAAACTCAGAGAAACACTGGCAATAAGAGCCAAAAATAATCTGATAGACACAGGAAAGATTCCCCCCAGGCCTCTTATGCTAGTAGTTTCTGAGGTATCATTGCCAGAAGAGCCACCAAGAGTTAAACCTTTCACACCCAATGCAAATCAGGCTTCTCCCTCCATGTATGTATATCCTTCTCCCAAAGTGACAATAATTGTTGCTCAGGACCCCCAAGTACCCTCGAAGATAAATGATATGAAGAGCATTTTGCAGAGCTTCTCAAATGAGATTATTAACCTCAAGAGGTAGCAAGCTTCATATCCAAGTCCCCCTTACCAGAACTTTCAAAATCCCAAGCCTCAATATCAGCCAAATAGATATTAGAATTCCCAAGGTGCAGGTTCTTCTCAACAAATTGTGTTGGTTCCCACTCCATTACAACAAATCCCTCCTAATCCAGTGCGAGATATAGTCTCGGGCCAAAACAATATCACAGATGATTCAAATGCATGGTGTTTTCCTTGCAATGATTCCCATCTGCCCAGAGCCTACCCAAGAGGGAACCTACAACAAAAGGTGGTAGAACAGAGGCAGCAAAATTCCCATGGGGGAGACCCAAGCTAGACAATCCTTGTATCAGTCGCCTGAGATACAAAATGACGTTCTAGTGGCTCAAATGCAAGAGATGTTCGTGCAACAAGAAGAAGAGATTGCTCTTGAACATGCATTATTCTCCAGGGTAGAAGAAGAGGAAACAATGTTTGCGAATGATCCTTCTTCTTCTAAGTCCCCGCAGGTGCAGTCTAATTACTTCACCCATTCAAAGAGAAGGATGGTAGAAGCCCTTGAGCTAGCTATTCGCCCTGAGACAATTCCTCAAAGGATTCTAGTTGCTTTGGTTGTTCAAGAAATTAGTCATGGGATACTGATGCAAAGCGAGTACAGCGGAAGCCTGGTTAAATATTCCATAGTGAAAATGATGATGCTCATAGTCGCATTCACAATTCGGCCTGCATATGCATTTGCTGACCGTCTATTGCAAGTTGATCCTTGTATCTCCAATCGTTCTGACCGCTACAGCCAGTCCCCATTTGCATCTTTTGAAATGTACATTTAATCATGTACATTCCAATATACAACCGTCGACATGCAAATGAGGGATACACAAGAATTGCTCTTTAGATACAAAGGTGATATACTCACTACTTGTATCTCCCAAATATACATTCGCAATGTACATTCTACATATGCATTCCAGTTATACATTCGATATATGCTTATGGTGGGGCCCTCGATCCTTACTTTCCATGTTGTATGTCTCACCTCATACAAACAAAACGCATGTACAAAGTATGACCTGCTATTCCCGGTCCTCTCTTGTAGCCACGACCAAAAATAGCCCAGCATACATTTCCTTCATCGCTTCGACAAGTCACCTCTTGTATCTTTTGAAGAATGTATGTTTTAATGTATATGCCGATATACATTCCTCAACATACCTTTATTGACTTACTAAGTCGGTTCTCCTCCCTGCTATCACCAGTCATCCTTTGCATCTTATGCAATGTATATTTTCATTTCATCTTCACAACATACCACAACTATATGCAATTACAGTATACTCACAAATTGACACACACATACAATGGTGATATATTCACAACTGTCTAGGACATACACTGGGTGTATACACACAAAATGTATATTTCAGCAAACAATCCCAAGCTTAACCCGAATGAACTCTTACATGCACAATTTGTCTGACAATATACACAAGGAAAGTACCTTCATACAGTTGCGGTATATACAAGAAATTTGTATTCGCCGAACAACACAAACTTGACCAAACAAGACTTTTCATACATACCACTGTCCACTATGCATACACAGAATGAGGTTCGCAGTAGGTGCAATATATTCATAGGTTATCTTCGACATACAATCCGTGTATATACTTCAAATGTATATTTGAATTTTCCCACCGATGACCTTCTCTGAGACGGATTCTGCAATTTCTACATTTCCATATGTAGCTAACAAAAGAATGAAACACAAAAAATGGAAAACTATTTTACAAGTCCATTCCACTGATTTCATAGAAATCCACCAGTGGAATGGATTTAACCATGCATTACGGCAACATAATAAATAAAATTTAAAATACAACGGTTCTATACAGATAATAAACAGAACAATTCGGTTCACCAAGATTTCACACAGGATTCAAAATTTACAGAACATAACTTGCAACATTTCTATTCTTTCGTTCTAGCTTCTTACATTTGATCAGTTTTAGAAAAAGAAAAATGAAAAAAAAGGACTGCCTTCTCGACCATCTCTCCCCATTTTTGTTAACCCCTCTCCTCTGTTTTCAGGATTTTGAATCTTTCAAGATTTACAGCAGAGACCCTAATTAATCACATGGCATCTGTATTTCTTAAGACAACAAAACATCAGATAATACGACACATGTGATGTAATCTTGCACATAACCTAAATGCCTGTTGTTGTCCATGATGTCAAATACTAGCCTCGAGAAGAGAGATGTTAAAACATAACATGTCAACATAAAATGTTACATTAGTTAATGACATACAAATGCTACATGGTAACATTAAGTGTCAAAATATATATTAAAACCTTATTCTTCTCCCTCTTGTGCATATTTGTCCTGTTGAAGGGGTACTCCTGCACCAGATACCAGTCTAGAACCATGTAATGACAACACAGAACCGTGAAGGACCAAGCATCCCAGACGAGAGATTGAGATATTTAGGATTTAACCCTAAGACTCAAGTAGCCAAACCATTGGATGTGGTGGAACAATTAAAGAAGGCCCCAACCAACATCTCATTGTAGAACATACTATCTATTCTAGAATAGAAGACATTACTACAAAGGTCGCTAAAAGCAAAGGAGAGCACACCTAGAATAGACCAAGTGGTTATCAGTGCAGGAGAGAAAGCAACACATTCTCAAAGGTCTATGCAAGCTCAACATCTCACTACCCTCACAAACATGAAACAAAAGGTGAGTGAAGCCAAGCCTACACCCTTTTACCTTACAGTGATAATAGGCAAGAAAATATTGCATAATTCCATGATAGACTTTGGTGCTAGCACCATTGTTATGCCGAAAAGCATAGTGGATGCTTTCCAATTAGAATATGAACCCCTGAAGAAGGGAGTTATGCAGTTGGATGATAAAAAAGTTCAAACAATGGGGATAATCAAAGCATTACCTCTCACATTATACGTCTGCCCGAATATCATGGTACAACAGGAAGTAGTAATAATCGATATTCTACCAGTCTTTGGGTTATGCCTTTTGAGGGATTTCACATCTAAGATTGGTCGTTACCTCTCTGGATTGGTCCCACTTGATCCTCAAAACCAAATATGGTTCCAAAATGAAGATCCTATTAGAGCCCCTCCAAGATGAACACATCACTCATGAAGTGATGAACTTTGAGCTTGCGCACACCATGCTTTCAAAGGAGGAGAAAATTGACTTAGAATTCTTGGACCACGAAGCTGGTGGTAGTAACCGAACTAATGAATAGGAAGCACTTCTATTTGAGGCCATGTTGACCGACCCTTACAGAAACTTTGACTCCACAAGGTTAGGAATGTATGTGATTTATGATGGAGAACAAATAATACCAGAGGTAACTAGCTTATCCTGAGTCTCTGCAAATAGTTCAAACGAATCCACACAGTTGTGGAGGTTATATTTTGATGTCATAAGGTGCACAAATGGCTCAAGAGTAGGCATATGTCTCATATATCTTTCTGTTTCCAGTTTAGTTGCACCAATAAGGAAGCAAAATACTAGGGCCTTATACACGACCTTCTGCTAGTAGAGAAATTAAAAATCAAACAACTACAGGTATTTGGCAATTTAGAGCTGGTCATCAAATAGGTTATGAACATGGCTGCAACCAAGAACTTCCAAATGAGGTCATATCACCATCGAGTATGGGACTTGCTCGAAAGCTTTGAGGCATTAAATATCAAAGTGATTCCTAGAATTCAAAACTAGGAGGTTAATAGAATGACCTAGATAGGATCCCAATTTGATCCTACCAAAGACCTCCTTAAGAACGAAGATGCAATCAAATTGATTATTAGACCTACTATACCAGACACTGGAAATCATTGGCAAGTGTTTGAAAGCAATGCTCAAATCGCCCTATTCCTTCAACATTCAGGAGAATTTGCAGACCAATTGCAACCCAAGATAGAAGAAGCTTACGATGAACAGATCATGCAACTAAAGTCAAATAAGCTCCCAAGAGGTCTTATAACTTTGGAGAGTCTATTCGACTCAGAAGATGCCAAAAGGAATAAAAGGAAGTTTTCTGCCAAGGAAGACTGTGTAGAGTTTGAGGTTGTTGCCAAAAGGAAGGTGAAGGTGGGAAAGGTCACTACCTAGGCTGAAAGGGAAAGATTGATCTCTTCCTATAGTAAGTACAACAAGGTAATAGCATGGAGCTATGACGACCTACAAGGCTATGATAGAGGAGTTGTCTAGCACACTATTGAGCTAATCCCTGAGTCTAAGCTAGTTCGACAAAGGCAAAGGCTGATGAATCCAAAAATTGAGCCTCTTATGAAGTAGGAGCTTGGTAAACTCATTGATTTGAAGATTATTTTTCCAATTAAACACTCCATGTGGGTGTTAAATTTAGTCCTAGTAAGAAAATAGAATGGTGAAATAAGGCTCTGCATCGCCTTTAAAGACCTTAACAAGGCATCCCTCAAGGACCACTATCCGCTCCCTTCAATGGAACAAATCCTATAGCCAGTCGTAGGGGTAGAGAGATTCTTGCTACTTGATGGTTTCTTCGGATACAACTAGATTTGGATTGGGGAGGAAGACCAGTATAAAATTGCCTTTACCACAAAATGGGGCACACTACACTATTCAAAGATGCCTTTCAGACTCTCAAACGCCGGACCAACCTTCCAATGTGCCATGGACATTGATTTCAAAGAGCCAATAAACAAGATCATCCTGGTGTATTTAAATGATCTCACTGTGTTCTCCAAAAAGAAAAAATACCATTTTGATCACCTGAAGAAAGTTTTTCAAAGATGCCAAGAATTCAAGATCTCTTTAAACCTGAAGAAATGTGTCTTTGAGGTACCACAAGGCAAATTCCTAGGATCTCCATCGACGCAGACCGATTCAAATCTATCATAGAATTACCTTTTCCTATGAACAAGAAGGTTGTCCAGTTCTTCCTAGGGAAAATTAACTTTGTCGGTAGATTCATTTCAGATTTTGCTATGCTAGTTTGCCCAATTACTATGATGCTTAGGAAAGATAAGGATTTTAAATGGATCCCTGAAGGAAGACAGGCATTCGAAAGAATCAAGCAAGCAACAGTGTCCACGCCTATCTTAGTCAACCCTGACTTATCAAAGAACTTCATAATGTATGTATATGGGGGAGACCATAGTGTAGCAGTTGTGCTGACACAAAAGGATGACATTGGGAAGGGAGAGCCCGTGTAGCCTTTAGCTCCCGAACTATAAAGGATCATGAGACAAAGTATAACTTTGTTGAAAAACAAGCTTATGCCTTGGTTAAAGGACTTAAGAAGTTTCAGCATTTAGTGTCAGGAAACAAAATTACTCTCTATGTGGCTCACCCGAGTGTCTAAGCATAATGGAAGGAGAAATCACCAAGAAAAGAGCCAACTGGATCACTAAAATCCTGGAGTATGACATCGAAGTAAGGCCAACCAAGCTAGTCCGAGGAAGGGAGTTGTACAAACATTTAACTCAAAGCCAAGACTCCATGATAGAAGAAGAGCATGAGGCTGAAGTAATCCTAATCAATGACAAAAGGAATCTGATTCATGGATTCAAGATAGAATGTGCTTCATGGAGATTGGAAGGTATCCCAGCCAGCATCCCTCTTTCAAAAGAAGGTTTTATAGACTCCAGAGCGTCAATTTCTCTATAATTGATGGCATACTCTTCAAAAGGAATTTCAATGGCATATATTTGAATTGTGTAGAGAAGGAAGAGGCTAACAAGATCCTGTCTGAATTCCATTATGGCATGTCTGGTAGGCATTTCTCGGCCAAAACTATAGCAACGAAGATAATTTGTGCCAGCTATTATTGGTCGTCCATCTTCTTAGATTGCCACAAAAAATGGTCAGGCAATTCCAACAATGCCAATTCTATACTGGAAAAAGAAGAAATGTTGCCTTTCGCCTCAAGCCAATTCAAGTAAAGTAACCATTTGCCCAGTGGCTATAATGTCCCCTTCTCATCAGTGATATCTAGGATTGACCGTTAGCCTATTCCGAAGGGCCATAGGCTAGTCGGAGGCAATAATTAGGGGTTCCAGTTGTGTGGCAATCTCTTTTGAGCTTTTAGGGATATGTTTGTCAGTGTATGGAAGTTTGATTACTAGATTCCTTCTGGGTTTTCAGAGAGCTTCAGGGTGATATATCATGCATTGGCATCCGAGGACTTTCTTGAGCTTACTATTTTTAGTAAGTACTATTTTTGGTAGCATGGTCTATGGAAGAGTATGGCGTTGAGTTCTTCCTTGGCAGCCCTTGCTTGGGATGGACAAAACTAAAATAATATGGGCACTTTATTATTTTATTTATAAAAAGGCAACTTTGGCATAATTAAATATTATAAAGTTAAGTTGTACCCCTATGCCTAGGAGACACAACTTAAAGTTGTTTTAAAAGGGGGACATGTGAGCATTTAAAAATAAATTAATTATTTATGCCAAAGGGAAATGCCTAGGGAAAGTGAGAAAAAGAAAGGAAATAAATATTAGAAAAGGATGGAAAGAAATGTTTTTTTTCTAATTTTTAAAAGAATGTTTCCCTCTCATGTGTGGCTCCCATATTGGGGATGTTTCCCAAAGCTTTCAAGAAAGAAAATATAAAAGAATGTGAGGACTTCTCTTTTCATTATGTTGAATATTGTTGATAATGAAATGATGTTGGATTTTCCATTGATCTCAGGGCTTTGAGGATGAAAACCCTTATAGTTGACATTGGTTTCAGATTTGAAAGATAATCCCTAGCTAATTCTTCAAGAGCAACTTCATACAGAGGTTGCATGCATGCTTATTGGAGATTTCAGTGTATTTTTAGTGAGTTTCCATCATTTCTGTGTTGCTGATTTTTACATTGCTGAATCAAAGATTGACTTGTGGAGAAGAATCAGAGACAGATATCATTCTGGGTATTTGACCCATCTATTTCTCATCCTAGGGTGCCCCTTTGTCTGCATTTTCAGAGGTTTTGACAGAGTATTTAATTTTCTGGAACAATTCACCCTCTTGGGAAAGTACAGTGAACCTAGATTTTGCATTGGGATTCGTGCATAATTAAATCTGCAACTTTCATCAGGGTTTCATCATTGGAGTTTGGGCGTCCAAGCTATAGGAGTCATTTGCAACCATTTTGACATTATTCAGAGTCTAGGAATGGATTTGGCGAGCATTCTAGTGGTTCCCAACACTCATCCTAACAGGCTAAAAACATATCAGTTTGTTTTTCTTTTGAAATATTTTAGTATTTGCACTTCTATTTTGTAAAGGCTCATTGGAAAAAATGAATTAATAAAGCTCTTGTTCCAGTATATGCTTATCTTTGGTTTATGCTTGAAAAAATCAATGTTCCTTTGTTGTTTTCATTACTATTATAATCTGAAATAAATAGAAAAAATAAGAGGGACATTACATGGGCTTTGGATTTCATTGGAATGATTGATCCTATTTCAAGTGTAGGTTACAGATGGATTTTGACGACCATAGATTACTTCACCAGATGGAGCGAAGCAATACCATTGAAGGAGGTGGCAGAGGGATCCGTGCTTAGTCTCCAAGAAGACATTGTCACCAGATTTGGTTCCCCAAGCACAATCATATCCGATAATACAAAAGCATTCCTCGAATCAAAGATTTCCAAGTTCGTGTTGAGAAATGGTATCTTCCTAAAGACCTCAAATTATTACCCGCAAGGAAATGGTCTAGTCAAGTCAACAAATAAGAATCTGATTAGATTGATAAAACACACAGGCTTTGAGAACCAAAGGGAATGGCATAAGAATCTCAAGATAGCTTTATGGGCCGACAGGTTTACCCCTAAACAAATTATAGGGACATCTCTCTATAATTTGGTGTTCAGGAAGAATGCCATAATGCCAATATAAATAGAAATCCCTGCACTTCAATTGTTGAAGCAATGTGAAATAGAAGAGAATGGCGCCCTGGAGGTCTAGATAGCAGAATTGATAGAACTTCAAGAAAAGAGGGAATCAACGCTCAATTCCATTGTTGGTCACCAACAGATTTTCAAACATTGGTTTTATCAAAGGTCATCCAACCAGAGCTTCAAGGTAGGTTACTCAGTTCTAAAGTGAGATGAACGAACATCAAAACCTAGACAATATTCCAAATTTGATCCATTGTGCAGCAATCTGTGTCGCTTGCAAGCAACACAATGCCTTCGAACTAGAAGATTCATATGGAGAGGTTGTCCAGATTCTAGTGAATGAAATCTATTTGAAGCATCATAATTAAGGTATTTCAACCTCTATATATTAGTAAAATAGTTTGTTTTCTGTTCTTGGTGAATGGGTGTGTTTTCTCGCCTTTTCTCCTTTCAAATAAGTGCAACCAAGCGCATCCCTGATTCGACAAAGTTTTACTATTTTAAATAAGGAAGTTTCTCAAAGTAAAAGGTAATAGGTAGCAACCCTTCTTAATGGAAAGAATCCAAAGCCCAATCAGGTCTCTAGAATAACCATACAACTACCTGTAGATTTGATATTAATGCTTCAGGATTGCTGTAGATATAACCATCATCCCAAAATTGGTCAGTGGAGGTGATGAAATGTTTTAGACGTGCAAAATGATGCATTTGATCATGTGGAATGGCACTTAGGCACTATGACATAAATGAGTTTGACAAGGCAATAAATATCCCTCCGCACTCATCCTTTCTTATAAATTCAAGGCTGGGCATTCTAAAGAAGCTATTTGTGTGATAGAGTCCAATTGCCCCTGTAATTTGTAGCTAAGTTACCTCTTAATCAAGCTCCAATCACGCTTGTAATTTGCAGCTAAATTACCTCTGCAAATCAAGCTCCAATCACCCCTGCTTAACGAATTGCTAGTGCATACTCAAGAAGTAAAACACTAGAGCCAAAATATGGATTTGACAAAAGATGCTTTTGGCAATGAAACCCCGCAGAAGAAGAGAACTCCAAAAAGACTAGATCCCCCTCAAATCCTACTGGCAAGCAAAGCTTACATAGCTGCACCAACACAACCAAGAGAGAAGCCACCAAGGGTGAAGAGATTAAATAAAGGAGAACCCAGAGACTTGTCCCTCATCTTTGACCCTGCAAATGATGTTTGGGACACAACACTCTCCAAGCCTGCAAAGATGCTAAGGGAGGGTGCCCACATTCGAATGTAGCAAAAAGTAAGAGTTGGACAAGTTGAAATCTTTGGCATTTGGGTTTGGAGCTCAACCCTAGCCCAATACATGGTCCCTACCATCCACCCATGTTATGAAATCGTATACACTTGTGCCAAGCTCTTTGATGCCAAAACAAGGGTGATTTAAGGGCGACATCTGTGAGTAGAGGTATCCCCTAGAACCATAAGAAAGATGTTGGGAATTGAGTATGATTCCTTAGCCCTTTTCTGCAACTACTCTAAGTTGCAAAACATCTGGGATACAACACGAAGCAAGCTTAGTTTCTTGAACATGGAGCTTCGATTGGGTGAAGGAAATATAGTTATGCCCCCTCTTCCCCTTACATTAATACAATTTACGTTAGATGTACAAGACACTTGTTCAATGATGGCCTTCCTCTTCGGCCTAAACAACGATTGCACCATCTACGACTACCAACTAGGAGCTCTATTCAGGCTCAAGATAGCCACCAAGAGCTAGTCGCTCAAACTTCACTTTTCTAAGGTGATATCTGATGGGATAAGCTACCAATTGGCCAACTTCCACACCCAATGGACTTTTAGGTATTCTTCCTTCTTGCTGCACATTATTCTTTTTTAGAATCCCTCTTTCTTCCAGTCACACCTATTGTCACGAGGATTGCACCCTGGCTAAGTGGAAAACTTCGTCATCTTGTGAAACATGGGATCACCTTCAAGTTGTGGGCTGCCTATGATGAAGGCGAACCTCTAGAGAGGGTTGGTTCCCTTGATAGACCTCCAAATCTTCTGTATTCATGAGGAAAAGGGATAAAAGGATTGCTATATAACTAAAATCTAGATCCTAGGGGATGATGCACCGAGTTTATAAAACTATTTCTTGTTGTTTCAATTCACAATTTCTCTCAAACAAGGGTTTTGTTTCACACAACTCAATCTTAACAATGCTCATACATCAGTATTTCATAGGGAGGTTTGAATTTTCATGTTTGTTGAAGGAAAACTAATGGTTTTCACAACTACAACCACCTGAAAGTGATTAACTCAACTTATGACTTGTATAAATTAATTGTTTTTTGTATTAAGCTTTTAGAGTGAGACATAAAATTGAAGGATTTGTTTAAAATCACAAAAAATTTGCATCAAAATCACTCATTTAACACATAACACATGAATTTTGAGAAGGCAAGATGTTGCTTTTTATTGAGAAAAGGAGTTTTTCTACTTACAATACTTGAAAATTGCTTGAAACAATACATAAAAATTGTTGTTGCTCAATAATGAATAGTTATGATTTTTTGAGTTACAATACAATCTTTTCTTGCTCTGAGCAAAAAAAACTAGAAAGAACTGAGAAAAAGGCACCTGTGTGCTTCCTTTTGATGAAAGAAGTTTTCCTCCATCAAAGGTCGACTCTGCATGATTGAACTGGACGCTTGGGGAAGTGAACTCCAACTAAACTGAATTGACTCCAGTGCATGAGATTGATTGGAATTGATGTCTTCAATCAATTTTGGATGAACTAGAGTTGGGCGTACAAGGCAAAAAAGCCTCTGTTTTAGGACTCCAAACTCCCCAAAAATGCATGATTTTAGCTCCTCCAGTTACAACCATGTGGGCCCACTAAGTAGGCCTAAACTGCATGTAAGTGCCTCTAAATTGGATGCTTTAGGCCTCTTAACTTGTTGCTATCTCATATGCATGATGAACATGTGTTTTGCATGACTTTTGGTCTTCTCTGGGCTTTCTTGGAAATAGTTAACATGTTCCCAGGTGGTTGGAGTATGGAAGGCTAGGAAGTCGACCTAGGACAAATCTGACTTTAGACCTCGGGGCTTCTCCCTTTCGCCTGCCTTGAAGAAGACTAAAGTCTAAAGGTCTGAACTCTAACTTCTGAGCCCACTGCATACTTAGGAAGATTTGAACAAAAGGACCCAACAAACTTCAGACCTCAAACCTCGGGGCTTCTCCCTTTTGCCTGCGTTGAAGAAAACTGAAGGCCAAAGGCCTGAACTCTGACCTTCAGCGCCCACTTTATACTTAGGAAGTTTTGAACAAAAAGACACATTGGACTTCGGACCTTGGGGCTTCTCCCTTTCACCTATGAATCAGACTAAAGACCAAAGGCTTGAACTCCAACCTTCGACGCTGACTTTATACTTAGCAAGTTTTGAACAAAAAGACCCATTAGACTTTGGACCTCGAGGCTTCTCCCTTTTGCCTGCCTTGAAGAATACTGAAGGCCAAAGGGCTGAACTTTGAACTTCGGCACCCACTTTATACTTAGCAAGTTTTGAACAAAAAGACCCATCAGACTTCGAACCTCAGGGCTTCTCCCTTTTGCCTACCTTGAAGAAGACTGGAGGCCAAAGGGCCAAACTCCGACCTTCGGTGCCCACTTTAGACTTATCTTCAATAATTTAATACTTAGGCAATTTTAGCCTTGGAGGACTTCAGAGCCAAGAGGGAAAGCAGGATGGAAGAAGGAATCTGAAACTCCAACCTCTGACAAATACAAAGAAAACACAAGGAAACACTTAGAAAATTTTACTTAGTCATTTTGGGCCCTTTTTCCTTGTATTTTTTTTAAAGGGCAGACATATGAAAACCTATGAAAGATGTCTTTGATCAGTTATAAGCTATAGGTTCAAGTGGGATTTAGATGGAATTTGGGGGCAAAATGAAGCATTTTAAGGACAAGTTTTTTCAAGTCCCAACAGGAACCTATCTCAAACCTTTGCAAGGAAATTTTTTCCTTTAACATAAAAGACTTTTAATGACTCAAAAAACCTCCTAAAAAGATCCAACACATGCTTTGACATAAGAATGTCAAAATATACTAACATCTTTGACAACTTTTATTGATGTTTTGCCTGCTAAAACACATATGGCAAGTTGCCTTTCATATTCATTGGGTAATAGAGTCATTTAGGCTTGAAAAGAGCTCAGAAAACTCAAGGAATAGCTGCTAGATATATTGAATCAACAACAATACAAGACACAGCAATGGAAAATAAGACACAAATGGTCCTCTAACAGGACAAACTAACTGTGCATCAACACTTATTGGAAAAGAAAGACTCAAAGCAACTGTGCAACATCACTTATTTGACTTCAACAAACCTGTTCTAATATGTTACAATTGTAGATCAATACCTGAATAGAAATGCTTGAGGTGAATCCCATTAACTGGGATTGGTAGCTCTTCTCTGTCAAGTTTGGACAGCTGAAAAGCATTGTGCATCTTGCAACTTGTGATCACAAAAGGGCCACTCCACATAGCATCAAACTTAGTGTGTTTTCTTGGCCTGCTTTTCAACTTGTCCCATTTTAGGACCAAATCTCCTTCATTGAAGACTCTAGGGATTGCCCTTTTGTCAAAAGTCTTCTTCATTTGTGCTTGATGGAATTCCAAATTTTGCAATGCTTTCTTCCTTGTTTCTTCTAGTTCAATAAACTCAGCAAGTCTGATTTCTATTGGCTCTTCCTCCATCATTTCCAACTCTTTAATGAGGTTAAGTGTTGGCAACTCTATTGAAATAGGTAGCCTTGTCTCTTTGCCATACACAAGTACATAAGGTGAATTACTCGTAGACCTCTTAGGAGTTATTCTATCGGTCCATAAGGCTAGTTTCAACTTGTTGTGCCAAGTTCTTTGATTGTCTTCAACTATCCTTTTGATGATCCTAATCAGATTTTTATTTGTGGACTCAACTTGACCATTACCTTGTGGGTAATAGTTGGATGAAGCACTAAAAAATATGTCATTTTTAATAGCCCAATCAGTTATTTTTGTGCCAAGAAAAGCCAATGCATTATTTGAAATAATGGATTTAGGAGTACCAAACCTTGCAACCAAGTTTTCGTAGAAGTTTAGGACTGAACTTTTATTAGCCTCTTTCAGTGCCACACCTTCAGTTCATTTGGTAAAGTAATCAATAGCTGTTAGTATCCACTTGTGTCATGAACTGGATGGTGGATTTATCAGAGCAATAAAATCAAGACCCCACTTCATGAAGGGTTGTTCTACGTGAATCGAATGCAATGGTAAGGCTGCTAGCCTCTGTTTCCCTGTAAATAAAGCACACTTTCCGCATTTCCTTACCCATGCATGTGCATCCTTATACAAATCAGACCAAAGGTAACCATATTTCATTATTTTAAGGGTTGTGGTTCTTGGTGCAAAATGAACACCAGCTGCCCCATCATAGAATTCTTCAAGAACTATGTTAATTTGATCAGATTCAATGCATCTTAAAATTACTCCATTGAAGTCTCTTCTAAACTGGATGCCATCTACAATCACAAAAGGAATTGTTTGCAATTTGAAATATCTTCTTTTTGCATTGTTTAGTCCTTTAGGACACTCACATGTTTGAAGATAAGGTATCATCTCATGCACCCAACCTAAAGTATGAGTTGGTATACCAGTTTGACCTTTATCATTAAATACAAGGACAACTTTTTTTTCAAGTTCTTTGTTGTTCTCTAACCTATCAGCCAGTTGTTCACACAAACCTTTGCCTCTTACCAGCTTGGTTACCTTTATTTCTACATCATATTACATGACTTTTGATATCCAACCAACTCTCTTGTCATTTAAATCTTTCTTTTGGAGGAAATCTTTGACACTTTGGTGAGCAACCATCAAATGTATCTTGTTATTTGAAAGCAAATGCCTAAATTTCTTGAGACTTCTAATTAAATCTAGTACATGTTTCTCAACAAATGTGTACATTTGTTTGTAACCTTTCAAACCTTGGCTGAAGAAGGCTATTGGCTGTTCTAAATCATCTTCATTTCACTGTACCAATATAGCTAAGATTCTGTTAATGCTTCCAAAGGCATATAATATGAAGTCTTTAGAAAAATTTAGATTTGTGAGTGTTGGAGCTACTGCTATGGCCTCTTTGATGTCTTCAAAACTTCTCTTTCCCTCTTTTGACCAGTTGAATCCCATGTTTTTCTTTAGCATAGAGGTTAGAGGCTTCAAGAGACTTGCAATATTAGGTATGAATCTCCTAACAGAGTTGATCCTTCCTAAAAAACTCTGTAATCCTTTCTTATGAGATGGTAAAGGTAGAGATAAAATTACACTTACTCTTTCAGGATCAATTGTAATGCCATGTTTGGAGACTATATGGCTAAGCATTTTACCCTCATGGATAGCAAAGATGCACTTCTTTGGGTTGAGGGAAACACCATACTCCCAACATCTGTCAAAGACTTGTTTTAGATGGAAAAAATGTTCCTTTGCTTCCTTTGAGAAAATAGTAATATCATCAAGGTATACAAGCACAAACTTATTCATAAGGCCTTGAAAAGCCATGTCCATAGCCCTTTGGAAATTTGCCCCAGCATTGGACAATCCAAAAAACATCTTTCTATATGCCATGGTTCCCCATTTTATGATAAAAGTTGTTTTGGACCGATCTTCCTCTTTTACCAAGATTTGCTTGTAACCTGAAAAACCATCTAACAAAGAGAACCTCTCTAAACCTGATACTACTTGCAATATTTTCTCCATAGAGGGTAGTGGATAATGATCCTTAAGTGAAGCTCTATTCAAGTCTCTAAAGTCAACACATAATTTGATTTCACCATTCTTTTTCCTCACATGTACCAAGTTAGATACCCAAGATCTGTGTTTGATAAGAAAAATGATATTACTTTGGATCAACTTGTCTAGCTTTATTTTCATGAGGTGTTCAAGCTCAGGATTCAAAGGCATTTGCCTTTGTCTTACTAGTTTTGCATTTGGTTCCAGCTCAATAGTATGTTGTGTTAATTCAAGGTTAAATCCTTTCAAATCTTGATACTCCCAAGCAAAGATATCATCATATTCTTGACAAAGCAAAATGAAAACATATTTTTTTTCTTTAGTACATACTTTGCCAAGTTTGAGGAGTTTACCTTTGAAGATCTCAATGGATTCATAGTGTTCTTCTTTGACTAATATGCTAGCCTTTTCTCTCCTTACTTGGTCAGTTGTGTTGAAAATAGACTGCAAAGTCACTAAATCCCTTGGTAACTTGTTTGTTTTCAGCTGTAGAACCTGTAGACACCCAAAAATGACCATGTCATTGCATCACTGGCATTTTAATCAAATCTATCAAATCACCTGCATTTCAACATTAATTAAATAATCTAATTATTTAATTAATTTCATCAAAATCATCAAATTTTTCCAATTCCTCTAAAAATAAATCTTGTTCAGCATGCACACAAAATTAAATAATTTATTATTTAATCATGCAAAAAGCAAATTACAAGTTGAGTTAATTGACATAATTATTATTGTTTTTATCACCAACTCATAAATTAGAAAAAGCATTTCTATTTTTATGAAATTTAAAAATATGTCTGTTCCATGTCTTTTTATGTCAAATCAATCAATTAACTCAAACAAAAATAGCTTTTTGCGTGACACATGTCAGGTGCACATTCATCATGAATTTTAGATTTATCTCATCTGTTGATTCCATTGAATTTTTTGGACCGTTGATCGATCTTCATTGAAAACTATATAAACCCTTCTCATCTTCATAAGAAATCCTCTTTGATCATTTATTCTCAGGCATTCTTGTAGCAGTTGGAGCATTCATTGCGTCGTTGAGCACACTTCTACCTTTTGAGCACAAACACAATCTACATCTACTTGTTGCAAACATGGTTTCGCAATTTATGAAGCAATCCACATTCGACCAAGAGATCAAAACAATCTAGGTGACAGCTTCTTTGTTCATAATTTGATTTATTCATTGATTTGGTTATTGCTTAGATAGATCTTTTGATGTTATGAGTAATTGAGTTGTTATTGTCATTACGTTTTGATCTTATCATTCAACCTCTTGATTTTTGATCTCGACCTCTATAGGTAGGCTTCAGAGCCATAGACCAAGGCATAGGGTGTTGCACCAGTTGGTGTTCTGATACTAGTGTGATAGGCCCATAGGGCGGGATTGAGTTACAGGTGCCAATCACGACTAGCTTCATTGACCATTTTCTTGAGGATTTTAAGAATGGTTTTTTTGGAAGCCTCGGCTTGGCCGTTACTTTGCGGAGAGTAAGGAGTTGCAAAGCGATGTTGGATATTGTATTGGGTGCACAAGGCACAGACATCTTGATTCTTGAATGGTCTCCCATTATCAGTGACAATGGCTTGATGGATACCATATTGACAAATGAGTTAGTTAAGGATAAACTTGGCTATTTGCTTGCCGGTGATATATGTCATGGGAATAGCTTCAACCCACTTCATGGAATACTTAGTGGCGGTAATGATAAATTTGTGGCCATTGGATGAGGATGGGTGGATTTGTCCTATGAGGTCAAGACTCCATTGTGAAAAAGGCCATGGAGTTGTCACAAGTTGTAGTTCATTAGCTGGTGCATGAATCAAATCTTCATGATGCTGGCATTTAGACACTTCTTAGCAAACTGTAAAGCATCTTGCTCTATTGTAGGCCAGTAATACCCTATGCGAAGTATCTTCTTAGCGAGTTTAGGACTGGTAGAATGTGTGCCACAGACACCTTCGTGTATGTCTCGTAAGGTAGCATCAGCTTCTTCTGTGTTAAGACATCGTAAGAGGATACCATCGAGACTCCGGCAATATAGTGTATCACCCAAAATAATGTAACAGGAGGATTGACAGATAAAGGTTTTGCGTTGGGTGGTAGATAGTTCAAAGGGAAAAGTACCGTGTTTAAGGTATTCATAGATATCTTTGTACCATGGGGAATTGTGACCAACAAGTTCGTAGATGATTTAAGTAGTTGGAACATCGATGACTGGTATCAACAATTGCTCAATCAAGAATTCACATTTCTGTGTGTTTGCAGGCATGTCTATAAGTGACCCTACAGAAGCCATAGAGTCTGCAGCCTTGTTATGCTCTCTTGGAATTTGATCAAAAGTGATGCTAGAAAAGTGTGGTTTGTAGGCATCCACTAGTTGCTTGTAGGGGACCAAATTTTCATCTTTTGTTTGGTACTCATTAGTGACTTGTCAAATGACTAGTTGTGAGTCTCCATATACTTGTAGTTCTTTGATGTCCCATTGAACTGTTGTATTGAGACCTATGAGGAGTGCTTTGTTGGCAAGAGACACATTGGAGCTTCATGATTGTTGTCATTGATGGCAACAAAGGTTAACCCACACATCCGCAAGACATGATAAGTCTCTACCGGAAGGCAGATTGCAGAGTGTTGTGATTCGGTAAGCAAGAACAGAGCATGTGGTGAGGTCTAACAGTCAGGTCTGGATCTCTCAGAGGATGTATCTTGGTGAAGTTGGGATTTGGGGAAGTTAAGAGGACTACCTTGACTGATAGATTCCAAGGATTTAGCCTCTGGTGATAGATGAAGAAAAAGATATGAATACTTGAGTGTCGGGTTCCTGATTGGCAGTGTGGACAGAGGAAGAACGGACTGGCAGAACATCAGACATTATTCTGGATGTGTTACTGATGTTGGTAAAGGTTCTTAAGGCATAAGTTATGATTGGCCGACATGACTGATGACTTCTACAAGTATATCCGTGATCCGCATTACTTGGTAAGCAAGGATTCGGCCGACAGATCAGAGTTAGTGGAAAATATTGACTATTCTGGATGCTGACTAGAAAGGTGATGAAATCACTTGTGCGGATATATATACAAGATGGATTTAGTTGTGAGAGGTGTGTGGTTTTTTTTGAGAAGTGCAAAGAAAAGCAGTAGAGCAGAGTGAAAGCATTAAGGCAGGTCCGGTATGTGAAAGGACAACATTACTAAGGAAGAGAAAGGATGAAGTGCAGCAGATCAGTGTACTGAGTTTAACCGAAACTGAACTCCAGCATATGTAGATGCTCCTTATCAGTTCAAGTATTGTATTACACTCTTTATAAATTGTAGCTTGTAGGCAGTGGGCCTCTTGTGAGCAGTGTGCTCGGGCAGTGAGCCCTAATTGGCAAGTGTCATTTTGTAATTCTATTCTTCTAATAGAGAATACAATATTAGGTTAATAACCCCATGTTTTCTCCCTTAACAGGGTTTCCACGTCAAAAATATTGTGTCATGTGTATTTCCATTTCATGGTTATGTTTGCTTGTTTGAATTGATGCTACACTAATTATTAAGAAAGTTAAGAAAGCTGATATAATTAAGATAACTGATTCACCCCCCCTCTTAGTTATCAACAATTGATATCAGAGCCAAGTACCTCTTAACAAAGCCTAACAGCTTGAGGAAGATCTGGGCTTTCAAATGGATGTATATGGTATAAGGGAGCAACTCAAGACTGCCCTTGATGATCTTGAGCAGTCAAACTCTGAAGTCAATGAATTAAAGGAAAGACTCAAACAAGCTGATGATTTCATAAAAGAACTAAAAGACAAATTGAGTCTCTCTATGAAAAAGAGAAAGGAGCTACTACAGCAACTGGCAAGTCAAGGTGAAGCCAATGATACAAATGGAGATCTGAAGGAGAAAACTAAGTTATGTGAAAAGTTATCAAAAGAAATCATTATGGTAAGACATGAAATGGAATCAGGAGTTATGAAGTTTACCCAAGAGGTTGAAGAGAAAAGAAAAACTGAAGATGATCTAAGACAATCTCTCAAGGAGAAATCAAAAGATTGCCACAAGATGGATAGAATTATCAGACATCTTGAATCTAATCTTGAAGATGCTAAAGATAATGAAGAAAAACTTGAGGATCAAATAGTCTCTCTTAAAAGGGATCGTCAAACAACAAATGAATATAAAGAGAAATTCAAGATAAGCTTTGCTCAACTTGAAGTTCTTCTTGAAAGACAAAAAAGAGTAGATGACAAGTGTGGCCTGGGGTATGAAAAAGGTAAAAACTCTGGATCTGATCAGAAGAATTTTGGATCAGAAAATCCAAGGAACAGGCCTAGAAGACCTCCGGTAAGGCAGCCTAATGCTCAAAGATATCCATCCTTCAATGGATACTGCCACAACTACAATAACTTTGGTCATAAAGCTAATCAGTGCAGAAAGAGAATAAATCAGACTAATACATCCTTCTCCGGACAGTGTTTCAACTGCAAAAGGTATGGTCACAAATCTCATGAATGTAAAAATATGCAAATAAATAATTCATTCAATGGTAGATGCTTTGTATGCAATAGAATAGGTCATATGGCTAATCAATGCAGATCAAGAGGATATCAATCAAATATGCAAAGAAATGTTGTTTGCCAAATTTGCAATAGATCCGGTCATATTGCAAAAGTCTGTAGAAGCAAGAATCAGGACAAAAGAGGTCCGGTATATCATAATCAGAATCAAGATAAGGGAAAACAAAAAATGAATGCGGATGAAGTTCAAAGTGAGATGAACAAGATTTGGGTGAAGAAAAGTATAGAGAATGTAGATGATGGATCCGCACCAGACTCTGGTGCTAATATTCCTTCCAGAAATTAAATAAGTGAGCTCTGGCTCAGGGGGAGACACAAAGAAAACCTTGTTCCCCCAGCCAGTCAATTGGTGCTGGAACTAGCACTAAAGGAGTTGCGGATTAAAGGGTTCATAAGAGAAACATCCAAATCAACTATGGTTAAGATTTGGAAGATCTGCAAGATGTTTAAGATCAAGATTGATCTGGTTCTTCAAGTCATCTGAATAAGGCAAACTGGAATGACTTATGTCGAGCATTTATTGCAACTTGACATTAGGGTTTGCAGAGCAATATAAGGGTTTTCTCATTAAACATTTGTTCATTCTACATTCAAGAAGAAATGAAAAGAGAAGCTCTGCAACAAAAGTCCTCAAAGCTCATCAAAGATCATTTGCAGAAGTCAATTCATCCAGAAATTAATCTGGCTAACTCCGTGAAACCGAACGGCGCAAAAGGTATTCTCCGTTATCAAATATCTCTCTGCAAATCTTTGAAAGATGACTACTCCAAATATAGTGAAGATTTCTGATAGGCCACGACCCAAATTTAAGAAGCATCCATATAAATCCCTAGAAGTTGATCCCCTTGGCGCTTTCTCAAGCATTCTACATGGGGTTCTACATGTAGAAGATGTTAGGGAATATATTCATGTTGGGGAATCTAAGCTGGCTGATATCTATCACAATCAGTTAATAGATGATTCTTTTGAGCTCAAACCTCAGTTCAAGGCCATCTGGGATAAGCATTTTGCACAGTGCATTCATTTCCCCTGTTTTGAAGAAGATGAATGGGTCCAGTATGTATTAAGCAGAGTACATGATAACTTCCTATGGTTGAATAGACCATTTAAGATCACCAAAGATGCAATTAGGGCAGTAACTGGTCTGCATTCATCCGATGGGATACCTGTTCTCAAATCTGTCAAGAATCAGACAGTGAGTGATGTAACCGGATCAAAATTTGACAAGAGAGCTATGACAATTGAAGATATCACTGATCCGGATATCAAATTTGCATCCATGATAATTGGTTACAAAATTTATCACTCTAGTAGGGAAAATTCAGTACCAGGAACTATAGTTTATACAGCTTATCAGATGCTAAAAGAAAATGCTGACTATGATCTGGGTGAACTTCTTATAAACCAACTATTGGAGAATCTACAGAAGATCAAGAAGGATAAGAAAAATTCCTTCAAGTATGGTGGGCTGATATTGTGTCTATTTTTCTACTTCATGAGTGAGCTGCCCGGATCAAGTGGTTGGGTTTGGTAGAATGACAGACTTGTTGCAATCCAAATCAGAGACTATTTGCATGGGCTTGGAGATGCCAAGATAAGAAATACAGCTCTGTGGGGTTATTTCAAGAACTTCCAAAATTTGATGCAAGCAAGAGAGAGAATTCCCAAATCTCTAGTTGAAAAGTATAAGGATACAGTTTGTTTTATGGTTGAAACTAATCAGTGCCAAATGGAAGTTGTGGAACCAAGGACAGTCTGGATCATGTTGATGGGGTATGAGGTGGATGAGAAACTTGTGGAGCTACCTGTCCAACACATGCTTAGTCAACCCAAGGATCCCAAAGCAAAAAGATTTGGAACCTTTGAAGAATTGAGTATAAAAATTCATATGGAACTTAGACAACCAGAGGTAAAGAGAAAATTAAGAAAAGAAGTAGAGAATATTGCCAAAAGATATGGCATATCAAAAGAAGCTCTTGATGCCAACAGAGAAAAGGTGGAAAGGGTAGAGAAAGAGAAGGAAGAGGTAGAAAAGGGAAGTAAGGAAAATGCTCTGGTAGAATCTTCCACCCGGACAAGATCATTAAAGAGATCTGTACCTGCCACTGCTAAAAGCTCAAGGACATCAAAACTGGAAGAAAAATCATCCGGTAGAGGAGAGAAAAGAACTAAAACAAAGGCCACAAGGTCTTATGTCAGTCAGAAGGATGATGAAGAAACTAAATCAGATGAGGGGATAAAGAAAATGAAGGAGAAAAAGAAAACATCCGGTGAACCCTCTACCGGTCAAGGTGAAGAAGAAAAGGCAGAAGAATTTGCAGAAAAGCCCACTCTGTCTTTAGATGATGTCATTAAATCAGTCACTATGGATGGAAACCTTCAGCCAATGGCTAAATTCTATGATGATTACAATGAAGCAGACCAAAATATCTTGCAGGAAGCAGCAGTTAAGTATCTGAACATATATAACAAGGCTTTTATTGAAATTATATCTCTTATTCCCAAAAGCCTAGAAAAAGAGTTAGAAATAAGAAAGAATACTGCCATGGCAAAAGATCTTGAGATCTTGGAACAGATAGCCATTCATCTATATCCTTCAATTGATTCAAAGCAAATAAACATGGTCTTCAAGGATTGTAAAGATGAATTTTGGATCAAAGCCAGAATGAATCAGCTCATGCTTGGTGAGACTGACAAGATAGCCAAGGAAATAGAAGAGATCCTCAGGATGCCTTCAAAAGATTCAATCTTCCTGTTATAGAGGACTTGGGTGTTGATCCTTTGGCCATAGGTGTTGAAAAGGAATCCACTGAGGAAATGACAAAAGAACTAATGGACACTGGTGAAGATAAGGGCTTAGAATCCTCTGCTCCAGAAGAGGTGGCCCATGAACAAACAAACATCACTCCTCTGATTTCCCCTGTTGACTTCGGATCCAAAGGAGAAGAAAGAATAGAGGAGAAAGAAGCAGAGGTGAAGGAAAAAGAAGCTGACAATACCAAGGTTGTAGAAGGAGAAAAAGCTCCAAGAGACAGTTCTGAGACTGCAGAAGAGAAGAAGAATCTGTCTCCGGCAAGAGACACTGCAAAAACTATCAAAAAGTTCTTAGACAAAGAGACAATGGAAATTGATGAACTGGAACTTCTGCAAGGGCCATTTAATTTTGACTCTCTTTCTCTGGTACAAACAATGAAGATAACTTCATTTGCTAATGCAAAGGCCAAAGAAAAACTCCTGAAGTCTCACATGGAAGACTTTGAGCTTATAGCAGTCGCATTCGGAGTGTTAGAAAAGATCATGCCATCTTTTGAAAAGGATCCCTCAGCCTCCTCATCTGGTAATCTCAAATCTCTGATCAATATTATTAGTACACATTTCAATTCTCTAGAGAAATCAGCTGAGGAGAAGGTCAGGAAAGAGTTTTTGGATAAGAGATTCTCTGAGTTGCAAGGGCTAATAGCAAATGACAGGAGAGTAATGGGTATTGGGATAAAGAGCTTGGAAAATGCTCTCAAGGACGGAGGAGATGTATACAAATTTTGTATATCCTGGTCTAAAGCAACAGTGGAGATTGAGAAGAAAGTGAAAGAACAGGAGGACAAACTAACAAAACTTTCTCAAAATTTTGATCCACTTACCACATCCATAATAAATCAAGAATGTCAGACGATTGCAGTTTTGAATGAAATTAAAAAGCTTGAAGAAGAGAAGAAAAACAGAATCAACAGGTTGAATGAACTTAGGAATAATTATCCCTAAGTTAGAGGCCATGCATGAGGCCATAAAAGAAGCCCAGATCACAGCCTGGACCAGTGATCCGATAGATCTAAAAAGGGTAGATGCATTTGCATTCCTGTTAAGTGGTCATTTATCAATTTTGGACAGAATGAAGCAAAGTTGGGCAACAAAATTTGTCCAATTGAAGACAACTTTTGCAGACATTCTTCAGTATATGTAAGTATGCCATATGTATATACTTATGTGGCCAAGTATAGTTGAAATTTATAAAATTTTGGTGTGTGGACCCCACCCTTTGCCATTGATGTCAAAGGGAGAGTGATGAGCAGTGAAAAATGTCGTATCTAGCTAAGGGGGAGCTCCAGAAAATGTACATAGAGATAGAGCATCAACTAAGGGGGAGTATAGTATAACACTTAGTCATTTTTCACTAAGTGTTGCCATCAATGACAAAGGGGGAGATTGTTGGCAAGAGACACATTGGAGCTTCATGATTGTTGTCATTGATGGCAACAAAGGTTAACCCACACATCCGCAGGACATGATGAGTCTCTACTAGAAGGCAGATTGCAGAGTGTTGTGATCCGGTAAGCAAGAATAGAGCATGTGGCGAGGTCTGACAGTTAGGTCCGGATCTCTCAGAGGATGTATCTTGGTGAAGTGTAGATTTGGGGAAGTCAAGAGGACTACCTTGATTGATAGATTCCAGGGATTTAAACTCCGGTGATAGATGAAGAAAAAGATATGAATACTTGAGTGTCGGGTCCCTGATTGGTAGTGTGGACAGAGGAAGAACTGATTGGCAGAACATCAGACATTATTTCGGATGTGTTACTGATGTAGGTAAAAGTTCTTAAGGCATAAGTTATGATTGGTCGACATGACTGATGACTTCTACAAGTATATCTGTGATCCGCATTACTTGGTAAGAAAGGATTCAGCCGACAAATCAAAGTTAGTGGAAAATATTGACTATTCCGGATGCCGACTAGAAAGGTGATGAAATCACTTGTGCGGATATATATACAAGATGGATTTAGTTGTGAGAGGTGTGTGGTTTTTTTTGAGAAGTGTGAAGAAAAGCAGTAGAGCAGAGTGAAAGCATTAAGGCAGGTCCGGTATGTGAAAGGACAACAGCACTAAGGAAGAGAAAGGATGAAGTGCAGCAGATCAATGCACTAAGTTTAACCGGAACTGAACTCCAGCATATGTAGATGCTCCTTATCAGTTCAAGTATTGTATTACACTCTATAAATTGTAGACAGTGAGTCTCTTGTAGGCAGTGTGCCTCTTGTGAGCAGTGTGCTCGGGTAGTGAGCCCTAATTGGCAAGTGCCATTTTGTAATTCTATTCTTCTAACAGAGAACACAATCTTGGGTTAATCACCCCGTGGTTTTCTCCCTTAACAGGGTTTCCACATCAAAAATATTGTGTCATGTGTATTTCCATTTCATGGTTATGTTTGCTTGTTTGAATTGATGCTGCACTAATTATTAAGAAAGTTTAGAAAGCTGAAATAATTAAGATAACTGATTCACCCCCCCTCTCAATTATCAACATGTTTCATACTCGGCTATGTTGTTGGTACAAGGAAATGCAAGCCAATATGACTTGGGGATATAGTCATTTTGAGGCGTGATAAAAAAGATGCCAGCTCCTGATCCATGCTGTGTGTAGGAACCATCAAAATACAACTTCCACATTATTGAGGTAGAAAGAGTGAAGAGATTTTCATCCAGAAATATAGATACCATAGGATGTACATCTGTCATGGGTGCTTCTACTAGTTGATCTACTAGGGATTGTCCCTTGATTGCTTTATGATCCACATACTCAATGTCAAACTCACTAAGGATCATGACCCATTTAGCTAGTCTGCTTGTGAGATCTACTTTTGCTAGGAGATACTTTAATGGATCAATTTTGGCTATTAGATTTGTATGTTGGTTTAGCATGTAATGCCACAACTTTTGGGAAGTGAACACTAAGGCTAAACAAGCTCTTTCCATAGGTGAATAATTGAGTTCATAACCCACCAAGGTTTGACTGATATAATAGATTGCATGCTCTTTTCCTAACTCATCATGCTGTGCTAGAAGAGCCCCTAGGACTGCAGTTGTAGTTGAGATGTACAAGATCAAAGGCCTATCGGTGAATGGTGGTACCAATACAAAAGGTGTAGCTATATATTCTTTGAGCTGATCAAATGCTGCTTGACACTTATCATCCCATTGAAATGAGACATCCTTTCAGAGCAAGTGTTGAAATGGTTGACATTTATCCACTAACTGTGAGATAAACCGCCTAATGGATTGTAACCTTCCTTGAAGGCTCATTAATGCTTTCAGATTCTTTGGTGGAGGCAATTCTACTATATCCTTGACTTTTGCTGGATCTACTTCAATGCCTCTGCGAGATACAATGTATCCCAACAGTTTTCTTGAGGTTACCCCTTAGACACTTCTTTGGATTGAGTCTTGATATTTTTCAAGTCTAGCAAAGATTCACCCTAGAACCTGTATGTGATCTACCCTAGAAGATTTTACTAGCATATCATCAACATAGTCCTCCATGATGTGATGAAAGAGATCATGGAATATCACTATCATTGCTCTTTGATGCATTGCCCCTGCATTCTTAAGACCAAATGGCATGACACACCAACAATAGGTACCCCAAGGACAAGTGGAGGTTGTTTTATGTTGATCTTCTTCTACTATCATTATTTGATTATAGATGGAAAATCCATCCATTAGAGAAAGCATTTCATGACCAACAGTCAAGTCTACTATGAGATCAATGTTTGGCAGTGGGAAGTCATCTTTGGGACATGCTTTGTTGAGATCTCTGAATTTAGAACACATGCAGATGCCTCCATTGGGTTTAGCCACATGTACAATGTTTGAGACTCATTCTGGATAATCAATAGGCTTGATAAACTTTGCATCTAACAATTTTTGTATTTCAACTTTCACTAGGAGAGCGATCTGTGGATGCATCTTTCTCAACTTCTATTTGACTAGTTTAGCTTTTGGATCAACTGTGAGATAGTGAACTACTAATGAAGGGTCTAGCCCTGGCATATCAGCATAGGTCCATGTAAAGTTGATGGTTCTTTGTAAGAAGAATTTGGTAAGATTCTTGTGCTCTTGTTCTGATAATGATATTGCAAGGAATGTGGTCTTAGGATTTTGCTCTATGCCAAGGTTTATCTCTGTAGAATCTTCTATAAGGAGAGCTGATTTGATTAGCTAGATTGGATAAGTTGGATGATTGATTATGGTGAGGATGCCCCCTTGAGAGGGAATTTGGGTTTGAAGAACATAAGTGTGCTCTCGAAATGAAAGTAGGATAAATGGAAAAAGAATAGAAGAATTGATATCAAATTGATCGATCTTCAAGAAAGCTATAGATTTTATTAGGATGTATGGGTGAGATGGATTGGATGAAGTGTTTTGAGGATGTTTAGGTGAACTAATAAAATCTTATGTACCTGAATAATGGAAACTTCCTTCGTATTCCAGACTGCCTACATACCCATATCCATGGGATCAAGGTACCTTAAGATTGAGATGAGATGATATGTAGTTCTAGATGAGTGATGAGATGGGGTGATGTTGTAATGGTTACACAAATATTTATAAAGAGCAATCCTTATTTTGATATAGCATGTGTATGTTATGCACTAGGGTATAGAAGACCAAGGTGATGATGTATCCAATGCATAGGATGTTGACCTTGCAAGCAAACGGTTTGAACTTATATCTACTAGACATAATATAACCTTGTTGGATATGTGAATATGCCATAGTCTTGAACATAAAATAAACTTCAATACATGAATGCAAGAAGAATATTAATATGTAAGATGCTAGGTTGTAACACACACACAAGATAGATATGATGCTAAGTAAGATAAAAAGATCATTCCTCAAACAAGGCACACAAAAGCAATGACTATGCCCCCAATCCGTACTACATCGCAACATACCAAGATATAGATAAATCAATGTAGTCTTGAATAGGTAATGGTAAAGGAACAAAAATATAAACTAAAAAGAAAATTGATTGACTTACAAAGTAAATATACAACCAACATATTCTCTTGCCAAAGAGGTTGCTCAGAATAGATTGGATAGGATAGATAACAACCTTATTGTAGGGACGATATATCTGTTAAAGGGTGTTGATCTATTGATAGGATAATGTTTGGTTTCAGGAAATGAAACATCTTGTATAAGATGCCTGGTCTGTTTCGACAATGGAACATCTTGTATAAGACAATTGTTTTGATGTAGCAGATGTTGGCAATCGATATGTAGGACAACATATGGCTCTACAAGTAGGTGTTTTTGCTTTAGGTTTGGTTAAGGGCTTTTGCTTTGAAAGGATGCATTTGTTTGTTGTTTTGCTGCTTGAGTTAGTCAAGTCAAGGTGTATGGATTTTGATAAATGAAAGATTAGAAAGATGGAATGACAATGGATTGAGATGAAGAATGATGATTTATTGTTGTTTTTGGGAATATTTTGATTTTTTTGGATTTTTCTATTTTTTTGATTTTGTTGGATTTTTGAAGTTTATGATGGTTGAAATTTGAAATGTTCTGGGATGACATTGGATTGTGTTTGGATAGCCTTAACTACTAGATACCGATGACAAGGTAAAACCAGGTCTAGATGCCAGGAGAAAGATGGGATTAGATAAGGAGACAAAAGGATGGGTGATAGTGGATGGGATGGATAGATAGTGTAAGACGGATGGAATAATTCAAGATGTGATTACCAAAGACTATGTTGCATAGGAATAACATGCCCCATTCTAGGTATAATGCTCGGGATTCTACACAACAAATCTTATGATGATAGGATTGATTGGATTGGTTGGAAAGGATGAAGTATACTAAGAGATTTTCAAAGCTTGTTTCAACATTTTACCTCTATCTTTTTCAAGATCAAAAAAAGAAGGAAAAGGGATGGATTGGATCAAAGGGATAATGATATAGATATAATGGATAAGGAAGATATGATAGGAAGGATAGGTAGAAGGAATGATAGGATGGGTAGATGAGATGACATGCCCCCAAGTGTAAGGTACATAGACAATCAACCTACACATGATGCCTATTTGCCAGGTTTTCATCATGGTACTTATCCAAGGTGCATGTTTGCCAAGTTTTCACCATTGGATGAAGCGATTTCTCTTTACTTTTTTAATTTTTGATTTGTTTTTACTGTTGACTTTGACTTTTTTGGATGGGATGGAGGATAAGGACTCCAGTGTCTATTTCCAATAGCAAGGTATTATGTTAGCACTTGAATGCATGTGTGCATATGGACTATATCAGGTAGCATTATGCGCATAGATGTTGGTAGATGTGGGAAGATAGAAATGGAAAAGATGGTGGATTATGATATGGATGATGGAGCAAAATCATGGACCATAGAGGTATGATGGGGATAATATGGAGGATAATGGATGTAAGATGGGGGGATGGAGGTATGTGGATATGACATGGAATTACGGGGAGCCAAAACCAATGGTTGCACACACCGTGAGAGATTTTGAAGCCTTTGACTAGGATTTGGAGTGGGGAGCAATGGGATTCAGGATAGAGGATTTGGGAATCATCGATTTAGGAGTTTAGGAACCCACATGGACTTAGGAGCTGCAAGATTTTTTAATGGAGAATGGGATTTTTTGATTTTGGGGATAGATTGAGATATGGATGCTTGTTTTGGGGTAATAGCTTGTTTCTTAGGGACCCACACCATTTTTATTTTTTCTTTGAGGTGTGTGGGTTTATGTAGCTTTTGAGATGGACTTGAGGTAATTGCTTGTTGCTTGGGAACCCACACCATTTTCATTTTTGCTTTGAGGTGTGTGGGTGTATATAGCTTTTGAATTAGATTTGGCTTGGAATTTGCGTATTGATGCCCTACGACATGATATTCTTTAGGCTTTTGCGCAAATTTTTCTATATGTGTTGAAGCATCCAAATTTTTATTTTTGAATCTCATGGGGTTTGGGATAGCTTCATATGTGGCCGATGTGTGCATTTGTTGGCCATGATTAGGAATCAAGGGGATTTATGGATGGAGGGATTAAAAGTGGATTTGTGGATAAATGGATTGGATGAGAGGGCTATTAGGTGTTGGGATAAGTGGAGGTAGAGTGGATGGAGGGAGATGTATAGTCACATGCTTTTGCGAATAGTATGACAATGGAGGAGGGATGGTGATACATGAGTGAGAGGTGCGATAAGGTGCATTGGGATATGGAGTGGAATAATTAGCTTGTGGAGGCATGGAGGTGGTACCAACATCTTTGGATTGTTTATCTTGGGATGAAAAACCAAGACCATGTGCTTGTGGATAGATTACGACATGGATGGGCTCTAAGATGCCTTGTTCATGAAGGCCTAGACATTTCCTTGATATTTCATGTTTTAGAACATATGATATGCAATGGGATGTTTGTTTTGGAAACAAGATGCGAGTCCATTATGAGATGGAGAAGGTGAGGTGGTAGATAATGGTTGTTGTTCTCCTAAGGAGGAACATTCATGGATGAAGGTGGTAAGACCAAGAAGATAGGATAATGGTTTTTGAATGGGATCGATGGTGGATGGTGGAAGATCAACATGAGATAATGTAGGATCATGCGATGGATGACATGGGATGCTTGGATCTTGACTAACATTATTCTTAGTAGGAGATGAAGGGATAAGATCCAAGTGAGTTGTTTGATTATCTATGCTTTCTTGGGGACCAAGTGTCTCATCAAGGGAAGTGGATTTTGTTGGATCATGGATAGGGCTAGATGGATGATGTATAGGAGAAGTATGGATAACGTGCTCATGGATGTTGGTGGAATCATGGATAGGATCAAGTTGCTCATGGATAGGCTCATGATCATAGATAATATCTTGATCATAGGAAATATAAAAATTATGGATGGGTTCTATGGAAGTGCTTTGATCTTGATTTAGATAAGGGTTTGATGTTTCCACATGCTTTAGATTATACTCTTGACATAGCTCTTGCTTTTCTTGAATGGAAGTGGAATTGGGAAACTCTTGAATAGGCTTGATAGGCTCTTGATGGTCAACAACATGAAGGTACAATGGATCTTGACTTGGACTCATGGTAGGATACTCTAAAATAGGCTTGATAGGGTGTGGATTACATGATATATTTAGAGGACTAGACATGATGTTTGAAGGTTCTTGGATAAGCTCTTGGATAAGTGTTTCATGACACGGGGATGGTTGATTCCTTGCTAATAGCTATTGGATCACATCCTTCAAAAGAGTATGGGTGGATGAACAATATAATGGATGGATGATAATGGTGGATGGTGTTGTAGGCTTAGGACAAGGATTAGGCTCTTGTATTGGTATATGAGTGGATGATAATGGAGGGCACACATAGGATGCATAAACTAGAGTGGTGTTCCCCTTGTCAAAGGTATCATAAGGACTTAAGGACACGTGATTTCAGTGCAAAGGCAAATTTGCATGTTCTTGTGGTAAAGGAACTTGATAGATTTGTAAATGGGTTTGATAATGAGTTGAAATCTTAGAATGATTTATGTTTGGGATCTTGTGTTTCCTAAATGTTTTTGGGATTTTTGGATTTTGAAGTTTATGATGTTTTGGATTTTTGAATGGTTTGATGTTTTTGGATTTTTGTATGGGTTTGATGATGAGTTGAAATGTTGATTGAGGAGTTGGATGATCATGGGGTGGATCTTATAGAGCTTTATAAATCTCCATGGGAGTAAGGAGAGGTGCAAGTGGTTTATCTCCCATGGGTTTTTGATTGGGTATACCCTCTTGTGAAGATGATTCAAGGAATGGTGTAGATATGGTAGACATTGTTTGTACAGGGTTTACTTGAGGTCTACCCATAGTATTAATAGCCTCATGGATGAGATATTTCTCCTTAAGAGTAGATGTATCAAAATATCGAGGTAATTTGGCTCCTTTTTGAGAAAGTAAGTGAAAGTAATGATTGAGATTTTTTAACAGTTTGTCTATAGTAGCCATAGTTTTGGGATTTTGCATGGTTTTCATAAGATTTTGGTCCTCTTCTTGAGATGATTGACCTCCTTGGAAGTTTGGCTCTTCTTGAGAGGTTCCTTGATCTAAGGTATAACCATATGTAATCATTTCAAGATAGTGCATTCCTGTGGGAGCATGTGGGGATTCTAAAGAGGTATTACCCTATTGAGGCTTGTTTTTGCTGTTATTTTGAATTTCAAGTTGGGGATTATGAAATGGGATGTTTTGGTGATCTTGTTGAGGGGTATTAGGATTTTGATATTGTTGTTGAGGAATGAGGTATGTGTTTTGATTTTGTGGTGTTTGAGGTGGAGGAAGATATGTGGTGTTTAGATTTTGAGAGTACTGGTGTAGAAAGTGTTGATGTTTTTGTTGGGGTTGAATTGGTTGATGTTGGATATATTGATGTTGTTGTTGGGGATGAATGTGTTGATGTTGATATTGGTTAGCAGAAGTGGGATAGGTTGATGTAGAAATGACATGATATGTGGGTAGGCTAGATGGGTATGATGATGGAGGTGACACATGAGGTTGTGGTGTAATTGGTTGATAATGAATAGATAGAGGATGATGTGCTTATTGGGATTGTGATTGACAAATGGCTATGAAGTGTTGGGCTTGGGCTATGAGGTGTTGTATTTGAGGTGATTGGCTTTGTTGAAGTTGAGTTTGTTGAATGAAGGCTTGTAGTCATTGAATGATTCATTGGTCTAGGGGTTGTAGTTCTTGGTAAAGTGCTTGGAGAATATCTTGGAATTGAGGTACTAGGTCTTCTAATGTTGACATGGAGTTACAAAGGTGTTGAAGTCTTCGTATTTCGGCATGTTCCTCAAGATACACCTCATAATCTACAAGGTCCTCATGATCATTGGTGCTAGAAGGAGAGCCTCCTCGAAGTATGACCTTGGATTTTGGATTTGACCTAGGTTTGTTGATGATTAGAACCATTTTGACAAGGAATTGTGATGATGTGGTGTGAGTTTGTTTTTGACAAAATTGGGAGGAAATGGATACGATATGGATAAAAAGAGGATGGGGAGATCAAATTGGATGAATTGGAATGATAAGTTTATGTTAGGGGAAATTATGCGTGAATATCAAAAGACATCAATAATACCCATAACTCAATGGAATATAGAAATAAAGAAGATCTAAAACAATGAACAATACCTCAACAAACCTCTTTACCTCATGACTTCCATTGGCGGCCTGCAAATGATCTTGTGTATGAATCTGCCCTCAGAAGGTGCACCTCCTTGCTATTCCAAGATGTCAAGTGAGAATGGCCATGATAGTTGATTGTAATAAAGAGGAGCTTCACAACAATAGTGATGGTGATATGGTAACAAGTTGATCGCAAGCAAATGGAATTTCTGTAGAGTAACAATACTAAAAGCTTGGATGATTGAAATATAAGAAGAAGGTTCAATTTATAGACTCATGAGAGAGGAGATCAATGGATGAGAAAGAATAAGAAGATCAATGGTTGAGAAAGAATGAGAGAATGTGCGCAAGTAGAGAGAAGACAAGTGTCACACAAAAGCTATTTTGAGTTAACTGTTTTTTTCTATTTATTGAAGATAAGATATGCTGTCATAAAATAGAAAGCTCTTTTCTATTTTAGGAGTTTTGGAATCAATTAGTTGACTCATGGTTTGCTTTTGCATGTTTTGAGAAGAATTAAATAATAAATTATTTAATTATGTGTGCATGAGGAAGAAGAGTTATTGTAGAAGATTCTGGAAGATATTAGAAGAATTAGAAGAAAGCAAATTAAATAAATAAATTTATTTAATTGCTTGTGCAAGATTTGGAAGAATAAATAAAATATTTGATTATATTTTATTTTTAGAGAATGAGAGGATTTAAATAAATTTGATTGATTTATTTAAATTTGGAAGAAGAAATGATCTTATTAAATAATTAAGAATTATTTAATTGTTTGGAAGAATATGGAAGAATTAAATTAAATAAAGGATTTTATTTAATTTTTGACTTTAGAAGAGGCAATTAAATATTTCAATATTTAATTACTTAGAGGAATATGAATCAAATAAATAAATTGATTTATTTATTTATTGATAGAGGAAATAGAATGAAATAAATATTAAGAATATTTATTTAGACAAAGTCGCTGCATTTTTAGGCGTGTACATTTTGCCCCCCTTTGATGTAATGCAGTTTACGACATTGCCTCAAAGAATAAATTTCTGATAACGATACATGCCCTAGTTTGTGGTGCAGGAGCACCCCTTCGAAATAAAGAATAAGTCTATTTATAGTATATTTTTCATTTGTGATGTAATAATGTCCTTTGGACCAATTCTTATGTTTTAGGTCAATCTAGGATTGTGTGTTGACAGTTATAGTTTGTTATGCTAGCTGTCCTCCTAGCAGCTTGGAAGTCTCCCAGCCGCTAGGAATCAACTCTATACTACTCGTAAGGAGTAGATATATATGACCTAGCTCAGTTTGTTTTATATATACAGTGGCATAGGAGAAATAGAGGAATTGTGTATTGAGATTTGACAGAGCAGTGTTGTGCAGTGGGACTGTGAAGTCTGATATTTGTATGCATTCCTGAAATTGAAATAAAGAAGATCCCGTTGGTGTTATTTGTCTGATTTCAATTTATCTATGTGACCATTTTTCTTGTTTTGCAGTTGAGATGGAACCATTCATCCATTCCACCAGTTAATTCTCTAAATCGGTGGAATGGACATGTACAGTAGTTTAGTTTGCATTTTCATTTTTCTATTTTTTCATTTCATGTTTTTGGGATCGAAATATTGCATGCAGTGAGAAACCCTAGCATCCTCATGTGCTAAGGTTTGAGGGTTAAGATTTGTATCAAAATTACCAAGGAAATGGATTGGGCCGATCTCAGCATTTTCTGTGTGAAATTTGTGAAGTTTCGAGGGTTTTGTTGAAATATACATTTGACGGATATACAGTTTTTGTATGCGACATACAGTTTGTGTGTATATCACATTTTCATCTATGCGTATATTGCTAACCGGTTCAGGTGTCAAAACATGTTAAGTGGTATGTGTTGAAGACATCGGCATAAGGAGGTGTATCGACGGAGTGGCTCAAAGTTGGACCGACGATGGAGGTTTGGCCGACGAAGAGTTATCGGCGTGAGGGAGCCCATCGGCGGAAGGAGTTTGGGAGTTACCAACAGTTGAATGTCTTACCGAAGATAGAGCGGAGGATATGCGTTAGCGTGAAGTCAAACATTGGAAGAGGAGTTTAAAGTTAGGCCGATAGTCCGAGTCTGGCTGACGGTGGAGTTGGCATTCGACATATCGGAGAGACAATAGGGATCGACAAAAGACTCTAAGAGTTCGCCGATAGTCGAAGTCCCGCCAATAGGTGAAAACTCGATCCTTCATCGGCAAGAGAATAAGGATCGGAGCGAAGATTCTAACTGGAGCCGATAGCGAAAGTGTTGCCGATAAGCAACTTGGATGATAGTGGTGACTGGTACCGGAGGTAACAGGAACCTGTTCAGCAGGTTAGAGTTTGTATGTTTCGGTGTGACCTTAGTCATCGGAGTAAGTCAGAGTGGAGAGCCCAATAGGCATTATCTTGCCGATAGGCACATAAATGAAACATCCATCAACATGAGGTGGAGTTCGGGGTGACAATTCCCGTAGGTGCCGATAGTTATTGTTTGACCGATAAGTATATATCGGGGAGACATTATGGTGGATCTTGCCGATGGAATGAGAATAACTAAATCCTGCCAAGTTTGAACGCTTGTGCTGGCCATTCTACATCATAGTGGTATCAGAGTAAAGGTTGGATCATCTGGAAAAGATAAGAAAATGGTAAGATGTCAGATGAAGAAGGAACATCAGAGATTTTGGCAAGGATGACCAACACTGATTTGGTAGTTCTGGTAAAGAAACAGATTGCAGAAAGCAGAGTTGTGAAGGCACAGAATCAGGCATTGAAAGATGAGTTGGAGAAGTTGAGGGACAGAGTAGGTTCTGGTAAAGAAGAAGATAGGGAATGGAAGAGATTCCTAGGTGGAATGAGGAAGACGTTCCTACAGACCAGAGACCCTTGATTAATGCGCTCAAATCCATGGAGAGGCGAACCATGGATCTGAAACTGGATTTGCCAGTGTTTACAAGAAAGATGGATCCTGATTCGGTGATGGAGTGGATAGACTCCTTAAACAATTTCTTTGAGACAGAGGAGATACCAGAACACCAGAGGGTAAAGATAGCCCAATAAAAAATGAAAGAGGTTGCATTAACTTGGTGGAATTTCATCCAAGATGACAGAGTACAAGAAGGAAAGTGTAGAGTTGCTACCTGGAAGAAGATGATGGCGTTAGTGAAAGAAGCCTATGTTCCATTGGATTACAACATCCATTTGAAGCAGAAGGAGCTAGATGTCAGCTCATATACTGAAGAATTCATGAAGCTTTGTGTCAAGACAAAGGTAAAAGAGGGTGAGGAAGAAAAGGTAGCCAGATACCTTAATGGATTGAGGTTCAACATTCAGGAAGATTTGAATCTGCATAACCCATATACAGTTTAGAAATGTTTTCAGTTGGCATTGAAAGTGGAAGAGAAGTTAAAGAGAAGACAAGAACAGAACAATAGAGGAAGAGGAAAACAACAAAGAGGTGGAAGAGGTCCTTTCAGAGGCAGAGGACATGGATTTGGATATCAGGAAGAATCCAGTCATGACGACAGTAAGGGAGATAACAGTCAAAACTAGAGAGAAAGTTAAAATCAACAAGGAAACTTTAGAGGCAGAAGACCTTTCAGAGGAAGATCTCAGGGTAGAGGATCTATCAAATGTTATAACTGTAATAAAGAAGGCCATATAGCCAGCAGATGTCCAGAAAAGGCAACAAGCTCAACAGGAGAAAGGAGAACGAATCTGATCCAAGAACCTGACAGTCAAAGTGCAACAAGTTCCAACACTTTTAAAAGTGTGAATGCTCCTGACAATTATGGATATCCAGAGAGTGGAGAATCTCTGATGATGAGGAGAACAATGACTACCATGAAGGTACCTGACAAAGAACCCCCACAAAGAAAGTCTCTTTTCAGAACTAATTGCAAGGCAGGAGGAAAGGTATGTAAAGTTCTAATTGATTATGGTTATACTAAAAATTTTGTATCTAGTGAAATGGTAACAAAGCTTAAGCTTAGAAGATTGCCTCACCCATCCCCATATAAGGTCTCATGGCTTACCCAAGGTCAGCAAATAGTTGTAGAAGAGCAGGCTTGGGTAGAATTTCATATTGGAGCATATAAGGACAAGTTGTTGTTTGATATCACCAAGATGGATGCTTGCAATCTTTTATTTGGAAGACCATGGTAGTATGACTTAAAGGCATGCCATGACGGTGTCAGGAAAACTTATACAATCACCAAAAATGGTATGGTGACAGAGTTGATCCCACGGACAGAGAAGGAGGAGAAATCAAAAGGAAAAGAGGTAAAGGTGATGCTGATAGAAACAAAACAATTTATGAAAGAAGTAACAACAGAAGGTGTAGTTGCATATGCCCTAATTCCATGTCTCATAATGAACAATGAACAACAAAAAGAAGTCAAGAAAGAGAAGAAGCAGAGGTTCATAGACCCAACTATCCAAGAGTTATTAGATAAGTATAAAGGCATCATCTCTGATGGAATGCCAAGATCCCTACCACCTGTAAGGGATATCAGCCATTGCATAGATCTAATCCCAGGATCTACACTTCCAAACAAAGCAACATACAAGCTAACTCTAGAATAGAATGTAGAAGTAGCCAGACAAATTGAGGAATTATTAGACACATGTCTGATTGGTAAAAGTTTAAGCCCATGTGCAGTACCAGCTATACTAGCACCAAAGAAAGAAGGCACTTGGAGGCTTTGCTTAGATTCTAGGGCTATTAATAAGATCACAATCAGGTATAGGTTTCCAATACCTAGGATAGAGGATTTACTTGACTATTTGGGAGGTGCTAAGTATTTTACAAAAATAGACTTGACGAGTGGTTATCATCAGATCAAAATTAGGCCAGGAGATGAATGGAAAACAACATCCAAAACCAATGAAGGGTTGTATGAGTGGAAAGTTATGCCTTTTGGTTTGTCTAATGCACCTAGTACTTTTATGTGATTGATGAATGAGGTTTTGAGAGAATCCATGGGAAAGTTTGTCATAGTATATCTAGATGACATTCTGATTTTCAGCGATACAAAGGAAGAACATCTCAGACATATAGATTTGGTTCTCAAGAGGTTACATGAAGAGCAGCTAATGATAAATTTGGACAAGTGTTTGTTCATGCAGGAGGAGATCACATATTTGGGTTTTGTCATTTCCCAAGGCAAGATGCAAATGGATAAGGAGAAGGTAAGTGCCATATTGTCTTGGCCACCTCCAAGGACTATGAATGATGTCAGAAGTTTCCATGGGTTAGCAACCTTCTACATAAAGTTTATAAGAGGGTTTAGTCATATTTGTGCACCCATGCTTGATACTATAAAAGGAGGACAAAAATGCAGATTTGCTTGGACTAAGGAAGCAGATGATTCCTTTGAAACATTGAAGAAGAAAGTGGCACAGCAGCCAGTCCTCGCACTTCCAGATTTTAACAAAATATTTCAGGTAGAATGTGATGCAAGTCACATGGCAATTGGAGCAGTACTCAGCCAAGAAGGTAGGCCAATTGCATTTTTCAGTGAGAAGCTCAATGATGCTAAAAAGAGGTATTCATCATATGATTTGGAAATGTATGCTCTAGTCCAGTCACTCAAGAAGTGGAGGCATTACTTGATGCCAAAAGAATTCATAGTATTCACAGATAATCAGGCTCTAAGTTTTATCAACAGCCAGGAAAAGTTGAATCACAGGCATATGAAATGGGTAGAAACTTTGCAAGCTTTTACTTTCACATTGAAGCATAAGAAAGGAATCAAGAATAAGGTAGCAGATGCCTTGAGCAGGAGAGCTCTAATAGTCAACTAGATTCAGTTGGAAAGTGTTGGCATTGATTCATTAAAGACCATGTATGACAATGATGAAGATTTTGGAGAGATATATCAGGTATGTACTTCTTTTGGAGATAAATATCATGCTGATTTCTCTGAATTTCTGATCCAAGATGGATTACTGTTCAAAGGTGGACAGTTGTGTATTCCAAGGTGTTCTATGAGGTTGAACATCATAAAAGAGAAACATTGTGGAGCTATGGCAAGACATTTTGGTTTGGACAAGACTCTTGATCTTGTTAGAAGACATTATTATTGGCCTAAGTTACAATCAGATGTCAGAAAATTTGTAGAGACATGTGTGATATGTCAGAAAGCAAAAGGAAGATAAACTAATGCAGGTTTATATCAGCCTATACCCATTCCTTCCAGACCATGGGAAAGCATAAGTATGGATTTTGTTTTGGGTTTACCAAGGACAAGAAAAGGATATGATAGTGTTTTTCTTATAGTGGATAGATTTAGCAAAATGGCACATTTCTTGCCATGCAAAACCACTGCTGATGCTTCATATATTGCAGATTTGTTTTTCAAAGAAATAGTAAGGATACATGGATTGCCATTGAGCATTGTGTTAGATAGAGATGTGAAATTCATTGGTCATTTCTGGAGAACTCTGTGGAAGAAGCTTGGAATAAATTTGTCTTTCTCATCCGCATATCATCCTCAAGTGGATGGACAGACTGAAGTGGTAAATCATTCCTTAGGGAATTTGCTCAGATGCTTGACAAGACAACATGGAGACAAATGGGATAATATCCTATCACAGGCAGAATTTTCCTATAATGATACTGTCAATAGAAGCACAGGGAAATCACCTTTTCAGATAGTCTATGGTATACATCCAAGAGGTATTTTGGAGCTGAGAGATCTACCTACAGGAGATTCTGTTAGTGTAGATGGAGAAGCTTTTGCAGAAGCCATAAAAGAGGTTCATGATCAAGTAAAGACCCAGCTACAACAAACTACCTTAAAGTATAAGGAGTATGCTAATAGAAAGAAGAAAGATGTACAGTTTGATGTTGGAGATTTGGTTTGGGTTCATTTGAAAAAGGAAAGACTTCCTAAAGGTAAATATACCAAACTCATGCAGAGGAAGAATGGACCATGTTAGATTTTGAGAAAGCATGGACAAAATGCTTATGAAATACTACTTCCTTCAGATCTTGGATTATCACCTATATTCAATGTATGTGATTTAACTCCATACAAGCATAATCCAGATGAAGAACAGGAACTACTACAGGATACAACAGCTGATGACATTCCAAAACATGATCCACCATAGTTACAGAAGATTTTAGACACACGAGTGATCAAGAAGACCTGGAACAAAACATATTTGGAATATTTGGTGGCTTGGCAGGGCAAACCTGATTCAGAAGCAGTGTGGATGACTGAAGAACAGATCAACCAACATGGTTCAGACCTACATACTCTCATCTCAAGTGGACTTGAGATTTCTTTTTCTGGGGAGTATGGTGCAGGAGCACCCCTTCGAAATAAAGAATAAGTTTATTTATAGTATGATTTTCGTTTGTGATGTAATAAGGTCCTTTGGACCAATTCTTATGTTTTAGGTCAATCTAGGATTGTGTGTTGACAGTTATAGTTTGTTATGCTAGCTGTCCTCCCAGCCACTAGGAATCAACTCTGTACTACTCGTGAGGAGTAGATATATATGACCTAGCTCAATTTGTTTTATATATACAGTGGCATGGGAGAAATAGATGAATTGTGTATTAAGATTTGATAGAGCAGTGTTGTGTAGTGGGACTGTGAAGTCTGATATTTGTATGCATTCCTGAAATTGAAATAAAGAAGATCCCGTTGGTGTTATTTGTCTGATTTCAATTTATCTGTGTGACCATTTTTCTTGTTTTGTAGTTGAGATGGAACCATTCATCCATTCCACCGGTTAATTCTCTCAATCGGTGGAATGGACATGTACAATAGTTTAGTTTGCATTTTCATTTTTCTATTTTTTCATTTCATGTTTTTGGGATCAAAATATTGCATGCAGTGACAAACCTTAGCATCCTCATGTGCTAAAGTTTGAGGGTTAAAATTTGTGTCAAAATTACCAAGGAAACTGATCAGGCTGATCTCAGCATTTTTTGTGTGAAATTTGTGAAGTTTCGAGGGTTTTGTTGAAATATACATTTGACGGATATACAATTTTTGTATGCGACATACAGTCTATGTGTATATCACATTTTCATCTGTGCGTATATTGCTAACCAGTTCGGGTGTCAAAACAAGTTAAGTGGTATGTGTTGAAGACATCGGCATAAGGAGGTGTATCGGCGGAGTGGCTCAAAGTTGGACCGACGGTGGAGGTCTGGCCGACGAAGAGTTATCAGCATGAGGGAGCCCATCGATGGAAGGAGTTTGGGAGTTGCTGACAATTGAATGTCTTACTGAAGATAGAGTGGAGGATATGCGTCGACATGAAGTCAAACATCAGAAGAGGAGTTTAAAGTTAGGCTGATAGTCCGAGTCTGGCCGACGGTGGAGTTGGCATTCGGCATATCAGAGAGACAATAGGGATCGGCAAAGGACTCTAAGAGTTTGCCGATAGTGGAAGTCCCGCCGATAGGTGAAAAGTTGATCCTTCATCGGCAAGAGAATAAGGATCGGAGCGAAGATTCTAAGTGGAGCTGATAGCTAAAGTGTTGTCGATAAGCAATTTGGACGATAGTGGTGACCAGTAGCGGAGGTAACAGGAACCTGTTTAGCAGGTTAGGGTTTGTATGTTTCGGTGTGACCTTAATCATCAGAGCAAGTCAGAGTGGCCCGATAGGCATTATCTTACCGATAGGCACATAAATGAAACATCCATCGACATGAGGTGGAGTTTAGGGTGACAATTCCCTTAGGTGCCGATAGTTATTGTTTGACCGATAAGTGTATATCGGGGAGACATTATGGTGGATCTTGCCAATGGAATGAGAATAGCTAAATCCTGCCAAGTTTGAACTCTTGTGCTGGCCATTCTGCATCAGTTTGCCCCTGGTATGAGTTACAACAATAAGATGCCCCTCAGGAGATTAGACAGGAAGAAGGGAGAAGGGACATGAGATGGACAATCTCACGATGAAGAGGGTAAAAAATAGGGTAGGGTGAAGAAGAATAGGTCATGGTTCGGGGAAATGGGCAGAAACAGGTCTGGGAAGTAGCCATAGTCATCACACAGCCAGTTAGGGTTTGTTTTCTATATACAGAAGTTGGGTCCACAATCCTAGTCATTTGCACACTTGGCTTTTGTTGATAGGTCTTTGAGAGCTTAGGAGAGCACATGAGCATAGAGCAGTCGGCATTGGGATGGATATTCTGCGCAAGGAGCACTGCTTTGAGTGAGTTTGATGATTTGATCGACCAGCTGAGGAAGGACCACCGGTATGTAGCTCAAAATTTTTTACTTAAGGTCAATTATGAGTGCAATAAATTCTAGAGAAAGTTAGGGAAAGTAGATATGTAGTTTAGCAGTTCGGCACATATGCTATGCGGAATTACACATATGAATTTCTGTAGCGCATGTAGGATATGAAACAACGCATACATAAGTTCGGTGCATATATGGTATGGGGCGGCGCATGTGTCAAGAAGCAGTGCATTTGACATGGGAATCGGCGCATGCATAAATGTTGCGCATATATGGTATGGGTCGGCGCATGCATTAAGAAGTAGCGCATTTGATATGATACTGCGCATATATGATATGGGTCGGCACATGCATTAAGAAGTAGCGCATTTGATATGATATTGCGCATATATGGTATGGGTTGGTGCATTTACCAGAAGTGGTGCATGTACCTTTTGGTTTGGTGCATATGCTTGAGATAGTCAGTTTACTTAACAAAATTGACTCGATTGGCATCCTGTTCGATGCGTCAATCGATAAGTGATCACCGAGATTGTAGGAATCTAGTCAAGAGATGTTGTATGCTAGTTTAATCAATTTGCTTGGGTTAAGTAAATGATATGATGCTGTAGATAGGTTTGAGTAGTTATGCAGATTTGGTTGATGCACTGGTTTACTTGATTGCAGGAGGATATTCGAGATGTTCTTATGTCGAGGGAGTAGTTTCCATTACCGATGTTGCAGCGCTACATGCTCACTAAGATGAATCAGGAGGCTCTTGGCATGATGGGGCTAGATTACATTTGTTTCATGCCTGAGGTTCGTGCGAACCTCGGTCTACTTACTACTACTATGGAGTGATTTCATAGCAAGGATGGGACTTTTCACTTGCCGACTGGTGAGATGGCGATCACTCTGGAGGATGTCTACAAGATGTTGCACTTGCTGATTTAGGGTGAGTTGGTAGAGTATGATCCGCAGTGGGATGCAGGACTTGTGGAGTGCAGATGAGTCTTTGATGACCCGAAGCTAGACTGTCAGGTTATCTCATGGCAGGATATTCACGACTACTATGACTACTTCCCAGGGATAGTGGCTAGGTTGATCAGAGGCATTGTATGCCCCGATAGGAGATTGCATGAGTTCCCGATTGGTTGGGGATGGATCATAGAGCAAATGATGACAGAGGGCACCCGCTATGCATGGGGTATCTGCATCTTGGCACACTTGTACAGGGACATGCATCAAGTAGTATACCACAAGGGAGCCAGCTTGTCAGCGGGGGTCTCTCTTTTACAGTTTTGGCTCTGGGAGCATATTGTTATCACTTGGCCTATATGTGTCTTTTCTAGGCAGAGGGGCGAGGCCTATAGTTATGGATATGCAGGAGTTATTTCCCAACACAAGTTGAGAAAGCTTGAGTATTGGAGGCATGCCCTGGATAATGTGGATAGCGTTATCTGGCACCCCTACCTAGAATGCAAGCACTGGAATGATGAGGATGACGAGCTCCCATATTGCTTTCAGATGCGGTGGCTTATTGGTAGGAATCGATTTATTTTGGAGAGACAGATTGTTAGCAGGGTGAGGAGATAGTTTGGTAGGAGATAGGGCATGCCCCAGGGACAGGCCTGTTTTGTGCACACTCATGCAGAGAGGTTCAGATGGGGTCCAGATGATTCATATGAGGAGGAATTTATAGAGTTTCGACAAATGCCTTATGTTGCTTGGCCTATGCGGAGGGAGGTGGAAAATGCAGGGATGACTCCAAATTACGAGGAGTGGTTCACAGTGCACCCTTTTCCAAGGTACTCAGGGCTTGGAGAGTTGGTTCCTCGTATAGATGAGGAGAATTCAGACAATGAGGATGGGGCCAGGGGGAGGAGGAGGAGATGAAGGAGGCATAGAGGAGGATGGGGAGACAGAGGTGATGGATGAGATGGGGGAGGTGGAGGAGAAGGAGGAGGCGGCAGACAGAGGCAGAGGAGGAGAGCTGGGGAGGGACCCTCCCAGCAGCAGTAGGTAGTGCAGCCACAGGTTGCACCACAGGTATAGGTTGGTCAACAAGGATAGATGCCACCACCACAGGAGGTGCCCCAATAGGCAGCCCAATAGTAGGTTCCTTAGGCTCCCCCACCTGGTTGGCAACAATAGGCCATTGCTACATTGCAGGGTCAGATTTGGTAGCTGCAGGCACATCTCTGAGTAGCAGAGTCTTGGAGGGAGTCAGATGCATGAGTCTTATCTGGGGTTGTCGCTGAGTGGGATGTAGCAGAGGCGAGGGTGCGGGCCCTGAGATAGGAGAGAGATGCGGCTGTGGCAGCCTTGGGCACAGATGGGGCCACAATATTTTTGGTGACACAGGTACAACAGGCACATCGGTAGCTTGTGTAGGTATAGGTAGAGCTATTGAGGGCGCATGCCCAAACTCAGTATTATAGGGGTCTTTACCACGGTGTAGTACTAGTAGATCAGAGGGCACCTAGCTTCAAGAGCCAGTCAGTGGCATGTACCTCTCAGAGAGTAAGGGGTTCATGGTCTGCAGCTTCAGTGAGGGGCCCACAGCAGTCTGGAGTCAACAAAGGGGAGGATAGTGCAGGGAGCAGTCGCTCATGGCAGCAAGGGTAGCCCACAGTGGCACTTGTACAGATTTTTGGCTTGCACATACACTTTTTGATGGCTCAAATAGCCTGACATGTATATATTTGTATCATTTTTGCACTGAGACATGTATCATTATTTATGTGGTGTATACACTGTATATGACATTGACTCAGAGATGGACCTTGATTTTGTACACTTGGACACGTTTTACTTGATATTTATGTGATGATACAGCTATTGATGATCTATATATGCAGTTGTTTATGCTATATGTCATGGATGCATTCTATCTTTATGTTGTTTCATATGCGAGGCACATGTTTTATATGATGCTATGTGATGATTATGACACTATGATGCTTTATGAGATATGATTCTAGTACCTTTTTTTTTATATGACTATGGTCTAATGCAAACTTGGATGATTTCTAATATGCACATAATATGTAAATGGAAATGGTACCTATATGATTATGCAGTTTATGTGATGCACTTATCTATGTTTTTGATTTTTTCTGTTGACACTATGTGATGATTGCCAAACGTATATGGATGACCTAATGCAGAAATGATTTAATCATGTTAATGACTATCTCATGTGATGTGATATGCAACTTATGCTATGTTTTTGTTATGTCCAAATGTACGCAATCAACACATAAATGACACAATGATAGATAGAAGACTGACTGAGGGAAGAATGCCTTGATAGAAGGATTGACAAGCTTTTATTTGTATTGATACTCTGCATAGGAATTTTTATTATTGTATAGGATATGGATGTGAAATGTAATGGGATATGTCATTGATATGGTATGGAATGGTTTGCCATCTTGATTTTTGCAAGTATTTTTGGAAGTGCTTATTTCATCATTGGGCGTTTAAAATGTTGTAAGAAAATACAAGCATCGAGGTATAATTGAACTGAGATGACTTGAGTATCGCTTACATGGATTTTGATTTAGCAAGTTAATACAAGCATCTAGTCAAAATTGAATCTACATGACCTGAGTATTTCTTACATAACAACAAACAAGGACTACCCCCGTTCATGTTAGACCTTTGAAGTCCTTGATGATATTTTGCCAATCATGTTGTTAGACAAGGCTTCACATTAATAAAGATTAATCCACAAATAGCAAACAAAGAAAATAATTATGCCCCCATCATAGAATCTCTAGCTTTTGGCATCCTTGAGTAGCATAGGAAGACATAATAATTAAAAAAACAAGACTCTATAAGTTAACCTGATCAAACACAAAACATTCTTGCATTTAGATGTGTTATTCTTGCCATAACTTAGATAGGATTAGTTTGAGTGTTAGGCTCATGTTTGCTTTGCGTTGGATAGGTTGATGTTCTGCATGTCAAGATTTTTGTTTTGAAAGCGTGTTTTGCTTGTGCTGCATGCTTGGATAAAATGGACCCTAAGTGATTGACCTAGTGCCTCAGGGGTGCATTGCTAATGGCCTTGCCTACGTGACGACGCAGAGGCAACGTAGTTTGGGGTTGATCCTATGGATGGACTAGAGGATAGATGACAAGGTATGTGATGGAAGGAAAGGTGGAGCCTCGGGGGTGCATTAAAAATGGCCTTGCCTATGTGAGGACGCAGAGGCAACGTAGTTCAGGGTTGACCCTATGGTACTGACGACAGACACTATGCTAGGCTGACACTGTGGATATGGTATGGGATAAGACCTTAGTTGGAAGGGACGACAAAAGTGACAGAGTATCAAGTCATGATAGGTTATCATTAGGTTGCACAAGGTGCTTTATTATGGAGTAGCTATGGATCGGATGAGAAATGATGGCAGGAAGAATGTACACAAGGTGATTGGTTTCCCAAAGATGGAGAAGGTGGTTTATCACAAGCAGCACTTGTTTACCAGGTTTTCACTACTTGCTTTTATTTGCATGAAAGCTAGAAGTACACATGACTCCTATTTGCTAGGTTTTCATCATGGTACCTATCCAAGGCGCCTATTTGCCAGGTTTTCACCAGAGGATGATTTTTTTTGTTATTTTTCCATTTTTCTATTTTTTTTTGTATTTTTTGATTTTTTTTGTATTTTATGCTTCCCTTACATTGGGGTTCCCTTAGGTATAGAATCAGTGAAGATGCATACTATTGATTGGATCATCGAACAGCTCACCCTCTAATGTTGCTAACTGATATGCCCCCGATCCGTATGCAGCAATGATGACATAATGACCAAGCCAGTTGGGCTCAAACTTACCTTTCTTTTCTCGATCCTGTTGATTGCGAGGATTTTCCTTGAGCACTAGATCACCAACATTAAAGACCCTTGGATGGACCTTGTGATTGTAGGTTTGTGACATTCTTTGTTGATATGCCTTGAGATGGTTAAAGGCCTATTTCCGTCTCTCTTCTAACATCTCTAATTCTTGCAATCTAGAAACTCTTTAGTCTTCATCAGTAATGAGACCTTTTAATGACACCCTTAGGGATGGTAACTCGACCTCAATGGGCAAAATGGCTTTTGATCCATAGACAAGGGCATAAGGGGTAGCACTTGTGGGATTGTGTATACTCGTTCGATAGGCCCACAGAGTGGGATTCAGTTGTATGTGCCAATCACAACCAACATTGTTGATTGTCATCTTGAGGATTTTTAGAATTGTTTTGTTAGATGCCTCAGCTTGGCCATTGCTTTGTGGATAGTAGGGGGTGGAGAAGCGGTGTTGGATTTTGAATTTGTCACAAAGCTCTTGGACATCCTGGTTCTTGAAAGGTCTTCTATTATCCATGACAATGGATGAGGGAATTTCGTATCTGCAGATGAGGTAATTAAGGATGAATGAGGCAATATGTTTACCTGTGACATTAGTGACGGGAATGGCTTCAATCCACTTGGTAAAATATTTCGTGGTGGTTATTATGAACTTATGGCCATTGGATGATGGTGGGTGAATTTTACCCACAAGGTCGAGTCCCCATTAATAGAAAGGCTCAGGTGTCGTCAAAGGTCGTAACTCTTGAGCTGGTGCATGTATCAGGTTCCCATGTATCTGGCATTGCTTGCACTTCTTCATAAACTGATATGAATCTGTTTGCATGTTTGGTCAATAGTATCCCAAACACATGAGTTTCTTGGCTAAAGAAGGACCACTAGAGTGTGTTCTGCAAATTCCTTCATGCATGTCTCGTAAGGTGGTTTGAGATTCTTCCCGTTCTAAACACTGGAGTAGAGTACCATCCAGACCTTAGCGGTATAAGGTGTCAGCAATAATGGTATAACGTGAGGTTTGGTGAATAAAGGTTCAATGTTGGTTGGAAGACAGGTTAGGTGGTAGGGTATTATCCTTGAGGTAAGTGTATATTTTACTATACCAAGGTGAATCAGATCTGACTAAAAGGCATATGGAATGGGTTTTAGGAAGATCATAAGCTGGTTGCACAACTGTTTCGACCAAGAACTCATATAGTGACTCATTCTCTGGGATCTCAAGGGGTGAGGCAATGGTTACCATAGCATTTGCTGCTTTGTTTTCAATGCGAGGTATTTGTTCAAAGGAGATGATCACAAAGTACTCCTTAAAGTCATCGACCATGCATTTGTATGGGATTAACTTGTCATCTTTGGTCTGATAGTCGTCATTGACTTGATTGATTACCCGTTGGGAGTCACCATAGACATGTAGCTCTTTGATTTTCTATTCTGTTGCTAGTTTGAGACCATTAACCAAAGCCTCATACTTTGCCATATTGTTTGTGCATTAGAATAGTAGATGATAAGACTTAGGTATGGTGTCGCCATGAGGAGTGACCAACAAGATTCCTACCCTCGATCCGTGGTTTGTATAGGATCCATCAAAATAGAGTTTCCATGAGTGTGTTGTGATACTAAATATGGCTTCATTAGGAAATTCCAATGTTATTGGTATGGTATCCTGCAATGGAGCTTTTGGTAACTGATCGACAATGATTTGACCTTTGATAGCTTTCCAGTCTACATACTCAATGTCATATTCGCTTAGGAGCATTACCCACTTAGCTAGGCAACCTATTAGAGCTACTTTACTTAATAGGTATTTTAGTGGATTTATCTTTGCAATGAGCTTGACTAAATGTGCTAGCATGTAATGTCATAGTTTTTGGGAAGCAAAAACAATAGCAAGACACGATCTTTCTATATGAGAATATTGTAGTTTGTAGCCCACCAATGTGCAAATGATGTAGTAGATAGCCCTTTCTTTTCCTTCATAATCCTGTTGTGCTAATTGGGCACCCAGAGCTGTCTGTGTAGCAGATATGTAAAGTAATAGTGGTTTACCTTGGATAGGAGGCATTAGAATGGGAGGGTTCATGAGATATTCCTTTAGTTTGCCAAATGCTTTTTCACACTTCTTGTCCCATCTGAATGGAATATTTTTATGTAAGAGATGACTGAAAGGTTGGCACTTGTCAGCGAGTTGTGATATGAACCACCAGATCGCTTGTAACTTGCCTTGTAGAGACCGTAATTGAGTGATGTTCTTAGGAAGTGACATTTTCATGATATCCTTGACTTTGGCAAGATCAACTTCTATCCCATTTGCTAATACAATGAAGCCTAAGAGCTTGCCTGAGGTGACTCCAAAGACACATTTCTTTGGGTTCAACCTGACTTTGAATTGTTCCAATCTCTGAAAGACCTTCTCTAGTACATCTAGGTGGGATTCTCTTGTGAGTGATTTTGCAAGGATGTCATCTACATAGTCCTCCATTGTGACATGCATCATGTCATGTACAATAGTGGTCATAGCATGTTGATATGTTGCTCCTGCATTCTTTAACCCAAATGGCATGACGTTCCAGCAGAAGGTTCCCCATTGAAAAGTGAAAGCTATTTTGTGTTGGTCTTCTGGTGCTATCCTAATTTGATTGTACCCAGAGAAGCCATCCATTAGAGAAAGCATGGTGTGTCCACCTGTCAAGTCGACTATGATATCAATATTAGGCAACAAAAAGTCATCCTTATGGCAAGCTTTGTTAAGATCTCAGAAATCATTGCATAATTTGACTCTACCATCAGGTTTGGAGACTGGAACTATGTTGGATACCCACTCTGGGTAGTTTATTGCTCTGTTGAATCCTACATCCAGCAATTTCTTGAGTTCCTCTTTCATGAGTAGTGCAATGTGTGGATGCATCTTTCTAAGCTTTTGCTTGACTGGTTTGATCCTTGGATCTAGTGGAAGTTGGTGTAGAATCAAATTTGGATCCAAACTAGGCATATCTGCGTATGACCAAGCAAAGTTGACTTTCTTTCTCTTGAAGAATGGCATGAACTTGGTCTTCTCTGGTGGAGATAGAGACTTTGCAAAATGAATGATCTTGGGATTATCCTCTGTTCCAATGTTGATAGGTTCTGTAGGTTCCACAACAATCTAAGACTTCTTCTGATACATGTTAGTGGGGAGAGTGTCAAGCCTTCCATCATCAGGTGCCACACTTGGGTTTTCACCATCGGATGCATCCTTTCTTTTTACTATTTTGGGATCTTATACTGTCACAGAGCAGTTTTCACCATCAGATCTATTTTTGATTTTTATGTTTTTGTGACTGGAAGGATTGGCACCCTCTCCAAAATAAGCCACGGTGTTGAGTTCAATTGTGAAACCAGCTTTATGATCTCCTGTGGGTAGGTGGTCCCTAAGTTCCATGTAGTCAATATAGGTATCATCATTTTGGAACATGTCTAGTTGTGGGGTTCCTTGTAAATCCCAGTCGATGAGTTCAGGATGTATAAGGGGAAGGGAATTAGAAGATAGATTTGATTCATTGATAGTTTGAATGGATATAGAATTGGGATTGATAGGGATAGGATCTGAGATGGTACTTTCCTCCAAATTATTTATTGCGATGGAACTCTGACCTTCCTCAAAAGTTGTACTCTCAGGAGTAGGGGAATCATACTCTAATTGTCTATGCATTAGAATTTGTCCCTCACGGTAGGGGCTATAGGTTTGAATGGTGTTAACTCCTTTATCCTCATAGGAGTGTTTTGTGAGTTCCTCCCACTCATAATCGTTAGAATCTGTGTCACTGTCTTCTTGTAGGGCATGGATATGTTCCACAAAACAAGCATTGACCTTATCTTTGCCTTTGTCCTTGTATCCCAACCCTTTTGTATTTCTTGTCAATGAGGATGAAGAGGGTTGGATGGGTTCTATTATTCCTTCTTTTCTTAGGCCAATGGGACCTTGTCCGTCATAACCCATTATGTGTAGGATAGACTCACCAAGCCCATAGATTTCTGTAGGGAGCTTAGGTGGTTCTTGCTGTGTGTCATCTTCATCTGTGTAGAGCCATGATAAGACATCTCTTTCCTCTGTTTCATCTGATAGGGTCCCCCATTTTACAAAGGGAGCTGTAGGAGCTTTGGGAGGAGTAGAAGGTTTTGGAATGCATTTAGGCGGGGGTCTGCCAAAGGATCTTGGAGATAGAGGCAATTTGGCTAGGTTGAGGCTATGCTCGATGGAATATTTCCCTACTCCTATTTATTTGATGGTGATTTTCTGCTCTTTGGTTCTAGGTGAAAAAGCTTCAGAGGTGGAACCATGCTATGAGATGGGGGATATAGAGGCTCTGTTTTTGGGAATGATACAATCAGGTTTTGAGTGGATGGTGTTGTAGTGTTACAAGGGATTAGGATCACCTTGGATGGTGGCCTGTTTGCCGTCATGAGGAAATTTGATGCATTGGTGGTAGGTAGAAGGCACAGCTTGCATGGCATGAATCCAAGGTCTACCTAGGAGGATATTATAGGCTAGCTCCTTGTCTAGGACTTGGCAGACAACATCCTTTATCACTGGTCCCACTTGTATTGGTAATACCACTATTCCTTTGGTAGTTCTTTCCTCTTCATCATAGGCTTTAATGGTGATCTTTTTCCTAGGATCCACTACAGTTTCAGAGAACCCCAATGTAAGGACTAGCTTGAGTGTACAAATATTTAAACCAGCTCCTCCATCAATAAGAACTCTTTTGATACGGTGTCTATGAATGAATGCGACAATATGCAAAGGTGTGTTATGAGGTTGAGACACTTAGAGATCATCTTGTTCAGTAAATGAGATGGTTCTTGAGGAGGTTAGATTTCCTACCATGGCTTGAAACTTCTCTTAGGCCAGATTTGTGGGCACAATTGTTTCCACTAGAGCTTTATCAAGAATTTCCTTGTGGGAAGGAGACAGACACAACAACTCTAAGATAGATATGTGGGTAGGAGTTTTTTAAAGTTTGTTTATGACATTGTATGTATGGGGATTAGACGGAGAAGGTGAAGACCTTGGGGGAAGCGTGTTTAACATGACCTTACTACTGCGGGTGATGATGCTGCAGTTGGTTTTGTTGGGTCCTGATTGTTGGTTGGATGTGACCATATTGACTTGTGGGATGTGTTCCGATATACGGTTGATTGTATAGTCAAATGGAACGCTTGTATAGTTTGCATTGTTGTTTCCGTTGTTTTGATTCTACTGATTGCGGTTGTTATTGTTGTTGTATGGTCGGTCATGATTGAGAAGTGGATCCTTGTATGCCACATGTGTTTCATTAGAGGTATGTTGTTGAGTGCCTTCTTGATTTCGGTCAAGTATGTCTTGAATGATGTGTTTGAGACAGATACAGTTGTTGGTCATGTGACCTCTTCCTCTATGGTATTCGTAGAAATCTGTATCTTTCCAATCATAGTCACTAATTGGTGGAAGAGTAATCTCATTGTCGGCCAATAGCTTTCTTAACGTAGATTCTTGGAATTCCCCTAGTGGTGTGAATTTTTGCCTAGGGTTGGAATTGAACCATGGCCTTGGCTCATGAGAGAAGGTCTTGTTTTGCAAAGCATTGTTTGCTTCTTCTTTGAGAGTGAAGATTGGTTGTTGTTTGGGTGCCACCACTTTGGCATCAATTACTCCATCATTGATGACGTCTTTGTTCTTTGTCCAAAACTTTGATTTGTCTATTGTGTAGTTTGAGTTAGGTGTGTCCTTGTACAACTTGATTTGCCCCTTGGCGATCATAGCTTTCTCGATAAATAGCCCCATCTCAATGACTTTCAAAAATGAGGTAGGGCATTGAATTTGTATTTGGTAGCTTAGATTGGAGTTAAGGTTGTGGACAAACATCTCCATCATTTGCTTCTCAGGCATGTGATATGGGCATTTGCTTGTGAGTTGTCTCCACCTTTGTAAGAAGGAGGCGAATGATTCACCACCCTTTTGCTTTGTATTGCATAGGTCAAGTATGGAAACTTCATGTTTAATGTTGTAGGAGAAGTGCGTGACGAATTTGTTTACTAACTCATCAAAAGTTTTGATTCCCGGTGAGAGTCGTGAGAACCATTCCATGGCTTGACCACTTAGAGATCTAGGGAATAGTCTCATTAAGAAAGTTTTATTGTGAGCCACTTCCAAGCACGCGGTGTTAAATTCCTTAATGTGATCCCTTGGTGGTGTAGGAGCACCCCTTCAGCAGGATAAATATGCCCAAGAGGGAGAAGAATAAGGCTTCAATATATTTTTAGACATTTCATGTTACCATCTAGCATTTGTATGTCATTGGCAAATGTAACATTTTATGTTACATTGTATGTTTTAACATCTCTCTTCCCGAGGCCAGTATTTGACATCATGGACAACAACATGCAACTGGGTTATGTGCAGGATTAAGGCAAATGTGTCGTATTATTTGATGTTTTTCTATCTTAAGCAATACAGGTGCCGTGTGATTAATTAGGGTTTCTGCTGTTAATTTTGAAAAAAACAAAATCTCAAAAATAGAGGAGAGGGGAGTCGGGTAACAAAACAGTGAAGGTGGTTGAAGAAAGGGGAGTTCTTCCACCTTTAGAAAAATCTCTGTAATTAGTCTGTGTCCGAAAAAGCTGAAATGAAAAAATAGAAATTCTGTCACCCTGTGTTTTACAAATCTGGATTTTGTGTAAGTTCGTAGTGTATCGCATTATTATCTGTATATCAAATTTATTCCATATATTATCTATTGTATTTAATTTAATTCTTCTGTTGCCGAGATGCATGGTTAAATCCATTCCACTGGTGAATTTCTGTGAAATCAGTGGAATGGACTTGTAAAATAGTTTTCCATTTTTGTTTTGTTCTTTTGTTCGATGAGCTTGACAGAGTAGAAATTATGGAATTTGTCGCAGAGGAAGTTGTCAGCGGGAAGTTCAAATGTACATTTGATGTATATACATCAATTGTATGTGGAGACAGTCTGTGAATATATCACATTTGCATGCAAACAACTTCCTGTGTATATGCTGTGGAAAATGGTATGTATAAAAGTCTGTTGAGTCAAATTTGTGTTGGTCGCTGAATATACAATCCCTGTATATATCACCAATGTACTTGAGTACATTCTGTGTGTATCCTAGAATCGTATGTGAAAATCCATTGCCTATGTATATCGACAAAGTATATCAACGAACAATTCTTGTGTCTGTCAAAATTGTCTGAAGAGATACATTTCCTGTGTATATGTCCATTTTATGTTATAGACAGTTTGTGGATATATCACTATTGTATGTGAGTATCAGTCTGTGAGTATACTACAATTTCATGTCACTGTTGTATGTTGTGAAAGTGCTATGAAAATATACATTTCATAAGATACAAAAGAGATGACTGGCTATGACGGTCAAAGCAAATGAAGATGTGATGGGAGACCGGCGGTAGAAGGTTAGGAATTGCATATATAAGACGAAGTCATCGGTGTGAGGAGAACCCATTAGGAGAAGTATTGGGAGTCACAGCGAAGGCAGGGAGTCACCGATAGAAAACACATCGGCGTAAGAAAAGCATCGGGTGAACGAAATTTTGTGAAGCTGACAGTACATGTTCCTGCCGATCGAGGTGACAACTGAAAGTGTCACCGATAGAGAGTTTATCAAAATGAGTCTTATCATCGGAAGATGAGAAGAAAGCTACGCCAATGATAGGAAGTCTGAACAATAGTGATAAGTCATTGGTGTGAGTGGTGCATCGGTGGGAGAATTCTTGAGTGAACCAATGGTATAAGGTGTGGCTGATGTATTAGAAGATTTCAGCGAGACATTTGAATGTTCTTCCCGATATTGACAGAAGGGATTATTTTGTGTGTGTTTCCGCTGTGTCCTTTTTGCTCTACATCATAGTGGTATCAGAGCGAAGGAGTGTCCTTTGGGTAGAAGAAGAAGACAAGATGTCAGAAGGAGAAGGATCAGAGACATACCCAACAAAGATGACCAACGTTGAGTTGATAGCTTTAGTAAGAAAGCATATGGCAGAGAGTAGAGCAGATCAAGTTCAGAATCAAGCATTGAAAGAAGAACTAGAGAAGTTGAGGGACAGAGTAGAGAAAGGGGAAGAAGATTTTGGTAAGCGAGAAGACAGGGATGAAGAGGAGGTCCCTAAGTAGGAAGAGACAGAGGTTCCTGCAGACTAGAGATCCTTACTCAATGCCCTCAAGTCCATGGAAAGAAGGACCATGGATATGAAGATAGACCTGCCAGTGTTTGCAGGAAAAATGGAACCTGATTCAGTGATGGAGTGGATAGACTCCTTGAATAATTTCTTTGAGACCGAGGAAATACCAAACCACCAAAGGGTGAAGATGGCTCAGTCCAAAATGAAAGGAGTTGCACTGACTTGGTGGAATTTCATCCAAGATGACAGGGTGAAAGAGGGAAGAACAAAGTTGCAACATGGAAGAGAATGATGGCTTTAGTGAAGGAGGCCTATGTCCCATTGGATTACAACATCCAACTACATAAGAGGAAACAAAATTTGAAGCAGAAGGAGCTAGATGTCAGCTCGTACACAGAAGAGTTCATGAAACTATGTGTAAAAACAAAGGTAAAGGAAGGTTAGGAAGAAAAGGTAGAAAGATACCTCAATGGATTGAGGTTTAACATCCAAGAAGACCTAAATCTACATAATCCAGATACAGTTCAGAAATGCTACCAATTGGCACTCAAAGTGGAAGAAAAATTAAAGAGAAGGCATGAGCAGAACAATAGAGGTAGAGGGAGACAACAGAGAGGGGATTTGGATACCAAAGTGAATCCAACCAAGAGAAAAGCAGAGGAGATAGCAGTCAAAATCAAGGGGGAAGTTATAATCAAAGAGGAAATTTTAGGGGCAGAAGACCACCATTTAGAGGAAGATCTCAGGGCAGAGGACCTATCAGATGTTACAACTGCAATCAAGAAGGCCACATAGCCAGCAGATGTCCAGCAAAGGCAACAAGTTCAATAGGAGAAAAGAGGATCAATCTGATCCAAGAATCTGATTGTCAGAGTGTAGCAAGCTCAAGCACTAATCAAAGTGTGAATGCTCCTAACAGTTATGGATATCCTGAGAGAGGAGAATATTTGATGATTAGAAGAGCAATGACCACCATGAAGGTGCCCAGCAAAGAACCCCCACAAAGGAAGTCTCTCTTCAGAACTACTTGCAAGGCAGGAGGAAAGGTATGTAAAGTTTTGATTGACTCTGGATCTACTAAAAATTTTGTGTCTTTTGAAATGGTAGAAAAACTTAAGCTTAGAAGACTACCACATCCTTGCCCATACAAGATCTCATGGCTCCACCAAGGTCAACAAATAGTTGTGGAGGAACAGGCTTGGGTAGAATTTCAAATTGGCCCATACAAGGATAGGTTATTGTTTGACATTGCCAAGATGGATGCTTGCCATCTCCTATTTGGGAGACCATGGCAGTATGACTTGAAAGCATACCATGATGGGGTCAGAAACACTTATTCAATTACCAAGAATGGTAAGGTGATAGAATTGCTTCCATTAATGGAGAATGAGGTGGAATCAAAAGGAAAAGAAGTTAAGGTGATGATGGTAGAAGGTAAACAATTCATGAAAGGGATAGGAGAAGAAGGAGTAGTTACATATGCTCTAATTCCTTGTCTAAAAGTAAACAAAGAACATCAACAACAAGTCAAGGGAGAGAAGAGACAAAAATTCATAGACCCAGCTGTCCAAGAGCTATTGGACAAGTACAAAGGCATCATCTCTGATGGAATGCCAAGTTCCCTACCACCTATAAGGGACATCGGCCATTACATAGATCTGATTCCAGGGTCTACACTCCCAAATAAAGCAGCTTACAAACTTACCCCAGACCAAAATGCAGAGGTAGCAAGGTAGATTGAGGAATTGTTGGAGACATGCCTAATTGGCAAAAGTTTAAGTTCCTGTGCAGTACCCGTTGTACTAGCACCAAAGAAGGAAGGCACTTGGAGACTTTGTATTGATTCAAGGGCTATCAACAAGATAACAATCAGGTATAGGTTCCCAATCCCTAGGATAGAAGATTTACTTGATTGTTTAGGAGGTGCTAAATACTTCACCAAAATAGATTTAAAGAGTGGCTATCATCAGATTAGGATTAGGCCAGGTGATGAATGGAAAACTGCATTTAAGACCAATGAGGGGTTATATGAGTGGAAGGTCATGCCTTTTGGTTTGTCCAATGCCCCTAGTACCTTCATGAGATTGATGAATGAGGTCTTGAGGGAATTCATGGGAAAATTTGTCATAGTATATCTAGATGACATCTTGATTTTCAGTAATATGAGGGCGGAGCACCTCATCCATATAGACTTGGTTCTCAAAAAGTTACATGGAGAGCAACTGATGATCAACTTAGGTAAGTGTTTATTCATGTAGGAAGAGATCATCTACTTGGGATTTGTTATCTCACATAACCAACTAAAAATGGATCAAGAAAAGGTAAGTGCCATATTGTCTTGGCCAACTCCCAAAACCTTGAATGATGTTAGAAGTTTCTATGGATTAGCAACCTTTTATAAAAAGTTTATAAAGGGATTTAGTCATGTTTGTGCACCCATGCTTGACACCATAAAAGGAGGATAGAAGTGCAGGTTTACTTGGACAAAGGAGGCAGATGTTTCCTTTGAAACATTGAAGAAGAAGGTGGCAGAGCAGCCAGTTCTTGCATTTCCTGACTTCAACAAGATTTTTCAGGTAGAATGTGATGCAAGACATATTGCAATTGGAGTAGTACTTAGCTAGGAAGGTAGGCCTATTGCATTCTTCAGTGATAAATTAAATGATGCGAAGAAGAGATACTCATCCTATGATTTGGAGATGTATGCTCTAGTCCAGTCACTTAAGAAATGAAGGCATTACTTGATGCCAAAAGAATTCATAGTCTTCACAGACAATCAGGCCCTCAGTTTCATAAACAGTCAAGAGAAGCTAAACCATAGGCATATGAATTGGGTAGAAACTTTACAAGCCTTCACCTTTACACTCAAGCATAAGAAAGGAGTCAAGAACACAGTAGCTGATGCCTTGAGCAGGAGAGTTTTGACCATAAATCAGATTCAATTGGAAAGTGTTGGCATTGATTCTTTGAAGACAATGTATGATGATGATGAAGACTTTGGCGAGATCTACAAGGTATGTACTTCTTTTGGAGACAAATATCATGTTGAGTTCTCTGAATTTCTGATTCAAGATGGATTACTTTCCAAAGGTGGACAGCTATGTATTCCAAGATGTTCTACGAGATCGAATATTATTCAGGAGAAACATTGTGGGGCCATGGCAAGACATTTTGGTCTGGATAAGACTCTTGATCTTGTGAAGAGACATTACTATTGGCCTAAGGTACAGTCAGATGTGAGAAGATTTGTGGAAGCATGTGTGATATGTCAGAAAGCAAAAGGGAGATCCACAAATGTAGGTTTATATTAGCCACTACCCATTCCTTCTAGGCCATAGGAGAGCATAAGCATGGATTTTGTATTAGGTTTGCCTAGAACAAGGAAAGGATATGATAGTGTTTTTGTGGTAGTAGACAGATTTAGTAAAATGGCACATTTTTTGCCATGCAAAACCACTTGTGATGCTTCGTATGTTGTAGACCTATTTTTCAAGGAAATAGTGAGGATCCATGGATTGCCATTGAGCATAGTCTCAGATAGAGATGTCAAATTTATTGGCCATTTTTGGAGGACTCTTTGGAAGAAGCTTGGAACCAATTTGTCCTTCTCATCAGCCTACCATCCTCAAATAGATGGGCAGACTGAAGTAGTTAATCATTCATTGGGGAATCTGTTAAGGTGTTTAACAAGGCAGCATGGAGAGAAGTGGGATAATATCCTACCATAAGCAGAATTCTCCTATAATGACATCATCAATAGGAGTACAGGAAAGTCACCTTTTCAAATAGTGTATGGAATTCATCCAAGGGGTATCCTAGAACTAAGAGATCTACCTACAGGAGAGCCTATTAGTGCAGATGGTGAAGCTTTTGCTTCAGTCATCAAAGAAGTACATGATCAGGTCAAGAACCAACTTCACCAAACTACTTTAAAGTACAAAACATATGCTGACAAGAAGAAGAGGGATTTACAGTTTAATGTTGGAGATTTGGTGTGGGTAAATCTGAAGAAGGAGAGGCTCCCCAAAGCTAAATATACCAAGCTAATGCAGAGGAAGATTGGACCATGTCAGATTTTGAAGAAGTGTGGACAAAATTCCTATGAAATCCAACTTCCTCCTGATCTTGGATTATCACCCATTTTCAATGTATGTGATTTAACTCCATACAAGCAGCATGCAGATGTAGAACAGGAACCATTACAGGATGCAGCAGCTAATGATATTCCTAAGCATGATCCACCAAAGTTGAAGAATATCGTAGACTCAAGAGTGATAAAGAAAACACGGAACAAAGCATACCTAGAGTATTTGGTGGCTTGGCAAGGAAAACTTGATTCAGAGGCTGTTTGGATGATTGTAGATCAGATCACAAACCATGGTGCAGACCTCCAAACTCTGATCTCAAAGGGGCTTGAGATCTCTTCTCCCGGGGAGTATGGTGCAGGAGCACCCCTTCAGCAGGATAAATATGCCCAAGAGGGAGAAGAATAAGGCTTCAATATATTTTTAGACATTTCATGTTACCATCTAGCATTTGTATGTTATTGGCAAATGTAACATTTTATGTTTTAACATCTCTCTTCCCGAGGCCAGTATTTGACATCATGGACAACAGCAGGCAGCTGGGTTATGTGCAGGATTAAGGCAAATGTGTCATATTATCTGATGTTTTGCTGTCTTAAGCAATACAGGTGCTGTGTGATTAATTAGGGTTTCTGCTGTTAATTTTGAAAAAAACAAAATCTTGAAAACAGAGGAGAGGGGAGTCGGGTAACAAAACAGTGAAGGTGGTCGAAGAAAGGGGAGTTCTTCCACCTTTAGAAAAATCTCTGTAATTAGTCTGTCTGAAAAAGCTGAAATGAAAAAATAGAAATTTTGTCACCCTGTGTTTTACAAATCTGGATTCTGTGTAAATTCGTAGTGTATCGCATTATTCTCTGTATATCGAATTTATTCCATATATTATCTGTTGTATTTAATTTAATTCTTCTGTTGCCGAGATGCATGGTTAAATCCATTCCACTGGTGAATTTCTGTGAAATCAGTGGAATGGACTTGTAAAATAGTTTTCCATTTTTGTTTTGTTCTTTTGTTCGATGAGCTTGACAGAGTAGAAATTATGGAATTCGTCGCAGAGGAAGTTGTCGGTGGGAAGTTCAAATGTACATTTGATGTATATACATCAATTGTATGTGGAGACAGTATGTGAATATATCATATTTGCATGCAAATAACTTCCTGTGTATATGCTGTGGAAAATGGTATGTATAAAAGTCTGTTGAGTCAAATATGTTGGTCCCTGAATATACAATCCCTGTATTTATCACCAATGTACTTGAGCACATTCTGTGTGTATCCTAGAATCGTATGTGAAAATCCATTGCCTATGTATATCGATAAAGTATATCAACGGACAATTCCTGTCTGTCGAAATTGTCTGAAGAGATACATTTACTGTGTATATATCTATTTTTTGTTATAGACAGTTTGTGGATATATCACTATTGTATGTGAGTATCAGTTTGTGAGTATACTGCAATTTCATGTCACTGTTGTATGTTGTGAAAGTGCGATGAAAATATACATTTCATAAGATACAAAAGAGATGACTGGCTATGACGGTAAAAGCAAATGAAGATGCGATGGGAGACCGGCGGTAGAAGGTTAGGAATTGCATATATAAGCCGAAGTCATCGGTGTGAGGAGAACCCATCGAGAGAAGTATTGGGAGTCACAATGAAGGCAGGGAGTCACCAATAGAAAACACATCGGCATAAGAAAAGCATCAGGTGAACCAAATTTTGTGAAGCCGATAGTACATGTTCTTGTCGATTAGGGTGACAACTGAAAGTGTCATCGATAGAGAGTTTATCAAAATGAGTCTTATCATCGAAAGATGAGAAGAAAGATATGCCGATGATAGGAAGTCTGAGCAATAGTGATAAGTCATCGGTGTGAGTGGTGCATCGGTGGGAGAATTCTTGAGTGAACCGATGGTATAAGGTGTGGCCGATGTATTAGAAGATTTTGGTGAGACATTTGAATGTTCTTGCCAATATTGATAGAAGGGATTATTTTGTGTGTGTTTCCGTTGTGTCCTTTCTGCTCTGCATCACTTGGGTCTCCTTTTTCTTTGTATTTTTCAAATTTAGGTACTTTGAACTGATAGGGGAAGGGTACCGTGTTCAAGCTTTTGTCAAAGGGATATGGTGCAATGTCTTCCAATGAATAGGTTTTAGTGGGCAGATCCAATTTTAGATTTGTCATTTGTTGAGTTAGGGTCTTGATTTATTTCCTCATTTCCTCCATAGGTATGTTTGGGTCTGTGACTTTCTTTCCTTTGTCCTCAATAGTGTGTTTTTCAGGAGTCTTCTCTACAGTTTCTTTTAGTTTGTTGAGATCAAAGTCTGAGGGAAGTTTAAGTCCTAGATTTGCAAGATACAAGAAGTACTTGTTAGGGTCCTCGTGGAGCACTTTTTCTAGTAGGCGTTGAAATTTCTTATTTTGGAGGGTTTCTTGGAATTCTTCACGAGAGAATTCCTCATCACTATCGTGGGGAGTTACCACAGGGTTTGATGATATGGCCATTTCAATTTGCTTTTGGTATTGAGATCTAGTTAAAATCATGCAAGGCGACGTGGGACGAGGTGGGGTGAAACTAGAGATTTTGTCAAGGTGTTGTTGGAGATTGTTGAGAAGAGGATACTTGTGACAAGATTTGAACAAGGGACTCTTTTGATCAATGATTCCAAGTTGGTCAATACAAGACAATAGCCAGGAGTAAGGGTATCCAATACCCGTTTGCTGTGTAGGGACTAGTCTAGCACCAGGACCACTAGCGAAGTTCTGTGAACTACTAGGTTTACTTGAATCCGAAATGATCTAAAAAAGGTCTTGCAATAATCTGATATGGAACTCTGACTTTGTTTTGGAAAGACTGGTAGAAGGTGGACGAGATGACTGACGAAAGAGAGGATAAGTTATGGAAACAGATGGAAAAGGTGACTGCACAGGTAGATCTAATCTCAAAAATTGGTGTAAGGCTGAAATGGGTATCTGAAAAAGTTGAAATTTTTCTTTGAAAATGCCTGGAAATGCTCACTGTCATGGATGCGCATAAATAGAAGCACAGAAACAGGTAATAAATGCACAGCAAGTTAGATTAAAAGCGCAGTTCTGGTGAAATCTAAAGGTGCAATAACAGGTGATATATGCACAATAGGTCGGGGTGTATGCGCAGTTCTGCAAGATGGATGCGTAGTTCTAGTTTTCTTGACTATTTTTTGCAAATTTTGGCAGTTTTTCAATTTTTTGGTTCCTTGGTTTACAAGTTTGATGTTTTTGATTTGATTCTCCAAATCATGGCAAGAAGACACAACAAACACAAAGAATGTTTTCATGATTTTTAATTTTTTTTGTAATTTTTTGACTCTATTTGACACGAAAACAAGTACAATCCTAGGCTGGCAAAGACAATATTTGTTGAGTCTCCTAGCTATGCCTATTCAAAGAAAATAACTTCAGGATCTTGGTAGCACCGGATCCCCTCCACGGAACACACTTCTCACGCATACCAAGATCTAAATTTCCCAAGGCTCGTGCCCCCACTGAACCACATGAGTCAGGGCAGCTTCAAAGGTCCCACCTTTTGCGCTAACAAATAGAAATGTTTTGGTATACTAAAACAAAGGATGACTAGTAAGGGCAACCGTTCGAGTGGTTATACGTGCGGCAACGCTACTCTTCATTATGGAGTCTCCCAACCTTCAAGGATTACGCCATGAAAGGTTTTGGGGGAGGTTGGTTGTCGGTATAACACACCAACACTCATTGCTTGAAGCTTTTGCTCCAAACACAATTTATTTATAGTGGTTTGGTAGGGTTTGGCTTTAGCCTGTTACCACTTAAGGTCGTTCCCTAAGGACGGATGGGTATCCAAGGACAGGCCTCTCTAAAGGTTCAACACATGTGAAAATGATATGTCTGGCATTTTGGTCACCCAATATAGGGGAGAGCATAGGCCTGGTATCGTTTCCAAAAACATGAAAGACACTTGTTCTTCCCCCCTAGTTAAAATGAAAAAGACTATATGAGCTATCTACTTGGACACACACGCAAGTTGTTAACATTGAAAAGCAAGATAGCAGTGGTTCATTTTTATCTTCCTAGCATTGTGACTAGATTTGATTTGTTGATGCAACAAGATTGAAGTTACTTCCTTCCTAATTAGAACTATGTGAGATTTGCATGAGCATTTGATTACTATCCTTTAAGAAAAGACGATGTGTTAACAATACAACTAGTATGACTAAACCAACTCCTAATCCTATGAGCAGACGAGAGAATATCCCTGCGAAAAAGAGTGTTAGTGTTAGCAAAAAGCTACAGAAAATGTTCTAAAAATCATTGCCTAGAACAAATGTGCAGAAATAGAGCATGAATGCGCAAAAACAGAGGTCAGAAGTGCTAGAAAATCAGAAGCGCAAAAATAGAAAACAAAAGTCTTGAAATAGAGGACATATGCGTTGGAATATCAGATGCACCATAACAGAAGGTGTATGCGCAGTTTTAGGGGTCAGATGCGCTGAAAGATCGTATGCACCAAAATAGAGATGATATGAGTGTCATAATGGGTCATATGTGCTGAATCTTCCTGTATACGGAACCTGTGCATAGAAAACTTAGTTTTTAGGTTAAATTGGGGCAGGGCCCCATGGTGGGCGCCAAAAATTGTTAGGGGAAATTATGCGTGAATATCAAAAGGCATCAATAATTGCATAAATCAATGGAATATAGAAATAAAGCAGATCTAAAATAATGAACAATACCTCAATAAACCTCTTTACCTCATGGCTTCCATTGGCGGCCTATCGCAAATGATCTTGTGTATGAATATGCCCTCAGAAGGTGCACCTCCTTACTATTCCAAGATGTCAAGTGAGAATGGCCATGATAGTTGATTGTAATGAAGATGAGCTTCACAACAATAGTGATGGTGATATGGTAACAAGTTGATCGCAAGCGAATTGAATTTCTACAGAGTAACAATACTGAACGCTTGGATGATTGAAATAGAAGAAGGTTCAATTTATAGACTCATGAGAGAGGAGATCAATGATTGAGAAAGAATAAGAAGATCAATGGTTGAGAAAGAATGAGAGAATGTGCGCAAGTAGAGAGAAGACAAGTGTCACACAAAAGCTATTTTGAGTTAACTATTTTTTTCTATTTATTGAAGACAAGATATGCTGTCATAAAATACAAAGCTCTTTTCTATTTCAAGAGTTTAAGAATCAATTAGTTGACTCATAGTTTGCTTTTACATGTTTTGAGAAGAGTTAAATAATAAATTATTTAATTATGTGTGCATGAGGAAGAAGAGTTATTTTAAAAGATTATGAAAGATATTAGAAGAATTAGAAGAAAACAAATTAAATAAATAAATTTATTTAATTGTTTGTGCAAGATTTTTAAGAATAAATAAAATATTTGATTATATTTTATTTTTAGAGAATGAGAGGATTTAAATAAATTTGATTATTTATTTAAATTTGGAAGAAGAAATGATCTTATTAAATAATTAAGAATTATTTAATTGTTTGGAAGAATTAAATTAAATAAAGAATTTTTTTTAATTTTTGACTTTAGAAGAGGCAATTAAATATTTTGATATTTAATTACTTAGAGGAATATGAATCAAATAAATAAATAAATAAATTTATTTATTGATAGAGGAAATAGAATGAAATAAATATTAAGAATATTTATTTAGACAGAGTCGCATCATTTTTAGGCGTATATAATTTATATTGACCAAAGGCGTATCAAGATAGCCCAAAAGGCGAGCTTTCTATAACAGGGTATTTTTCAAGGTCAAAGTTGATAGATTTTGGATTTGATTTTGATTGGATTTTCTTTGACAAGAGAAAACACATCAAACAAAGTAGCAAAGGACTGACACAACAGATAGTGTATATTCTAGGCTCACAAAAAAGTCCAATGTTTTCATGGGTATAAGACAATTGCAAACAATTCAAGCACTTTAATCTCTAAAGACATGATTTCATTGCGGTAGTTCAGCTCACAACTTAGTTCTCCGTCAACCAAATGTCATTCCATAAAGGTGTCATACATTTGAGTCTTTGCAAGAGATGATAGGTAGGGATATCTCACCCTCCCCTCGGAAAGCTCAAGTAGGTCACAAAAGCTTTATGGCCGAGGGAATACTATCTCTTCTCAAGGGAGGTAATGGTGAGTATCTTGGGGGCTTGTATCAATTTCCCTTGCACTGATGATTACCGCAACGTTTGGAGGTGAAACGGGTAGTCACTATCTAGATTGGTTCTTAGTTGATTTGAGGGACCAACGCCTTACGAGCAATGTGACAAGCTACTAAAAACTTTGACCAGTCCTACTAAGAGTATCAAACACTTCGCACAATGTGAAAATCGCTTTCATAAAGAGCTAGTACACCTCTTTTCAATTTAGCACCATAAGGTAAGGCTGACGCTGGTTAGGACTTAGCTTTCGCCTTATCCCTCTTATATAGAGGTTCAAAGGAAAACTCCGCTTAGGGTCGTCCCTTTTGGATGAAGCGCAATCTAAAAGCAGGCCCTTCTAAAGGAATAACTGAAAAGTAAGATCAAACACGTCAAACAAAGGTTCAATTGTCCGGTTATAAGAAAAATAAGGTGCAACTAGATTATGCACACACACGATTGTAGTTGTCAATTGTCCTTTATGAAATTGAAGTGTTTGGCATTCATGTCAATTGTCCCTTAAGAAATTGAAGTGTTTTTGCATTCATGTCAATTGTCCCTTAAGAAATTGAAGTGTTTGGCATTCATGTCAATTGTCCTTTAAGAAATTGAAGTGTTTTTACATGCATGTCCATTGTCCTTTAAGAAAGCAATATGTTCCTAAGACTTAGATTGCATAAAAAATGTCAATTGTCCCTTAAGAAAATCAGTTGTTTCTAAGACTTAGTGTGAAAAGGATTTGATATCTTCGATAATCGTTCTGCAAGAATATGTTAGAAATCTTCTTTGATCTGTGATAAGATGTTGCAACAAGTGATATTAGTTCCACACAAACCAAGTAGTTAGCATGTGTTTGAAGTCATAAATTGAGGATAGGCCAATCAGTGGACTTAAAAAATAAAACTCAAAATTTTTTTGAATTGATAATATTACTGTGTAGAGGACAAAAAAATATCAACTTAAAAAAAAAACATCACCTGAATCCAAGTTCATTTGTGAAAGTTATGAAGCTTGGAAGGCCTAAAAACTATGACGAGACATACACAATAGTGAGAAAATAAATTTTCTAGAAAAACAAGGAATTGTCAGAAAAAAACTAATATCATCATGATGTAGAGCATGAAATTTTAGCCTATTTAAAAAAAAAACACTAAAAAACATGTCTGTATGACCAAGATAATGAGGTTCGAAAATTATTTTCTTGATCCGAAAGCTCAATGAAGAGGAGTCTTACTTAGTCCCCTGTTACTAATCCCTGGTCACTGATGTGACCTACTGCTAGACTAGAAGGTCTTTTATGTTTTTTATAAAATAAAAAATAAAAAATAAAAAATAAAAAAATAAAAGTAAATTTCATCCTTTATTTTATTTTATTTTTAAAAGATAAAAAAACCAATAGAAACTTTGATTCTTAAAAAAGAAAAACCTTTTATAAAAACTTTTTTTTTTAATCATGAAAAAAAATAGCTGGAACAAAAGGTACGTTGGAAAAGACAAGAGGATGACAAGGTACGTACTTGCAAGCTTTTTTAATTTTTGATTTTTGATTTTTTTTTTGATTTTATGATTTGTTTTTTGATTTTTGATTTTTTAATAAAAAAAAAAAAAAATTTAATTTTTTTTACCTTTGTACTTGCACAATGATTGTATGACTTCGGGTTGCGTGTTTTAAAAAAATTTCCCTGATTTTTACCTGCACCGAAATAGGCTTAATTATATGTTTTTCTTTGCCTACCGACCCTTCCGAATGCAACCGTGATGTCCGTTTTTGCCCACCAAGCTTCCTTTAAAAATTTATCTTCGGATCTCTCTTAGAAAAAGAGTTAAACCTGTGAAATCAAACTAAAAATTTCACAAATTTGATATTAAATCAGGACCAATGGGTCCCACTGGGCGTGCCAGAATGTGTATACGAAAAATTGAGAGGTTGAATGATAAGATCACAAAGTAATGATAATAACAACTCAATTACCCATAACATCAAAAGATCTATCTAAGTAATAACCAAATTAATGAATAAATCAAATTATGAACAAAAAAGCTATCACCTAGATTGTTTGGATCTCTTGGTCGAATGTAGATTGCTCCTCAAATTGTGAAACCATGTTTGCAATAAGCAGATGTAGATTGTGTTTGTGCTCAAAGTACTCAAGGGTGCTCAACGATGCTATGAATGCTCAATGCGTTGTAGGGATGTCTGAGAATAAATGATCGAAGAGGATTTGTTATGAGATGAGGGGGGTTTATATAGGTTTCAATGAAGATCGATCAACGGTCCAGAAAATTCAATAGAGTCAATGGATGAGATAAATTTAGAATTCATGATGAATGTGCACTTGACATGTGTCACACAAAAAGATATTTTTGTTTGAGTTAATTGCTTTTTGATAAAGATAGGATTTGATTTCATAAATTAGAATTTTTTTTCCTAATTTAAAAGTTGTTATAAAAATAAGATTGATTAAGTCAATTAACTCAACTTGTAATTTGCTTTTTGCTGAGATAAATTAAATAATAAATGATTTAATTTTGTGTGCATGATGAACAAGATTTATTTTTAGAAGATTTAGAAGATATTTGAGGCAAATTAACTAAATAAATTTATTTAATTGTTTGTGCATGATGGAAGACATAGAATAGATTTGAAGATTTAAATAAATTAAACAAATAAATTGATTTAATTTATTTTGCATGATGAAGGATAAATAAAATACTTGATTTTAGTTTATTTTTAGAAGAGATTTTTAATTTAAATAAATTTGAACGATTTATTTAAATTTGGAGGAATAATTGATTCAATTAAATAGACAAATTATTTAATTATAGATAGGAGGATTTTGATGATAAATTAATTAAATAATTAATTTATTCAATTGATGTGGATTTGAATTTTGAAAGAAGATAATGATTTAATTAAATAATTGAAATTATTTAATTTTGGAAGAATAAAGTTGATTTTGATTTAAATTAATTAATTAAATATAATTTATTCAATTAATGTCGATTTTAGGAGATTTGGAAGAATTTGATGATTTTGATGAAATTAATTAAATAATTAGATTATTTAATTGATGTTGAAATGTAGGTGATTTGACAGATTTGATTAAAATGCAAGTGATGTGATGCGAAGGGTCATTTTTAGGTGTCTACAGAATCTAATCACCAAACTATTGTTGCAATTTTTGTTGATACCCAGCTGCAAATTCAGCCTCTTCAATTAGAAAGTTTGCAATTTGTTCATCGCTATCTAACACTTAATAACATGTGTTATTATCTAGAATTGATGGCCTTACAACCACTTTCACATACTGTTGTTCCTCAACATTTTTAACCTCTTTTGGAATATCATATTCAACACCTATGGTAGCCAACTTATGGACCTATTTGTTTTGATTTCTTGGTAAAGACAACAAGTTAAAGGCATCAAATTCTTCAATAATGTCTCGCACTATATGCTTACATGACTTAAGTAAATCATTTTTAGTCACATTTATACCCCTTACCTGATTCACAACTAATTCACTATCCCCAAACACTTGTAGGCACTTGATTTTCTTCTTTCTTGCCCATTCAAAGCCATGGATAAGTGCTTCATACTCTATTGTGTTATTAGTATAGCTGAAAGCAAACCTGAAAGTTGAATAATACCTTTTACCCTAAGAAGACACAAGCATAGCTCCTCCACCAACACCTACTTTGCTTCTTGAGCCATCAAAATATAGTTGCCATAACCCATTTGATTGTTGATCATAATGCTGGCTTTCATCCTTTACAAGGTTAGGAACAACCATGTTTTGTTCATGAATCATGTAGATACCCAATCCTGCTTCTTCCATATGTTTGAATGGATCATCCTCATGATTCTCAACTACCCACTCATCTAAAATTAGATCAGGTATGCCTTCTATGGAAGTGTTTGGCTCTTTGACAACAAGTTGTTCGTCTTCATGGATAGTGAGATTTACATTTGACAGCACTAGGAATGAATGGCTCTATGTGGTCTTTTGCTATAGGGTTTGATTTCACAGTCATTCTAGTGCCATACCTTGTTCTAAATAACATGTGTGACCAATCAGCAAATAGATAAACACCTAATTTTGTAGTGAAGTCTCTAGAAAGGCATATTGCAAAGTATGGTGCTAGATCTATGACATAAATGTCCTGAGGTATGGAAAAGTATGAAAAGTGAGGCTCAAATTAGTAATGACTCCAATAGTGTTGATGGTTGTCCCATCTAGCTATACTACTCCTTTGGCAAAGGGTTCATATGATAAACCAAGTTTGTCAACTATTTGTTTGGGCATTACAGAACTACTTACACATGAGTCAATCATGCAATTATGGACAAGGTGCTGGCCAATTATCAAAGACATGCAAAATGGAGGTGGTTTAACTCCTTGGGTTTGTTGTTCACTTTTAGCTTGAGGAGTATTGGCAAGTACAACTTTAGGCTGCTCAAACCACCTCCATTTTATGTGTCTTTGATCATTGGGCAGCACCTTGTCCATAATTGCATGATTGACTCAGGTGCAAGTTGTTCTACAATGCCCAAACAAATAGTTGATAAACTTGGTTTATCATATGAACCCCTTTCCAAAGGAGTAGTACAGTTGGATGGGATAGCCATCAACACTATTGGAGTCATTACAAATTTGAGCCTCACTTTGCATATTTGTCCAAACTTTTCCATACCTCAAGACATTTATGTCATAGATCTACCACCATACTTTGCAATATGCCTTTCTAGAGACTTCACTGTAAAATTAGGTGGTTATCTATTTGTTGATTGGTCACACATGTTCTTTAGAACAAGGTATGGCACTAGAGTGACTGTGAAATCAAAGTGTATAGCAAAAGACCACATAGAGTCATACATTACTAGTGTTATCAATGCAAATCACACCATCCATGAAGAAGAAAAACCTGCTATCAAAGAGCCAAACACTCCCATAGAAGGCATACCTGATCTGATTTTAGATGAGTGGGCAGTTGAGAATCATGAGGATGATCTGTTCAAACATATGGAAGAAGCAAGATTGGGTATCTACATGATTCATGAACAAAACACGATTGTCCCTAACCTTGTAAAGGATGAAAGCAATCATTATGATCAGCAATCAAATGGGCTATGGCAACTATATTTTGATGGCTCAAGAAGAAAAGTAGGTGTTGGTGGAGGAGCTATGTTGGTGTCTCCTGAGGGTAAAAGGTATTATTCAACTTTCAGGTTTGCTTTCAGCTATACTAATAATACAATAGAGTATGAAGCACTTATCCATGGCTTAGAATGGGCAAGAAAGAATAAAATCAAGTGCCTACAAGTGTTTGGTGACAATGAATTGGTTGTGAATTAGGTAAGGGGTATAAATGTGACTAAAAATAATTTACTTAAGTCATATAAGCATAGAGTGTGGGACATTATTAAAGAATTTGATGCCTTTAACTTGTTGTCTTTACCAAGAAATCAGAACAAATAGGTTGATAAGTTGGCTGCCATAGGTGTTGATTATGATATTCTAAAAGAGGTTAAAATTTTTGAGGTACAACAATATGTAAAAGTGGTTGTAAGGCCATCAATTCCAAATAATAACACCCATTGGCAAGTGTTTGACAGTGATGAACAAATTGCAAACTTTCTGATTGAAGAGGTTGAATTTGCAGCTGGGAATCAACAAAAATTGCAACAACAATTTGGTGATCAGATTCTATAGCTGAAAACAAACAAGTTGCGAGATTTGAAAGGCTTTAACCCTGAATTAGCACAACATACTATTGAGCTAGAACCAAATGCAAAATTAGTAAGACAAAGGCAAAGGCCTTTGAATCCTAAGCTTGAACACCTCATGAAGACAAAGCTAAACAAATTGATCCAAAGTAATATTATTTTTCCTATCAAACACACATCTTGGGTATCTAACTTGGTACTTATGAGGAAAAAGAATGGTGAAATCAAATTGTGTGTTGACTTTAGAGACTTGAATAGAGCTTCACTTAAGGATCATTATCCACTGCCCTCTATGGAGCAAATATTGTAAATAGTATCAGGTTTAGAGAGGTTCTCTTTGTTAGATGGTTTTTCAGGTTACAATCAGATTTTGGTAAAAGAGGAAGATCAGTTCAAAACAACTTTTACCACAAAATGGGGAACCATGGCATATAGAAAGATGCTCTTTGGATTGTCCAATGCTGGGGCAAATTTCCAAAGGGCCATGGACATGGCTTTTCAAGGCCTTATGAATAAGTTTGTGCTTGTATACCTTGATGATATTACTATTTTCTCAAAGGACGCAAAGGAACATTTTACCATCTAAAGCAAGTCTTTGACAGATGTAGGGAGTATGGTGTTTCCCTCAACCCAAAGAAGTGCATCTTTGTTGTCCATGAGGGTAAACTCCTTGGCCATATAGTCTCCAAACATGGTATTACAATTGATCCTGAAAGAGTAAGTGCAATTTTATCTCTTCCTTTAGCAGCTCATAAGAAAGGATTACAAATTTTTTTAGGAAGGATCAACTTTGTTAGGAGATTCATACCTAATATTGCAAGTCTCTTGAAGCCTCTAACCTCTATGCTAAAGAAAAACATGGGATTTAGCTGGTCAAAAGAGGGAAAGAGAAGTTATGAAGACATCAAAGGGGCCATAGCAGTAGCTCCAATGCTCACAAATCCAAATTTTTCTAAAGACTTCATATTATATGCATTTGGAAGCATTGACACAATCTCAGCTATGTTGGTACAACAAAATGAAGATGATTTAGAACAGCCAATAGCCTTCTTCATCCAAGGTTTGAAAGGTTACAACAAAGGTACACATTTGTTGAGAAACATGTACTAGCTGTGATTAGAAGTCTTTAGAAATTTAGGCATTTGCTTTCAAATAACAAGATATATTTGATGGTTGCTCACCCAAGTGTCAAAAATTTCCTACTAAACAAAGATTTAAATGACAAGAGAGCTGGTTGGATAACAAAAGTCATGGAATATGATAGAAATAAAGGTAACCAAGTGGGTAAGAGGTAAAGGTTTGTGTGAACAACTAGCTGATAGATTAGAGAACAACAAAGAACTTGAAAAAAAGTTGTCCTTTACTCAATGATGAAGGTCAAACTGTTGTACCAACTCATACTTCAGGTTGGATGCTTGAGATGATACATTATCTTCAAATAGGTGAGTGTCCTAAAGGCCTAAACAATGCAAAAAGAAGATATTTCAGATTGTAAGCAATTCCTTTTGTGATTGTAGATGACATCATGTTTAGAAGAGACTTCAATGGCGTATTGTTAAGATGCATTGAAGCTAATCAAATTAATAGAGTTCTTGAAGAATTTCATGATGGGGCAGCTGGTGGTCATTTTGCACCAAGAACCACAACCCTTAAAATAATGAAAGTTGGTTACTTTTGGCCTAATTTGTATAAGGATGCACATGCATGGGTAAGGAAATGCAGAAAGTGTGCTTTATTTGGAGAGAAACAGAGGCTAGCAGCCTTACCATTGCATCTAATTCAGGTAGAACAACCCTTAATGAAGTGGGGTCTTGATTTTATTGGGTTCATAAATCCACCATCTAGTTCAAGACACAAGTGGATACTAATAGCTATTGATTACTTTACCAAATGGACTGAAGGTGTGGCATTGAAAGAGGTTAATGAAATTTTAGTCCTAAGCTTCTATGAAGACTTGGTTGCAAGGTTTGGTACTCCTGAATGCATTATTTCAGATAATGCATTAGCTTTTATTGGCACAAAAATAACTGATTGGGTTGTCAAAAATGACATATTTTTGAGTGCTTCATCCAACTATTACCCACAAGGTAATGGTCAAGCTGAGTCCACAAATAACAATCTGGTTAGATCATCAAAAGGATAGTTGAAGACAATCAAAGAACTTGGCATAGCAAGCTGAAACTAGCCTTATGGGCTGATAAAATAACTCCTAAGAAGTCTATGGGTAATTCATCTTATGTACTTGTGTATGGCAAAGAGGCAAGGATTCCTAATTTAGTAGAGTTGCCAACACTTAGCCTCATTAAAGAGTTGGAAATGATGGAGGAAAAGCCAATTGAAATCAGACTTGCTAAGCTTATTAAACTAGAAGAAACAAGGAAGAAAGCAATGTAAAATTTGGAATTCCATCAAGCACAAATGAAGAAGACTTTTGACAAAAGGGCAATCCCTAGAGTCTTCAATGAAGGAGATTTGGTCCTAAAATGGGATGAGTTGAAAAGTAGGCCTGGAAAATAGACTAAATTTGATGCTATGTCAAGTGGTCCTTTTGTGATCACAAGTTGCAAGATGCACAATACTTTTCAGCTATCCAAACTTGATGGAGAAGAGCTACCAATCCCAGTTAATGGGATTCACCTCAAGCATTGCTATTGAGGTATTGATCTATAATTATAACATATTAGGATAGGTTTGTTGAAGTCAAATAAGTGTTGTTGCACATTTGCTATGAGTCTTTCTTTTCCAATAAGTGTTGATGCATAGTATGTTTGTTCAGTTAGAGGACCGTTTGTGTCTTGTTTTCTGTTGTTGTGTCTTGTGTTGTTGCTATATCAATATTTATAGCAGTTGTTCCTTGAGTTTTTTGAGCTCTTTTCAAGCCTAAATGACTCTATCACCCAATGAATATACAAGGCAACTGGCCATATGCGTTTTAGTAGGCAAAACATCAGTAGAAGTTGCCAAAGAGGTTAGTATATTTTGACATTCTTATGTCAAAGCATGTGTTGGATGTTTTTAGGAGGTTTTTTAATCATTAAAAGTCTTTTATGTTAAAGGAAAAAATCTCTTTGCAAAGGTTTCAGATAGGTTCTTGATGGGACTTGAAAAAAATTGTCCTCAAAATGCCCCATTTGCCCCCAAATTCCATCTGAATTCCACTTGAATGTATAGTTTATAACCGATCAGAGACATCTTTCATAGGTTTTCATATATCTGCTCATTTAAAAAAAATACAAGGAAAAAGGGCCCAAAATGACTAAGTAAAAATTTCTAAGTGTTTCCTTGTGTTCTCTCTAAATTTGTCGCAGGTTGGAGTTTTGGGCTTCCTTCTTCAGTCTTGCTTTCCCTCTTGGCATCAAAGTCCTCCAAGGCTAAAATTGCCTAAGTATTAAATTATTGAAGATAAGTATAAAATGGGCACCAGAGGTCAGAGTTCGGCCCTTTGGCCTTCAGTCTTCTTCAAGGCAAGCGAAAGGGAGAAGCCTCAAGGTTCAAAGTCTGATGGGTCTTTTTGTTCAAAACTTGCTAAGTATTAAGTGGGTGCTGGAGTTCGAAGTTTAGCCCTTTGGCCTACAGTCTTCTTTAAGGCAGGTGAAAGGGAGAAGCCCCGAGGTTTGGTGTCCGATGGGTCTTTTTGTTCAAAACTTGTTAAGTATAAAGTGGGCACCAAAGGTCAGAGTTCGGGCCATTGGCCTTCAGTCTTCTTCAAGGTAGGAGAAAGGGAGAAGCCCCGAGGTCCGAAGTCTGATGGGTCTTTTTGTTCAAAACTTGCTAAGTATAAAGTGGGTGCCGGAGGTCAGAGTTCAGGCCTTTGGCCTTCAGTCTTCTTTAAGGCAAGCGAGAGGGAGAAGCCCTGAGGTCTAAAGTCCGTTGGGTCCTTTTGTTCAAATCTTTCTAAGTATGCATTGGGCTCAGAAGTCAAAGTTCAGCACTTTGGCCTTCGGTCTTCTTGAAGGCAGGCAAAAGGGAGAAGCCTCGAGGTTTGAAGTTTGATTTTTTGGAGGTCGATTTCCTAGCCTTCCATACTCCTCCAACCGCTTGGGAATGCACTACCTATTTCCAAAAATGCCTAGGGAAGACCAAAAGTCATGGAAAACAAATGTTCATCATGCATATGAGATAGTAACAAGTTAAGAGGCCTAAAGCATCCAGTTTAGAGGCACTTATAGGCAATTTAGGCCTACTTAGGAGGCCCACATGGTTGTAATTGGAGTTGAGAAGAGTTTGGAACTAAAATCATGCATTTTGGGGGAGTTTGGAGTCCTAAAACAAAGGTTTTTTGCCTTGTACGCCCAACAACTCTAGTTCATCCAAAATTGATTGAAGACATCAATTCCAATCAATCTCATGCATTGTAGTTAATTCAGTTCAGTTTGAGTTCACTTCCCCAAGCGCCCAGTTCAATCATGCAGACTCAACCTTGATGGAGGAAGACTTCTTTCATCAAAAAGAAGCACACAAATGCTTTTTTCTTAGTTCTTTTTAGTTTCTTTTACTCAGAGCAAGAAAAGATTGTATTGTAACTCAAAAAAATTAGAACTATTCATTGTTGAACAACCACAATTTTTATGTATTTTTTCAAGCAATTTTTAGATATTATAAGCAGAAAAACTCCTTTTCTCAATAAAAAGCAACATCTTGCCTTCTCAAAATTCATGTGTTATGTGTTAAATGAGTGATTTTGATGCAGAATTTTTGTGATTTTAAACAAATCCTTCAAATTTGTCTCATTCTAAAAGCTTAATACAGAAAACAACTGATTTATATAGGTCATAGGTTGAGTTAACAACTTTTAGGTGGTTGTAGTTGTGAAAACCATTAGTTTTCCTTCAACAAACATGAAAATTTAAACCTCCCTATGAAATACCGATGCATGAGCATTGTTCAAATTGAGTTGTGTGAAACAAAACCCTTGTTTGAGAGAAATTGTGAGTTGAAACAACAAGAAATAGTCTTATAAACTCAGTGCATCACCCCCTAGGATCTAGATTTTAGTTATATAGCAATCCTTTTATCCCTTTTTGTCATTAATACAAAATATTTGGGAGGTCTATCAAGGGAACCAACCCTCTCTGGAGGTTCACCTTCGTCATAGGCAGCCCATAGCTTGAAGGTGATCCCATGTTTCACATGATGGCTAAGTTTTACACTTAGCCAGGGTGCAATCCTCATGACAACAATACCTACACCTAAATATATGTGATGCTTCAATAGACGCTCAGAAGGTCATCCCTGTCTTGGCATGGAATCACGTCCTGTCAAAGACTTCTAATTTTTATGAGTTTGTCAAATGTTTCCTCACCCTGGTCGTCATCGATCTCAGCACAAAAGACATCTCCTTTCGGTTGAGCAATAGGCAAATGGGCCTAATGATGAATCATAAGTTCCCTTGCGATTGGTTCTTCAACACCCACTACACAATGATTCATGTGCATGGCTTCAAAGAGGTCTTTAGGCTCCCCAATATTCTCACTAACCATATCCTAACTCTAGAGTTTGTCCAATAGTTGGACATTCTTGATTCACTATATGGAGCCGAGAAGAAGAAAAAAGTAGTCTACGACATATCATACTTGAAAGGGGAATTAAGTGTAAATAAAAGGGGAGCAGAGCACCTATTAACGCTAAAACTAGCAAAATTGGGGCTCGACCTAATAGAAGACTATTGGCCTTATGATCCTAAAGGAGTCATGGCAAACTGGGTCTCAAAGCTTAAGGCGAAGGAAATATCCGTCCATCAAAGTCATCCAACAATTGAGGCCAACAAATCATCTTGTGTTGACTCCCAGGATGTATATGTTGAACTGCAAGAGCTCCCCTCCAGGCCGCCCCTACATGGAAAACCTTCTGCAAGCCATTGCACGCCTATGATCCCTCTAAAATAATAACAAATGGCCTTAGACAAACTCTAAAGAAGGACTAGGATGATCAAATGATCAGAGCCTATTGAAAGTATAGGTTGTAGATTGTGGAACCTGAAAAGACATTTAGGGACGTGGAAATGGATGACACTTGGGAGGAATTGTGGGATGGAGACCATGATTCACCTGCCTCCTATGATACAAGCAACATACCACTAGGAGGAACAACCAGAGCATCAACTCAAGAAGTCGAGGTAGCTTATGCGTAAGAAGAAAGTAGCGACTCTATTGAAGAAGTATCTGAGTCCATAACTGAACCAAGCCATAGGAAATGGCCCCTTCCACTACATCAAGTGGAGGGATAGAGCTCTCAAACATTCGCCCATTTGGTCCAGACAACTATGACACCTAGGGACCTTAGGGAAAAGCTAGCACAGGCTCATCAAGCAATGCAACAAATATATCAACATGCAAGCCTAAAGGGCAAAGAACCATTAGCACAGATGCCACTTGAATCTGTAGCACAAGCAAACCATCTCGCCACCACGGAATCACCACTGGTGAGCGTTGCAACAACACAAGCCCCAATAGAGGAGGTTAGCTCGTCCTCTAAAAGACAGTCAGAGATAAAAAGAAGGAAGTTAAATCCTCAAAGGGATTTGGAGGAGGAAGAAAGTTGAGCACCACCAACTGCAACACCAACAAAGCTAGTGATCACTAAGGTCATGTAGGTAAGTATTCCTCCCCCTTCTCCCACTTTTCAATCTATCCCCATTATAACTCTGGCCACACTTTTGGCAACTATCCGCCCAACTCCTACATCCGCTTCTTCCACTCCCCTATCTCACTACCTTTCATGCAACCATTTGGGATGCCTCATATCCCTTTCCTACCTGCATTCACCACTTCCCCATCCTTGCCTCCTCTTCTGAGCCTCCCTCCAATCTCTCCATCCACGATCACCACCCCATCCCCATTGCCTCATGAAGCAGTCATGGTTCTTAGGCAATAGCATATTAGCATTCTAGAATCCATATATTCTCCCACAAGGGGCCCCATTTGTTGGAGTCATACAGTCTCCCACAGGGTTCCACCAGTAAATGTAGAGTGTATGATAGGCACGAAATGAGAAAATACATGCAAAGAGACAGAAAGATGGGAAATCCCTGGCCCAGCCCCATGTGAGATCCATGTATGATCTTGTGCAACAATCATTAATGATTGCTCACATGACTCCCTTATAGATAAGCTACAGGGATAGATGCACCCTAAGGACTATTCCATCCAAGTGGTTGGGGTGAATCTCTCGCATGCTCACCTGCGGGACCGCATAGAATTAATGGAAGAGACTAAGAAAGCTGTTACAACATATTTCATCAAGGTCAGTCGAAAAGATGGAGAAGAGAGAGGTGGAGCTAGCCGAATACAAGAGACAGCGAGTTAGTTGCACCAATAGGTGAGGGATTAGGAATAAGAAGTTGACAAATTGATCTTGAGGTGCAAGCACGAATCACATAGGAAGCCCATATAGCCTTGTAGTCTCAAAAGGTGGCCCTGTAATCTAATCTCAATATGAACAAATTAACACTAGAGGGCTATAGACATAGAATTGAGAAGGTAGAGGAGCTGGAGAGAGGAAGAGTCAAAGAATTAACAAAGCTTCACGAGGCTTTAGTTGAGATAAGGACTGAAAATGAATCCCTCAAGTCCCAACTCAAGCAAAAAAAGGTAGAGAAAAGCTACAGGTTGTGTGCCTCAAATGATTCAACTAGTTAAAGACCTGTATGTGTCTCACTAGGCTAGGATCACCAACAACGCAACAAAACTTAAGGGAGCACTTAAGTTCATATCAACAATCCAAAGACTCATTGCTCAGGTAAGAACTAAAGTAGACCAAACCCTTCAGGTCCTCACACCCAAGATACCTCAATCCTAGACCATGTTGGAGAAGTTGTATAGCTTGCCTGAAGAGGCTTTTTTGTTAGCTGGGGTGGATAACTAATACACAGCTACAACCAAAATGAATTAGGTAAAAAGAAAAAACAAAGTCGCTCAAAAGTGTAAGTCACAATTAGTCACTTTAGAGAAAGTTGTGATGGAAATGAGGGGGCATATCAACTCATTAGTCTAACTGGGGCTTCCCTCTCCTTTCCAAATTGATAGAGATTTATTACGTGAAGTAGAATATAAGGTGGCGCTTGCAAACAAGACGATGCACGAGACATCTTTTCAAGGATGGGTACAAACAGCAAGAGTCATGAAGTTTGAGGTAGTCCTTCAGCTTCTAGCTCATCTAGAACACCAAGTAAAGGTTGTGGTTGAGAGATTGCAAAGTATCTCCCACAAGGAGATAATTGAGCTTAGCAGAACTTTCAAGGCGTTGAAGAAAAATGGCCAGCCTTCAGAGGATGAGTGGGCGTCTTTGGAGACTTCCTTGACAAATCTCTAAGGCCAGTATCTTTCTTCCCCAATTTTGAACTTTTATTTTCATCATGTTTTGGGGTTTGGTGTTCAACGTGTGTAAGTGCACTTCCCCTGGTAGTCAACAAGAATTGTACAAATTTTGCTCTACATTTGTAGTTTTGAGTCCCAAGCATTTGCGTAGCATTGGCTTTTTGAATCTGCATGGCCACATTTTGTTAGATCGGGCGGACTCTTTTATAAGATCCATGACGAGCCATCATCTTCCTACTCAGTTTCTACCATGTATCACATTTTCACAATGCCGAGACCTATGCAGGTTTGGTGACCCTCCCACACAATGTCAAGCTGCCAAGTGCCCCACATTGTCAGTGGTGGGCCTGATTCTTCCCAATGTTTCAAAAGAAAGAAGGTTGTAGACACTGCTACTTGGCGTCATGGCGCAAGCTCGAAATCCTCATAGCTTGACAACCTCCTTGCATTGCGCCTAGCCACCAAGTGTCACTAAGCTAGACTATGGCGAGCCCCTCTACTCCTCAAACAAAACATATAAAGGCTTCCACTGTTGGCACTTTGTGTGCCTGTGCTCCTCCTTGAAAGGAAGCTAGGTGTGCAGAAATTGCTACCTACACTAATCTAATGAGGAGAGGGCTATGCAAATTCAATTTTATCCTAACTATTACAGCAATGTTAAACCATTAACATGAGATATTGCAACAAAACACAAGAACGAGAAAGTAGACAGAAGAAGAGAGACAAAGATTTACGGTGGGGAAAACCCTTATCGGGTGAAAAACCCCACACTCAGAAACCTGCTCAATGTATTAACAAATCTGAAATATGTTTACAATACACTTGCAATGCAAGCTTCAATGGTCTTTGACACTCATGTCTAGAGTCAAACTGGTAGCATAATAGTACCTGTAAAATACAACTCCCTCTCCAAGCACCTGTTTATATAGAAAATACAAGGCAATATTGGACCTTTCTTGGAATGGGTGTTCAACTTGGCTTCATGGACCAAACCCATGCTTAAGGACACTTGGTCAACATTGTAGAAAGTGCCTGAGATTTGTCCACAGCTCCCATCCCAAAAGGGTCACCTATTTCCAAAATGGGCTATGACAGATGCTCTTACGACACTTACGATCGTCATAGAATCTATCATAGCGGTTAGATCTTATAGCTGTAAGAGAATCTGTCATACACATGCTAAAAATAGCATATTCTCTTACAACATGTCATAGTCCACCTTGGGGAGCCCAAATATGCCTTTTTCAAAGATGCTTCATGACACATGTCTTCACCTGTCTTACAACCTTCTATTTTTGACTCTTACATGTCATAGATTCGTCATAGGAATCCGTCATAACCGTTTCGGTCAAACATTCCCTTACACCACATGGAAGATACTGACACATGGAAAAATGCTCCTACCACAAAGTGGGACGCCTATCTCCTCATGTGAGGACAAAATTACAAGTTGTCATAATCCATGTAGGATTGACACATCATCGTGCCACATCCCACAATATGACAATTGGAATTTACAAATATTTGCAACATAGGCAATTAAATAATAAATACAAACATTAACAATGTAAGGAATTACCAAGGTTGAGACACCTTAATTCCCAACATTCTCCCACTTGTCAAACACCTTATAAGAGCCAATAGAATAACAGGATTTAACTGCTATAGGCCGAGAGGCCAATAAACTCTGAACACCATCTGAACTTCTCTGTGCTCACTGGCTTCGTCAATGCATCACCAACATTCTTTAAAGTATCTACCTTCTCCAAATTTACCTTTCCATCCTCAACCATATCTCACACAAAGTGAAACTGAACATCAATGTGCTTGGTTCTAGCATGGAAAGTTGGATTTTTTGCAAGGCAAATTGCACTCTGACTGTCACAACTGATCGTGATCTGTCCTGCATCAACACCAATATTTGAACACAATCTCTTAAGCCAAATGGATTCCTTACAAGCATGATTTGCTGCCATTTACTCGGCTTCTGTCATGGACAAAGCAACCATAGGTTATCGCTTACTCATCCAACTATTAGCACTACCAAATAGTGTAAACACATAAGCACTGGTGGATCTCCTGCTGTCAATGTCACCTGCCCAATCTGAATCCATAAATTCACGAATGTCAACGGAATGCGGAGGTCCTGTAACATTACCATGATAGCAAATGGAATACTCATAAGTACCCCTCAAATATCTGAACACTCACTTAACTGCATCCCAATGAACCTGTCCAGGATTAGCCATAAATCGACTAAGGACTCCCACTTCTTGGGCAATGTCTGGTCTTGTGCAGACCATAGCATACATCAAATTGCCAACAACACTAGCGTAAGGTACTCTACTCATGTCCTCCACCTCACTGGGAGATTTTGGACAATCCTCAACAGATAACTTCGTCTCCAAAGAAACAAGAACACATAATGGTCTACAATCTGCCATGCTGAACCTATCCAACACGGTCTTCACATACTTACTATGGATTAACCAAAGTTTTATGTTAGCTCTATCCCTTATGATTTCCATTCCTAGAATGTACCTGGCAACCCCTAAATATTTCATTTCAAATTGTGCTGATAATTAAGATTTGAAATTAGAAATCATATTCTTACCCTTCCCAATGAGCAACATATCATCAATATACAGTGCAACAATGAGAATACGATCACCATCAAACTTAAAGTACACACAGTGATCTGATTTTGATCTCATAAATCTAACTGACAACACAAAGGCATCAAACTTTAAGTACCATCTCCTAGGGGATTACTTCAAACCATACAAAGACTTCTTAAGTTTGCAAACCAAATTTTCTTTACCTTTAACCATGCAATGCTCTAGCTGTGACATGTAGATTTCTTCCTCCAAATGACCATGAAGGAAAGCTATCTTCACATCCATCTGTTCTATCTCCAAGTCATACGCTGTTGCGAGAGACAACAGGAATCGAATGGACGTCAGCTTTGCAATCGGAGAGAAGATCTCACCATAATCTATACCCTCCACTTGTGAATACCCCTTTGCAACCAATCTGGCCTTATACTTCTCAACATTGCCATCTGCACCAATTTTCTTCTTGAACACCCATTTGCATCCAACGGGTTTCCATCCAGGAGGCAACGGCACCAAGTCCCAAGTTTGATTCTTTTCCAAAGAAGCCATTTCTTCCTCCATGGCCTCCTTCCAAGAACCTGCATCTTTCATATCCAAAGCCTTTGACATAGTTCTAGGTTCATCACTGTTAGTGATTAAAGCATAAGCACAACTAGAATCAAGCAATGTAAAACCAAACCTTTCAGGTTTCTTTCTTATCCATGTAGACCTCCTCAATGGCTGAGGTTGAGGTTCAACTTCTTCATCTGAGCTTTTAGAGCTGCCAGAGCTCTCCTCATCATCAGGTCCAACATTGTCTTTCTATTCAGTCTTCTCAGGGGTAGCAAGAAAATGAACAACATCCTCTTTCTTTACTATTTCTTCTGGATGTAAAACCATGGAAGAAGGTGTAAACTCTCTGAAGATGACACTTCTGCTATACAACACTTTTTCAGCCACGGGGTCCCAAAGCTTGTATCCTTTCACACCGACACCATAGCCAATGAAGATACACTTAACAACCTTGTTCTCCAACTTTGACCACTTCTCCCTAGGCACATGTGCATATGCCTCACAACCAAAAACATGAATATGCCTTATTGAAGGCTTTCTACCAGACCACACCTCCATGGGTGTCTTACCAACAAGAGTTGATGTAGGAGATCTATTTACTAGATAGCAGGCAGTGGCAACAACTTCAGCCCAAAACTTTTGTTCTAGGCTAGCTCTACTAAGCATACTCCTAGCCTTCTCCATCAGTGTCCTATTCATCCTCTCTGCAAATCCATTTTACTGCAGGGTGTATGGAGTTGTCTTATGTATTTCAATCCTAAGTTCCTTGTTATATTTATCAAATTTTTACAGAACATAACTCACCACTGTTGTCAGTTCTCAAACATTTAATCTTTTTACCAGTCTAATTTTCAGCAAAGGCCTTAAATTCCTTAAACTTGCTATAGACTTCAGATTTGCTTCTAAGAAAATAAATCTATTTCCTTCTATTGTAATCATCTATAAAAGATACAAAATATATAGACTTTGATAATGAAGGAACATTAACAGGACCAAACACATTAGAATGAATAAGGTCCAACACACTAGAAGACTTATGAGAACTCGAGTAAAACTGAACATGGTTTTGTTTTCCATAAATGCAATGTTCGCAAAAGTTGAACTCAAGATTACAATCATCTAACCCCTCAATGATGTTCTTATTTTTCAAGGTACGCAGATCCTTATCACCAATGTGGCCAAATCTCTTATGCCATAACATTGTCTTTTCAGCAGGAAGTTTAACTTCCAATGCACGATTACAACCATCAAGACTAGAAACAACATATTTCTTCACTGCTCGTTCAGATGGTGGGAATGAAGTGACTGCTGCCCTCTTCCTTGAGTTAGAAGAACTATTGCATTGTGAAATGCATACCTCCAGCTGAAACAAAGTACCTCTCCTAGTACCCTTAGTAAGCACCATAGCTCCTTTAGTCATCTTGCATCCTTCTTTCGAAAAGACAACCTGTACACCTGCATCTTCCAAACTACTTATAAAGTAGGTTCTGTGCTAAGCTTGGGATGTGCATAACCCCAGAGATCCCCTTCACTCGACCATCAGGGAATCAGATAGAGACTCTTCCACGACCAACAATCTTCAGATGAGAGTCGTCACCCAAATACACCTTTCCACCATCGAACTCCTCATACTTAGTGAACCAATCTCGATGCGAGGTCATGTGGAATGATGCACCAGAGTTGATTAGCCACACATCATCAGATGCATGGGTTGCTAGGGCTGCGATGAAAGCATCACCATCATCTTATGATTGTTATCACTAGGAATTGCACCCGTATGCAAGGCTGGTTAAAGCACTGCAATTCCGTGTAACATGGGACTAATCTCAGGTTGTGGGTTCCCTATGACGAGATTAGACCTCCAAATTATGGGCTGGTTCCCTTCGAATGTTCTATTGAGATGTATGTTTTTACTTTTTGGGAAAAAGGAAGAAAGAAACTAAATGAATGCTAAAGTTAAAATGGTGATGCACCTAATATGGATAAAAATAATGCAATCTGATCCACAATGTTTACTTAGAAATCTAACTTTTACACAATCCAGACTTGGCATAAATTCCACAAAAGTGATTCTAAGGAAGGTTTGAAAATAAGTTTTATGAAGGAAATGGTTTTTTCACAGCATAAAAAGACTATTTCTAGTTAACACAACCTAAGACTTATGATGAATATATGCTTTAATGCTGCAAACAAGGAGTTGAGACAATAATTTTGAAGGTTTAATAATAAAACACAACAAAATTTCATCAAATCACTTCAACATTCATCACAAAAGGAAAGGTAATTCAACTGATCTGAAATAAACAAAGGAAAGCTTTGCAAAAAGACAAAAGATAACTTGTAACCTACCGATCTCTCAATAAAATTGTAAACAAGTGAGCTACAAGAATCCTCCAATCTATCTGAATCAGAATGAGAATTAAGAACTAGCAAAAACAAACTTTTGCTTGACAATATATAGGTCTACTCTCTCCAAGAGGCATGCAAAAAATATGGACTTGCAGATAACTTCCTCTAAAAATACTCATTCCCGAGCAACCTCAAAAAACCTCAAAATTAGGGCCTAAAACTGCCACAAATTGAGCAAAAATTGCTTCAATTTGGGCCTCTCCATATGTTTGACCAAAATTTTGACCAAAGACCCTAAAAATACTCCTAAAAGTCATGCAAAACCTCCTAGGTGGCCTAGTTAACTCCACTAATCAATTTGCATGATTTTGCATGAGCAAAATTGATTGTGAGTAAATAATAAAGTAATAGAATATTACTCTATTATTGGTTACAATTTGTTCTATTTTCAATTTTTACAATTTGTGAAAAATAATAAAGTAATTTATAGAATATTACTTTATTATTTATTTACAATTAATTCATATGTAAAATCGTGCATGATTAGAAGAAAAAATATCACTCCTTATCACTCCAATTACATTTGCCTATTTTGCATGATATGAGCAAATAGGACTTAGGAATAAATACAAAATTCCTTATCACTCCATGATCAATGAGAAAATATTATCTCCCTTTGCAAGGAAAATAAAAAAATCTGAGTCACTCCACATGACATTCCATGCAAAAAACAAATATGCATAAACATCCTTATGACTCCCCTTGTTGCCTTTGTGCACATACATTATGTTTCCTAAATTTCCTTGTATCCCCATATGCAATTTGAGATCAAGGAAGGAAAACAACTCCAAGACCCATAAAACCCCATGCATAAAAAATGCTTCATATATCTGCCATCATTATACTGCCACCATGCAATCTCCTATTGCAATTACCTTTATGCAATAATCAAATCAATACAATACAGTACCTTATACATCCTATTCAAATCATACCTCCACCATGCATGAATGCTTACCTTTGAAAACTCCATGTATAGGCTTATGCATATGCCATGTCTAAAATCACATCTTCTTGGCTTTCTTAGCCACTATGCATAATGAGGAGATATCCCTATATTTGGATGTTTGAATGAGGACAAGGAACCTGAGCATGTGTATTGTTGTCCATTCAATACCCGACCACCAAGGAATCTTTAAAAGATTTACAAGGCATAAAGCCTTTTTCTCCCATCATATTGGCCCTCTTGACTTAATAAAAATCAATTTTAAAACACTGCTGTCGGCCACTCCATGTTATGATGGCTAGGAAAAGGTTTTGACCATGGTACTATTTTTGGATAATGTAATTATTGGTTTTTATAAGTCAAAAAACACACTTGAATCAAAGAACCTTCGAAGAAAAGCGAGGAAACAACCCTAAATTTGCTCATTCTTCACTTTGACTTCCTTCTTTCGGAGCTCTGCAACTGCATTAAGCTGGCTTAGGGTTTGAATGCCTCCATTCACTTTGGTCTTTCTCCCTTCGACGACTCTTTTTAGTTGTAACCTTAGAACTCTACATGATAATGAAGAAGGTAACTCTACTTTCTGTTTCATATGAGACATTTTATAATATCTATAGCTTTATTTCTTTTAAATGGCCAAGGCCTCCTTGTTTTTTATGGCTATCTCCATCATTGTGCACTCTTTAACACCTTTTTGTTTTTGTATCTTTCTTCCTTGATGGTCTTCATCTAATCTTGAAAGTTTAAGGCCACTGTGAGGCCGTGGAAAGATCTTTCCTCCTACCAGCAAAAAGGGTAAGTACTTGTCATTTTCATCTCTATAGCTTCATTGGTAGACATGGGTATCGTATTTTATAGCAAAAAATGCTATATCACTATCGGCCATGGCTATGTATCTCTTCTTTTTGCCTTGATCTATTTGTATCATACAGAAAACCTGAGGGTTTAAAGCTTTTTAAGATGAGGGTTTTGACATCTTCTCCATTTTCAAATCCTCTACCTGCTATGGCTATGCTCCTCCTGAAAATAGGCATCAAATGCTATAGACTGCCGAGGGTTTGTGAGATTTGAAGTTAGGGTTTCAACCCTTCTTGCACAAAAAACCTTCAAAATGCTACGACCATACTTTTTCACTTAATCTCTTTCTCTTTTCACTGTAAAGAAACAATGGTTTGATGTATCTTTGAAAAGATCTTGTTTAGTTTGCAGATGGGTATAAATTCCTTCATTTTCTTGCTCCTCTGGCATGGTTATGACTGTATCATCTTTTTGTTTGAAACTTCTTAACTGTGTTTGCAAAAAATGCCATTAGGGTTTGATATCTTGACATGGGTATACAACTTTTTTATAAACAGTCTCTCCTTCTGTGTAGCACTTCCCTGACTATGGATTTTCCTGTAAGCAAAGCATTTAAGAGTTGAAGTGTTAGCAAATGGAGTTTTCTTTCTTTAATTCACATAACACTCTCTCCTCCTCTTTCTGATTGTCACACATTACTGATGATACACTTTGTCTTATCTGTCCCACTGTAGCTACTAGGTAGAAGCAAATTTTTTGATATTCTGTATAACAACAAATCTTGTGATATTCTGTATGATAACTGTTATCATTTCTGGAAGGCTGTACCTATAGCATAAATGGATTCTTATGCATATCTCTTCAGGTTGCTAATTGTAATATGATGGACTGTTTGTCATGTGGAAGCATCCTTAACTGTGTACTTGTCTTTGTTGGAACTGGATTTATACTATGGCATAAATATCATATGTATTGGGATTCTTCTGTGCATAGATATCATGCATTTTCCTCCTTACTGTATGTGGCATTCTTAAGGTATACCTGTAGCATAGACACATGTTCACTCACTCACTACTTGTTTCATCACTTGAATATTATAGCATCAAATGTATCATGCATCTTTCTCCTATACCTGTAGCTGTCCTTGTGTATTTCAAGGCATACCTGTAGCATAGACACATGTTCTTTGTCCATCCTTGCACTTGTAGTTATTCTTATGCACACTGACTGCCTATCTTATCATTTGGCTCTCACAGTAACATATATATCAAGCATTTTTCCTTCATTTTTTACCATGGTAATTGACTACTATGATTGCATCACGATGACATAATGGCATAGAATAAAGAGGACTGTTTACCTTATAAATTTCATGCTCTTTTGTCAATCATCACTGTAGCATCTGGCATGTATCGTGTCTCTCTTAGCTATTCCTCTTTCATTATTTATGCACTTTTGTATATGGATATGGCCATTATGATATATCTTGATTGTATCTTGCTTGATAAGCTACTTCATTGGTCACTGTCCATGGTGATGGTGACTGTATCTCTCTTTGATCTTGCATTATATCTCTCTTCAAGGCTTGGTATCTTCTTGACTGCACCATGGCATCATTGTAGCTTTAGGCATGAGAAATAAAGTTTGTCAAAACACAACAATGTTGAAATGCATGGAATCCACCTTGTTAATCCTTGGATTGTTGCATTCTTTACACCCCACTATACTCTATGTATACTGTATTTGCAACTTTCCACTTTAGTTATGACTATCTCTTGATTTAGGATTTATTCTTGATTGTCATGACAGTGATGATAAATGAATGCTGTTCCTATTTTCTTCTTCTTCTAAGATCCTTGATACTTAGTGACAGTCTTTATCATTTGATGAATTGTGAGCATGCTGTATGTATCTGTTATTTGCATCTTTGCCTCTAGCATGTGACTGTTACACTTCTCTCATACATCTTGTGAAGTTTTACTTTATGATAGTCAAGTTGGTATATTGTTTATGATTGTCTTGCCTTCCACTGTTTCATCTGCTGTTCCATATGGCATTTTGCTTGACTATTTCTATGGGACACTTGCAACTTGAATGTGATATAACTATTTAAACTTTGATCATCTTAAAAAATATGAAAACAACATGAGAAATACCTAGTATAAAATGCTACTTCATCTTACTCCTTTGTCATAATGAGATAACCCTTCACATGATTTATTCTACAACTAGTTCAAATGATACATAAGTTCTTGTATCCTCCTTTACTCTGTCTCTCTTCTCTTTATCAGGCACAATAATCTGAAAACTTGGATCACTCCTTAGATGACTATAATCTGATTTCTGTATTTTGTCCTTTTGTCAATCTTGACTCAGTCATATAGCTTTGATTTGCTTCAATCAACTGTAATAATGTCATGATGACATCTCCTTTATGTAAGTTGATTATATGATGCATGATATAGCTTAGACTGATGCATCCTGTCTTTTCTGATAGTCTTTTCAAAAAAATGAAAAGAAACATGCTGGGCTCAAACCCTTGTGGAAGCCACATTTAATCCACATGTTTATTTATCTTCAAATCAACAACAAAATTTGTCCTATACCTGCACAATGAACAAACAAATTAGCATAAAAAGTACCTGATAGTGTTGATTGATCTTCTTCATGATTTCTTCCCGAGTTGTGTCATATATCTGATCTGATCTCTTATCTAAATGCATGATATGATAAGTAGATGTCTTTGTTCGATAAAATCATGTGATAACTGTAAACATCCAGAGCACTAACAGGGCTATCCCCAAAATTTTGCAGGTTTCAACTTGATGATGGCTTGGAGTGAAGAATGAATACTGAAGACTTGAAGGCCAGCTTCAACATCAACCTCCATCATCAGGCAATGATGGATGTTTAGATTTATCATATGTTCTTTTCTCTTTTCTTTTATCAAATAGATACATAGCTTGCATGTCTACAATTGCTCAGTCTAGTTACTCCCACGGCTTGTGTGGGACACATTTGAACATTTCTTTTAAACATGATCAGTTAGTTTCTCTGATGCATATGATGTATATGTATTTCCTTTTCAATCAATGCATGAGATAAAGTAACAGATACTTGGATGTATGTTCAAAACATGACATGAAATAACAGGTTCCGTTCCGTGACGGAAAACACCGAACAAACCACAAAAACCCAACCACGCGTGGCACCGCTAATTCCCTTCAAGTCCCTCCACTGGGAACAGAACCATCCACGAACTTCGGACTACGCCTTCACCCTTCTAGTCAAGTCCATGCTACACGCAACTCGACCACCACAATGTACACGGCGGAATACTAGTACACTGCACAGCACACACACTACACCAGAGTAAACCAACTCTGATCACTTCTCCTATCTCAAGAGACAGACCTGCCATCGAACCGATGCAGACCAAGAGCATAAGGATCCCATACTCCTTAGACTCACTTCGAGTACGCCATGGCTTCATCCTGAATCCATGTCTACGCTCACATCCTGAACTCATGCCACAGCATTCCATTGCACTACCCTCTGAAACCTACAACACCGGTTGCCACCCTGACTGCTCGTCTTTGTGCCACAACACTGTACTGTTCCACTCAGACTCACAACATACTGCCATCCTGTCAACACACCAGTATGACCCAACTCTCCTCAAGCTGCCGCCACACCAAACACTTCTATGTCCCTGACCTCCAGTCACTCAGCTTACTCATGGTAACCCAATTCGGGGTTGCCACACAACCAGCCCTCGACAAGCCTCCGACAACGTAACCCTGTTCATCCTGCCTTAGCCATCCAGCTAGATGGGCACCAATGCCACGACCCACTCCCGGGTTGACATTCCATCTACCTTCATCAACATCCAACATTCGAATAGCACATCCAAACCTAGGATGTCATGTATCCAACCGCCCGTCACAACTCTCGCCAACACCTGCTCGAGTTGCCGTCCTCTCTTCTACATGCACTCGCCTCTCATGAGCTCTGTCATGATCCCCCGCATTCCAGATCTCTTGACCATGCGGCTCGGCACTTAACCACGGACTGCCAAGTCCCAACCATGCAACCTTGAACCAACCCTGCACCTAGATCCATCCTGCACGGACTTCTCTACCGGCACCCAGATCCAAGACTGCACCGACTTGCATCCAACACTGCTCGTGCTAGTCACATTGAGTTGTCCACACCCAATCGATCGTCCATCCAGTCTACTCGCCTGGAAAGCTGGACTCACACTTCCAACTCGGCAATGCTCATGCTGAGCCTTGCCTCGAGACCATCTTCTCACTAGACCTTGCACCGTGTCATCCGTCCAGCATGCCTCATGACTCTTCAGCTTCCATGGTATCTCAACAGTCGCCAACCTGGCTCCAACACTGAGATCCCATTCCACAAAGTCACATCGCCCTACTTGACTAGGACTCAGGATATGCATCCCTCGTCGGCATACACCTTCAAGACAACACAAGAGGAACTCCATACCGTCCCCTAGCTGCTCTCCCGGAAACCTTGTCGACATAGACAAAGAGTATACCTGATCCAACCAGACTGGCACCGATCAGATAGCGACCCTCGTCCCTGTGACGAAACCACACTTTCTTAAGGTATGGCGAGGTTACTCTCATTCACCTCTAAGTATCCATGTATCACACTCATCCAGCCCTAGGACAACCTGTACTGGTGCATGAGTGTCGAGACTACTCTTCTTCGTCTCTAAGGGGTGGACCCGTGCTTGTCCGATATCACTCGAAGCAAACACTCCCCTACATAGTAGTCATAAGTGTGAACGCGCCACGGCGGAAGGATGAGCGAGAGATCAACAATCACCTCACTTTGCGTCATCCGCAAAGCAACCGCCTTACAACCCGGCATGGAGGTCGACACCTAACTCGGTGTGCAGAACCCCATGAACAACAAGGCTGTAAGGAAGATCGCACTCATCTTCCATACCGCAATGCACAAACCTATGGCGAGTATCCGTCCAAGGCCTGCACGGAAACCGCACTCTACCATGTGCGCCATAACCCGAACCTAGGGTCTGACAAACTCCCCCACTTGAATCAGGCGACGCCCTCGGCGCCTCTAATTAAGCCCGAGGTCACCAAACACCAAGCGGCCCCTTCCTCCAAGAGGATTTTACAACACAAAGCCAAACTCCAACTTTGTGCAAACTGACAGAAGCTGCTCCCCTACCAGTGCTACTAACATCCAGGTTCTTCGACCAAGTTAGCCCGCGAAAGTAAACTGCTTTCGACTTCTCAGGTACAAGAGCACGCGGCTCCAACCAAACTTCCCGCAAGAACCAACTGAACCAACGGAACAACTGTTCTTGACTTCCAGAACCACCAAACTGATGATCCAAACTGCTGAAGATTTCCTTCGGCAAAACTACCCGCTTCCAGGTCTACAAACTCAACCAAGCCGGCCTTGCAAGAGAACAAACTTCCTCCCGAATTCACAGATTCGAGTGCCTTGAGCACCTCCTCTGAATTTGCAAGATTAAACTAACTCTTGACTTCGTGAACCTCCAAACCTGACGATCCACACAGCTGTCAACCAAGACAAGCATCCAATCCACAAAACGACACTGGCATCTTCACACTTTCATCTGATCTGGCAACACAACTCAGAAATCAGAATCTCGGCATACAGGTTTTCGACCAAGCCTAGTTCCAACACACAACACTGTCGCACTGAACCAGAAACACAACTTATCTCTCCAGCCTTCTTTTTGCATAAGATCATTGACAAACCCGCAGACTTTCTTGTCCGTCAAGTATGCCTACTTGAACGAGACTGTCCAATCTGTCAACAAGACTTACTCCAGTCGCAACCAGATTTTCTTCCACTTCCGTGACATTCCGTCACAAACACCTAATCTCTACCCAATTCTAGCCTATACAATATCTTTCTCTCTTTTATTCAAAACTGATTAACTGAATAATCAATTTAACTTATAACTCCTAAAAAATCAAACTTTGTAGAACAGCTGTATCTCCTTGAATGTTTGATCCTTTGATAATCAATTCTTTTGTCATGATAACTTGTTAGTCATGATTGGACTGATGAGTTATCCTAACAACTGGATCTTCTTTTCAACTTTGTCAAGGCATCAACCATTCAAGAAATGCATAACTTTGAAGTTTTCTATTATTCCTTCTGAACAATTAGACTTAGGTCCAACTAATTTTAAGTGTGAACAAAAAATTAGTAACAGTGATTTGTCATAATGTAAATCATGAGCTCTCTTCTTCTTTTTCTTCTCCTCTTTGCATTCCTTTTGGAAATGCCCAGTTTTGCCACAGTTCCAACAAAGAGCCTTGGACTTTCCAGGAGATTTGGATCTCCCACAAGATTTGGATCTACCCTTCTCAGCTTTCTTGTCCTTCTTCTTCCCTTTCTCCTTGGGTCTTCCATGAGCTGCAAGGACCTCTTTGGCTGCCTCAGAAGACTTTCTCTGCATCTCTTCAGACAACAGCGAAGAAACCACTTCTTCCATTTTGAATGTTGATGTGGTGCTTCCAATAGCCATGATAAGATGATCCCATGAGTCCGGCAGAGAACAAAGCAGGGTCATACATTGATCCTCCTCCTCCATCTTCACACCAATAAATGTCAATTGTGCAACCAACATGTTAAAGGTATTCATATGTTCAGTGACAGATCCTCCATCCTCCATTCGAAGAGAATACAACTTCTTTCTCAGAAAAAGTTTATTAACTAGGGATTTGGCTTGATACACATCCCCCAACTTCTTCCAAAGTAGTTTTACAGTAGTCTCCTCATGGACATTTAATAGAACAAAATTAGCAATACTAAGTCTTATGAGACCCTTAGCCTTCCGATCCTTGAGATCCCACTCATCTTGTGACATTGCAGCTGGTTTAGTTCCATTAACACTTTCCCAAAGGTCTTTTGCAAGTATGGGCCTAACTGGTGTTGTCATTGATGCCAACATACTCCTATTGCATTAATGATAAGGTTTGGATGAGCCGTGAGCTGAGGATATTGAGAAAATTAGTCTTAATCAGGAACAGTGAAGAACAATGATGACAGTAAGGCAAAAGTCCAAGATAGGATGAGGATCAGAGGATGTGGATTAAAGGGTTTGTAGATATGTGTCTGTAGGTGATCCAATAGAGATTTTAGAGGTCCGCATGAATATATGAAGAAGTTGTGGCCGCTCAAGTAAAACCAGTTCCGGTAGGTGTTCAGAGGTGACAGAGTGTAACAAGAAAGGTCCGGTGAGATCCAGAAATGAAGTTTCCTGTTCTGCAGACTTACGGGAGTGCTGAGGAAGTCTTTATGGTGTATCAACTCTATTGGTTCATGGTTTGAAGGTCTGCAAGCATCTATTCCTTTGTGACAGTAATGACAGATTGTGTTCTTGAGGTTCCAGATGAAGGAGAGAAGGATTTCAGTAAGTAGAAGTGTGGATGTTCTTGGTGTTTCAGGAAAGCTTGTGGAGATCTTTGGATCGTGTCCAGTTCGTGTTGGTGGTCCGCATTGAAGTTGGAGCTTGCAATTGAAGAGTAACTTCCGGATGATGGTGTTCTTGAGACAGGCCGACTGGATGAGTTATCCATCTAGTGGATGATCTTATGAATGTTTGCCAACTTAGATGATCATTCCTAAGTTGATGCCTTGTATAAATAAGGGATTGCGAAGTCAGTTTGAAGTTGTCCTTGTGGTGATGAGTGTGTTGTAGTGAGGAGGAGAGCAAAAGGCAGAGAAGAAGTATTGGGCTTAAATGGAATTGATTTAAGCATGGTGAAGATGCTATTCTCCAGTTCATGTATGTGATATTTATTTCTTTATAGACAGTGTGTCTCTTGTAGGCAGTGAGCCTCTTGTGAGCAGTGTGCTTGGGTAGTGAGCCCTAATTGGCATGTGCCATTTGTTCTTTCTATTCTTCTAACAGAGAATACAATCTTGGGTTAATCACCCCGTGGTTTTTCCCTTAACCGGGTTTTCCACGTCAAAATCTTGGTGTCTTATGTGTTGATGTGTTTCTGCTCTTGATTTGAATGTATTATGGTTCATTATTAATATACTGCTAATCACTAAGATGATTTAAGTGTTTTATTGGAGAAAGTTTTATACAATTGATTCACCCCCCTCTCAGTTGTATGCCCTAAGTTGAACAATTGGTATCAGAGCCAAGTTCCTCTAAAAGAGCTTAACCGCTTGAGGAGATCTAGGATGTCATCCTATAAGAAGGATAGCCCAAAGTTTGATGGAACAAATTTTAATCTTTGGGAAGGTTGCATGAAGTGTCACTTACAATGCATGGGTATGGCATACTGGACCATGGTTACAACATAGTATGTACCTCCACAGGGTGGTCCAAAAGCTCAAAATGAAATCACAGATGCTGAAAACAATCTTTGGACTATAGAAGCTCTTCTAAGTGCATTATCTAATTTAGAGCTCTCAAATGTTATTGACCTACCAACTGCTTTTGAGATTTGGAAAAAATTGGACCTTTTTAATGAAGGAGACCAGTATGTTAAATGTGTAAGGTTACAAAGTCTGAAAGGAAAATTTGAAAACCTGAAGATGAGAGATGATGAAAATATTACTACTTTTATGCCAAGAGTAAATGAGCTTGTTTGTGGAATTAGAAATGTTGGTGGAGTCTTGGATGAAAATGATATTGTTGGCAAAATTCTCAGATCCCTTCCTGCTTCTTACAAAATCAAGGTTGCTGCCATTGATGAATTCAGAGCCCATACAACTATCACAAGAGATCAATTGGCTAGCAAATTGGCTGCATTTGAAATGACCAAGTTTGGAGATGATTCCCCCAAGACTGAATCTGCATTCAAAGCCAGTGCCTCTGTAAAAGGTAAACAAAGGTTTGATCCGGGAGAGAACTCATCAAGGAAACTGTCATGGTATGAAAAAGCAAGAAAAGACCTGGAAGAAGAAGTAGAAACTGCTCAACTTGAAGCCCTCATTGCAAAGTGACTACCAAGAGGATTTGGTAAGTATGAAGGAAAATTGCCTTTTAAGTGTTTTAACTGCAATAAGATTGGTCATTTTGCCTCAAGACGTCTAGAAAGATTTTCAAGGCAAAATCCTAACAGATCAAGGTTCCAAAAGAATTGTTACTATGTTCATGAAGAAGATGATAATGAAAGAGTAACAGATGATGAATCAGAGACAGGAAACAAATTTGGAAGTCAATGGGTGTTTATTGCCATCAAGGAAGAAGAACCAATATCCTCTGTATCTATCAATCATAAAGTTGTAGAAAGAGCTCTAGCTGCCCAAGTTGAAGAAAAGGATGATTGGGTCATTGACAGAGGTTGCTCTCACCATATGACAGGTGACAAAAATAAGTTCATAGATTTGGAAAGGTATGAAGGAGGAGTGGTGAAGTTTGGTGATAATTCTGCTGGTAGAATTAGAGGAAGAGGAACTATTTCTTTTGATGGAAGGAAGAAAATCGGTAATGTTCTATATGTTGAAGGCTTGAAGCACAATCTTCTCAGTGTTGGACAGTTGGTGGACAAAGGCTATGATCTCCGGTTCAAGAATGGAAAATGCAAGATCTTTGAAAGCTCAGGAATAGAGATTGCATCCGGTACCCAAACTAAAGGTAATATCTTCCACTTGGTTGGCACTGGTAAAAGTTGCTTATTTGTTCAAGTTGATCAGAGTTGGTGATGGCATAGAAGAATGTGTCATGTGAATTTTGATAATATCACCAAGATAAGCAATACTCAGGCTGTAAGAGATCTTCCAAAATTGGTGAAACCTACAAATAGCCTGTGCAAAGAATGTCAGTTGGGCAAGCTGAGCAAAATCACATTCAAGAGTAAGGAACTGTCTTCTACCGGGTTATTGGACTCAGTTCATATTGACCTTTGTGGCTTGGCAAGAATCAGGAGTATGCAAGGTGATAGATACTTCATGTTACTAATTGATGACTATTCCTGGATGATGTGGGTAATCTTTCTGAAAGAAAAATTAGAAGCTTTTGAGAAATTCAAAATATTCAAGGCTATGGTAGAAAATGAAACCGGATTGAAATTGAAATGTCTGAGGTTTGATAGAGGTGGAGAATTCACATCCAGTAAGTTCATAGAGTTCTGTGAGAAACATGGAATAAAGAGACTGTTGTCTATTCCTAGGACTCCACAGTAGAATGGAGTAGTGGAAAGAAAGAACCAGACCATACAGGAAACATCTAGGACCATGATGATGGAAGCAAATGTTCCTCACATCTATTGGAGAGAAGCTGTCAGGACTGTAGTCTATACTTTCAATCGAGTTCAAATCAGAAGCAATGCTGGTAAGACTCCTTATGAACTTTGGTTTGGCATCACTCCTACTATGAGGTATTTCAGAGTTTTTGGTAGAAAATGTTACATTAAAAGAGATGAAGATCTAGGAAAGTTTGATGCTAGAAGTGATGAAGGAATATTCTTGGGTTACTCTACTAAAAGCAAAGAATACCGGTGTTATAACAAAAGACTGAGAAAGATGATAGAAATTACAAATGTGAAGGTTGATGAGGGAATTGAGAAACCCTCAAGGTTTTATGAATATGATGAAGATGATCAAAATGGTGTTCTGACTCAAGAAGCCCAAGCCTCATCTGTTAGTTAGATTCAAGCTAATCCGGTAAACCAGGAAGAAGAAATGAGTTTTAATGAGCCTAATCAAGAATCAGAAGTGCAAGAAATTCCTAAAGTTCCCAGGTATGTAAGACTAAACCACTCTGAATATCAGATCGTAGGTGATAAAAGAAAAGGAGTACTAACAAGAAGGAGAATTGCTCAAGATTCAGAAAAGTATTGTTTGATTTCAAAGATTGAACCCAAGACAATGAATGAAGCTTACAATGATGAAAACTGGACTAAAGTAATGGAGGAAGAGCTGGTACAAATAGAGAAAAATCACACTTGGGATCTTGTTCCCAGACCTAGAAACAAGAATGTGATTGGAACCAAATGGGTCTTCCGGAACAAACTAAATGAAGTTGGTGAAATAATCAGAAATAAAGCTAGATTGGTCTGCAAAGGCTACTCTCAAATAGAAGGAATTGATTTTGAAGAAACTTTTGCTCTAGTAGCAAGAATTAAAGTAGTCAGATTATTTCTTGCCTTTGCTGCCTTCAAGGATTTCAAGGTATATCAGATGGATGTCAAGTCTACCTTTCTAAACAGTGACTTGGAAGAAAAAGTGTATATAGAACAACCAGATGGATTTCAATTGTCGGATCATGGTGATATGGTTTGCAAGTTGAAGAAGGCACTATATGGATTGAAGCAAGCCCTAAGATCTTGGTATGAAAGATTGGACAAGCATCTTTTGAAGATTGGTTTCAACAAAGGTACTGCTGACAGTAACTTATATTTCAAAATTGATCATGAAAACATCTTGATTGTTGAAGTATTTGTTGATGATATCATCTTTGGAGGAAGAGATAGTATGTGTAAAACTTTTGCAAATCAAATGAAAAGTGAGTTTGAGATGTCTATGCTTGGTGAAATGAATTTCTTCTTGGGTTTGCAAATTACTCAAACAAAGAAAGGAATCTTCATTTCTCAAACCAAATATGTGAAAGAATTGTTGAGGAAATTTGGGATGGAAGATTCAAAGCCAATGAATACTCCCATGGCAACCGGATGTAAGTTGAGCAAAGATGATGACTGTCCTAAGGCAGACCAGACAAAGTACAAATCAATGATTAGAGGATTGTTGTATCTCACTCAAACTAGACCAGATATTATGCAAGCTGTTGGTCTTATTGCTAGATTCCAAGCTGATCCTAGAGAATCCCATGTCATGGCAATCAAGAGGATTTTTAGATATCTACAAGGGATGATTGAGTATGGTCTGTGGTATCCTAGAGATCATGATTTCTCTCTTCATGCATATACAAATGCTGATTGGGTAGGAGATGTGGATGACCAGAAAAGTACTAGTGGTGGATCATTCTTTTTGGGAAAAAGATTGGTTTCTTGGCTAAGCAAGAAATAAGAGGCAATATCTCTATCTATAACTGAAGCAGAATATATTGCAGCAGTAGGTAGTTACACTCAAGTTTTATGGATGAAGCAGATGCTAAGAGATATCAAAGTGGAGTATGAAGAACCTATCACAATCTTCTATGATAATTCAAGTGCTATAAATATATCTAAGAATCCGGTACGACATTCAAAGACTAAACACATATCCATCAAGTTCAATTTTTAAGAGAGCAAGTAAAAAGAATGAAGTCAGATTGGAGTTTGTGCCTTCAAAGGATCAGATTACAGACATCTTTACTAAACCTCTACCTAAGGACTCTTTTGAGTATCTCAGGGAGAAGTTAGGGGTTATTGCCCCTCCGGTGATGAACTAAGGAGCACTAAGGTGCATCAGTCCAGTGGATATCATAGTCATATCTTGTGATCTGGATTGATGAGGAGTTGCTACTTAGGGGGAGCAACATGTATGATTCTGAAGTGTTGGAATTGCAAGTATGTGCCCTTTTCCATTGATGTCAAAGGGGGAGAGAAGACATGTGAAAAACAAGTGGTTACTGATCAAAGGGGGAACAGTAAAGGGAGAGGAGACATGTTAATGGTTGTTACTGATAGGGGGAGCTGTGATAGTAAGAAGAAGTTCTTAACCTTATGGTTAAAATAGTTGCTCACATCTTATGTTGCCATCAATGACAAAGGGGGAGATTATTGCAAGTATGGGCTTAACTGGTGTTGTCATTGATGTCAACATACTCCTGTTGCATTAATGATAAGGTTTGGATGAGCCGTGAGCTGAGGATATTGAGAAAATTAGTCTCAATTAGGAACAGTGAAGAACAATGATGACAGTAAGGCAAAAGTCCAAGATAGGATGAGGATTAGAGGATGCAGATTAAAGGGTTTGTAGATATGTGTCTATAGGTGATCCAATAGAGATTTCAAAGGTCTGCATGAATATATGAAGAAGTTGTGGCCACTCAAGTAAAACCGGTTCCGGTAGGTGTTTAGAGGTGATAGAGTGTAACAAGAAAGGTCCGGTGAGATCCGGAAATGAAGTTTCCTATTCTGCAGACTTACAGGAGTGCTGAGGAAGTCTTTATGGTGTATCAACTCTATTAATTCATGGTTTGAAGGTCCGCAAGCATCTATTCCTTTGTGACAGTAATGACAGACTGTGTTCTTGAGGTTCTAGATGAAGAAGAGAGGGATTTCAGTAAGCAGAAGAAGTGTGGATGTTCTTGGTGTTTCAGGAAAGCTTGTGGAGATCTTTGGATCATGTCCAGTTCGTGTTGGTGGTCCACATTGAAGTTGGAGCTTGCAATTGAAGAGTAACTTCTGGATGATGGTGTTCTTCTTAAGACAAGCTGACTGGATGAGTTATCCATCTAGCGGATGATCTTATGAATGTTTGCCGACTTAGATGATCATTCCTAAGTTGATGCCTTGTATAAATAAGGGATTGCAAAGTTAGTTTGAAGTTGTCCTTGTGGTGATGAGTGTGTTGTAGCGAGGAGGAGAGCGAAAGGCAGAGCAGAAGTATTGGGATTAAATGGAACTGATTCAAGCATGGTGAAGATGCTATTCTCCAGTTCATGTATGTGATATTTATTTCTTTATAGACAGTGTGTCTCTTGTAGGCAGTGAGCCTCTTGTGAGCAGTGTGCTTGGGCAGTGAGCCCTAATTGGCATGTGCCATTTATTCTTTCTATTCTTCTAACAGAGAATACAATCTTGGGTTAATCACCCCATGGTTTTTCCCTTAACTGGGTTTTCCACGTCAAAATCTTGGTGTCTTATGTGTTGATGTGTTTCTGCTCTTGATTTGAATGCATTATGGTTCATTATTAATATACTGCTAATCACTAAGAAGATTTAAGTGTTTTATTAGAGAAAGTTTTATACAACTGATTCACCCCCCCTCTCAGTTGTATGCCTTAAGTCTAACAAGGTCTCAGTCTATAAGCATGTCTTCCATCTTGAGCTTCCATAGCTCGAAATTAGTGCCATTGAATTTCTCCACTTCAAATCTTCCGGATGTGCTTGCCATCTCCTTGCTGTAATAAGATATAGAATACTCTACACAAACTCCCACTCAACTTAAGATCAACTCAAAAAACCCCTACCCAACAACTAGGACCAAAGGTGATCAAGCTCTGATACCAACTGAAAGGAAGCTAGGTGTGTGGAAATCACTTCCTACACTAATCTAATGAGGAGAGGGCTATGCAAATTAAATTTTATCCTAAGTACTACATCAATATTAAACCATTAACATGAGATATTGTAGCAAAACACAAGAACTAGAAAGTAGACAGAAGAAGAGAGACAAAGATTTACGGTGGGGAAAACCCTTATTGGGTGAAAAACCCCACACTCAGAAACCTGCACAATGCATTAACAAATCTGAAATATGTTTACAATACACTTGCAATGCAAGTTTCAATGGTCTTCGACACTCGTGTCTAGAGTCAAACTGATAGCATAATAGTACCTGTAAAACCTGTGATACAACTCCCTCTCCAAGCACCTATTTATATAGAAAATATAAGGCAATATTGGACCTTTCTTGGAATGGGTGTCCAACTTGGCTTCATGGACCAAAACCCACACCTAAAGACACTTGGTCAACATTGTAGAATGTGCCTGACACTTGTCCACAATGCCCATCCCAAAGGGGTCACCTATTTCCAAAATGGGCTATGACAGATGCTCTGACGACACTTACGACCATCATAGAATCTGTTATAACGGTTACAACTTACAACTATAAGAGAATCTGTCATACACATGCTAAAAATAGCATATTCTCTTACAACATGTCATAGTCCACCTTGGAGCGCCCAAATATGCCTTTTTCAAAGATGCTTCATGACACATGTCTTCACCTGTCTTACAACCTTCTATTTTCAACTCTTACATGTCATAGATTTGTCATAGGAATCTGTCATAACCGTTTTGGTCAAATATTCCCTTACACAACATGGAAGATGCCGACACATGATAAAATACTCCTACCACAAAGTGGGATGCCTATCTCCTCATGTGAGGACAAAATTACAAGTTGTCATAATCCATGTATGATTGACACATCACCGTGCCACATCCCACAATATGACAATTGGAATTTACAAATATTTACAACATAGGCAATTAAATAATAAATACAAACATTAACAATGTAAGGAATTACCAAGGTTGAGACATCTTAATTCCCAACACTCCCCAATGAAAACAAGTTTGACACTTAGGGGGATTACACCAAGCTACCAATTGTTATGTTTCTCCCATGGTGGACCCCATGTTCTCAAAAGGAAAAAGCAATCAGAATGCTACATTTGTCGCATTGGCATACCAATTCAGCAAAGAGAGTCTGACAGTAACTCCACATCATGCCATTGCGCTAGAGTGTAATGAGTTAGACCATAGAGGGACCTAGTTTCTTTGAATGAATGGAACCAAGGATGGCCTTCGATATTTCCACGTGGTGAAGCAATGCTCCTCCTCACCAAGATAATTTTGACACTTCAAAGTAGTTTTGCTATGTGGTCGTGTGGCAGCAAGACCAAATAGATTGAAAAGGACTAAGGAGGCCTTTAGAATAGTTGATCGTGAGATACAAAATCTAATGATCCATGCATTATGAAGGACCTTTCAAGGCCTAACAGGTAAGCGATATACAAGCAACATATGCAGATGAGTCAATGAGTCTTGAGACTTGCAAGGAGGACACAGAGGATGGCTTGGCAGTCCAACGATGCATCAAAGTAGTGGTTGAACTTCCTGTAGTTTCTTGGTGAGGTTTCAATGCCTCAGGATGGTGCCATCAAGATGAAGCAATAGAAAGCGATAGAGTCAGGAGGATTCAATGCCATGGTACCAGAGGCAGATGAGTTGTTTTCTGCTCAAGGGTAATTTTTGGAATCTTTCGAATCACTATATATAGTGGCGCAGTGTTTAACCTTTGAGCCAATCTTGAGATTTTAGAGGAAAATCTATAGGCATTCTAGCCTTTGTGGATGCTCTTTAGAGTTGATCTGAATGTTTTGTAACTGTCTTTGGGTCTCTTATAATCTGTTCTCAGCTCATTAATGAAGAAGAGTGACATCTTGTGCTTATTCTATGTCTACTGAGTCATCTTTCAAGTTTCATGTATTGATATTGTGCCTTTGCTTTCACTTTAATGAATGATATTGGTAAATGGTTTGAGATCATGCCTTGTGCTCTTCGATGCCATGAATTAAATGTTATGAGTTAAGCAAGTAAGCATTGTGCCGCTGTTGTATCAATTTAAATACTATCTTCTAGCGTATCGCCTTAGATTAGTTTCTAATGACAGTCTCTGCTTCTACTTTAGGGGGGTGATTTTCCCTTGACGTATGGTGCAGAAGTGATCACTATTGACAATGATTTAAGCATAAACATATTTCGATGACCATTCACTCAATTTACTTGTTATATATGAATTCAATATATCTAATGGATTAGAGGTTTCATGTTCTTGCTTTGACTCAGTGTGGGGAGTACAATACCAAATGGTTGTTGGTAGATTGCCAACTTTTTGAAGATCTAAGTCCCCTGACCCTAGTTATCTTTAGCTAAAAGAATCCAATTAATGCCAAAAAAAATAGTTCAAACTGAGTTTTGTCCAAGTCCAACAAAAAATGGTAACTATGTTAAGTCCATGTTCAATATAATAAAAATTATAAAAGAGATTTATAAAAATGCAGAGGCTTCAACCCACTTCGATTTTAATTCCTTCAACCTTGCTGTCAGCTTTATAAATTATGGCTGGTGCCACAAACCATTACAATTTTCTTGTTAAAAGGAGCTAGTTCAAAGAAGCAAGACTCCAAATACTCATAAAAGAATAAATCAATCAATATTGTACATAAAAAATCTTCTAAATTTGTATGTAATGGACTTAAAAAGCACACACATCACAGAAATGATTCATATGCAAATCATGGTTTGTACACATGCCTATAACTTGTCACTACCAGCACTTAGAAGAATCCATCCATTTTCAGAGAATGTCGAGCTCATCACAGAAGAAAAAAAATTCAAGCATAAGGGTTGGGAATTTACCGGGTTAATTTGGAAAGAAATAGGGTTAGGGTTTACACACAATCGTAGGCACAGGTTGTTGGTTCCAGTTTGTGCACACAAAGTTGCTTGAGGAGAGTTTTATGGGGTCCCATACCATGATGTCGTCCAATAGCAGGCATACCTCGCAGTTTCAGCAATCGGCTCGACAAAATTCATTGTATAATCTGACGCTGGAGGAGGTACAGAATCAACTTCAGGATGTAGGGAAGCTTCTCAACATCATGAATATAGACTAGATTTTTGATGCAGAGCAGGGGTGGACAACTCTAAAACAACCTCAACCAACGAATCTTGAAACCCCAAAACATTACTTGGTGGGTTTTTCCTCACAAATCCTTGTTCTTCCTTGTAGCCTTTCAAAAAGACATTTTTGACATAACTTCCCAACCAAGATTGATCTCCAAGAAAGAAAACTTGTTTTAGATACCCATTTGGCCATTATTGAACATATCTCAAAATTAGATAGGGTTATTTTTGCAAGTATGTGCCTAATCGGTGTTGTCATTGATGTCAACATATCTTTGTTGTCATTGGTGTCAACTGTATCTTATTCTATTACTTTTTTAGAAGCTTTGTACGTTGAGGATATTGAGAAAATTAGCCTCTCCGGAAGAAACAAGTGAGTTACAATAAAGTGTAGTATAAATAGTGAGTTGTATGTTGAAAAGAACAGTTCGGTAGATTGCTCCGCATTTCTTACTGAATGAAAATCTTGGTCTATGGATTGAAAGTTACTTAAAGGAATGTCTAAAGATGCTAAATCTTGAGTTTGAGCCTTTGGTGTGAAGAATTGAGAGAGTTACATTCACCAGAGTAAAACTTACTTTTTCTGTAAGTTCAGTTGGGACAAGAAGAAAGTATTTTGCTTTGCATTCCTTCACAATAAAGTATTTTTCTCTAGAGTTCTAGAGGGACGTCTGGGATGATGATAAGTGCCTACAATTGCAATGGTTCATAGTTTGGTGGTCCGCAAGCTATCCTTCCTTCATGACAATTGAAGACAATGAAGTTCATGTGCTCCGGTGTGAAGATTCTTATAGGTAAATTGGTTAAAGGTTGTGCGGTTGCTCTTGATGATTATAATGTGCTTGTGGATGTCTCCTGATCATGTTCCTATCTAGACTTTGGTCCACATTATGGGATTGAGATTGTGTTTGAAGATTGTTCCTATATAATGTAGCATGTAACTAGTCTTAGCCAACTTGGTTAATCCCAGTGATTGTGGAGATCTCTTGAAGATTATGAAAGCATGATGAAGCATGGAAGATTGTGTTTGAGTCCCAGCTAAGGCATGGCATGATCCACATACACTTTTACTTCATCCCCTTTGCATAATGTTGTAATAGGTCAAGACCTATTTTGTAAATGTTTGTAATGTCGACCTTGGAGATTGTTCCAATGGTTGATGATTGTAATGCCGACCTTGATGATCATTCCAAGGTTGTTGAAGTGTATAAATACTTGTAGTTGATTTGTGGAAAAAGTGTCCTTGAGCAAAGATGTAAGGATAATAAGAAAGGTCCAAAAGACAAAGCAGAGAAGAGGTAGAGCAGAGCAGAGTAGAGGCAGAGCAGAGCAGAGTAGAGGAATTGTTGTATTTCAATCATAGACAAAAAATGTGTTGATCATGGCAATGAGCCTGGCAGTGAGTTGCCAGTAGGGTTTAACAACTCTTAGGGTTTAACAACCCTTACTGTAATCTTGCTAGGTTTAGGGTTGAGGCAGTGAGCCAATATGTTTAGGCCCATGGAGTGACCAAGCATGAACATCATTATTTTAAGATTGCAATATATATTGAGAGCTAATCCTCTCCATGGTTTTTCCCCACCTTGGGGTTTTCCATGTAAAATCTGGTGTCTCTTGTGTTTGATGTTGTATCTGTGGTTAAGTTTCTGATTTCATGTATTCATTGTTAAATCATAATAATTATGGATAAGTGATTAATGTTTAATTGTAGAAAGTGTTTAAGTTTTTGAGACAACTAATTCACCCCCCCTCTTAGTTGTCCAGTGCATATCAACAGTTATTTTGTATGGAAAGGCTAAAAAATTGACTGTCCCGCTTCTTGACTAGGCCTAATTAGGCATTTAGGCATGATACAATTGGGTTTTTGACTCTAATGGTCCTTTACTTCTGCTCTAACACATCAAGCACATCACATGTGATCTCAAACAACTATTCCTACTACAAGGATCATTCTCCATTAACCTATATAAAAAATCTTTAAGTGTCAAGATATCAATTAATTACATCTACTAGAAACCTTAGGGCAGATTCAGACTTGTTGTTACAAAAAAATGTTATAACTTCTACAAATCCCAATGAAAATTGATCAAACCACTTGGAAAATAAAGTAGATTTGGTGCCCTTTCATCTCCAACTAGTTTTAGACTCTAAAACGTCCGTACAAATCTGTACTATGCAAAGAATAACAAAAAATAGGGTTTCAGGTAGTTTTTACAAAAATGCTTGTAACTTACTCAAACATGGATGAATGTTAACCAAACCAAAACCAAAGGAAAGATAACTCAAATATATTTCCAACCATACCACATGCAGGTCATACAAAGGTCGTACATATCTGTATCATGTGAAAGAATAGGACTGTTACAGAAAAAATGCACAAAAAATAAGGGTTTTATTTATCAAAACTTCAAATACCCAATCAATTCTCATCCTTTTATCATCCCCCCACCTTTGTGTTGACCATATAAGGCCTTTTTAAACATTTACAACCATTTTCCAATTGTTCTCAACTAACTTTTCAAATTACAACTGTTCATATTCCACCAATGTGTAATTTGACAACATTGTGCAACATTGACACCTTTTTGCAACTAGACACTTCCATTCACCTAATGACCTAGCTTAGATTCCAACACACATGAAATGGTCTTAGAAGACCTTATTATACATAAAAAACTCAAACAAAACAAAATACCAACTTTTGACTCCTTGGAAGCATAAAAACACTGTGGGTGCCCCTGCACCATACTCCTAAGGGAAAGAAAAACTCAAGTCCACTTGAGTGTAGGTCTTCTCTTTCTTCCTAGTCTTCCAATTCTTCCGCAACTTGTCCTTCATTTTTGCAACTTTCCCTAGATCTTTTTTCTTCTTCTTCTTGTACTGTCTCTTACTTAGCATCTTCTCAGCTTTAAGGTACCAAAACTCGAGTTCTCGTTCATATGCCTTAGTACCACCATCTATGTCTTCATCTTCATCATTGTAATACAATATGTTAGCACATTTATCATCCATAAAATCAGAAAATGTGTAAGGACGACAATTCACACACATACTAAAATTAACCTTCGAATACACAATTAGATGCCCAATGCATAAATCAGATCAAATTACTTATGTTAGATAAAATTAACTAACTTTCATTAATATACATCCAAGTAGGATTACAATTCATCAAGAGTCAAACAAGGCTGTGCCTTTACAAGTTCTTGTGACATAGGCTTTTACATGAATAGCATAATGGAAATTAACTTCTTCTGCACAAGCACCTTGGAACCCGAGAGAGAGAATATCATCCGGGTGATGTCCACCCTGCCACGAAGCATAAAGCTTTCTCGTGCTTTCCAACTGGAAAGCCTGACCCATCACGAGGGGTCTAGCAGACATGAACTGACGTAGGTGAAAGAATCTAGTGCTCTATTGAACTCATTACATATTATAAGCATGGAAACTACATTACAACTCATACTTATATATCTGGTAAGGTAAAATTCACATGTAATGAACATAATCATTCTCCAAGAACAGTCAGTCATTCTGGATCACATACCTTGGACATAATTAAATTCATTTATCTAGCAATGTCATATTAGGACTCTCTTCCCAGAATGCATAAGAAGGAGTTTTTACTTAAACCCAAATCATAAGACACCATTTCATAGAACATAACACTCTTTTAAGTGATTAAGAACAATCTTTATATAATTACCATCATGTAGGATCTTATTCTGGAGTATGCTCAATCTATTCTTAGATCTAACTTTGTGCCCCAAAGGTTGTTATATTAAATTTAGTTCTGTTTCCAATCGTTCAAGCTGTGCTAATTCTATTGAGTCCACATTAATAACATGGAAAGGTCATACAAGAAAAACATTTAAGATGGAAACCTTAAATTCTTCCCTATAATCTTAGAAATCCGAATACTTATCTTAGAAATTATTCCCTATACTTATCTTATCAATACCAATAAACAATGAAAGACATTTTAACCTTAAACTTTCTTTTTACTTTACAAGGTTATATTATTGTTACTACTTTTTTGTTCACACTTAAAATTAGTTTGACCTAAGTGTAATTGTTCCGAAGGGATAAAAGAAAGCTTCAAAGTTATGCATTTATTGAATGGTTGATATCTTGACAAGAGGAGAGAAAGAGATTAAGTTGACAGGATAGCCCATCAGTCTAATCAAGACTAAGGAGTTATCATGACAAGAGAATAGAATTGCCAAGGTATCAGTCATTCAAGAAATATAGTTGTTTTTGTATCATGTTATCTTTCAGGAGTTATAAGTTAGATTGATTATTCATTTAATCAGTTTTGGATAAAAGAAAGAAAGATATTTGTATTGAACTGTTATTTTCATGACATGTTTTGAACATACATTCAAGTATCTATTACTTTATCTCATGCATTTATTGAAAAGGAAATACATACACATCATATGCATAAGAGAAATTAACTGATCATGTTTAAAAGATGTGTTCAAATGTGTCCCACACATGTCGTGGGAGTAACTAGACTGAGCAATTGTAGACATGCAAGCTATATATCTGTTTGATAAAAGAAAGGAAATGGACACATGATAAAATGAAACATCCATCATTACTTGAGCAAGAAGGTTGTTTGTTGATGCCGACCTTTAAGTCTTCAGTCTTCAGGTCTTCAATCTTACTTTTAGCTCCATCATCAGTTGAACCTGCAAAATTTTGGGGATAACCTTGTTAGCACTCCGGATGTTTAAAGTTATCACATGCTTTTATCAGATAGATACATTTACTTATCACATCATACATTCAGATGAGAGATCAGATCAGATAAGTGACACAAATTGGGAACAAACCATGAAGAAGATCAATAAATACTATCAGGTATATTTTTATGCTAACTTGTTTATTCATTGTGCAGGTATAGGACAAGTATTGTTGCTGATTTGAAGACAAATAAACATGTGGATTAAATGTGGCTCTCATAAGGGTTTGAGCCCAACATGTTTTCTTTTCATTTGAAAAGAGTATTAGAAAAGATAGGATGCATCATTCCAAGCTACATCATGCATCATCTAATCGACTTGCAAAAAAGTTATGTCATTATGACACTATTACAGTTGATTAGAGTAAATCAGATCAACATGACTGAGTCAGGTTGACAAAGTTTAGAAATCAAATTACAGTCACAGAAGGTATTTTATCTTTTTCATATCATTATCAGAATACCATTTTTTCTGTCATGATTTATGTCACATTTGCAAAATCAGACTTAAGAAATGACAAGAGAGTAGTGTAATCATTGCTTTCAAAAAACATACTCATGCACATGGGTTACAATATACACTAAAGAGCTTATCGGATCATGTGCATAAGAACAACAAATAAATATCATGTTACAGTTTTGACAAGTGATGTAAGTCTTGCCTTAATAGGACATATGCCAATCAAGTTTCATATACAGATCAAACAGAATATACAGACTATAGGAGCCATCTGAAATACATAAATCTTTTGAATGCATTGTATTTACTTCATCTCATATGATCAAGTGACATAAACAACTGACAGAGTACATTCATAGCACAAAGGCATCTTTCAGGTATCATGGCCTCTGGCAAGATGGAGAAAAATATCTACAAATATCTGATACCCAAGAGAGATCAAACAACAAGGCATCAATAACTCTGACAGACATATGCCATAATGAAGGAACAACTATGCCATAGCATACAAGACAAAATAGACAATTCAAATTCCATATGATTAAGTCGTTAATAGAGAGCCCAGGTTTTTAGGTAGTTGCCACAATACCAATATAATCAAGTGTTTAGACATTCAAGTGACACATGCAAATCATAGCATGATCACAATCTCATCACTGTATTGTTCAAACAAGCCTTATCACATGCATTAGAACAGTGAAAAGACATCATGCTATAGTCAGAAATAGATCACAACTTCCATGTCCATCAATAGGAGTAGAACAATCTTGAAAGTGAATATCACATCAATAATGGAGGAGAAATAGAAGAAGGCACATGATATGCCAAATGCTACAGTGATGATGTTGACAGAGGCACAAGACAAGTAGTCTTTCTCTCATATGCCAATGTGCCTAAATGACACAGTTATAATAATAAAAATTTTGCCATGATAAAGGACTGAAAGAGGAGATCAAAAGACATGATATGTATGCTACAGTAGGATCCAAATGCATCAAAAGATAAGCAGTGAGCATGCATAGAGACAATCAGGAGTAGTATCTAAGAATGCCACAGCCAAGTGCTAATGAAGACAAACAGTGATCCCACAGTCACATAGATAAGGCAACATTCATGATCTAGCCAAGGTTAAAGAAGTTGATGCTGATGGGCAACCATACAATAATGATTAATAGATATAGATAGAGGAGCCTCAACATTCAGAAAGCAGTTGACAAATGAATTCTATATTATACAAGATATTCAAACTTGATGCCACATTGTTCAAATATTCATACTTTGTAATGAGGAAGGACTGAAGCATGTTCAAAAGATAAACAAGTAATGATGATACAATCAAGCATCCAGAAAGCAGTCACTTGCAACATTTCTCATGGAGCTGGGAGGAAAGATTCCCATCATACACACAACACTTATAGGATGATAACCAACAAGAGGGTGTTCACTATGAAAAAGATGATATACCAAGAAGTTCAATGCATACAAATGGGTAACTTCTTGCCATACCCAAAATAAAAAAATAAAAAGTTCCTATAGTCTTTCATCAAGAAGTGAAAACATCATTGAAGGAATGAAACCCTTGCCTCAAGAGTCTTGAAACCCTTATTTCATTTTTGGCTTCTAGTGAAATGAGCACTACAGAAAAGTTTTCATAGCATGGCCATAACAAGAAGACATGGTTTTGTGCATGAATGAACACCCAGCTATTCAAATTTTTTTAAACCTCATTTTTAAAGAATGAAACCCTAGTCTATATTTTTTGCACAATGAAAAGAAAAGGTGAAGATACAGTATATCTTTTATCATGGTTGTTCCTGAGGAAGGAAAAAATCATCATTATAGTCAAGACCCTTACTATAGGTATAAAGCCTTTTATTATCTTTTACAGAGCAGTAGAGAAGGAGAAAGACGTGTTTCCAGTATAGCCATTTGTATACAATACAATTATGTGCATTTCCAAAGAAACCCTAATGACAGAGTTAGAAACCCTTCAAAGTTTCATACAAAAACTAGTGATTATGCTACAGAAAGTGACAGTGGCCACGACCATACAAAAAGAAAATAATATTCAAGATACCCAGATGAAAAAGATTAGACTCTTGTCTCCTTTTAAGATATACAGTGATAAATCAAGTATCTACAACTTAGAGAGCAGGAGTTACCTTCAAAATTAGGGGAGAGAAATGTAATGGCGGCAACCTCCTGTAGGTCTTTTCTTTCTCTTTCTCAATTTTCCTCACATTTTACAAAAAGATTTTGACACAGAAAGCAAGAATATTGTCATGAGAGGAATATAGAAGGAAAAACCAGTGATGGCCGTGGCCATTTATGAAGAAAATGCTATTGAAATGGTGAGAAAAACCCAATAAAACTCAAAACACCATACTCACCAAGTTCTATCACTTCTTTTCACTCAGAAGTAGCAGGAGTTCAAACATAGAGAGTCAAGGAGATGGAGAAATACAGAGAGCCAGATCAAACCCTAGTGCAACAAACTTGCAGAGCGGCGACCAGTATGAAAGAGTAAAATATGAATGACAAAATTTAGGGTTATTCATTGTTTTGTTCGAAGCTTCTTTCCCATCATTCATTTTTTTGACCCATAAAATGCCAACATCATTACTAAATCTATTTGTCGACCAAGGTCAAAACTTCAAATGATGTGTTGCCTAGTGATTATTACATGGAGTGGCCGACAGGAGGGGTGTAAGAGATGACAAAGGTGGTCGATAGAAATAAGGGTAAAACTTATACCTTAATGCCTTATGATTTTTAATAATGCAAACCTCTTTCCTTCTAATGTCGACTTTTAGTCAAGCATGATGCTCATTACCTTGAGGTTGACATGAGACTTTGCATGGCGAAAGTGGAATATTCCTTATGCCCTTGGAAGGAATCATCAAAAGAGGTCAAGGGTGTGAAGACAATATGCATGCAAGGTGGCAGGGTCCTATTATTGGAGTATTATGTTTTATAAGGTTTTATTGACTTGTGCATGGAGAAATAAGGGTATTTTTGACTTATTGCATGGTACGGATGTATAGTCAAAGGGAGTTATAAGGTTTTATTGACTTATGATTTAAATAGTAAATAAATTATAATTTATCCAAGATATTATTAGGACAATTACATTAATTGTTGCTAATAATAGCTTAGGTAAATTATTTTAAATATAAGTCATTTATAGCACACAAGAGGATTGGATGGAATATTCATTTATTGAATATTATTTACTTACCATTACATTGCATGGATTGGTGAAGATATAAGTTATTTTTGACTTATACATGGAGGGATAAGAGGAATTAAGTCATCAGTTTGAACTTTCAGTTAGAAGCAGTTTGAGGAGTAGATTGAGGAGTTATATGAGCAGTTCACATTGAGTCAGGCACTTCATTTCATTGGTGTATAGACCAACACCAGTTTTGACACATTACATCTATTTTTCCATCAGTTTGGAGGTGTTTTTTTGCATGATTTCAGGGCTCGCATGGGAATCAGTTATCTTTTTATGCATGTGCTATTTTGAGATAACTGAGGTTCAAATTCCAGTTATCTTTAGGTCAATCTTTTTGACCTATCTTTTCTATATATTGTAAAACTTCATTCATTATGAAGTTAGTTCTTGATTCTCATTCTGATTTAGACAGATTAGAGAATTTTGTAGCTCATTTTTTACAGTTTTTACTGAGAGATCGGCAAGTTACAGGTTCTATTTTTGTCTTCTTTGCAGTGTTTCCTTTGTTTCTTTGACATCAAATAAGTCACCTTTCCATTTAGTGCTAATTATTTGAAGTGATTTGATGAAATTTGCTGTGTTTAACCTTTAAACCTTTAAAATTATTGTCTCACTTTCTTGCTTGCGGCATTAAGCATATAATCATCACAGGCCTTAGGTTGTGTTAACCGAAAATAATTTTTTTGTGTTGTGAAAAACCATTCCTTCATTAAAAGCTTGTTTTCAAGCCTTCCTTAAAATCACTTTTGTGATATTTATGCCAAGATTGGATTGTGTGAAAGTCAGATTTTTGAGTTATATTGTGAACTAGATTGCATATTATTATCCAAATTAGGTGCATCACCGAATTTTACAATTTTTATTTCATATAGTTTCTTTCTTCCCTTTTCCAAAACAAAATACATACATTTTAATAGAACATTTGAAGGGAACCAGCCCACAATCTGGAGGTCTAATTTCATTATAGGGCACCCACAACCTGAAATTAGTCCCATGTTACACGGAATTGCAGAGCTTTTAAGCCTTGCATACAGGTGCAATTCCCAGTGATAACAATTATCAATTGCCTTATTTGATGACTTAACCAAATGATACATTCAACTTTACATCTCTACATCATGAAAGGTTCCTTTGCTTCAGAGCAATGTGTTGCCTTTATTCCAATAAATTGTCAATATCAATCTACATTTATTTACCTAAGTAGAAGTAAGCATATGGTAATAATCGTAATGGATTAGTCTATTAAGGAATGCTCATTACCTTTTCATAATTATGATAGTTCTAATGCACTAAATTAGTCTTAATTTCTTCATTCAATTGAATTCTCTAGTTTGCCTGTTGAATAAGTTTGTACTTTTCCAATGGCTTATGTCAATTTCTCAAGGCAAGACATTTTCTAGGTAAAATGGATAATTTTAGTTTGGTAAACAAAATAAATATCAAAAGAACACTTATTTTCATACAAGAAACTCATATTCAATAAGTCTAAATAATAATTCCATTTTCATCAAAATATTCTCTACAGAAAAACAATATAGTTTACTTCAATCCATTTGTTTCTATTTCTGGGTTTGTAGTTTGTCTAAAATAAAATGATTTTCAATGGATTATATAATCTATCCAATATTTTTATACCATCTCATTCACATTTCAAGTTTTTGACAATAAAGCAATTATTTCATGGGATTTCATCTATTTTGCCTAGTAATTGTAAACGCTATAGTTTTTCCTCTAAACCAGAAATATATTATAAACTGGGAATACTTCTTCAAATATATATATATATATTGATTCAAGAAAAATAAACTGTCTGGAAGTAAAAATCATTATACAGAAAAATATACTCGAATTATAAAAACTCAGAATATAAATTAATTGTCTGATGAATATACAGAACTGTTCATATATATATGTTATTAACATATTTTATCAATAGCAATTTATATGTATATCACAGACAGAAGTTAAAACAACGAACAAATTTCATAACATACAGCGGATTAAATTCTAGAGATAGCGCGGACTACACTAGGGAGGCCGACGGCATACACATCATATAATATATGTTTTATGTAACTCACAGTCTACAATTGTGGGGATGGCGTCGGTCATCCCCACAGGTTTTAAGCTTGTGGGGAGGGTCAGCGCCCTCCCCACACCCTTCTTATGGTGTGGCGACGGCCTTAGGCCGCAATCACTATTGCCAAAAACAATACTTCCTAAATGATATCTGCATGCATTGATTTCCCTTTTCAACTATTCAAACATGCAGAAATTTATATGTTAAATTCAGACGTCTTCTATGCTGCTACAACGTAAGGCAGTTATTGTATATTCTTAACATTGAATATATATATTTATATATAAATGTATATATACAGATCGCCTGTGTATATGCATTTATATATATGTATATATAAATTATTTTAGGGTTCCACTACTACGATTCACAGACAGTTAATTTACAGTTAATTTATTTTTATATATATATCTTCATCTTCAAATATGTATATGAGTTTATATATATAGATACATATACAGTTACTGTATATGTGTATATATATATCAACAATCACAGAAGTATTCTAATTTTTCCAAGAATGATATAGCTATCAAATTCAAAACAACTTATGACATGAAAGAAGTAATTTTTCTTGCAGATACAAATCAGTCATACACAAAATTCAAGCATAAACATATTGGTTTGGTATAAAAGCCTATAAATTTTGTTTTGCAACAGCTGATCTCTTCAATCCTATGTTCCTCGAGTTCTACCTCTTTGCTCTAGACCTTCAAAGCTTCTTGGGCCAAGCCTCTTTTCCAATACTTCTAAAACTAATGTTTTTGTTTTCAGATTCTAGATTTTAAGAGTGAAAAATTGTGTAATAATCCTTGTGTTGAGAGAATGAGAGTTTCTTCCCTTTTATTATTTATTTATTTTTCTTTGTTTTGTGCTTTATTTTTTAAATTTAAGTCCTTTTTCTATTTTTCTATTGTTTTCTTTCTCATTGCTTTGTTTTCTAAATCTTGTTTTCTTTTCTAAGTTTATCTCACAAATATGATTTAATAACTTGCATCACAATTATCTTTAAAGCAATAAATATTAATTCTAATTTTGAATAGAATCAATAAACGATTTAAAAATTATTTTTATTTCCTCTAAGAGAAATTAATATTATCTAACATTTAATTAAATAAGAAACTATGGCAATAATCTTCCTTATTAAATAAGATAAGACACAATCGTAACTAATTTATGCAAATGCAACTATATGATTTTCTAAGTGTGTGTGTGTAGATTCTTTCACCACGGTCACTTATAGATGGCTAGACACCCCCTCCTCAATGATACTCTCTCTCTACTGAGAGTATTTTCTTGTCACACACATGAAACAAGGTTTGGTCAATGAACTTTTAAATAGTAATATTTAATTATAAATTAATTATTGAAAATAGGGGTCGTGACAAAATGACCATTACCTTGGTTGTTTTGGCAACATCTTCTTCACCATAGTGTGTTATATTTGTATAACAATCTTCATACACTATATGCACCTCACTTCCTTCTTTAGACTCTTTTCCATCTTCATATTCATCTGCTGCACCTGTAAACACATACTCACAAATATTATTAGAAATAAAATCTTGAGTCTCAATGGACTCATTTTCTTCATATATTCCCTCTTCCTCAGATGGCTTAGGCTCTTCCATCATCAACAAAGACTCTCCAAGGTCTGGTGCTGCTGTCCTCTCTTGTCTTCTTCTCCTCTGAATGATCTTTTTGATGGGCCACTTTATCCTCTTTCTCATTGGTAAATGCCAACCATTTTCTTGGTTTGCTTTCTCAAGACACTGCTGCATCTCAAGATCCATTCTTTCTTGCATTTTTTCTTAAATTTCTTTCATTTGTTCCAAGGATTGTCTCAAGTCTATTATCTCTTGCTGGACATTTATTGGTTTTTCCTTGTCATTTTTCTTCTTCATCTCACTTTTCTCTCTTCTTTTCTCTTGTTTCTTGCTTGGTAACTCCTTACTCTGCAAGTCTCCATGGACAAATCTTCTCAACATTTCCATTTTTCTTTATCAAGCAAGTCTCTTTCACCTTGCTTCTTCTCAATGCTTCTTGTCTTTGTGATACCTCACCTTAGGCCCTCTTCTTTTCCCTTGGCCTAGTCTTTTGGTATCCAGGTTCTTTCTTCAACCTGCAATAAGACAATACACAAACTCCAAAAAACAACTTATCTTGCCCAGAACTTCAGGATCTGATACCAATATGATGTAGAGAAGGGGTGGACAACTCTAAAAAAACCTCAATCAACCAATCTTGAAACCCTAAAACATCACTTGGTGGGTTTTTCCTCACAAATCCTTGTTCTTCCTTGTAGCCTTTCAAAAAGGCATTTTTTGACATAACTTCCCAAAAAAGACTGATCTCCAAGAAAGAAAACTTGTTTTAGATACCCATTTGGCCATTATTAAACATATCTCAAAATTAGATGGGTTATTTTGTACAGAAGGCTCAAAAATTAACTGTCCCGCTTCTTGACTAGGCCTATTTAGGCATTTAGGCATGATACAATTGGGTTTTTGACTCCAATGGTCCTTTACTTCTATTCTAACACAACAAACACATCACATGTGATCTCAAACAACTATTCCTACCACAAGGATTATTCTCCATTAACCTTTATAACAAATATCTAAGCCTCAAGATATCAATTAATTACATTTGCTGGAAACCCTAGGGTAGATTCAGACCTGCTGTTACCAAAAATACTATAACTTCTATAAATCCCAATGAAAATTGATCAAACTACTTGAGATATAAAGTAGATTCAGTTCCCTTTCATCTCCAACTAATTTCAGACTCTAAAACATCCGTACAAATCCGTACTATGCAAAAGAACAACATAAAATAGGGTTTCAGGCAGTTTTTACAAAAATGCTTGTAACTTACTCAAACGTGGATGAAATTTAACGAAATCAAAACCAAATGAAAGTTAACTCAAATATCTTTCAAACCATACCACATGCAGGTCATAAAAAGGCTGTACAGATCAATACCATGTGAAAGAATAGGACTATTACAGAAAAATGCATAGAAAACAAGGGTTTTATTTATCAAAACGTCAAATATCCAATCTTTTCTCATCCTTTTATCATCCCCCCACCTTTGTGTCGACCATACAAGGCCTTTTTAAACATTTACAACCATTTTCCAATGGTTCTCAACCAACTTTTCAAATTACAACTGTTCATATTCCACCAATGTGCAATTTGACAACATTGTGCAACATTGACACCTTTTTGCAATTAGACACTTCCATTCACCTAATGACCTAGCTTAGACACCAACACACATGAAATGGTCTTAGAAGACCTTATTATATGTAAACAACTCAAACAAAACAAAATATCAACTTTTGACCCCTTGGAGGCATAAAAGCACTGTGGGTGCCCTTGCACCACTTTTGCGCAACACTTGGATGGCAAACAATGCGATTGACAATGATAATAATAGCAATGGTAATGTTTCCTAAATGTAAACTATAGTCTTCGACCCACATGAAGTGCCACTTTTGATAATATTTGCATGTTTAAAACAAATGAATTAAGGGGCCGTATGATTTAAATGACTTCTTTTATTTAATACTTTAAAAGTTTTTTAATATATCCATACATTACAATCTTATAAAATTAGATTATATATAATATAAATATTACATATATAATTAATATAAATATACAATTTTATACTATAATATATATAAACAATATACTTAATAATTTATATTATATATAATATATAATAAATATAATTAAATATAGATTTTATATATAAAATAGATATCTAATTAAATAATAAATATATTTAATATAAATATACAAATTTATAATTTAATATTGTATTAAAAAATTATTTGACATTTATAATTGGTGGAAATGCTCATCAATGAGCATAAGACATGTCTGAAGTTGTAGTTGCAAGTGCTTATAGACATTTATGTATAGATATTTTGTGAAAGCATTTGATAGTCTTCCTTATTTTAATAATTTATCATGTAATGTCTCATGCAAAATGCATGGTTAAAATAATGTGTTGTACACAAGTTAACTCCATTATGCAATCTCTAATGTCCATTGATATATGTTTAAAATTTCTAATTCCCATCTCAAAAATTTAACACCTTACAAGGTTGTACTTGTAATTGTCATTTTGGGGCAAGTCTCAAATTCTAGCAGAGGATTATCAATGGTAGTAATCATTTAGTAGTGTATTAATTCATGCAAATTTTTTCACGGTATAAAAATCTTGGACATGTGTTAATCTATTTTTTTTAACATTTTGTTCGTGCTATTAACTCATCTTGCAACAAATATGGATAGGAAATCACTCAACTAATTCTTGAATGAAAGGTGTATAAACAAGATTTCTCTAGATCAAACCCTCAAAAAAATGTTTGCATGAACAGTATAGATCTCAATATATATTTTTGCATACATAAAGTGAAGATCTTTAACTTTGGAGCTGGCTCCAAAAAAGGGTGCTTATGCAAAACAAAACCAACATAATCCCCAACATCATGGTGTTACTCTTCAATCAACAAGAGTGCAACTTCCAACTACAATAACTTCTCTATTTCCTTTCCATGGCTCTAATACTTGTTGGATCAGAAAGCCTCAAAATTGCAGAAATCACATCGAAAATATACACAAGCCATAACATTATTTATTCATATATATGCCTAGATAGAGCCCTAGCTGCTTTATTTTACAAGACATTTCGGTCATTGATCTCCCTGCATACTTTGGTATATGCTTGTCTAGAGATTTCACTACTAAAATAGGTGGATACCTATCCTCTGATTGGTCCCATATGCTATTTAGGACAAGGTATGGCACCAAGGTGACCATTTCCAAAGATCATATAGAGCCTTATTCCCCTAACCCTATGAACATGAATTGCACAATCCATGATTTAGAGGAAGATGACAGCACACCCATGAAAGAAATTCTAGATATATTGCTTGATGAATGGGCAAATTGTTTTCAATTTGATACTCCTAATCATATAGAAGAAACAGGGTTGGGTACATACTATATCCATGATGAAGATGCCATCATCTGTAACCATGTCAAGTCAAAAGAAGATTCAAGTGGGGTATGACATATGTATTTTGATGGCTCCATGAGAAAAATTGGAGCAGGTGCTGGTGTAGTGCTAGTTTCACCCCAAAAGGAGAGTTATTTCTCTGCTTTCATATTTCATTTTAGTGTTGATAGAATCACTCCCAAGAGGGCCATTAGCAATTCACCCTTCATGCTTGTTTATGGAAGGGAAGCAAAACTCCCATTATCACTAGACTTACCTTCCCTTGAGCTTGCACAATAGTTGGAACTGCTAGAAGATGCTACCATGACAGTGAGATTTACTAAACTAATGGAGCTAGAGGAGAAGAGGGATGCTGCCATGAAGACCCTTGAGGCCCACCAAGATCAGGTCAAGAGAGCATTCAACAAAAATCAACTGACAGAGCATTCAATGAGGTTGATTTAGTGTTGAAGTGGGATGAAGACAAAGCTAAAGCTAGGAGACATTCAAAATTTGATGCCATGTCGAGTGGCCCCTACATTATTACCAGCTACAAATAGGCCAATGCATTTTAAATCTCCAAGCTAATCGATGAATCATTTCCAATCTCGGTTAATGGGATTCATGTCAAACCATACTTCTAAGTTTAGTTTTGGGATTCTTGTAAATAATTAGAGTAGGTTGTGTTATTGTTTTAGTTTTCCTTTCAATAAGTGCTCTTGCATAGGCTGCATCCTCATTAGGAGGTTGTTTCCCTTGTTTGTTTTGTGTGTTTTGTGTTCTCTTATTTTTCAGAGGCATGTTCAGTTTGTGTTGGTCTAGTCAACCCTTGTTTTAGGTATTGTTGCAGCCCCTTTTGACTCTGTGCCTAATGGATTGATAAGGCTATTAGATCCCTATGTTTATAGGCAAACATCCATGCATAATTGCCAAAATGTTGTCCTATTTTGCCACAGGCCAAAAATAGCCTAAAGATCCCCTAAATTTTGCAAAATGTTGTAAATTACCTTCAGTTATGTTTTAGGCCTATTATGTGTTTTGCCTTATAAATTCCTACCTTTCTTCCATCAAAAATATCTGATCTGAGATACCCTAAATGGAAGGAAGTTTCTCCCCAAAATCCTAAAATTTTTCTAAGTGTTTTGCCTTAGCCTATTTTGTAGTGTCGGCAAACTTGAAGGTTTACAAACCTGTTGGTTAGTCGATTGCCAAGTTCACTGATAGGCCAGTTTGCCGATAAGGTGAAAGGAAAAATTTCACCAAGGCAAGGCTGTTGGATCTAGGGCATACAACTGAGAGGGGGGGTGAATCAGTTGTATAAAACTTCTTGTTCTTTCAAACTCTTGATTCTTTGTTGTTAGTTAGCAGCATATAAATTAATCATCCATGAAAGCATAATACATAAACACAAGAGCAGATAAGCATCAACACATTGAACACCAAGATTTTGACGTGGAAAACCCGGTTAAGGGAAAAACCACGGGGTGATTAACCCAAGAATTATTCTCTGTTAGAAGAATAAAGAAGAATGAATGGCACATGCCAATTAGGGCTCACTGCCCGAGCACACTGCTCACAAAGAGGCCCACTGCCTACAAGGAGACACACTGTCTACAAAGTGATAAAAATCACAGTCTTGAACTGGAGAATGACATCTCTACCATGTCTGGATCAGTTCCAATTAAGCCCAAAAACCTCTGCTCTGCCTTTCGCACTTCTCTTCACTATGCCACACTCATCCACATATATCACACTTTGAAATGAACTCACAAACCGTTATTTATACAAGACATCGACTTAGGAACAAACATCTAAGTCGGCAAACAATCACAAGAGTATCCACAAGATGAATAACACATCCGGTCGGCCACCACAAGAACATTCGCAGGATGAACAACTCATCCGGTCGGCTAAACAGAGCAAGAACTTCATCCGGAAGAATAACTTCAATTCCGGGCTCTACTATCAATGCAGATCAATAACGCAACCTCAACACGATCTAGAAAACTTCACAAGCCTGCCTGAATGACCGGATACATCCGCACTTCCTTTGCTTGCTGGAATCTCTTGTCTTCCTCATCCGGAACTTCAAGAACACAGTCTGTCGCCACTGTAGAAGGTACTTACGGACCTTCAAATCATACATTATCAATGCGGACCAACAACACAACCTCAACATGATCCAAGAACCTTCACAAGCCTGTCTGAATGACTAGGTACATCCGCATTTCCTTTACTTACTGAAATCTCTTATCCTCCTTATCCGGAACTTCAAGAACACAGTCTGTCGCCACTGTCATAATGCAAGAGGTACTTCCGGACCTCCAAATCATACACAACTCGAGATGGCACATCACAAGGACATCCCAAACACTCTTTCCAATCCGCAGATTAGGATTGTACAATTCCGGACCTCACCGGACCTTTCTATGATCCTCTGTCACCTCTAAGCACTTGCCGGAACCGGTTCCACACAGACAGCCCTAACTTCTTCAGGTCTTCATGCGGACCTCTGAAAACTTGACTGAAGCATCTCAAGACTCATATCTGCAAACCCTTTAATCTGCATCCTCCGATTCTCAACCTATCCAATATATTTGCCTTCTTCTCATCACTGTTCTTCACTGTTCCTGACTGAGGCTAATTTTCTCAATATCCTCAACACACAGCTCATCCAATCCTTCTTGTCAATGTAATATGAGTATGTTGACATCAATGACAACACTGGTTCACCTCATACTTGCAACAAAGGCATTCTTCTAAGGCAAAAAGATGCCAAGTTGAAGTGTTCTAACGAACCTTTTGGTTCACCAATTGGCAAGTTCGCCGACCAGCCGGTTTGTCGATAAAGTGAGAGGGTTTTCTTCAAAGGTGAGAAAGAGGATAGATAAATTTCTTCTAATGCAAAACAAGCCTTTATCGACAAAATGTGTGGTTTGTGAACCTACCGGTTTGCTAACCAAAGAAAAAGAAGGGAAGACCAAAGGGAGAAAAGTGCCAAGACAAAGGAAAGAAAGAGTTAAGTTATCAGAAAAAATTAGCGGTTTGTGAACCACCAAGTTTGATGACCAAGAGTTTCATCGATAGGTGAAAGAGCCGACAATGAAGGGAAAGATAAAGGAAAACAAAAGAAGCAAGAAAAGGAACTAAGTGTTCAAGAGTGAAAGGGAAAGTTTGTGAACCTCTTAGTTCATCGACGGCCAAGTTCATCAACGGCTTAGTTCGCCGATAGGACAACCCGTCAGCAGAGAGAAAAGAGCTAAGTTCGTGAAGCTCGCAAATCACCGATCAAGCAAAAGACAAAAGGGAAATGGTTCCTAAAAGTGGGAATTCAATGATAAAAGGATGAAAATAAAGCTAAGGCATGGTTTGTGAAAAGAAAAGTTCACCGATAAAGCAGAAGAAAAATCAAAAGGCACCAAAAGTAGATTTAAAATATGAAACACTTTTAAAGTGTTGTAAAAGATTCTAAAAGGCACGATTCCTGAATGCCTAAAATCACACCATGAGTGCATAATGATGTAGGTGGATAAGTAGCCAGCATTAATTTTGTAGGTTGAAGTCAAATGCAGGTGGTTGACACAGTAAAAATATTCAATGTGCCAATACAAAGGAGGGACATAGTGGATTTGTAGGTGCTAGTTAAGGATTTTGGAATTCCCTCATCAATATACCAAGTACCCAGATGTGTGGGTGATCCTCCACTGCAAGTTTTGCACACACCAAGGTATGGACAACACTCAAATAGTGCAATTTTTTTGGCAGGGCCATGGGCCGAATTTAATGTAGCATGGGCATAATGTATTGACTAAGTTTTAGCACCTGGGGTTGCACAATAAATGGAAAAGCTATATACGCATGTGTTGAAGATATATTTCTGTTGGTTATTTTCCTAGGTCACTACACAGGTAGAAGATTTGTTGTAGCAACAAACCTTGTGATATCTCCCAAAACTATATGGATTTGATGTATTGTGCTTGATTCTGAGCCTTTGACGTCTCCATTTTTAGCTCACATATGAATGAGAATTCTCCTTTTGTGTTTATATCCCTATGTAATGAATCTTTCTTCTTTTGTAATGGCTTCCTAGCCTTCATGGTCAATATAAATTGTTATTTTGCCTCTCTCTAAAGCTTTACACTGTGTTTATTCAAAAATTGTATGCTTGTACCGTGGGTAAAATGGTCCCTTTCGTAGCTCTAATTTTTTGCCTTAACCTTTATGATAGCTTCTACGAGTCTGTGTGAGTTTGTTTTAGTTTTGAGATCATTGTTGTGTTAATTTAGGTTCAACTAAACTCTAAATTTGGTGCATCACCTCTTTTTAATTTTAGGTTTTCTCTCTCCCCTTTTCCCTATGACCAGTAGCATTATATTTAGTTACTTTCTTTGAACCTTAAGTTCAGAATGAGGAACCAACCTTCTCTAGAGGTTTGATCTCATCTGTAAGGTCCCACACAATGCTTAAACAAGCTTCAAGCAAGGTGTAATTCCAGGTGATAACAACAACCAATGTAAAATCCCTTTAAAGTTTGATTTAACTCATTCATAACAATTTTATTATTATTATTTTTTGATTGAGGGTAAAGGACAAGTTTTTAAAAGGCCCCAACCCTTTTACACAAAAATAAAGAAAATATAACAATGGAGCCCATAAGTACATATCACATGGAAACAAGAGACAACCACTACTAAAGTTATAACCTAAAAACAACCTAACATCAAATCACAAAGTGGATCAGAACCAATAGGCATAGGGAAAAACACCCGCCACCAATGACTAAAGATCAACTAGCTCAAAGTGGCTTGAGACCCTCACAACATCCCTACCCACTAACTTTGTTTATACAAATTTTCTACTTGGTCAAGCACTCTTTCTTTAAATCCAAACTAGAATGGGATAGATATAAAGGGCACGAAGAAAGCCTTTCCTCAGATCGCAACCTCTCGTTGAGTTAGGACCATAACCAACTCCTTGTCAACATTCTCTAAACCACTAGCCTTTGAATGAGGCCTGACCTTAGAAGACAAGTGACAAATTCCATTTGAAAGATCCCTATCCATAGATGGGAGAACCTCCACACCACTAGCACCCATTGGAAACTCATCAACTAAGGAAGAGGATGCATTGATTGGCCCTTTTTCCTTTACAAATTATTCTCCCCTCGATTATTTGTTCAACTCGTAATTGTATGAATTGCCTTGTTGTATTTGAGGCATAGCACCAAAGATTCTTCATAAACAATTTGTTGTACCCATTTCCCTAGTTTAGAAGAAATGTTGTGTATTAAAAATGCAAACATGATTTCTATTGCACCAAAAGGTTGACCTCATATCCCATGCGCATTATCCACACAATTCTTGGCTCAATTGCCTCTATTAGGCATTAATCAGTGTCAACCATGAAGCAGACTGTGTCTTTGTATTTCTCAACTACTGATTATGGTATTCTCTCTGGCATGCATCATGCTTTGGAAATTCTTGAAGTAACCCCAGAGAGCTGAGTTTTGGGCTTGAGCATTTCCAAGTCCATACATATAATCTCTGATTTGAATTGCAACGGGTTTGTCATTTTTCCAGACCCAACCTTTTGATCCAGGTAGCTCATTCATATAGTAGAAAAATAGACACAATATTAGACTGCCATATTTGAAAGAGTTTTTCTTATCTTTCTTGATCTTCTGCAAGTTTTCCATCAGTTGACTCAATAGAAGCTCACACAGATCATAATCTGCATTTTCCTTCAGCATTTGATATGCAGCATAGATTGTTGTACCAGACATAGAATTTTCCCTACTTGAGTGGTAGATTTTGTAGCCAATTATCATTGAAGCAAACTTGACATCCAAATCCATGATGTCATCTAGAGTCATTGCTCTTTTGTCAAATTTTGATCCAGTGGCTTCAGTTACCGTTTGGTTCTTTACAGATTTGAGTGTGGGTAACCCACCAGTTGAATGCAGTCATGTCATAGCCCTAATGGCATCTTTGATTATCTTGAATGACCTCATTAGCCACATAAAATTATCATGCATCCTACTTAGAACATACCGGACCCATTCGTCTTCTGCAAAAGACAGAAAATGTATGCAATGTTCAAAGTGTTTGTCCCTTAGGGTCTTGAATTCAGGTCTGAGTTCAAAATTCTCATCTATTAATTATTTTTGATAGATGTCAATCAATTTTGAGTCTCCAAAATCTTTGATGTTTGCATGGATATAAACCCTAACATCTTCTACATGCAAGACACTGTGCAGAATACTGGAAAACACACCCAAGGGATCAACTTCTAGTGACTTGTAAGGGTGTTTCTTGAATTTTGGTCTCGACCTTTCAGAGATATTAACAACCATTGGAGTGGCCATTCTAGCAAAGAAATTCGAAGAGAATTTGTAGAAGGAAGTACCTTTTCATGCCTTATGATTTGAAGCAAATGTTGGAGTGATTTTCTATTTGAATTCGATCTTCAACTTGAACTTGAGTAAACTGTAGGATCTCTTCTCAGAGCTCTTCTTTCTTCTTCGAGAGTGCAAGTGTGTAAATAATGAGTGAAAAAACCTTTTTATCCTTGCACAAAATCTAATTCCCTTTTGTAATAAATGCACAAACTTTTAAGTCATTCGGTTACCCTGCTTCTCAAGTGATCTTTTCATAAATCACCTTGCAAATCTTCAAACTAGTACCTTAGTGTGTTGATAACACCCAGCTATCTATAAGACTTTCCTCTAGATCTGCAGCTCAGAGTATTGTATTTGTAGATCATACCGGATCAATTTGTATTGCTCTGGTAATACTAGATGGTTGCTGGAACCGGATCTACTCAAGTGGTCATAAACCTTGTGAAACTTCATGCGGACCTCTCACATTCTGACTGAAAGTTCTTTGGAGGATTTTATAGGAACCATTTAATTTGCAACATCAAATGTTTACTCAATGTGCAGAATTCAGGCACTTATCGACTTGCTGGGGGAAAGAGATTTTCTTTGTAGCCCCCCTGAGCCAAAGCTCACTTTTTATTTTCCAGAAAGATTATCAGCACCAGATTCTGGTACAGATCCATCTCCAATATTCATTATACTCTTGTTTACCCAAATCTTGCTCATCTCCTTTTGAACTTCATCTGCATTTACTTTACCTTTGCCTTTATCTGGTTTCTGATCATGTTTTACCAGACCCCTTTCATCATGATTTCTGCTTCTGTAGAATCTAGCTATATGACCAGATTTATTGCAATTGTAACACACAACATTTATTTGCTTATTTGGTTGATATCCTTTTGATTTGTTGCAATTGTAACACAAAATTTGCTGTACCCATTTCCCTAGTTTGCAATTGTAACACACAACATTTCTTTGCTTATTTGGTTGATATCCTTTTGATCTACATTGATTAGCCATGTGCCCCATTCTATTGCATGTAAAGCATCTACCATTGAAAGAATTGTTGATTTGCATATTTCTGCATTCATGAGATTTGTGACCATATCTTTTGCAACTAAAACATTGACCAGAGAAGGATGAATTGTTCTGATTCATTCTGTTCCTGCACTGGGTTGCTTTATGACTGAATTTGTTGCAATTGAAGCAATTTCCATTGAAAGATGGATATCTTTGGGCATTTGGTTGCCTTACTGGAGGTCTTCTAGGCCTGTTTCTTTCACTTCCTAATCTAAAGTTCCTTTGACCAGATCCAGAGCTCTCACCTTTCTCATATCCCAAGCCACGCTTATCATCTACCCTCTTTTGACTTTCAAGAACTTCAAGTTGGGTTGAGCTTATCTTGAATTTTTCTTTGTATTCATTTGCAAATTGAAGATCTTGTTTAAGAGTGTCTATCTGGCTCTCAAGTTGTTCTTCATTGGCTCTGGCTTCTTCAAGATTAGATTCAAGATGCCTGATTATTCTGTCCATTTTGTGGCAGTCCTCTATTTTCTCCTTGAGGGATTGTTTTAGGTTATCTTCAGTCTTTCTCTTCTCTTCAATTTCTTGGGTGAATTTCATAACCCCTGATTCCATTTCATATCTTATCATAATGACTTCTTTTGACATATTCTCACATAGTTTAGTTTTCTCATTTAGATCCTCATCAGTATTATTGGCTTCATTCTGATTTGCTAATTTCTGGAGTAGTTCCTTTCTTTTTTTCACAGAATTACTAAGTTTTTCTTTCAGCTCATTGATGAAATCATCATCTTCCTTGAGTCTTTCTCTCAAATTATTGCCCCCAGAGTGGGATTGTTCAAGATCATCTAGGGCAAATTGAAGTTGTTCTTTCATACCATATGCATCCATTGAGATTCCCATATCTTCCTCAAGCTGTTAGGCTTGTTCAGAGGAACTTAGCTCTGATACCAATTGTTGGAAACAAGGTAGATAACTGAGAGGGGGGGTGAATCAGTTATCCTTATTTCTACTTTCTTTTCTTATCTCAATATTCAATGATATATCAAAACATGAAAGCATAAGCAACCATAAGAACATAAGTGAAATTAACACACACAACACAAGGATTTTTAAGTGGAAACACTGTTAAGGGAAAAACCACAGGGTGACTAACCCACAATTGTATTCTCTATTAAAAGAATAAAAGAGTACAAAATGGCACTTGCCAATTAGGGCTCACTGCCTGAGCACACTGCTCACAAAAGGCCCACTGCCTACAAGAGACTCACTGTCTACAAATGCTTACAGATGATACCAAAGTGTTTGAACTAATGAACAACATCCACATATGCAGAAATTTAGTTCTGGTTAGGCTCAGTATACTGATCTAGCACATTTCATCCTTCTTCTACTTAGTATCACTTTTCTATCACATTCCAAACTTGGATTACTGTCTTCTCACCTTTCTCTAATTTTCTTCACATTTATCCCAAACATTCATTACTATCACACATTCACAAGCTTGAATCCATTGGGTATATATATCCGCATCAAGGATTTCCAACAACTTTCTAGTCGGCAACAAACACACTTAGGATATTTGCAAGTTACTATTCTGTCAACTGAATCCATACTTGATTGATGATACACACCAAAAACTTAGGTATAGAAGTCATTAATCATGTCAGCCAATAATGTATAATGCTACAAACTGCTTGATCAACACCTTTCATACATCCGGATTGAAGTCTGGTACTCTGTCAGTCAGTTTTTCCTTTGTCTGCTCTGTCTAACTAGAACCCATGACTCAGAAGCTCATATATTTTTCATGCTTTATCACCGGAGGCTAAATCTCTGGAATACAATAGTCATGATACCCTTTTTGACTTGTCCAAGTCTGCAACTTACTGAGTTACACCATCTGAGAGATCCGGACCTGATTGTTAGACCATGTTGCATACTCTGTTCTTATCTACTAGACCAAAACAATCTTCACTCTGACTTCTGGTATAGGCATATTATGTACTGCAGATGTGTAGAATAGACTTTGTTGCCACTAATGACAACACTTATGAAGCCACATAGTGTCTCTTGCCAACAAAATCTGACTAGTTGCTTTCTCAATTTGCTCATTGAATTCAAAACAAGATGACCAATGGAGTTCATTGCACCCTCCAACATCTCCTCATCCTAATATTCCAAGGAAGCCTAACCTAAATAAGGACCTACTTAAAGACCTTCTCAAGATCAAAACCTGCACATAATTTTTTGTGTTGTAAAAACCTAGTTTAGGTCCAAGATCCAAAGAAAAACTAGAGCAAACACCCTATATTTAAAGTCTGATCATATATTATATACTGTTGGTGAGGTTTCAACCGTATAATATACCAAATGCTATCATGCTACCAAAAAAGACTATACTATCCTTCTATAAACCCTATACAAACTATTATTCAAAGTATCGGGAACACTTAGAAACAAAGTCTTCAAACTTGCGTTGTGGCAAATTACATGGGCCCCGATGACCCAATACAAGTATTACAATTAACATTGAAATCTTTGCCTACCGATTTATCCTTCCCCATGACCACTTCATCCACTTTGTTATCATTCTCTGTGTCACAACATTCTGAGAAGATCGAAATCGCTTCCTTTGAAGCTTGATTTTCATCTGCTTTGCCATCTCCTCAAATGCCAATTACAGACAAATTTGTTACTTCTTGATCCCATGCAAATGAACCATCATGTAGTCATAGAACACATATGCCTATTCAACCACGTCACCCACATTGTCATGCATCAGATAGGAGCACGTTGTCGTAGACATCATCAATGCACAAGCTAGGGATTAGATGATGTCAAACGAATTCCATCATCCCCTAGTGTAACAAGGATCAATAAGAATCCTAGCCATGGCCAAGCAGAACTCGTATCCAATTTGAATCCTTCGCCACCCCCCAAACCCTCAACATCCAATGCCTTAGACTAGGACTCTCAATTTCTATCCACAAAATCTATGAAATCCACCAGAACGTCTTCTCCCATCACCTTGCACTCCTTGTTCTTGGTAGGGGGCATCTCTATCTTCTAACTACCTTTCCTTCTATTAAGCATGAGTCTGACCAGGTGTCTCTTACCTACATCGAAAGCCATTATAACTGACACCCAAGCACTTTGTAACTCACCGAATGACATGCTATCAACAATAAAAAGGTTCTCATTCCAATCTGTCCCTCCCTTTGATGTCATAAACTCTCATGAATGCGAAGTCGTCATCCAACAACCAACATTTATAACATTATCTATTCATTATGAATCCATCAGTCACTTTTGTACTTCCTAGATCCTTTGTGTTCTACCCCTTATCAGATGAAAACCTACATATAGTATTATTAATTATAATAATAGAATATTAATTAACTTCTAAAATATATTCTTATAATTTATAAGAAATTAACAAATCATAAATTATATATAAAAAATTATTATTCATTTAATTTTTTTTTCATGGGTAAGATATTATGGTTTATATTAAACTTTAAAAAAAAAAACACTGAAAGCCACCATGGCAGTTTAAGAGTAAAACCCCCGCCCTTACTAGGAAAACTAGCAGATAACTAATTGAAGACCACGCAGGCTAGAAGACAAAGCCACACAGGGCCAAAAATTGTCAAAAAAACCCCAGCTACAATAGAACCAGACACCCTAGCTGTAGAAAATATATACAGAATAACCCTACATTCAAAGACTATCCACTGTGATAGGACTTTGGTGGGCATGCAAACCCTACCAAATGACATTTTTAAACATATAAACAAAAAAACTTAAAGAGAAACACAACACCGACCACCAACTGCACCAGCTGAAGTTGCTCAAATTTCACCCTCTTCGAACAGGTAATCATGGAACTCCTTTATTCATTCGAAGCCTTCAATTGGAATCATGTTGAACGATTTCTTCAAGAAGTCCCTTCCTCTGTCCACCCTGCTTCTATGAGCCTCTAGTTTTGCACCTCTGATGTCGAGAATAAACGGGAAGAATTCTACCACCGCCCCAGGATGACTGGCCTTGAACAAGTTTTTCGGTCTTGGTAACCCTCCTCTCTTAGCCACTGCCAAGACCTTGTCAAGCCCTCCCAAAAAGGTAGATTTGAACAAGCATTGCATCAAAACCTTCACCTCTTCCTTGGATGTTGAGACATCCAGCAACACTGCTACTACCCTAGAGGAAATGTTTAAATCCACGCGATATCTTTCACCTCCATTGACAAAATTCTTCCCTAAAATGAGCTTCATCACCTTTATTGTAAAGGTGTCATACTACCTGAGGACCCTAAAAAGTCTTTGCTCCGTAATTTCCCCCTTAAAGGCCATCTACCTTACCAACACAGTGAGGTAAATCGAAGACTCCATGCCACCACACTTGAAGAAATATGCAGGAAGGAGATGAATAATTATCAGAGGAGGGGGAGTCACCATTCAAAGCTTCTGCAAAAACCAGGGACGGAACCTGTCTTAAACTATAATAATTAAGGAGACGTGTGACGTAACTGCCCATCTTGCCATGGCTCCAGGAGATGAAACTACCTATTGTTTGTCCATCCCCACGCTTGAAAACCTATCTCTCATCCTTGCTACGATTCTCCCAATTGCCCCCATCAATAAGCTATCTTTTCTGCCTTCGCGCTACCACTGATGATGTGCAGTTATGATTACTCCCTCAATTGGATTACCACTTGTTGACTGGGCAAAAGAAGAAACCTCCATGTCTAGCTGATGTGTCACCTGAATGCGTCCGTGCCCCGGTCCTTCCACTCACAAAAGAGTGGAAGGACTCCCGCCCAACCACCCACATTATTCATTTTAATTTTAACCTCCACTATTTTTATGTATTTCTTTCTCATTATTATCTTTCAATATTCTTATAATTACTTTAAGAACTATTAATTTTAATTTCTAAATTTAATCTTTATACTTTATAAGAAATTAACAAATTATAAATTATATATAAAAATTTCATTATTCATTTTAATTTTAACCTCCTCTATTTTTAATATGTTTCTCTTTCAATATTTTAATAAAATTAATTAATATTATAATTTTTTTCTCATAATTTTAAAAAAATCTTTTTAAATTATGAAGCATAACACTTTGAAATCTAATATCATAATAATATTTTAGCGTAAAAATTTATAACAATATAGTATATTATTTTTATTATTTTAATTTTTGTATTAAAATTAAATTTCTCTCCCATTATTATTAAATATTATTTTATTTATTTTTATTATTTTATTTTTAATTCTATTTTATTATTAATTACGTTGAGAGGCATAACTACAATAGAGTGTAATGGCGTGAGTGTGTTAATAAACACTGAACAAAAACTATTAAACAACAAAACTCAAACATAGCATATATTCTAACAATGTAGTATTCTAGCCTATTGTCAATCTATATTATAAAATAAAATAAAATAACTCTTAAATAAATCTTAAGTAAATACAATAATTCTAAAAATAACTTTCAAGTAAAAAACATTCCTCTTGCTCTTCCATAAAAATAAATAAAGGACACTGTAAATATCATTTACATCTAACTTGAGAAGTAAAAATTGATAGTCATTGATGAACTCACAAGAGCTCCAGGATCACCTGCAAACAAAAACAACCTTACACAAGAGAGAAAAACAAGAGGATAAATTGATATTGTCGTGCAAATTGATTGATTGCATTACTTGATATGAAAAATGATTGCAAATGTGCCTCTTATATAGGGGTGAAGTAGAGATAGGCCAAAGATGACTAGTGGATAAAAAACTAACTAGATGACACAAATATTAAATGCATCTAGAGAACCTAGATGAATGTTATTGAATGCACTTAGACACCACTAATAAATGCATGCAAATATTAAATGTCGTTAAGGAGAAAAAATAAATACTTTTAGTGAAAATTATTAAATGCTTCTAATGACTCCTAAGTGAGCTTAAGTGGACTAGTGTGAAGAGGACCTAGGAAATGACTAACAAGGTAATATCCCCTTTTACACTAACACCCCCCCCTTAAGTGCAACTTAGGGAGAAGCAAAACTAAGCATGATGATTCAAAGATACATGAATGTATGAGTGGGTCCTGGTTACTAGGTCATGTTAGGTACCCATGTACAAACAATCTCAAGTGGAGTAAAGGAGAAAACATCATGGGAAAAACTCCTCCCCAAAGTGATAATGCAAGAAGAAATTGATAGAATAAGTGATGGAAGAGGACTCAAGACCCCCTAGGACTACATCCAACACAAATATACAATGGATCCCCCCTGAATGAAGAACCGCCTATGCCAATGGTGAATACAAGAACAAGGATGTTGAAGAGTGTCAAAGATCGGCAAACAACATGTCTTCCTTTGGGAAGAAATAGGTCCACTGGGTGATGCAAGAGAAACTCTAACTCCAAAACAAGAAGTGAGGAGGGAAGTTTCAAAATATGTGCCTCTAAAAACTGCTCAAGTGTCTCCAAGCTAGAATGTGCAACCCTGATCAAAGATAATGCAGAACCAAGACCCTGTGGAAAATGATAAACAACAATCTCTAAGGATGATGAAGATGTGACAACAATAGTGTTCAAACTACCATCAAAGTGGAGAGAAAACCCCTCAAGTGTGTCTCCCAAATCTGCAATATGAGGCTCTATAATCAAGTCTGAAATGTTTGTCAAGCAATCATCCCATAAAGTTGTATTGGTAAGACCATGAATACTCTCTTGAGTTGAAGAAAGGATCTTTGAAGCAGCAAAAGATAGAGGAGATGAAAGCTCAACACTAGTCTCAAGAACTCCAAAGTTCAAGTAACCAAACTCCCATGGTGAACTACCCACACTTGATGCATGAGTGGGAGTCTTAAAAAAAAACCATTAGGTACAATGTGAGAAAGTGTAAAGATGAGATATACTAGTATACCTATATTTAAAAAATATATCTAAATTACGCCAAGAGATATCCTTCTCGAGGTGCCCATGTGTAGTAAATTGATTAAAAAAATAGGCATCTCGAGAAGGATATTTCTCAGTGTACTTTAGATATATTTTTAAATATAGGTAGACTAGTAGCATCCGAAGCAACAAGCCTAATTCTAACTGTATTATATAATTATATAATATAATATTATAATATAGATTAGATATATTATTATAATATATTATAATAATTAAAATTATATATTAAATTATATAATAATTCTAATTCTAATTCTATTATATATTATATTTAGGATTAGAGTTAGGGGTTAAAATTAGGGCTAGGGTTACTATTTAGGTTACAATTAGGGTTAGGGTTAGGAATTCAATTAAGGTTAGGGTTAGAATTATGGTTAGAATTGGAGTTAGGGTTAGCAGTAGTGTCAAGATTAGGGTTAGGGTTAGAAATATCAGTAGGGTTCAAATTAGAGTTGGGATTATGGTTAGCATTAGGGTTAGTGTTATTATTAGAGTTACAACCAAAATTATAGTTACAATTGTGCTAAATAGGGCTAGATTTAGAAATACAGTTAGATTGAGGGTTTTGAGGCTTATAAAATAATGCTAAGTGTAATCTTATGGTTGTGGTTAGAAATGGGGTAACCTATAATGCCCACTCATGAAATTAACAATTAATAATGTATTAGTCAAAAATAATGGAAAATAAATAATAAATAGGAGAGAATTTTCCTTTATTAACTTATAAACTTCAAAATTAAGTGTAAGTCTTATTCAATTCAATGTAACTGTAAATATAAGATATAACATCGTTCATTCAATTATACACATTCACAATGAAAGTCATATGAACATTTTCTACAAGGTGGAAAGTTCTTCCTTAGCTCCATTTTCTACTTGGTCTACAAACCTGTAACTGCACAACTGAATGCAAAAATTAGTTCCACAAATTCCAACAATATACATAACAAATAGCTTTATACTAGCTTAAGGCCCTAAGGGGGCCAACCTAATGTCTTGGGGCTCATCCATGATGGCCTTGCCTACGTACGTGAAGAGTAGAGACTACGTAGTTTGGGACTTGATCTTGCGACTACAAAATGATTTCATACAATGATGATAATAGACAACCAAAATAATAACCCATCATTCTATAATCCCCATCACAAACATAGCTTCCTAGTTTATCAAACTCCAACAAGATATATTCTCAATATACCTATCCATCTTACAAATATAACAAGAATGGCATAGTGCAACCAATTAACAAACATATTCTTTTATTCGAACTATAATCCCGAAACCATAATTAGGAGAAGATCAAGCTCACATAATATTTACCAACTAAAAAGTAGGTTACCTCATTCGCTACTTTGATTTTTCTTAAGAGACAAGTGTTCATGATATTATTTAGATCCACTTAACACATTTCTTTATACAAAAGATTAATTCAAAACCAATTCATTAATCAGATGTAAGAAAACACTAAGCTTTATCCATTCTTTTAGCACATACCACATAAGAAAAACTCAAGAAAGACAAATTTGTATGCTAATTATTAACACCTACTAATGTCTAGATATAACTCACAAAAGTACACATCAATTATACTTGGTACAATATAATTATGCATGAATAAGGGCACAACTCTCCCATTATCTAGAAATGTTGAAAGTTGTCTTACATTGAACTTCTTCTTCTCTTAAATAAGGTATAAGGGTTGTATTTTTCAAATAATTGAAGAGTATTAATGAACACAAGCAAAAGGGTGTGGGCTCCCATGACCCACACTATACTTCCCTACTAACTAACAACCCACGAGTAGTAATGAATGTAATTAGTCAAGACAAAGATACCTAAGCTTCAAGAGTTTTACATTAAGCTCATGAGAAGGCAGAAAAGGTTCACAATCAGTAAGTTAACATCAAGAAAGACTCATCATAAAGTGTTTTAAGACATCGAAAGCCTAGTCCTATTTCAAAGCATAAGGAATATGCTTATGAACCATCGTTTAGATTTAAGGAAGTCATAACTTCAGCGTGAGTGTAATTTGAAGCTTCTCAGGATTAAAGATGATCTCTTTGAATAAGACTTACATTTAATTTTGAAGTTTATAAGTTAATAAAGGAAAATTCTCTCCTGTTTATTATTATTATTCCAAGTAAGTGCAAAAAGATGGGGGGCCAAAAAGTGGCCAAATGGTTTAAAAAAAAAACAATACATAACGTGTGCGTTATAACGCGAGCGCGTTATGAAGTACTATAAATTAAAAAAAAGGTTTGCATCTCATTTTATTTCTTTTTCTCCACAACTCCCATGGTTTGCAAACCCTAGAAAGCGCACTCGCATTTTGGATTCCTCAATTCAACACAAAAATCTTATCGATTCATCACCAAAATGCCGCCACGACATCGAGCACGCCAAAGGAGTGAGTTTATTTGTTTGAATTTGTTTCTAAATAGGTAGGTTTGAGTTGATTTTTGATGTATATTTCATTAATTGTCAGGAAATGTTAATGCACCTCCTCCTCAAAATCCACAAAATCCTAAGGAGGAAATACCTGCAGAACAACAACCTCCTCCATCCATTCCTTGACATGCCCCTGGAACACAAGAAAATATAATGGGGCAAATCGAAAACAACAAAAAGGAAATTGAAGATATAATTGCAAGGTTGAAAGATCCTTCCACTTCAACCTTGCATAGGTCCACGCTTGCTGAATCTCTTGAGTCTATGTTATCAAATGTAGATTCAATTAGCAAGCAAATAACTAGTTGGACGGATAAGAAGAGAGAGTTTAGAGATTACTATGCAAACAAGTTGTCATACCAAGATGTGAAAAAATTACAAATTACAAAATTAGACTTGTGTTCGATTTTCACAAACCCACAAACAAATCAACCTCCACCCATTACATCCAAGAGATTCCCTATCCATTGGTGCAATAACCAAGCAATAAGGGACAATTTTGGGTAGAGGTGGTGGATGGTTTTTGACCATCCTCCATGCAATAATAATGAAGTCCCGCAATACTTTTTGAGGAAACTCTACTGCGAGTTTGTCCTCAATAAAGTGCCAAACTATTTTGATATGTGGGACTTCCAGGGTAGAGGTGGGGGGTTAGCACAAGATAGACCAGGGGCACGTCTTGACCCACAGCGGGTAGTGAGACAAGTAATCAGCAGACTAGCCCATGAGCATGTTTCTATCCCTTCCATTGTGAAGGAGAGTGTTGAGGTCGATACACTACAGTCCATTAGTGCCTTGACCCAGAGCATCATAGAGCATGCCGGTCCTGCAACACAGAGTGGGTTGGTAGATTGTGCGAGGAGTAGGGTCCCACCCCATGCTTGTTAGGCTTGCGGGTCAGCCTGTGGTTATGACCCCATGGATAGTCAGGACGTAGGTGCACATGCTACATCTACAACTGAGTAGATGGTGATGACAGATACCCTCCTGAGTGAGACTTTTGGCCTTGATACTCAGGTAAATATTAGCAAGTTTATTGAATTTAATTTATTAAATTTTATTTTTGAAATGCAAGATTAACTAATTTAAATTGATGATTTTAATGAAATAACAGGGTCATAACGTCGATGCAGTTTTTAGTGGTTCTCCACCTGCATTTTACACTAGATCATCTACTGTCGGGGTATGTAACTAGTAAACAATTATAAATATTACATGTGAATAGCATCGTTATATGAATGGTATTCTAATATCTAATTTTGGATGTTGAATAGGTTAATACTGTAGATTTCACGGCAACACCTGCCAGCGGTGGTGGACTTCAAAGCTTTACAGATCTAATAAAATAAATAGTTTAATGAATGAATTGTACCTGCTAGATTTTTGTATGTGACTTGTGTGCTTTATTGTGTATTTCCAAATGATGCAGGTTGCGGAGACACCTCCCCATGTTCATAGGGCAATGGAGTAGGGTGTGGCCTCTGTGATTCATAGCTCCATGGCATTGACAGGGGTATGAGGCAGATTAGTAAATTTCAATTTACATTCATTGTTATAGTTGTCTATTTTTGAAAAATCAAAAGATTATTGATTTGAAGTTTAATTTCTATCTGGATGGTTTCTATAGGACATGACATCACCAGGGCCTATTCCTACTACTGAGGCAAGTGAGGAGACATATTTTATGTTAGCGGTAAGTGCTTATTTTGTTAAATGTTTCATTTTTTATAACATGTAATTTCTATATATTAATGTCTATACTTTTTATTGTGACTTCTAAAGATGCAGGAAGAACTAAATAGGAGGAGTAGACCTTGGGTTCGTAGTAGACCACCCACATGCGCGTCTCCATCCCCTAGAAGATCAAAGGTTGCTCATGATCTATTCTCTTCACCAGCTAGAGGGGAATGACTTTTTATTGTGTTCCTTTGTTGTATGCCTATATGGCATTTGTGGACATATATTTTGTATTGTATATAGTTGACATTGTATACCTATATGGCATTCTTGTAAGCCTATATGACTATTTTGTATATATGTTATACTTATATCGATAGATATTGATGTATGCCTATATGGATATTTGGTTAACACAAATCTTTTTTATTCATGGCGTCCATACTTGCATTATAAATCCACATTTGAATGGATATTTGTAGATGGTTACTTCAAATATTTAAAGTCCAATTGTATTACATAGGATGTTTGTTGATCCAATAAGCAAGCTATTGTTATTCAAGTATCACCTAAACCTCATTTTGGAACTAAAAGATAAAAGTTGTATTTAAAAAAAAAAGAATCATCATGTTGAACAGAAAATATTAATATCCTTTATGAGTAGCATAGAATGTCAACTATATGCAATACAAAAAAATGAATCATCATGTTATTCTTTATGTTTGAGATCCTGAAAATGACTAAGTCTGGTAGCCAGATATCCTAAAACACTAGGATGAATATCCAAGTCATTAGGATGATTGCGCCTTGAGAAAAAGTCATTAAGATGAGCGCCTAAAGGAGACTTTCTTAAACATTCAAACATTGAGCAACAAGCATGAAGGGTTAAGGTGCAATTTGCAACTCATAAAGCCTCAAAAGGGCGCCCAACTTAGAGAGAGAATTCATTTAAGACAAGGCGCCCATTGACACCTGTTCCACCATAAAATTGCACCTAAGGTGGAAGGAGAACAAGCCTCTAGTAAGTGAAGTGCACCTATTGTCTAAACCACTTCATTATGGCACCCTAGCATGAGGAGGAGCATATAAGTCAATAGGAAATGGCGCCTAGAATGCAAATGAAGGACTAAGTGGCATTTTCAATAAGCATCAATTCACCTTGAGCTTTCAATAAATACATCAAATTGAGCCCCATAAGCCTAGGCACCCTTTGCCTTCAAAAGAACCTTGTATCAATGTCAAGAGTTGGTCGTATCGGCAGACCTTGGTTAGGATTTGCCGATAGTGGTTTGTCTTGCCGACGAGTGTGGTTTGAAGTCGAAGACATCAGTGTATCGGAAGATAATCCCATCGGCGCATCGGAAGAGCAGTTGAGAGATTCACCGATGAAGGGGGTCACACTGACAGTCAAAATTCATCAGTGTATCGGCCCAATGAGATTAGAGTTCACCAATGTTTGGAGTCTCACCAACGGGTGTGGTTTAAAGGTTGTCATTAGTGAGATTGGTGTGTCGGCAGAAGAGTTTTTGAGTGTGCCAATGGTATTAAGTCCTACTGATAGGCGAGGGACTTAGAGTCTCATATCAGAGTGACAAAGAAATCAGTGTGAAAGGATATAAAGTCACCAATAGTGGTCTGTCTGACTGATAAGAGTCAATGATGGGATGTTTGTCAGAAGTGAAATCAAATGGAGTCATGGTGGCATCAGCCTATCGGACGATGAAATTTTAATCTCGCCGATGGTATGTTGTCTCACCAATAGTGAGTTCGAGGGTTCAAAAGTTGATAAGTCTATGCTTCCACTGTGTGCTTTGCATCAGATACTCATCCCTACTACAGTCTAGCATTCTCTAGTTGTGTTCTCCCCTTTATTTTTGTGAACGCCTCTAGAAGTAATGTTGAGTTACTTGTGATGTTCTTATTGACTGGTGTTGTTTTGGATTCATGTGTAGTCCTTGTTCCTTATAGTCTATTGTCTACCTGACTGTTTGTTGTAACTTGTTGAACCACTATAATTTTAAATATTTAGATTTAGAGGGCATTAGACACCAAAACTTCTTGACCTTTAACAACCCAACCTAGAATCAATAGATTTTTGTCCATCCCAACTATTCTAGTCAAGACAAAGCATGTTGATTCTCATTCAATCCAAAGTTCATTAACAGGATTATCTTATCATAATATTTAGGGAAATGACCACCTAGATGGACAATGATGTGAGCTATCTATAAAGAAACTTGCAAGAAGTATAGGAGGCATGAGAATCCCTCCATGTTGTTTATCAAGATGAATGATCTATGACACATCATAGATCATTAGAAAATATTCTCGAAGAGAAAGCAAGTGAAAATACTCAAAACAACCCGTAACAAGGTGGAGAAGTTTAAAGGATGGAGGTTGCAACACTTTCCAACCTCATAGCCACACTAGTCCAATGGATTAGGATAATACTATCAAGCATCCACATAATAGTAGATAATCTTATCAAAACTCACAGAGAAATTTCTAAGGACCAAAGTGTTATCCGTATGACTTGACACATACTGCTTGTTTCATAAAGCAAAGGGACATGATATAAATATTGTTGTTATATGGAGCCTAATCAGACTCAGAGGTTAAATTTACCCAACTTTTATTAGTGTGGTTTCTCCCCAAATATTTTCCTATTAGTTTTGGTGCCTTGAAGTCTAAGTGTTTTTCTTTAGGATCTAGGCGCCAGTTGAAGGTTGTAGTTGCCAAGAAGAGCACCTAGCAAGAGGAAGTCTTTTGGAGTCTCCAAAACACATCAAACACTTGACTAACAACAAGATAACTTTTTCCCAAGTTAGGTGCTTCAAGAGGGAAGTTAAAACATGAATAAGCACCAACTTGTCTAGGTGCAAACTCAAGCTTGTTGAGGATACACATGGCGCCCAACATTCCTTGGTGATTTCACGAAATTCAAACACTCAGAACTGTTCAAGGAATGCCCAATGCCCCTTCTTGATGATAGGCACCAAAGTGAGGGTGGAATTGTGCCTTGATGGCATTAGGCGCTATCTAGAGTATGCTACTCCATGGAAATGTGCCTTCTTGCTTAGAGTAATTCAAACACTCCAAGGTCTTCAATGATCAATTCCCCAACTTATGAAATGTCCTCCTTCATTTTAGAACACATTGTAATGCTCCAGAGAGATGACTATACCTAGGCGTCAATCTAGGTTAGAAATGCCTCCAAAGTGCGCCTTCTCTTTCATAATGCAAAACAAGGTCCAAAGGTGCTAATAAACTGAAGCGCTTCTTTGGAAAAGTCCCAGAGGTTAAGATGCACCTTGTCTTAATGAGGTGCAACTCTTGGGTAAGAAAACTTTTAAAGTGCGCCTAACTTAGTGAAGAGGTTGATAACTTCTAAACCCTTCTTGGAACTTAGATTGCTTCAACTGAAGATCATCTCACATCAATACATCACCAAACTTTCAATCACAAGATCAATTCAAACTTAGGCGCTCATTAAGATGGCGCCATAGAGTCTTTGGACTAGTTCCTTAGAGTTTCAAAAACATTTTGGCTCCTTGAAAATTCCTCCTACATGCTTGGGCACCATTTGAAGGTCCTGGAACCATGATGTAGCGCCTTATTGCTCTAGGCACCCATTCATGATTGTGCAACTTGAGATTGGCGCCTAGAGTGAATAGACTTTCATCCTGACTTAATACACTGCCTCCTTCTGACGATTTTTAGGGCAACAGAAAACCTTTCACCACGGGCAAATGTCTCATAGATATAAAAAAATGAGAGAGGTTATTGTATAGGCAATCTACGTGATCACGTTGCCTTAGACAGAATGTTTCTAAGTGACACAGTTTTTGAGTAACATCTCATCAAAGATTGCTGCCTTTTTGCACTTTGGACTCTTCAGGGATATCGTCGGTACAATGTAGCTTGGACTGTTTCGACATGTTTGGGTGAAAAATAGGACCATGCCTAGTGTAAATGTACCCATCCGAATGTGTTGGAACAGTCAGTTTGGTCGCATCAGGAGCAGGACGAAAGTTACACCCCTTTGCAACTTTACACTGCCTCCTTTTGACGATTTTTGGGGCAGCAGAAAACCTTTCACCATGGGCAAATATCTTAGAGATAAAAAAATTGAGAGAGGTTATTGTAGAGGCACTCTACATGATCGCATTGCCTCAAATGAAATGTTTCTAAATGACATAGTTTTCAAGTAACATCTCGTCAAAGATTGCTGCCTTTTTGCACTTTGAACTCTTTAGGGATATCGTGGGTACAATGTAGCTCGGACTGTTTCGACATGTTTGGGTGAAAAATAGGACCATGCCTAGCATAAATGTGCCCATCCAGATGCATTGGAATAGTCAGTTTGTTTGCATGAGGAGCAAGACGAAAGTTACACCCCTTTGCAACTTTACACTGCCTCCTTTTGATAATTTTTGGGGCAGTAGAAAACCTTTCACCATGGGTAAATATCTCAGAGATATAAAAAACTGAGAGAGGTTATTGTAGAGGCACTCTACGTGATTACGTTGCCTTAGATAGAATGTTTCTAAGTGACACAGTTTTCGATTAACATCTCATCAAAGATTGTTGCCTTTTTGCACTTTGGACTCTTTAGGGATATCGTGGGTACAATGTAGCTCAGACTGTTTCATCATGTTTGGGTGAAAAATAGGAACATGCCTAGCATAACTGTACCCATCCGGACACGTTGGAATAGTCAGTTTGGTCGCATCAGGAGCAAGATGAAAGTTACACCCCTTTGCAACTTTACACTGCCTCCTTCTGATGATTTTTGGGGCAGCAGAAAACCTTTCACCACAGGCAAATGCCTCAGAGATATAAAAAACTAAGAGAGGTTATTGTAGAGACACTCTACGTGATCGTGTTACCTTAGACAGAATATTTCTAAGTGACACGGTTTTCAAATAACATCTCATCAAAGATTGCTACCTTTTTGCACTTTGGACTCTTCAGGGATATCGTCGGTATAATGTAGCTCGGACTGTTTTGACATGTTTCGGTGAAAAAAAGGACCATGCCTAGTGTAAATATACCCATCCAGACGCATTGGAATAGTTAGTTTGGTCGCATCACGAGCAAGACACCAAAAATGCAAAAGTTGCTTTGTGCAACTTGACAACATTGACACTTTTTTGCAACATGACTCAAAGACTCAAACTGACCCCAAATGACTCAAAGTGACTTAAAATCACCTTGATTTTGGCACCTAATGTACATTATAGAGGTCAAGGTGCTCCTTATCATTCAAACATCTTAGATGAGCGCATAGGAAAGGAAAAAGCTCTAAGTTTCATCATCATGAGAACCTAATATCAAGAGACTTCAATGGCTCAAACCTTAGCATGGAGTCCTAAGGTGCATTTCATGTCTCCTTTCATCCATTTTTGTGCCCTTATGTAGATTTTTTAACTTGATTTGGCACCCTGTATGTGAAGGGAGATCTAAAGGCATGAAAGTGGATGTCATTTTGCAAGAGTTTGGATCATCAAAATTGAAAGAAATAAGTCTATTAAGCTTGGGTGCCTTTGGTCTTCTTTTCATTCATTATGAGCACCTTGGGAGAATGGTATATAGGTCATCATCATAATTGGGCACCCTGGATCTAGAGTGTTGGAGAGATCATCAAATGGTGTCTAGAGGAAGTAGGGTGAGTTATGAGTTTGGTCACATCAGGAGCAAGACACCAAAAATGCATAACATGATGATGTAAAAATGTGTATATGTGCATACTTACAACTCAATGTAACATACTTTACAAAATCAATGTGAATACTTACAAATTAATCCAATGAACCATCCAAGTCTGCTCTACTCTTTATTGTGTCAAGTATTGCTTCATGGTCAGACTCACGCACATTCCACAAGATTTTGTTCAAAGGTCTACCCCAATACTTTATCAAATGAACATTGGATGCCATGACAAGGTTCGAGTAATGAAGAATCTTCCGATGCATGTCAAAGTCCTGAAATAGCCAAATATTAACACTCTTATGTGGGTACCTTCTAAGCCATGTTCCAGTAATAACCACTGAGCCTGTAGGGTATTCGATGTTTTCTCCATCAGTAATTGGGGCCTCCAGTTTCTTTTTGGCCTCAACACAACGACATAAGTAATAATCTGTTCCCTCTTCATTATCTTCATCTGCAATAACTGCATATATGTGCCCTATATTGATATGTGTAGCAAATTAGATGAAATTAGTAAACATTACAAAAACACTACAAAGTAAGATGACATTACCTGGTTGAACTAGATGAAATTAGATGCATATACTTGCCCTATATTACCTAGTTGAACTAAATCTGATATGTGGTCAAAGTCAATTGTTGATTCCATCTGTGTTAGTTCCAGTGCCGTCGGGGGTCAATACGTGTCAAGTGGGCTAAGATAACTTAATTACCATTCGTCAACCCACTCCTTTGACTCGCACTCATCCTAGACTTGAATTGTACAGGAAGAACAAAAGCATGACATATTTCATGTATGGATACTCCATGAACCTGCAATTGAGCTTCTGAAAGAGTGCATCTCATTTGATCCTATCAGTGTATAATAGTCCTCATATGGTGCAATGTTAGTATCATCTATCAACCAAAAAAATCTATGAACTGAAGACTTACCTTCATTACCTGGACCCATGGAAGCATTACACCACTCGACAATCAATTTTGCATCTGTCAACTTTGCATTGTCTTTATACTTTAATTCTTCTCATGCTATGGCTCTTTTGATACATGCTCCTGCACCATCATGCTCCCCCTTCCCATTCCTGGCCTCACAAAAGTTCCACATATGCTAAACACCTATAAAATTATGCCTCCTACTTAGCCAATAGAAATTCTGTGAGTTCTTGAATTGTGACGCACAGTTATCCGACCATATGATATGCTAACTGAATGATATGCCCCTTCTAGCCAAATCATTGTAGAACACCTGAAAGCAACCTTGCACGAACTCCGTAGAATGCATGCGATCATCACTAATATAGAAATTATACTCCCTTATGATCTTCCTGTCATCCTCTATACTATCACTCGCATGAATGAATGCGATGTGCACAAATATAGAAACCTGTGTAGAGTTGTAATATTGTGATTGCACCTCATGCTGTGGCTGTAGACTCAATGGCAAAGGGTGTTGGCAAGAGACACTATATGGTTGTTGTCATTGATGGCAACAAAGGTCATCCCACATATCCGCAAGTCATGGTGTGTCTCTACCGGAAGTCAGAATGAAGATTGTTGTGGTCCGGTGAACAAGAACAGAGCATATAGCAAGGTCCGACAGATTGGTCCGGATCTCTCAGAGGAAGTGTCTTGGTGCAGTGCGGATTTGGGGAAGTCAAGAGGACTACCTTGAGTGGTATATTCCAAGGATTTAGCCTCCGGTGATGGACAAGGAAAAAGATATGAATAGTTGAGTACCGGATTCCTGAGAGACAGTGAGAACAGAGGAAGAACTGACTGACAAAGTATCAGACTATTTTCCGAATGTGTTACTGTTGATAGTAAAGGTTGTGAAGGCATGAATCATGTTTGGCCAACATGATTAATGATATCTACAAGTATATGCTTGATCCGCATTACTTGATATGTAAGGATTCAGCCAACAAATCAAAGTTTGTGAGAAGATAGACTATTCCGGGTGCCGACTAGAAAGATAATGAAATCACTAGTGCGGATATATATAGAGGATGGATTTTGTTGTGAGACATGTAGTTGCGTGATGGTATATGCGAATAAGTGCAGAACAGAGCAGAAGTAGTAAGAAAGATCCGGTATGTGAAAGGATAGCAGAATAAAGAACAGAGGAAAGATGAAGTGCAGCAGATCAGTGTACTGAGCCTAACCAGAACTGAACTCCAGCATATGTAGATGCTTCAAATCAGTTCAAGACTGTGATTCTTATCACTTTGTAGATAGTGTGTCTCCTTGTAGGCAGTGGGCCTCTTTGTGAGCAGTGTGCTCGGGCAGTGAGCCCTAATTGGCAAGTGCCATTTTGTAATTCCTTATTCTTCTAACAGAGAATAATCTTTGGGTTAATCACCCCGTGGTTTTCTCCCTTAACAGGGTTTCCACGTCAAAAATACTGTGTCATGTGTTTTTCATTTCATGGTAATGTTTGTTTGTTTGATTCAATGCTGCATTGATTAATAAGAAAGTTCAAAAGAAGAAATAATTAGGATAACTGATTCACCCCCCCCTCTCAGTTATCAACAATTGGTATCAGAGCTAAGTTCCTCCTAATAGAGCCTAACAGCTTGAGGAAGATCTGGGAGTTCAAATGGATGCATATGGTTTAAGGGAGCAACTCAAGACTGCCCTTGAGGATCTTGAACAGTCAAACTCTGAAGTCAATGAATTAAAGGGAAGACTCAAACAGGCTGATGAATTCATGAGAGAACTAAAGGACAAATTAAGTCTCTCTATGAAAAAGAGAAAGGAGCTGCTCCAACAGTTGGCAAGACAAAGTGAAGAAAGCAATACAGATGAAGAATTGACTGAGAAAACCAAGTTATGTGAAAAGTTATCAAAAGAAGTCATTATGTTAAGACATGAAATGGAATCAGGAACTATAAAGTTTACTCAAGAGATTGAAGAAAAAAGAAAAGCTGAAGACAATCTAAGACAATCTCTTAAAGAGAAATCAGAAGAATGCCACCAGATGGATAGGATTATCAGACATCTTGAATCTGATCTTGAAGATGCCAAAGATAATGAAGAAAAACTTGAGAATCAACTTGTCTCTCTCAAAAGAGATCTTCAAACAGCAAATGAATATAAAGAGAAATTGAAGATAAGTTCTGCTCAACTTGAAGTTCTTCTTGGAAGTCAAAAGAGGACAGATGGCAAGTATGGTCTGGGATATGAGAAAGGAGAAAGCTCCGGATCCGGTCAAAAGAATTTTGGATCAGAAAATCCAAGGAATAGGCCTAGAAGACCTCCGGTAAGACAGCCCAATGCTCAAAGATATCCATCTTTCAATGGATACTGCCACAGCTGCAATCACTTTGGTCACAAAGCTAATTAGTGCAGAAAAAGGATGAATCAAACTAATCCATCCTTCTCCGGACAGTGCTTTAACTGCAAAAGGTATGGACACAAGTCTCATGAATGCAGAAATATGCAAGTAAACAAATCATTCAATGGTAGATGTTTTACATGCAATAGAGTAGGTCATATGGCTAATCAATGCAGATCAAGAGGTTATCAGTCAAATATGCAAAGAAATGTTATTTGCCAAATCTGTAATAGGTCCGGTCATAATGCTAAAGTCTGCAGAAGCAAGAATCAGGACAAAAGAGGTCCGGTATATAATTAGAATCAAGACAAAGGTAAACAAAAGATGAATGTGGATGAAGTTAGGAATCAGATGAACAAGATTTGGGTGAAGAAAAGTTCAGAGAATGTAGAGGTTGGATCCGCACCAGACTCTGGTGCTGATATTTCTTCTGGAAATTAAAAAGTGAGCTCTGGCTCAGGGGGAGACTCAAAGAAAATCCTGTTCCCCTAGCCAATCAAGTGGTGCTGGATGTGACACAAGATGCGGAGTAAAGGGTTTGAAGATACCAGTCCTGAGATGATCCAGACAAGATTTCAGAGGTCCGCATGAAGATATAAAGAAGTTGTGATCGATCAAGTAAAGACCTGTTCCGGGAGATGCTCCGGAATGACAGAGGACTACAAAAGGGTCCGGAGAGATCCAGAAGTACATTATTTTACTCTGTGGACTGGACAGAATGTTTGGGATGTTCCTGTAATGTGTCATCTCGATTTATTCATGATTGAAAGATCCGCATGATGTTCATAGATCAGAACTGATCCGGGATACTCCAAGCTATCCGGATAAGGCAAACTGGAATAATATAGGTGGAGCATTTATTGCAAACAGATATTAGGGCTTGCAAAATGATATAAGGGATTTCTCAACAATCACTTGATCATTCCACATCCAAGAAGAAGCGAAAAGCGGAGCTCTGCAACAAAATTCATCAAGTTTACCGAAGATCTCCTACCGAAGTCATTACATACAGAAATCAATCCAGCTACTCCGTGCAACCGAAGACGCAAAAGGTATTTTCCACTTTCGATATCTTGCTACAAATCTTTTGAAGAAATGGCTACTCCAAATATAGTAAAAATCTCAGATAGGGCCCGACCTAAATTTAAGAAACATCCATACAAGTCATTGGAGGTAGATCCCTTAGGAGCATTTTCCAGTGTTCCTCACGGAGTTTTACACACAGAAGACATTAGGGTTTACATACATGCAAGCATTGAGGAATTTGGGGAATTCAAATTGAGAGATCTCTATCACAAACAACTGATAGACAATGCTTTTGAGCTTAAACCAGAGTATAAGGGTATCTAGAAGAAACAATTTGATCAATTCATTCATTTCCCCTGCTTTGAAGAAGATGAATGTGTCCGGTATGTACTGAGCAGGATGCATGACAACTTCCTATGGCTGGATAGACCCTGCAAGATCACAAAAGAGGCAATTAGAGCAGTAACTGGTCTATACTCTTCCGGAGGGATACCTATCCTCAAATCTGTCAAAAATAACATTGTAACTGAGGCCACCGGATCAAAATTTGATAAGAGGGCAATGACCATTGAAGATATTTCTGATCCGGATATCAAGTATGCGTCCATGATAATAGGATACAAGATCTATCACTCCAGCAGGGAGAATTCTGTATTCGGAACTGCAGTGTATACTGCCTATGAAATGCTAAGGAAGAATGCAGAATATGATCTCTGCGAACTGCTCTTAAGCCAATTAATGGAAAATATACAGAAAATCAAGAAGGACAAGAAGAATTCCTTTAAGTATGGTACTCTTATATTATGTCTATTCTTCTACTTCATGAATGAGCTGCCCGGATCAAGTGGATGGGCATGGCAGAATGACAAACCTGTTGCAGTCCAAATAAGAGACTATCTACATGGGCTTGGGGATGCCAAAGCAAGAAATACAGCCCTATGGGGATACTTCAAAAACTTCCAAAGCATGATGCAAGCAAGAGAAAGAATTCCCCAGTCTCTTGTTGAAAAATACAAAGACTCAGTGTGCTTTATGGTGGACACTGAGCAGTGCCTAATGGAGGCAGTGGAGCCAAGGACTGTCTGGATCATGCCCATGGGGTATGAAGTGGATGAATAGATAGTGGAGCTGCATGTTCAACACATGCTAAGTCAGCCCAAAGATCCAAAGGCAGAAAGGTTTGGAACCTTTGAGGAGCTGAGTGTAAAGATCCATGTAGAACTCAGGGAACCTGAGATAAAGAGGAAGGTGAGAAAAGAAGTAGAGCATATTGCTCAAGGCCTAGGCATCTCAAAAGAGGCACTTGATGCCAGCCGGGAAAAGAGGAGAAAGGCTGAGGAAGAAAAGAAAAGTAAAGAAAGTGTTCCAGTTGAAACTTCCACCCGGACCAGATCATCAAAAAGATCTGCACCTCCCACAATCAAAAGTTCAAAACCGGAAGTCCAGGCATCTGGTAAAAGATCTAAGACAAAAGCCACAAGGGCTTATGAAAGCCAAAAGGATGAAGAGGAAACTGAGTCAGATGAGGGAGTAAAAGAAATAAAGAAGCAGAAGAAGAAAGGATCCGGTAAACCCTCCACAGGCCAAGACAAGGAAGAAATGGCAGAGGAATTTGCTGAAAAGCCCACTCTATCCCTAGACAGTGTAGTCAAATCAGTCACTGTGGATGGGAACCTTCAACTGGTGGCTGAATTTTATGATGACTATAACGATGCAGATCAAAAGATCCTGCAAGAAGCTACAATAAGGTACTTGAACATCTACAATAAAGCTTTTATTGAGATTATCTCTGAAATCCCAAAGAGCTTAGAGATGGAATTAGAGATAAGAAAGAACAATGCCATGGCAAAAGACCTTGAGATCAGGGAACAGATAGCTATTCAGCTATATCCTTCAATTGATCACAAAACAATGAACATGGTATTCAAAGACTGCAAGGATGAATTCAGGAGCAAAGCAAGGATGAATCAGCTTATGCTTGGTGAGACCGACAAGGTAGCCAAGGACACTGAAGAGATTCTCTAGAAAACCTTCAAAAGGTTTAATCTTCCTGTTGTAGAGGACTTAGGTGCAGAAATAGCTGTGGACTTGGAATCATCTACTCCGGAAGAAGTGGCCCTTGAACAGACTAACATCTCTCCTCCGGTTTCCCCTACAGTCTCCGGATCCCAAGAAGAAGAGAAACTACAGGAGAAAGAAGCAACAGTTAAAGAAAAAGAGGTTGACAGCACCAAGGATGCAGAGAAAGAGAAGACCCCAACAGAGAAAACCACAACTGAAAGTGGTAAGAGTAAGGAAGGAGAAAAGATTCCAAAGGACAAAACTGTAGAAGAGAAGAAACATCTGTCTCCGGCAAGAGACACTGCACAAACTATTCAATAATTCTTGACAAAAGCCACTATAGAAATTGATGAACCGGACCTGCTAAAAGGACCATTAGATTTTGACTCTTTGTCACCTGTGCAAACAATGAAAATAGCCTCATTTGCAAATGAGAAAGTCAAAGAGAAACTGCTGAAATCTCACATGGAAGACTGTGAGCTTATGGAGGTAGCATCTGGAGTGCTAGAAAAGATCATGCCATCTTTTCAGAAGGATCCCACAGCCTCCTCTTCCGGTAATCTCAAAACCTTAGTCAACAGTGTTAGTACACATTTTGAATCTCTAGAAAAATCAGCTGAAGAAAAGGTCCGGAAGGAGTTTTTGGATAAAAGGTTCTCCGAGGTTCAGGTTTTGATCATTAATGATAGGAGAAACATGAACATTGGGATAAAGAGCTTAGAAAATGCTCTTAAGGATGGCGGTGAAATATACAAATTTTGTATCTCCTGGTCCAAGGTAACAGTAGACATTGAGAAGAAAATAAAAGCGCAAGAGGACACACTACTAAGCTTGTCTCAAAGTTTTGATCCTCTTTCTTCCTCTATAACAAATCAAGAATGTCAGACTATTGCAGTCTTGAGTGAAATCAAGAAACTGGAGAAGGAAAGGAAAAATAGAATAAGCAGGTTGAGTGAGCTCAGGGGGTTAATTGTCCCTAAGCTAGAGGCCATGCATGAGGCCATAGCAGAAGCTCAAATCACAGCCCAGACAAGTGATCCGAAAGATCTAAAAAGGGCAGATGCATTTGCATTTTTGTTGAGTGGTCACATTTCAATTTTGGATAGAATGAAGCAAAGTTGGGCTATAGAACTGATCCAACTGAAGACATCTTTTGCAGACATTCTTCAGTATATGTGAGTATGTAAATATGCGGCTATGTATAGAAAATTTTTGAAAATTTTGGTGTGCGGACCCTACCCTTTGCCATTGATGTCAAAGGGGGAGTGAGGAGCAGTGAAAAATGAGGAATCCAACTAAGGGGGAGTTCCAGAAATTGTATATAAAGATAGAGCATCAGCCAAGGGGGAGCATAGTGTAAACACTTAGTCATTTTTCACTAAGTGTTGCCATCAATGCCAAAGGGGGAGATTGTTGGCAAGAGACACTATATGGATTCATGGTTGTTGTCATTGATGGCAACAAAGGTCATCCCACATATCCGCAAGTCATGGTGTGTCTCTACCAGAAGTCAGAATGAAGATTGTTGTGGTCCGGTGAACAAGAACAGAGCATATGGCAAGGTCCGACAGATTGGTCCGGATCTCTTAGAGGAAGTGTCTTGGTGCAGTGCGGATTTGGGGAAGTCAAGAGGACTACCTTGAGTGGTATATTCCAAGGATTTAGCCTCCGGTGATGGACAAGGAAAAAGATATGAATAGTTGAGTACCGGATTCCTGAGAGACAGTGAGAACAGAGGAAGAACTGACTGACAGAGTATCAGACTATTTTTCGGATGTGTTACTGTTGATAGTAAAGGTTGTGAAGGCATGAATCATGTTTGGCCGACATGATTAATGATATCTACAAGTATATGCTTGATCCACATTACTTGATATGCAAGGATTCAGCCGACAAATCAAAGTTTGTGAGAAGATAGACTATTCCGGGTGCCGACTAGAAAGATAATGAAATCACTAGTGCGGATATATATAGAGGATGGATTTTTTTGTGAGACATGTAGTTGCGTGATGGTATATGCGAATAAGTGCAGAACAGAGCAGAAGTAGTAAGAAAGATCCGGTATGTGAAAGGATAGCAGAATAAAGAACAGAGGAAAGATGAAGTGCAGCAGATCAGTGTACTGATCCTAACCGGAACTGAACTCCAGCATATGTAGATGCTTCAAATTAGTTCAAGACTATGATTCTTATCACTTTGTAGACAGTGTGTCTCCTTGTAGGCAGTGGGCCTCTTTGTGAGCAGTGTGCTCGGGCAGTGAGCCCTAATTGGCAAGTGCCATTTTGTAATTCCTTATTCTTCTAACAGAGAATAATCTTTGGGTTAATCACCCCGTGGTTTTCTCCCTTAACAGGGTTTCCACGTCAAAAATACTGTGTCATGTGTTTTTCATTTCATGGTAATGTTTGTTTGTTTGATTCAATGCTGCATTGATTAATAAGAAAGTTCAAAAGAAGAAATAATTAGGATAACTGATTCACCCCCCCTCTCAGTTATCAACAAAGGGCTCATACTTGCAATTCTAATACATCAGAATCATACTAGCTGCTCCCCCTTAGTAGCAGCTCCCCATCATCAATCTGGATCACAAGATATGACTGTGATATCCACTAGACTGATGCACATCAGTGCATCCTAGTTCATCACCGGAGGGGCCATGACCCCTAACTTCTCTCAGAGATATTCGAAAGAGTCCTTGGGAAGAGGTTTAGTAAAGATATCTGCAATCTGATCCTTGGAGGGAACATACTCCAGTCTGACTTCTTCCTTGTTCACTTGTTCTCTCAAAAAGTGAAACTTGATATATATGTGCTTAGTCTTAGAATGCAATACTGGATTCTTAGAAATATTAATTGCACTTGAATTATCACAGAAAATAGTGATAGGCTCCTCATATTAAACTTTAATGTCTCTTAGCATCTGCTTCATCCATAAGATTTGAGTGCAACTACCTACTGCTGCAATGTATTCTGCTTCAGTTGTAGACAGAGATATTACATCTTGTTTCTTTCTTAGCCAAGAAACCAATCTCTTCCCCAAAAAGAATGCTCCACCACTGGTGCTCTTCCGGTCGTCCATATCTCTTGCCCAATCTGCATCTGTATATGCATGAAGAGATAAATCTGGATCTCTAGGGTACCATAGACCATACTCAACTATTCCTTTCAAGTACCTAAAAATTCTTTTGATTGCCATAACATGAGATTCTCTAGGATCAGCCTAAAATCTTGCCACAAGACCAACAGCCTGCATTATATCTGGTCTAGTCTGAGTGAGATACAACAATCCACCAATCATTGATCTATACTTTGTCTGATCTGCCTTTGGAGAGTCATCATCTTTTCTCAACTTACATCCGGTTGCCATAGGAGTGTTCATTGGCTTTGAATCTTCCATACCAAATTTCCTCAACAATTCTTTCACATATTTGGTCTGAGAAATGAAGATCCCTTTCTTTGTTTGAGTAATTTGCAGACCCAAGAAGAAATTCATTTCACCAAGCATAGACATTTCAAACTCACTTTTCATCTGATTTGTAAAAGTTTTGCACATACTATCTCTTCCTCCAAAAATGATATCATCCACAAACACTTCAACAATCAGAATGTTTTCATGATCAATTTTGAACTATAAGTTACTGTCAGCAGTACCTTTGTTGAATCCAATCTGCATAAGATGCTTATCCAACCTTTCATACCATGCTCTTAGGGCTTGCTTCAATCCATACAATGCTTTCTTCAACTTGCAGACCATATTATCATTGTCAAATATTTGAAATCCATCTGGTTGTTTAATGTAAACTTCTTCTTCCAGATCACCATTTAGGAAGGCAGACTTGACGTCCATCTAATATACCTTGAAGTCTTTGAAGGCAGCAAATGCAAGAAATAATCTGATTGCTTCAATTCTTGCCATAGGAGCAAAAGTCTCTTCAAAATCAATTCCTTCTATTTGAGAGTAGCCTTTGCAGACCAATCTAGCTTTGTTTTTGATTACTTCATTCAGTTTGTTCCAGAAGACCCATTTGGTTCCAATCACATTCCTATCTCTAGGTCTGGGAACAAGATCCCAAGTACAATTTTTCTCAATTTGTATCAATTCTTCCTCCATTGCTTTGGTCTAGTTTTCATCATTGCAAGCTTCATTTACTGTCTTAGGTTCAATCTTTGAAATCAGACAATATTCATTTGAATCTTGAGCAACTCTTCTTCTTGTTTGTACCCCTTTACTTTTGTCACCTATGATCTAATCTTCAGAGTGATTTAGAGTTACATACCTTGGAACTTTGGGAGTTTCTTGCACTACTAATTCTTGATCAGGCTTATTCAAACAAACTTCTTCTTCCTGATTTATCAGATCAGTCTGGATCTGAATTTCAGAGGAGGAAGGAGCTTCTTGCACCAGAGGATCATTCTGATCATCTTCATCACATTCATAGAACCTTGAGGGCTTCTCAATTCCTTCATCAACTTTCACATTAGTACTTTCTGTCATTTTCCTTAGTCTCTTATTGTAACACCGGTATGCTTTGCTTTGAGTGGAGTAACCCAAGAAAATTCCTTCATCACTTCTAGCATCAAACTTTCCTAGATCTTCATCTCTTTTAATATAACACTTGCTACCAAATACTCTGAAATATCTCATAGTAGGAGTGATGCCAAACCAAAGTTCATAGGGGGTATTACCGGTATTGTTTCTGATTTGAACTCGATTGAGAGTGTAGACTGCAGTGCTGATAGCTTCATTCCAAAACATCTGAGGAACATTTGCTTCCAACATCATTGTCCTGGTAGCTTCCTGAATGGTCCGGTTCTTTCTCTCAACTACTCCATTCTGTTGTGGAGTCCTAGGAGCAAACAACTATCTTTTTATACCCTGCTTCTCACAAAAATCAATGAACTCACCGGATGTAAATTCACCACCTCTATCAGACCTTAGACATTTCAGTTTCAATCCGGTTTGATTCTCTACCAAGCTTTGAAGATTTTGAACTTCTCAAGGGCTTTTGATTTCTCTTTTAGGAAGGTAACCCACATCATTCGGGAATGGTTATCAATTAGCAGCATGAAATATCTATCACCTTGCAGACTCTTGATTCTTGTCAGACCACAAAGATCAGTATATACTAATTCCAACAATCCGGTAGAGGACTGATCTTTGCTTTTGAAAGAGACTCTACTTTGTTTACCTAGCTGACATTCTTTGCACCAACTATTTGTAGGTTTCACCAATTTTGGAAGATCTCTTACAGCCTGAATATTGCTTATCTTGATGATGTTATCAAAATTTACATGACACATTCTTCTATGCCATAACCAACTCTGATCAACTTGAACAAACAGACAACTTTTATTTGAACCAACCAGATGAAAGATATTACCTTTTGTTTGAGCACCAGATGCAATTTTAGTTCCGGAGCTTGTAAAGATTCTGCATTTTCCATTCTTGAACCGGAGATCATAGCCTTTGTCCACTAACTGACCAACACTGAGAAGATTATGCTTCAATCCTTCAACATATAGTACATTACCTGTTTTGCTCTTTCCATCAAAGGAAATAGTCCCCCTACCTATGATTCTGCCAGCAGAATTGTCACCAAACTTTACCATTCCTCCTTCATACCTTTCCAAATCTAAGAACTTATTCTTGTCACCAGTCATATGGTGAGAGCATCGACTGTCAATAACCCAATCATCCTTTTCTTCCACTTGAGCAGCCAAAGCTCTTTCCACAACCTTGTGATTGACAGATTCAGAGGATATTGAATCTTCTTCCTTGATGGCAATAAACACCCATTCATTTCCAGATTTGCTTCCTAGTTCTGATTCATCATCTGTTACTCCTTCATTGTCATCTTCGTCATGAACATAATAGCAGTTCTTTTGAAATCTTTGTCTGTTAGTATTAGACCTTGCAGATCTTTCTGGACATCTTGAAGCAAAATGACCAATCTTATTGTAGTTGAAACACTTAAAGGGTAGTTTTCCTTCATACTTACCAGATCCTCTTGGCAGTCTCTTTGCAATGAGGGCTTCAAGTTGAGCTGTTTCTGCTTCCTCTTCTTCCATGTCTCTTCTTGCTTGATCATACCATGACATCTTCCTTGAAGAGTTTTCTCCTAGATCAAATCTTTGTTTGCCTTTCACATAGGCACTGGCTTTGAAAGCGGATTCAGTCTTGGGTGGATCATCTCCAAACTCGGTCATTTCAAATGCAGCTAGTTTGCCAGCCAATTGTTCTCTTGTGACAGTTGTATGAGCTCTGAATTCATCAATGGCAGCAACCTTGATTTTGTAGGCAGCAAGAAGGGATCTGAGAATTTTGCAAACAATCTCACTTTCATCCAGAGTTCCACCAACATTTCTAATTCCACATACCAGCTCATTCACTCTTGGCATAAAGGTAGTGATGTTTTCATCTTCTCTCATCTTCAATCTTTCAAATTTCCCTTTTAGACTTTGCAACCTTGCACTTTTGACAAACTCATCTCCTTCATACAGAAGTTCCAGTTTAGTCAAGATCTCATATGCAGTTGGTAGGTCGATAGCATTTGAGAGATCTGAGTCATTCAATGCACTTAGAAGAGCTTCCTTGGTCCACAAATTGTTTTCAGCATTTGTGATTTCATTCAGAGTTGTCGGACCACCTTGTGGAGGTACATATGGTTTTGAGACCATGGCCAAGTATGCTTTTCCCATACACTCCAAGTGACATTTCATGCGACCTTTCTAGAGAGTGAAGTTGGTTCCATCGAACTTCGGACTATCCTTCTTGTATGACGACATCCTGGATCTCCTCAAGCGGTTAAGCTCCTTTCAGAGGAACTTGGCTCTGATACCAATTATTGGATCTAGGGCATACAACTGAGAGGGGGGGTGAATCAGCTGTATAAAAACTTGCTCTTACTTCAAACACTTGATTCTTCTTTGTTAGTTAACAGCATATCAATTAACCATCCATGAAAGTATAATGCATAAACACAAGAGCAGATAAACGTCAACACATTGAACACCAAGATTTTGACGTGGAAAACCTGGTTAAGGGAAAAACCACGGGGTGATTAACCCAAGGATTATTCTCTATTAGAATAATAAGAAAAATGAATGGCACATGCCAATTAGGGCTCACTGCCTGAGCACACTGCTCACAAAGAGGCACACTGCCTACAAGGAGACACACTGTCTACAGAGTGATAAGAATCACAATCTTGAACTGGAGAATGACATCTCTACCATGTCCGGATCAGTTCCATTTAAGCCCAAAACCCTTGCTCTGCCTTTCGCACTTCTCTTCGCTATGCCACACTCATCCACACAATCCACACATCAAAATGAATTCTCAAACACTTATTTATACAAGACATCGACTTAGGAACAATCATCTAAGTTGGCAAACATCACAATAACATTCGCAAGGCGTGTAGAACATTCGGTTGGCCTGTTACAGGAAGAACACCAACAACTGGCAGCCATAACATCAAATCCAACTCTAACTTCAATGCGGACTGCCAACACGAACTAGATATGATCCAATGATCATCATAACCTTCCTTGAATCATCAAAAACATCCGCACTTCATCAGCTTACCGGAATTCTTCTCTTCATCATCCGGTACTTCAAGAACACAGTCTGTCACCACTGTCACAATGCAAAAGGTACTTCCAGACCTCAAAATCATACACAACTTGAGATGACACATCACAAGGACATCCCAGACACTCCTTCCAATCCGCAGATTAGGACAATACAATTTCGGACCTCACCGGACCTTTCTGTGATCCTCTATCACCTCTGAACACTTGCCAGAACTGACTCAACACAGACAGCCACAACTTCTTCAGATCTTCATGCGGACCTCTAAAATCTTAGCTGAAGCATCTCAAGACTCATATCTACACACCCTTTAATCCACATCCTCTGGTTCTTAACCTATATAGTACATTTGCCTTCTTCTCATCACTATTCCGGATGGAGACTGATTTCCTTAATAACAACAGCACACAACTCATCCAAACCTTCTTACTAATGCAATATGAGTAAGTTGACATCAATGACAACACTGGTTCACCTCATACTTGCAACACCCTTCACTTCTAGTTTTGCTGCACCAAGGGGGGTATCCCTATTTGCTAAAGATGTAACATTGACTAGACCAACAATGACAAAAAGATTTAGCTTGACAGCAACAGGCAGAATACTCTCACGTATGGACCAAGATCTGCATGATAGATCACAAGGTTGGCAACATTCTTGGACTTATTTGTCTAGTCAGGGATGAGAGTATGCAGAGGGTTCCTAATCCTACTCCTACAACTAACAGGTGGAAGTTATGAAAAGGTGGATATGATGATTTGGATGCAAGACAAGGGGTTTGGGTCATAATTACTAACCCAGGAGCAGATCAGTGCCTATCTCATGGCAAGGAGTCAACTAGAGGTATACAACAGATGGTTTGCAACTAGCATTCAAGTTTCAAGGGGTTGGATCTGATGTTTGCCTTACAAACATCACCCAAGAATGGGTATTCAGCTGCCTCTACTTACAGATATCCCTGCTGACATACAACCTTCTCCATGTTTAACCTAAAACAATTCAATCCACTCCTTGAATGGAAGTTAGAGATTAGACATGTGATACAGAACCCTGTATCCTAGAATCTATGAAACCCTTAGCAACCAGATTCAAAAGAAGGAAAGCATGCAACAAAGGAGATAGACAGATAAACACATGCATGAGAGCATTTTTCATCTATATCAACATGAAACTGAATATATATGCAAAATACATTCATGATGCAACTCATAAACTCCAAAATGAGATAGAGCAGCTAGGAGATGCCCTGTCTTTCATTATTTTCACAAAAATGCCCATGTCTTCAACAACCTTACAAATGAGCAACACAGCCCACTATATACAACAAGAAGGTACTCAACATTAATCACTGGGCGACTTCAAAATTCACCAGATACACGCATCCTGAGAAATTGGCACTCAAACATTGAATGTAGCAGACAGAGGAGAAGACAGGAAGTGGTTCTCGAGCCCTACGCCGCCGCCTAGGGATTCACATCTTCAATCGGGTACTTGATCCGTCCACGTCTTTGTCCATACCTTGTAACATCCACCATTAATGACATACCAACCCGTGGCCTTGGGAAATACAGTAGATCGCGCCTTTTGAAACTTTCCCGCCAAGATATATCACCCTAATATTTTTAAATCATGTGGGAACTAATTATCCCACATGCACCCCGTGGTGACCTCCTTAATACAATATAAACTGGGCCAAGAGCATATATGATGTCAGTGATTTTGCTCCTGACGGCACCAGTATAAACCTCATCATCCTCCTCCATCAGCCAGACCCCCTATATCGGTGAACCTCATGTTTGTCCACCTGATACAAAATATCACCCTGATATTTCACATCACCCTAATGTGAAATATCACCCCATGGGAAATATCACCCCGCGGGAAAGGATAACCTGATATAAAATCTCACCCTGATATTTGGAAACCAGCCTGATGACCAAACTTACCTTCATGTGAAATATCACCCCGATATTCACCCTCATCGGCACAACCTGATGCATCGGAGGAAGATCCTCCTACTTTGCTGATACCATATGTCTCGCCGATGATCCACCTGATCATGTCCACTAATATCCTGATGACGTCACCATCAGATTGCAATATCAGGGTGATCCTCGAAGGATAACCGATGTTAGAAATATGACCCCCCTCAGACCTAGATGATGTCATCATCATGTTTGCATAAGGTGATATTTGGTGGGGTGATATTCGTAAGATCACTTGATATTTGAAATATCACCCCTCGCAAGAATATCGAGCTACACTATAGCTTCATTGTAACATCGGGGTGATGTTTGAATATGACTGATATTTGGAAATATCACCCCCGCTTCAGAAAATCAGGTTGGTATGAAAAATGACCCTCGCAAGAAATATCAGGATGATGCTTTGAAATATGATTATGATGACCTCCTCTCCTTAAGAAATATCAGGTTACCTTAGAAATATGATGAGGAGGCCCGAAGACTTAGAACTTTTTTGGATTTTTTGGGAAGGAACCTACATATTTGAATGCTTGAAACCTGAATACTTATGTAGGCACCACCAGCAGCTCGAGCCTAAAACCCTAAACATAAATGATTACCAACAGAACCAATCATTATAGAGCCCTTTTAGCTCATCAATTGATAAGTAGGAGGTATTTTTTGCAGCGTGTCAAATTATGATATTCTATTTTAGGGTTTAACTGCGTAGTTTTTGAGTCAAACACATGACCCATACTTCATGAGTAGTGGTTCACATGAACCCATCTCTCATGTTAATGAATGGTCCACTTAGCACTCATTACATCTAGGTGATGCTCACAGGGGTGAAGCATCGAGACTTCCCGGGAGGTCACCCATCCCAGTATTACTCTGACTCAAGCGCGCTTAACCATGGAGTTTCCCCCAAGGTCAAGCCCACTTAGCTTGCTACTCCATTTGCAAAACCTTTAGCAAGTGTTGTGCCTTATGGACCAATCATTATAGGGCCCCTTTAGCTCATCAATTGATAAGTAGGAGGTATTTTTCGCAGCGTGTCAAATTATGATATTTTATTTTAGGGTTTTACTATGTAGTTTTTGAGTCAAACACATGACCTATATTTCATGAGTAGTGGTTCACATGAACCCATCTCTCATGTTAATGAATGGTCCACTTAGCACTCATTGCATCTAGGTGATGCTCACATGGGTGAAGCATCGGGACTTCCCGGGAGGTCACCCATCCCAGTACTACTCCGACTCAAGCGCACTTAACCATGGAGTTTCCCTCAAGATCAAGCCCACTTAGCTTGCTACCCCATTTGCAAAACCTTCAGCAAGTGTTGTGCATTATGAACCAATCATTATAGAGCCCCTTTAGCTCATCAATTGATAAGTAGGAGGTATTTTTCGCAACGTGTCAAATTATGATATTTTATTTCAGGGTTTAACTGCGTAGTTTTTGAGTCAAACACATGACCCATAATTATAATTGTCCCGATGCTTCACCCCTGTGAACATCACCTAGATGCAATGAGTACTAAGTGGACCATTCATTAACATGAGATATGGGTTCATGTGAACCACTACTCATGAAATATGGGTCATGTGTTTGACTCAAAAACTATGCAGATAAACCCTGCAATAAAATATCATAATTTGACATGTTGCAAAAAATACCTCCTACTTATCAATTGATCAACTATGTTTAACTAAATAGTCCTGACAACTTCAATATTCTAGTCTTCCCAACTTAGACAAGATTACAAACAATGTCAATGTTCCATAGGTCTTATGGATTAACTCTCTTTATACTAGTATACTCATTGCATCTTTGCAAAACCCGAGATCCCAAAACTTATCAACACATAAAGAACTTTAAGTTGATTTATAAACAATCTAATAGGTTATCAAACCAATGATAACCATTATTGTTTTAGGAGAGTATTTCCTTTTTATAAATAAACTATCATAATTAGGGTATATGTCCCTTCATTGTCAATGTACAAAGAAATAGTTAAGACAAGACGTATATTTAAAGATACAATAAATAACTTTACCCTACTAAGTCGATCTAGGGTTTGTCTCTCCCTTTCCTTGATAATGGAATATCAAACATTCAATTCTAGAAAGAATAGTGTTTAAGTAAATGATTTTCCTTTAGTCTTCTTTTGACTTTAAAGGTCATTTCAAACTTCCAACAAGTCTACTTAAAAATATAAGAGAATACCTTAATAACAATAAAGCCAAATGATTCGACTCCAAGTCTAAGCTTCTTCCAAGTTTAGTTTGATTCTATTTGGTTGATAATCTAATCTCATTTGCTATTCATTTGAATTATATAGAGTAAAAAATAGACGAGTGTTATCATCTGAGTTGATGTAGGGATAACCATTCACTTTGAACATCCCTAGAGCAAAGTAATCTATTACTAATATATATAAGAAAAGGAATAACCTCTTGGTTAACTAGGTCATTCTAAGTTTCTCAACCCATTTACTAGAAAGAAGATTATTTCCCATTGTTCTTACTACTAAGAGGTTGTTAAATCATTTACAACTAAGTTATTATCCCCTTAAAAGAGATCTTAATTATATCCAACTATAGGGTTGTATCTAAGTCTAGAATATTGACTAAGGATTGATTTGATAACAAAAGTACAAAGACTAGTTTACGTTGTTGTCAACCTAAGTTGAATGTCTAAGTTATTATCCTCTTTAACTCAAAGACTATAAAATAATTTTCACTAGTTGTTTGGCATTACTCAAAGTATGAAAACATAAATAATCTACCACATAATGACGATAATAGTCTTGTGGTTATAAAAGAGCTCAAGATATCGAATAACCCTTGAATTTGCATAACATCATAATAATTACTTGTATTGCATTCCTAGTGTAATCGAAGATGTGAAAGGAGTAAACGATGTTTAAAGCCTTTTGACAAATTTATTAGTATTATATAATCTAAAAAGAATGTATTTATAATATAAAAGAGATAAACTCTTAACATAAAGTTCCTTTAAATCTCTGTCTGAGTCTTTACACGATCTTAGAAGTATACCTAATTGAGCTATCCTCCAACGTTATTCATAATCGAGGATTACTTTCAATCGAACATCCTTTATAGTATAATCGTGACCTTCTACAATGATTATAGCATTCAACAAAGATATATTGGCATTCCTAACATAATAGATTTGGTCATTTTTATCATTTAATGATGTCGCCCTTGCAAAGAAAAGGCATCAACTCACAATTGATTCAAAGACTAGCATATTAACATGCATTCCGAATAATATTTAAAAACTTCATAAATAGGAAAGAACATGATAAATAACTGCAGAGGATCCTTCATCTGTCGGTGTTCATCCATGAAGAGCTCTTCTTCCTTCTCTTTTATAGTCTGTATCTTCTTTCCTTAGACCATCTTTAGCTTTGGTGAGCCACCAAACTCACTCTCACTTAGCTTGAAACAAGTTCTTCCCTTTCCACAACAAATATGTTTCTCTATCTCCGCTAACACAAAGCTTTTTTTTAAAATATTTTCTATCCCAATACTATGGTAGTTGTTTGACTTTGCATGGGTCATCATTTATATGACATTCCCCCATGGCTCTAATAACGCGTCATCCCCTTAATCCATGACTGGCAGTTGTAAAAGACCACTACAAAGCAGTCAGAAACAAATTCTCTTCATAGTTGTTGGGGCTCTACACGTGCTACACCAAAAAGGTTTAATCATCATCGAGAGGGATTACGTGGTATACAATACCACTATTACTTATGAAAAGTTGACACTCCATGACTTAAGATAATTAAGTCATTTTAAGTGCTATAACTACGACTTCCTTTGGTTAAAACACTTTCCACTATTTATGCCAACAACCACTCTAAGCTTGATCATGTGGCTACAAAAAGATTATGTGGTAATTAGTCCACTCTTCATACCACTAAAGGATCTCAAAGTAATAATCAATACTTAAGGAAATTAGTTTAAATGACAACAACTTCTCATAGGAGAAAAGGTGGATAATAATTTTAAAACCCAAGCGGTCCAAAAATAATAAATGTAATAATAGTCTATAACCAATAGAGTAAAATCAATTAGGGATTGCTATAATAATATGATGTAAGACTTACGTAAAAGTGTGATAGGGTTGAGATCATCTCCCCTTCATGAATACATGATAATTCACATCAATTTGACTTGCTAAGAATGTCATATGACATTTAATGTAAAAAATTTAACCTTCTATGATTTGAGGACACAAACACAACTATTTGCAATGTGATTGACAAAAGGTCACGTTAGTCGTAAACGACTAATGTTCTATCCTGACAATGTCATTTTCCACAAAAAGACAAGGTCAACACACAACTAACCCAAAAAGGAATCTTAAAGACATCGACGACTTGTCGAGTCGATATAGGGATAATCCAATAAAACATGACTTACCTCAAATGACTTAGAGTTCACAAATTGTTAAACACTGTACTTAGTTTGCAAATGAACATTTGTAACCCAAGGTCTATTCTCCTCTCCTCAGAAGATATTCTCTCTCTTTTCTCAGACAATCATCAACAATCTATTATCCTACATAAAATTTGCAATCACTAGATTATGATCAGTGCATCATTAGTCCTTCATAAATCTTATAAATAATAAACCAAATTCCCATAATACAAATTATTTAATCAATACAATATATGCATTGCATTTAATCACATAACTGATATTCAATAAAATCTATATTTTTCCATGACATTAAAGCCAACGTCAAATATTTATCAAATAGATTCACCTCTATCCATGTAAAAGTAAAAAGTAAAAACAAGCCAAAATTAGGGGTGTAACATTTTAGAAGGATGTATGTTCTACAAGTGCCAAGATAGCACATTCACACAACCACCATAGATTTTTTTGTTAAAGTTTCAAGCATCTTCTAGATAAGCCAACACCATCATAACAATCGGGTGTAGTCAGAATTTTTTAATGATTAAACTTGTGTGATTTTAAATGTGATTCAATAAGGTATATATGATAGCATCCTTGTCGAATCCATTTGTGTGCATCTATACCGTGACATAATAAATAGACTTCGAGATTCCCATTAGATAATTAAACATGTGGAAGATAAAAGATCTGGTGTTGTCGACTAATATTAGTAATGCCAACAATAATGTCAACTTTGATATGATTCGGTAGGGTTTTCTTGGAGCACAACTCCCCTCATATTTGGTTAAGGCCGATAATTGTGATAAGACAGTCTTGTTTCAGACTATATTTAACAATACCTTATGAAACTATTATGAATAATAATTCTTTTTCAAATATATATATATATATATATATATATATATATCCTCACAAGTATTGTTTGACTTTTATATTTGGCAAACATTAAGTGGATTTTTAAATAAATATTTAATCATTTTTGTATGTTGAAGTACGTCATTTCCAGATTAGCCGACTATGGCCGGCTTAGCCACCAGAGTCAAGCGTTACTTTATATATTTAATTATCATCAACCTCTATTAAATAGTTGCTTGTTTGTTAAATCAGAGTGTTGGAATAGAGTGTCAATAGATTTTCTTTTTGGTTAGTTTGAGCCTCATGATGCAAACGTGAGCAAAATGAGAGTTATCTTCTGTTAACTTACGTTACAGAGAAGAAATGGTTACCATAATGATTCTTATTGTTTTCAGAGCCAAGAATGCCTTATTCAGGTAGTACTATGTATGTACTAATTTAAGAGTTTTAACTCTATTTATATTGAATGATATCAAATAGTTTTGGGTGTTGAAGATCTTTCTCATTCATTATTTCTTACTGTTAGTTCATTCGATTGTTATATGGAAAGAAACTACCTTATTAACTAACATATATTATCATTATGTATTATTGTTATTGTAATTGTATTTTGGAAGAAACGACCTTATTGTTATTCGGTTGATATGTATTATTATTTTCACTTATAACCATTCTACTTCATTTTGGCAGAGGAATTCAACTATTCCTTGAGTTTCCCTTATCGGCACAGGTCGTGAGCATGTTCTTTTATTGGGTTGTTGAGTTTGAGATTTGTAAAACCTCTCCAACTGATCCATATAATGTTTATCCTGCAAACAATGTATTCCCTGAATCCAAGAGTTGTCTCTATGTTATCACGTTTTGCACTCATGTTTAGTAGGATAGTACCAACCACAACAATCAACTAAGTCTTATTCAAGGAGATCATCTTTTAGATTTTAATTTGTTTTTTAATCTCAATTTAGCTTTTCTCATTTAGATTTAGTTTTATTTAGTTTCTAAATTTAGTTTTTAATTTAGAAATTAATTTATTAATTTAGATTTTTAATCTAGATTTGTTAATTTAATTTTAATGGGGATCGATCTTTAGTCAATTTTTTCTTTATATTAGCTAGGCAAATTTTACTTATCACTAACTTTTTGCCTGCAGATATATCGCTTGTCGAAGCCCATTTTTCTCAAACTACTCACGAGTATGTTGCAGGTTCAATTGTCAGAGAATCTAATCTTGAAACATTGTGTATTTTTTTATAGATTAGATCACATTGGGATTCATTGGTTTAAAAATCAACTCAAGTGTTTGTCTCATCATAAGCAAGGGTTAAAATTAATAAAGTGTTTGCCATGTTTTGTGGTTGACATTTTTGTCATTGAATGTGTATGCTCTTCTCTCGCGCCACTTGGCGATCTTGAGAATCAAAAGCATTCCTATGACATTTTGTATAACCACCCACACATTTGGATTTGGAATTAAAATGAACCCCATGCAAGTGTGAGGCAAAGGCGTTGTGTATGCTCTCTTCTTGCACTTTGTACAATCTGGGAGACCAAAAACAATGTACTTGCTTTTGTATATCTTTAAAGGGCCTACCACCCCACTTCGAAAGGTGGGAACGACCTAAGAGGAAATAGGATAAATCCAAGCCCTTCCAAGACACTATATAAATAATGTGTTTGTGATGAAAGTCACAAACAATAGGTGCAGTTGTGGCATACCGACGAATGTTTCCCCTAAAACCCTATAGAGCGTAACCTCTGCAGGCTAGGAAGCCTCCTTATCAGAGAGAATTGCTGCATGTATGGCCACCTGAACGGAAGCCCTTACTACAAACCATGTTTAGCAACCAAAAACCCTCTATTTGTTGGCATAGGAGGTCAGAAGATCAAACTTTGGAGCCATCCCACACTCTCGCAGTTCTTAGCAAAGATAGCAAAGTACCTTAAGATCTGCGCATCTTGAGGACTTGGAACTTGGTGTGCCTGAGAAGTGAGTGCACTGTAAGTGGGAGCCCGTGCCACCAAGTTTCTAGAGCTATCCACTTTAAATAAGTGTGGTTGGATAAATCCAAGTGGGAACTCAACAAATATTGTCCTTGCCTAGCTTAGGGTTGTGCTTGTCTTCAAAGTGTCTTCGAAAACTTGTCACAAAAATGTCAAACAAATAAGAGACAACCACAAAATTGACTGCTGAGTGTTTTCATGATTCATGTGCTTTTTAATTTTACACAAAATCATCAAACAAGATTTCACTCCCATATTTACCATATCATTTAGGTAACCTTAGAACCTTGGGATTTCAACCTAAGGCATCAATAGAGGTCTCCAAAAAATCAATCTTCCTAAGTTGAAACATAAGGAGAAACCGTCGAAGTGTGACTCCCTCATAAGTACAAAATTGGACTAAAAGACCTTGGCATTACTCTCATCCAATCAGTCATAACGTGGGCCTAATACTCACTTGAATAGTTTAGGTCTACTTTCCAAGCTTGCTTCAATCAACCATTTTCTCTTGCATCAAAAGTCCAAGATCTTGACAAAACCAATTAGTACTTTGAAATTCATTAGTAGACAGTAGTATCCTATTGGAGATAGGGTTTGTGAAGATTAAGATCATTAGCCTCTACTATGGTCTTGGGTGTATTCCACTAGTTGCATCCTTAGAAGAATACCAAAAACACATTTTCATCCCCATTTGCATAGAACATTTAGATCCCTCCCATTAGCACACATTCATTTTTCAAACCTTAGAAAATACAAAAAATATCATTGCACTATCATCCTTAGTATCATTAGGCACCTTTAGAAAAATTGCATAGTACATTCACACCTCGCATTTATCACTTTATCCAAAAAATCCCAAAAACATAGCTTAGTTGCATTGACCATCTGCATTAATTCACTAGTTGCATCTAACATACCTTAGTCACATAGATCACCTCACATTATCATAGCATCCCAAAATTCACAAGTCTTATATGGTGGAAACATGATTACAAAAGAAGAGAAAGGGGTAAGAGTCTCCCAGCCATTCCTCTAGTGATCCCCTAGGCACAATGCAATTTAGATCCTCATCTAACAAACAACCCAAATAACACTCCAACATGTCAAACCCCTTTGACAACCTCATTTTGCAAGAGAATTACCAAGAGATCACCCAACAAGAAATTGAGGAAGCTTCCCAAGATCCAAAAATGTTACGAATCCTCGATGAGATGATAGCAGCTAATCCTCAAACATACCTTATGCGTCTCTTGCAAACGGGTACCAAGCTTCCCGCAGGGGTAGATATCAATACAATTGTGGGGTCTACACCAAACAACATCACACAAGTTTAAACAACACCTTCCACAAGTTACACAAAACCCACACCAGAACATGCCACCATTCCCATAGGAGAAACATCACACGAGTCCACAATTATCTATGTATCTCCCCCATTTAATACAAATAATGTAAATGTCACATCGCAAACTTTGAATTTCACCAACCCATTTACTTCAATGAATGTGGGAAAAAACAAAAGAGCACAAAAGATACACATAGTTACTTCATGACCACCAACACAAGGGGTTAATGTTACCTCTAATACAAATGTGAACATAGGGTCCAATTCCAACAACAACAATTTGAATAACAACCTCAATGTTGACCCTCTTGGAAGTAACAACAATGTGTCTAATCAAGGTGTTGGTGTGAACTACCAATACACCCATGGAAACCCATTATAGCAGCAAGGCAATCCTCATGTCCAAACAAACCCATTCCACAACCAACACAACATAAGTATTCCACCTCATTATCAATACATAAATCCCAACGCTACTTTCATATCTAATACACAAAATCAAAACCCCATTCCACCATATAACCATCATAACCTAAACACCCCTCCATTTTTTGCTAATGCAAATACCTCTACCACCACAAGAGTCCAAAACATGCAAATGACAAATATGGTCAACCCATATCAAAATGCAATTGCAAACATAGTCGATACATCCTTGTCATCCATAGATGTATTAACACATGAATTGCATGCCCTCAAACAACAAATCTCTAGCATGCAAGTATCAGGGACCAAGAAGGCATACTCCATGGAGGACTTGTGTCTGTACCCCTATGACAAGAGTATCTACATGGCCCCCTTTCCCAAAAACTTCATGTTAACTTTCAACAAATATAGAGGAAAGGGGAACCCTATCAAACATGTACGTGAATTTCACACTGCATGTCTCGAGCTCACGTTTGATCAATTATATTTGATGAGACTTTTCTCACAAAGCCTTGCGGGCCAAGCACTTGAATGGTTCACACATCTACCCACAGGGATAAGGACGTGGACCAAGTTAGCTGACAAATTCATGGCCCACTTTTCCTACAACATTGAAATAGATATTAATATCGACACACTTTGCCACACGAAACAAGACGATGGAGAGACATTTCTCTCCTTCTTTCAAAGATGGAGGGGCTTAGCTAGTAAATGTCCTTGTCACATACCTGAAGATGAATTGGTCCCTATCTTTGTGGAAAATGTCAGAACTCATGCACTAGCTCCAAATTCATTGTTGCACCACCTTCGCAGAGGTTGTTGAAAAGGGCATAGCAATTGAGAAAGCCCTTATAGCCAAAGGCACAATTAAAATCTTTATAAAAAATGAAAACAATTCCAACACTTCCTATGACAAAAACAAATTCTAGTAAAAAAAAATGTTACACATGATGGAGTTGTTGATGCAAAAGTGATAAACAAGGGTGGCCCCATCCTCACCTTCAAAGCACCAATGCCAAATATTCCACCACCAATCCAACAACAAATAGCATACACCATTCAAAGCAATCAAAGGTGGGGACCTCTGCGAAGAAACCTCCCTAAATGAAACTATACATACTTGCCGGAACTGATAAAATCAATTCTAAAGAAGTTGCTACAAGCTAAGATTATCCAACTTCCGAAGATTAAAGAATACAATCCTGCCTTCAAACCTACAACTTGGAATGATAATGAATTTTGTGAATAACACTGGATGAAAGGACATAAAACGTCCAACTGCTACAAGCTTAAGAACATAATTCAAGACCTCATTGATCAAGGTGACATAACTATGGACAACCCTCAAGGGACTTCAAATACTGATCACACCATCTTTATGGATCCCTTACAAAACCATGGATCAAGAAAAGCCTCCACTTCAAGCACACAGACTAATGAGAAGCCCTCTTATAACCATGTCGCATATGAGTATACCGTCAACAACATTAGGGTATATGATAATAATGTCTATATGATTACCATTAAGTCTCGTCTTGAGTGTGCTATCACTAGTCACAGAGCCAAGGTAACCTTGCAAAGTTCCTCATTTGAGCTGCAACCAAAGTCAAAATATAACCTCTTAGACCATCTTAAGAAAATACCTGCACAAATTTATGTCTTTTAGCTACTTCGCCTATCCCCTGAACACAAGACCATCCTCGATAAAGCATTTTTGGAGTCTTCCATCCCAACTGATCTAAATGTAAACCAATTTTAGGCCATGGTTGGACACCTTGCCTCTACTAACAATGTAACTTTCACCGAATGCGACTTACCATCACACAGACCCAATCATACCGAGCCTTTGCACCTTGAAGTCTTTATCAATAAATACAAAATCCGACAGATCTTGGTAGATGGTGGAGTAGGATTGAATATATGTCCTATAAAACTGGTCATGATACTTGGGTATTCTGAGGCTTCTGTTGACCCAACCAAAAGGATTGTCATCAAAGCCTATGATGATGTTGAGCGTTCCTCAAAAGGGGTAATCTCACTTCCTATTAGAGTAGGACCTGCCACTCTCGATACTGTATTTCATGTCTTGGATCTTTAACCCTAGCCAATCCCATTAGGTCTCCATTTTCATATGTGATATACCACTAATTCTAATCCTAACACTTTGGTATGTACCTTCTTAAACACTTTTTCATGGTGTTTATTCTTCATATTTGTTCACTAAAGGTTCAATGAGTCACGTCCAAGAAAATTCACCATAGGTACTCTTCCTAGGAATAAGGTTGTCTCACCTAGGGTCTAAACATTAAAAAAGATAAATATTAAAATACTAACTTAATTGATTAATTATAAATAAATTATATATAAGGTAAATAAAATTAAAGATCCATCTACAATTAAAATTAAAAAAAATAACCCAAAACAAATATGGGGAAAATAAAATCTAAATATGAAGATATGACTCAATAATTATATATTTCAAAATCTTAATCAAATACTAAAAATGAATACAAATATAAAAGAACCAATAAAATTTTAAATCAATTACTAATTAATTAATTACTAATAAAACATCATTTAATAAATATTTAGATCATTTCCCCCCATTAATGGGGGTGGAGATGTTGACATCCAAAAAAGGAGAAGGGAAACAAGGTGGAGTCCTCCGGTAGAGGGTTGGGAAAAGCTAAATTTTGATGGCGCCTCAAAAGGGAACCCAAGCAGTTCGGGAGTAGGATGCTTGGTCAGAGATGAGCAAAGTAAGACTCTTGGGAAGGCGGCAAAGAAGTTAGCACAATGAACCAACAATGAAGCGGAGTTCAAAGCACTTATCCTTGGTTTTAATCTATGTCAATGCCCAGGAGTTAAAATGGTAGAGGTGGAAGGGGACTCAATGTGGTGCAATCACGGTAGGAGGGTTCACAAAATGAATGGTCTAGACTGTGCAGCGAGAGTAAACACAACAGAAACAACTCAAAGATATGAAACAAATGTAGATTCAGTCAATCAATATATCAAAGAATTCCAATATAGATCGATCGGCATCATGCGGGCTTACAATAGGGCTCACAGGCCTGATTACAGAATATACACAAGATATAGCTTTAAAGATTTGTTGCACAAATCTAGCCTATCCACTATGAATCAATTTCTAATTGTTGAGATCTACTTTCCTAGGGATCTATTATATCCTTATATATCATCTTCAGTACAAAATATTCCTCCATGTCGGCCAAGGAAGATCATAAACTCCAATAAAGAGTTGTAACATGTGTACACGGGTAGGTCAGACCTAAATGAATAAAACTCCTTCGCAAATGAATGGAATGATGTGTGGATCTCGAGGAAGGGCGACCACAAACCAAAGATCATTGAATGATGTGTCATTAAGCTCCACAAGTCAGGAAATGCTCTGCAGGCCTTCTCCTTTAGTTGATTGTCTGAGACTATCAAGATGCTCTATTATGAGAAAACAGTCAATCTTCTGATAGCGATATCTTTCCAATAGTTGATCCAAATACTCTAAATTCTGGATATGATGTGGATGAATGAATCTAGATACTAAGTCTAGGTCTGCAAGGTCTGAAATGTAACTACGATAGAATGCGGACCAAAATATAGAAACTGCTAATGACTGAACTATCTAAACTGAACTAAAAATGAAAAGAAACAAACTAAACTGCAAACAAACTAAAATGTAAATGTTTTTGGTTGTTGCAAGATTGCTCTTGAACCAAGAATGCTCCTGCATCAGACATTCAGGGTTATTGAAAAAGTGAGTCCCTCACTTTGTTGGGGCTAGGGGAGAACCAAGATGGTCCACCTCAGCCTGAGAAATCCATGATGAATCTTCTTCCAGTTTGTCTTTTGACTTCACAAGATATTCGTTGTATTGTCTTTCTCTAGTGCTGCACCCAACTCTACTATCCAAGATGTCTTCAATTTTCTCCGATGCCTTTTGTGGTAACTGCTTCTTGAGGTCTTCTTTAATGTTGTCACTGAACTCTGCATCATGATACTGATAAAGGTATGCGATGTTGAAAATAGGTGATATGCCCAATGTCTCTAGTAATTCCACTTCATAAGCATTTCCTAAATCAAATTTCCTTAGTATCTCACAAGGTCCAAACTTCTTCATCTTCAACTTGTTATATGTCCCAATTGGAAATCTTTCTTTTCTCAAATATACCATCACTTAATCTCCAACTGCAAATTCCTTATGTCTTCTCTTGTCATCTACCTTTTCCTTATACTTACTGTTCATGTCCTCTAAATGCTTCTTAACTTGATCATGCACTGTCTTCATATGCTCTGTAAATTCTTCTACTTCTATGCTTCTCTTTTCTTCCATGCTGATCTCACTCAATTCTTCAACTCCCTTAGGGTTTACTCTGGTAACAATCTCAAAAGGTGTTCTTCTGGTATGCCTATTCACTGAATTATTGTATGCAAACTTTGCTTGTGAAAGAATCAAATCCCAACTTCCTACCTTCTCTCCAACCAAGCATCTCAACAAGTTTCCCAAACTCCTATTCACTACCTCTGTCTGTCCATCAATCTCTAGATGAAATGCTGAACTGAATTTCAAATCGGTCTTCATCTTCTTCCAAAGTGTCTTCCAAAAGTATCCAAGAAATCTGGTGTCTCTATCCAAAATTATACTCTTAGGTAATCCATGCAATCTCACAATCTCTTTGAAAAATAGGTCAGCTGCATGCACTGCATCAGTTGTCTTCTTACAAGGTATGAAATGTGCCATCTTTGAAAATCTGTCCACCACTACAAATATTGAATCATGTCCTCTCTGTTTCTTCGGCAATCCCATTACAAAATCCATAATTATGTTTACCCAAGGTCTCTCTGGTACTGTTAAAGGTTTATATAATCCAGTGTTCTTACTATTCCCTTTTGCTACTTGACAAATTCTACAACTCTTCACAAATTTCCTAGTATCCTTATGTATCTAAGGCCAAAAGTAGTTTTCACTTACCAAAGCCACTATCTTATCAATGCCAAAATGTCCTACTAATCCTCCACTATGTTTCTCCTTGATCAAATTATCTCTCATTGAACTTCTAGGTTTGCATAACTGACTTCCTTTGAACAACATATCTTCCTGAATGAAATAGTCCAAAAACTTACTCCTATTTGTCACAACAGGTTCCTTACATGCTTTCCAAGGTTTTGCAAAATCAGTGTCTCCCTCATACATGTTCTTCAATTCATCAAATCCTAATACTTCAACTCTCATCTCTGTCAACAAGTTTCTTCTCCTACTCAATGCATCAACAAATTTGTTTGATTTACCACTCCTATGCTTCACAAAAGTATAACTCTACATGAACTCTACCCACCTCGTATGTCTTTGATTCAACTTACCTGGACTATTTAAATATTGCAAAGCTTGATGATCTGTATACAACACAAACTCCTTAGGCAAAAAGTAATGTCTCCACTTATTCAAGGCTTGAATTATGGCATAGAACTCTTGATCATAAACTGAATATCTTCTCCTTGCATCATTCAACTTCTCACTGAAATATGGTATAGGTCTACCTTCTTGACTTAATACTACTCCAATTGCATTTCCACTTGCATCACAATCAACTTGAAATACCTTATTGAAATTCGGTAATGCCAAAATAGGTTGCTCTATCACTTTCTGCTTCAACAACTCAAAAAATATGTCTACTCTTGATGTCCACTTGAAATCCTTTCTGTCACCTCTCATTGTCTCTGTCATAGGGTTACAAACTTAACTAAAATTTTTGATGAACTTCCTGTAGAAACTAGCTAATCCATGAAATGATCTGAGTTCTCTAATGCTCTCTAGTGTAGGCCATTCAACTATTGCTCTTACTTTCTCATGATCCATCTTCAATCCTTCCATAGAAATGACAAATCCCAAGTATACCAATTCTTCTTTCATGAAACTACATTTCTTGATGTTTATTAGCAATTTCTCCTCTCTCAATCTCTGCAAAACTTGTCTCAGGTGCTGCAAATGTTCCTCTTTTGTCTTACTGAAAATCAGAATGTCATCCAAATATACAATAACAAACTTACCCAAGAATCTCTTCAAGACTTCATTCATCAATCTCATGAAAGTGCTCAGTGCATTTGTCAATCCAAAAGGCATTACTAACCACTCATACAATCCTTCATTTGTCTTAAAGGCAGTCTTCCATTCATCTCCTTCTATGATTCTGACCTGATGGTATCCACTCTTCAAATCTATCTTTGTGAAATATCTTGCTTCAGTCAAACAATCCATGATATCATCCATCCTAGGTAAAGGAAATTTATACTTAAATGTGATCTTGTTGATTTCTCTAGAATTAGTACACATTCTCCACTCTCCATATTTCTTAGGTGCTAGAACTGTAGGTACTGCATAAGGACTCAAACTTTCTCTAATCAAATCCTTTCTCAATAGCTCATGTATCTACCTATTCAGTTCTTCATTCTCTGTTGGTGTCATTTTGTGTGTTGCTTTGTTAGGCAAACTTACTCCTGGTATAAGATCCATGTGATGACTGATACTCCTAATTGGTGGTAATCCTTCAGGTACATTATCTGATATGATGTCTTCATACTCTGTCAGCAACTCCTTTATCTCCTCCGATTGTGATTCTTCAGTCTCCTTCAATGTTTCAAGGTTCTTAGGGATCAAAGCATAACACATATTCTCATGTCTTAAACTATCCAGAAATTTTCTTCCATCTAACAAATATATTCTAGCATTCCCACACACTTCACTCTTAGGATCATCTTTCAAAGGAATCAAAGTAATTCTCTTTCCATTTGATGTTATAGTGTAAATATTCTTTCTCCCATCATGTATAGCTTTCCTATCATATTGCCAAGGTCTACCCAACAAGATATGACAAACATCCATAGGCCTAATATCACATAATACTTCATCATGATATGATCCAATATGAAATTTCACCAAACATTGTTCACTCACTAGTACCTTATGATCATCCTAAATCCATGCTATCTGATAGGGCTTAGTGTGTTTCAATCTTTCCAACTTTAGCTTAGTCACCATCTCCTCTGAAACTAAACTATCTGAGCTACCACTATCAGTTACAACTTTACAACACTTACCTCCTGATTTACATCTAGTTCTTAACAAACTTTTCCTCTACGGTGGTTCTTCATTTGTTTCTGCTTGAAATAGTGCTCTCCTCATCACTAGTGATTCTCCTTTCTTAGGTTTTCCAACTGAACTAGGTGATCCAACATGTTCTTCAACACAGGCTGCTCTTCTATTGTTCTCTGTCCTCTTGCTTGTACTACCCTGATTACATTCAAATGCTCTATGTCCTTCACCTCCACACTTGAAACAAGTGCCTTTGAATGTTCTCCTATCAGTTCCTCTTCTTTCTCTTCTGTATTCCTCATTCCAGTATGAATTATAATTGCCTCTGTGATGAAAATTTCTGTCATTGCTCTAGTAGGTATTGCCATCTCTGTCCTGCTTGAATGGGTTGTCAGGCTTGTTCTGCTCCAGATGTGATTTGTCTCCTCTAGAAATTGTTCTACCTCTATGAAATTTACTTCCTATGCCTCTTTATCTCTGATCATGCCTCTTATTCAGCTTCTCTTCAACTTTTAGGGCAAATTGATATGCTTCCTCCAAAGATGTCATCCTTACCAAGCTTAGTTCTATTGAAATTAGGGTAGACAACTAAGAGGGGGGTGAATCAATTGTCACAAAACTTTATCTTTTGCTGCATTTAATCTTCTTTACCACTTATTAATAGATTAATGATATAACCATGAAAGCATGAATCAACACATGAGCAGAAACACAATCAACAAACATAACACCAAGATTTTTACATGAAAACCCGGTTAAGGGAAAAACCATTGTGGGGGTTAACCCACAAGATTTATTCTTTGTTAAAAGAATAGAAAAATGGGAAGGCACCTGCCTTCAGGCACACTGCCCAGAGCTCACTGCTCCAAGAGACTCATTGTCTACAAAAACATTCACATGGTTAACACTGAAAGGTTGAACTAAGAAACAACATCTTCTCCATGCCAAGGTTCAGTTCCATTGAAGCTCACAACACCTTTTCTCTGTCCCCAAACACTTCTTCGCTACCTCTGCATCTTTACACACACGGGAACATTTACACGACTTCATTACACTTGTTTATACATGACATCGACTTTGGAATGAACATCAAAGTCAGCCTTACAATCATCTAATTGGAACATTTTCCAAGATAGGCATTACAAGCAATTACAATTACAAGACTTCACTTAGTACAAAATGCTACATGCGGACCATTACACTATCCACCAAACATAGCTGGGACTCAAATCTTCCTCAAACAACATGCCACACTCCATAGAACTTTTCTTAGATCATCTACAACACACACGAAGCATCCGGTCAGCCAAGACTGGAAAGAACAACAACACCCAAGGAGAAATCTTTAACTACGAGCTCAATCCTTAATGCGGACCACCAACACAATAGGTACATGATCTAGAGACCTCCACAAGCACAATGAAATCAACAAGAACAATCGCACCACCTCAAATCACTAGAATCACTTACATCTTCATACGAGAACTTAAGAACACTAACTGTCATGACTGTTACACTAGAAAGATTGTTTACAGACCTCCAAACCAAGAACCACTTGAGTTGAGGATACACACCAACATCCCAAACATACCTCTAGAATTGCAAACCATAATAGTCTAATACGGAGCAATCAAAACCAAATTCCTGTCACTTTGTTACTCTGAACAACTGCAAAACCTGGCTTTACTCAGATGGCCATAACTTCACCAATCCTTCATGCGGACCTCTCAAATCTTAACTGGAGCAACTTCAGACAATCCTCTACAAAACCCTTTAATCCATAGACTCTAATCTTTGACTCACTAGGAATGCGGAGCAATCTACTTCAGTGAACTACATTGTCTTCATTGTCTCTGACAAAGAGATATGTTGACATCAATGACAACACATCATAAGCACTTATTTGCAACAATCTCCCCATTTGTCATTGATGGCAACATATGATGTGAAAAACTAATTCAACCATCAAGACAAGGACTTCTCCCCCTTTCTCTTATCACACCTGCAACCACTTTCTTCACTACTCCCCCTTTCACTAGCAACTACTTACTTCCAAGTTTTTCACATGACTTCTCTCCCCCTTTGACATAATGGCAAAGGGCACATATTTGAAATCATCTCTACCCCTTTTTGTTTCTTAGATAAAACCAAACTAAACTCCAAAATTAACATACTGACTACTCCCCCTGAATAGAATCCCCTTAACACTAATTCGGATCACAAGATATGTCTATGAGTTCCACTGGACTGATGCACACTAGTGCACCTTAGTTCTGAACAAGAGGGCTAATAACCCCTAGCTTCACTCTGAGATACTCAAAAGTGTCCTTAGGTAGAGGCTTAGTGAAGATATATGCAATCTGATCCTTTGAATAAACAAACTCCAATCTGAATTCATTCTCATTTACCTTCTCTCTCAAAAAGTGAAACTTGATGGATATGTGCTTTGTCTTTGAATGCAACACTGGATTCTTTGAGATGTTTATTGCACTTGAATTATCACAGAAGATTGTAACAGGCTCTTCAAACATAATGCTGATATCCTTCAACATTTGCTTCATCCAAAAAACTTGAGTACAATTACTTACTGCTACTATATACTCTGCCTCTGCAGTAGACATAGATATTGCCTCCTACTTTTTGCTCAACCAGGAAACCAATCTCTTTCCCAGGAAAAATGCACCACCACTAGTACTCTTCCTATCATCCACATCTCCTGCCCAATCAACATCTGTATATGCATGAAGAGTGAAATCATCATCCTTAGGATACCATAAGCCATAATCAAATGTCCCCTTTAGATATCTAAAAATTCTTTTGACTGCTACAACATGAAATCTTCTCTAGGATCAACTTGAAATCTAGCAACAAGGCCAACTGCATTCATAATATCAGGTCTAGTTTGAGTTAGATAAAGCAGTCCTCCAATCATTGATCTATACCTTTTCTGATTTGCCTTAGGGGAATCATCATCTTTACTCAACTTGCATCTGGTTATCATAGGAGTACTCACTGGTTTTGAATCCTCCATTCCAAACTTTTTCAACTTCTCTTTCACATACTTAGACTAAGATATGAAGATGCCCTTATCTGACTGAATGATTTGCAGACCCAAGAAGAAATTTATTTTACCAAACATGCACATCTCAAATTCACTTTGCATTTGATCAACAATTTTTTTACACATGCTCTCATTTCCACCAAAGATGATATCACCAACAAATACCTCAACAATCAAGATGTGTTCATGATCAATTTTGAAATAAAGATTACTGTCAGTTGTGCCTTTGCTAAAACCTAACTTTAGTAGATACTTATCTAATCTTGCATACCAGGCTCTTGGGGCTTGTTTAAGTTCATACAATACTTTCCTCAATCTGCAGACCATATCTCCTTGATCAGACAAATCCTTATGGTTTCTCAATGTAGACTTCTTCTTCCAACTCTCCATTCAGGAATGCTGACTTGACATCCATCTGGTAAACTTTGAAATCTTTGTAAGTAACAAAGGCAAGAAATAATCTAACTTCTTTGATTCTTGCCACCGGAGCAAAAGTTTCTTCAAAATTAATTCCCTCTACCTGAGAATATCCTTTGTACACCAATCTTGCTTTGTTTCTCACAACTTCACCATCTTCATTCAATTTATTCCAGAAGACCCATTTAGTTCTAATTACAATTTTATTTTCAGGTCTAGGAACAAGATCCCAAGTATGATTCTTTTCAATTTGCATTAATTCTTCTTCCATTGCTTTTACCCAACTTTCATCATTACAAGCTTCATTCACTGATTTTGGTTCAATCTTTGAAATCAAACAATACTTCACTTGTTCTTCAACAATTTTTCTTCTAGTTTGAACACCTTTATTTTTATCTCCTATGATCTAATCTTCAGAATGATTCAACCTTACATACCTAGGAGTATTGGGATTTTCTTGAACTTTTGATTCTTGAACTTGTTCCTCAACATTTGCACTAGCTTCTTGAGTCACTGGATCGGAGCAATCTGAATCTGAGTTTGAGTTTGAACTTGCTTTCCTTTATTTGGACTTTTATTTTGATCATCTGATTCATATCCACAAGACTTGGAAGGTCTCTCCTTTCTTTCATCAACCTTGACATTAGCACTTTCAACAATCCTTTTCAATCTCTTGTTAAAGCACCGGTATGCCTTGCTTTGGTTAGAATAGCTCAGAAATATTCCTTCATCACTGTGGGCGGGTAAAAAAGCCTATTACAGTCCTAAACAGTGAATTTGAGACCCTACCTATGCAATGGAAACCTTAAGCAACCTAAAATTCAAGCATGGATGCCTAGAAACCCTAGATTACCTAATGCATTTCCTCCATTACTCTATTCTAAGCTAGCTATGGTTGTGTACTCAGACTTGTAGAGCTGCAAATGGCAAAATGGAAGCTATTTGACAAAGGTACAAGTTAAAATGCTCATGAGATGGTTGAAAATGGGGAGGTAAAAGGGTTTTTATAGAGAGTGAAAAGTGAATGGAGGGTTGAGATTAGAAGTTGACTTGGAGGGGAAATCAATGGCTCACAATGATTAGGGTTTCCTCCCACAAGAGGACAAATTTGATTTTTAAAATGGTGGAAAATGGGGTGAGTCAATGTTTTAAAATTAAATAAATTGTGGGAATTTATTTAATTTTTGTGAGAGAATTGGGATTATGATGGGATAAGATTAAATAAGTGAACCTATTTAACCTTGGGCCATGGTAATAATTTAAATAAGTGAGTATTTATTTAAATTAAAGGGAATATTGGCGTGTGATGAGTGAATAAATAAATAATAACTAAATTATTTAATTATAGAAGAATTTAGAAGAAAGAGGCCTTAATAATTAAATAAGTGAAGCTTATTTAATTAAGAAGTACCAAAGATGATGAATTGATTAAATAATGAAAAATTATTTAATTAATAGCAGAATGTGGGATTTTAAATAAAATGTGTGTAAAAATATTGTTCGCAGACTCGGGACATTTTTAAGTGTCTACATTTTGCCCCTCTTTGATATAATGTCAAATCTGGCATTATATCAAAGAAAATTAGAGAAATGTGATCTGATCGTGCCCTAGTGTTTTTTAAGTGAAGTGGGATGGTCTTATGCCCCCTTGAGAAATTTTTCAAATTTTCTAGGGAAATTTCAAAAAAAATGGAAGATTTTCTAAAAAGAGTGTGTGAGAAGGTTAGGCTGAGCCGAGCATGCAAAAGTAGTTGTAAAAGGCCCTCGAGTTGTCAAAAGGGTCACTTGTTGGTCAAAATGTTGAAAAGAGGAGTCTCTTAGGTCAAAAGAGCTCTATAAATACCCCCTAGGGGTCCCATATTCCTCATTGATGTAGAGGCATCCACACTAAAACCTTGACATACAGCATGTATGTCTACAACCCATCATCATCATCATATTTTCTGTTAACATTGTCAGCATCATCATATTTTCTCTTGCCGACCGATATCCTCCTGCAGACAAACCTTCGCCCTTTCGCCTGACAGCAGCATCATCATATTCAGCTATCGGCAGCATCATCATATTCAACATCATCTTCATCAGCAGGATATAAAATATCCGGTTCCTCCCATATATCCTGATGACGACACTCTCATGCACCTTTCCTTCGATGCTTACGTCACCCCGATATCCTGATGACGATTATCCTGATGACGATGACGTCACATGCAGCTCCTCCAATATCCTGCTATTGGCCAAACATAACATTATCGGCCCGCGATGGTTTTATCAACCCGATCTTCTACCTTATGCCGATATACTCTTCCTCGGCAACACCTTGCGATGATGATCACCCCGAAACGCATTCACTTTATGGAAACGATTGCATCATGCTCACCTCCATCTACTCGGATGACGCCCAAAGTAACTGCAGGATATACACAGAAATATCCTGATGATGCCGTTGCGATGGATTTTCCAACCTTAGCGAATTTTCAATCCGCCGAACCTCCTGAGGTGACCTGATCTACTTTCAGGACAACTTTCCAGACTCTAACAACCAGCACGACCTAGCACATACCCATGCTAGGGTTCTCAACACATTTCGACTGCGATCCTGCAAACATACATGTAAATGAACAGAAAAGGCAAACTACATCCTAAACTATGGTACACAGCCATTCCACCGATTCGACGAATCAACCGGTGGAATGGATCAACGAATCCATGAAACCACCAGAACAGCAACTCGATTATGCAATGGAATTCAAAACAGAGAATGGACACAAACAGGATCTCTTTATTTATTTCAAAAGATGCAAATACAATACTCAGTCTCACTCTCTGTCTCTCTCTCTGCAAAGTCTGATCGATGGTCTGCAATACTCCTCAATCTGTATCTATATCTAAAACCAACCGATCCTAATACATAAATAGGATCTGCTTGCGAGTACTACCACTCGATTCCCAGCGGCTGGGAGGATCCAACCGAACATACAGCATACTAGCTATCCTAACAACCTACCTAAAAATAGTAAAGTATGGTCAACATGACCTTATTACATGCATTGGTCTTACACGACCTTCTTGGAAACATTAACAAGACCTATAACAAACTAACTGCCTCATGGAGGCCAGCTGTCAGGTAGGTGCTCCTGCACCATACTCCCCAACAGAAAAGAACTCATGTCCCATGAGTTTGGTTGTGGAAGAATCCCACCTTTGCACTTTGCCTTTGCAATATTCTGACCTATTCCAGCTTTATCCTCTGCTGTATCTTGGCTGCGCCAAGATTTCTGAACTGTAACTTGCTATCTTGCAAGTAAACCCGCATGCCTGTCAATGTAGGCCCTTCTCACACATACCCTGTGTTTGTCAGGTTGTCTTACCAGAACCTCTGTCTGAACTGCCTCTTGAACTTCTGCAATGTTCAACTTTGTCTTTCTTTCAGCCTTTATAGGACAAACCATAGTCCCAACTATGACAACATCCTTGTCATTCCTCTCAACTGGTTGCTGTTTGCAAACCTGTTGCTGAACCTGCTGCTGACCTCTGTCAGTCAAAACTGAAACTGTCTTCAACCTGTTGTCCTTAACAACTCCTTTCCCTGCAATGGCATCAACATAATAGTTTTCCCATCTTTCTTGATGGTGTAGGTATTTGCATACCCATCATACAGTACCCTCCTATCAAATTGCCATGGTCTACCCAACAGTAGGTGACAACATTCCATGGGCAAAATATCACACAAAACTCTATCATGATATGCTCCAATCTGAAAATCAACATATGCCTGTTCATAGACAAAAAGTGATTGACTATCACTCACCCAAGATGCCTTGTAAGGGTGTTGGTGTGGAATCCTTTCCAAATTCAGTTTATCCACCATTTCCTGAGATACCATGTTGTCTGTTGAACCAGTATCAATGACAACCTTACATACCTTACCTTTGCTCTTGCATGTGGTCTTGAAAAGAGCTCTTCTTTGCATCATATCCTTTGATGTCTGCAAACTAGTTCTCCTTAGCATCAATGCTTCTCCCTCCTCAGGATATCCATAATTGTCAGGAACTCTATCTTGATAAGTGTTTAAACTTTGGACACATTCCTCTGCTTTCTCTTCTTGCACAAGTTGTACTCTCTTGTCATTCGTTCTATCATTTCTGGATGATGAACCTTTGCTTTCTGGACATTTGAAAAATGGATGACCAAACTCACCACAGGTGTAACACTTTCCTGAAAATGTAGTAGAACCTCTACCACCTCCAAATCTGCCTCTATTACCTTTCCATCCACCTCTGAAATCAGACTGTCCCTGTCCTTTACCAGTGTCTTCTTGACCCTCATTGGTTTGCCTTGTTGTAGGGGCTGATCCTCTTCCCCTCATATTGTTTCCTCTTCCTCTCATGGACTTATCTTGTCTTCTATTCAGCTTTTCTTCAATCCTAATTGCCATTTGGTAACAATCCTCCACATTCTTAGGGTTAGCTAAAACTAACTCATCCTATATGTTCAATCTCAAACCAGCCAAGTACCTAGCCACCTTTTCTACCTCATTCTCATGATGACCAGATCTCATACTCAACTTATAAAACTCCTCAGTATATGCCTTCACATCCATTTCCTTCTGCCTTAAAAATTGCAGCTTCTTAAAAATCTGAATTTCATAATCCTTAGGCAAGAATTTACCTTTGATCCTTGCTACCATTTTATCCCATGAAGTGATCTTTGACCTTCCTTGTTTCCTTCTCTCAGATTGTACATAATCCCACCATACCAAAGCATGACCTCCTAACTTGGTCTTTGCAATCTTTACCTTCTGATCCTCAGCAACATCTTCACATTCAAAGTGATTATCAAGTGCAGCAATCCAATCCAGTAACTCATCTTCATTCAAACTTCCATTATACTTGGAAACATCAACCTTTACCTTAGGTTTATCACTCTGCACTACCTTTAACAGTTTTGCAAATCTCTGGTCTTTAGCATCCAGACCTTCAGCTACCTCTTCATACTCTTCAACAGTATCTTCATCTTCTTCAGACTCACTGTCTTCCACTTCCCTCTTTTTGTTCTTTTCCAGGGCTACAAGCCTGGCTTGAAGTGCTTCAGCAAGCTCCTTCATCTTCCTCATCTCTCTGGCATGTTTTTCCTTCATCTCCTGCAACTCCCTTGCAGTACCATTACCTTTCGGAGGCATTTTGTCAACCTCTCACTCCTCTACCTCTGTCTTTTCGGTGACAGAATCAACACACAACAGCCCAGACCTTTTGCTGAGCTCTGATACCACTATGATGCAGAGGCATCCACACTAAAACCTTGACATACAGCATGTATGTCTACAACCCATCATCATCATCATATTTTCTGTTAACATTGTCAGCATCATCATATTTTCTCTTGCCGACCGATATCCTCCTGCAGACAAACCTTCGCCCTTTCGCCTGACAACAGCATCATCATATTCGGCTATCGGCAGCATCATCATATTCAACATCATCTTCATCAGCAGGATATAAAATATCCAATTCCTCCCATATATCCTAATGACGACACTCTCACGCACCTTTCCTTCGATGCTTACGTCACCCCGATATCCTGATGACGATTATCCTGATGACGATGACGTCACATGCAGCTCCTCCAATATCCTGCTGTTGGCCAAACATAACATTATCGGCCCGTGATGGTTTTATCAACCCGATCTTCTACCTTATGCCGATATACTCTTCCTCGGCAACACCTTGCGATGATGATCACCCCGAAACGCATTCACTTTATGCAAACGATTGCATCATGCTCACCTCCATCTACTCGGATGACGCCCGAAGTAACTGCAGGATATACACAGAAATATCCTGATGATGCCGTTGCGATGGATTTTCCAACCTTAGCGAATTTTCAATCCGCCGAACCTCCTGAGGTGACCCGATCTACTTTCAGGACAACTTTCCAGACTCTAACAACCAGCACGACCTAGCACATACCCATGCTAGGGTTCTCAACACATTTCGACTGCGATCCTGCAAACATACATGCAAATGAACAGAAAAGGCAAACTACATCCTAAACTATGGTACACAGCCATTCCACCGATTCGACGAATCAACCGGTGGAATGGATCAGCGAATCCATGAAACCACCAGAACAGCAACTCGATTACGCAATGGAATTCAAAACAGAGAATGGACACAAACAGGATCTCTTTATTGATTTCAAAAGATGCAAATACAATACTCAGTCTCACTCTCTGTCTCTCTCTCTGCAAAGTCTGATCGATGGTCTGCAATACTCCTCAATCTGTATCTATATCTAAAACCAACCGATCCTAATACATAAATAGGATCGGCTTGCGAGTACTACCACTCGATTCCCAGCGGCTGGGAGCTTCCAAGCGGCTGGGAGGATCCAACCGAACATACAGCATACTAGCTGTCCTAACAACCTACCTAAAAATAGTAAAGTATGGTCAACATGACCTTATTACATGCATTTGTCTTACACGACCTTCTTGGTAACATTAACAAGACCTATAACAAACTAACTGCCTCATGGAGGCCAGCTGTCAGGTAGGTGCTCCTGCACCACTCATTTGTGCATTTGAATCTTTGAAATTCTAGAGAGGAGAGAGTGAGCTTGTGGAGAGTGTGTACGAAGCTTCCATCAAGATGTCACCTGTACCTATCCACCAGCACCGCGGATCACTAGTTTGGACACATGGTCGTCTCCCTGGGTCAGGGGCCCCTGTATGTATCTAACCCTTTCTGGTCAATTTTGGCATTTTTTTATAGATTTTGGGACCCAAAAATAGGGTTCGCATGTGGTGCATTTTTGTGCACCACATGCGTTGTCAGCTGCACTGCATGCATTGTCATGTGCACCACATGCATTGTCACGTGCACCGCATGCGTTTGGCGGTGCACCGCTTGTGCAAAGGTGCGACACATGAGCTTTTTGAAGCCACATGCACCAGTGATTATGATGCCTATGCTTAGGAGGCGCGCATCCATTGGCCACAACACATGGGTGAGGCAGGGTGCCACATAAGCCAAGGTGTGATGCGTGCGTGGAACAGTGTTACGCATGCACTTGGGTGGATCACATGTGTTGAGCAATGAGACGCTTATGTTTAGCTGCGACGCATGGGTTTGGCAGTATGATGCATGAGCGGATTTGACCCAAAATTGATGACTGCGACCCTAATTTGTGTTTAAGTTTGTTTGCTAATGTCATACTTAGGGTTTAGTGTAATAACATGTTGTCTTGGCTGCATGGATACAGGTGAGGCTGTCGTCTATCTATACACGAGAGAGTCGGCCCACTGGGTACCGGTTGTGGGACTCTTTATTGACGGAGGATCAAGACACTCTAGCTGTGCTGGGATTGTATGGTGTTGCCTTTATGCCCGAGATCCAGGCTAACCAAGGGTTATTGACAGCAGTCGTAGAGAGATATCACTCTGAGACCAGCTCATTTCACTTTCAAGAGAGGTTACCGTGACCTTACTGGATGTGTGGCAGATTCTGCGGCTTCGCATTCATGGTGAGCGAGTGGTTTATAGTCTAGAGACTGGATTGCCAGCTCTACATCGACTGTTTGAGACAACGGATGATGCTACACTGGGGGTTGAGGAGCATGAGATCCCATGGGACACTTTGACCAATCGTTATGATCGACTGATTGTGGTCATCTGTGCTTGCATTGCTGGTGTGGTATGTCCTGATCGACGAGGCCATGGTTTTCCAATTGGCTAGGGGGAGATGCTAGAGGGGATGGTGGTGGATGTGACCTCCTATGCATGGGGACCCTACCTCCTAGATCAGTTGTACCATCAGCTACATGGTGTGATATATCGAGGGGAGCAGTCTATCAGTTGCAGAGTGACTTTACTCATGATATGGGCATGGGAGCACATTGCAGTATGTAGGTTGCCAGTGGAGCGAAATATTTTGAAGGAGTTGCCATATGTGTTTTGCTATACTGGAGCATTGTCACAGGTTCGGATGGGTGATGTGGGGTACTGGCGATATGTTATTGATCACATGGATTCATTTACTTGGATGCCATATAGAGATTGCTTTAGATGGTCAGAGGATGATGAGCAACTTCCTTACTACAGGCATACGCACTATCTTATTAGTAGGACTGTACAGGAACAACATCTTATAGAGTAACATTTGCCATCTCGAGTGCTCAGGCAGTTTAGGGAGCGGCAGGATGAGCCCGTTGGTAGTGCAGAGTTTACCCGGGTTACATGGGAGATTCTAGTGTGGGGACCTATAATTCTAGTACAGACAGCTCTGGATGAGATCACAGGGTTACAACTAGTGGAGTGGGAGTACGGGGATACTGCAGATCCAGGGATGACTTCGGCCTATGATGCATGGTGGGCCACACATAGGCCTGTGCCGTATTTGGATCTTGATGCACCAACACCGGTGGAGTAGTTGGGACAGGGGCCGAGAGGCCGATTCAGATGTCGAGGCAGGGATAGAGGAGATGGAGATGACAAAGGCGAAGATGATGGTGGAACAGGTGGGGGTGGTAGAGGTAGGGGCCGAGGAGGTTGAGGCCAGGATGAATAGGGTAGGGGTGAGGCACTTGCCCCTATTCGAGAGGAAGGAGAGGGAGCAGTGGGCGGCGTGGTTACAGCCATGGGGGAGATGCATGTGAGAGATCCCGCAGAGGATGTGCCTATGGAGAATATTAGTGGAGGAGAGGAGATGGAGGAGGAGGATGAGGAGAAGGAGAGGATCCGGGATGAGGCTTTGCATGAGGTACCTCTTGTGGAGATAGATGATGCTATGGAGGAGGGAGATGCCCGAGCCCATAATGGTGATGTGGATAGGCAGGTAGCCGAGTTACAGGCACAACTAGATGCCACATGGTAGTGTGTGCAAGAGGTGGAGGGGCAGCTACTTCAGAGGACTACTGAGAGAGACATGGCAATGATTAGGGCACAAAGAGCATACCAGTGGAGCATTGAGCTTGCTACGACATTGAGTGGGCCTTCGGCAGATTTTGCACGGGCTCTAGTCAGGTCAGTGTAGGAGACTCAGTACTATAGGGATCTCTATGAGGGTTTAGTGCCAGCAAAGCAGAGGGCTTCAATTTTTTAGAGTCGGAGTGCCAGCCAATCATGCTCCCACAGGTCTCATAGTAGTGTGAGGTGACCATCCCCTTATGATAGGCCTTCCAGTTCAGGGGTAGCTTGAGAGCACAGGGGTCCTCCGATAGGGCTATTTTGTTATTTTGTTGATGTAGTTATCTTTGATCGAGCTTGCGTGCTCTTGCTTATGATTAAGCCTGCGAGCTCTATTTTTGACACACATTCATGGATGAGATTGTACTGTGACACACATTTTGAGATATATATATATATATATATATATATATATATATATATATGATGGACTGATTATACTTGATGTTATTGTTTATGATGGATGACATGTTATTATGCATTATGATTCATGGTTTATGATGATCTAGTATTAGATGATGTGATGTTTATGATGAGCTTAATGTGATGTTTATGTGATGTGTGCATGATCATTTTTTATGATGCGATGTATGATATTATCCTAGATGTATATGTTAATGTGGTGGACATGTTTTGATTTCTATATGGTGTTCACGAATGGATGTAAATGGGAATGTAATGAATGCATGAGTGGCAAAAGTATGATCCTATGATGTTTTATGTGGTTTATTGTGATGTTTATGTTTATGATGATGTTAATCGCTTATGGTAATGGTGATGTATTATGATGTTAAGGATTATGAGCGATGATGATGATTTGGTAATTTATTGTGATGTTGATGATGATTATATGGTAATTTTATGATGATTATATGGTAATTTTATGATGATAATGATGGTATATGATGGACTGACATATGTATATAGGTGGTGTGCCCTAATGTTGTTGTTGTTTTGTTTTTTGGTGTGTGTCACAGTAGGATGAAATAAATACGGAATAAATGGTAATGAAGAAAGAGGGAGTTGGACAAGAGATGAAGAATTAGAATGGAATTAGACTTGTGCCATAATAGGTGTTGAGCTTCCTTAGTGTGGTTACTGCATATCATCATAGTACTTATTATGCCAAAGGACAATGAATACCATGGTATATTGTGACCAAGGCATGGAGTGTGATTCTTTGGGAAACACACACACGCACACACAAAAAACAAACAAGGATTGCCAAGCTCATCCTAGGTCACTAAGGCACCTTGTTGGGTCCTGTGGTGAGAGCAACTCTAGGTGTAGAGGTCCTGATACATGGAAGTGTCTAGCCTTTCCCACGTATAGGATGCATTTGATTCACCCAGTAGTGTCCCAGTCACATACAAGGAACTTAATTGCCCCAGTCACGTTGCTTAGACAAACCACATACAACAATCACAAAAAATGATCTTGCCCCATCCTTGCCTCTCTTCATCTCTTAGGGACTGCCTCGAGAAGCTTAGGAACAAGATCGCATAAAAACCAACCAAATGTGAAATGTGAGACATAACCAATAGTCATCATGTCATGTGCTAAGTGTAGATGTGTTTGCTTGAATGATTGTGATAGGTTGATCAATGCCTGGTTTCAGGGTAGGAACATGTCGTCTAAGACGTCGAGTCTGGTTTCAACCATGCATCCTCCTATATAAGGCAGATGAGAGTTTGTAGGGTATCTTGTGTGAGACCTATGGTTTGGTTGCAAGTGTGTCGAAGGTTTGTAGGATAGTTGATTTGTGATGATCGATAGTGTCCAAGAGATGGGTGTGATCGTCTAAGGCGTGGAGCCTGGTTTCGATTGTTTCCCATGCTTGTTGTCAGACACGTGGTTGAGAATGTTGGTTGGTTATAGTGATGTTTGGCTATTTCTATGGGTATGATAAGTGGTAATTACCTGATTGTGCTATTTCTATGGTAATGATCTGTCTTGTTTAAGTGTTTTGGATGTTGTGTTGTTTGTTGTCTGTTCATTGTATCTTTCCCATGAAAGGACGACTTATTGCGATGACGTGACAGGATGGACCCTAAGGGGCTAACCTAGTGCCTTGGGGGTGCATCAATGATGGCCTTGCCTACGTTAAAGCTTAGAGGCAATGTAGTTTGACTAGGGTGGACTTGGGTTGACCTAGGACCTAAGGGGAATGCCTCAGGGGTGCATCGAACATGGCCTTGTCTACGTGAAAGCTCAGAGGCAATGTAGTTCGGTTTATTGGTTTGACACGGTGTGACTATGTTTGATGTTTTAGTTGGTTTTTTTATTTTTTTGGATTTTGTCAGTTTTTTTATTTTTTTTGGGATTTTGTCTATTTTTTGAATTTTTTTGGATTTTGTTGGTTTTTTAATTTTTTTGGATTTTGTCAGTTTTTTTGATTTTTTTTGGATTTTGTAGATATTGGTGTCCTCCAACATTGACCCTAGGATCAGGGACTGCCCCCAGTCAAGTATACGGACATGCGATAGTGAAGGCAAGGTGGGAAAATCGTGAAGACAATGAAATGTTAACTTGTTCCCAAGCCATGGGAGAGACATTATGAGACGTGACAGAGTGGGAAGGGGTTATTGCAGCATGGGGATCATGGATTCGAGTGATGGTAGACAATGAAGCAAAGATTAACTATGCATGGTGCCTGTTTTCTAGGTTTTCACTATGGTACTTGTCTAAAGTGCCACCGAGGTGGTTTTCACTGTTGGACGAATTTTTTTTTTTTGTGTAGTACCGCCTTAGGTGCATGTTGTTGATGGGTTCTAGCAGTGGTTCTCCTTCATGGGTGGCTAACTAATATGTACCGGACCCATATGCTATTGCGATGATGTAAGGTCCTAACCAGTTTGGCTCAAATTTTCCTAGCTTCTCTCATTCCATCTGATTTCTGGGGTTCTCCTTTAGAACAAGGTCTCTAATGTTGAAGTGGTGGACCTGCACTCTCTTATTATAATTGCGTCATAGATGATTTTGATAAGCCTGTAGATGTGAGTGCATTTTGTATCCTTTCATCAAGCAATTCAAGTTCATGTAACCGTGATGCTCAGTAGTCCTCAGTCTCGACTAGCTGCTGTAGGTATACTCTTAAAGAGGGCAACTCAACCTCAATGGGTAGGATAGCTTCGGATCCATAGACCAGGGAATAAGGGGTGGCTCCAGTGGGCGTGCAGATGCTGGTACGATAAGCCCATAAGGTGAGGTTGAGTTGAATGTACCAGTCATGGCCAGCATCATTGACAGTCTTTTTTAGGATTTTTATGATGGTTTTATTTGATGCCTCAGCTTGGCCATTCCCTTGTGGGTAGTACGAAGTGGTGAAGTGGTGTTTGATGTGGAATTTTTCACAAAGTTCACGGACATCCTGGTTTTTGAATGGACGACCATTGTCCGTTACGATGGATTGTGGGACACCATATCGGCATATGATATAATTAAGGATAAACTTAATGATCTGCTTGCCAGTGCTGTTTGTCATAGGAATAGCTTCAATCCATTTTGTGAAATATTCAGTGGTAGTGAGGATGAATTTATGGCTGCTTGCGGAGGTGCGATGTATTTTGCCCACGAGGTCAAGTCCCCATTGAGAAAATGGCCATGGGGACATGAGCAGTTGCAAGTCCTGAGCTGGTGCATGCACAAGATTACCGTGTATTTGGCATTGTCGGCACTTCTTTGCAAAATGGTATGCATCTTTTTCCATTGTTGGCCTGTAATAACTTGCTTGGATGATTTTTTTAGCAAGGGTCGGGCCACTCAAGTTGGCTCCACATATACCTTCATGTACCTTCATAGGGTTGTTTGTGCTTCTTCGATGTTGAGACATCTTAGGAGGGTGCTATCAAATCCACGACGGTATAGAGTGTCATCGATGATGACATACTTAGCGGCTTGGCATATGAAGGACTTGCGTTGGTTGGATGACATGTCGATGGGTAGGATTTGGTCATGTAGGTAGGTGTATATGTCATGATACCAGGGTGATGTGGGACCAACGATTTTGTAGACTAACTCATATTCGAGGACATCGAAGGCTGGGACCAATAGTTGTTCCACCAAGAACTTGAACTGAGTGAGGTTACTTGGGATATCAAGGAGAGATCTAATGGTTGCCATTGTGTCTGCTACCCAGTTCTAAACTCTTAGAATTTGGTCAAAGGGCACTATGTCAAAGTATAGACTGAAACTATCTACCATCCTTTTATTGTTAGAATCTGAAAAGATTATTAACCTAGAAAACTAGTGCAAAGAATAGATATCTAAACTATGAATGAAAATGATACGAAATCAAAATAGCAACACAGAGTTATTCTCCAAGAGAGTAATGCAAATGCTAGAAGCAAAATAGCATTAAGAGGATGCAAAAGAAAAAGATACAAAATACAAGCTAGGTAGCATGCTTATATAGACTAGGAAGAGGGAGGAGGTGGCAACATCGACCAATCAGGAACAACCATCTATTGGACTAAAGATAGCAAAGTATCTTCCCAAGATAGCTAATGGATGCTCACATGTAGGAAGGTGACACCTCGCAACCACTCACCTAATAAGACATGCTTTATTAACCTAAGTGAGATTAAAAGAAGTGTAGGAAAAACCTAGGAATATAGGAAAAAATAAATAACCCAACTAGGAAATAAAAACCTACACTAACACCCCCCCATAAGCGAAGCTTAGGTGGATGTAGAAATGGGTCCCAGCAAATCAAGCCTGATGAGGTACCCATGTACATAAAATTCCCCCCCAAAGAGAGAGAAAAGCCCCCCCAAAATAGAGAGAGAAGAGACCCCCCTAAAAGTAGAGAGTCAAGACTCCAAGTGAGAGGAAGAAGCCCCCTAGAAGATGAAGCATCCCGCACTCCCAGCAAAGCTCGCAAATGAAGGAACTTTCTCTCAGTGAAGGGTTTGGTGAAGATATCAACAACCTGCTCGAAAGTTGGACAGTAGCAAAGGTTGATGATGTGGCCATGGATGAGCTCTTGGATGTAGTGCATGTGGACCTCTATGTGTTTGGTCCGCTGATGATGGACTGGATTCTATGAGATCTGAATGGCACTCTGGTTGTCACAAAATATGACTGATGGTCGTCTGATCTAGATACCAAAATTAGTGAGAAGATTTTGAAGCCAAATGGCCTCAGTGGCGGCATTCACAGCCCCCCAATACTCAGCCTCAGTAGAAGATAGAGCAATAGCAGACTGTTTCTTGCTCAACCAACAAATAGGACCTAAACCAAGTGAGAAGCTGTAACCTGAAATAGACTTACGATCCTGAGAATCACCTACCTAATTTGAATCTGTGTAGCCCACCAAGTCAAGCTCAATGCCCGCTGCGTAGTGAATCCCAAAACTATGAGTACCCTGAATGTAGTGAAGGATCCACTTGGCTGCTTTCTAGTGCAGCTCATGAGGCTCCTGCATGAACCAAGAGATCATGCCTACATCATATGAAATGTTGGGTCTTATATGAGTCAGATAAATGAGACTTCCAACAAGTTTTTGGTACAAAGTGCCATCAACAAGTGGAGAAGAACACTGAGCCTCAAGTTTGACTCCAGAAAGAAAGGGAGTCGGAGCAGGCTTATAGTCAGCCATATGAAACCTCAAGAGAAAATCTAGAGCATTCTTGGACTGTGTGATGGTGATCTCAGAAGAAGATTGAAAGATCTCAATCCTGAGAAAGTAATGCAATAAGCCCAAGTCAGTCATCAAAAACCTATCATGAAGGGCAGTTTTGATAGCCCCAATGGTGGATGAAGGATTCCCTGTGATCAACAGGTCATCAACATACAGAACTACAAATAGGAGTGAATCATCCTGCTATAGAATGTAGACATTGGGATCAGAATGGCACCGAGTGAACCCAACTGATAGAAGGAAGGAGTCCATCTTGGCATACCAGGCCCGAGGAGCCTGTTTGAGGCTATAGAGAGACTTCTGAAGATGACACACAAGTGAAGAATTTTGAAGGAACCCCTGTGGCTGCTCCATGTAGATCTCCTCCTGAAGGTCACCATGAAGAAAAGCACTTTTCACATTCATTTGGTGTACTTCCCAATGATTAGCTAGAGCAATGGAAAGAACAAGTCAGATGGAATTCATTCAGGAAACTGGCGTAAAAGTCTTAGAGTAGTCAATCCCAGGAACTTGGGAGAATCCTTTGGTGACCAAGCGAGCCTTATGCTTGTCAACCGACCCATCTGCTGCAAATTTTGTTTGATAGATCCACTTACATTGAACAAGTTTTCTTCCCTTAAGAAGAGGGACAAGATCCCAAGTGTGGTTCCTCGTCAAGGAACTATACTCCTCTTGCATAGTTGTATCTCACTCAGGAATAATAGAAGCCTCATGAAAAGACTGTGGATCTGAGGCAGTAGCAATGAAGACAAGTGGAGCATCCTGGAACTATGAACGAGTCCCCCTGGTGTCTGATGGATCCCCAACCCAATCACCTGCAGACTACAAGGTCTGTCTAGCCCAAAGTGGACTGAAAGATGGAGAATCTGGAGGAGAATCATCAACCTCTGAATGATGACTAGGAGAGGAAGGAGGTGAGTCCTCTGAATCACTCTTTGCATCGAAAGTGGAGGTAGAATACTGGTCAAGTGAATCTGACTCATCAGAAGATCTGTCATGTATCCCAAGTGACTCCAATGTCAAAGTAGGAGTTGGAGAAGTGATAGAAAGTGAGCTCGAAGAGCCCTCCTCAAACTAAACACTCCTCTCAATGAACAACTCATGTGTAGTAGGGTGGAGCAACTGATAACCCTTCACACCATCAGGATAACCTACAAATATGCAAGGTCTGCTCTATGGATCCAAGGCCTTGCGTTTCTCTACAGGAATGTGGGCCCATGTTAACTGATGGTTTTCGATTGCTCCAAGCTTTAAAAGGAGTGACTCCCTTCAAGGCTCGGTGAGGAACACAGATCTGGATATAACAAGCACAGTTAATGGCCTCTGTCCAATACTGTGGTGCAAGAGATCTGGAGTGAATCATGTAGTTCGCCATTTCCTTCGAGGACCTATTCTTCTATTCTGCAACACCGTTCTGTTGAGGATTGTATGGAACTGAATGCTGCAAATCAATCCCCTCTGAAGTGCAAAAATTCTCAAACTGATGGTTGACATACTCACCACCATTGTCAGTGCGCAAAACTTTGATGGCTTTCCTGGATTGCTTTTCTACAAAAGTCTTGAAGTCCTGAAAGTGATCAAATACCTCAGACTTCTGTTTGAGAAAGTACACCCAAGTATATCAAGAAAAGTCATCAATGAATGTGAGGACATATCTAGCCCTGCTGAAAGAAGGATGCTGAAATGGACCAGCCAAATCACTGTGAACTAACTCCAGTATCTATGAAGCTCTCCATACCTTACCTTTGTCAAACTTTTCCTTAGAATGCTTACCAAGAAAGCAACCTTGGCAAACACCACCGGAAAACTGAACTGAAGGCAACCCTGTGACCATGCTTTGCTGGTTAAGCTGCTGCAAGTAGCGGAAGTTAAGATGGCCAAACTACTCATGCCATAATCTACTCACATCATTAGAATGAGTGAGAAAAACAGTCGAAGGAGGATCATGAACAAAGTGAGAAAATAGATAGAGCCATGACTGATGATCTGCTCTCCCAACTGCAACTCTAGAACCACTGTGCAACTCATGAATCTCCACTGAATCAGGAGTGAACTCAACCCGCTTGCTTGAACCTGTGTGAGTGATTTGGTATACCAATAGGAGATTAGTTGATAATGAGGGCATACAAAGAACATCATGGAATGTGCCATCCCCCACAGCAACAGACCCTCTCCCACACACCTCAACAGAAGTGTCATCACCCATCAAAATAGAAGGCATAATATACAGCTCCAAAGATGCAAGTTCTTCCTTAGATGAAGCCATGTGGTGTGAAGCACCCAAATCAAGAACCCAAGTGGATGGTGAAGAAGCAACTACAACAAGGGCCTTGCACTTTCCTTTCCCCTTGTTGTTTTCTTTTGCCTTATTAGAGCCCTCATTAGAACTCTGTTTGATAGACTCAAGTACACTGATATTATTCTTCTCAAGAATGTGTGTCAAGTGATCAATTTGTTTCTTCAGACATTTATGTTCATCATGACCGGGTCTTTTACAATAGGTACATTGGACCCTCTCTTTCTTAGGCTTGTTACCCTTGGAAGATTAGGTCTCATTAGTTTCTTTTGAAGCAACTGATATCTGATCCTTCTTCTACTTGCTATTCTTTTGTTTCTTATCCTTACAATTGTTGTTACTATTTTGTCCTTTCTGTTATTTTGTGCCTTGGTTGGCAGCTAGGGCATATGACTTAGAGGACTTAAGAGTGCCCATCTGGATTAGCTTATCCTGTTCCCGAGTGAGATTGACAGCAAAATCATCTAAAGATGGATGGTGAATTGAGTACCAAGTGCACCCTTAGTAGCATAGAAGGTAGAAACAAACATAGAATATTCTGAACTTAGCTTAGAGAGAATACTAAGAATCAGTTGTTCATCTTTCTTTTCAATTCCACATTATTTTAACTGTAGCCTTAGTGATTTCAATTTAGTGAAGAAAACCTAGATTGTGTTGAAATTGCCTGGACTTAAACTAATTAGTTCATTTTCCAACATATGACCCCTCATTGAATCTTGTGTTACAAATAGTGTTTCTAGCTTTGTCTAGATTTCATTTGGTGTATTCAAGGACTCAATGTGAAAGATCAAATCAGGAGAAACAGACAAACACAATGTTCCATATGCCTCATCAAATTTGTTAAACCACTTAGGCTTATCTTTATCTTTAGTAGGTTCAATTTCAAGTCCCATAGTTATCCTATTTAATCCAGCTTTCCTTAAGTGAATTGTCATGCATGATTTCCACTCAAAGTAATTGTATGGAGTTAGGATGGGCACATTTGTTTGATCCATGATGAAGAAATGCAGAGAAGAAATGCCGAAAAGAAGAGAACCCAACCAAGACAACCCCCCCCTTTTCACTCAATCAAAGAACCCCCCCAAGAAAATATTATTTGTCACTTTATATTAGTGCATTTACAACTACCACTAGCAAGAAATACTAAGTGGTCTTGATTTCAATGCATTACAAAACCCTCACGAAGAGCATATGCTGAAAATATAACTTTGGCATGATACTCAGAGAAATAAACAGCATCACTGCAATCTACTCAAAAAATTATGTACTTTCAAAAAAAGAATCGCCTCGATACGAGGTTGTATGCAAAAGTTATGATCCTCTAAAGTTCCCAAAATGAGAACTATGCAATGTCACAACTGAGAATCTACAATTTTTGAAAAATCTCTGCGTCAAAATAAAAAAATGTCTACACTAGTGCATAGAGCACGAAAAAATAGCCAAAATAAAAAAAATCGTGAGAAACGGAGTCCATATGAGCAAGAATGGCGCATTTGAAAACTCTATTCAAATCTGCAACTACCAATGGAGAGGGGTACTGTTGTAGCTTTCTAAGTTCAATTTTGCAAAATATACAGATTTCATGCAAAAAAGGAAAGATACCGAGATGGGTTTTCTGTGCTATGAACAAAACCCATAAGGCATTTTCCTTGATGTACAAAAGATGTAGTTCTAATGTAAACAAAACGCCTTTAGCAACAAAAAATGACCCCAGCAACCAAAAAATAACATGCAAAGGCTGAATCAGCTACCTAAGACAAGCAATGGCATGCTGGAACCTGCAATATTGATTGAAAACACCAAATATGCAAGTTGGTTGTCAGATTTGAGCTTAAAACCCCAGTTCCGCAACTGTGTATGACGATCTCTGATTTCGATGAAACAAAAGCCAAATCTAACTTTCTCAAGCCTCTTGAACACGTTGGAACAACCCGAAATGCTGCCAATATAACCAGAAATGTTACAATCACCCAGATTTCATAAAACACATGTGCAAACCCCAAAGATTAAAAAAGTTTCTGTCAAACTTTTCTGATTCTCAAGATCATCTGAAGATGCAAGAGAAGAGCATACTGGGTTTTTTGAAAAACAGTAATAAGATTTATTAGCCCCCCTAATCTCTCAAATATGGAAACTAAAATCTACTCTTGCACATAGAATAGCTCTGATACCATGTTAGAATCTGAAAAGATTATTAACCCAGAAAACTAGTGCAAAGAATAGATATATAAACTATGAATGCAAATGATACGAAATCAAAATAGCAACACAAAGTTAGTCTCCAAGAGAGTAATGCAAATGCTAGAAGCAAAATAGTATTAAGAGGATGTAAAAATAAAAGATACAAAATACAAGCTAGGTAGCATGCTTATATAGACTAGGAAGAGGGAGGAGGTGGCAACACCAACCAATCAGGAACAACCATCTATCGGACTAAAGATAGCAAAGTATCTTCCCAAGATAGCTAATGGATGCTCACATGTAGGAAGGTGACACCTCACAACCACTCACCTAATAAGACATGCTTTATTAACCTAAGAAAGATTAAAAGAAGTGTAGGAAAAACTTAGGAATATAGGAAAAAATAAATAACCCAACTAGGAAATAAAAACCTACACTAACATTTATAAGGTATGAGCTTTTCATCTTTGGTGCCATACTCATTGTTGACCTGTTTGATAACTAACTGGGAATCACCAAATACTTGTAATGTTTTGATTTTCCAGTTGACTGCCATTCGAAGTCCTGTGAGTAATGCCTTGTACTCTGCTATGTTATTTGTGCAAGGAAAAGCAATTCTAAATGCCTTGGGAATGGCATCACCTTGAGACGTAATAAACAAGATACCCACGCTAGAACCGTGATTGGTACATGATCCATCAAAGAATAGTGTCCAATTTTTGGGTATGTCAACTATGAATATTGATTCATCAGGGAAATCAACAAGCATTGGATGATCTTCCAGTGTAGGCACATCTGCAAGTTGATCTGCAATTACTTGTCCTTTGATGGCTTTGCAGTCAACATATTCTATATCAAATTTGCTCAATACCATAACCCATTTGGCTAGTCATCTTGTTAGGGCTGCTTTATTCAGTAAGTACTTTAGTGGGTCAATCTTAGCAACCAGCTTTGTATTATGATTCAGCATGTAATGTCACATTTTTTGGGTAGCAAAAACTATGGTGAGACATGTGTGTTCAATAGGACTGTAGTTTAGCTCATATCCCACTAGGGTTCTACTGATGTAATAGATTACCCTTTCTTTTCCTTCTTCATCATTTTATGCCAATAATGCCCCCAATGCTGAATTAATTGTTGATATGTACAATAATAGGGGCTTACCTATATTGGTGGCATGAGGACCAGTGGTGATAGAAAATATTCTTTGATCTTTTGAAAGGATTCTTAACACTGATTTGTCCACACAAACGGTACCCCTTTGCAGAGTAAGTGTTGGAAAGGCTGACATTTGTCGGCAAGTTGTGCAATGAACCTTCGAATAGATTGTAACTTTCTCTATAGGATGTGTAGCTGCTTTAGGGTAGTAGGCGAAGGCATGTCCATTATTGCTTTGACCTTAGCGAGTCAACCTTTATCCCTCTGTGTGAAATGATGTAACCCAGCAATTTTCTTGATGTAATGCCGAACATGCATTTCTTAGGGTTTAGTCTGACTTTGAATTCTTCCAGGTGCTTGAAGATTTTATCCAACACCTCTAGATGAGAACTTCTAGTGACTAATTTTGCCAGCAGGTCGTCAACATAATCTTCCATACATGTGTGCATATAGTCATGAAATATGGTTGTCATTGCCCTCTGGTATGTAGCACCTGCATTTTTGAGACCAAAAGGCATGACAATCTAGTAGTATGTGCCCCAAGGACATGTCAAAGTTGTTTTATGCTGATCTTCTGGTGCTATCCATATCTGATTATATCTAGAGAAGTCGTCCATTAATGGGAGTATTTCAAATCTGGTTGTTAGGTCCACTATGATGTCTATGTTTGGTAATGGGAAATCATCTTTCGGACATGCCTTGTTCAAGTCACGGAAGTCCTCACATATTCTGATCTGGCCATTGGGTTTCATGACGGGTACAAGATTAGATACCCACTCTGGATAATCAATTGGCCTGATGAAGCCAACATCAAGAAGTTTCTTCAACTCTGCCTTTACCAGCAAGGTGATTTGTGGATGCATTTTTCAGAGTTTTTGCTTAACAGGTTTGACATTTGGCAATAGTGGCAGGTGATGTAGAACAAATTGTGGATCAAGCCCAGGCATATTAGCGTATGACCATGCAAAGTTGATTTGTCATCTTGAGAAGAAGTCTCAGAATTCAGGCTTTTCTTGTTCTGTAAGTGACTCGATGAAGTGGATAATCTTGGGTGCTTCTTCGGTGTCGAGGTTGGCTTCAACAGTTGTTTCTACTAGCAGTGGTGATTTTTCTTCTATGATGGGCAACACTTCTAACCCTCCATCCTCAGGCACCTCAGGGAGGTTTTCACCTTCGGATATGTCCCTTATTTTTATTTTTGCATGATCTAAGGGTGCCTTTGAGTTTTCACCCAGAGACCTATTTTTTTCTTTTTTATTTTCACTTTTGCGACTAGAGGGTGGAGTGGATTCTCTGAAGTAAGCAAAATTGTCCAAATCCATGATGTACCCAACTTTATGGTCTCTAAGAGGTAAACCTTCATGAAGTCCCATGAAATCAACTATCACTTCGTCGTTCTCGAATAAGTCTAAGTTAGGTGGATCTTGTTGGTCCCAGTTGATTAGCTCAGGATGGATTAAGGGTAAGCCATCATCGGTGTTTAGGTAACTCATGGCTACAGGAGTCAAGGTGCAAATAGAGGAGTTATTAGGGCTCCAGAAGATATTTATCCATGCGGCCCCTTCGGGAGGTTGGGTGTGGACGATTTAGGTGAGTTGGATGTGGATGATTTAGGTTCAGGCTCGAGTGGATCCCTTGATGTCCCAACTTCTTTGGAAGCACTCGTCTCCCTGTGGATAAGTAACTTAGTATGTGGAGCCCTGTCTCTTTGTGTGGTATATCCCAACCCTTTGTTGCGTGGCCACCTTGTTGGCTAAAGAGGTTCAGTTCATCCATTTCCATTTGGTCCTAGTCCACTATGCCTAGCATATCCTTATTTCTTGACGAACTCATATCCTTTAGCATATTGTTCTATAGGCAATTTGATGTGTTCGACCTCTTGTTCTTCTTCTTCTTCATAGAGCCGGCTGGATATGTCTTCATTGACGTCTTCTTTATTGAGTTCTCCCCACTTTGTGAATGTGGTGGGACCAACTGAGAGGGTTTGCTTTGGTGGAATAAGGTTGGCATTTCCTTGGGACTTGGGTGATACCGACAACTTTTCAATGCAATAGGACCTTTCTATCTTGTATTCACCGCATCCTCTATCTTGGATTTGAACCTGGGACTTGAGTGGTGGAATGAAAGTGGAGGTGGATTTAGATAATGTGGATGGGTCAACATAGTTGGAGGAAGTGAATGGTGAGATTCCCTGATTTACATGCACCTGATGTTGGGGTACTTCTCTTAGGTGGCTGTAGTATTGAAAGGCATCAAGATCACCCGGGACAGTGACTTCCAAGCCATTATAGGGAAACTTGATGCATTGGTGGTAGGTGGAAGGGATGGCCTTCATGGAATGGATCCATGGTCTACCCAGGACGAGGTTATATGGTAATTCAGTGTCCAAGACATGGAATACGGTATCTTGAATGGTCGGCCCAACTCTCATAGGTAAAATGATAACCCCTTTGGAGGAATGTTCAGCATCGTTATAGGCCTTGATAATAATCCTCTTGGTAGGATCAACGCAAGCCTTAGAGTATCCTAGTATTAACACCAATTTCAAAGGACATGTTTAATCCTGCTCCACCGTCTACCAGGACTCGTCAGATTTTATGTTTGTTGATGTAGACTTTGAGGTGTAATGGATCATTATGATTGGTGCGGTGTGGAGGTACATCTTGTTCTGTGAAAGTGACACTATTGACAGTGGCTAAGTGTCCCACCATGGCCTACAATTGGCTAACATTTAGATCAGTGGGAACGAGAGATTCTAGGAGTGCCTTATCCAGAATGGCTTTGTGTTTGGGTGAAAGACGAAGTAGCTTAAAGATGGATATCTATGTCGGGGCCTTTTTCAGGTGATCTAAAAGGTTATATTGACCTTTGGCTTGCGAAGTGGATGTATTGGAGGTGTTGGTGGGCGCGCCCTATAATGTAACTTTGGCTTTATGGGTGGTGATGGCGCATTCGGGATGGGCTTTTATGGTGATCATGGAGATATTGTTGTCAAACACCCGGATACTATTAATGGTGTAATCATAGGTGATGCTATTATAGCTAACATTGTTGTGCGGCTTGGTTCCTAACGACGAGGGCTGTCCTGATCCATGATTTTGTAATGGGTTGGTGAAGGTAGTATGGTCAATGTTGGAGGAACCGGCTATTTCCTCTACTCCTATGATACCCCTATTAATGAAGTCTTGAATGATATTTTTTAGTTTAAAGCAATTTGACATCTTATGTCCTTTGATTCGATGATACTCGTAGAAGTCGTTGTCATTCCATGAAGGGGGTTTGAAGGTCGGATCATATTGTCGGATCTCCGACAGTTGAATGAGGTTGTTTTGTAATAACTTCTATAGGATTACTTTAGTTGGTTCCGTCAAAGGGGTATTGTTGCGTCTAGGGGCATTATTCCTAGGAGGTGGCCTCCTTTGGTTATTTTGGATTGCATTTGTTGATTGATGTTGAGGTTGTGTTAGTTTCTGTAGTTGTTGTTGTGGTTGTTGTTGTTGGGCGTGTGAATGATTATTTATTGCGGGGGGTGCTTTAAGTGTGAGAGCAGGTCTAGCCCTAAATGCTTTAGTGTCTACCACCCCATCATTGGTAACATTCTTGTTTCATTCCCAAGTCTTGTTCTTGTCATAGGGCATTTTTTTGGGTGTTTTGATTCTTGTTGAAGATTTTTATTCTGCCTTTAGCGATGAGAGCCTTTTCAATGGCTACCCCCTTCTCAACTACTTCACTAAATGAGGTGCAGCAATGGATTTGCAATTGATGCATAAGCTATTTGTTTAAGTTTTCCACAAAGATGGGCACTAGCTAATTCTCAGGAATATAACAAGGGCATTTGCTTGCTAGGCCTCGCCACCTTTGAAAGAAAGAGATAAATGTCTCCTCGTCTTCTTGTCTTGTTTGGCACGAGGTGGCTATGTTCACATCCATCTCTATGTTATAAGAGAAGTGCAAAATGAACTTTTCTGCAAGTTATGTCCATGTACGTATCCCCATGGGGAGATGTGCAAACCATTCAAGAGCTTGGCCCGTGAGTCTCATTAAGTAGGTGTGATCATAAGCAAGCTCTAGGCATGCAATGTGGAACTCGTGTACATGTTCAACAGGACTCCCCTTTCCCCTATATTGTTAAAGTTTGGTGGGGTGAAATTCAGAGGAAAAGGAGGTGTACTACTAGAAATGTGGTTAGATCAACAATGAAGTAAATCAGCTAAATATAGTGATATAAACTATAGATCTATGTACTCAATAAAGCAAAATAAAGTACGAATGCAAATATAAAATATTTAACAATCAAACCAAAAGCTCTATTGTGCTTCTTGTGATCCTTGTAATTGAATTTGCTCTCAGAAATGCATAACGCAACAGCTTGGATGATAGAGTGCTTGGATGAATAGATCAAGTGATTGAAAATGTGACAAGAATTCAAAAATCAAAATGGCAACATAAGTTTACAATTCAAGAGTGATCTAAAATGGCTTAGGTTGAACGCGTTTATATAGTTTTCTTCAAAAATAATGAATGGTCAAGATCAAAAGGAACTCTAAAATGATCAATGGCTGAAAACGAATGAGACAACAAGCTGAGAGAGATTCAAGGGATCTGATTGAGTTAACTGAAGAGCTGAGTTCGAAAATCAAGGAGATTGACATGAGATAACAAAGTTAAGTTCAAATTAGAAAGATTTGATTTTGAGTTCCATTTGAAAATTGTGGAGATAGATTTTAGAACTCAAAGTCAAATTTGGAGAGGTGGAATTTAAAATAGACATGTGTTGAAATAATAATATTTTATTATTATTATTATTATTTCTCATTCAAACACATGTGAGAAATAAGATATTTAAAGAAAATAAAATAGGATATTGGAATTAATTTCAAAAAAAGCAACGTGACGATTTTGATCAAATTTGAGATATTTAATTTTTTATTTGAGAGGGATAATTAAATAATTTTTATTATTTAATTATGAGGGAGGAAATATTGGAGAGAAATAATTAAATATTATTTATTTAATTATTAAGATAATAGAGAGAATAAATAATTATTATTTATTTGATGAGGGATGAAATAGAGATAAATAATTAAATAGAATTTAATTATTCTTTTAAAAGAAATAGTTTAATAATTAAATAATCAATATTATTTAATTAATTTTAGAAAGAAGATAAATTACTGGATTAGAGGAATAATTAGATATAATTAAATAATTAATATTATATAATTATTTTAGAAGAAATAGAAGAATAATTAGGCTTAATTAAATAATTAATATCATTTAATTATTTAATCAAATAAGAGAAAAATAGAAGAAATAGGTGAGTATGATCGAAAGGGTAAAATAATAGTTCTATGTTATTTTTTGGTGTCTACAAGAGGCATGTAAATGATTTTGTCAAATGGATATGGGCACAAGTCCTCCATAGAATACGATTTCTTGGTCCTTGAGACTTGCAAGTTTGTGAATTGTTGCTTTAGCTTATCCAAATCTTGGGTGAGGGTCTCGACGGGTGTGTTGGCAGTGTTTGTGACCATGTCAAAGTAACGATTCGTCATGTTATAGGTTCCCATGTTACCAACAAGTGGGATGACATTGGCATTTATGTCGTAATGAGTGTGTAACGGTGTCGTGTTTTAGTTTTGATTGTTGGTCATGAAGGATACGTTAGGGTTAATGTATCGATAATGGTATGGCATGGTTGTGGTGTTTTGAGATGAGACATGAGGATTCATTTGTTGGTTGGGATCAATGCATGAGGCATTAGTCGTATTGTTGTTATTGGCTCCAAATGGATTTATGGGGTTCGAGTTGACGTAGGATATACCCGAGCCTTAGCTAGTGGCATTGTTATGTTGGTTGATGGGGTTGGTGTTGAGGTTGCCCGTGTTGGTATTGGAGTTGGATCCCAAGTTCGTGTTTGTGTTTGTCGTGGTATTAACTCCTTGGGTTTGGTTTTGTGAAGTCACAATGTGTATCCTTCATGTTCTCTTAACATGACCTTGAGGATTTACCGAGAAAACAAAAGGATTTGATGTGTGAATTGCGACATTTGTGTTGTTTTCCTCAAAAGGAGGGGGTATGTTTACTGTGATGGATTCATGTGAGGTTTGCCCTAGAGGTATGTTGACATGTTCTTGCATTTGATTGACATGGTAATTAGAGGATGAGGCATAGCTTTGGCTTGTCATGGTGGTATTAGAGGACCTTGGTATGAGGGTGGTTATGTCTATGCCTTTGGTAAGTTTAGTTCCATTTTGTATGAGGCGCAAAAGGTAGCTTTGTGGGTCCATGGCAATCATTTCATCTAGGATTCTCAATACTCTAGGGTCTTGTCCCGTGGCTTCAATGACTTCGGGCGTAACCCCGAGTTTGTCATCTTGCAAGAATAGATTGCCAAAGGGGTTTCCCATGTTTTGGTTAGGTTGTTCATTAGGGTTGGTGCCAAATCTCATGGTTTTGATGTGAGAGTCTTGGGGATCCTCTAAGTTCTCTTCTCCCTTTCTTTTCTTTTGCAACCATGTTTCAACCGTAAAAGACCTAGATGGAAGGCGGGAGGATGACAATGTAAAATTTCTAAGTAGATGAACGAGGGTGGTTTTCTAAAGGTACTTAAAAGGTTCCTAAGGGTGACCTAAATGCCTTATACAAATGGGGATGTATGTCTTTGGTTTTTCTTTTCTAAAGTTATGTTTATGGGATGCAATTAATGGAATGCGCCTAAGACCAAAGTGTGGGGATAATGATTTTAATCTTCACAAAGTCTAGCTCCAATAGGATACTATTGTCTACTAATGACTTTCAAAGTACAAATCAGGTTTGTCGAGACCTTGGATTTTTGGTGCGAGAGGGATGGTTGTAGGAATTTTTGGAAAGTGAACTTTATACTTAGCCGAATGAGTATGAGGCCCACATGGGAACGGATTGAGTGGGAATAATGCCAATGTCTCTTAGTCCAATTTTACACGTATGAGGCAATCACACTTCAACGATTTCTCCTTATGTTTCAACTTAGGAAGATTAATATTTTGAATTACTATTGAAGTCTAAGGCTCAAATCCTAAGGTTTAAAGATTTTCTATGGTAAATGTGAGACCTAAAACCTAAGGCAATGAAGGTGGTATGCAAGTGAATTCTAAGGGATGAGACCTACAGGCTTTTAACACAATTGCAATTGAATCAGATTGGGACAAAAGATTTCAAAAGTTTCCCTTTGGCTCCAAAGTTTTCTCAGGCGTATGCATTTGACTGCTCAACTTATGCATTTCTGGGTCATGCAGACGCGTTTCAGTGGTTCTTATGCGTTGTACTTTCAAGCTCATGCGGTTCACTGTTGAGTGTATGCAGTTTACTATTTTGCAGATGTGTTGCAGTTTTTCTTATGCATTGCAGAATATCACTTATGCGGTTTACTATTCAGCGTATGCGTTGCAGGTTTAGTAGGCTTCTAAAAGTAGTTTTCTACTAGGTCTGTTTGATGGTTTTGTTAAAAAATTAGAAAGCACATCAGTGGAAAAACACTCAGCAAACAGTTTTGTGGCTGTGTCTCTTGTTTGTTTGACATTTTTTTGTGACAAAGTTTTTTGAAAAACACTTAGAAGTCAAGCATGATCCTAGGGCTAGGCAAGGACTGTATTTGTTGAATCCCCTAGTTGTGCTTATTCAAAACGGATAGCTCCAGGATCTTGGTAGCACCACGTCCCCTCCACGGCACTCACTTCTCACGCATACCAAGTTTTGAGTTTCCCAAGGCTCACAAACCTTAGGATTGTCCCTGCTACCTCGGCTAAAAACCGCATGATTCAATGTGGCTTCAAAGGTTAACCTTCTACGTCAACAAATAGAGGGTTTTTGGCCACTAAACAAAAGGGTTCTAGTGAATATTTGGGGGACCGGCACCCCACGAGCATCTAGCAAGCCACTTAAGGCTCTAACCCTACTAGGAGTTTAATATACACTAAGGTACGCCTCCTTTCGAGCTAGCACTATATGGTGAGCGCTCATACCGGTTAGACTTGGCTTTCGCCTTATCCTCAACTTATATAGCAGGTTGGATGAAAGTCCCGCTTGGGGTCACAAGTGAGTTTTCCTTTCGGATGTGTCTCAAGAGTAGGCCCACTCTAAGGCTTAACAAAAGCGAAACAAACTAATATGTTTTTGACCCCCAGGCTCACACTAAGTCGCAAGGGGAGAACATATACATGTGAGTTTGCTTCACACTCGCATGGGGGTTCTTTTGATTTTATGTGTGGTGTGACTTTATGTAAGTGAAGTGGAGGGTATATACCTTTCCACTACTCTAACACAAACCACCAAACACAGCAAACAAAATGCAATCCTTTTTATCTTTTTAAATGAGTGAAGATGTAGGTTAATTTTAAGTCCCAATGAGTGTGAAAATGCAAAGATTGTAGTGCATTTTTAACCCAATGCATTATAATGCAAAGTTGTGTTCTTTTCACCTCATGAGTGAAAGAAGCAAGGGTTGTTTTGTTTTTTTTAACCAATATGAGTGAAGTTCATTTTAATCCCAAAATGAGTGTGTTGGTTGCAAACAAGAATTGTATTGTTCTTTTTAATCTAAATAGCAAAATGTGTTTCTAGACTAAACCACACACACAAAAGTAACAAAATGTATTTTGGAAATGGTAAGATTTCTCCTGCCACAAGTTGCAAACCCAAAAGTCAGTAACATAAAACCCTATTTCTACTGTTAAAAATAAAAATAAACCCAAATGTAGAGAAATTTTGAATTTTCTATTTTATACCAGTCGTATGTGTTGCAGAGGAAGTAGAAGCGGTGCACTATTAGGTGTATGTGATTCAGGAACTAGCGTGTGTGGTGCACTATCATGCGCATGCGAGTCAGCTAAGCGCAGGCAGTGCACTGAGTAACTTATGCGTCATGAAAACCTGCACAGGTGTCAGACAAAAATTGTAGCCAAATTTCAACAGAAAACCCTTAACCAACAAAATAAAAAGGCATTTTTAGGTGAATTGTTGTTAAACCCTAGGGTTGTAAGGTGAGTTCCTGAATACCAGAGAGATGGAAGACTCTCAAGCATAAGCAGAACATACCCAAATTGCAAAAACCACTAAATATAAACCCTAGACAAGAAATCTTATGATATTCAACAAAACCCTAATGCTTTTAAAAGAAACCCTAGTATCTAATAAAACTAGAGAATATTTCCAGCAAATAGAATCTACAAAACGAGTTAGAATCCTACAAAACAATGAAAGAGCCTTGCAAAACAAGCTGGGTTAGGGTTATCTTGAAATGAAACAAAAGATTTTCACCCTTAACAAAAGTGTATGCGATGCAGAATCCTTTCTAAGCGTTGCAGAAATGTCGCAAGCATAGCACCGTACAACCAAAGTGTTATGCAGAGGAGCACATGTGGTGCACTGATCAGTGGATGTGTCGCACAGAACCTACAAATTCAAAAACCCTAAATTCATGGCATGTATGGACGATTCACATCAGTTTCACCAATGTGGGCAGGTAAAAAAGCCTGTTACAATCCTAAACAGTAAATTTGAGACCCTACCTATGTAATGGAAACCTTAAGAAACCTAAAATGCAAGCATGGATGCCTAGAAACCCTAGATTACCTAATGCATTTCCTCCATTACTCTATTCTAAGCTAGCTGTTTACTACAATATGGTGTGTTTCACAGAATATGAAGTAAACGGAAATAAGAAGTAGTAGTATAGTGCATCATACAAACATAACAGAATTACTCAGAATAGACCATCGTATTCATCATTGATTCACAGGAAACATTACAATGTTCATAACAGTAACATACATATTTTATTATGACTCCAATGTCTGCATATCAACTATTGTCAAATCACTGATGCCCCAACTACGATGTATTGACGCTCTAAATACTCATCGCCAAGGTTGGTTGTGATGCCAACCGTTGGTACCGACTCCAAACTACCTGACCTGTCGGTTGGTACTGACAACTAATTACATCTTATTACGTTATTTACTCACTTAACTAATTTGCTATCTACATCTATCCCCCCTAAAAATTGGTCGTCTTCCAGACAACATTTACATCAAAACAACAAAATTATGACAGAAACTCAAAAACATCTTACTTAGAGTGGGGAGGTTGGAAGGATGTCCCTAGATGTACTGAGGAGGTTGGGGTGGCTGATCGCTACTGTGCCTGTAGCTTCCTTCTTTCCTCGGTCCTTTGCCACAGCTAGTGTTGGGCCACTAGCTCTCGCTCTCTTGCTGCCTTCACCCTTGCTTGCACTCATTTCCCATCAAACTTTCCCAGGGAATGGCTTCCATTCCTGTATCGGCACTTGGTTTTTTCCTTCTCCGATGCAATCTTCGGTCTGTAGGATGCAATCTTCTTTCCTCTGTCCATGTTTTCCTGACTGGATGCCTACCCTTTGCACTCCAAGAGGAAAAAAATAAAAAAAATTATGTCCAACATTGTAACTGAGTGCTCGGGCTCCGGGACGGCCTTTTATGAGGCTGAAGTGGTGGGTCCGTACGCCGTACGGTGTACGAAATTTTTTTATTTTTATTTTTTTTGAAAAAAAAATTTGAAATTTTTTTGCCCAGGTCATACGTCGTACGGACTGCCTTCAATTTTTTTATTTTTATTTTTTCTACTCCCGACATTTTATTTTTTTCAACTTTTCCATGTCAAACTGAATCTGATTTGTCTATTTTTTTCCGACGGGGTCCACGTTAGATCTGCAACTCTGACTAGAATTGTTGTCTTCGAAAAAAGTAAACTATCAAATTTTGAACATTATTTTTTTTTCTGTTGATTGTCACCGATCGCCAAAATATTGCAAGTCGATAGAAATATTCTATAGTCCTTATTCCTTCTATATGGTCTCTTTCTGGCTGGTGCTTCCAATACTGGGTTCCCGTCGTTAGTTCCATCACTCTGATTCACCTTGCTTGCCAATGGATCTTCATACCTAATCACCTTGTCTAGTTCAACTTTATGTGCAAGTGCATCATCTATCTTGGCATCATCCTCTGTATATTCTTTTTGTGCCTCTCTTGGTCGACTTGTCTATTCTTGGTCCACTACTTGCTCTGTTACTTCCGGCTGATTATTACCTTCCTCCCCTTTGTCACTCATTACTGGTTCCCTCTTGCCAAGTGGTCGAGTGTTTGTCAATCTATCAAGTGCTTCATTCGTGAACAATATTTCACTCATCGGCCTAGAGTTGCCCAGACTTTCACTCGTCGGCCTAGAGTTGCCCAGACTTTCACTCGTCGGCTGAGAGTTGCCGAGAGTTTCACTGTTGCCGAGTGTTTCACTCTTCAACTGAATTTTGCCAAGAAGTGCACTGCCATGACTTGCATTGCCAGGACTTGCACTACGAGGACTTGCATTGTTCATTGGAGAGCTCTTGCCAACTTCTTTTATTGAAATCATATTACATTCTAGTTGAAAGAACTCGTAATCTTCCATCGGCCAGTGGAAGAGCCCACTAATGGAATTAGTTTCATCCTTAGAACATTCTTGCAATTTTAATACTCATTCCTCATCAGGTTCCATTGGCCCTCTGCCAACTGACTCCCCTCCGTCTGAATCAGAATCTGATGCTAGTTCCTCACTTATAGCCTGTGTTCTCAGATCTATGACAATCTTCTTACCTTTGTTTTCTATTGACAATGTGTTCTTTTTCCAGTTATGGTTGGCCTTGGCGGCTATCAGCCACCCTCAGCCGAGTAATGCATCGTAAGACGCATTTTGTGCTGTTATGACTACAAAGTTTAATCGAAAGAGTTGGGTGCCAATCCTTACTTTCTGAGCTATTAGAACTCCCAGCACTTTAATTTTGTGTTGGTCTGCTCCCAATAACTAGAAATTTTGTGGCCATAGTGTAGGTTTCCCCAAGCACTTCCACGTATCTTCTGTCAGCACATTCACTCCCGATCCACCATCAATTGTTGTGTTCGTCAGGTGACATCCACCGATTTCCATGTGTACAACTGCTGGATTCTTGCCATTGTTAATGGCCAACAATCTCGGATCGACGACTTGTTCTCCTTCCAGCAGTGGCTCCACTATGACATCTTCATCCTTTGTTTGCCCTTTTGAGTTCCCTTCCATCGCCTTTAAGATTGCCACCCTTAGTTGCGGCATGCTCTGTAGAAGATTCGCTATCTTGACCGATACAGTGGTTTGCAACACCTGATTCATGATACTTTTGTCTGACTCTGGTCGTATGGTAGTTGTTCTTCTGTTCTTTCCTTCCATTTCCATTGCCATCTCTACTTCTTTCCTAGCCTCCCGAAGTCTCTCCTTCTCGGTTTAGGGATCTAAATAAGTCACCTTTTTCCATTGTGCTCGGGTGACCGCCAGGATCTCTTCATCATTCTCTTTGAAACTGATTAGGTTCACCCTTTTTTGCTCTGGGCAATCTTTTTCTTCGTGATCTCTAGGCCCACACCACTTGCATAATGCATTTATTATGTTTTGATTGTTGTTCAAGCATTCTCTTGCAAAGTGCCCCCACTCGTTGCATTGCCGGCACTGTATCATCAGTCGCCCCTTGCTGTCGTACTGCAATTTGTTTCTCAGACTTCTATTGCTTTGGTAACCTCCAAGGGATGCATGGCTATTGTACTAGGGCTTTGGTGGTGTGTTCGGCGGTGTTGACGGTTCTCCTTGAGTGAAGAGTACTTGTGTACCCCTTGCTTTCAGATTGTATGGGCATTCCTTGATGGAATGTCCCATCACTTGGCAGATATCACAAAACAATTTTTTCAGACAATTTGCCTTTGTATGACCTTCCCCCTTGCAATCTGTACACCACAGTTCTCTGGCTTCCCTTGTACTATCCTTGTCAGCCTTCAATTCTTTCATCATTCTCATCATGTCCTTCTTAGGTGCTTGCACAGTCTTGGACTCACTGTCGCTGTTGTCATCCATATTATCCTCATCGTCCATCTTCCTTTTCCCTCGAAAGGATATTTTATTTTCACTCTCTATATCCATCGCTCGATTGTACGCTTCATCGTATGATGACAGAGGCACGAATTTTATTTTCTTTCTTAGCGATGGACGCAACCCTTCGATGAACCATCGCTTCTTCAGCCTGTTAGCCGGTTGAGTTTCCAGTTTTCCCAACAATTCTTTCAGTCTTCAGTTGTAGGTTCGCACATACTCATGCTTCCCTTGCTTCGTACTGTAGATCTCCGCTACAATTTCACTGTTATCCCTCAGAAGTTTGAATTCATCTTGGAATGCCTTCTTAAGTAATCTCCATGATGCCCTGTGTGCTTGGGCCAACTCTGTGTACCAGTCGATGGCACTATCTCTCAGTGTCGCTGGAAATGCTTTCAACCAGTAGTCCACATCATCTTGCCCATTAGCTATCCAAATCGTCTCGCACGTTTTACAGTGTCGTACTGGATCTTCTGACTCATCCCCCATAAATTTTGGCAGCTTTTGCCTCTCGGCTGGCAGAGTCACCATCCTTCCCTGATGCCCTCCTTGTGCGTTGGACCTAACTGGATTAGTTCTCTCGCAACATCCCAGTGTGTCACTTACACTCTCGACCATGTTCGAGTCTTCCTCGCGTCCTCTGTCAGCGTCCTCTACACCTTGAGTCTCCTCGGGTTCATTCTGATACTCCCTCTGCCCTGGGGTCTTAGGCTCAGATCTTCCAACTCTCGGCCCTTCGTCGTCCAATATGGATAACTCTCTGATGTGGCGTATGCTATTTTCAATTTCTTCTGTCAATTCATTTTCATTCCCTTGTTCTTTATTTGTCAGCGGTGTCTTGAAAATTCCTTCGTTGGCATGATGATGTTCATTGACAATTTGTCTCAGTGTTTTCCTTCGTTCTTCTTGCTCCTTTAATCTCAATGATCTTCGTGTTCTTTCCTCTGGTGTTTCATGCCCACTTGGTACTCAGTTTTTATCCTTATTGAGTTGTATGGGCATTAATTGCTACTCAGGTGAGGAGATGGTCGACCTCTTGGTTGACATGCACTTGATCCCAAATGACCGACTGAGGGATCTCTCACCTGAGAGCCTCCCTCCGTACATGGTCCTTCAACGAGTTTTCCCATAAACTGCAAGGTCTTCCGTCAGAGCGTCTTCACGATCATCGTTTGCTTGTACTGTCTCTTTGGTCAGCTGCCCCATCACGACGCCATCTTCATTGTGTTTTTTTCGACCCTAGTTACACCTGACAGTTTGCTTGTTTCTGACGATGCCACTTGTCCGATGGTTTCTGATGACTCAACTTGTCATCCGATGGCCTCGGATGACTCAACTTGTCATCGACTTGTCACCTGATGGCCTCAGACGACTCAACTTGTCATCGACTTGTCACCCGATGGCCTCGGACGACTCAACTTGTCATTGACTTGTCACCCGATGGCCTCGGACGACTCAACTTGTCATCGACAACCAACTTGTCATCTAATAGTCTCTGACGACTCAACTTGTCATCTGATGGCCTCAGACGACTCAACTTGTCATCGACTTGTCACCCGATGGCCTCGAACGACTCAACTTGTCATCGACTTGTCACCCTCGACCCATTTTCGAACTAGCAACAGTGCCAAATGTTTACCGCAATATGGTGTGTTTCACAGAATATGAAGTAAATGGAAATAAGAAGTAGTAGTATAGTGCATCATACGAACATAACAGAATTACTCAAAATAGACCATCATAATCATCATTGATTCACAGGAAACATTACAATGTTCATAACAGTAACATACATATTTCATTATGACTCCAATGTCTGCATATCAACTATTGTCAAATCACCGATGCCCCAACTACGATGTATTGACGCTCTAAATACTCACCGCCAAGGTTGGTTGTGATGCCAACAGTTGGTACCGACTCCAAAATACCCGACCCGTCAGTTGGTACCGACAACTAATTACATCTTATTACGTTATTTATTCACTTAACTAATTTCCTGTCTACATAGCTATGGTTGTGTACTCAAACTTGCAGAGGTACAAATGGGAAAATTGAAGCTATTTGACAAAGGCACAAGTCAAAATGCTCATGAGATGGTTGAAAATGGGGATGTAAAAGGGTTTTTATAAAGAGTGAAAAGTGAATGGAGGGCGTGAGTAGTACTTATCTTGACAATGTTATCAAAGTTTACATGACACATTCTCCTATGCCATAACCAACTCTAATCAATATGAGAAATCAAACAACTTTTACTAGTACCACTTAAATGAAAGATATTACCTCTAGTTTGTGTACCAGATGCAATCTCAATTTTGGAGCTTCCCAAAATTCTGCATTTTCCATCCTTGAATTGGAGATCATACCCTTTGTCAACTAACTGTCCAACACTGAGAAGACTATGCTTCAACCCTTCTACATATAAAACATCATTAGTGTTATTCTTACCATCAAGAGAGATGGATCCTCTGCCATGGATTCTACCAGCTGAATTGTCTCCAAACTTCACAATTCCACCTTCATATCCTTCCAAACTTACAAACTTACTTTTATCACCAATCATATGATGAGAACACCCATTGTCAATCACCCATTCATCTTTTTCTTCAACCTGAGCAGCCAAGGCACTTTCCACATTCACACAACTAGCAGATTCAGTAGGCACCAGATCTTCTTCTTTGATAGCAATGAACACCCATTCATTTCCAGAGGTACTTCCCATATCATATTGATCATCTGTGACTCCTTCATCAACAGCTTCTTGGACATAGTAGCATTTCTTCTGAACCCTAGGTCTATTAGGGTTTGGCTTTGAAACCCTCTCCGGACATCTTGAAGCAAAATGACCAATTTTATTGCAAGCAAAACATTTGAAAGACAACTTTCCTTCATACTTATCGGATCCTCTTCGTAATCTTTTGGCAATAAGGGCTTCAAGTTCTTCAAGCTCAAATTCATCTTCTTCAAGTTCCTTCCTTGCCTTCTCATATCTAGTTAGTCTTCTTGAAGAGCTTTCACCTGGATCAAATCTTTGCTTTCTGAAAACACTGGCTATAAATGCATATTCTGATTTAGGAAGAGAATCACCAAACTCGCTCATTTCAAATTCTGAGAGCTTTCCAACCAACTAATCCCTTGTAACATCTATCATAGTCCTGATCTCCTCAATAGCAACAACTCTGTGCTTGTATGAAGCAGGTAAGGATTTGAGCACCTTGCCAACAATCTCTGATTCTTCTAGTTTTCTGCCAGCACACCTGATACTGTACACAAGTTCATTCACCTTCTGCATGTAGGAAGTAATGTTTTCATCTTCACTCATCCTCAAACATTCTTATCTACCCTTCAAGCTCTGTAGCTTAGCACATTTGACATATGCATCACATTCATACAGAGTTTCCAACTTCTTCCAAATTTCATGAGCAGTTTGCAATTCCAAGACATTTGTCATTTCTGTATCAGTTAGAGAACTCAACAATGCTTCCTTAGCCCAAATATTGTATTCAACTTTTTTGATTTCATCTGGAGTTGTAGGACAATTCTGCGGAGTATACTTATTCTTAGTTATCAAACAATAAGGATCACCCATGCATTGTAAATGACACTCCATGCGATTCTTCCAAAGAGAGTAATTTGTTCCATCAAATCTCGGACTATCCTTCTTGTATGTTGACATCATGGATCTCTTCAAGCAGTCAAGCTTCTTTTAGAGGAACCAGCTCTAATACCAATTGTTGAAATTAAGTCAGACAACTAAGAGGGAGGCGAATCAGTTGTCACAAAACTTTATGTTTTGCTGCATTTAATCTTCTTTACCACTTATTAATAGATTAATGATATAACCATGAAAGCATGAATCAACAACACATGAGCAGAAACACAATCAACACACATAACACCAGGATTTTTGTGGAAACCCGATTAAGGGAAAAACCACGGTGGGGGTTAACCCACAAGATTTATTCTCTATTAAAAGAATAGAAAAATGGGAAGACACCTGCCTTCGGGCACACTGCTCCAAGAGACTCACTGTCTACAAAAACATTCACATGGTTAACACTAAAGGTTGAATTGAGAAACAACATTTTCTCCATGCCAAGGTTCAGTTCCGTTGAAGCTCACAACACCTCTGCTCTGCCCTCAAACACTTCTTCGCTACCTCTACATCTTTACACACATGGGCACATTTACACGACTTCATTACACTTATTTATACATGACATCAACTTTAGAATGAACATCAAAGTTGGCTTTACAATCATTTATCTGGAACATTCTCCAAGATAGGTATTACAAGCAATTACAATCACAAGACTTCACTTAATACAAAATGCTACATGCAGACCACTACACTGTCAGCAAAACATAGCTAGGACTTAAATCTTCTTCGAACAATACGCCATGCTCCATAGAACTTTTCTTAGATCATCCACAGCACGGACGAAGCATCTAGTCGGCCAAGACTAGAAAGAATAGCAACACCCAAGGAGAAATCTTCAACTATGAGCTCAATCCTCAATGTGGACCACCAACACAATAGGCACATGATCCAGAGACCTCCACAAGCACAATGAAATCAACAAGAACAACTGCACCACCTCAAATCCCCAAAATCACTTGCATCTTCATACGGGAACTTAAGAACACTAACTGTCATGACTGTCACACTAGAAAGATTGCTTGCAGACCTCCAAACCATGAACCACTAGATACACACCAACATCCCAAACATACCTCTAGAACTGCAGACTATAATAGTCCAATGCAGAGCAATCCGGACCAAATTCCTATCACTCTATTACTCTGAACAACTGTAAAACTTGGTACTACTCAGATGGCCATAACTTCACCAATTCTTCATGCGGACCTCTCAAATCTTAACTGGAGCAACTTCAGACAATCCTCTACAAAACCCTTTAATCCGTAGACTCTGATCTTCGTCTCACTGGGAATGTGGAGCAATCTACTTTACTGAACTGTATTGTCTTCACTATCTCTGACAAAGAGATATGTTGATATCAATGACAACACATCATAGGCACATATTTGCAACAAGTTCTTCTTGAATGTTCAATCTCAGTCCATTGATGTATCTAGCCACTTTCTCCTTGCTTGCTTCACTATGTCCAGTCCTTATGATCATTTTATGAAATTCTTCAGTATACTGCACATATTTCTCCTTTTGTCTCAGGTTTTGCAGTCTTTTCAACAGCTCCAACTCATAGTCAGCAGGTATGAATAGATTCTTCAATTTTGTCACCATCCTATCCCATTTTCTAATATTTTCTTTTCATCTTCTATTCCTATCCAACCGAATTTCTTTCCGCCATATACCAACATCTCCTTTCAGTTTGTCTTTGCAAATTTCACCTTCCCCGGATTTTCAATTTCCTCATATTCAAAGTATCCTTCCATGTCATTTATCCAATCAATCAACTCTTCAGGGTTCAAATTACCAGTGTAATTCGGCACATTCACTCTAGGTCTCTTTCCAATCTTTGAAATAACTCGCAACATTTTTACTTGATCTGATTCTTCTTCATCATCACCTCCTAGGGTTTTGCCAATTTGTTCAACAAATTGAAATTCCTCTTCCTCATCACTTTCAACATTAGGTCTCAGTGTCAATCCTCTTCGCCTATCTTCTTCAACGGCATCCAAACAAATTCTCATTGTTTTCATTATTTCCATCATCTCATCCATTCAACCAGCCATTGTTCTAACAGCAGCAACTCTCCTCGGTGGCATCTTCCTAGGATCAAGTGTAAACTGCCTCAAGTTCGGCGATCGGGCTACAAGGTGACAAATGCCTCACAATCGGTGATCGGTTGCGACACAAGTAACCTGTCTCAATTCAGTGATCTATCCACAGCAAGATCTTATAGAATTCCTTTGCCAACTTCGCTCACTTCGCTCCTAAAGATTCAAACTTTCACTCTGATACCACTTGCTGCAGTCACAGTAGGAGGGTTCACAGAATGAACTGTCTAGACCGTGCATTGAGAGTAAACACAACAGAAACAACTCAAAGATATGAAAAAAATGTAGATTTGGTCAATTAATATATCAAAGAATTCCACTATAGATTGGTCGGCATCATGCGGGCTTACAATTAGGGCTCACAGGCCTGATTACATAATATACACAAGATATAGCTTTGAAGCTTTGTCACACAAATCTAGCCTATCCACTATGAATCAATTTCTAATTGTTGAGATCTACTTTCTTAAGGATCTATTATATCCTTATATATTATCTCCGGTACAAAAGATTCCTCCGCGTCGGCCAAGGAAGATCACAAATTCCAATGAAGAGCTGTAACGTGTGTACACGGGTAGGTCGGACCTAAATGAATAGAACTCCTCCGCAAATGAATGGAATGATGTGCGGATCTTAGGGAAGGTCGACCACGAACCAAAGATCATTGATGTGTCATTAAGCTCCACAAGTCAGGAAATCCTCCGCAAGCCTTCTCCTTTAGTTGATTGTCTGAGACTGTTAGGATGCTTAGTTCTAAAAAAATAGTCGATCTTCTGATAGCGATATCTTTCCGGTAGTTGATCCAAATGCTCTAAATTCTGGATATGATGTGGATGAATGAATCTAGATGCTAAGTCCAACTCCACAAGGTATGGAATATGACTGTGGTAGAATGCGAACCAAAATACAAAAACTGCTACTGACTGAACTACCTAAACTAAACTGAAAATGAAAAAAAACAAACTGAAATGCAAATGTTTTTGGTTGATGCAAGATTGCTCTTGAACTAGGGATGCTCCTGCATCACAATGTTAGTTATAAATGCCTTGCGAACTAAGGCTATGGCAAATTGGAAGTTGAAAATGCTGTTGAATGAGGCGCTTGGTTTATTGGAAGGCTTTGAACACATTGTGTTTAATAATGTGTTAAGGGAGGGAAATATGGAAGCAGACGAGCTAGCTAACCAAGCTATCATCGCATCAGGTGATCTATTGTGGGAAGTGAACATTAATGATAGTGCCAACGCAATCCTTTGTCAGGCCGTCCAATCCGACCAGGGCGAGGTGGCTGGCGGAGCATGCAGAGAGTGCTAAATTGGCTAGGGAAAAATGAAGGAAACATTCCATTTTTACGGTTGTTTTTGCAAGTGAGATAAAGGCAGAAATGGAAACCCCAATTCGACTTGTCTACAGGAAGCGACAAATGTCTTTCCTTGGCCAAGTAACAGACAAGAGGCTAGGCGTGGTGTTTAAGCCAAAGAGTGGAATAGTACTCTTCGCCATTGAATGGGTTTTGGGTGAAGACTTCATGAGAAACTGCAACCGTTACAGGGTAAATATAGATCTCTTCTCCATGTTTCTAGCAATAATGCTCGACCTGGATGAAGAGAAATCCATGATTAAAAAGATGGAGGAATTTGTGGAAACATATTTCAGAGGTAGTTGGCAGAAGGTGGTGGGAGTGGCAAGATATGGAATTGGTGTGTCGTTTCCTGAAGACTTCCACAGAGTAAATTTTGCAGGGGATGTGAATTGGTGGCCCTTCATCACATAAGCTGCAGATAACAAAATAACCGGTTGTCAACGTAGATCAGTGAGAGGCCTGGAGGTGGAATATGATTGGATGAATGAGATATTGGACCAATACTATGCAAAGGATGAGAATCTATGAGGTGGAGCAGCCATTGTCTATTAATCTTTATGTTTTTATTGCATTTAATGTATGGAATAAAGGAAAATAGTAGATAGAAAGTAGTATGGAAAACCTATAATAGGAAGACTGTAATGTTGAACTCTCAATGTTTTGTTAAATTTGGTTAATATAATGCAAAGGGAGCTCTATGTCAACAGTTTACTAAGCAATATATATATATATATATATATATATATATATATATATATATATATATATATATATATATATATATATATATATAAAGAATTTAATACTTAAGAGCATTTCTAATTTTTTTTAAATCAACTAATACACATCACTCTAACTTCAATCCAAGTAGCTACATTTTAGGAATTAAATATGCAACTTATATTATTAATATTTAGAACTTCTAAAACATTAAAACATAACATAAATACTTTTCTTCTACCTAATCCTTTCATTTTCTTCTAACTATTTTTGTTTTGAAAATCTTATTTTTGTGGAAAAAAGGAAGTTATGCAAATGGATTCTGGTTCAAGGTAAAAGCAATCTTCTACAAAATTGCATTTCTATTTCAACTATAAGGTTTTGATTATTTTAGGTTACATTTTCGTAAATAGTTTTTTTTTTCTTCCTCACTATTTTTGTTCTAGAAGTTTAATTTGAGAATGCTTTGCTTGCTTGTAGGGTAAAAGAAATCTTCTACAAAATTGCATTTGTATTTCAAATGCATTTGATTATTTTAGGTTGCATACAAAATTTTATATGGTGGGGTTTGAAGTTTTTGTTCCGATTGTATTTTAATGACTTAAAAATATTTGAAATGCAATAAATTAATTTTTTTTAATCTTTATTTTTCTCCAAGTAATTTATTTTAAAATTTTAAAAAAATCATTTTAAAATAAATAAATTTTTAATTCACTAGGCCCGTTACTAATAATTATAATATTTTTTATTACTATTTTTAATATAATAATAAAAATAACTCTTCCAAATAGATAAAAACACCATGTAGTGGTCTAATCACAACATTGTGGTGGTGGCAACAAGATTCAAATAACTCTTCCAAGTAAATAAAAAATAAACAATGTAAATAATTTTAAAGTAAAAATAAAATTTAAATAATTTTAAATAATTTTAGAAGTAAAAATAGCATACCTATGTAAAAATCTCATGATTGTCTTTTACATAGAAAAATATGTAATTTAATAATCTCTTATTTTTTATTTAATAATTTAAAATATTTATCTCTTATTTTTCCTTTTTTTTTTTTACTAAAAGAGGGGTTAAAATTTATTCAAATCAGAATAGAGCAAAACAAAGCAAGGGAATTACTTGGCCCAGGGGTAATTCCGCAACAAAAAATATAACAGAAAGAAACAGAATCCAAGGAAGCACACAGATTAAGAATATGTTTTATAATAACAGCCAAATGCCAACTGACATCAACTGACATCCTCTAACTACTGCCTCTTTAACAAAGTCACTACCACCTAAAAATCAGATTTACAAATGATTTGTCTCGCACAACCACACTCCACAAGGCATAAAATGGCAAGAGCCTCCATCACATTGTTAGTATACCAACATTATAAACAGAAAAGATTCCTCATTTTGAATTCAATGGTACTACATAGTTATATTCATAAGCATTCTTAATCTAAGAAAGCATTAACTGTGAAAAGTGACACAGCCATCAAGAAACAAACTATGATTAAAGTCATAGCCATTATTGACAGTATTAACATCAAGTTATTTGATCAAGACACAAAACTAGTCATCAAGTCATATGATCAAGACACAAGGCTAATCGTGATGAAGTTGGGGATTAGCATCAATCCACAATTAATTCGCACCATATTTCCCCAACCACGTACAAATAATTGTAAGGATATTGAATAATACCTTCACTATATTTCAGACACCACCTAGTTCACTCCAGGTAACATAAGGAGCCCAACAGAAGGGCACAGGGAAAAGACAGCAGAGCTAAAAGACCGGACCCTGGCTTGATCTCTTTCATGCAGATCATTCCAAACAATAAAGACCACACACTCATGGCAACAACTCAGAGTTCCAACCATAACCTCTCATTGAGGAAAGTAACTCAACCGCATTGTTGAACAAGTCTCAAACCTCACAACCTCGCAATAATTTCAAGGACCACAGCCATTAACCTAGTCTACAAAAGCTCCTGCGCCTGTCTTCTTCAATACAAACCCACTGACCACTGGACTGAATATCATTTCAATCCACTCAGTTGCCCCTTCCCATTGCTTATGACTGTATAGATCATTCTCAGAAAAAGACTCCCTTTATAAATCCATGAAGTCACACTCAACTTCCCTTCATGAATTATTGAAGGTATACAGAGAAAACAAAATCAAGAATGGGACCTGTAACACACACAATCCAAATTTCACCTGAAAACTAGCAATTGACACAATGCTCCAACAATATAAAAGGCAAAGTAAAATTTCTTTAATGCTCAGAAGTACCGTAACACACTAAAATTTACTATAACCAAACTTTTACCCAATATGATTACTCAAGATTGTGTTAAGCAAATCAAACAATAGCTCAAAGGTAATATTGGTGAAGGTGCCATACTGACCAAATTAGATCTAGACATGTTGCGGTATCTTATCCATCAAATCTGTTCCACCAATGGTTAGGTTGATTATAAATAGAAATCATACATACTCATATTCCCAAATATACAGCAATAAATACTAAACTCAGGAACAGAGTTACAATTCATAACATATGCTCCCAATTCAAATACATCCAGACAAATCCCAGGATAAATTTACGTGTCCCCACATCTTTTTGGTCTTACATCAAAGCAATCTTAGTCTAGGACTCTAATCACCTCATCAGCTTCAGTTAAGCATTAAACGTATATATGCAATTCCACAAAATCAAATGACTCTCATCTCAGCATTGCATTTGTTATTTCGATACTGCAACATCGTTTGATTGTAGCAAAATAAGATCTTAGATATTAAATAAATGAAAATAGCAGTGCAAACCACTGAAACAAAAGAACAAAAGTTAAATAGTACTGCACTCTGTTTTAGATCGAAGTAAATAGCATAGAAACACAATATAAAAGCAAATTAAACAAAGAAGCAGGGCATTTCAATTTAAATAGCACTGCCTTTCACTGAACTGAAACAGAATATAGCAATGCATTTGATGACTAACCATAAAAGAAAATGATCCTCCATAGTACCATACCATCTAAAACTGAAATAACTTCCATTGTAAAACAATATTAACATACCCAAACAAAGAGCACGATCTTCATACACTACTAAATATGCTTTGCATTTATTCAAATGTGAGAAAATCTCATCAACAAGGAGAGATTAAAACAGAAGAAATGATCATCTATCAAATGTCTCGTGAACCTTTAATTGAAAATATGATAAACCTACGTTACAACCCTCCCCCAACACAGTGAACCATAACAGCATACTGATCAAACTACTACTTATTTTCATTCTAAATATACGAAGAAAATATTTGCCCATTCTACTTCCCACATCAATAGATAAATCACTGAGATCCCAAATTCGCTCATTCATCAAGAATGCATCCCAGATTTTCAGCCGTCACTTCCATCACTTTCCTCTTCCCAGGAATGCAGGGACAAAGTAGTCCTGGGAGATTGTTCAGATGCGTCCCAATGTTGCTTCTTGTCATTCATGAACCAACTGTCATTTCCTTCGCTTTCCTCTTCCCATGCAAGCAAAGGCAAGGTAGTACTGGGAGATTCCTTAGCACTGCTCCTGTAAGTCAGATACATCATATTACTGCCTCCTGTAAGCTCTTGTCCACTTGTCAAGTCACAAATATACCCCTGAGGAGGCCGATCAAATATAGTCCACGATGATTGCCCAACAGGAGCACTGACGTGAACAGCAATGGAGAATACCTTTGGCTTGAAACAGAATAAAACCCTCTCAACCAGTTGCTTGAGTTCAACATCTTGGGGGCCATAACCCATTGATTCAAAGCTCGCATAACTAAACCCATCCTCAGGAGTTACATGAATTGTAGAAACAGCATCCCCTTCGATTGCATTCATGGAGTATCCACAGGGATCAAACTCAAAGTCACAAATGTTAGAGCCAGGTAGAATATCACGAATCCCTGAATTGAGAGTCATTTCACCTGCAGATTTAATATTGCTTTTGTAAAATAGAGAAGAGCGCTCACGATTCAGCTGTGTCATGCACATCTCCAGTGTAAATACAGGGTCGGAATTTTCATCGGATGAACCATCGTCAGCACAAGCAGAATAAACATGCCAGTTGTAATTCTTATCTGTATCTCCCATTACATATGCTCTTCCACCAGAACCAAGCATTCCAAAATATTTCTCCAGATATGATATTTCCTCGGCAAAGCTGCGATGAGGAAAAGACTGTGCTCCAGTAAAGATAAATGTCCCTCTAGTATACTTCACTGCCTTAACAGAGAGACATAAAGCACTTGCATTGCTCAAGATCTTAGGGATTGAAAGAAGTAGCTTTGTGGTTCCACAAGTCTTCAGAACTATCTTGAATGGATAGATAAACATACTTGATTCTGAGAGAACATATGAATCAAGATGCTCATTTGACAGTTCAGATACAATGGTGCATTCAGCCAGTTTCAGAATTTCATCCAGTTGAGGACGAGTGAGGGCTCTCAGACCCCTGCCCTCAGGATCAGAAAAGAACGGAGTTGGAAAAAATTCAATCTCAAGCCTCTTTTCAAATCCTTCAAATCCAATGGCAGACATTGTAGGAGTAACAAAATCTCCACAAGACACAACCATCTTTGCAGGGAAGAATAAGCTGGGAATTGACAGAACTAAGTGTTATTTTGTAACGGGAAGTTTTCAAAGCGTTGGGGGAGAAATTGCGAGTCCACAGAATTATTGAGAATAATAAACTAAACTAGTCCTACACTACAGATGCTGCAGTAGGAATATCAGGATGGCTTTCGCACGCACTGCAGGAAGAAATAGGTAAAATATACATATGTTAATGTGTGAAAAAGCATTCATGGATAACGAAAGCAGATGGGCTAAACCACAATTATCCATTTCCAACTTTAATCAAGCCCCAGCTTCTTCCTAAATTGATCCAAAACAAACATGCTAAAGAACTAGATCCCTTCTAATGCCTTCACAACTTACTATTTTTAGATAACAAACAAAATGAATGCAGATACTTACGTTTGAGTAAGCAGCAGATCGGAACATGTCAATGCCACCGTGAGGTCGAACGTCTTCAATCTTGTAGCCTAAGGGAGTTTCGTATTGGGGATAATTACTACTGAGCTTCTTACCACCTTTGGACTCCATCACAACATTCAGCCTCTCTGCGAGATAGTAAAAAAACAGTCAGAATCAGAAAACATTGAACTGGAAATAAAGATTACATTATTTACAGACAATCCTCAATCCTGGCCGTGGAAACCTATGTTCCTCTAAGAATATAACATTTAAGAAGACATAAAGATCGAAAAACATCCACAGAGAGAAAAATTTAAAAGAAAAATAATAATTATAACAATCGCCTGTTATCAACCAAAACAACACAATAGAAAACCTCAATCCTGGCCGTGGAAACCTCTGTTCCTCTATGAATATAACATTTAAGAAGACAAAAGATCGAAAAACATCCGCAGAGAGAAATTTTTAAAATAATAATAATAAATATAACAATGGCATTTTATCAACGAAAACAACACAATAGAAAACCCCTTCAACACTGCATAACACTGAGAAATCTATTAAAAAATCAAAAAGAAAAAAGATCAAAACCGTTGCATTTATAAAAAAACTGCAGAACAATATCAGCAAACGCCGCCGCCAATCCACACAGCCGGACAAAACATCACATGCAATGCAACTCGGTTGAAAAAATTCTCAAAAAAAGAAATACAGAAGACAGAAAAAAGATAGAAACCCTTACATTTATAAAATACTGCAGAACAATATAGCAAACGCCGCCGCCAATCCAAGCCGTCAGAAGAAGAAAATAAACCTCAGATTAAATGAATCTCGATTGAAAAAATCCTCTTATAATCACACTACCTCACAATAGAACCCTAAAAAATAAATTTTCCTCAGATCGCCTTGAATTGACGATTTGCATTCAGAGAGCCGCTATTTAAAGGCAAGAAGCGGGTATTGCTTTATCCCCAATCGCCAGATTTGTCCGCACCTCTACATAACCGCTAAACTTAGCGACCCTCCAAAAGTAGTTACATACCTCTCACCGCAAGCTTCCGCCACGTGGATCCTCCTTTATTTTCTTAAAAAGTAATTGCAATTAATCCTTTGCTTAGTCATCTATTAGCTGGCATTTGTACATATCCTTTGCGTGGCGCGTGCACGGCTTTGACGTGGCAAAACATGCGCCCTTCGTCGGCCTAGCCACACGTTTGGGACTTTTCTTTGGGGTTACATTTGTGTTGGTTAAGTACATATCTTGCCAGCTGGACAGAATCTCTTTCCACTATTCTTAAATTTAATTATCCTAGGGCAAAACGACTTTCATTATAGTGATGGGGACTTTTTGTATTATATGGCTCCTATAAACCTTTACTTCCCCGATTCTTATGCTACCCTATTTAATATTATTAAAAGGGCCTAGTGTTGGTTATTCTCACTGGACATGTGTGGTTAGTGGGTTGGTCCCACGGAGAAGGCTCGCACTTTTACTTTCATGGTGCTAAGTTGCAACTGTGAACCAACTTTATTATTCTTTCATGGAATCTATATAGTTTTTAATGAAGTATGTTAGTACGTATTTATTTATTTATTATTTTTTTAATGAAAATGCAAATATCTATTAAAATATGAAAACACTTTCACAAAAAATAAGTAGGTGGTAAAAAGGCACACCCCGAAAGTCAAATGGGCCAAGCCCAGAAAGTTCTAAATCAAAGTATCAAAGGGTATACACAACCCATATAAAAACATAATAGAAAGAAAACATAATTCAAACTGCCAATGCCACCCCTGCAGATGGCGGATCCTTGTCATCCGGTTTCTCCCAAATTCCTACGGGGTCTGGGTTGACATCAGGCGGTGCCCAGCCATCATCATTCTCATGTTCTTCATTCGGTGCATTTGGCTCCTCGTATTGAGATGAGATAACCAAATTCAACCTTGGAAAAACTATTGCATTGTCCTAACCAGAATTGGTTGGATTAGAAGGACCAAGGGGATTCCAACCAGCATTATCAAGTGGGCCAACCAGCATTATCTCCAGTGGGCCAACCCGCATTATCCCCTGCAACACTTGCAGCACGGCCTGAGGTCCATCCATGTTGACGTGGAGAGGCCGAGCGTTTGCAACGGTGAGCTCCATGACGCTGAGTAGGCTGGGAGCAGAGCTGAGAGCCTCTGGCCGAACCACTTCTTCGTTTGTGACCCTGCGGAGGTGAACGGGCTCTGACAGAGGAAGGAGAGGGAGGAACCCGTGCAATAGTACAAGGAGCATTCCCCCAATGATCCAATAACTCTTGTAAGTGAGCCACTTCCAAGGCAACTTTATTAGCTTGCACTTGTATCTGCAAAAAAACATTAGAACAGATAATTGTTTTAATGTAAAGAGAAACAACTGTTCCAATTTTACATTCTGAAAATATACAAGAATTACGATCTTTCCATAATGTAAAAAGAATCTCCACCCTGAAAATATGCCAAATCTAAGTAAATCTTTCAGGAAACCTGGGAGAATCACCCAGAAGGATAATTTGCCAAGATAAAGGCTCAGGTTTGAAAGGGCGAAAGAAATCATGAATCCATAGCCGAAATTGCTAGGCTCTGGTGCAATACCAGAAGAGATGTTGAATCGTCTCAGGTTGTCCACAAAAAGGACATCGAGGATCCTGTACCCCAAGATGAAAAAGCCTAGTACCAACAAGCAGGCCTTGAAAAAGAATGCACCTAGCAAAATGAGCTAACTTGGGCTCAAGAATGGCAGACCAAACTGTTTGAAATCTGGTATGCCAAAGAGTCATAGAGCTATGAATAAGCCATCGCTTATTAAGAGTGTCAACCATAGGCAAATGGGCTGAAAGCCACCTGTAAGCCATCCGTGGCTTGAAGTGATGCACTGGTGTTTCTGAATACCATTTCCAATCCTTCCACCATGGCTTGTTGGATTGAATTCCAACTTTGTGAAGCATTTATGGTGGAATAGCTGAAATGACTCTATCATATGTAGTCTGATCAGTTCTTGAAAGGCCAAATTTAACTCGAAATGGCTCCCAAGCCAAGAGGCTCATTGTTGGCCGACGAAACATATCCTATAAGGTCTGAAGGACAGTATGTTTTAGTATTTGAAAGGCAACTTTGAATGGATAATCATTACAAAAATTTAGTAGGCATGAGTTTTCCACAGTCCATAGAATATAGATGAAATGCTTTTGGATTAAACTGTGGAAGCAATCCTCTTCCTAATGATGGATCACTGAGTGTGATCCGAAACGTTGAAGCAAAGAAATACACACAATTTAATACAAAAGCATTTCATTTGTATTACAAAAATTTGTTTGATAGGAGGGTCGACCATCAAATTTAGGCTCTAATAATGAGTCATAAGGCTGAGATTTTGTGAAGGGATGATCACTCCTACTTTTTATGGCACCAAATGGCCTCTTGTAACATAAACAAATTTTGATACTTTCTTATGGAATCAATGTATAGTGAGTCATTATAAAAATGAGAGTGAGAAGGCCCTCGCTCCTCCTTTTTATTGTGTTAAGTGATTTCTTATATCCTAAGTCAGTGATGTTATTTTCTTGTGGAATTAATGTGAGCAATGAGTCGTAATAGATGAGAGTAAGGGGGGCTCTTGCTACTACTTTTAATTGTGCTAAGTAGTTTCTTATATCGTAAGGCAATTATGTTAATTTCTCATAGAATTGACATATGTAGTGAGTCACTATGGTATATACATGAGGTTCCATGGAGAATGATCTTGCTCCTGCAGTAATGGTGTTAGTCAATGGAGAAACGAGCTAAAGGGTGAAAAAGCCAAAGGAGTGGATTACACTCAAGTTCCTCCCTACTTAAAGGTGCTTATGTGCTAAGTAGGTTCCCTTGTCTTTAGGCATTACTAACATAAATAAGGAAGAATGACGATAATGTAATGACTACTCATTGGTGTCATCTTGAAATGACTATAAATCACACTAGTAAAATCCCACAAAAATTAGAAATCTAACCAATTATGTTATTCCATCATGGAAATGACATCTGTAGTGAGTCGATATGGCTAAAAGGATAATGTTCCATGGACAAGGCTTTTGCTCCTACTTTTATAGTGTGTAAGTGGTTTCTTGCTACGCTCTTAATCCTATAGTGTGCATAGGGTTATGAGTAGTCGGCTTGTGGTTACCTTAACTCTTAATTAAGTTAGATGCTCATTATTATAGTCTTATTTAGATAATTAAGTCATCCTAGGTGTTATATTTAGGTATCCAAGGCATGCGTTGGGTATATATAGGAGATAGTGAGTGTTATTTGTTCATCAAATTACGAATTGTGTTCTTATTGGAGATATTTGGAGGTTTGCCCCCTCAAAGTGGTGTATTATTCTCAAGTATTATCAAGTATTTGTAGAATACTTCCTATTATATTCTTCTCTTGTGCAAGTTATTTCATTACAAGTGGTATTAGAGCATGATCTTGGCACTTGGATGGCAAGAATCAAGACAATTTTTTTTAGTCAAGAGGTCAAATTGGGAAGTGTACATCTCTCACAAATTGACAAATTTTTCCTTGATTTTTAAGAGTTTTTCAACGACATATTGAAGTTGCTATAGTCTGAGGTCATTTGGAGTAGATTTGAGGAAGTTATTACAAAAATAGGGTTTCCACCAAATCCACTCTCAAGGCTGCAAATTAGTAAATTTCTTGGAGATTTTTTTGCAAGGTGAGATATAGGCTCAAGTAAGTTACAAATTTATTTTTAGATCATTTGGATTTGTTTTGTGTGATTGATTGCAAAATTATTTTTCTCCATCATGGCGGGGCCTACAACAAGAGGCAAAAATGATTTTGTCGCACCTAGAAAATCTCTAGGCAATGATGATTTGGGAATTGAGGAGATTGTTCCCATAGATAATGATTCTATAAGGGAACAAGTAAGAGAAGAAACCAACAAAATGACGGATGAAATCTTGTCAAAGGTGGTAGAGAAAATGCAAGGGGTAGCTAAGATAAGTGATATCAAGAAAATGATTAAACAAATGGGTTCTAGCTAAGGTTTTAGAGATTCCAAACATATAGAGTCACACAACAAGACTTGGAAAGAAGAGGAGTCTCCTAATGGGAATGGTTGTCATGTCCCCATTCCAAAAATAGTAAGTTCTAAAAGTAGTAACCAAGAGCACCATTAACCCATCACATTTTCTTGTGGGTTAATTGGGAAAATTAAGGAAAATATTCTATTTAATATTTATTTTGTCATAGCATATTTTATATCCACTGACAAATAAATATTAAATTTAATAAATTAAGAGCCCAAGAGGAGCATGGGATTTTTGAGCATTATGAGCATTAATTGCAAGGGGATTTTGGGCATATTTGACTCCTATTTTGGGCCTAGAGCATCTATGATAGCTATGACACATCTATGACAACTATGACAACTATCATAAACTATTTTTGGCATGAGCATCTCCAAAGGGGCATATGAATTCTTTGGCACCCATTTCCATGGTTGTAGATATTTAATTTGCAAAAGGATTTCATTTGGGGTTGTTGACAATTTAATATTTTCTCTCATATTGCAGATTTGCAACTCTAAGCTTCAGTGGACGAAAACCCATTGGAGAGGGAATCTTGTGGATGAAAACCCATGAGTTTCAGATGATCATAGGATGAAAACCCTTTGGTCACAATGAGTAATTCCATCCAGGGACTGCATGGAGCTTCAGCAGTTTGAGCAGTTTCAGCGGTTTGGGCAGTGTGGTGTTTGCAGGTTAATTTGTTGTAGTTTTTGGTGATTCCAGTTTGCTATGTAGTGTTGTGGAGTGTGTTTCTATTCCATGGTCACTTGAAATCCATTCCAAGCATCCAAGGGTTGTCCTTGTCCATTGGGGTTTGATTTGGTTTTGTTTCGGTAGTTTTCAGCAGTGTAGTTTTGAATAGTTTGTGTAGTTTGCAGTAGATTCTGGGTGATTTGTATTGTAGATGTTTGTGATGTTGCGATTAGTGTTTCAGACATGATATTATGTATTTTGCATTATAAAATCAAATGAAATCAGTTTGTGGTGTTTTTTGGTTTACACAGTGTAATTTCTGGTTTGACTAATTAGCTAGTCTTATTGATTTTATTGCAAATTTAAGTGGTGAATGTTGAAATTAATTCTCAGATCTGATTTCATAATAAAATATTAGTTTGGCTTATTAGAATGGTTCTTTTAGGTTTAAAGAAAATTTGAAGATGGATCATTGCCAAAGTAATTCTATGGCTAGACACTTCACACCAAAGATGAATATGTGAAAGTTTGATGGAAAAAGATATGACCAATTGGCCCTACCAAATGGAACAATTATTTGATATTCATCATGTTTCTTGTCAACAAAAGGTGGAAATGGACTCCTTATACCTATTTCTTGACCAATTCATTCGGTATCATTAGCTATGTGAAGAGAAGAAAAAGAAGGGATGTGTTGTCACATGGTCTATTTTCCAAAAGAAACTCACTACACAATATGGTGACAATCTTATGGATGACTACTTTAGCCAGCTTACCAAATTAAAGCAAATAGGTATGGTCAAGGATTATATTCATCAATTCTAAAATTTGTCTTTAAGAGTGGAGAATGTTGCAAAGGAAAATTTGAAGAAATTATTCCTATAGGGTTTAAAGGACCACATAAAATATGAGGTACACATGTTCCATTTGAGTTCTATGTCCCAAGTGATGATTATGGCAAGGTAAGTAGAGGAAAAATTTGTGGCCAATAGAAGTCAAGATTTTGTAAACATAAGAGATAGAAGTACTCCTACACATTCACTTCCTCAACCTACTAGATTGACTTCACAGCAAATTGAACAGAAGAGAACGAAAGGGTTATGTTTTAACTGTGATAGCAAATAGAGTTGAGGACATAAATATATTGAAAATAAATTGTTCTACATTGAAGGATTGAGTAAGGAAGAAGAGGATGAAGAACCAATATTAGTGGGCAAGTATGAGATAGATGAGGAATTGGGAGATACCACACAACCATTTCTTGTCATGCACTTTCTGGAATTAGCACACTGTAGACTCTCGAGGTAGTGGGGTTCTTGAAGAAAGAGAGTGTAACAATGTTGGTAGACTCAAGAAGCACTCACAACTTCATCAACAAGAAGTTAGATACTTATCTAGATTGTTTTATATATGCCACTCTAAAATTTTAGGTCTAAATTGTAGATGGGGGTACTATTAGTTATTCAGGAAAATGTCATAACATTAAATTGAACATGGGAGAATATCAACTTGATTGCCCAATTTTTGCCATTCCCATGGGTGCAACAAATATCATTTCAGGAGTAGAGTGGCTTGCTACATTGGGGATAACTAAGATGAACTTCCAAAAAATATTCATGAGATTTCACTCAAAGGGTAGGATAGTTTAACTAAGAAGGTTACATGCAAAATCCCCACAGATGGTAAGCTATAATAAAATGCAAAAGATGCTTAACAAAGGGGTTGATGGATTTGTGGCCCAATTGTTTTCATTAGCAACCTATCAATCAAATGTTCATACCCAACCAAATTTGCAAGCAATTATAGATAGTCACTCGGTAGTTTTTGGTGATATGCCTAAGGGAATTCCTCCTAAAAGGGATTAGGATTATGTCATTTAGCTAATACCATCTAGCCAACCACCCAACATTAGGCCCTATAGGTACCCTTATGTACAAACAAGTGAGATCAAGAAGATGGTTTAGGAGATGCTAGAGGTAGGTGTTATTAAGCATAGCCCGAGTGCCTACTCCTCTCCCATGGTGATGGTATGTAAGAAGGATGACACTTGGCACATGTCTCCAAGATATAGAGAGCTCAACAAGTACACCATCAAAGATAAGTTTCCTATTCCAGTCATTGATGATTTACGAGATGAATTGAATGGAGCTATGTATTTTACAAAACTTGATCTTAGATCAAGTTATAACCAAATTCAAATTAAGGAAGAAGACATTCCCAAGACAACATTTAGGACTCATGAGGGTCACTATGAGTTTCTAATGATGCCATTTGGTTTTACTAATGCTCCATCTACATTTTAAAGTTTGATTAATTCCATCTTTAATCCATTTTTGAAGAAGTTTGTGTTAGTGCTATTTAATGATATATTGATTTATAACAAGACGTGGGAAGACCTTTGGACCATGTAGATCAAGCATTACAATTTCTCAAACAACACCAACTTTACAATAAACCTTCCAAGTGCACTTTTGGTCTCAAATAGGTGGAGTACTTGGGCCACATATTGTCTCACGAAGGAGTAAAAGTTTATTCTAACAAAATCAAGGCTATGATGGAGTGGCCTATTCCTAAAACCATTAAGAACTTGAGGGTTTTACTAAGACTCGCTGGATAGTATAGAAGATTTGTGAAGAACTATGGCTACATAGTGGCACCCTTCATAGATCTATTGAAGAAGGATGCTTTTTAGTGGAATGAGTTAGCTAATACAACATTTGAGAGATTGAAGGATGCTATGTGTACTACTTCAATTCTATCCACTCCAAACTTCACTAAGGATTTTATTGTGGAGTGTGATGCTTCAAGAAATGGTAAAGGAGCAGTTCTCATGTAGGAAGGTAGGACAATTACTTTTGAAAGTCATTAGCTAAAGGGTAAGAATCAACTTAAACCCATTTATGAGAAGGAAGTGCTAGTTATTCTTTATGTAATGAAACAATAGAGGTCATATCTAATGGGCAGACACTTCAAAGTTAAGATAAATCATGACAACCTAATTTTTTTGGAGCAATGATTATCTTTAAAAGAACAACAAAAATGGGTCACTAAGATGTTGGGTTATGACTTTGAGATAGTTTATAAAAAAGGGAAGGATACTATAGTGGTTGATGCGCTATCTAGGAAGGATGAGATATTGTTGTGCACCATTTCAATACTACAAGCAAATTGGGATAAAGAAGCCAAAGCTGAGTGGAAAAATGATGTTACCACAAGGAATATCATTCAATAGTTACAAACTAATCCTAGTAGTTCAGATAAATTTTGTTGGAAGGTTGACTCTTTGTGGTATAAAGAGTGATTTGTACCTATGCAAGAATTCGACCCTCAAACACAAGATTCTCGAGGAGCTCCATGGTTCTCCAATTAGAGGACATTCATGATTTTTGAAGACATATCATCGAATCAAGCAATATTTCTTTGAGGGGTTTAAAGGAGATGTTAAAAAAATTGTGGCAGAATGCTTGCTATGTCAAAGAAATAAATGGGAGACAGTTAAGACACCTAGTCTTTTGCAACCCTTAATTATTCCTAGCTAGCAAAGGGAATAGGTCTCCATGGATTACATTACAAGCCTTCCAAGATCTAAATGTAAGAGTGTCATCATAGTAATAATGGATCATCTCACCAAATGTGCCCATTTTATTGTATTATCCCATTCTTTTACAATAAGTATAGTGGTAAAAATATTTATACATAATATATAGAATTTACATTGTACCCCAAGGGTTATTGTTAGTGATTGTGATCCTATCTTTACTAGCAACTTTTGGATAGATTTATTCTCTTGTTTGGGTACTCAGTTGGCTCACAACTCGTCATTCCATCCATAGTCAAATGGGCAAATTGAGGCTGTCAATAAGTGCGTGGAAGGGTATCTACATTGTTTCACTTCATATAAGCAATCTCAATGTATAACTTAGCTACAACTAGTAGAATGGTGGTATAACACTTCCTTCCATAGTTCTTCAAAAATGTCCCCATTTATGGCATTACATGAATACCATCTCCCATCCATCACATCATCATTGAAGGTGACACCAAGAGTTCAAGATGTGGAAGAACACATGAATCATCAACAATTGGTACTTTTAGGACTCAAAGAGAATTTGACCATGTCATAGAATCGAATGAAACAATAGGTTGACCAACATTAAAGTGAAAGGAGTTTTGAAGTAGGTGATTAGTTTTCTTGAGATTGAAACCTTATAAACAAATGTCCTTGAAGCAACAAACAAAGAATAACAAGTTGTCACCAAAATATTATGGTCTATACCAAATTATGCAGAAGATTGGTAGTGTATCCTACAATCTTGAGTTACCTCCATCAACAAAGATGCATCCATTTTTTTTGTTTCATGTTTAAAGAAGGTGATTGGTTACCAAATCTATATGAAGAAGGAATAATCATCTTGGATCCGAAGTTAATTCTCTAGACATGCACAAATAAATTAAGGACTAGGACAATCATAGATAATATCATTCAGTGGAAATTTTTTCCAATTGAAGATGCCACATGGGAAGATGAAGGTTTTGTTCAGAAGCATCCACAATTGAACAACATTGAGGACAATGTTTCTCTTAAAAGGGGCACATGCTACACCCTTAATCCTATAGTGTGCATAGGGTTATGCGTATTCATCTTGTGGCTACATTAACTCTTAATTAAGTTATATGATCATTATTATAGTCTTATTTAGATAATTAAGCCATTCTAGGTGTTATATTTAGGTATCCATGTTGGCCTAGGTGATATCCAAGACATAAGTAGGGTATATATAGGAGGTAGTGAGTGTTATTTATTCATTAGATTGCAAATTGTGTTCTTATTGGAGATATTTGGAGGTTCACCCCCTTAAAGTGGCTTAATATTCTCAAGTATTATAATATATTTGTAGAATATTTCCTATTATATTCTTCTCTCATGCAAGTTATTTCATTACATTTCTTGTAACCAAAACATTTGAAATTATAAATGAGGTTGAGTGGTGTTTCCCCCAAATTTTGATTTGACCCTTTTCCAAAAAATTTGGCAAGATGTTTTTAGTTGGGAACATCTCAATGATTGAAAATCCTTACTTTTCCCCTCCTGAGTTGCTTGTGAGAAATTTTCCTTTAGGTCATATCTCTACCTTTGTAAAACTTCCAAGTTTCCCTTAGTTTTTGGTAAAGTTTCTCTTTTCCTAACTTTTTGGAAGGTTTGCAAGTTCGTGAACCTCCCGAAAGCCTGACATGCCCATTTATTTATAAGTATTTTGGGTGGTTCAAAGGTTTCCAAACCTTTCAAATAGAATCAAGTTGTTTTATTTTGCTTTTTGGTAAGTTCAAAAGTTTTAAAACTTTCTGAAAGCCCAAAAGTTTTGTGGTGTCAGAGGTTTTGACAGTTTTGTAACCTTTCGAAGAGCTAAAAATATTAGTTTAGTTCTTTTTCAAAAAGATTTAGCGGAATGAAGAAAAAGGAAATAAATTTCAAGTTTCGGCAAATTTGAAAGTGTTAGAATATGAAAAGATTAATAACCTAGAAAACTAGAGCAAATGAATAGATATAAAACTATAAATGTAAATGATACAAGATCAAAATAATAGCATAGAGTTAGTCTATGAGAAAAATGCAAATGCTCATGTAGCAAAATAGAATTAGGAGAATGCAAAAGCAAAAAGCTCCATAATACAATGTTCCCAAGACCAGCTAGGAGGTAAGTATATAGAATATGAGTGAGGGGAGAGGTGTCAAATACAACCAATGGGAAGATTCCACCACAATAGCCTAAAAATAGGCAAGTGTAACTCCCATTGAAGATGTCGACACCTTGCACCCACCCACACTAATACTCACTTATTTAATCCTTAGAAAGCTTAATTAGAAACGTAGGAAAAACCTAGCAATAGGAAAATAAAATAACCAATAGGAAATAAAAATCTACACTAACACACCCCTTAAGCACAACTTAGGTGGGTGAAAAATGGGTTCTGACAAATGAAGCCTAATGAGGTACCCATGTACATAAAAATCCCCCAAAAGAGAACAAGCACCCCCAGAAAAGAGAGAATAGCCCCCCCAATTAGAGAGAAGAGACCCCCACAGTAGAGAGAGTCAGGACTTCAAGTGAGCGAACTAAGAAGCCCCCCAAAAGATGAAGCCTCCCACACCCAACAAAGATCGTAGATGAATATACTTGCTTTCTGTGAAGGGCTTAGTGAAGATATCAACAACCTACTTGGAAGTTGGACAATAGTGAAGGTCAATCACATGGTCATGAATGAGCTCTTCGATGTAGTACATGTGGACCTCAATGTGTTTGGTCCATTGATGATGGACTGGATTCCTGCAAATCTGAATGGTAATCTGGTTGTCACAAAATATGACCGATGGCCATCGGATCTAGATACCAAACTTAGTGAGAAGATTCTAAAGTTAAATGGCCTTAGTGGTAGCATTCATAGCCCCTTGATACTTGGCCTCAGTGGATGAAATAACAAATTGCTTCTTGCTCGACCAACAAAGGACCTGAACCAAGTGAGAAGATGTAACTTGAAGTAGACTTGTGATCCTAAGAATTGTCTACCCAATATGAACCTGTGTAGCCCACCAAGTCAAGATCAATGCTCGTTGTGTAGTGAATCCCAAAACTATGAGTACCCTGAATGTATTGAAGTATTCTATTGGATACTTTCTAATGTAGCTCATGGGGATCGTACATGAATCGAGAGACCATGCCTACAACATATGAAATATCAGGTCCGATATGAGTTAGATAAATGATATTCCCAAAAATCTATTTGTATAAAGTGCCATCACCCAAAGGTAAAGAACACTTAGTCTCAAGTTTAACTCCAAAGAGAAAGGGAGTCGGAGCAGGCATACAGTCAGCCATGTGAAACCTTCAAAGCAAATCTAAAGCATACTTGGACTATGTGATGGTGATCCCAGAAGTAGACTGGAAGATCTCAATCCTAAGAAAGTAATTAAACAAGCCCAAATCAATCATCAAAAACATGTCATGGAGGGAAATTTTGACTACCCCAATGGCAGATGAAGAACTCCTTATCATCAACAAGTCATCAATATATAGAACCAGAAAATGAGTAAATCATCCTACTGCAAAATGTAAACATTGGGATCAGGATGACACCGAGTGAAACCAACTATCAGAAGGCAGGAGTCCATCTTGGCATACCAGGCCTGAGAGGCATGTTTGAGGCCATAGAGAGACTTCTGAAGACAACATACAAGTGAAGAATCATGAATGAAACCCTGTGGTTGCTCCATGTATATCTCCTCATGAAGGTCATTGTGAAGAAAGGAACTCTTCACATCCATCTAGTGAACTTCCCAAGGATGAGTTGCAACAATGGCAAGTTCATTCTGGCATCTGGCGCAAAAGTCTCAGAGTAGTCAATCCCAAGAACCTAGGAGAATCCTTTGGCAACCAAACGAGCCTTATGCTTATCAACCAACCCATCTACAATAAATTTTGTTTCATAGATCAACTTACATCGAACAAGTTTTCTTCCCTTAGGAAGTGATGGACCCTTCTTCTGAGAAAGAAGAGTCAAGCATAAGTGAGGGCATAATGTCCTTAGCTTCATTTTGTATTAGCTTAGTTACTAGATCTTATGTGTTTCAAATATCTTTAAGGGCTAATATGATGAATTTAATGATGAATTGGAAGTCATCACAGCATACACTTGTTTAGTTGACAAGTTTATTTCATATGCGATGGTGTGATTAGTGATCAGTTCTGTGTTTTCTCTTTGTCTTATCACGGGAGTGCTTTGTGAGAAGATGCAAAGGGATATCCCTTGCATTGGTGCAATGGTATGTTTGGCAGTTGGCAGGTCCCATCCCGAGGAGAATGAAGTTGGTGCCCAGCACGTGAACGTGGAGGAAGTAGCGTGGGTCCGTCTTAGGCATGCGCTAGTGCGATGGGAAGACATATGGCAGGATTATGGTTGCTTCCAATTAAGAGGCATTCTTTGCTGGCATTTTCTGATTGGTTGTTGACTCTTTAATGGTCTCAATGAACTCCTTTGCATTTTCAACCATTCATTAAGTGTTGATGTGTTTCAAAATCTATGACCCAAATTCAAACTCTAGATTTCATCCGAGCATGATAGTCCTACATGTTCAACCTCGATTTGTCGCCCAAGTATGCAAGAAGATGATTTGACAAATAGCACATTTTTTAGTAATTTCTGATATACATGAGGATCTTTAGTCAGCTAGAACTTTCTAGAATATGGAATTAGCTAAAAGAAGGCACCTGTCAATCTAAGCTATGATGTAGTTTCCTAGGTGCAAGTATTAAATGCATGGTAACTAAAAATTGTACTATGAAAATCTTAAGCCGCCATAATGTGTCTATTTATACGCTTTTGAGTGTCATAGTAGAGGGATCCACATCTAAGAAGGGAAACATAGTGATCAGGTGGATATAGAAATTTTTTCTGGGCTATGGGTATAAGATATCCACATCTTGGGGAGTAAGTTTCTATAATAGATTGGGTGCATTTTTAAGACTGCAGATCAAAAGATTTGCCTGCACATATTTAAATACTTGTATGGCAATTTTCAATTCAGATCGAGTTATATGAATAACACCTTATGTGTGTATTTTTTGCAATTGTCTCCTTGAATGTATGCATTTCTTTTGTGGATGAATGAATCAAGGATTCTGGATTTCACTTATGCACATTTGTTGCATTGAATGTGTTAAAGGGAAAAGAAGGAGGAGATGGTGGATAGTGTTGAGATCTATCAAATCAAACCCTCCTTTCACCAATAACATTTAAGGACAACAATCGAGCCAAGTCACTACAACTGGAGAGGACTAAGCTATAGGTTGATGTCACTTATAAATGATATGGAAAGTTAGATTGAATTGATGATTTGATAAACCCTAGATTCAACAAGCTTCAAACCCTAATTGTAAAGATTGTTGTAACAAACTAATTTTTAGAACATATAACACTAAACAACTTACAAAAATGTAGACTAGAGGTTACAGAGATCATGCACCTAAAAATTGAGGGCCTGTTAGACATGAGCGCCTGCCTTAGTGTCTCGAAAGTTTCAGACTATTGAAATCTTCTATACCTAATATCAGAGTCTCTAACAAGGGTTCCAGATCCTAAATTTGAAATCCTGCTAGACCTGGGCACCCGCCTCAGTGTCCAAAATTTCTCTGATGATGAAACGTCAAATCCTGTGACCCCTGTACTTGCGACACTTGTCCTTCCTCTGCTCCTTTCCATCGAATCTTTCCAAATGAAACCTGTAATCACAAAGAGGGAGTTGGGGGTTGTGGTGTTTAGGAACTTGCCTCAGTCAAGCCCCATAATAACATTCAAGTCTTCCAACACCATTTTTAGATAAAGTGTGTGCCCTTGGAGGATAGAGGCCAAATGAAATGATGAATTGAAATGATTGAAGCACAAAATAGGTGTCACCTTTGGGTGAAACCCTCATGGAAATGAAGAACCTTCAAATCATGAGGAGATGAGTTGATGATGCCAAATTTTGCAAAAAACACATACAAATGCAACACAAGTCTGCTCTACAGCACAATGAAAGCTTTGAAATCCCTCTGCTCAATACCACAAGTTTACCTCCATCATCTAGGAGTAAAAATGAAGTCATCCACTCACTTATATATGCATTCTCGCTAAACTTTTGTAAATTAAATTGAAAAGGCCGACAAAGGAAACCTTCTTAATGGTCATAAACTGACACTTTCAAATTTGGGTCCCGATAAAATAGGCCTGGACTTGGCACCCGTCCCCAAGTCCCAAGGGCAATTTTTGGACTTGCTTAAGATTTAAGAAGGGCCCAAAGCCCCATTTGACATGGGTTTTGGGGGAAATTATTCCAGGATAAGAGTTAAGCATGCATTATGAAAACACAAGGACCTAGGAGCTAAACTAGAAGGTAAAAAGTCTTAGGGAAACTTTTTACGAAATAACATTTAGCCCCCACTTTAATGTATGTATGATCTTACGATTCGATACATGCATTAAAGTACGGTCGAAAACACATCAAACACACCAAGCACATGAACCCAAGGCACACCCAAAGGTTGAAGGACTATTTCTAGCCCCTAATCTTAGGTAAGCACTAAAAGACACATTGAAGACACGCAAAACACAAAGCATACATTGATTTAAGAACTAAGATAAATTCTAAACTAGGGGGTCAAGGGAACTCATCGCTACGCACCTTTAGACTGCCAAAAACACACCAAACAAAACCCAAAATGTGGAGGGAGCTCATCTCTACACACCTTTAGACCACATCGGGGGGAAAACATGCCATACAAAACCTAAGTGTGGAGGGACCTCATCGCTACGCACCTTTAGACCACAATCGGAGGAAAACACGCCAAACACACAGGGAGACACATGGAAAACATGAGCACCACATAGTGTGCCATAGACACACTATACGTCTTATACACGACAAACATGAGCGATGGGAAGGAGCTTATTCCTAAGTCCCACCATCTAAAACATTCCAAACACACCTGATGGTTGAGCTTATGCTACAACAACCACCAAAGACACGCTTAAGGGAGAATATATCAAGATCCAACCCTACCTCCATGGAGGACTTTGCTTAAAAGGATGTGCGTTAGCTCAAGAGATACACCATCCTACCTTCCACAGAAGGGCTTTTTCTTAAAAAGGATGCGCACTAGCTCAAGAGATACGCCATCCTGCCTTCTGCGGAAGGGTTTTTGCTTGCAATTTGAAAAGGATGTGCACTAACTCGAGATACACCATCCCGCCTCGTGGTGAGGGCTTTCAAACATGCTTTGTTAGTGTCAAAATAATCAGACATATACCATTATATATGCCCCCACCTTAAGGTGGTTGATTTTACTTTACCGATATCAAGCACATTAAGGTAGAGTGAGAACATGCAAGGGGACAAGAGCTTTTGCAAAGCCCATGCCTCAAAAGGTGACATGTGCTTCAAATGTTCCCACAAACACATTGATATGAATTACTAAGATAATCAACAAGATATAAGGTTAGAACATCTTTCTCTAAGATAATAACCAAATCCATTCATGAATGCTATGCATAAATTATATTACATCAAAGAACCAAGGCTACACTTATAGGTTTAGAACCGAGCATAGTCGTTGGGCTTATACTGCAAGTATCTTAGGACCAAGTATAACAACAACGTGAGATACAAAACAATTCAAAGTGCACAGAGTAGATGTATTGCAAAAAGGTTTGTTACAAGAGATATGACAACATGATGCATCACATGGAGTGATTGTACTAGCCAAGCGTTGGATATATATCAACCCCATATTCATATATGGATTGGGTCCATTTTTGCTTACTTGCTGAAGGGACACGTGGTCTATATCAGTTATTTGTTTATTTTCGTCATCCGTCGACTAGTAGAGCCACGAAAGAAGGTAAACAATAAAAGTGAGAGAGGAGACAAAGTGCCTTAGGAGCACCACATGGGAGGATGCCCCCAAAACACCCTCCGCAATGCTATGCCCACAAGGCACAATGCACAACAATAAAATAAAGAAGTGATTTAGAAGAATGATGAGACAAATAGAAGAATGGTCATAATAGAGGCGGTCTCGTTGTATCCTCGACCTTACAAGAGTATCAAGGGTCATCCAAGGGCACCTAAACAACATATATCACAACATGGGGGAACACAACACATAAGAGGAGGCCACATGAGTGAGCAAAAATATGCTACGACAAAGGTGGCCACCAAGGGTTAGAAATACTTACCTATTACACAACCACACTAGTGGTTGTCATCAAGCAAATCATCTTCCTCCCAATCTCAAATACTAGAGGAGAGAGGTACATAAGGTAAAATTTCCCAACTCTTATCATTGTCCTTAATCTTTTCATCCTCGAGCTTTTCTTTGTTTGTTTCAATGTTAGGTGGTGGAATGTTTTCTTGTTAAGGTGTATTTTGTCGAGCTAAGGCTTGTCTTCTCTTCCTCCTTTCTCTTGCTTGTATATTCCTTCATGTTTTATTGGTGATGTTTGCAAAAGTATTGTCATGATTTTCAATAGTCTTTAATATCTCAGAGGAGGAAGCTTGATTGACCTTCTGTGATGAAATGCTTTGTTCTTCACGGGCATCTCCCGATCCTTGTAAAGATGACAAGGAAGGAACCCCTACAAATACTCCCTTACCTTTCAGTCTAGGAAGCTCTTCCACCTCAGGTGGCTCTTTATTTTCTACTTGTTGAATAGGAGGTCCAACCAATTTTGATATTAATTTTGCTTTATATCGTCGGTAGCCTAGGAAAGTTTGATCTTGTCATGGTTCAAGAGGTTCATTAGGTCATGGCCAAAAGTAATCAAGAGTGAAGTTTTTTTGAGTAACCATAGGTTGCCATCAACTGTGGTGAATAGTATGCATGCTTCCTCGATGAGGAAATTTTAAACATTTGTGAATTGTTGAGGGGACAACTTTCATAGCCTTGAGCCATGGATGACCTAATTTTATCTAGAAGAGATCGGATGTGGGTATGATATCAAATGATTGTTCCAAAGCTTTATCCAATACCGTGATCAATAAAGTAATCTTTCCTACGATTGGGAGGAAGGCTCCAGTATGTGTTTTAATCATCATGTCTATTGGTTCGTATGATTCTTGTATCAAGTCATGTGAGTAAAGGAACTCTTCCGTAGCCACATTAGTCATACAATTATGATTGATAAGGGTTCATCTTACAAGAGTTTCCATTACTTTCACTGTAATGTAAAGAAGTCCTTCAATGTTTCCAATTGTTCTATCATGTGGTGTAAAGACTAATTCAGGTTCAAGAGTCTTCCTCTTCCTATAAATCCTAGGAGGAAACTTACTATTTTTGTGATGAGAAGCTATGTATGTAAGACTGTTTCACACAAAAGTACTTGTTTGAGGAAATCAGGCTTTTACAACACTCAAATTTCACAACAAACGAAGTGAGCAAGATGGAAATAGTACTACACAACAAGGCAAGAAGAGCAATTTAAAGAAGTGATTACTAAAGTGTATCAAGCCTCTAGTGTTGAAATACACAATGTGTAATTTGCAAAATATGAAACTTCAAAGCTAGGATGCAATAAGTATGCACTATGATTCAAGACTACACTTCAAATTAGACTTGAATGAATGTTGAAAAGGAGTAGCAAAATCTAAAATGAAATTTTGACTACACACCCTAGTTTTGCCAAGACTGGGTTATATGAAAAATGCAACTTTTTAAGCAAAACCCTCGCAAATGCAATTTGTAAATGTAATATTTGATATGAATAAATGATGGATTGTTGTAATAACTATCAATTCTGATGCAAAAATTAGAAAATCAAATCTTTCTATGATGTGAAAGACAAAATATGCAAAACTATGCCTTAATGCAAGCCTAAAAATGCTTATTTTTTAATTTTTTCAAATGTATGCAAAACTTTTCAATGCAAAATGATTAATATGATATGAATGAATGCAAAAACTGATTACAACACTTAGTAAGATGCAAGTTCTTTAAAACATGGGTTCACCAAAAATGTTAAAGGGAAAAGAAGAAGAAGGAGATGGTGGATAGTGTTAAGATCTATCAAATCAAACCCTCCTTTCACCAATAACATTTAAGGATAAAAATCAAGCCAAGTCACTACAAGTGGAGAGGACTCAACTACAGGTTGATGTCACTTATAAATGATATGGAAAGTTAGATTGAATTGATGATTTGTTAAACCCTAGATTCAATAAGCTTCAAACCCTAATTGTAAATATTGTTGTAATAGACTAATTTTCTAGAGCAGATAACTCTAAACAACTAACAGAAATGTAGACCAAAGGTTACAGAGAGCATGCACCTGAAAATTGAGGGCTTGTTAGACATGGGCACCCACCCTATCATCCCAAAAGTTTTAGACTGTTGAAATCTTTTGTACCTGATATCAAAGTCTCCGACAAGGGTTCCAGATCCTGGATTTGAAGGCCTGCTAGACCTGGGCACCCACCCCAGTGTCCAAAATTACTCTGATGATGAAACTTCAAATCCTACGACACCTATACTTACAAAACTTGTCCTTCCTATGCTCCTTTCTATCAGATCTTTCCAAATGAAACCTGCAATCACAAAGAGGGGGTTGGGGGTTATGGTGTTTAGGAGCTTGCCTCGGTCAAGCCCCAGAATTAGGCACATAGGCCGAGGAAATCACAAATTTTTAGTGGCAAAAAGGAATTTGTTTGCAGGTCTGAAAATATATTCAGTGCTTAAAAAAAACACATGGAAAATATATTAAAAAAGCCTTTAAAAGGCTAAAGTTTTAAAAAGTGGGTGGGGGCTTTTAAAAAAGCCACGCCCAACCCATCCACCCAAGTGTTGGGACTGCTGGCATATCAAGGGCGTACATCATGTACTTAGGCATAGGTCCCCTTGTATGGGTGGTATGCCCTATAGGGTACCTTCGGCCTAGTACAGGGACTGCAGGTACCAAAAATTGATTTTTTTGTTTCTTTTTTTATTTTTACAAAAATATATAGAAAAAAATTGTGAATATTTAGTACTTTTTTATAAAAAAATTTGACAAACAATATTTCTAGAGAATATATTTTTTGGAAAAATAGTACATGTGTCTTGATTTGCGTGCAGGAGTCGTACGACGTCCTATTGCAAAAAAATTGCCTTTCTAGACAACTGCTCCAAAATTGATAATTTGACAGTTGATCTTAAGGTTTTTGGGCCTTCCGGATGTAATGGCAAGGTTCGTTTGGACTCAAAAAGCTCTGAAAGATCAGGTACCCACCAGATCTAGCATGCACTTTCAAACTTCAAACCCTTGTAGATCTAACTCCTGGTGTCCAAATTGAACAAAATGAAAGGCATATCTGACTATCTCAGCAGCTCTGAACACAATGGTGAGCCTAGAATGTCTTCAGAAAGCTTCGAATAAACCTACAACTAGCAAGTCAAGAAAAGAACCCCCAAAAAACTGGTGTTTTCTCCACACTTTTCTGATTCTCCATATCATCCAAGGATGAAAGAGAAGAGCATACTTGTGTGCTTTGAAGAACAAATAGCTCTACACTCCCACATCTAAAATATTGCTAACCCATAACTCACAATGGCTTTGATACCATGTAATATTTGGCTAAAAAGCCACCCAAGAATGCAAATGAATGAAGGAAAGCAAATATAGAAATTAAATATGAGCCAAATAAATTGTATTCAACTCAATAGAATGCAAATCATACAACAAATAAGAGATGCTCATATGAGAGTGATGGGTGAGTTTATATATGATTTACCACCCAAGAGACTAAAAACACTACCAATGTGGGATAAATGTAAAAAACCCCTTAGTAAACTTAACGTAGTGTGAAGAGAGCTAAGTGGGGAACTAGCTAGGAAAAGAACTAGTTAGCAAATATACCCTATTCACACTAACAAAAATCATTACAAAGAAGCATAGCAAGGTATTTTGGACTCAACATAGGTCAAATCCCAAGCAAATACCTTAGGGTGCCACTACTCAATGGAGCTATATGATCTGATCACTGCTAGAGCATAGTGGAAAATTGTCACAATAAGACACAAAACTATAAGTGGCAATGGCTAACTGGTGCAGGTGCACCCCTTCAATAGGACCAATATACACAAGAGGAAGGAGAAGAAGACTAACTTTAATTTAACATTTCATGTTATCTATAGCACCTTCAAATGTAACATGTAATGTTAGCATTTTCTGTATGAAGTTTCTGACAGTTTGGATTAAGGGAAAGATAAGCAAGGTGTCTTAGCTTTAAGAGTTTTGCTATCTTATGCAAAACAGATGTCATTTGTAATAGATTAAGGGTTTCCACCTATAATTTTGAAAAAACTAAAATCCCAGAAACAGAGGAGAATGTCAGTCCCTCACATTGGGAAAGATAAAAAGGGGAAAACCTTTTTTAGAGGGGACGAGTAGTAGTTTTTGGGCTCTCGGTTCTAAATAGTCCAATGTAAATTTCTGAACATCAAGAAGGAATAGAAGTTCTGTAATTTACTTTCTTTCCAGATTCTGAATACTGTGTAAATATCCAGTGTAGATACTCTGTGTAGAAATTCCTTCTGTGTAGGGTTTGTATATAGTTTAGTTTTGTGCTTCTGTGGTCGAAGTAACTGAATAAATCCATTCCACTGGCAGATTTTTGGGGAAATCAGTGGAATGGACTTGTAGATTAATTCCCCATCTTTGTTTATTCATTCTAGGTATGGAAGGCTAGAATTGCATAACCACATCAAGCATCAGTTCTGAGTGTCTGTTGTTTATAAGGGATAACCTGCGGGTGTATTTCGCATTCAAGCCATCGGCATAAGAAATGATATCGGCGTGTCAAAACTAGGCTCACCCGATGGTGAACGTCTCACCGAGTGTGGTCTTGGCCAAATCCATCGGCGAGAATCAGGCATCGGCAAGAAGGAATCGTGTTGGCCCGATGGAAGTGAGTCTCACTGACAACGATATGAGCTAAGTCCGACGGGGTGAGACAAGGCATTGGTGAAAGAAGATTGTGAAGGCCCGACAGTGAAAGTCTCACCGATGGTTCTATCATCGGTGAGAGGAAGAAGGGAGTCTAGCCGATAAGGAGTCTTGGTAGCTCATCGGAGTGAGTTATGCCATCGGTGGAGGGAGTAGAGGTGTTGCCAATAGTTAATGTCTTATCGATGGTAAGTCTATTGGTATAATCAATAGCATCAGCAGGAGATTTAAAGAGCTCGCCGACAGACAGAAGTCTCGCTGAAGGGGAAGATTTGAACCTCCCCAGTTGAACCTCGCCGTTGAACCTTCGGATTGAACCGGTTCATCGGTTCAATGGTTCAAGGGTTCAAAGTCAAAGAATGTGTGTTAGAAGTCATCGGCGCAAGTGACATTTGTGTTGCCGACAAGAAGGCATCGGCGTTGAACCTTCAGTTTGAACCTTCCGATTGAACCTATCCATTGAACCTTCCGATTGAACCTGTCCATTGAACCTTCCGATTGAACCTATCCATTGAACCTTCCGATTGAACCTATCCATTGAACCTTCCGGTTGATCATATCCATTGAACCTTTCGGTTGAACCTATCCATTGAACCTTCTGATTGAACCTGTTCATCGGTGAGAGGTGAAGGCATCAGCGAAGGAGTCTAGAGCTTGACCGACGGGGTAGTGTCTTGCCGATAGGCAAGAGTGGGTATACATCAGTGAGACAATTCAAGGGTCTTGCCGATATATTCTCTATTTGCTGTCTTGTAAGCTAAAAAGAGGTTTTGACTGGGTTCATACGCTTCAGCTGGGCATTGCTCTGCATCAAGTGGTATCAGAGCTAGAGAAAGCTCTGGGAAAGGTTAGTGTCAAAATTTCATTTTTGAAGTTATATGTTCCATCTAGTAGTAAAAGAAGAAAGCAAAATGTCAGAAGGAGAAGCTTCAGACACTCTCCCAGCAAAAATGACCAATGCTAAATTGACATCCTTGGTGAAGAAGCAAATAGCAGAAAGTAGAGCTGATAGGGCTCAGAATCAGGCATTAAAGGAAGAACTAGAGAAGTTGAGGGAAAGAGTGGAGAAAGGGGAAGAAAACTCTGGTGAACATGAAGATGGGGATAAAGAGGAGACCCCAGAGCAGGAAGAGCTAGAGGTTCCTGCAGACCAGAGACCCTTACTCAATGCCCTCAAGTCCATGGAAAGAAGGACCATGGATGTGAAAATAGACCTACCTGTGTTTGCAGGAAAAATGGAACCTGATTCAGTAATGGAGTGGATAGACTGCTTGAATAATTTCTTTGAGACAGAAGAGATACCAGAACACCAACGAGTAAAGATGGCTCAGTCCAAAATGAAAGGAGCTGCACTGACTTGGTGGAATTTCATCCAAGATGACAGGGTGAAAGAGGGAAAGAACAGAGTTACAACATGGAAGAGAATGATGGTATTGGTGAAAGAGGCCTATGTTCCATTGGATTACAATATCCAATTACATAAGAGAAAACATAATTTGAAGCAGAAGGAGCTAGATGTCAGCTCATACACAGAAGAATTCATGAAGTTGTGTGTAAAAACAAAGGTAAGGGAAGATGAGGAAGAGAAGGTAGCAAGATACCTCAATGGATTGAGACTTAACATCCAGGAAGACTTAAATCTGCATAATCCAAATACAGTTCAAAAGTGCTATCAATTAGCACTCAAAGTGGAAGAAAAACTAAAGAGAAGGCATGAGCAGAATCATAGAGGTAGGGGAAGACAGCAGAGAGGAGGAAGAAGTCCTTTTAGAGGCAGAGGATTTGGATACCAGAGTGAATCCAACCAAGAGACCAGCAGAGGAGATAATAGTCATAACCAAGGAGGAAGCTACAATCCAAGGGGAAACTTCAGGGGCAGAAGACCACCTTATAGAGGAAGATCTCAGGGCAAAGGACCTATCAGATGTTACAATTGCAACCAAGAAGGCCATATAGCCAGCAGATGTCCAGCAAAAGCAACAAGTTCAATAGGAGAAAAGAGGATCAATTTGATCCAAGAATCTGATTGTCAGAGTGTAGCAAGCTCAAACACTATTCAAAGTGTGAATGCTCTTAGCAGTTATGGGTATCCTAAGAATGGAGAATCTTTGATGATTAGGAGAGCAATGACCACCATGAAAGTACCTGGAAAAGAACCTCCACAAAGGAAGTCTCTCTTCAGAACTACTTGCAAGGCAGGAGGAAAGGTATGCAAAGTTCTGATTGACTCTGGATCTACTAAGAATTTTGTATCCATTGAGATGGTAGAAAAACTTAAGCTTAGGAGACTGCCACATCCTTTCCCTTATAAAATTTCATGGCTTACCCAAGGACAACAAACAGTTGTAGAAGAACAGGCTTGGGTAGAATTTCAAATTAGCCCATATAAGGATAAGCTATTGTTTGACATTGCCAAGATGGATGCTTGCCATCTCCTATTTGGAAGACCATGGCAGTATGATTTAAAAGCATACCATGATGGTGTTAGGAACACATACTCCATTACCAAGAATGGTAAGGTGATAGAATTGATACCATTAATGGAGACAGAGATGGAGACAAAAGGAAAAGAGGTTAAAGTGATGATGGTAGAAGGAAGACAATTCATGAAAGAGATAAGAGAAGAAGGAGCAGATACATATGCTCTAATTCCTTGCCTAATGGTAAACAAGGAACAACATAAAGAAGTCAAGGGAGAAAAGAGACAAAAATCCATAGAACCAGCTATCCAAGAGCTATTGGACAAGTACAAAGGCATTAGTTCTGATGGGATGCCAAGTTCCTTACCACCTATAAGAGAAATCAGCCATTGTATAGATCTGATCCCAGGATCTACACTTCCAAACAAAGCAGCATATAAGCTCACTCCAGATCAGAATACAGAGGTAGCAAGACAAATTGAAGAGTTGTTGAAGACAGGCCTAATTGGCAAAAGTTTAAGCCCATGTGTAGTACCGGCTGTACTAGCACCAAAGAAGGAAGGCACTTGGAGACTTTGCACTGATTCAAGGGCTATCAACAAGATAACAATCAAGTACAGGTTTCCAATCCCTAGGATAGAAGATTTACTTGATTGTTTAGGAGGAGCTAAATACTTCACCAAAATAGATTTAAAGAGTGGTTATCATCAGATTAGGATTAGACCTGGTGATGAGTGGAAAACAGCATTCAAGACAAATGAGGGGTTATATGAGTGGAAGGTCATGCCTTTTGGTTTATCCAACGCTCCTAGTACCTTTATGAGATTGATGAATGAGGTCTTGAGAGAGTTCATAGGTAAATTTGTCATAGTATATCTAGATGACATCTTGATTTTCAGCAATATGAGGGAAGAACACCTCATCCATATAGACTTGGTTCTCAAAAGGTTACATGAAGAGTAGCTAATGATAAATTTAGCAAAGTGTCTGTTTCTGCAGGAAGAAATCATCTACTTAGGATTTGTTATCTCACATAACAAACTAAGAATGGATCCAGAAAAGGTAAGTGCCATATTGTCTTGGCCAACACCCAAAACTGTGCATGATGTTAGAAGTTTCCATGGATTAGCAACCTTTTATAGGAAGTTTATAAAGGGCTTTAGTCATATCTGTGCACCCATGCTTGACACTATAAAGGGAGGATAGAAGTGCAAGTTTACATGGACAAAGGAGGCAGATAATTCTTTTGAAACGTTGAAGAAGAAGATGGCACAACAACCAGTTCTTACATTTCCTGATTTCAGTAAGATTTTTCAAGTAGAATGCGATGCAAGTCATATGGCCATTGGAGCAGTACTCAGCCAAGAAGGTAGGCCTATTGCATTCTTCAGTGAGAAATTAAATGATGCCAAGAAGAGATACCCATCCTATGATTTGGAGATGTATGCTCTAGTCCAGTCACTTAAGAAATGGAGGCATTACTTGATGCCCAAAGAATTTGTAGTGTTCACAGATAATCAGGCCCTCAGTTTCTTAAACAGTCAAGAGAAACTGGACCATAGACACATGAAATGGGTGGAAACTTTACAAGCTTTCACTTTCACACTCAAGCACAAGAAAGGGGTTAAGAACAAAGTAGCAGATGCTTTGAGCAGGAGAGTACTGACCATAAATTAGATCCAATTGGAGAGTGTTGGGATTGATTCGTTGAAGACAATGTATGCAGATGATGAAGACTTTGGAGAGATCTATAAGGTATGTACTTCTTTTGGAGAAAATATCATGTTGAGTTTTCTAAATTTCTGATCCAAGATGGATTACTTTTCAAAGGTGGACAACTGTGTATTCCCAGATGTTCTATGAGACTGAATATTATTCAGGAAAAACATTGTGGGGCTCTGTCAGGACATTTTGGTCTTGATAAAACTCTTGATTTGGTAAAAAGACATTACTATTGGCCTAAGTTACAGTCAGATGTGAGAAAATTTGTGGAAGCATGTGTAATATGTCAGAAAGCCAAAGGAAGATCCACAAATGCAGGTTTGTATCAGCCATTACCCATTCCTTCTAGGCCATGGGAGAGCATAAGCATGGATTTTGTACTAGGTTTGCCTAGGACAAGGAAAGGATATGATAGTGTTTTTGTGTTAGTAGATAGATTCAGTAAAATGGCACATTTCTTGCCATGTAAAACCACTTATGATGCTTCATATGTCGCTGATTTGTTTTTCAAAGAGATAGTGAGAATACATGGTTTACCATTGAACATAGTATCAGACAGAGATGTGAAGTTTATTGGCCACTTCTGGAGAACTCTTTGGAAAAAGCTGGGAACAAATGTGTCTTTCTCATCAGCCTACCATCCTCAAACAGATGGGCAGACTGAAGTTGTTAACCGTTCATTGGGTAACCTACTCAGGTGTTTAACTAGACAGCATGGAGAGAAATGGGATAATATCCTCCCACAAGTAGAATTTTCTTATAATGACACCATCAATAGGAGTACAGGAAAGTCACCTTTTCAGATAGTGTATGGAATTCATCCAAGGGGTATTCTGGAGCTGAGAGATCTACCTGTAGGAGAGCCTATTAGTGCAGATGGTGAAGCTTTTGCTTCAGCTATGAAAGAAGTACATGATCAGGTCAAGCACCAACTCCAACAGGCTACAACAAAGTACAAAACATATGCTGACCAGAAGAAAAGAGATTTACAGTTTGAAAATTGGAGATTTGGTCTGGGTAAATCTAAAAAAGGAAAGGCTCCCCAAAGGTAAGTATACTAAGCTAATGCAGAGGAAGATTGGACCCTGTCAAATTTTAAAGAAGTGTGGACAGAATGCATATGAGATCCAACTTCCTCCTGATCTGGGATTGTCCCCAATTTTTAATGTCTGTGATTTGACTCCATACAAACCAAGTGCAGATGTAGAACAGGAACCATTACAGGCAGCAGCTGATGACATTCCGAAGCATGATCCACCAAAGTTGCACCACATCTTAGACTCATGAGTACTCAAAAAGACTAGAAACAAAGAATACTTGGAGTATTTGGTGGCCTGGCAAGGACAACCAGATTCAGAGGCAGTTTGGATGACTGCTGATCAGATTTCCAATCATGGTGCAGACCTACCAACCCTGATCTCAAAGGGGCTTGAGATCTCTTCTCCCAGGGAGTATGGTGCAGGTGCACCCCTTCAACAAGACCAATATACACAAGAGGAAGGAGAAGAAGACTAACTTTAATTTAACATTTCATGTTATCTATAGCACCTTCAAATGTAACATGTAATGTTAGCATTTTCTGTATGAAGTTTCTGACAGTTTGGATTAAGGGAAAGATAAGCAAGGTGTCTTAGCTTTAAGAGTTTTGCTGTCTTATGCAAAACAGATGTCATTTGTAATAGATTAAGGGTTTCCGCCTATAATTTTGAAAAAACTAAAATCCCAGAAATAGAGGAGAATGTCAGTCCCTCACATTGGGAAAGATAAAAAGGGGAAAACCTTTTTTAGAGGGGACGAGTAGTAGTTTTTGGGCTCTCGGTTCTAAATAGTCCAATGTAAATTTCTGAACATCAAGGAGGAATAGAAGTTCTGCAATTTACTTTCTTTCTAGATTCTAAATACTATGTAAATATCCAGTGTAGATACTCTGTGTAGAAATTCCTTCTGTGTAGGATTTGTATATAGTTTAGTTTTGTGCTTCTGTGGTTGAAGTAACTGAATAAATCCATTACACTGGCAGATTTTTCAGGAAATCAGTGGAATGGACTTGTAGATTAATTCCCCATCTTTGTTTATTCGTTCTAGGTATGGAAGGCTAGAATTGCAAAACCACTTCAAGCATCAGTTCTGAGTGTCTGTTGTATATAAGGGATAACCTGCGGGTGTATTTCGCATTCAAGCCATCGGCGTAATAAATGATATCGGCGTGTCAAAACTAGGCTCACCCGACGGTGAAAGTCTCACCGAGTGTGGTCTTGGCCGAATCCATCGGCGAGAATCAGGCATCGGCAAGAAGGAATCGTGCTGGCCTGATGGAAGTGAGTCTCACCGACAACGGTATGAGCTAAGTCCGTCAGGGTGAGACAAGCCATCGGTGAAAGAAGATTTGGAAGGCCCGACAGTGAAAGTCTCACCGATGGTTCTATCATCGGTGAGAGGAAGAAGGGAGTCTGGCCGATAAGGAGTCTTGGTAGCTCATCGGAGTGAGTTATGCCATCGGCGGAGGGAGTAGAGGTGTTGCCGATTGTTAATGTCTTATTGATGGTAAGTCTATCGGTATAATCAATAGCATCGGCAGGAGATTTAAAGAGCTCGCTGACAGACAGAAGTCTCACTGAAGGGGAATATTTGAACCTCGCCAGTTGAACCTCGGCGTTGAACCTCGCCGTTGAACTTTCGGATTGAACCGGTTCAATGGTTCAAGGGTTCAAAGTCAAAGAATGTGTGTTAGAAGTCATCGGCGCGAGTGACATTTGTGTTGCCGACAAGAAGGCATCGGCATTGAACCTTCAGTTTGAACCTTCCGATTGAACCTATCCATTGAACCTTCCGATTGAACCTGCCCATTGAACCTTCCGATTGAACCTATCCATTGAACCTTCCGGTTGAACCTATCCATTGAACCTTCCGGTTGATCATATCCATTGAACCTTCCAGTTGAACCTATCCATTGAACCTTCCGATTGAACCTGTTCATCGGTGAGAGGTGAAGGCATCGGCGAAGGAGTCTAGAGCTTGACCGATGGGGTAGTGTCTTGCCGATAGGCAAGAGTGGGTATACATCGGTGAGACAATTCAAGGGTCTTGCCAATATATTCTCTATTTGTTGTCTTGTAAGCTAAAAAGAGGTTTTGACTGGGTTCATACGCTTCAGCTGCGCATTGCTCTGCATCACTAACACTCCAACGTACATGATGTCTTGCATGAGGTTAACAAAAAAGACTAAAACCACATTAAATAGCACAATGAAAAATTACTTTAGGAAGGCCCAAATGAAAGCAAATGCTTTCCCCTTCTAAAATGAAACACAGTTTGAGAGGACAAAAGTTGTGGTAGAGTAGCTATCAAAGACATAAATTTGCAAAACAAAGCTTTAGGGGCAAAACTTGTTTGGTATTTATACACCAAGTTAGAGGCCTTATGATGTAGAATCTTAAGAAACAAATATTTGGACAATGAGGACCCCTGCAAAATTTTAACGGTCGATGATCCCCCCTTAGGTTTGTACATTTGGAAGTTCATCTGTGAGAGTCGCCTAATTATTACAAAACACCTAACCTGGCAGGTGAATGATGGTGTGACTCTTGGAATGGGTATAAGCCTCTCATAGAAGTAGATCAATTGTGGGAGTATGCTATATTTATGATGGAATGGGGCGACCGTACCATTGGAGACTATGTGGTTGATAAATCAGTGTTGGGACACCTAAAATGGAATTGGACTTTGATGGAGGAAGGGCGAGTTAGTGCTTCTACTCTTGCAAATTTGAAGAAGAAACGCAAAGGTAGGAAACTCATTTTTTCAGGGAAGGCGGATAAAAGAATATGGTGTGGGGTAAAATTGGGTAACTATTCAGTTAAACCGGGTTACCAAATTCAAAATTTAGTTGCTAGTGGTGTGTGGCCAGTAAATTTGTGTTGGGGTAACGCAGTGCTCCCAAAGGCCAGGGCTTTTTGCTGTACTACCTTGCATAAGAGAATTTTGAATGGTTACAGATTGAAAACAATAGGTATTGTTGGCCCCAATCGATGCATAATGTGTATGGCAAACAAAGAAAACATGGATCACTTGCTTCTAAACTGTCCCTTTGCAAGAAAATGTTGGGGTTGGTTATGTTAAAAACTTAATTGGTCGGGCCCCAAGTAAGAGGATATATTTGCTTGGTTCAAAAGTTAGCTGAGGTTGAATAGGAATTCTATGTCGAATGGTATATGGACTATCAACCCATCTCTTCTGATTTGGCAAATTTGGAAAGAGTGTAATAGGAGAATCTTTTGCAAAGAAGAGAGAAGTCTGGAACAAGTTTTAATTTTGGTAGAAAATGCAGTAATATAGATTCTTAACTCGAGAGCTCAAAATGGTGCATCTCGAGCCTTCACAAATAGGGACAATGAATTGACGAAAGTTTGGAAGGGACTCAGAATTCCATCAAATCATAATTTAGAGAGCAACAATTCAAAAATGCAGATATGACAAGCTAAATGGACCCTTTCACCACAAGGAAGGCTGAAGCTAAACTTTGATGGGGCCTCGAGAGGGAACCCCAGTGACGATGGTCGTTGCAGTCCTCATCATTTAATTTTAATAAATATCAATCCAAGGCGGTGTCCATGGCTGTATGCAAAAGGGAGAAGGAATAACTTGCATAACAGTCTTTTCTACAGAAGGGATTTGACAATTGCATGAAACAAACTAGGTTTAAAATCTGCTGAAAAAGACAACCTAATTTAAGGAAAGCAATAACTTGAACTGCTGATCTAATTCTGGAATAAAGGATCAGCTAAAGGAATTTTGAATAAACAAATTGCATAACAGCAAAGCAACTAAACAAACTAAGAGATGTAGTCTCTGCCCTTCGGTTGGAGTGGGCCCTTGCTCCTTCCTCCGGAGAGACTAATCAATTCCAGCAATCAACAAATGGGTAGAACAACTTTCTTTATTCAAAAATCTTCAAGATCCAAATTACATGCTGCTGTAAAAATAACAGAGTTCTTTCCTTCCTTTCAAATAATTCTTTTACAACTCCCTTTTTTATTTTACGCCATAGTTCTTTATATATAACTATGGTTATTAAATTCTAATTGAGAGTCTCTCTACAATAGAGAACTTATTCATGCAGCTAACTAAACTTATTTATCTAGTTAACTAAACTTATTCATTTAGTTAACTGATTATACAATTGCTGATTACAAGGCAAAACATGTAGTCTTTTAGAAAGACATGCAATGACATTAAGTGTGTATTCTTTGCATGGAATAATTACTCATAATTAGATCCATTAATTTAGGAGTAATTATAGTCAATCTATCCTTCAGAAAATCTCAGAGTGTGTGTTGGTAGATTGGAAGAATTCGCAGCAATTTCATAAAGTATTTCTAGAACATCTTCGGAGCTTGTGGAACAGTCAACTTCTGTCATAAACTGCTCATTTAATTTATGAGATCTCCTTAAATGATTTCTAGGTTTTGTTCCCCTAACTTTCATCTTTCCAGATCATTTTGAATTTTTAAATTCCGTTAAGAAACGAGAGAGATATCACAGTTTTACTGAAACTAGTTTTCTTGACTTTTATGTTCTGCGTCTTCGTGTTCTATAACAATCAACTTATATCATTAACCGTTTATTCACTTTAATGAATCTCTCCAAAATGCCTTCATAGATTTGTTCCTCGCTCTTTAATCTTTTTGGATCATTTTGAAATTCTGATTTTCGTTAAGAAATGAGTGAGATATTACAGTTTTATTGAAACTACATTTTTGACTTCTGCATCTCCGGCGCTCTGTGCATCTCCGGCGCTCTGTACATCTCCGGAGCTCTATCCATCTTCGGCGCTCTGTGCATCTCTGGAGCTCTATGCATCTCCGATGCTCTGTGCATCTCTGGAGCTCTATGCATCTCCGGAGCTCTACCCATCTCTGGCGCTCTATGCATCTCCGGAGCTTTGTCCATCTCCGGTGCTTTGTCCATCTCTGGCGCTTTATGTATCTCCGGAGCTCTGTCCATCTCCGGTGCTCTGTGCATCTCTGGAGCTCTATCCATCTCCAGACCTCTGTCCATCTCTGGCGCTCTGTGCATCTCCAGAGCTCTACGCATCTCCAGAGCTCTGCGCATCTCTGACGCTCTGTGCATCTCCGGAGCTCTATGCATCTCTGGAGCTCTGTCCATCTCTGGAGCTCTGTCCATCTCTAGAGCTCTGCGCATCTCCGACGCTCTGTGCATCTCCGGAGCTCTGTAATTCTGAAACTCTGCAACTTAACATAAAATAGACTTTCTCTTCACTTTATTGATAAAATAAATGCTGATCTCAAAGTGAACATGTAATATCAAGATAAACTCATGCATGGCATTGATCGTTGCATTTAGACAAGTTTATTTGATATTTAGCTACAAATCTTCAAACCCATACTCAAGTGCACTTCAAAAACTGATTTAATGAAGAGAAAATATATGCTTTTATTTGACTAAAGATGAGATACTTTATGGTCTCATCACCCAGGGCCTCAGGAGCAGGCTGTATATTGAGGAATCGTGAAGGGAAACTTGTTTGGGCATTATCTCCAAAGCTAGCAAATGGTACCAACAATGAAGCAGAATTCTCAGCATTAGATGTAGGACTAAATCTATGCATAGAAAAAGGTATATCGGAGGTATATATTGAGGGAGACTCCCTCATATGCATTAGGGTGATCAACCATAGGGACTGCTCATCATGGGATCTCAAGGGATGGATAGATGTCACATGGGCTAAACTTAATCAATTACAATTTTTTTCCCATCACATGTGTACAGAGAATCAAATGTAATGGCAATCTTTCTGGCAAACCTTAGATCTCAAGGACAAAGTGTAGTCGCATCTATAGTTGAGGAGTGACCAGGTCTATATCAAATCCTTCTCCATGATGTGAGAAGTTAGAGCATAAATTAGATACAATAGGATGTTTGGACTTCCAATGCTCTCAATCATGGTCTCCTTTCATCAGAATCCTTTTGAGGAATCCATAGACCTGCAGAGGAAAGATAATGTCATGGATTTAATAAGGAAGAACTACGAATCCCAAAGAGGAAAGGAAGGAATAATGGCAGAGCGAATGATTGTTGCACATGTGGTTGTGTGGTTGTCATTGATCTCAACACTCAGTGTGGTTATCATTGATGTCAACACTCAATATGGTTGTCACTGATGTGGTTGTGTGGTTGGTATTCAATTTGGAACACTTAATTTGGACACTATGCTTGGATACTTATGATGATGATATACTATGTTGATGATGTGTTAGTAGTGATTGCTAATGCTCATGGTTGGTTATTGATGTTCATCGTTGGATGTCATGCCTTGATTAATGTTAAGTAAAGTTGTATTGAGCATGTTTGTGGTCAGCAAAGATGATTTCATGATGATATATTAAGATGGAAATTAGAAGCTATGCTGAGGTTGAGAAGATGTTGTTGATGACCTCTAGCATGTTGTATGCTCTTTCCTGATGATTCTAAGAAAGTATGTTATGTTAGAAGATGGTTCTGGTCTCCAGAAGTTGGTGAAGGTTTCTGCACTATAGGAAGCTACCTGGAAGACTGCTTGGTAAAATGCTCTGTATTTATCCACATTTTAAGATATGGTCATGCAGTTAAGAAGTTAAGTTCAGTATGTTGAGAAGGTGTCATATGCAATATTTGGTCATGAAACCTTTCGCAATAAAAGTTATAAGTGACAAAGTTCTAGTCTATGCTCTGGCAGAGTAAAGTGGTGACGAAGGCTTGTTGGAATGCTCCTCATTCCTATGCAAGTGAAGGTTTGCTCATACAATTTTGTGAACATCATCAGAAATGTTCAATGCATGATACTTTACAATATCAAGTGTTCTGGAGGTCCACAAGTTCAGTTTTCAAATGACAAAAGTGATACAGATGGTTCTAGAAGCCTAATTATTCTCAGGATATATGTTTGGGCACTTGCACCAGTGGAAGAGTATACAGATCAGTTATATGAGTTTGTGTGGACATTCTACATGTCTCAGAGTGTTTCAAGTTTGAAGAGTATGCAAATCTTTCATGTTTCTAGTACTGCACAAAGTTTTCAAGTTAGTTTGTGAAGAGTTTTTGTTGAGACTGACTAAGGAATGTTGATGATGTGCACCATAAAGTTGTTGTTGTGTAGAGTTCAAGGAGTGTTTGGAGATGTTGTGTAGGTCCTTCCGACTCATTTGGAAGAATAAAAATTAATGTCTAATCATTCATGAGTACTTCCAAGATTGTGAAGATTAATGTGCTACAAGTTTCATGTTTTCTTGCTTAATGGTGACCTGATTCAAATTTGTGAAGTGTGCGGATGTTGTTCCTTGGAGGATGATGTTGTGAAGAATGTTTAGGACCGGGCTAAGCATGTATTGGGGTCCACAAGGCGTGCTTCTCTTCCTGGAGTAGCATGTAGTTTATGTTAGAGCTAGCCCTCTACATGTATCATGTTGTGTGATCTCTGGCTGACTTGTAAATTGTAATATTCCTATTGTATTGGTTGACTTGTAATGTAATCAATGTAATGTCATGTATATATTGTAAACCTAGTTGATCTAGGTGACATATTATTGTGATTATGAGTATGTGAAGAGCATAATATGAATATGGTATGCATTATGATGTGCAACTAAAGGAGAAAGAGTAGAAGCAATAAGGCCTATCCTGATTCATCTTGAAGACATTTTTGTGAGAGGAGGGAAGTGAAGATTGTGCCTAATTTATTCAATCATCAAAAGAGGAGTGAAGAGGCAAAAGTGAAATCATCAAAATGAGTGAGCTTCATTGTCAATTTTAGGAAATAGAAGGACTGTCATGCTGTAATCATTTCTGAGTTTATTCTCGGTTCAAGGACTAGTTGCTTCCTTGGGTTGTAGCCCTAAAACAAAGTTATAATTTTTATAGTAGTGAGCTTTATATATTGTGAGTTAATCCTCACTGTGGTTTTTCCCCTTTTGGGGTTTTCCATGTATATCTTGTGTTATGTGTTGATGTGCATTGTGTTGATCTTTCATGTTTATGTTAATGCTATAATGTTCAAGTTTTAATCTACTCCAGAGGATTTAAAGTTTGTTTGGATATTGATTCACCCCCCCTATCAGTATCCTGGTGTGTTCAACAATTGGTATCAGAGTCAAGCTACTTAGAAGAAGCTTAACCGCTTGAGGAAGGTTTGGGATGGCTCATAATGGATCTCACAAGGCACCTATGTTTGATGGAACAAATTATGCCTTTTGGAAGCTCAGGATGGAAACCTATCTATATTCTCTCGGGTTCAGTGTTTGGCAATCTGCTAACAATGCCAAAGCAAAAAGTGCTATCATGAGTGGGTTAGCTGATTCATAACTTCTAAAAGTCATGAATTGTAGTTCTACTCAGGATGTTTGGGATAAACTTAAAGACATTTATGAAGGAGATAGCAAAGTAAAACAAGCCAAGATGCAAATCTTCAAGAGCAAATTTTAGACCCTCAAGATGACTGAGGATGAAGACATTGCTAGTTATATGCTCCGAATAGATGAAGTAGTTAATGGCGTCAGAGGACTTGGTGGAGAAGTGAAAGATGATGTAATTGTGAAGAAGGTTCTGAGATCACTACCTAAATCTTACAGTCATAAAGTATCTACTATTGAGGAGAACAAGGATTTGGATCAATATTTAGTAGATCAATTGTATGGTTCTCTCACAGCCTTTGAAATGAGAGAATTTGATATAGGTGCTCCAAAGAAGGAAGCAACATTCAAAGCAAGTAAGAAGATAGAAGATGAAGTAGTTGATCAAGATGATGACCTTGATGAGGTAGAGGCAAACTTTGTAAGAAGATTGAAGAAGGGCACAGGAAAATACAAATTTAAGTTACCTTTCAAATGTTTCAGTAGTGGGAAGATTGGTCATTTTGCTTCTAAATGTCCTTTTAAAGATTCAAAGCATAACAACAAAAGAGAGACTTGCCCAAAAGAAGTATGTATTCCATGGAGAGTAGTTGGTCTTCAGAAGATGAGGATCATGATGATTCAAATGATGAAACACTTTTCATGACCTTGAATGTTGGTGATAAAAATGATGATATGGGAAAATTTAAAAAGTTTGATATCTTGCAAGCTGACCAAGATGATGAAAAATCAATGGTTGTATGGACTTCCTTTCATGTAAAGAAGCCAATGCCTACGTAATTCACAGTGGTTTTTCTAACCACATGACTGGTGACAAGGATGAATTTATCAACCTTAAGAAGTGGAATGGTGGAGCTTTAATTTTGGTGGTGATGAGTCGGCACAAATATGTGGAAAGGGTATCATAACTATTGATGGGAAGAATAGGACTGAGGATGTCCTCTATATCAAATGGCTAAAGAACAATCTCCTTAGTGTTAGTCAAATGTGCAGTAAAGCATAAAATCTTACTTTTCATGCCAAAGGTTGTGAAATCAGGAAGGCAAGGCCTGGAAGATTACTTGCAAAAGGTACTAAGACATATGGATATATCTATCATCTAAAGGAGGTAAATGGAAGAACATGTTTATTGGCTCAATCTAGTGAGTGTTGGTTGTGGCACAAGAGAATGGGACACATCAAATTTGGTAATATGGTAAAGATCAGCTCTATTCATGCAGTGAGATATATGCCTAATAGAACCAAGCCTACAAATACATTATGCAAGGAATGTCAAATGGGAAAGAAGACAAAGACAAATTTCAAGAGCAAGGAGTATTCTTCTACAATGCCTTTGGAGTTGATTCACATTGACTTGTGTGGCCCTACAAGAATAAAGAGTCGACAAGGTGAAAGGTATATCATGTTGCTTATTGATGATTACTCTAGAATGACTTGGGTTCCTTTCTTAAGAGAAAAATTAGAAGCCTTTGATAAGTTTAAAATTTTCAAATCCATAGTCGAGAATGAAATGGATGTTAAGATCAAATGCTTAAGGTTTGATAGAGGAGGAGAGTTTAGTTCAAATGAATTTGAAAAGTTTTGTGAAGATCATGGTATTAGGAGCTAATTGTCTACTCCTAGGACCCCTCAACAAAATGGGGTAGTGGAAAGAAAGAATAGGACTGTGCAAGAAATGGCTAGGGCAATGTTGAAAGATGCAGATCTGCCTGATATGTATTGGAAGGAAGCAGTTCACACTGCTATCTATCTACTCAACAGAGTACAATTAAGGGTCAATAGCACTAAGACCTCTTATGATCTATGGTATGGAAGACCTCCCACTGTGAGATATTTTAGGATCTTTGGTAGCAAGTGTTATATTAGGAGAGATGAAGAAGACCTTGGAAACTTTGATTCAAGGAGTGATGAAGGGATCTTTATTGGTTACTCAAACAGAAGCAAGGCTTATAGATGCTACAACAAGAGATTGGGAAAGATGATTGAAAGCAAAAATGTCAAGGTAGATGAAGAATTGTACCAAATCTCACAAGAACCAGAGGACTACGGATCTGATATACTTCCCTACATTGAAGAAGAAGAATAAGAAGAGGAGAAGGAAGAAAAGGAACAAGAATCAGAGAAGATCCCTAAGACTCCAGCAAAGTATGTCCAGAGGAATCATTCAACAGATTAGATCATTGGGGATAAGAATGAAGGTGTGCAAATTGGGAGAAGGCTTGCAAAAACAAGTGAGCAAGTGAACTTGTGTTCATTATCAAAGGTAGAGCCCAAAACCGTTGCTGATGCTAGCAAAGATGATGAATGGTTGAAAGAAATGGAATAAGAATTGAATCAGATAGAGAAGAATCAGATACAAGAATTGGTTCCTAGACCAGCAAATAAGAATGTTATAGGAACAAAGTGGGTGTTCCAAAACAAACTAGATGAAGATGGTGAAGTTGTGAGGAACAAATCAAGACTGGTGTGTAAAGGTTATTCACAAGTTGAATGTATTGATTTTTAGGAGACTTTTGCTCTAGTAGAGAGGATGGAGGCAATTAGAATGTTTCTTTCTCTTGCTACTCACAAGAACTTCAAGGTTTATCAGATGGATGTCAAGTCAACATTTTTGAATGGTGATCTAGAGGAAGAAGTCTACATTGAGCAACCTGATGGTTTCCAATTATCAGAAGATCCAAACATGGTATGCAGATTAAAAAAGGCTTTGTATGGACTCAAGCAAGCTCCTAGAGATTGGTATGCTAGATTGGATAAGTACTTACTTTAGCAAGGTTACAAGAAAGGTACCATAGATAGTAATATTTACATTAAGGAAGAGGGAGACATGATTTTGATAGTTGTAGTAAATGTTGATGACATTATCTTTGGTGGAGATGATGATATGTGTAAAAGGTTTACAGAAGAGATGCAGAAAGAGTTTGAGATGTCTATGATTGGTGAGATGTGTTTCTTCCTTGTGCTTCAAATTGTTCAACTAGATGATGGTATCTGTTGTCACATAGATTTGCACCCAGTGTTGAAGGATTTTAGGGCTCCAACAATCTAGTGAAACATTGAGACGACCCCCAGATGTGGGACCCTACAAGGAGGTCAAAACTCTAGAGAGAGGCTAGTTCCTTTGCTGAATGAGAGATTCAGCCAACCTAAGACTAAACCTAATCTATCCACCTGATAGGAAAAGAGGATGAGGGGGTAAAACTGAAAGTAAAGGGAGGTGATACACTAGGTTTGAATAAAGAACATTCATAGAGCTAAGATGCACAAATAAAGAAATACAGTTGATAAACTTACATAGATGATGAAGATTTTAACAGAGGTAAAGAATGGATTGCTAGGAATTAAACATCACAAACAATGACTAATTCTAAAACTACACAGAGTTAAAATCATGAAGAAGTAAAACACCATATGTATTGATCAAGAGGCATAGTTATAGCAGAGGAAAGTTATGTTTGGAATACAGAAGTATCAGACTAATAATATAGAAGTATCAGACTAATAATACAGAAGTATCAGACTAACTATTTTTGAACCCTTTTTACATCTTACATTCATGCATATATAGCATCTGATTCTAAATGACCTAATTAGGTTACAATAAATTGCCCCATAGGCTCTGTCAGAAAATATCTCTAACAAAAGGAATGTTGGCTTGCAAGAATTTATTGCAGAAAAATATCTGAAACCATAGGTGGCCGGAAGCTATTTCTCCTTTTTTAATGTGAGTAGTTGATTCATTGATAAGTAGCAATCAATGTAGTGAATATCTATTAAGGGGCAACTAAGAAGATCAGATCCTGTTGATAGCAAATGGAACAAAACCCCCAAGCAAAGCTTTTACAACACTTTAAGTCCTTGAACTCTTGATTCTGTGCTCTATAGGTTTGGAAAACCTTTGAATAATCGGGCTCTGAATGCCTCTGTAGATTGAACCTATATTTTTGTCACCTTCGGGATGCCTGGGGTCTCCATTAAATTCTTACCATAGATGGATTACCTTTTTAGAGATCAACGACCATTATGCATTCTATTGCTAACCAGTACCTTTTAAATTTCCTTTATCCCATACCCCTATGGCCACATGGCACCATATCACAGTTGCACAGTGAATCTTCCATGCAGACAAGGTTCCTCTGCGCTATCGCGCCACTATTAGATCTTCAAGTACTGTGGCCTTCTTCTCTCTTTCATTCTTTGACACTTGGCATAATCTCCACCATCTGATGGATTCATCCATCATATGGTCATGGGCCTCCAATGCACTTTACACCTTGATGAGAGCTATTTATGTCTCATTTTATACCATATTTTAGCCCTTACATATGCCTTTGTATTCATTTCCATATTCCATTTCTATACCATTTTCCTATTCTATGTTGCATATGGTTTAATATATAGGTAATATTTAATTTAGTTATTAGATAAGATATTTGAATAAATACATATGATTGTATTTGTGTAACATGTTGATTATGAGCTGCAGAAAACCTTCCTATCACTTTCTTACTAGGAACTGTTATATATTACTTTTTGGCCAGCAATTTATCTCTGCCATCTTTTTGAATGATGACATCAACCTCCAAAGTGGCGTCGGTTACCTACTGACTGTGGGCCAGATCTAAATCAGTACACAAATCTGCAAATGGATGTTGCTATTTGTTTTGGAGAAAACTGACTGTCTTAATATTGCATATTTTTGCTCATTATAATAGAAGAGTTTGTGACTATGTGATTCTCTTCTGATTGCCACCTCAGCACTATAATTTTGAACAGATCTGTGATAGAGATTTTGTTGTGTGAAGGAAACTAAAAATATTGTCATTATCCACTCTCATTTGTAGTTATAACCAAAACTATTTTATTGTGTAGCCAGAAAATAAGGTTTCACGTGAACCAATAATGTCCAGTTTGTTGGCTGTAGGCAAACCAAACTATTCTATTTTATACCATTTAGATATTGGTTGTTAGAAACTCAACCCCTATATATATCATTTGTATAGGTAGATTTCTTCACGGAGATTTTAGCTTGAGTAGATTTCTGTACAGTCTTTTGTATCGACAGTATTATTTTCTGATAAATAAAATTAGTGTTGCATGATCAATCCCATATAGAGAAGCTTTCTGTATTTCATCACCCAGTGGACTAAGGAGGGGGCCCACTTCTTGGGATGTTTGGTGATTTTTAGCTTTCATAGTTACAGTAATGTGTGTTTATTTCTTTTATTTATTTGACATTTTTTTTATGTTATTTGCAAGTGTGGTTTGCAGTTCATTTAAATTTTGTAATTATTATAAGTTGATATTGTTCCTGTCACCAGGAAGTGACAGTTCCTATCACCAGAATCAATTTTTATTTTGATTTGTTGTAGGTCTATTTCCATAGCTGTATTCATAACCACTCATCTCATGACTTTCACCCCTTTGTGGCATATAGTCCTGATACCTCTCACAAGTCTACGCCCTCGGATTGACACATATAGACCAAACTAAAATTCATTGTAAAGCATTAAAATTCTTTACCTAGTGTTGGCCTATCACACCTATCTTGATTTTGCAACCCCGCGGAGGGGAAAGGACATCAACGTAGGCAGGCCATGAGCTCACGATATACAGCCACGTGTCATCATTAGAGAGGTTTTGGGGCATCCTTTAGAGTGTTAGCTTCCTTTTGCCTTGGAGACCTGGAAAGCCATCACGTGTCCACATATGGTAGCATTCTGGAGCCTGTTGAGAGACTTCACTTCCTTTTGCCTTCACAACCCAGAAAGCTGTTGCACATCTTGATTTCGTAGCCATGCACTAGATTTACGACATCAGCAAGATTCATCTACGACACCGTGCTACCATTAATTTACATGGGACCCCACCGCACCCCTGACTGCAGACCATGAAACACTTTACAGTTGTCCTCCTCTCGCAGCCCCGCAGGACATCATCTTAGGCAGTCTGCGAGCTTGTGAAATACCACCACGTAGCATTTCGGGCCTGAAAGGTTTTAAGGCATAAAGAAATAATGCTGACAGGTGATAAAGGGTAACCTTAGGACCTGGGGCTGGTCCCTTGATGACTTAAAAGGCTTCAAGGTTGTAACTTAAGTGATTGGACACCGAGGATAGGCGGTCAATGACAAATTATAACAAGGGGAAGATTTTGACCATAAAGCCCTAGGGTTTTAAGGGTTTGGACTATTAGCCAAAGGGACAAAATAGATCAACATTTTGGTGACCTCTCGGGGGCATTTTCCTACTAAACAATTAGATCAGTGGCCTTAGAATCCATTGGGCATAGAGTTGAGGGGGACTACAATAGGTCAAGACAACTGAAACCTGCCTCCAAAACATAAAAAGGGAAAGAGGTCTGCATTCTTCTAATGACAATGCAGCCTATACAAAGGCACTTAGGGAAAGGGAAACCTAAAACATAAATAAACTAAAACAATATGTACAAGATCTCATACCAAGCTTAATGGTAAGGTTTGAGATGGATCCCATTGCCTGAGATCGGGAGAACTTCACCATCTAGCCTTGAAAGAATGAAGGCATTGGCTTGCTTGCAACTGTTGATGACGTATGTCCCACTCGAAAGTGCATCAAACTTTGTGTGCCCTCCTGGTTTGGCTCAGTCAGCATCCCAATTTAGGACAAGATCACTTTCTTTGAAGGTATGGACCTTGGTCTTCTTGTCAAAATACTTATTGGTCTGCATCTGATGTTCTTCTAGTGTGATCATGGCTGACTATCTTTTCTCTTCTAATTTAGTCAATTCAACCATTCTAACAAACCTTGCATCCTCTCCTTCAAACTCCAATTGATGAGCTAGATCTAGTGCAGGAAGTTCTAAGGATATAGGCAATCTAGCCTCTCTTCTGTATACTAGAACAAAAGGAGAGTTCCTAATGGCTCTCTTGTATGTGATCCTATCAGCCCAAAGAGCTAATCTAATCCTATTGTGCCATTGCCTTTGGTTTGTCTCCATGGTTCTCTTCAGAATCCTAATTAGGTTCTTGTTAGTGGACTTAGCTAGCCCATTACCTTGAGGGTAATAATTGGATGAAGTTTTTAAGAACACATTGTATTTAAGAGCCTAATCAGCAATCCTAAAACCAGTGAATGCTTTTGCATTATCAGAAATAATAGTATGAGGAGCTCCAAACCTTGTCATGATTTCTTTCAAGAAATCCATGATTGATGACTCAGTGGCCTCCTTGAGTGGGACTGCTTCAAACCACCTGGTAAAATAATCCATTACAGTCAAAACCCACTTGTGACCAGTGCTGGAAGAGGGATTTATCATGCCAATAAAGTCTAATCCCCACTGTGAGAAGGGCTAATCAGCCTGAATAGGGTGGAGTGGGAGTGCTACCAATCTTTTTCTTTCTAGCAAAGAGAGCACACTCTTTGTATCTTCTTACCCACATATGAGCATCATTGAATAATGTGGGCCAAAAATAACTTGCCCTCATTATTTTCATTGTTGTAGCTCTAGTAGAGAAATGGCCACCAGCTGGGCTAGCATGAAACTCATCAATAAGTCTATCAACCTGATCTGATTCTATGCACCTTAGTAAGACTCCATCTAAATTTCTCTTGAAGAGAACACCATCTACGAAAGCATAAGGGATAGGCTGCAGCCTGAAATGTCTTCTTTTGGTTCTATCCAATCCATAGGGGTACTCACCAGTGGATAGGAAACTAGCCATATCTGTCCTCCAAGAACTTACAACCGATGACTCAGTTGGAGGCTCCTCCTTATTCAAATGGTAAGATGAGTTCACTTCACCTACTGATATTTGAGCTAGTTGTTCACACAATCCTTTGCCCTAATCAACTTAGTGACCTTAATGACCACATCATATTTTAGGATCTTAGAGACCTAGCTGGCTCACTTTTCACTAATCTCTATTCCCATTATGTAATCTCTCACACTAGGATGAGAAACTAAAACTTTAATATGATTATTTGCTAGCATATATCTGAATTTCTTTAAATCTCTAACAATGGCAAATACCTGTTTATCCATGGGGCTATATCTAACCTCATAGTCCTTCAAGGTCTAACTAAAGAAGGCTAAAGGCTGCTCTAGTCCATGTTCATTTTGCTGCATCAAGACAGCAGTAATATTATTCTCTCCTCCATATGTATAGAGGACAAAGTCCTCATAATTTGGGTTCATGAGAGTAGGTGAATGGGCAATCTCTTCCTTGATCTTTTAAAAACCATCCTTCCCTTCTTTAGTCCATCTGAAGACTACATATTTCTTGAGCATAAGGGTTAGAGGCTTCGCCAAGCCAACACAGTTAGGGATGAACTTCCTAACAAAGTTGATCTACCCTAGAAATGATTGTAAATCCTTTTTGTGAGTAGGTAGGGGGAGAGAAAGGAAAGCAGATGTTCTATCTAGATCTATGGATATTCCATCCTCAGACACTATGTGGCCCAAAATCTTTCCTTGGGCAACAGAAAAAATACATTTCTTGGGGTTCAGAGACACCCCAAACTCTCTGCATCTTTGGAAAACTTACTCCAGATGCTCCATGTGGTTTTCTCCCTTCTTGGAGAAGACTTTGATGTCATCCAGATAAATCAGGATGAATCTATTTATAAGTCCTTTGAAGGCAATATCCATTGCCCTTTGAAATGTGGCACCAACATTAGACAAACCAAATGGCATCTTTGCATATGCCATGGTTCCCCATTTGGTTGTAAATGCTATCTTAAATCTATCCTCCTCTCTGACAAAAAAATGATTATAGCCGGAGAAGCCATCCAATAATGAAAACCTCTCTACCCCTGCAACTATTTGTAAAATTTGATCCATAGAGGGCAGAGGGTAATGATCCTTTAGAGAAGCACGATTTAGGTCCCTGAAGTCTACAAAGACTCTAATCTCTCCATTTTTCTTTCTTATAGGCACTAGATTAGAAACCCAAGTAGAATATTTGATGGGGAAGATGATCCTAGCCTGTATGAGCTTAGAAAGCTCTTTCCTCATGAGTGGCTCAATTTTTAGATTTATAGGCCGCTGCTTTTGGTGAACCAGCTTGCAATTGGGATCTAGATCAATGGCATGTTGAGCCACATCTGAATTGAATCCTTTAAGATCCTAATATGTCCATGTCAGGACATCATTGTACCTTTGGGCAAGTCTTATAAATTTTTGCTCTTCTACATCGCCGCATACTTTTCCTAGTAGCAACTCCTTGTCCTGAGTGACAGTTACCTTCTGGTAATCTTCTTTCTTGAAGGTCATGTTATTTTTCTCACCCCTAAATTCATCATTACGGCTGAAGATGGCCTCAAGAGTAACTAGACCCTTGGGCAACTTGTTTGATTTAAGCTGGATGATATGATCACCATAGGATTCCTGTAATCTAGGTTGTGCCCTTGAAGAGAACTTGGCTTCATTTTGGATGAAGCATGTGATCTATGCATCGCTATCAAAGATTTGCCAATGAATACCATTGTCAGGAATAGAGGGCCTGATGACCATTTTCACATGCTGATCAGGACCTTGGAATAAGTCTGTAGGTGGAGAAAATTGAGCCCCCACCATTGTTAATCGATCAACCTCATTATTTAATTTTCTTGGGATCACCTGCAAGTTGAGAGCATCAAAACTCTCAAACAAGTCCCAAACTCTATGTATATAAGCTCTTAGAAGCTATTTTTTTGTAGCACATCTCTTTCTGACTTGGTTGACCACCAATTCAGTATCACCAAAGATCTCTAGATGTTTGATTTTATTCTTTTCTGCTAATATCAGGCCATGGACCAATGTCTCATACTCTGCTACATTATTTGTACAAGAAAAATGCAACCTATGAGCAAAATACAACTTCTTACCAATCAGGGAGACTAGCAAAACACTTGCACTAGCTCCATTTCTACTCTTTGCACCATCAAAGTACATCTTCCACGGGCCTATGGAGTCATCATTTGGCTTGAGTACAGAAGGGACTGAAGGATCCCCTTCATGGATCATGTAGTTTCCCAAGTCAATTGCCTCAGCGGTATCATAAGGGTCAAAATTTTCATGATCCCTTACCCACTCATCTAAAAATAGGTCAAGGATAGGAAGAGGTGAAGGTTCTGAGTCATGCACTTCCTCACCCTGAATCATCACATGTGAGTTCACCAGCCTATGGTCACAATTCTCCAAATGATAATCTGAAATAGGTTCAGCCTTGATGGTGAACCGTGTACCATATCTAGTCCTCAGTAACATATGAGACCAGTCAGAAGAGAGGTAGCCACCTACCTTTGCTATGAAGTCTCTTGATAGATAGATGGCAAAGAAGGGAGGAAGATCAATGACTAAAATGTCCTACTTAAAAGTTAGGTTTGGACATGCATGCAATGGCAAGTCCAGTCCCTTAATCACTCCTACAGTGTTCACAGAGGTGCCATCCAACTATAATACTCTTGATGAAACAGGGGTATACCTAATGCCTAATGCATCTGCTATCTTCTTGGGCATTACTGAAACACTAGCCCCAGAGTCAATCATGCAGTTGTGTACTAAAATTTTGCCAAAGATCAAGGAAAAGTAGAAAGGGGATGGTTTCTTAACTGTACTTACTTGTCCTTCACTTGGTTGCACAAGACTGGTAGGGGTTTTCTCTTTTTTCTTAGTTGATGAGCCTGATGCTGCTAACTCAGTAGATGGGAAGTGCCTTAAGGCTTCTTGTAATAGGTCCCTCTGAGAGGGGATGGACATCACTTCCCACATAGAAACATTTATGTTTGATTTCTTCATCTATTCCACAATACTTAATGGAATAGTGGTTGCCTTATGCATAAAGGGAATCCATGTTCCTCTTTTTGGTTGATCTGCAGCTTGTTCAAGCACTTTTGAGCCTAGTGGAATTTCTTTTGTAGTAGCAGATTTGCTGCTCTAAATGGGAATTGTGGCACTAGCCACTTTAGCCTTAGGAACAGGCTCCTTTTGCAATATGGTAGGCACATGGCTAGCCTCCAACTACGTCTTCTTTGACCTGATGTTGTCTATAATAGGCATAACAAAATTGTCCATAATTGACAACACAAAAATCCTCTGGAGTCCATACCATAATACTAGCATCATGGGTAGTTTCATTTGATGTTTCAGGATGATTATTTGCTACCTCTGATAATGATGCCTGCTGAGTATGAAAGTTCTGCACCATCAAAGCTCTTTCTTGTGTACCAAAAGCACAAGAGGACTGATTGTGAGGTTGGTTGCAGGGATAGCACCAATCTATCTCCTGGGCAAGATTATTTTGAGTAGGGACTAAGGCCCTAACTGGATTCACAATTGGTATTTGTTATATAGGTCTAATGGTTTGTAAAGGTTGTGTAGAGTTAGGATTTTGGTATCTATTTTGTTGGTAACCTTGGTTCCAGTTCTAATTCCTATTAGAATTAAACCCTTGGTCCCAATTCTAATTAGATGACTGCCATTGGTTATAATTTTGATAGGGTTTGGGAGCAGTTTGAATATCTATACTATTCACCTTATTGGTCAAATTAGACACTAGGGTCTTAAGATCACTCTCTTCTTGAGAAAGAGAGGATGTTGAATCTTTAGGCTTGGGGATAGGAGCATTAATGGGCTACTCGGATGAGGAAGGCAACTTTGGAAAAAGGGGAATAGGAGGTCTCGGAGCAATTTTCCTAGCCTGTATTAAACAATTTTCAGCCCTAAGAGCTGTCTCATAGCCATCTGGTAGGGTTTCAACACCCATTGATTGCATCATGACAGTAATGTCAGAATTTAAAGCTCTTAAAAAGTACAAGAAAGCACCTTGTGGAGATGGCATGAGGGTAGTTGGAATTCTCTCCCACGTCCTCTGGAATATGAAGTTAAAGTCTGCCAGCATCTCACTTGGAGCCCTCTTGATAGTTGTCAACTGCTCAAGCAATGAAACGTTATCTGCCCTCTCTCCAAACTATTTATAGAGGGTTTCCCCCAGCTCGTCCTAGGTATGTATTGAAGTAGGGGTCAAGCTCCTAAACCATTGAAGAGCCCTCCCTTTGAAAGATGACTCCATGAGATGGATTGCAATATCTTCATGTTGTATATGATGGACTGAGCACACATTGGATATGTCTTTGATGTGCTCAATAGGGGTTATAGAACGATCACTCGTGAAGGGTGAAACTCTTTTCAAGGTTGCAGCTGGTATATCATTGTATGCAGCCAAATCTAATGGACTTCCTCCATTGAAGGTTACAAAAGGAAAATTCCTTGCCATCCTAGGAATGTTCAAATTTAGTCTAGGGATATGCAAGCTTCTTCTATTATACTAAAACCTAATAGGAGGGGGTGTGGATTGAGCTCTTGAAAGAGGTCAAATAGAGGTGCTACCCCTTCTCATAGGAGACCTAGACAACCTAGACCTTCTCCTTGAAGCATCAACAGATAATTCAGTAAATTGAAAGTTACCTCTTGAATACGCCCTTGTTTGCACAGGCATAAAAGATGGCATTGATTAGAACCAATAGCTTGCAGAGTCACCAAGTGCATGAAATGTCTACCAAGATGCAGAGTGCTGAGAATAACACCAGATTCTCATCTTAATTCATTTTTCTTTCTATCCCATCAGGCATGCCAGAAACTATTGTCACATAGATTTGCACCCAGTGTTGAAGGCTTTTAGGGCTCCAACAATCTAGTGAAACATTGAGGTGACCTCTAGGTGTGGGACCTTACAGGGAGGTTGAATCTCTAGAGAGAGGCTAGTTCCTTTGCTGAATGAGAGATTCAACCAAGCTAACACTAAACCTAATCTATCCACCTGATAGGAAAAGAGGAAGAGGGGGTAAAATTGAAAGTAAAGGGAAGTGATACACCAGGTTCGAATAAAGAACATTCACAGAGCTAAGATGCACAAATAAAGAAATATAGTTGTAGATCTATTGGGAATTAAGGTGTCTCAACCTTGGTAATTCCTTGCATTTATTATTTATAATGTATTTATTTATTTAGCCTATTTTGTAATTTTGTTGCACATCCTATTTTGTCATTTAGTGTGAAGTGGTGCGATGAGTTGTCACTCCACTTGGGGAGATAGTTGTCCCTTTTGTGTGGTAGAGGTTTTCTACCATGTGTCGGCATCTTGACTAGTGTGTAAGTGAATCTTGACCAAAATGGTTATGACAGATTCCTATGACACAATCTATGACGCGTAAGAGTCAAAAATGGGATGTTTTATGACAGGTGAAGACATGTGTCACAAGGCATCTTTGGTCGCCCCAAGGAGGGTTATGACATGTTGTAAGAGAATATGCTATTTTTAGCCTGTGTATGATAGATTCTCTTACAGCTGTAAGATATGACAATTATGACAGATTCTATGACAGTCATAAGAGTCATAAGAGCATCTGTCATTGCCAAACTTGGGAATAGGTGACCATATTGGGATGGGGTGATATGACAAGTGTCATGACCATGCTGCAGTGTTGGACAAGTGTCACTAGGTGTGGGTTTTGGGCCATGAGGCCAAGTTGGACACCCATCTCAAGGAAAGCTCGGTTTTGCCTTGTAAACTTCTATTTAAGTAGGTGCTTTGAGAGGAGATGTATTATGTGATTGACAGGTACTGTTATGCTGCCAGTTTGTCTCCAGATATGAGTGTCAAAGACTCCTGAGAGCTTGCATTGCAAGTGTATTGTAAACCATTACAGTTTTGATAATACATTGTGCAGGTTTTGGAGTGTGGGGTTTTTCTCCCGAAAGGGTTTTCCCCATGTTATATCTTGTCTCTCTCTTCTTCTGTCTTACATTCTTGTGTTGTGTATTGTTGTAATATCTCCATTGTTGTGTTAAACATTCTATAATTGTAAAGGTTAAAAAGAATTTGCACTCATCTCTTCTCATTAGATTAGTGTAGGAAGTGATTTTCACACACCTAGCTTCGTTTCAGTTGGTATCAAAGCTTGATCACCTTTGGTCCTAGTTGTTGGGTAGGGTTTTTTTGAGCTAATCTTAGGTTGAGTGGGAGATTTGTGTAGAGTATTCTATAATCTTGTTGTAGGAAGGAGATGGCAGACACATCCGAAAGATTAGAGGTGGAGAAATTCAATGGCACAAATTTTGAGTTATGGAAATTTAAGATGGAAGACATGCTTATTGATCGAGACCTATGGGAAACCATTTCCAATGTAAAACCAACTACAATGGCACAAGATGATTGGGATCTCAAAGATCTGAAGGCTAAGGGTCTCATAAGACTTCGTCTAACTGATTCTATCATATTGAATGTCCATGAGGAGAAGACCATGAAAGATCTTTGGAAGAAGCTGGGAGATGTTTATCAGGCCAAATCCCTGGTGAACAAGCTTTTTCTGAGAAAGAAGTTGATGCAGAGGCAAACGCAACGGGAGCTTACTAACAGGAAGGAGGAGCCAATAATACAAACAGCATGATAAAAATCCCTATCGGCTCAGCATCATCATCATATTTCCTGTAAACACTAATAGCATCATCATATTTCAGACGATCACAATTATCCTCCTGCCGACTACTGTTCATCTCCTCCGCCTGTCGCCTATCATCATCATCATGATACTCAACGGGCGCAAACATCCTCCTGTTGCACTGTTCATCGGGCGCCAAACACTAGCGGCATCATCATGATATGCGACACCACCTTCGTCAGCAGGATATCAAATATCCGGTTGCTCCAAATATCCTGATGACGACAACTTCAACACCTTCCCTTCGATGCTCCGCTGCCCGACGATACAAGCAACAGCATCATGATATGATTTATCCGGTTCTCTCGAAACCTCCTGATGATGTTTCACAACTTTCTGCCTACGCCGATACCTAACCACTTAGCGACAACAGGATCAACTTGCATAGGGTGATATCTCAATATCCTGATGACGATGACGTCATAACCTGATGACGATGACGTCACACAATATCCTGATGACCTCTTTAACACTTAGTCAAAAAAAACTAAACTTTCACTCCCGCGTCTGCTAGCGATATGCGGATGATGGGCACCCCCGAGAGATGATCCTGACAGCGATATATACACTGAGTATATATCCGACTTAAAACATCCTGATGCACTTGCAACATGCAAACTTCAACAGTTTCATGACCCGATCCTGATGGCAATGCATTCGCAGATGACGATGCGATTTGCTCTGACTGGGAACGCACATGCAGACTCCTGTATATCCGTCCGCTGCATGTAAACACTCAGAACCGCTCTATTACACAAAGACAATATGACGACCGGGCCGGATCACCTTCAAACCAAAATCTAACAGCTTATCTTTCTATACCTAGCACATGAGGATGCTAGGCTGATTCACAGCATGCTCCTAACTGATCTCTTGAACAATGCAATGCATAAACAGAAAACACAAATGCAAACTAAGCTATAATATAGGACCATTCCACCGATTTGCAGGATCAACCGGTGGAAGGGTTGAAAGTACCCATCAACTTGCAAACAGAAAAGAAATCAAAACAGATACAGCTGATAAACCAGAAATTGCAAATGATGAGATCTTATTCAAATGAAATTCAAATGTACTGGTTCTACAATACTGTCAAACAACAGTGCTTCACAATATCTGGACTGTTCACCAGTACAACATACCACCAATACTGCTCTCCTGAACAAAACATCTATCAATATACTAAACACTAACAGATCGAAGGTATAAATAGCAAAATCCTTCAAGTACTACCAACTCACTTCCCAGCGGCTGGGAGCTTCCAAGCGGCTGGGAGAGAGGACAGCTCAGATAACCTTATCACGATCTTTAACTACCTACACAAACTCCTAGGCTAAACTAATACATAGGATCGGTCCAATGGACCTTATTACATGATGAAGTCAAACATACTAAAAATAGACTAATGTCCTGTCATCATGCGGACAATTATCCTATATCCTGATCATGTACGGGTGCTCCTGCACCATACTCCCCAGAAGAAGAAATCTCAAGTCCACTTGAGATGAGAGTATCAAGGTCTGCACCATGTTTCTGTATCTACTCTGCAGTCATCCATACTGCTTCAGAATTCGGCTGTCCCTTCCAAGAGACTAAATACTCCAAGTATTGTTTGTTCCTGGTCTGTTTGACCACTCTGGTGTCCAAAACCTTCTGTAACTGTGGAGGATCATGTTGGGGAATGTCTTCAGCAACTGTATCCTGTAGGATATCCTGATCTGCATCTGGATTAGCCTTGTATGGAGTTAAATCACATACATTGAAGATAGGAGACAAACCAAGATCAGGTGGGAGTTGGATCTCATAAGCATTCTGTCCATGCTTGTGCAAAATCTGACATGGTCCAACTTTCTTTTGCATGAGCTTAGTATACTTTCCCTTAGGAAGCCTGTCTTTCTTCAAGTGAACCCATACCAAATCTCCAACATCAAATTGAACATCCTTCTTCTTCTTATCAGCATATTCCTTATACTTTAAGGTGGTTTGCTGGAGTTGGGTCTTGACCTGATCATGAACCTCTTTGATGGCTTCAGCAAAAGCTTCTCCTTCTGCACTAACAGGATCTACTGTAGGTAGATCTCTCAACTCCAAAATTCCTCTGGGATGCATTCCATAAACTACCTGAAAAGGCGATTTCCCTGTGCTCCTATTGACAGTATCATTATATGAAAACTCAGCTTGAGACAGAATATTGTCCCACTTCTCTCCATGCTGTTTTTTCAAGCATCTAAGCAAATTCCCCAAGGAACGGTTCACTACTTCAGTCTGTCCATCCGTTTGAGGATGATATGCAGAGGAAAAAGACAAATTGGTTCCCAGTTTCCTCCAAAGGGTTCTCCAGAAGTGACCAATAAACTTCACATCTCTGTCTGAAACTATGCTCAAAGGCAATCCATGGATTCTGACAATCTCCCTGAAGAATAAATCTGCAATGTATGAAGCATCAGCAGTGGTTTTGCATGGCAAGAAATGTGCCATTTTACTGAATCTATCCACTACAACAAAAACACTGTCAAATCCTCTCCTTGTCCTTGGTAAACCCAAGACAAAATCCATACTGATGCTTTCCCATGGTCTGGAAGGAATGGGTAAGGGCTGATATAAACCTGCATTAGTTGACCTGCCTTTATCTTTCTGACATATCACACATGTCTCTACAAATTTTCTGACATCTGATTGCAACTTAGGCCAAAAGTAATGCCTTCTGACCAGGTCAAGAGTCTTATCTAGACCAAAATGACCTGCCATAGCTCCACAATGTTTCTCCTTGATTATATTTAACCTCATAGAACACCTTGGGATACACAACTGTCCACCCTTGAACAACAATCCATCCTGAATCAAAAATTCAGAGAACTCAGCATGGTATTTCTCCCCAAAAGAAGTACAGACCTGATATATCTCTCCAAAATCTTCATCAGACTCATACATGGTCTTGAGTGAGTCAATGCCAACACTCTCTAACTGAATCCGATTGACTGTGAGAACTCTCCTGCTCAAAGCATCTGCAACTTTGTTTTTGACTCCTTTCTTATGCTTCAATGTAAAAGTGAAAGCCTGTAAGGTTTCTACCCATTTCATATGTCTGTGGTTCAGCTTTTCCTGGCTGTTTATGAAACTCAGAGCCTGGTTATCTGTGAATACTATGAATTCCTTTGGCATCAGGTAATGCCTCCATTTCTTGAGGGACTGAACTAAAGCATACATTTCCAGATCATATGATGAATACCTTTTCTTAGCATCATTGAGCTTCTCACTGAAAAATGCAATAGGTCTACCTTCTTGGCTGAGTACTGCTCCAATGGCCATGTGACTGGCATCACATTCTACCTGAAAGATTTTGTTAAAATCTGGAAGTGCAAGGACTGGCTGCTGTGCCACCTTCTTCTTCAATGTTTCAAAAGAATTATCTGCTCCTTGAGTCCAAACAAACCTGCACTTCTGTCCTCCTTTGATGGTATCCAGCATGGGTGCACAAATATGACTAAACCCTCTGATAAACTTCCTGTAGAAGGTTGCTAACCCATGGAAACTTCTGACATCATTCATAGTCTGTGGAGTTGGCCAAGACAGTATGGCACGTACCTTCTCCTTATCCATCTGTAACTTTCCTTGTGAAATGACAAAACCCAAATATGTGATCTCCTTTTGCATGAACAAGCACTTGTCTAAGTTTATCATCAGCTGCTCTTCATGTAACCTCTTAAGAACCAAATCTATATGTCGGAGATGTTCTTCTTTTGTGTTACTGAAAATCAGAATGTCATCTAAATATACTATGAAAAACTTACCAATGAATTCTTTCAGAACCTCATTCATCAGCCTCATAAAAGTACTAGGTGCATTAGATAAACCAAAAGGCATAACCTTCCATTCATATAACCCTTCATTTGTTTTGAATGCTGTCTTCCACTCATCACCTGGTCTAATCCTGATCTGATGGTATCCACTCTTCAAATCTATTTTTGTAAAGTACTTAGCACTTCCCAAACAATCAAGTAAATCCTCTATTCTAGGGATTGGAAACCTATACCTGATTGTGATCTTGTTGATGGCTCTGGAATCTGTGCAAAGCCTCCAAGTGCCTTCCTTCTTTGGTGCTAATACGGCTGGTACTGCACATGGACTCAAACTCTTCCCAATCAGACCTGAATCCATCAATTCTTCAATCTGTCTGGCTACTTCTGCATTTTGTTCTGGAGTAAGCTTATAAGCTGCTTTGTTTGGAAGTGTTGACCCTGGAATTAAGTCTATGCAATGACTGATATCTCTGACAGGTGGTAGGGATCTTGGCATTCCCTCTGAGATGACACCTTTGTACTTATCCAATAGCTCTTGGATAGCTGGGTCTATCAATCTTGGCTTTTTCTCTTTCTTGACTTCTTGCTGTTGTTCTTTATTCACACTCATACATGGGATTAGGGCATATGCAACTGCACCTTCTGCTGCTACTTCTTTCATGAACTGTTTGCCTTCCATCAGCATGACCTTCACCTCTTTTCCTTTAGACTTCTCCTCTTTCTCCTTCAATGGGAATAACTCTGTCACCTTACCATCTTTAGTGATTTTATAGGTGTTTCTAACACCATCATGCTGTGCCTTCAAATCATACTGCCATGGTCTACCAAATAAAAGGTTGCAAGCATCCATCTTGGTAATGTCAAACAACAACCTATCCTTATATGCACCAATCTGAAATTCTACCCAAGCCTGCTCTTCTACAGTTGTCTGCTGACCTTGGGTAAGCCATGAGACTTTATATGGGGATGGATGAGGCAATCTCCTAAGCTTAAGCTTTATCACCATTTCTTCAGACACAAAATTCTCAGTAGAACCAGAATCAATCAAAACTTTACATGCCTTACCTCCTGCTTTGCAAATAGTTCTGAAAAGAGATTTTCTTTGAGGGGCTTCTTTGTCAGGTACCTTCATGGTAGTTACTGTTCTTCTCATCATCAGAGACTCTCCACTTTCTGGATATCCATAATTATCAGGAGCATTCACACTCTGAAAATCATTAGAGCTTGTCCTACTTTGATTATCAGGTTCTTTGACCAGATTTGTTCTCCTTTCTCCTACTGAGCTTGTGGCCTTGTCTGGACATCTGCTGGCTATATGGCCTTCTTTGTTACAGTTATAACATCTGATGGATCCTCTGCCCTGGGATCTTCCTCTGAAAGGTCTTCTACCTCTGAAGTTTCCTTGCTGACTGTAATTCTCTCTCTGATTCTGACTATTGTTGCCCTTACTATTGTCATGACTGGATTCTCCTTGATATCCCTGTCCATGTCCTCTGCCTCTAAAAGGACCTCTTCCACCTCTTTGTTGTCTTCCTCTTCCTCTATTGTTTTGTTCTTGTCTTCTCTTCAACTTTTCTTCCACTTTCAATGCCAACTGAAAGCTTTTCTGCACTGTATCTGGGTTATGCAGACTTAGATCTTCCTGAATATTAAACCTCAATCCATTAAGGTATCTGGCTACCTTCTCTTCTTCACTTTCTTTTACCTTTGTCTTCATACAGAGTTTCATGAATTCTTCTGTATATGAGCTGACATCTAGCTCCTTCTGCTTCAGGTTTTGCTTCCTCTTGTGTAACTGGATACTGTAATCCAATGGGATATAAGCTTCCTTTACTAATGCCATCATCTTCTTCCATGTGGCAACTCTACGTTTTCCTTCCTGTACTCTATCATCTTGAACGAAATTCCACCATGTCAAGGAAGCTTCTTTCATCTTTGACTGTGCTATCTTCACTCTCTGTTGTTCTGGTATCTCTTCTGTTACAAAGAAATTGTTCAAGGAGTCTATCCACTCCATCACTGAATCAGGGTCCATCTTGCCTGTAAACACTGGCAAATCCAGTTTCACATCCATGGTTCTCCTCTCCATGGCCTTGAGGGCGTTCAACAGTGGTCTCTGGTCTGCAGGAACGACCTCCTCGCTCCAATTAGGGATCTCTTCTTCTTCCCTATCTTCTTCTCTACCAGAACCTACTCTGCTCCTCAACTTTGCTAACTCATCTTTCAACTCCTGATTCTGAGCCTTCACGGCCTTGCTTTCTGCAATCTGTTTCTTCACCAGAACTACCAACTCAGCGTTGGTCATCCTTGCTGGAACCTCCGATGTTCCTTCTTCGTCTGACATCCTGCTTAACTTTTCCAGAAGATCCTAACCTTTGCTCTGATACCACTATGATACAGAGGCAAACGCAATGGGAGCTTACTAACAGGAAGGAGGAGCCAATAATACAAACAGCATGATAAAAATCCCTATCGGCTCAGCATCATCATCATATTTCCTGTAAACACTAACAGCATCATCATATTTCGGACGATCACAATTATCCTCCTGCCGACTACTGTTCACCTCCTCCGCCTGTCGCCTATCATCATCATCATGATACTCAACGGGCGCAAACATCCTCCTGTTGCACTGTTCATCGGGCGCCAAACACTAGCGGCATCATCATGATATGCGACACCACCTTCGTCAGCAGGATATCAAATATCCGGTTGCTCCAAATATCCTGATGACGACAACTTCAACACCTTCCCTTCGATGCCCCGCTGCCCGACGATACAAGCAACAGCATCATGATATGATTTATCCGGTTCTCTCGAAACCTCCTGATGATGTTTCACAACTTTCTGCCTACACCGATACCTAACCACTTAGCGACAACAGGATCAACTTGCATAGGGTGATATCTCAATATCCTGATGACGATGACGTCATAACCTGATGACGATGACGTCACACAATATCCTGATGACCTCTTCAACACTTAGTCAAAAAAAACTGAACTTTCACTCCCGCGTCTGCTAGCGATATGCGGATGATGGGCACCCCCGAGAGATGATCCTGATAGCGATATATACACTGAGTATATATCTGACTTAAAACATCCTGATGCACTTGCAACATGCAAACTTCAACAGTTTCATGACCCGATCCTGATGGCGATGCATTCGCAGATGACGATGCGATTTGCTCCGACTGGGAACGCACATGCAGACTCCTGTATATCCGTCCGCTGCATGTAAACACTCAGAACCGCTCTATTACACAAAGACAATATGACGACCGGGCCGGATCACCTTCAAACCAAAATCTAACAGCTTATCTTTCTATACCTAGCACATGAGGATGCTAGGCTGATTCACAGCATGCTCCTAACTGATCTCTTGAACAATGCAATGCATAAACAGAAAACACAAATGCAAACTAAGCTATAACACAGGACCATTCCACCGATTCGCAGGATCAACCGGTGGAAGGGTTGAAAGTACCCATCAACTTGCAAACAGAAAAGAAATCAAAATAGATACAGCTGATAAACTAGAAATTGCAAATGATGAGATCTTATTCAAATGAAATTCAAATGTACTGGTTCTACAATACTGTCAAACAACAGTGCTTCACAATATCTGGACTGTTCACCAGTACAACATACCACCAATACTGCTCTCCTGAACAAAACATCTATCAATATACTAAACACTAACAGATCGAAGGTATAAATAGCAAAATCCTTCGAGTACTACCAACTCACTTCCCAGCGGCTGGGAGCTTCCAAGCGGCTGGGAGAGAGGACAGCTCAGATAACCTTATCACGATCTTTAACTGCCTACACAAACTCCTAGGCTGAACTAATACATAGCATCGGTCCAATGGACCTTATTACATGATGAAGTCAAACATACTAAAAATAGACTAATGTCCTGTCATCATGCGGACAATTATCCTATATCCTGATCATGTACGGGTGCTCTTGCACCAGAAGTTGTATTCTCTAAGGATGGAGGATGGATGATCTGTTGCAGATGACCTGAATGACATGTTAGTTGTACAATTGACATCCGTTGGTGTGAAGATGGAGGAGAAGGATCGTTGTATGACCTTGCTTTGTTCCTTGCCAGACTCATGGGATCATCTTGTTATGACAATTGGGAGCACCACATCCACTTTCAAAATGGATGAAGTGATATCTTCGCTGTTATCTGAAGAGATGCAGAGAAAGTCTTCTGAAGTAGCCAATGAGGCTCTTGCAGTTCATGGAAGACCCAAGGAGAAAGGGAAAAACAAGGACAAGAAAGATGAGAAGGGCAAATCCAAATCCCGTGGGAGATCCAAATCTCCTAGAAAGTCCAAGGCTCTTTGTTGGAACTATGGAAAAACTAGGCATTTCCAAAAGGAATGCAAAGAGGAAAAGAAAAAGAAGAAGAAGAATGTCTCAGATTCAGATTTTGACAAGTCACAAGATAATGGTGATGCCTTCATCGTAGCCCTGGCCACCCATGCATCTGATGATGTGTGGTTGATTGATTATGGTGCATCATTCCACATGACCTCACATCAAAGTTGGTTCATGAAGTATGAAGAGTTCGATGGTGGAAGAGTGTACATGGGTGACAATTCTCATCTGAAGATTATTGTTCGTGGAAGAGTCTCAATTCGATTCCCTGATGAATGAGTGAAGGGGATCACTAGGGTCATGCACATCCTAGGCTTGGCATGAAACCTGCTTTCTGTAAGTAAGTTGAATGATGCATGTGTGCAAGTTGTCTTTTTGAAGGACGAATGCAAGATGACTAGAGGATCTATGGTGCTTGCGAAGGGTACTTAGAGAGGTACTTTGTTTCAGATAGAGACATGCACTTCATAGTGCAATAGTTCTTCTAACTCGAAGAAAAGAGCTGCAGTCACTTCATCCCCACCATCTAAACCAGCAGTGAAGAAATCTATTGTAACAAATTCTGATGGTAGTGCTCATGCTTTGGAAGTTAAACTTCCTGCTGAAAAGACAATGTTATGGCATACGAGATTTGGCCACATTGGTGAGAAGGGTCTTCAAACCCTAAAAAATAAAAACATCATTGAGGGGTTAAATGATTGTAATCTCAAGTTCAACTTTTGTGAACATTGTATAACATTTCTTTTGGATGCTAGGCCTATTCTCATATCTTTTCCTATTTCTTTCAATTCTTTCAGGACATCTAGAAGCAAAGTGGCCTACTTTACCGTAGGAAAAACATTTGAAAGGTAATTTACCTTTAAACTTACCGGATCCTCTTTGCAATCTATCCACAAAGTTGGCTTCAATTTCATTGAACTCGTCATCTGATTCTACCTTGTACTTTTCTGATCTGGAGGTTTTCCCAAAAGTACTAGCTTTGAAGGCAGTACTACTTTTGGCAAGGCATCACCAAACTCTTTCATCTCAAAGGCAGTAAGTTTACCAAGCAATTGATCTCTGTCAACATCTTTTACTTCCATAAATTCTTCAATTGCAGCTACCTTGTGACTGTAGGACTTTGGCATTGATCTGAGAATTTTCATTACAACTTCCTTATCACCGAGAGTTCCCCCCATACCTTTTATTTCAGTGACAAGTTCATCAACTCTTTGCATAAAGGCTAATATGTTTTCATCTTCATTCATCTTCAAAATTTCATATTTCACCTTCAGACTTTGCAGCTTGGCCTCTTTCACAGAGTCATCTCCCTCATACAGATTTTTCAGCTTTTCCCATACCTCATTTGCAGTTTCAAGATCCACCACTTTTTTTAGTACTGTGTCATTCAATGAACTTAACAAAGCATCTTTTGCTTTGACATCAACTTCATATTCCTTGATTTTATCTTCAGTTGTCAAACCATTCTGAGGCAAGGTGTATTTTATTTCTGCAGCTTTCCATACTTTGTAACCAAGACAAAGAAGATGACTTCTCATTTGTTCCTTCCAAAGAGCATAGTTTGTCCCATCAAAATGTGACGCTTCCTTCTTATAAGACATTTTGGACCTTCCTCAAGCTGTTAGACTTTCTTTAGAGGAACCTTGCTCTGATACCAATTATTGAAATGCGCTAGACAACTAAGAGGGGGGGTGAATCAGTTGTCACAAAAAACTTAGACACTTCTTCATTTAAACATCAACCACTTATCCACAAATATTATGATTTAGCAATGAAAGCATGAAATCAGAAACTTAAACATAGATGCAACATTATACACAAGAGACACCAGATTTTTACGTGGAAAACCCCAAGGTGGGGAAAAACCACAGAGAGGATTAGCCCTCAAGATATATTGTAATCTTTGAAAAATGATGTTCAGGCTTGGTCACTCCATGGACCCATAACATAATGGATCATTGCCATGAAGTATATCTAGGTCTAGCAGGCTCACTACCTCAACCCTAAACCTAGAAAGATTACAATAAGGGTTGTTAAACCTTAAGGGCTGTTAAACCCTACTGGTGGCTCGCTGCCACGATCAACATCTTCTTCATGTCTGAGAATAATAGATTGAATTACAATCGGTCCTCTGCTCTGCCCTGCTTTGCCTTTCCACTTCTTTCCTTATCTTCCCATCTTCGCACCAGGACATCTTTTCCATGACTCAACTACAAGTATTTATACACTTCATCAACCTTGGAATGATCATGAAGGTTGGCATCACAATCATCAACCATTGGAACAATCTCCAAGGTCGGCATTAAAAACACTTACAAAATAGTTCCTGACCTATTACAATATTATGCAAAGGAAATGAAGTAGAGATGTATGCGGATCATGCCACGCCTTAGCTAGGACTCAAACATGATCCTCCATGCCACAACACGCTTCCACAATCTTCAAGGAATCTCCACAATAATTGGAATTAACCAAGTCGGCTAAGACTGGTTACATGTTACACTTATCTCAGAACAATCTTCGAACACGATCTCAATTCCTTAACACAGAGCAATGTCAAGATAGGAACATGATTAGGAGACATCCACAAGCATGTTATAATCATCAGGAGCAACCACACAAACCTTAACCACTTTAGCCATAGGAATCTTCTCACTGGAACACACGAACTTCACTATCTTCAACTGACATAAAAGAAAGATAGCTTGCGGACCACCAAAACATGAACCACTAAATTTGTAGGCACTTATCATCATCCCAGACTTCCCTCTAGAACCACAGAGTAAAAGACTTTATTGTGGAGGAATGCAGAGCCAAATACTTTCTCACTGTCACCAGACAATAATCAGAGAAAGCAAGTTTTACTCTGGTAATTTCCACTCTCTCAATTCTTCATCCCAGAGACTCAAACTTAGGATTTAGCATCTTCACACATCCCTTTAAATAACTTCCAATTTGCAGACAAAGATCTTCAAATAATAGGAAATGTGGAGTAATCTACCAGACTGTTCTTTAGCATACAACTCACTGTCTATATTGCACTTCACTGTAACTCACTTGTTTCTTCCGGAGAGGCCAATTTTCTCAATATCCTCAACATACAAAGATTCTAAAAAAATAATAGAATAGAACATAGTTGACACCAATGACAACAAAGATATGTTGACATCAATGACAACACCAATTAGGCACATACTTGCAACATTCTAGACCTGATATCATGCAGGTAGTTTGCTTAGTTGCAAGATTTCAACCATGTCCTAAACAATCTCATTTAAATGTTGTTAAGAGGATTTTTAGATATGTTAAGGGTACTCTTGATTTTGGACTGTGGTATCATAGACACAATGATTTCACTCTTCTTGCATATACAGATGCTGATTGGGTAGGTTGTCCTGATGATAGAATGAGCACAAGTGGAGCAACCTTCTTTCTTGGTGGTAGATTGGTAGCCTGGAATAATAAGAAGCAAGAATGTGTCTCTTTATCTACTGCTGAAGTTGAATATGTTGTAGCATCTTCATGCTGTACACAAGTGCTTTGGATGGTTCAGTCACTCCAAGACATCAAAGTGGAGGTAGCTAAACCTGTATCTATTCTTTGTGACAATACAAGCTCCATTCATATGTCTAAGAATCCAATCATGCATTCTAGGACTAAGCATATTGCCATTAGATATCATTTTCTAAGAGAAAAGGTGATTGCAAATGAAGTGGTGTTGGATTATGTAGATACTAATGATCAACTGGTTGATATTTTTACAAAACCATTGCCTAAAGAGGTATTTGAATCCCTGAGATAGAGGCTTGGGGTTTTGTCTCTTTCTTCTCTTCAATGAGTTCATGATGATATTGGATTCAAGGGGAGTGTTTGGTTATCTTATGACGTCCTGAAATCCAATTATATCATAGTTTTTTTGTTTGTTCAAAGTTTTGGTTAGTTGTTGAACATTTTTTTGAGATGTAGAGCTATCTCACTTCATATTTTGGTGTAGCATTCAATGTTCTTGGGTTTGGACAGTGTCTTTGACTTCAGTTGAAGTAATATGCTTAGGGGGAGTATTTACAGTTCTTGACAGTGGTGCAGACATATTGTCATGCTGCCATGTTGTTCTTAGTCAATAATACATGACAAGTTTTATCTATGGCAAATAAAGGTTAGTGTGCATTGAACATGATTTGACCAGTGCTTTCAAGCTTTCTTCATGATTTGACAAGGTATCTTAAAGAGTTATGGAAATACATCATGATTATATGCATTCTTTGCATCAAGTATAAGGGTTTGTAACTATCTTTGTATCAGACTATGTGTCAAACTTCAATGCTTTATGCACTTTCTAATAGTTATCCTATTGATAGTGATATTGCAATGACAGTAATTTGAATGCATTCTCTGACAGTAATATCTCAGTAAGGTCAGTGCATTACAAATGGTAAAGGCAGAGTTCATTTGACAGTAATCTCTCATTTTCTGATAGAGGACAGCGATTTCTCAGTGAGTTTATTTGACTGCTAATTTTAGACAGAGGACAATGACAGTATGTGTTTTTGGTGCAGTGCACCTAGGATGTTTTTTTAAGGCAATTTTTTTGAAATTTTGTTTGTTAGAGACTAGATGGGATTTTAAAATAATGTAATAAAGCCTTCTAAAGACATTGTCATGTAGTGGGAGCCTATAATAGGCATTTACCTTAGTGGAGTCTGCAATTTTACTAAAACTAGGACAGTCTAATTTTAGACAGTCAGCCTCTTTGGGAAAAAATAGTCAGTTTTAGGCTATTTTTAGCCTTTTCCCACAATTTGGGAGTCTTGTAATGAGAATTTTCATGGAAAAAAAATAGACTTGGCCTCCCACATATGGAGGCATTGTATATTGATGAAGTTTGGAAAGAAGAAAATAAAGAAAATACTACTTGTTGCCTTGTATTTCTGATTTTTCTATCTTATTTGTTGTTGCAACGTATTGAGTGAAGTCGTACAGTACTGTCATAGGGCAAAGTGACTAAAATCATGGAGTGGTTGATTTAATCTTTCATTTGGTTCAAATTTGAAGGAATTTCATTAACTTAGAGACATTTTATCACTGTTTTTGTGCAGAGAGGTCTCAAACCCTTGTTTTGAGGGTTTTAGTGAGGTTTATGGATTCCTAACCCATCCATCTATGTTAGAGCCCCAAAATGGATGTAATGGGTTTAGGATGGTATGTTTTCTAATGGGTTTTGAGTGTAGGGGAAGGGGACAAATGTAAGTGGGAGTTTGGAGCCATTGAGGCCTAATAGCTCTATGTGTTGGGCTAACTAGCTTTGGTAGAGTGGAGATTTGATTATGAAATGACTTGGAGTGACCTTGGACCCAAAAAACTTGTGAAATCTATTTATTTGAAATCTTTTGGGCACCTTGAAACAAGATTTAGAAGTTTGGAGTGAAGTTTGTGAGCACTTTGTTTGTAAAACTGACCTAATTAGGCCTAGTAGGAAACTGATACAGTCATGTTTTGAGCTTTGTGTTCCAAAGGACCCCCTATTGCATGTTTCATATGTTGAAGAATTTGGTAATGGGTACTCAAAAATCCCTTAACAGTCTAGTTTGGAGGTCAATAACAAAAGTTATTGCTTGACAATCCCTTTTTGAGGGCTACATGAAGTTGGAGAAGTTGTGAAGGAAGTGGTATAAGGGATTGTCTCTTGAGCATTTTGATGGTTTTGTGAGCATAGACCAGTCAAACATAGGTGGTCTAGGGTATCTAGAAGGTGAAGGAAAGAGCCTAGGTGTATGAACCCAAAGATGGTATTGTTGACTAGTCTTGGAACCATGGAAAATGAGAGGACAGTCATAGCTAGAAAGAAGACCAATGGAGCAGCTAGGTCCACAAGGGCCTAAAAGTCTTGGCTGCCCTGCCATCCCCTACATCCTCTTCCCCTGAGTAGTAGGTTGTGACCCCTTAGTGGTGTTGGCTTTGCATCAAGTGGTATCAGAGCATAGTTAGTAGATCAGTTGTGATTGTGAAGTGTTAAGTTGAAGAGGTAGTTTGTCAAGATGCCTCCAAGAGTGAGAAACATGGCTCAAGAGATGAATGAGTTGAAGGAGAAGCATGCTAGAGATTTGAGGGAGTTAAAGGAAAGAATGGCTACCCTAGAACAAAATTAGAAAAGAGGAATGGCTCTAGGTGATGGAAATGAGTTTGAGGAAGAAGAGGAAGCAGAGTATGAAGATGTGGAAGAAGAGTTAGACCCTAAGGATCAGAGGATGGAAAAGTTGCTGAGGGCAGTAAAAGAAGACAAGCACAAGATAAAGATAGATGTGCCAAAGTATGGGGGAAGCCTTAATGATGAAGAGTTACTTGACCGGATTGTAGCATTGGACAATCATTTTGAGTGTGATGAAGTTCCTGAGGAGTAGAAAGTGAAGATTGCAAAGACCAAGCTGACAGGTCATTCTTTGTTATGGTGGGATTATCAACAAACAAAGAGGAGAAAGAAAGGAAAGACAAAGATTGTTTCATGGGACAAGATGGTAGCTAAGATCAAAGGTAAGTTCTTGCCTAAAGATTATGAAGTACAAATGTTTAAAAAGCTTCAAGGTTTAAGACAAAAGGAAATGGATGTTAAGTCATACACTAAAGAGTTTTATAAGCTAAGTATAAGGTCTGGTCAAAGTGAAAGTGAAGTGCAAAAAGTTTCTAGGTATATTGGTGGTTTGAGGTTTAACATGCAGGATGAACTAGTGTTGGCAAATCCAAGGAATGTTGAAGAATGTTATCAGATGGTAGTAAGAGTGGAAGAGAAGCTGAAGAGAAGAGAAGACAAAACAGCTAGAGGTAGAGGCAGTACCTCTAGAAGCAAAGGATCCTTTCAAAACACAAAGCAAGTCAATGAGAGTCAAGAAGAGATGAGCAAGGCACAAGGACAAGTTACAGATTTCAAACAAGGACAAAGTGCAAATTTTAGAGGCAGAGGTTCTAGAGGTAGATTTGGTGGTGGAAGGAGTGCAAACACCTTTATAGGTAAGTGTTACAATTGCCAAGAGTTTGGGCACCCAACATACAAGTTTCTTGAGAAGCAAAATTTTACAAGTGATGGTGAAAGGAAGAATGAGAGGAGGACTCAATTAGTCCAAGAAGAAGAATGTGGTGGTTCTACTCCCACTAGTTGTGTTGGTGAGGTAGGAGAAACGTTGATGTTGAGAGAAAGAGCACTATTGAAGACCTCCAAGGAGAAGGAGCTGATTTAGAAGAAAGCACTATTTAGGACAACTTGCAAGTGCATAGACAAGATATGTAAAGTGATAGTGGATTCAAGATGTACTGACAATATGGTGTCTAGTGAAATGGTAGACAAATTGAAATTGCAAAGAGTACCTAGGGACACACCTTACAAAGTCTCTTGAGTAAGTGATAATCAGTCCATTTTGGTAACTGAACAAGCATTAGTGGAGTTCAAGATTGGAGCATATGAGGATAGGATACTTTGTAACATTTTACCCATGGATTGCTGTCATATGATACTTGGAAGACCCTGGCAGTTTGATAGGTCTATAATGTATGATGGAAAAGCTAACACCTACACCATAAGGAAGGATGAGAAGACTTTTATGTTGATTCCATTGTAGGAAGAAGTCAAGGAGCAATCAGGGACAACAAAGATGATAATGTTTGGTAAAAAGGAGCCAGTGAGGCTTGAGGAGAGTGGAAACAAGGAGTATGTAGCCTTCTCAAGGCATAAAGTTATTGAGACAGTAGATGAGAAGAGTGAAGATGATTTGCAGACAATTGTGAAGAGGAATGTCTTCATGTGGAAGAAGAAAGTGGATGAGAAGGTATCTTGGTCTGAGATAGAGAAGTGTAAGAGTGAGAATCTTGAAATGCATGAAGTGATTATGGTTGGGACAGTCAAGTGTCCTATAAAGAGGCGGTTGGATAATGTGAGGATAGAGCTTTCTAAAGGTAATAGGACAGAGAACAAGTTGATGACAGGTCTGACAGAGGTTGAAAAAGGTAATGGTGCAGTGGACAGTGGAAAGAATGGAGACAAAAAGAGAATGAGGCAAGAAGCTAAGAGGGTAGTACTGACAGTTGATAGAAGGTTGAAAACAAAGGTAAAAGAGAGTGAGGTAGCAGAGTTTGTTTATAAGAAAGTTGAGAAACATCCCACACAACAGAGTGTACAGTTGGAGCAAGAAACAAATATCTCAAGGATAGTGAACCTGTTGAAGACAAGCATGAGGGTCAAAGTTGTGAAGAGCCTAAAGGTGGACAAGCTATAAAAAACTTTCCAAGGGACTTGGAAAAATTACAAGTTGGGGTGTATGGTGCAGTACACCTAAGATGTTTTTTTAAGGCAATTTTTTTGAATTTTTGTTTGTTAGAGACTAGATGGGACTTTAAAATAATGTAATAAAGCCTTCTAAAGGCATTGTCATGTAGTGGGGGCCTAGAATAAGCATTTACCTTAGTGGAGCCTACAATTTTACTAAAACTAGGACAGTCTAATTTTAGACAGTCAGCCTCTTTGGGAAAAAATAGTCAGTTTTAGGCTATTTTTAGCCTTTTCCCATGATTTGGGAGTCTTGTAATGAGAATTTTTGTGGAAAACAAATAGACTTGGACTCTCACATGTGGATGCATTGTAGATTAATGAAGTTTGGAAAGAAGAAAATAAAGAAATTACTACTTGTTGCCCTGTATTTCTAATTTTTTTTGTCTTATTTGCTGTTCCAATGTACTGAGTGAAGTCATATAGTACTGTCATAGGGCAAAGTGATTGAAATCATGGAGTGATTAGTTTAATATTTCATTTGGTTCAATTTTGAAGGAATTTCATTAACTTAGAGACATTTTATCACTATTTTTGTGCAGAGAGGTCTCAAACCCTTGTTTTGAGGGTTTTAGTGAGGTTTATGGATTCCTAACCCATCCATCTTTGTTAGAGCCCCAAAATGGATGGAATGGGTTTAGGATGGTATGTTTTCTAATGGGTTTTGAGTGCATGGGTAGGGGACAAATGTAAGTGGGAGTTTGGAGCCATTGAGGCCTAATAGCTCTATGTGTTGGGCTAACTAGCTTTGGTAGAGTGGAGATTTGATCATGAAATGACTTGGAGTGACCTTGGACCCCAAAAACTTGTGAAATCTATTTATTTGCAACCTGTTGGGTACCTTGAAATAGGAGTTAGAAGTTTGGAGTGAAGTTTGTGAGCACTTTATTTGTAAAACTGACCTAATTAGGCCTAGTAGGAAACCAATACAATCATGCTTTAAGATTTGTGTTCCAAAGGACCCCCTATTGCATGTTTGATATGTTGAAGAAATTGGTAATGGGTACTCAAAAATACCTTAACAGTCTGGTTTGGAGGTCAGTAACAAAAGTTATTGCTTGACAATCCCTTTTTGAGGGCTACAAGGAAGTTGGAGAAGTTGTGAAGGAAGTGGCATAAGTGGTTGTCTCCTGAGAATTTTGATGGTTTTGTAAGGATAGAACAGTCAAACATAGGTGGTTTAGGGTCCCTATAAGGTTAAGGAAAGAGCCTAGGTGTATGAATCCAAAGATGGTATTGTTGACTAGTCTTGGAACCATGGAAAATGAGAGGACAATCATATCTAGAAAGAAGACCAATGGTGCAGCTAAGTCCACAAGGGCCTAAAAGTCTTGGTTGCCCTGCCATCCCCTGCATCCTCTTCCCCTGAGTAGTAGGTTGTGACCACTTAGTAGTGTTGGCTCTGCATCAGTTTTCTGCATATTCAATTCTTAATGAGAAATAAAAACAAGGGGTCAGTTCTTGTCATTGAGTGCCAAAAAGGGGGAGTTAGAATGGGCTTTAATGCAAAATGTCTTAAGACTTTGTATTTTTGTGTTTTGACATCAATGCCAAGACAAAGGGGGAGTTTTGTTAGTTTGGTATGGTTGTCTTCATCATTGATGTTAAATTGGTTGTCTCTTGTGCATTCATGTTGCAGATGGAGTTCAAGGTGCAGATGATCTTGACAGTTGATATGTGTCTCTTGTGCATTCATGTTGCAGATGGAGTTCAAGGTGCAGATGGTCTTGACAGTTGATATGTTCATGATCTCTTGGTATATGACAGTTGATATTTGATATGCTCTCATGATCTCATGATCTTTTGATGATATTATGACAGTTGGATCAGTTGATATTCTCATGGTGTTCATGCTATACTTGGCATATGATATGATGTTGTGCATGTTGCATACTCTATAGGTGTATGTTGGTTATAGTTTCATTGGGTATCTTTGATTGGAAATATGACATTTTAGTGGGCTCACCTATATTAGTTGTGATTGGTATTATTGTATCAGTTGTATGCTCCACGTTATATGCTCTCTGTTCCTAATTATTGTTAGGGTTTACAAATGTAGAAAATCCTAAATCTTTGCTAAACCCTAATCTTAAAAGCCCTAAAAGACTACTTCTCTAAACCCTAATGTGAAGCTTCTAAAACACATCTTTTTAGCCCTAAATTACCCATCAAGCACTTTACTTCTTTTTTGATGTTGATCGGCTTTGCAAGTAAAAGAATAACTTAAGTTGTTATTAAGGGTCTTTGTTTCATGAATGACCGGCCCCGATCACCTAGGGTCACCGATAAGCAAAGGTTGCTCAAAGTTGTTTTTAAAGCCTGTGGTGGGAGAAAAGATCGAACGGTTTATGTTAAGTGTTTAGATGGTGCAAAGATCAAATTAGACGGACATAGTTCAAAAGGCATTTTGAATTCCAACGGTCACGAGCAGTTTCTAATTTTGACAGGTGTTCTGTTATAAAAGCCTAAAAAGATGGATTTAGTCTATTTTTTTAATGGGAGGTTCAAAGATTTTAGAAATGATATCTGTTTGATGGATTTTGGTCTTTTTGGACAGCATAATGTGTTGTTAACATCCATACTTATATGCAGAAGTGATGTCTAAAGCAACTTTTGAAGAATATGTTAATGATGTTATGCAGATGTGATATATGAGTGATAAAAACAATATGCAGTGAGACAGGGGTTTATTTGCAAACATTGTGTTAGGTAAATTTCAGTGTATCAAGAGATTTTCTTGCAGAGGTTGAAAAGAATTGTTGTTCAGTGATGTTTTGGTGAAAGATATCCTTATAATTTTTTCTACTTCAAGATTGTTTGGTATTTGAAGCATTAAGTTAGAGGTTGAAGATTGTATTACAAGTAAAGAAGGTTCGCAAGGGACAAGACTTGAAGGAATCATAGTTGCAGAGATCATTGCAGAGATATTTAAATATTGATTTCTTGTCAAATTGAAACGATTGTGTCAAAGAGAAAGTTTGTCAGGTGATAGATAAAGGAGGAATAAGGTCTTGTGCAAAAGAGAATCAAGGTAATCCCTTGAGGTGATTTTGAATTGTAATCAAGTTGAGAGTATAGGTCAGTGAGACCTTACTTTGTTAGTGAGACTTTGATTAGCCAGTGAGGCCTTGTATATGATAATTTTCAAACTTAAGCTAGTGAGGCACTTTTGAGAGGTTTTTCTACCCTAGGAGGGTTTTCCTCTCATATAATTTTTGTGTCTTGATCTCTTATCTTGTGTGGATACAAATTTATCATACATGGTTGAATAATTAGCTTTTAATTCTTTTATTTGATAAAGTTGCTGGTCAAAATTGACAAGAACTAAAATTTTGTTACAACGCTGATTCACCCCCCCTCTCAGTGTTGTGTATACTCCTACATTGGTGTGTTTAGTGATGTTGGAATTCAGTTAGATGATGAAGACATTTTTAGGTGTCTACAGCTATGACAGATTCTATGATGTGTAAGAGCCAAATTTAGAGGGAGTAATTAGGAATCTTGACCAGTTGTAATATGTTGTAAGAGGCATCTGTAAGAGCCTAGTTTTAGATAGGAATCTTGCTTATCTTAGGTGCCACATCTCATGGGAGGTTTTGCACATGGTTTTGTAAACCATAGATGGTTTCCAAGTTGCCAAAAGTTTGTAAGTTGAGAGTTTGAGTAGTTTGTATGATGAGAGTTTGTAGGTACATAGGTGCTGCTAATAATGCTACCAGAATTACTCCATATTTGAATGCTAGTTTTAGTGTGGAATTTTTCTCCCGAAATGATTTTCTCCATGTAAATCACTTTGTTATGGTTTATTGATTATTGATGATTTCTATGTGTTTCTCTATTTTATGTAATAAGTTTAGATTAGATTTGAATTTATTTGCATAACACTCCTCTCAAAGATTTGTGTAGGAAGTTGTTTCTGCATACATTGCTTCATTACATGTGGTATTGGAGCTTGGCTAGTTTTGGTTCTAGTTGTTGGGTAGAGGGTTTTTTGAGCTAATCCACTTTGAGTGGGAGTTTGTGTAGAAGGAGAACTTTGTGATCTTTATTGCAGGAAGTAAAGATGGAAAGCACATTAGGGAGGATTAAGGTGGAAAAGTTTTTAGATACAAATTTTGAGATGTGGAAGTTGAAGATGGAAGATCTATTAATAGATCATAATTTGTGGGATGTTATTAATGCAAAAGTTTAGAGACCCATGGATGCTACTTTGGCTACTCAATATGATGTTATGGATTGTAAAGCCAAAGTCTAATCAGATTATGTCTTGTAGATTATTTTCTAATTAATGTCCATGAATAGCCCACTTTGAAGCAGTTATGGAAGAAGGTAGGTGAGATCTACCAATCCAGATCTTTAGTGAACAAGGTATTCTTAAGGAAAAAACTCTATTCCTTGAGGATGGAAGAAGGTGGATAAATTATAGAGCACTTGGAAGCATTTAACATGTTGGTGGCTTAGTTGAAATATGTTCGTGTAAAGATAGAAAAAGAAAATGACTGACGTGAAAAGTGACGAGTTTGAAGGCAACAAAGTCCTAGTGGAAAAATTACGGGGTTTTAAAAGTGGCGAGCTAGAAAGAAGAAGAGACCTAGAGGAAAAGAGGACAATTATGGTGCATGCAACTACACATCTATTCAAAGTAGAAACTTCAATTAGTCACTCCTTCCATATAGCATTTGTTTTTTGTATGAGTTGTTATGCATGCATAGACATGTTGACTTAGTTTAGAGGAAGTAGTTGTAGTTTGTTAGGAGTTGTAATAAATGTCTCCTCAAGAATAGGAATTCAACTCCATATTATTTTTGGATTGACTGAGTAGATGATAGATAAGTATTTTATTGTAAACACTCTATTAAGGAGAGCAAGCTATGTGGATAATAGCCTAAACCAAGGAAACAACATATTGAACAGATTGCAACAACGGTCACATCACTTGGAATGGATCAGATTTGGTGCCTACAACAACTCCATTTCCTTACACTTGAAGATTTTAGTAGCACCTAGCAGATTGTGAAGATGTTTCAACTGAAAACAACCCTACAACATGGTGACACAAATCACACAGGCATCTCCATGACTAAGAGTAATCATGAACAATCTTGGAGTAAGTATGTTTAATGTTTTAGTAAATTCATTACTTTATTTTATATAATGTTTTTGCCTTAATATCTGTAGAATTTGTGCACTCCCATTTGCTCACATATCCTAAGCTAATTATGCATGTATTCAACTTTTGAAAATTATTTCATGCTGCCAATCATTCTATTGCAACTCATTGCATCATTCTCACACATGTGAAGAGACAATCCCCATTATTTCATACTCTATAACATGTATAGTTGCATGAGGACATGCAACAATTTTAGTTGGGGGGTGTGTGCTTAATTGATTGTTTTGGCTTTTCACCCTCCAATGTTTAACTATCCTATTCCAAGTTGAAAGGTGATTAGTTGGTAGATGAAAGCAAAGAAACAAAGATATGGGAATGTCTCTCCTACAACAAATTTTTTTTCTATCTACACCAACATGAAGGATTTGTTGTTCTCCTAGATTTTAGAGCACTATGTTTATTTCACCAGAGGCATGTATAGTTGCATGAGGACATGCAATAGTTTTAGTTGGGGGAATGATGAGTCAGTAAAACATCCTTTTTCCTAATACAAATTTTCACCATTGACTCATCTGACTAATGCTTTAATGCCTAAACTTACCCCACATGTGCACTAGTTCTCTTGTATTTTATGCCAAACATTGTATAAATTTAAGTAGTTGTTTACTAATGCATAATGTCATATCTTATTTCATATTGTTTATTTTACTATGATATATGCTAACATTTATAAGGCAACAAAGAGCATATTGGCATACATCAACTACACAGGCAACCCACAACAAAGAGAAATACAACCTGTAACAAATGAAGTGAAGGAGACCTATTTGACTTTCTCTTCTATGAATACGTCATAATTGTTTCAAGCTGAAAAAGTCAAATGTAATGTGGCATATCTCATTTATTAAGTTTGTTAGTTATAGTCTCCTTTTCAAGTTTATAGTTTCTAAAATAAGGAGTCCTCCTCCTACACATTGGGAGTAGTAGGATGTATGTTTCTAACTGTAGGATGGATAAGTACCTACAACAAGGCTGCTGTAGAAAATAGAGAGAGAAATATATGTTGAAAGACTTGTATGTTGAAGAACATAAGTTAATATTGCAGTCTATTTTATGAATAAGAGTTGATTTAATTAGTAAGCCTTAAAGGATTATAGTCCCTCGAGCAAGGCCCACTTGAGAATGACTAGAACCCTATTTTACATGACAACAAGTTATATTTTTGTTCTTATGTTTCATTAGATTGCAACCATTATGTTATATCCATTTTCTTTGTTGTTTTAGTACTTTCCACTCTATATTTCCCTTTCAACAATTTATTTACATTCCTTTCCATCTTGTATTTCCCTTTTAGCAGTCATTTACATTCATGTACTATTTATGTTCAATTCCTAGAAAGTCATAGTCTTTAGAAGGCCTATGTTGTATATACAGTACAGACATCGTGTAAAAGAAACATTCTTGAGTTGATCACTAAATGAAGCTAAGTCTAATCAAATGGTTGCTCGATTGTTGGATAGTTTATCCATCGGGTTGTGTCCATCATAGTTGCACCAAACTAATTGAGGATTGATTTTGTCCACAATTTTTGAATGACTGCTAAAAGGGAAATATAGAATGAAAAGGAATGTAAATAACATTGCTGAAAGGGAAATACAGAATGGAAAGTACTAAAATAGAAAAGGAAATGGCTATAACATAATGGCTGCAATCTAATGAAACATAAGAACAGAAATATAACTTGTTGTCATATAAAATAGGGTTCCAGTCATCCTCAAGTGGGCCTTGCTCGAGCGACTGTAATCCTTTAAGGCTTACTAATTAAATCAGCTCTTGCTCAGAAAATAGACTGCTATATTAACTTATGTTCTTCAACATACAATCTGTTGTCTTTCAGCATATATTTCTCTCTTTTCTATAGTAGCCTTACTGTAGGTATTTATGCATCCTATAGTTGGTTACATACATCCTACTACTCCCAATGTGTAGGAGGAGGAATCCTTATTTTAGAAACTATAAACTTGAAAAGGAGACTATAACTAACAAACTTAATAAATGAGATATGCCATATTACATTTGACTTTTTCATCTTGAAACAAGTATCACGTATTCATAGAAGAGAAAGTCAAATAGGTATCCATCACTTCATTTGTTACAGGATGGATTTCCCTTTGCTACGGGCTGCCTATGCAGTTGCTGCGGGCTGCCTATGCAGTTGCTGTAGACTACCTGTGTAGTTGATGTATGCCAGTATACTCTTTGTTGCCTTATAAATGTTAGCATATATCATAGTAAAATAAACAATATGAAATAATATATGACATTATACATTAGTAAACAACTACTTAAATTTATACAATGTTTGGCATAAAATATAAGAGAACTAGTGCACATGTGGGGTAAGTTTAGGCAGTAAAGCATTAGGTAGATGAGTCAATGGTGAAAATATGTATTAGGAAAAAGGAGGTTTTTCTTACTCATCACACCCTCCAACTAAAACTATTGCATGTCCTCATGCGACTATACATACCTCTGGTGAAATAAACATAGTGCTCTAAAATCTATGAGAACAACTCCTTCAAGTTGGTGTAGATAGAAAAAAAATTGTTGCAGGAGAGACATTCCCATATCTTTGTTTCTTTGCTTTCATCTACCAACTGATCACCTTTCAACTTGGAATAGGATAGTAAAACATTGGAGGGTGAAAAGCCAAAAGCAATCAATTAAGCACACACCCCCCAACTAAAATTGTTGCATGTCCTCATGCAACTATACATGTTGTAGAGTATGAAATAATGGGGAATGCCTCTTCACATGTGTGAGAATGATGCAATGAGTTGCAAAAGAATGATTGGTAGCATGAAACAATTTTCAAAAGTTGAATACAAGCATAATTAGCTTAGGATATGTGAGAAAATGGGAGTGCACAAATTCTACAGATATTAATGCAAAAACATTATATAAAATAAAGTAATGAATTTACTAAAACATTAAACATACTTACTCCAAAATTGTTCATGATTACTCTTAGTCATGGAGATGCATGTGCGAATTGTGTGACCATGTTGTAGGGTTGTTTTCAGCTAAAACATCTTCATAATCTACTAGGTGTTGCCAAAAACTTCAAGTGTAAGGAAATGGAGTTGTTGTAGGCACCAAATCTGATCCATTTCAAGTGATGTGATCGTTGTTACAGTCTATTCAATCTGTTGTTTCCTTGGTTCAGGCTATTATCCACATGGCTTACTCTCCTTAATAGACTGTTTACAATAAAATACTTATCTATCATCTACTCAGTCAATCCAAAAATAATATGGAGTTGAATTCCTATTCTTGAGGATACATTTATTACAAATCCTAACAAACTACAACTACTTCCTCTAAACTAAGTCAACATGTCCATGCATGCATAACAACTCATACAAAAAAACAAATGCTATATGAAAGGAGTGACCAATTGAAGTCTTCTACTTTGAATAGACATGTAGTTGCATGCACCATAATTGTCCTCTTTTTCCTCTTTCTAGCTCGCCACTTTTAAAACCTCTTAATTTCTTCTTTTTCCACTAGGACTCTACTGCCTTGAAACTTGCCACGTTTCACGCCATTCTCTACTAAAAATAAATCACTCATTTTTGTGAATTTCCAACATCTTCTGGGTTTTGTCCCCCTTGTTTTCCTCTTTCCAAATCATTTTGAAATTTTGGATTTCATTGAGAAACGAGGGCAATCTTACTATTTTACTGAAACTGCTCTGCTTCATTTCATCTATCTTTATAGGAAATCATAAGGCAATTTCCTTTTACTTGAATGTTGGGTGATCTTCTTTCCCTACATGATTAGAACATGGAATCTATATCCAACTAGAGACTTAGAATATGCAATAACCAGCCATCCAAGGTGTCTTCAAATGTAGAATATCTGCAGGAGTTTTTAACAACAACTTGTATGGAGAATGACATGTTTACAACTTTAGAGAATAGGAAGTACTATGTGGAAATAACTCATTTGCAAGAAATAAACCTACTCTTACCTATCTACATATTTATGTAGAGATGGGTTATACAAAACTATTGACTGGTTGTGAGAAATATCTTCCTTTTCTCAAAATACGGGTCCATGCACTCAACTTTTTGAAACAAGAGGCAAACCATGACAAGAAGGTGATTGGGATTTTAAACTCTTCTGCTCCACCTTCCTTTAAAATGTCATCCTTCTCAATAAATTTTGATTCTAGTAGATGCATGGGCTCAAGGGAGAAGTCTTGCAACCTTTCCTCACATTCTGAAACATGCTTGACTAGAGGCAGCTTCCTGTTGTTTTTTAAATATCTCATTGGGCAGTGTTGTGATGCTCACAACATGCCCCATTTTATCCTTTAGCAAAATGCAGACCCCTGCTGTGGCTTTTGCTTTTGGCGTGTGTTTGGTCTTGCATGGTGGTAAAGGGAAAAAAGGTATGTGGTACAAAAATGTTGAAAATCAAAATACCCAGTGCTAGAGAAAAAAAAGAGAGAAAAAATAGAAGGTACTAGTGAATTCTTTGTGAAAAATGATTTAGAGTTGCTTTTTGGACCAACTTGAAATTCCTAGTATTTTGTGAAATATGAGGGTTTTTGTAAAATACTCTGTTTTGAAATTTGTATGTCGTATACAAATTTATTTGCATGTGGGATGCTAATTTATTTGCATGTGGGATGCTAATTTTGTCATGTTATGTTTAATCGGGTTTTGTATCCTGTCGTTTGCATGTACGTTTTGGAATGTTTAAACTTTTGTACGCAAGGACGGACCCGATTAGGTTCAGAAGTAGAGTGAATAAAATGGTAAGTCCACGCTTGTATCTGAGTTTGTATTGTACGTTCAAAACCATGCATTTAATATACAAATCGGTGAACATGTATACCTGAACCCGAAAAGAATATGCAGCATGGTTTATAAAGGTTGGAATCTTACTTAACATTGCATTATATTTGTATGTATCAATGTTTGCATCTAAAAATATACATACAATAGTGGATTTCAAACAAGGGTTAAAAGTGATTTAAAGTTGGTGGGACCCATGGGTTATTATCATAGGGGGTTTCGAGATACAAAAAGGAGTTAAATATTGATATGTGCAAAAGTGGAACCGAAGGTGATTTAAAAGATGAGGTATAATAGAGTGGGTTCCGCGTTTCGTATGTATGTCATGTTGTATACAAAACCTGATATACAAGAAGCAAAGATATGAATATACAAGGCCAAAATTAACAAAAAGGTTAAAGTCAGTTAAATATCAGGTAAGTCCGTATTTGTATGTTAGAAAGTATGTATGGCATATACATCGCAATATGCAAAAAGGGGATACAAAAGATGGATACAAAACCTGAAACAGTTCAAGTGAGAATTGTTTGTATTTTGGTGGGGTCCACATCAATATGGTCCGAATGTAAAATCCTTAAGTGATACAAACAACAAAGACACAAGGCCGGACATAAAGTTAAATGTAAAGTGATTCATAAATGAGTTGGAGTCCAAGTTATATATTTCATTGGATAAACGTGATGTGCAAAAAGGTAAGAATACAATGTCGAAATGGTACGAAATCAAAGAGAAATGGATACTTTATTCAATTCCGCATTTGTATGTGCAAATGTATGTATCATATGTACATTGCGGAATACAAAGGTTAAATACAAAGAAGGGTGTGAAATAAAATGCAATATGTTCTATAAACTCACACGGGTCTAAATATGTATGTTTTTTGCGATATGCAAAGCGATGTGCACAACAATATACAAAACCAATATACAAAAGATGAAATACAAAGAAAGCAGATATGGGAACTAATGCATACAAAACTCAAAATGCAAAATTAAAATGAGAGAAGGTGTAGTTTGTATGATAGGCATTAATTGTTGTATTTAATACACAGCTAACCTTAAAATTTAGAATTTGAATGGGATAAAAGGTAAAAATTGACTGGGTTATTTCACAATTACATTTCAAGAGTAAAGTTTGCAGAGAAATTTCACGTAACTGGAAGAACGTGATTCAAGAGCTGAATGGGAATGGGAATGGGAATGGTAATGGTAAAAGGTTGAAATAATAAATTGGTATCAACTGACGGTTGCGAATATAGGTATGTACACCGAATACCATTGAAATTGCAAATAAGTAAATTAGGGTTAGTTATAGTAATTCCATTAAGAAATAAGATGAATTGTTAAAGACATTACTGTAGGTTAATTGTATAGAAGGATAATTTGATATTGTTAAATCTGGAAATCTTCATTAAGCAAGAAACGACAAGAGAAAACCCTAGGGTAAATAGTAAAGGTGTAAAAATTATGGAAAAACCCTAAAATTATACAACGCAAGTGGGTAAAATGTACAAATTTTACTTGGCAGGATGGCACCTAAGAAAAATAGGGGTTATATAAAGCGGCTGGATTTCCATTGGCCATGGAGGCCAAAGATTTAATGCTAGAATGCCTTGATTGGTATAATTTTATTACCAAGAAGGTAATGCATAACGAGAGGACTGTTGCAGATCTATCCACAAAGGGTATAGCTCGTACTTTTGGGTTAGAGATTAAGGAACAGATGATGGATATCGATATGGATCAATATACTGAGGATTTCATTAAAAATGAAAGGAATTGTAAAACTGCAATATTTTATGGATGGTATATAGTTGAGAATAAGCCAAAAGCTTCTATAAGGGTACCAAAGAATTTGTATCAAATTGACTTCAAGGAGGAGGTGCACTTAATGATTACAATGCTGAGTAGGATGGCTAGATTGAAGGAGGCATCAAAGTTTGAGCCATGGATGTTCCACATCATCTAGTACATTAGAGAAAAGGAAGGGACCATTCATTGGGCTAAAGCCATTAGTACAGAAATATACAAACAAGTCATGGCATTCGAGAAGAACATAAGGTTTAATATGTCTTCCTATGTGATCTATGCATGTGCAGTTGAAATGCCCCCATTAACTGGAATAAAAATAGTGGATACCTTGGGAAGTGGCCCAAGCCAGAAGCTGGTGTATGATCACTATCTAGATCTACAGAAGGAGAATGCATTACGCAATTATGCAAGGGTGAATGATGTTTTTTATACCTATTTGGTGAGGATTCTAAGAGGAGATAAAGACAAGAGATTAACAGAGGAGGTAGTAAAGGCCATAAGTCTTTTTAGTTCTTAGTTTATACAATTCCCTACTTTCACTTATATCAGGACTGAAGGATTTGAGGGAAAGCCATTTAAATTACCAAGATATCCTTCAAATCGCTTGATTGTGTTAGAATTCTCTAAGCAAATTCTTAATGTATACATAATGTATAAAAAGAAATTTAACAGAGGAAACATCAAGTTCCCCTTCATAATTGGTAATTATTCATGCTATAATGAAGAGGTTGCTAAGGAATCAGAAAGGGAGCTGAGCTATTATGCATTTGAAGAGTTTGACTTGGTTAGACAATTTGATCCTTTTCACATAATATAGAATTATGTTGATACAAAGTATAAACATCAAATCCACATTGAGGATTTTTTATCAGATTGTGAAAATGAGAAAGAAGTAAGAAAAAGAGCTCATCAGAGACTAACAATAGAGCAAATGAGGACCATGGGAGAAATTAATGTGCCCCAAGAGATTACAGAGGATGATAAATTGTTACACCAAAGTTATGAGAGTAAGAGGGTAACATTATTACCCATCAATGAACCTAATTGGGAAGAACCAACAGAGATGTCTTCAGAGGAAATATCTAAACCAATTATTCTATTTTCTAAAACATGGTTGACTGATAGGATGGAGGAACTTAAAGCTTGAGGTGTTGTGGCTACCTATCAGAAGAAAGGGAAGAAAAGAGAAAGAGAAAATAAGGATGAGTTGATATGCTTTTATGAAAAGAGAAGAAGGTTTGTAGAAACTACTATCCTTGATAAAGATCCCAATGTTACACTCTTGGATCCTTATGCTCTAGGTGTCACAGTTGCTATTCCTACAGGGACATTCTTGGAGGAAGGAGCATCAAGTTAAGAGGGTAATGTGGAGAAGTCACAAACACCAAAGGTCACTGTAGAGCCAATGCAAAGGAAAGAGGTATCAACAGGACAACATATAATTAAGCTTGTGATTATAGATACGCCAATGGGAAAGACACAAATTCCTACTATAATAGTGGATGCCCCATAGGTGGGAGTAAGACAAAGACATGTATATGAGGATTTCACACCTGAAGACTAGGCCACATAAGAGTCAAACAAGAATTGACTGAAGAAATGCTGCAAGAGTCAACAAGCCATGGATTCAAGAAAGTAGGTGAAATTGTGAATATTGATGAACAAAGTGGTGATGATGAGGAATCACAAGTTAGAATTGGTACAAGGATAGAAGAAGGAAAGTAAACATCAAAGATTTCCTTTACAATAGAAGAACAAGATGCTCAGTTGAAGAAAACACAAAGCCCAAGGAGAGAAGATGAAAATGTGCAAGAAAACTTAGAGGCAATGGACTCTTTTGGTATACTAGTGTCACCTGAGATTATAGAAGAAGTGCAAGTTATTGCATAGCAAGTAGCAGAAGAAGCAACAACAAAGAATGAGGAGAAAGGAGAAAAAACTATAGGAGTAGATGTATTTGCAAATCAGCCATCAGAGGCTGAGAAGGTAAGTGAAGCAGAATGTATACAAGTTCAAAATGAGGAACAAGCAGGGGAAATAGTGTCAGTAGAAGCTTCTGATGTTAATGTTACAAATGTTCTTGACATTAATGTTGAACAAAGTGAAGAAGATAAACAAGAAGAAAGCTCAGATAAGGGAAATACAGAGCAAGATGAAGCAGGAGATACATAAGAAGAAGAAGAAGAAAAGGGAAATGAAGAGGATGTGCCAATGCAACATCAAGGTAATGTATCACCTTCATCACAACAAAATCCACCTTTAAATCAAAATTCTCCACATCAACAACAAGAAGAGTAGATAGATGCAAAGAAGCCTCAAGAAGAGGTAGTAAATGAGAAAGGGTTAGAAACAAACAAAGAGGCACCTGCTTGGATGGGTTCTAAAGTGAGGAGAGAAACGACAGAGGTGCAACTAGTCCCCATTGATATAAAGAGCTTGTTAGGAGGGCAGTCACAGAAAGAAAGAATAAAAGCCTAAACTATGTCTGCTATCAAGAGAAATCCATCTGGATCTTGGACATTAGAGATAGCCATTCCCCAAAAGGAAAAGGCAAAAGGTGAAATGAGAATTGAAGATTTCCAGTCACTTAATATAGATCTGGGACATGTGATGAGAGAACAACACATTGCTGAGTGGAATGATATGAACAAGGTCACCATGGAGATGATGAAAAAGGATAAAGATAAACATGATTATTTGAAAGGACACATTATCCAATTGCAATAGTTTATACAAGGGGTGTTTGATCCCAATGTCAACATACTTGATTTACCTACTGATTTGGCTATTCTTTCAAGGGATCAGGTTACGGAGCTAGAAAATAAAAAGGTTGAGGCAAGCAATTTTAAAGAATGGTTCAATACATTTATTCAGAAAGGAGAAAGCACAATAAAACAAGCAATTAACAATTGGGCCATTGCCCTTACAGAGAAGAATAATTACAATATTATTTTGCATCATTGCCAATCTAGAATGAAGCAAAATAGCAATGAGTTGAAACAAATTGAGGTCATGAATGAGAAGGTAGAGGAATTGATAAATGAAGGAGTGATAACGCCACAGATGGCCCATTAAATAGTGAAATACAAATTTGAATTGAAGTTTGAAGAGGATATTTTGGAGAGATGTATAGAAAGTACTCAAGATTTGAAGGAAGAGGCGGATGGCATGGTAAAAAAGCACATGAAGATAATTCAAAAGATTATTGGGCATGAATTCTTAGAGATTCTAGTAATTGATGCAGGTAGAGTAGTACAGGAATTCAGAGGCATATATTCACCATGTCTAGAAGATCCTTTAGCTTATCTAAGTGTAGGAATGATAGATTCCATCATGGAATTATAATGGAATTATAACCTAAGATAAGGAAATACCAAAAAAGTAGAGAGGATACAGAGCAACGAACCAGAGTAGTAAAGGAGAAGGTTGAGTTACAACAACACACATGGAAGGAAAGTCAGAGAAGCACTCATGCTTCTATAGTAGCCTTAATAACCAAGTATACACAATACCTGAGGAAACAAGAAAAAGATGCAAAGGTAGGCACTAGCAGCGGTGGGTAATTTCCTTTTGGGATGTTTCAAATGCTTTGGTGTTTGTAGTTTTGTCATTTTGTGAAGCCAGCGAATGGAGAAGAAAAGATTCCATATTTAAAAAGATTCCAAATAACATCCTTTGAGCCAAAGGGAATATTCCTAGAGATATTTTAGGAAGCAGTTGGGAAATGTTTTCCACCGTGGATCTTGTGAATTTGAATTGAAACCATTGATTGGTTTTTTGTAACTGTAGCAAGGGGGAATTCAAATCTATATAAAGAACTCTGCTACTGTATTTGAGGTACACAGAGTTTGAGAAAGACATATGTAACATTTAGGCAAGAGAAGTAATAGACTCTGAGCAGGATTTTATGTGAAGTGGAATGCACCTATGTCTACAGCGGGGATAATGTGGAATGTCCATTTTCTCCCTGTATCTATAAAAATGTCTATGAGTTTTGATTAATTGTTAATGTTTTCAGAGAATTTGAAGTCAAAATACATTGTAAATTTGAAAGACTTTTCATTTGTTAATGAATACAAACATCTTTTTGCTATGTCTATTATGAGTGCATTAGTTTCAGGTATTCTTTAGTGTATTTCCTTTGATGATCGCATTTCTGTATGTGAATTCGTGATACTACTCAGGATAAGCATACATGAAATTTACTCCTTTGAAGCATTACAATTGATTAATCTTGTGCACATGAGTAGCAGAGAATTAATTCCTACAGAATTAAGTTTTCTAACCATATCTCTTCCAACTTTTCACAAAATAATCATAAATATTTAGCTAGCACGTAGAAATCTGAAGGAAATTGTCATACATTTGAATGAAGAATAAGGAATTGTAAAGATCTTTGACGATTTTCATATAAATTTGAAAGGTAAAGTTTGTTTTATTGAAATTCATGCAAAGTTTTATGATCAAATAGTAAATACATGCAAAGGATCACTATTTTCAGTGTAACTTGTAGTTATTTGCACAAATTTAACAAGTCCAGTAAGTCACAGATCACTTTAGTTTATGTAAGGCCCCTTGAATATTACAGTTTCACAACAAACTATTGACACATCCAAGACGGTCAAGACCTAACCATACAAAAACTTGAGATTAAGAATTCCTAGTTAATTCTTCATATCTTTCAAGATAGCTAAGGTTCCTTTGTGAATTTTAAATTTGTTGCTTATGTACTTTACATACATCAACAGTTTTGGTGCTAGAAGGAGGACCTGTATGGAATTAAGGTAAGATTTGTGTAAAGCTAGCTCATAATAGTGGTCGGGTGACTAGGTCTAGGTCCAATTCAGGAGATATCTTCACACAACTACTTGACAGATGACAGAGTAGGAGTCCTTTAATTTGGAATCCTAGAGTATTATAGATAGGAAGTTCATCAAGGACGCCTCGTGGATCACCATTGAATATACCGAATATAGTAAGTCTTGATGGTTCTGCATTTAGATTGTTAAATCTTAGTTCAAGACCCCCTGGAGGTCCTAGTCCTCCTAGAAGTCCTAGCCCGCCTATAAATCCAAGTCCTCGTGGTAGTCCAATCCCACCTAGAGGTCCAGCCATGGCATACTTTAATGTCAATTCTCCCATATTGTTTGCTGATTATCATGAAATGCCTAAGAACCCTGAGAAGATTTTCCCTAAGTACCAACTACATCAAGATCTAGAAGATCATATTAGAATCTTTAAAGAGGCTTGCAGATTAGAACATCAGGATGTAGTGTGTAGATTGTTCCCATTCACATTCAATCAACAAGCTTCTAATTGGTATGTGAACTTACCAAATGGTTATATCACTACCTGGGAACTCATGGAAGAGGCATTTTTGTTTAGGTTTAGAGGACCAGTTGAACCATCTTCTTTGTATCACAAATTAGCAACAATCAAAAGAGGTGAAGGGGAACTCATTGACAAATTTAATGATAGGTTCCAAAAAGCATACTCTAAGCTAGTTGACACTTATACTATGACCCCCAAGGCTATCTTAGCAATGTACTACACTGCTTTGGATCCTTTGACCTTAATGTTTGTTAAGAGGCAGATTAATATCGATAGTTTGTCTAAAGCCTACAAGGAGGCAGTTAAAGTTAGCCAAGAAATGAGACAAACGACATATAACCCTTTTTTGAGTGTAGGAAATCTTGGAATTCCAAATCAAGCTCAACCATGGAATGGTGTTCCAATGCATCATACTCCATTATTGAATCTAGTGCCTACTTATACACTAGTGTATAACCCAGTCCCCACTCAGGCTATAGTTCCTTATACAGGTAATAGTGTTAATAGTAATTAGACTAGTGGTCAGTCATTCTTTCAACCTCCCCAAGATGCATTTATGGCTAAAACACAAGATGATAGGGAGGAAATAAAGGAAATTACTACACATCTAAGGATATTAACCACTGTGATGACTCAATTGAGAAATGAAAACTTTTATGGTAGAAATACAAAAGGTCAAGGTCAAAACCATAATCAAAACTATAACCAAAATCTGAACTATAATCAGGGTCAGAGTTCAAATCAAAATCAAAGTCATAATCAAAGTCAGAATCATAACCAGGGACAAGGAATGCAAAATAGAGGACACAATGGAGATAATAAGGTTTGGAGCAACAACAATAGAACTCCAAATCAGCTTAGAACCTCTAGAATGTGGAATACAGGACCAAACAATGGTACCCTGGCCTCTCCATTTGAGAGTCCAGATAATCAAGAGTCAAAACAACTGGCTAGAATTCAAATGGCTAATGTAGCCTTGAAAAATTGGTGTAGGATTCATAACACTAATGCACACGCTAAACTTGATCGTCCTCAATTTCATCTAGCGGCTAGTATTTTTAATGTAGAAGTACAAGGCCCTACGTCTGAATTCCTAATTCATAAGGGAAATGAAATAGTACCCTCAGGGTTTGAATCCTCTATGGTCTTGGAAAGTTTTACCTGCACAACCAAGGAAGAAGAAAATTAGATAGCAGAGAATGAGCCTAATTATTTTGAGAACCTGTATCCAGAGTCAGTGTTAGTACTAGAAGCCTTTCAATTTCCCTTTGAGACTAAAAATGAGGTGTTATGTGAACCAGAGGAGGTGCAGGCTTTTCAACAATCCAATAAAAACCACACCTATAATTTAAGAAGCAACAATAAACTTGGAGGTCCTTTTACCACCTCTACACCTCCTAATAACTTCAATACCTCGCCTGATCAACATGCTATCAACAACCCAACTCCCTTAAAAGCCAATAATCATGGTACTGGTGCAACAGTAATGCCCAAGGTTTAGGTAGGGAAAACAGAGTCTAATGAAATGGTGAAATTAATGAACTATTTGTCGGAGGAGATAAGAAAGATCAAGGTTAATGTACCTCTATACAAATTGTTGAAAAGTCCAGGGGTACATAATGCCTTTATAAATTCACTAGATGAGTCAGCACCAAAAGAGAGTTCATTTGACATAGATGTTCATAGCAGGGATGTACAGTCCAAGGATAGGGGTAAGAAAGTTAAACAACCAGCAAATACTAATGTGGTCATGTATGCAGAAAAGAAGGAAGCTCCTCCTTTTTTGTTAACTATATGAATGTTTGGAAAAAATGTGCATAATTGTATGGTGGATTTAGGAGCCTCGGCTAATGTTATGCCACTAGGAATATGCAAAATGTTAGGACTTACTCCCACAAAATCTGCTAAAGTTGTTACTCAGTTAGATAAAACAAAAGTTAATGTGGTAGGTGAACTGATGCATATACAAATGCAGTTAGCATCTAATCCTAGGGTAAGCCAATCTATTAACATCTAGGTCATAGATATCCCAATCAATTATGGTATGTTACTAAGTCGAGATTGGTCCAAGACTTTAAATGGATACATGGTCATTGATTTTTCGGACATGTGGTTACCCTGGAGAGGTGTCCCAAATCAAATTAGAATAGAGGTTGAACCTAGAATGAAACATATCATCACATAATACAATCGAACAAATGAGGTATTGTATGCTTCTATTGAACCAGGTGTCTATAGAGTGTCAAACAAAGGAGTTCGAATAGAGGAAATCCTAGTCATTGATTTTAAAACAAAGCCTACTAATGATGAAACAACTATGTTTATTGAGTCAGACGGTAACTCTTCTGATGAAGAAGATAATGTTGTAAGTAGCTTTGGTCGAACCATAAGACAATAGATGGAGAAATGTATCCAACAAGGGGTTCTGATGCAATGTAAGTTGTATAAGGGTTTATGTAGGGTTCATAACACTACTCATCCTGAAGAAAATTGTGGAATGTGTAGATATATAATAGAATATTAGTATGGAAAATGCATAAAAAGGATGGGACAGCAAAAGGGAGAGTCTATTCCTGACAAACTTGAATTGTGTTTTCATGAAAATGTAGATGAGGATGTAGGAGTAAAAACCGTCAATTGTTCCGACTTATGCAAACAAATCAAAAATGTAGGGATGCCTATAGTTCAGGCAGAGACACATGAAAATAGGTATGTTTCTGTAGAACATGAGATGAATAAGGGAGTTCCTGTCAAAGCAAAATATCAGGGTCAAAAGAACAAGAGTGACATCTGGACATTAAGATGTGATGGATCTAAATCCAAACAAGGGGCAGGGGCAAGAGTTGAGCTTGTCGATCCAAATGGTAAATCATTTTTGATAGCATACCGGCTCCAATTTCCTTGCACTAACAATGTAGTAGAGTATGAAGCTCTGATCTACGGACTTGTTATGGCCATTAAGAAAAAGGTAAAGGTGATAAGAGTATTTTCTGACTCTGAATTGGTGGTTAAACAAGTCAGGAAATTGTATGCATGTAACTACAGGAAAATGGTTAGTTATAGGCATAGGGTATGGGATTTGATCGAATCTTTTGATGCATTTAACATTGAACATATTCCTAGGGAGCTAAATCAAAGACTAGATGCATTAGCAGTTGTCGCTAGTACATTAGAACCCTTGACATTGTCAGGCCTGAAACGATTCGTAGTAGAATAGGTAAATGTACCAAGTATACCGGATAATGTCACTCATTTTCAGGCATTTGAGGGAGACCAACAGATTGTAGACTTTCTCACTTGTCATGAAGTGTTTGAGATTCAGATCATTGATGAACAGGAGAGGCCCGATGTATCTTGGGATGAGGAAGACATAGTGGACTTAAAAAGTAATTTCCTTCCCAAAGGGGTGATAGAGTTGGAAAAGATCTTTGATTTTGATGGTATAGTTAGTGTAGACACCCAAAATTGACATAATTATCATTAGTATCAAATATTGCATTAGTTATCATCTGCATTTGTCTAACACACTTGAGCAATTTCTCTATTTATCAAAAGCACCTATTTCTTCTATTTTCTCTAATCTATAATTAAATAATCTTTAATTATTTACTTATCTATTTCTATCTATTTTAATTAAATAAATCCTATTTATTTAATTAAAAATCCCTTCATAAGCCCACTTTCCAATTAATTAAATAAATTTTATTTATTTAATTAATTTCTCTTATCATTTATCTTCATGAGCCGACATGTGTGCCTCTTATATTTAAAAAACATGTGTGGTACTACATCTTTTATTTAATATCTTTCACATGTAGTACTTTTTATGTACACAGTCACACATAAGCCTTATCTTCCCTCCACTTGTCATTTACACATTCACCTATGATTATCAATTCATCTCAACCATTCACATAGCCACCAAATCTCTATTGTTAATTGATTTTAGTTGAGGTCTATATAAGCACCCTCTCATTCCATTCTACATCGATCCATCATTCTCATAGAGCGTCTACATTATCATCTTGAGCATATTGAGCATTTTTACATCCATTTAGCATATTATCACTATCATCCATTTATCATGGCAGCTTTTATCTTCATAATTGTTTGTTGTTGAAGAAGCAATTCACATCACAAACAAGGAATCATACAATCTAGGTGATATTGTTCTTAATTGCATGCTTTTGATTTCACTTGTATTTGATTCTTTGATGGTGGTAGGATTAGGTTTTCAATTATATGCTTGATCTTATTAACCTGATTTTTACCTATCACATTTTGGCATGCCCATTGGGACTCATGTCCTTGATTAATTTTACTATTTGAAGTTGTTTTTATTGCAAGTATGGGCCTAACTGGTGTTGTCATTGATGTCAACATACTCTTGTTGCATTGATGTCAAGAATTGGATAAGTTACGTGCTGAGGATATTGAGAAAATTAGTCCTATCATAAATAGAGAAGAACAATGAAGAACAGTGAAGCTCTATGAAGTGAAGATCCCAGCTAGATGAAGTTCAAAGAATGCACATCAAAGGGTTTGTAGATATGTGTTTGAAGATGATCCAGTCAAGATTTAAGAGGTCTACATGAAAGTGTGAAGGATTTATGGCCATGAGAGTAAAACCAGTTCTGGCAACTGTTCAGAAGTGACAGAGTGACACAAATAGGTCCGGTGAGATCTGGAAATACAATATCATGTTCTACGGATCTAGTGGCATGTTTGGGAGGCTATTTTGAATTGACAACTCAATTGGTTCGTGGTTTGGAGGTCCACAAGCAATCCTTCTAATATGACAGTGATGGGCGACTATGTTCTTGAGGTTCTGGATGCAGATGCGAATGATTACAGTAAGTAGAAGTTGTGTGGATGTTCTTGGTGATTCAAGAAAGCTTGTGAGAGTCTCTAGATTATGTCTAGTTCGTGTTGGTGGTCAGCATTGAGGATTGAGCTTGTGATTGAAGATTTACCTTCAGGTGATAGTGTTCTTCCTAGTCTTGGCTGACCGGATGATTTACGCATGTTGCGAATGATCTTGAAGATGTTTTGTGAAGCATGACATGTTCTTCAAAAAAGATTGAAGTCCCAGCTATGTGTGGCCAGCAGTGCAGTGATGCACATGGATTTTTTGTAATAAGTCAAGTTGTATTTTTGTAATTGCTCTATAATAAAATAAGTGTATCTTGTGCTAACTTTGATGATCATTCCAAAGTAGATGTCATGTATAAATAAGAGTTGCGAAGTCATTCAAATTGAGGGAGAGGTTATGAGGAAACGATAGTAGGAAGTGGAGTGAAAAATAGAGCAGAGGTGTTGAGCTTAAATGGAACTGACTCAGGCATAGTGAAGATGCTAATCTCCAGTTCAAATATGTAATACTTATATTCTTCTAGACAGTGTGTTTCCTGTAGGTAGTGGGCCTCTTGTGAGCAGTGTGCTCAGGCAGTGAGCCCTAACTGGCAAGTGCCATTTTATTCATCTTATTCTTTTAATAGAGAATACAATCTTGGGTTAGTCACCCCATGGTTTTTCCCTTAACCAGGTTTCCCATGTTAAAATATTGGTGTTATATGTGTTGAATTTGTTTCTACTCTTGAATTATTGCATTATGCTTTCATGATTCAATCTTTGATATGTTGTCAAAATATAAGAAGGTTTAAAGTAAATAAGGAATAGGATTTTGGTGTCAACTAATTCACCCCCCCTCTCAGTTGACTGTCCTAAAGCTAACAATTGGTATTAGAGCTAAGTTCCTCTAGAAGAAGCTTAACCACTTAAGGAGATCTAGGATGTTGACCTACAAGAAGGACAGTCTAAGGTTTGATGGAACAAACTTCACTTCCTGGAAGAGCCACATGGAATGTCACAATGCATGGGAGATCAGTATTGGAACATAACCACAACTAAATATGTTCCACCAAAGAATGGTCCAACAACTATAGATGAAGTCAGAGATGCAGATAATAATCTTCAAGCTAAAGAAGCCCTACTGAGTGCCTTGTCTGATTCAGAGCTGGCAAATGTTATGGGATTGAAGACTGCTTATGAAATTTGGACAAAACTGGAAAATCTTTATGAAGGAGACAAATATGTTAAATGTGCCAAGCTGCAAAGTCTGAAATGAAAGTTTGAAAACTTGAAGATGAGTGAAGATGAGAATATCACTTTATATATGTCAAAAGTAAATGAGCTTGTATGTGGCATTAGATGTGCTAGTGGAATATTGGATGAAGATGAGATTGTTACCAAAGTTCTTAGATCTTTACCTTCTACTTACAAACACAAAGTTGCTGCTATTGAGGAAATCAAGTCTTTAACAACTATTACAAGGGATCATTTGGTTGGTAAGATATCTACATTTGAGTTGGCTGAGTTTGGTGATGCACTTCCCAAGACTGAATCTGCATTCAAAGCTAGTGCCTCTACAAAAGGCAAATAGAGATATGATCCAGGAGAAAGTTTCTCAAGGAAATCAACTTGGTATGATAAAGCAAGGAAAGATCTGGAAGAGGATGAATTAGAAGCTAAACAACTTGAAGCCCTCATTACAAAAAGACTGCCAAGAGGATCTGGTAAGTATGAAGGAAAATTACCTTTCAAATGCTTTGCCTGCAATAAGATTGGTCATTTTGCCTCAAGATGTCTGGAGAGGTTTTCAAGGCCAAACCCTAATAGATCAAGGTTTTAGAAGAAGTGTTACTATGTTCAAGAAGATGATGATGAAGGAGTAACAGATGATGAATCTGAGATAGGAAACAAACATGGAAATGACTGGGTGTTTATTGCCATCAAAGAAGAAGATTGAATGCCTATTGAATCTGCCAATCATAAGATGATAGAAAGTGCTTTGGCTGCTTAGGTTGAAGAAAAAGATGAATGGGTTATTGACAGTGGATGCTCTCACCATATGACTGGTGACAAGAGTAAGTTCTTAATCTTGGAAAGATATGAAGGTGGAGTTGTAAAGTTTGGAGATAATTCTACTAGCAGAGTTAGAGGTAGAGGAACCATTTCCTTTGATGGAAAGAACAAAATGAGTGATGTTCTATATGTTGTAGGTCTGAAGCATAATCTTCTCAATGTTGGACAGTTGGTGGACAAAGGCTATGATCTCTTATTCAAAAAAGGAAAATGCAAGATTTTTGAAAGCTATGGAACTGAGATTGCATCCGGTACACAGACAATAGGTAACATATTTCACTTGGTTGGTACTGGAAAAAGTTGCTTATTTGTTCAAATTGATTAGAGTTGGTTGTGGCATAGGAGAATGTGCCATGTGAATTTTGATAATATCATCAAGATAAGCAACACTCAGGCTGTAAGAGATCTTCCAAGACTAGTGAAACCTACTAACAGTTTGTGCAAAGAATGTCAGTTGGGTAAGAAAAATAGAGTCACATTCAAAAGTAAGAAACAATCTTCAACCAAATTGTTAGACTTGGTGCACATTGATCTTTGTGGTCTGGCAAGAATCATGAGTCTGCAAGGAGATAGGTATTTCATGTTACTGATTGATGACCACTCCTGGATGATGTGGGTGACTTTCTTGAAAGAGAAATCTGAAGCATGTGAGAAGTTCAAAATATTCAAGGCTATGGTAGAAAATGAAATAGACATAAACATAAAATGCCTCAGGTCTGATAGAGGTGGAGAATTCACATTTGATGAGTTCATGTCATTTTGTGAGGAACATGGGATAAAGAGATAGTTATCTGCTCCAAGGACTCCATAGCAGAATGGAGTAGTGGAGAGAAAGAACTGGACCATCTAGGAAGCATCTAGGACCATGATGATGAAAGCAAATATTCCTCAAATCTATTGGAGAGAAGATGTAAGCACTGCTGTCTATACTCTTAAATCGAGTACAAATCATAGGCAATACTGGTAAGACCCCTTATGAACTTTGGTTTGGCATCACTCCTACTATGAAGTATTTTAGAGTCTTTGGTAGTAAATGCTATATCAAAAGAGATGAAGGCCTTAGCAAGTTTGATGCTAGAAGTGATGAAGGAATATTCTTGGGATATTCTACTCAAAGAAAAGCATACTAGTGTTATAACAAGAGCTTGAGAAAGATTGTAGAAAGTACAAATGTGAAGGTTGATGAAGGCATGGAAAGTCCCTCAAGGTATTATGAGTATGAAGTAGATGATCAGAATGATGTCTCAGACTAAGGAGAACAAGTCCCAACTCCAGTTCAGATTCAGACTGATCCAGAGAATCCTGAAATACAAGAAGAGACAAGTTTGCATGAACCTGTCCAAGAATTAGAAGTGCAAGAGCATCCCAAAACTCCCAAGTATGTAAGACTAAATCATTCTAAAGATCATATCATAGGAGATAGAAGCAAATGTGTTCAAACAAGAAGAAAAATTGCTCAAGATTCAGTGGAGTATTGTTTGATTTCAAAGATTGAACCAAAAATAGTAAGTGAAGCATGCAATGATGAAAGCTGGGTTAATGCAATGAAGGAGGAACTGATGCAGATTCAAGAAAATCACACTTGGGATCTTGTGGCCAGACCTAAGGACAAAAATGTGATTGGGACTAAATGGGTCTTTCGAAATAAATTGAATGAAGATGGTGAAGTAGTAAGAAACAAAGCCAGATTGGTCTGTAAGGGTTATTCTCAAGTAGAAGGAGTTGACTTTGAAGAAACGTTTGCTCCGGTGGCAAGAATTGAAGCAGTCAGATTATTTCTTGCTTCTTCTGCCTTCAAAGATTTCAAGGTGTATCAAATGGATGTCAAGTCTGCTTTCCTAAATGGTGATTTGGAAGAAGTGGTATACATTGAGCAACTAGATGGATTCCAATTTTTTGATCATGAAGATATGGTCTGCAAGTTGAAGAAGGCATTGTATGGACTCAAACAAGCTCCAAGAGCCTGGTATGAAAGATTGGACAAACATATTTTGAAGATTGGTTTCAACAAAGATAGTATGTGCAAAACCTTTGCAAATCAAATGCAAAGTGAGATGTCTATGTTTGGGGAAATGAATTTCTTCTTGGGTCTACAAATCACTCAAACAAAGAAAGGAATCTTCATATCTCAGACCAAATATGTAAAAGAATTGTTGAAGAAATTTGGGATGGAAGATTCAAATCCAATGAATACTCCCATGGCAACTGGATGTAAGCTGAGTAAAGATGATGAATCTCCTAAGGCTGATCAGAAAAAGTATAGGTCAATGATTGGAGGACTACTCTACCTCACTCAAACTAGGCCTGATATTAGGAATGTTGTTGGTCTTGTTGCCAGATTCCAAGCTGATCCTAGAGAGTCTCATGTCATGGCAATCAAGAGAATTCTCAGATATTTGAAGGAAACAATTGAGTATGGATTATGGTATCCTAAGGATCATGATTTCTCTCTTCATGCATATACAGATGCTGATTGGGCAAGAGATGGGGATGACCAGAAGAGTACCAGTGGTGGTGCATTCTTTTTAGAAAAAGATTGGTTTCTTGGCTAAACAAGAAACAAGAAGCAATATCTTTGTCCACTATAGAAGCATAGTATATTGCAGAAATAGGCAGTTGCACTCAAGTATTGTGGATGAAGCAAATGCTAAGAGATATTAGAGTGGAGTATGAAGAACCTATCACAATCTTCTGTGATAATTCAAGTGCAATAAACATATCAAAAAATCCGGTGTTGCGTTCAAAGACAAAACATATATCCATCAAGTTTCACTTTTTGAGAGAGTAGGTGAACAAGATTGAAGTCAAATTGGAGTTTGTGCCCTCAAAGGATCAGATTGCAGACATTTTTACTAAACCTCTACCTAAGGACTCTTTTGAGTATCTCAAGGAGAAGTTAGGGGTTATTACCCTCTGGTTCTGAATTAAGGTGCACTGATGTGCATCAATCCGGTGGATCCCACAGTCATATCTTGTGATCCGGATTGGTATTAGGAAGCTGCTACTTAGGGGGAGTAGTCAGTATGATTCTGAAGTATGAGAAGTGGTTGCAATTATGTGCCCTTTGCCATTGATGTCAAAGGGGGAGAGAAGACATGTAAAAAACAAAGAGTGGTTGCTAATCAAAGGGCGAGAAGTAAAGGAAGAGAAAACATGTGAATGGTTACTGTTGATAGGGGGAGCTATGTCAGTCAGTGATGAGAAGTTCTTGTCTTGATGGTTAAAATAGTTTTTCACATTATATGTTGCCATCAATGACAAAGGGGGAGATTGTTGCAAGTATGGCCCTAACTGGTGTTGTCATTGATGTCAACATACTCATGTTACATTGATGTCAAGGATTGGATAAGTTGTGTGCTGAGGATATTAAGAAAATTAGTCCTATCAGAAATAGAGAAGAACAATGAAGAACAGTGAAGCTCTATGAAGTGAAGATCCCAGCTAGATGAAGTTCAGAGAATGCGCATCAAAGGGTTTGTAGATATGTGTTTGAAGATGATCTAGTCAAGATTTAAGAGGTCCGCATGAAAATGTGGAGTTATGTCCATGAGAGTAAAACCAGTTCTGGTAACTGCTCAGAGGTGACAGAGTGACACAAATAGGTCCGGTGAGATTCAAAAATACAATATCATGTTCTGCAGATCTAGTGGCATGTTTGGGAGGCTAATTTGAATTGACAACTCAATTGGTTCATGGTTTGGAGATCCACAAACAATCCTTCTAATGTAAGTGATGGGTGACTGTGTTCTTGAGGTTCCAGATGCAGATGCGAATGATTACAGTAAGCAGAAGTTGTGCAGATGTTCTTGGCGATTCAAGCAAGCTTGTGAGAATCTCTAGATTGTGTCCAGTTTGTGTTGGCGATCAGCATTAAGGATTGAGCTCGTGATTGAAGATTTACCTTCGAGTGATAGTGTTCTTCCTAGTCTTGGCCGACTGGATGATTTATGCATGTTGCAGATGATCTTGAAGATGTTTTGCGAAGCATGACGTGTTCCTCGAAAAAGATTGAAGTCCCAGCTATGTGTGGTCGACAATGCAGTGATGCGCATGAAGTTTTTGTAATAAGTCAAGTTGTATTTTTGTAATTGCTCTGTAATAAAATAAGTGTATGTTGTGCCAACTTTGATGATCATTCCAAAGTCAATGTCATATATAAATAAGAGTTGTGAAGTCATTCAAATTGAGGGAGAGGTTAAGAGGACAAGATAGTAGGAAGTGGAGCGAAAAATAGAGCAGAGGTGTTGAGCTTAAATGGAACTGACTCAGGCATAGTGAAGATGCTAATCTCCATTTCAAGTATGTAATACTTATATTCTTCTGTAGACAATGTGTCTCCTATAGGCAGTGGGCCTCTTGTGAGTAGTGTGCTCAAGCAGTGAGCCCTAACTGCCAAGTGCCATTTTATTCATCTTATTCTTTTAACAAAGAATACAATCTTGGGTTAGTCACCCCGTGGTTTTTCCCTTAACCGGGTTTTCCATGTTAAAATCTTGGTGTTATATGTGTTGAATTTGTTTCTGCTCTTGAATTATTGCATTATGCTTTCATGATTGAATCTTTGATATGCTGTTGAAATATACAAAGGTTTAAACTAAATAAGGAACAAGATTTTGGTGTCAACTGATTCACCCCTCCTCTCAGTTGACTGTCCTAAAGCTAACAGTTTTTTGTGAAGATCAGATTTTTTAAGTGCTTACAACAAGTTTTAGTCGCTTCTAAGCGAAAACCAGTCACTTTCAAAACATACGCATTGCTTTTAAGCTGAAATCTACCACTTTCAGCATTTTCTGGATCACTTTCAAGTCAATAGTGGTCGCTTCCAGTCTATTCATGTCACTTCTGAGCAAATAGTGGTCACATCTATCATAATTTGCATCACTTTTAAGATGAAACCAATCACTTCTAGCTGTCTGGATCGCTTTCTGCATATTAGGATTTTTTGTTTACATTTGACTTTTTGTAGGCATTTTTACGCATTTAGCATATTTGTGTCGCTTACGAGCCTTAATAATTCACATCTTGATTTTTTGTATCACTTTTGAGTCTTAGCAGCTCGCATCTGGGTCAGTCTGTGTCACTTCTGATCAATAATATTTTGCCTTCAGCCGAATACAGATTACTTTTGATCAACAATTGATCGCCTCTTGTAACTGTGTTGCTTTCAGTTTTATCATTTACAGTTCAGTTTTCTTAGCTACTAATTAGTTATTTGTGCAGTATCTTATCAATTGTCCAAGAAAAGGAGGTTGTGAAATGACTAACTTATCTGTTTCAACTCCGATCAGTCCAAGACATTACATTTTATCACTAATTTAGGAACATTTGGGCTTGGTGCTTAAAAAGAATCATTATTTCCTCCGTGCTTGATTTATCTTTTTTAGGATTGCTTGTTGTGCATGTTTGTAACCCAAATTTAATAGCAAAAGTATCCTCTCCCCTTGCCTATCAAATGGATCTTGGGTGTATGAGAACTTGTTATTATCTTTAGAGGGCCTGCCTTCCCAATGTGAGAAGGGGTATGACCCAAGCGGTAATAGGCTAAAGCCAAGTCCTTACCGCTAAAGCCTTGTTGTGTTATACTGACAACCAACCTCCCCAAAAAGGCATAACCCTTGAAGGTTGGGAGACTCCATAATGGAGAGTAGCGTTGCCGCACGTATAGCCACCTGAATGGATGCCCTTACTAGAAACCTTGTGTAGTAGCCAAAAACCCTCTATTTGTTGACGCAAAAGGTGGGACATTTGAAGCCACCCTGATTCTCATGGTTCTTAGTAGAGATAGCAAGGACAATCCTAAGGTTTGGTGGGGGGACAAGCCTTGGGAAACCTAGATCTTGGTATGCATGAGAAGTGAGTACCATGGAGGGGAGCCGGTGCTACCAAGATCCTGAAGCTATCTGCTTTGAATAGGCACGGCAAGGGGACTCAACAAATATAGTCCTTTCCTAGCCTAGGTTGTACAAGTTTGTGATTATTGTGAGTGTGAGTGACTGAAATTACTATTTTCTTATCAAAAATATCATTCAAACACATCCTTTGACAACCACAGACCACTTTTGAGCCATAAATGTTCACCTTCAGCCAAACCAGATCACTTTTAAACAATAGTTATTCACTTTTGGCAGAATTTGCATTGCCTTTAAACAACAGTCCATCACTTTTGGCACAATTTACGTCACTTTTAGCCTGAAATTGATTGCCTTTGGCAAACCTAGTCGCCTCTAGTTAACACTGTAGCCTGTCACCTGTAACAAAACCATATTGCTTTTGAGCTATTAGTAATCACTTATGGCATCTTTTGAATCACTTCTTAGCTATTCCCTGTCGCTTCTAGTCAAATATCAGTAATCAGTATCAACTCAGTCAAATTAGTTGCCTTTTCAGACTTTCTTAGCTCTGTTATCATCTTTCAAATAGTCCTCTGATCAGTTATAGCAACCTGAGCATTGTCTTCTATCTTGAGCATATCAATCTATTGGACTTTTTTGAGCTTTCATCCTTTTGAGACCCCAAAACAGCAACCAACTAGCAAAACCAACAAACAAACATTATCCTTTTGGCTTTACTTAGCCCTAGCAAAATCAACAAACAACATCAGTAACCAGCTTTTCCCTTGAGTGTGTGAGATATCCTCTAGGGAAGTTTATCAACCAACAACAACAACAAACAACCAAGCAACCCAACAACAACAACCAAGCAACCAACAAACTAGCAAAACAAACCAACACCAAACAATCAACAAACCATCACCTTTTGGGTCTCAATCTTGACAAGCTAAAGTCTAATTCAAAACATCAATCATCATGCCTCAAACTAGGAGCCAATATAGAGCTAAAATGGAAGCAAAATTGTGAGCTGAGATGGAAACCAAAATGCAACAATCATGATCAACGCCACTTAGAGATGCAACTCAATTCACAACCAGCATGCCTTCTTACATGTTTGTGCTTGAAGGATACATCATTGGACCATCATCTTCACAACAAGTGCAACCTCAAACATTTTTAGAGACCTATGAAGAGCAATCCCAAGATGACCTATTGTAATTTCAAGACACACACGTATGGGATCAAGTTGAAAATCTTATTTTATCTGATCCTAATCGCTACTTCTTGCAATTAGCACGTATGGGAGCCAAATTACCAAGTGACTTTGACATATCCACTATTCAAGAACACAATCCAAACACCCCCACTATTGTTGCAAAGGGACCATCCACTATAACCACACCATCTCAGACCATGTTCATGCTGTAAAATCCACCTTCCAACCCATCTCTTTCATTGCCTATTGCTACCCCATCAAACACACCATGCTCAGAGTACATTCTAGAACCTTTGATAACCCCCACTGAGGTACTTCCTTTCCTTTCGCAAAATCTGAGCATTCCACCTTTTCATGTTCCACAACATATGCCTTCTCCTACCATGACCATATCTCAACCTCAAGTAACACAAGCTGTCCATGTTGCACAAGTGCAAATTCCCCAAACATCACAAGCTATCCCAATATTCCAAACTTTGCAAGTTTTGCAAGCTATCCAAACACCACAAACTGTACCAGTCTTGCAACCATTGCAATCCTCTACTCCTATTACATCACATGTGGGAACCACATCTCACACTCATATTCCTATCACCTCTAATATGGTCTCCACGATTTCTACGAATCCATCCCACACACCGTATAATCCCAATGTTAGTCTTATTGACATGACTGATCCACCTATTGTATCACAAGCTAATCCTAGTACCACTGTCTCTTATGTTGATCAACTTACATCACTTTCACCACCCTCATATAATCCTTCACAAACCATCAATCCATCTTATGCAACCCAAGGATTACCCATCGTCACCCAACACATGACATATACCAATCCTCATGTTGTCCAAAACACAAACCCAAATGTCCATCCTTCTTCCGTATCCACCAATCCTTCCATCACTTACCATATTTCAAATCCAACTCTGAATCCACAACCATTGACCAACATTAATCCATCCTCTACTTCCCATGTGATGCAAACCCTTGGCGCTAATCCATCGCAATATACCCAACCACCACTTGTGTCTCAAGGACAACAATCCTCAAACACATATGTGTCACATACCAATCCTTTGACATATAATGTGAGCAAGCAACCTCAACAAATGGTTATGCCCACATACATTCCACAATAGCAACCACAATATACACCATCTTACATTTCACCTCCGAACCATCAACCCCCTTTGCAACAACAGTAACTATCTCAAGCAGATGTTGAACAAATGATTAACAAGGCGGTAGGTCAAAACAAGAAGACATTTTCCTTGGGAGATATATGTGCTTATCCATTTTACAAGTCACTTGATATGACACCTTTTCTGCCACATTTTGAAATTCCACAATTTGACAAATACAAAGGGAAAGGAAATCTAGATGACCATCTTAGAGAATTCTATGTTGCATGTCTTGATGTCGCTTAAGATGATACATATCTTTTGAGACTATTTCCCTGAAGCTTAGCGGGACAAGCTCTTGAATGGTTCTCTCATTTACCTCTGGGAATTAAGACTTTTGTGGAATTAGCAAACAAATTTTGATCCCATTTCCCTTTTAACATTGAACATGAGGTGAACATGAATGACCTTGTCAACAAAAAACAATGCAATGGTGTAGCTTTCTCCTCATTTACTCAATGATGGCGTAATATGGCTAGCAAACTATCATGGCAAATACCCAAGAAACAATAGCTTGATATCTTTGTCCAAAATCTTCATCCCAAGCTTTCATTCCAACTACAATTGTAAAATGCTAGCACCTTTGACAAACTTGTTTCCAAAGGAAGCATCATTGAATGTGCTTTAATTGCTAAGGGCACTATCAAGATTTTCAGAGATAACAAAGACAATCCCCAAAATTCCAATGATAAATCCTACTTTTGGAACAAGAACAAGAATGTCATTAATGATGGTATCGTGGATGCAAAGAACATACAAATAGTGAAAGCTCCTATTAACATCCAAGCCGCATCTACAACAAATCAACCTTTTCAATGAAACTGACCAAGAACAAATTCAACACTTCAACTACAATTTACTCCTTTAGCAGAACCTATGGAGGTAATCTTTCAAAAACTTGTCCAAGCAGGATATATCACATTATTGAATGCACCACCCAACGGTGAACCGGTCTTTAAAGCTCCTTCGTATAAAGAGAACATGTATTGCGAATACCATAGAGTCAAGGGACATAAAACAAATGTTGTATGCGCATAAAGCATGTCATTCAAGATTGCATCGATCAAGGTCTAATTAAAATCACACCTCCAACATCACAACTTGCACATCAACCAACATTGAACTATGATCTAGATGCCTTCAAGAATCCACTTCCATCTCATGACAAACCAAGTAACCCTCATACTGGGAATGCTATCCATTACAATTATGAGTCATCCACGATTGACCGCATTGACCAAGCCCGCATTTCTACCATTACTATCCAAGCCAAAGCACCCGATTGCGTTGTAACTACTAGAAGAGGCCGTGTTACCATTCAAGGAGTGCTTGTCAATCCTCCTCGACCATCCTCTAGCTATAATATCCTTGATCACCTTGGCAAAACATCTGCACATATTTCCATCCTCGATTTGCTTCGCATATCCCCCACCCACAAAGCTATCCTTGATAAAGCATTGCAAGAATCCTCGGTGCCTAATGATATCGATACTACACAATTCCAATCTATGGTAGCCAGCATTGCAGCCCCTTGCCATCTTATTTTCTCGGACAAAGATCTTCAACCATCCATCAACCCATCACATAACGAAGCCCTCCACATAGAAGTGTTTGTAAATCGACACTGTATCAAACAAATCTTAGTGGATGGTGGAGCTAGTCTTAATATATGTTCTTTAAAACTAATAAAACAATTGGGATATTCTGAGAAAGATGTTGACACTTCCAAGGTCATTACTATCAAAGCCGATGATAATGCTAAGAGAGATACTGAAGGAATTATTCATTTGCCTATTCAAGTTGGTCCTGTCACTACTGAAACCCATTGTCAAGTCCTTGATATTGAGCTTCACTATAACATCATCATTGGCCATCCATGGATCCATGCCCTCAAAGCAGTTCCTTCTAGATACCATCAATGTCTCAAATTTCCACATAACGGTGTTGAAGTTACTATCCATGCCGATCCTAATCCATTTGAGTTTTGTCTTCTTTTCAAGATAAATATAAGAGACCTAACCATATTCCTATCTGTTGCAAGTATGGGTCTAACCGGTGTTGTCATTGATGTCAACATACTCATGTTGCATTGATGAGAAGGACTAAATGAGCAGAGAAGAGAAATGGAGACAGTGAAGTGGAGATCCCAGCTAAGATGTAGATCAGAGGTTGCGGTTCAAAGGGTTTTTAGATATGAGTCTTGAGATGATCTAGTCAAGTTTTCAGAGGTCCGCATGAAGATCTGAAGAAGTTATGGCCACTCAAGTAGAACCGGATCTGACAGATGTTTAGAAGTGACAGAGTGACACAGATAGGTCCGGTGAGATTCGGTAATGCATTATCCCATTCTGTGGATTTGAGGGAGTGTTGAGGACGTCCGTGTGAAGTGTCAACTCGATTGGATCATGGTTTGAAGGTCTGGAAGAACCTATTCCTTTGTGACAGTAATGACAGACTGTGTTCTTAAAGCTCTGGATGAAGGAGAGAAGAATTCCAGCAAGCAGATGAAGTGTGGATGTTCTTAAGTGATTTGGGAAAGGTTGTGGTGATCTTTGGATCATGTCCAATTCATGTTGGTGGTCCGCATTGAAGTTAGAGTGCGCATTTGAAGAATAACCACTGGATGATGGTGTTCTTCCCGAGACTCGCCGACCGGATGTATTACACGTCTTGTAGATGTTCTTATAGATGTTTGCCGACTTAGATGATTATTCCTAAGTCGATGCCTTGTATAAATAAGGGATTGTGAAGTCTTTCCAAAGTGTGTTTTTGGGTGATGAGCATGTGGTAGCGAGGAGGAGAGCGAAAGGCAGAGCAGATGTATTGGGCTTAAATAGAACTGATTCAAGCATGGTGAAGATGCTATTCTCCAGTTCATGTATGTGATATTCATTCCTTTGTAGATAGTGTGTCTCTTGTAGTCAGTGAGCCTCCTGTGAGCAGTGTGGTCAGGTAGTGAGCCCTAATTGGCATGTGCCATTTTGTTCTTTCTATTCTTCTAAAAAAGAAAACAATCTTGGGTTATCACCCCGTGGTTTTTCCCTTAACCGGGTTTTCCACGTCAAAATCTTGGTGTCTTATGTGTTGATGTGTTTCTGCTTTTGATTTGAATGCATTATGATTCATGATTAATATTCTACTAATCACTAAAGAAGATAAGTGTTTAATTGGAGAAAGTTTTGCACAACTGATTCACATCCCCTCTCAATTGTGTGCCTTAAGTCTAACACTATCAACACCAAAGCATATCCATCTTCATCCTATGTAGACCCATCCGCCCTACTCAAGCCATCATCTAGCAAAGCTACTCCAAATCTCTGCATCAAGTACACTGAACATGGTCTGAGTGAGTACACATTGCAAGAATCTTGTTGTGTTGGAACTCTTCCCTTGTCTCCCAAATCTCATGGCAAACCTTCTACATCCAAGCCATCTTCATCCCCAGCTGTTATAAAAGCTCCACCAACAGTATTCATTAAAGGTGGATTCCTTGATGATGAAGACATTGATGACATTAACTCTTGGATACTCTATGATGAGAATGACCAAGTACAACTTGAAGTGGAGAGATATAACAATGGGTTCCACATCATTAAGAACATGGGCTACAAAGGACATGGTGGATTGGGATCACAAGAACAAGGACCTATTGAACCCATTGTTGTGTCTAAGAAGTTTAATAAGAAAGGCCTTGGCTTTCAGCCGGAGGTACTACCTTCCAAAGACATTAAGGGCATTTCTGATGTGGAAGCTAGACCTTCTTCGGTAGGAGAGACTTCTAATTCAGATACCATCAACAACTCTTCCCTCCATATCACCAAACTTTTTCAAGAAACTTCCATCTTCATGATCTCTACCACTTACTCTAGTCAAAACTTTTTGACCGTTACCCTTTCACTCGTATATCCTAACCTCGTTGATTGGGACTAACAAGGCGCACCGATATTGGACACATTTGAAAATGATGAAGCTATTGCTGAATTCATGGGATTACGACAAGACATTCCATTGGGTGATCATAAAGCAGGTTTCATGATCGACCTCCCTAAACTAGCATATTTTGGCGGAAGCATCAAATCCTTCAGTCGCAAAAGTGAAATAAATAAAATCAACAAAGATAGGTCAGTAGGTGAAAACTAAAAGGCACCTCTTGACCATGAAAAAGTAAAAATAAAGGACGTATCCAAGGGTGAAAACCTCCCTGAGGTGCTCGAGGATGGGGGATTTGATCTTCTTGTCACCACCGATTATCATGAAAAATCAACAGTGCTAGTTGAAAAATCTCAAGACATGAACTTGGGCACAGAGAAGAATCCCAAGATCACTTTTTTGGTAGCATTGCTATCAAAGCAGGAAAGAAGAAATTTCACAACATTCTTTATCAAAAGATCTATCAATTTTGCATGGACTTATGCCGACATGCTAGGTCTAGATCCATCACTTGTACATCACCTAGTAGTATCTCCTAATGCAAAACATGTCAAACAAAAATTGTGCAAAATGCATCCATAAATAGCTCTTTTGGTCAAGGCAGAGATTCAGAAGCTGTTAGGAGCAAAGTTCATAAAGCCTATTGATTATCCAGAATGAGTTTCAAACTTAGTACATGTAGCAAAACCTGATGGACAAGTTCATTGTTGCACAGACTTCAGAGATCTTAACAAAGCATGCCCTAAGGATGACTTTCCATGACCAAGCATAGACAACATTGTAGATCTCACAACTGGACATGAAATGCTATCCTTGATGGATGGATTCTCATTATATAACCAAATCAGAATAGCAGAGGAAGATCAAGATAAGACATCATTCATTTGTCCATGGGGTACATATTGCTGGGTTGTAATGCCGTTTGGTCTCAAGAATGCTGGAGCTAATTATCAACGAGCCATGATAGTTATTTTCCATGACCTTTTCCACACTATCATTGAAGATTATGTTGATGATATTCTAGGAAAATCCAAGACAAGAGAAGAAAATTTACAGGTACTAGCACAGATCTTTGATCAATTAGAGAAGTATCAAGTCAGACTGAACCCAAAGAAATGTGTATTTGGTGTAACATCTGGTAAATTATTGGGATACATTGTGTCTCGATGAGGAATATAAGTGGACCCTGACAAAGTAAAAGCTATCATGGAAATGCCTCCACCATCAAATCTGAAGCAGCTTCGTAGTCTACAAGGAAGGTTACAATCCATTCACAGGTTTATCTCACAATTGGCAGACAAGTGTCATCCTTTTCAACATCTCCTTCGCAAGGGTGAACCTTTTAAGTGGGATGAAAAATGTCAACAGGTCTTTGACAAAATAAAAGAATATCTGGCAACACCTCCTGTGTTAGTACCTCCTGTACTGGATCGACCACTACTACTCTACATATCTTCAACAACAACAGCATTGGGTGCCCTTCTAGCTCAGCATGATGATTCAGGAAAAGAACAAGCCATTTACTATATCAGCAGAACTCTTGTGGGATATGAACTTAACTATTCACCTATGGAAAAAGCATGTTTAGCATTGGTGTTTACTTCCCAAAAGTTGTGACATTATATGTTAAACCAAACAACAAAGCTCATATCTAACGTGGATCCACTCAAATATCTTCTCTCCAAAGCAATCTTTACGGGAAGATTAGCAAAATGGGTTATGATCTTAAGTGAATTTGACATACGATATGTGGATCGCAAGGCCATAAAAGGACAAGTTATCGCAGATCAATTAGCCGCAACACCTATCACAGATATTCATCCAATATGTCCAGAGTTCCCTGATGAAGAATTGTTCAATCTAACTTCACCAATATTGTGGCAACTATATTTTGATGGATCTTACACATAACATGGATCAGGAGAAGGGATATTGTTTGTCACCCCTCAAGGAGATTGTATCCCGAAGTCATACAGAATTGCATTTCCATGTACCAACAACATAGCAGAATATGAAGCTTTAATCACAGGATTACACATGGAAGTACAATGGGCTATTAAACTGTTATAGGTCTTTGGTGATTCCCAATTGGTTATCAAATAGGTCTTAGATGAGTATCAAACAAAAGATGAGAAGCTCCTTCCATACAAGGTGATGGTTGACGATTTCAAGAAGTATTTTGACAGTATCACCTTTGAACAGATCCCAAGGATACAAAACAAAGCAGCAGATGCCATGGCTATTATTGGATCTCTTCTAAACATGTCGTCCAATACACATAAGTGTGAGTTTCTGGTTGAATAGCTTCTAATTCCAGCATTTGAAGTATCGCAGTCTGAGCTTATATGTGAGATTGTTGGTCCCAATTCACCTTGGTACGAGGACATTTATGAGTATCTCCATAATCAAACCTTTCCATTTCAACTATCTAACACCCACCAAAAAACCTTTATCCGTCAAGCCTCTCCCTACATTATCCTAGGAGACACCTTATATCGCCGGAGTCTTGATGGTATCCTTCTTAGATGTCTTGATTTTGAGGAAGCAAAGGTTTCCTTACGTGAAATACATGAAGGTGTCTGTGGATCACATTCTGCTAGCCCTGGTCTTGTTAAGAAACTTCTATGAGCTAGATACTATTGGCCAACTACGGAGAAAGATGCATAGCAATTTGCAAAGAGATGTCTACAATTTCAGAAACATGGGGATCTAATACATGCACTAGCACATGAACTTTAGCCTATCACTACTCCTTGGCCCTTCTCGTAGTGGGGACTTGATCTCATAGGTAAAATCCATCCTACTTCATCAAATGGTCATAAGTTCATTATTACCGCCACTGATTACTTCACAAAGTGGATGGAAGCAATACCAATGACTTACATCACTGGCAAGCAAATATCCAAGTTTATCTTACACTATATCATTTGCCGATATGGGGTTCCTCAAGCCATCATCATTGATAATGGTCATCCTTTCAAGAACCAAGAGGTTAGAGATCTTTGCAACAAGTTCCATATCCAACATAGGTTCTCTACACCTTACTATCCTCAAAGTAATGGCCAAGATGAGGCTTCTAACAAAACAATCATCAAGATCCTTAAAAATACAGTCAATGAAGCTGGTCGTGATTGGTATCTACAACTTAATCCTGCATTATGGGCTTATAGAACAAGTATGATAACTCCCACTGGTGCTACACCTTATGCTCTTGTGTATGGAACTGAAGTTATCTTACCTATTGAGGTTGAGATTCCCTCACTGCGAGTATCCCTACAACATACTATCTCAGATGAAGAATATAAAGTATCTAGATTCCATGATCTTGAGCTATTAGATGAACGACATCTTATAGCACTTAATCATCTTCAAGTTTATCAAAATCAGCTACGTCGCAACTACAACAAGAAGATCAGAGAATGAAGATTTCAAGTTGGAGATCTTGTCCTTAAAGAAAATCAAAGGATTCAGCAACACCGTGAGAAACAGGCCAAGTTTGAACCTAATTGGCTTGGTCCTTTTGTCATCACATCAGTCTATGGATCAGGTGCATACACTCTTTCAACACCTGAAGGCATTCCCTTGGATGAACCAATCAACAACATTCATCTCAAGAAGTTCTACCCATGAGTCTCAGCATATCCCATAAAAATTAAAAAAAACATCCAATAGTGAAAACCACTTTGTGGCACTTTGGATGACAAAAAAATATAGTACAAGATAAATAATTCATCCTCTAGTGAAAACCTAATAAACATACGCCTTGGATAAGTACCATAGTGAAAACCTAGTAAACAGGTGCTATGTGTAGAGACTAGCCTCCATCATTCACTTAGTTTGTTTGATCATAGCTTTCCATGACATCCATCTATTATCTTGCCTCCATAATCCATATCATAATCCACTACTGTCCTATATAAACCATTATCCCTTATCCATCCATAATAAAAGCCTTTCCGCCCTTGCCTCTGCCATGCTAGCTTTTGTAGTTTGGACTTCGTTGGGGTTAAGATATCATTTGGCACCTTAGCACGCTATTCGCATGAACACATCCATTGCAACATCTTCCTAACAATCTTCATCCCACACTGGGGGCACTTGTTAAGCCTTATTTGGAAGTGGATACCTACAACTCTAGCTCATAACATTTCAACCAAAACACAACAAACATTTGAAACCAAAACCAAAGCACAACAATCACCCAAACAATCAAAACAACAAAGAAAAACACAAAAAAATCAAATATCCCAAAAATCCAAACAAAAATAAAAACATCAAAAATCCAAGCAATAAACTTGATCCTTTGACATCAACCACCAACTCAATAAGTAAGAACTACATCTCATCTCTATCGTTCAAAGCCTTGATCCCGTGGATACAGGGTATGTAGGCAATCTGAGATGCGAAGGAAGCACTCTGATTCAGGCATAGACGATAGCCCCTCTCTCCTCATCCATCTTTCATCTTTCTTATAATCATCCTTTGACCTTTCATCACCTTTTCTTCTATCTTTCATCACCTACATCATCAATAAGCTCAGAACTACATATTCATCATGTCTCATCACCATCGTTCAATGTGCTTTGATCCCATGGATACAAGGTATGTAGGCAGTCTGGAATACAAAGGAAGTATCCAATGCGCAAGCATAGATGATCCACCCCATCTTCATCTTTTTTCATCTTCCATCTTTTTCTCATTGACCAGCTCAAGCAAGAAGTAGACTATGCACATCAAAGAAAGCTCAAGCACTTTAACAAATCAGAGATCAGCCGAAAGCTATTTGTCAGCATGCCTTAAGCCAACATTTGCTATAGCATTTTATCAACATCTTAGCCTTCAACAGGATGCAGCTTTCCTCTCAATAAGGCGCCAGCTTAATCTATCCAAGAGCACTTAAATTTGGCAAGAGAATGTGATGACAATATCTTTTGTGTTTTTATCTTTTGATTTATCTTTTGTCCCTTTCCTATGCCTAATCAAGACTGCCTTGATCTATCTATATCTTGGTGCGTTGCGATGAAGTACAGAATGGGGCATGGTCATATTGCTTTCGTATGTTGTGTCTATGGGATGATATTATTCTCTTTCTATGTGTATCGGTATCTTGTACATGTTGGGATTAACATCTTGCATATCAATATCTTTGGCATCTAAGAAGCTAAACAGTCTCTTATACATTAAGACTATTCTATGCTAAGACTAGCTCCATACATATAACCAGCAAGGTGTCATTATGTGTAGTGGAGATAAGTTCAAACCATTTCTTGTAGCGTCAAAATCCATCTCGGAACACTAGCTGCTATTCATATCTTGTGTATGTTGGTTCAACATCTTGACCTCATATGTTTAGACAAGATTGTAGTATGCTATTTATGCATTGGATATCCCGACACCTTGTTCCTTTATACCCTGGTGCATAACATCCATATGCTATATCAAACATAAGGATTGCATTTCTTTATTTTTGAGCAATTACTTTAAAAGCTGTCATATCATCTATCCATTCCATCATATTCCTATATAGTCTTCAACCAAGATCAATCTTTCCCTCCATCTTTATTTTCTGCATTCCTTGTCCTGCAAAACAAGTGTGTTAAGACATACATAGGCTCATATCATTATCATTTCCATCTATATATTTGCATTATCATAATAACCTCATTACCATACATTACCATTAGCATAAGACATTTCCATTTGCATATTCATAGCATTTGCATAAACATCCATATAGATCATGAAAATACAAAAATGCATAACATCATAACATAAGTGCATCCATACTCATTACAACATCACATAGAACCAAAGCTATCATTCATATATATATATACTATACAATACAACAAAACAAAGTAGCCCTAGTGACTAATGGCAGCTCCCTCTCCCTGTCCACCACCACTGGGTCTTGCACATGGCCTGCCATCTCTAAGAGGCCCCATCACCGAAGCTATAGACCATGATCCTCCTATCCTTTGTGAACTAGAAGCCCCTGATCTACTCCTGAAGCTAGGTTGTCTCTGCTCCATAGGCACTGTTCCATAATATAATCCTCTATAATACTCAGCCTCACCCTGTGCTCTTCTTAGCTCTCCATGTGTCTGTGTCAACTAGGTGGCCAGATACATAGTATCTTCATCTGTCCCCAAGGAAGCCACTACCCTGTCTCTTGCCATCCTCAGAGCATCCCTCTCAACAATCATAGCCTGAACCTACTGTACCGTAATATCTCTCTCAGTCGTCACTACCTGTACCTACCACACTGTTGCATCTCTCTCTCCCCAGTAACTCTCGCCAGTGTCCCATCATCCTGTCCATCTCTTGCCTATGCCCTAGCCTGCAGCTATGCCTGATAAGCCTGAGCCTGAGCTCTAGCATGCTGCAACCCTATCACCATCCTGATAGCTCTCCAACACTCGAAGCACCAACTCTCTAGGGAGCTCTAGATCTCTATAAGCACTAAACACAAATGAGCACAAATGAGTACAAATGAACCTATTTGCCCTTGAGGAACCTATTTATACCCCCTGTCCAAACCCTAATTCTTCTATACCACATCTTATTTTCTTCTGTACCATCCCCCTTTCTCCCACCCAACCCCTATTTTCTTTGTGTCAACCTTGTTTCTGGCCTTTCATCTTATCGCGAGCCAACCCAGCCCTTCCTAGTTAACCTAGTTTACCTCTCGAGGGGGCATCGCCTACCAGTTACACTGGGGCATCACCTTGTTTATTAAATGAATTATCGTATCTTCTTTGACACAACATTCTAATGAACATTATATCAAAGAGGGGAAAAATGTAGACACCCAAAATTGACCTAATTATCATTAGTATCAAATATTGCATTAGTTATCATCTGCATTTGTCTAATACACTTGAGCAATTTTTCTATTTATCAAAATCACCTATTTCTTCTATTAATTAAATAAATTCATATTTATTTAATTAATTCATTATCTATTTCTTCTATTTTCTCTAATCTATAATTAAATAATCTTTAATTATTTAATTATCTATTTCTATCTATTTTAATTAAATAAATCTTATTTATTTAATTAAAAATCCCTTCATAAGCCCACTTTCCAATTAATTAAATAAATTTTATTTATTTAATTAATTTCTCTTATCATTTATCTTCATGAGCCGACATGCGTGCCTCTTTTATTTAATATCTTTCACATGTAGTACTTTTTATGTATGCAGTCACACATAAGCCTTATCTTCCCTCCACTTGTCATTTACACATTCACCTATGATTATCAATTCATCTCAACCTTTCACATAGCCACCAAATCTCTACCGTTGATTGATTTTGGTTGAAGTCTATATAAGCACCCTCTTATTCCATACTACATCAATCCATCATTCTCATAGAGTGTCTACATTATCATCTTGAGCATATTGACATTTTAGCATCCATTTATTATGGCAGCTTTTATCTTCATAACTTTTCATTGTTGAAGAAGCAATCCACATCACAAACAAGGAATCATACAATCTAGGTGATATTGTTCTTGAATTGCATGCTTTTGATTTCACTTGGATTCGATTCTTTGATGGTGGTAGGATTAGGTTTTAAATTATATGTTTGATCTTATTAACCTGATTTTTATCTATCACAGTTAGACAGAAAGATCTTCCCAAAATGGAGGGAGGTAAATGCAATCCATTTAATTTAGGGATAGACTAGAATCCACAGAATGTTTTAATAGGAAAATCTTGTTCTGATGAATTGAGAAAAGAAATTGTAGAAGTTTTAAAAGAATATAAACATGTGATAGCATGGACCTAAGAAGATTTGAAAACTTATGACACCTCTATTATAACGCATGTAATACCATTCAGACAAAAATAGAGGCTAGTAAATGCTATCTTAGAGCCTTTGATTTTTGAAGAAGTTAAGAAATTACTATCAGCTCGGATAATTTTTCTGGTGAGGCATTCGACCTAGGTAGCTAACTTAGTACCTGTAAGGAAGAAAAATGGGGATATTAGACTTTGTGTCAATTTTAGAAACCTGAATAAGGCATCGGAAAAGGATACTTATCCTTTGCCTCCAATAGATGAAGTGCTGCAGGCAGTAAATGGAGCTAAGATGATGTCATTTCTGGATGGATTCTCAGGGTATAACCAGGTTCTAATAGACAAAGAAGATAGGCTAAATACTACATTCACTTGCAAATGGGGAAACTATGCTTACAGAGGAATGCCATTTGGCTTAATAAATGTAGGTGCCATGTTTCAAAGAGCCATGGACATTGTATTTCATGGATTGTCAAGTAAGTGTATTGTTATTTACATGGATGATTTGACTGTATATTCTAAAGATGTATCCACACATGCAAAAGACTTAAGGAGAGTGCTAAAAAGGTGTGAAAGATATGGAATCTCTCTTAACCCAAAGAAATGTTCATTTGGTGTAACCGAGGGGAAGTTGTAAGGGCATATTATTTCTAAGAATGGGATATCCATTGACCCAGATAGAGTAGAGAGAATTAAGAAGCTACAATTGCCTAACAGTAAATAGGAATTAAAATCTTTCTTTGGTAAAATTAACTTTGTTAGAAAGTTTATTACAGGATTTGTAGAAATCGTGTAGCCATTAAATGCAATGCTGAAAAAAGATGCCAAGATAGAGTGGACGCCAGTAGCTAAGGCTGCATTTGAAGACATTAAAGAGGCTATCTCTGATGCCCCTTTGTTAACTAGTTTGAATTACACTAAACCTTTTTACATCTATTTGTTTGCATCTGGACATTCAGTTGCAGCTACTTTAACACAAAAAGGAGAAAAGAATGAAGAGAAACCCATTGCTTTCGTGAGTGCTCCTTTGAAGGATGCATAGTTAAAGTATTTAGACACAAAAAGGCAGGCTTTTGCATTAGTGTGGGTAGTGAAAAAGTTCAAGCATTACATATTGAGAAGCCAAGTGAAATCCATAGTGCCTAATCTAGCGGTAAAAATGTTATTAATGCAAAATGAACCTGGGAAGAAAAGAGCAAAGTGGATCACAGTGCTGCAAGAGTTTGATATGGAGATCATTCCTATGAAGTTAGTCAGAGGCCAAGCTTTAGTACAAACCATGGCTAATACTAATCTCAATTTAGTAAAACAACAGTATGTGTTGAACACTAATGATACACCAGGTTGGTATGATGACTTGAATACATTCCTCATATCTGGAAAGTATCCTAATCGGATGAAATTGTCTCAAAGGAGAGCATTGAGAATTAAAGCACAGAGGTATATGGTACAATGAGGCTTACTATTCAAGAAAGATCATGAAGGAATATACCTAAGATGCTTGGACAGAGATGAAGCAGATAAGGTATTGTTGGAATTGCATGATAAATATGGAACTACTCATGGTTCTCATCTAGCCACTGCTCATAAAATTCTGAGGTCAGGATATTATTAGCCCACAATATTTAAGGACACAGAAAACCACATCAAAAATTGTCACATATGTCAAATTATGGCAGACAAAGGGAGATATCAGGCTCATCCATTGTAGCTAGTTACAGAGTCTAGGCCATTTGCACAATGGGAATTGGATTTCATTGGCATTATCAACCCTCCATCCTCTGCTGGACACAAGTTCATACTGATGGTGACAGATTATTGTACTAGATGGACATAAGCAACATGCTGTAAATTTTCCACTATTGAAGTAGTCATCAAATTCCTTGAAGAGAACATCATCACCAGGTTTGGGGCTCCTTATTGCATTCTCTTCTTTGAAATTTTCTAAGTGGGCATTTGAATATGGAATAGTTATTAAGTTTTCTTCTAATTATTATCCTCAGGGCAATGGGTTAGCTGAATCCACTAACAAAATTCTGTTGGACATCATTAAAAAGTTGATTGCAAAAAACCCTAAGGAATGGAATACATTGTTGAAATATGCATTGTGGGTAGACAGGATGAAAGTTAAGGCAGCCTTAGGAAATGCACATCACTTAGTATATGGGACTGATCCCATACTCCTAGTGAACTTAAGAATTCCTACCTAGAAAATTGCCAATGAATATTTAGGGTTTGATGATCATAGAGAAGCTAGGCTGGTCCAACTGTTACAATTAGATGAGAAGAGGGATTAGGCTATTGATAAGTTCACAAAACATCAAGCTGTAGTTAAAAGGTGGTTTGATAAGAGAGCAAAAGTGAAGACATTCAAGATATCTGATTTGGTATTATGTTGGGAAAAAGCCTATGAAAAGAAAGGAAACCATGGAAAATTTGATAAATTGTGGTTAGGTCCACTACAGGTTTCAGAAATAATAGGGGACAATACTTTTAGGCTTAAAACCTTAACTGGCAAAGATGTGCCATTACCGATTAATGGTCAACACCTTAAGCATTATTTTTAGGCCTAGAAAGAGAGTCGGCCCTACTATGTATCATACTGTGAATACTGTATAGGCGTGTGTGGTTGTGTTTTTTTGTTTGGTTGGTTGTTTTGGTGTTTTGTAGTTTTTTTGGGTTATGCATAAATTTCAAATGATTCACCCGAATTTCCCAAATTTTGCTATTTTGGGTTTGCTGTTTGGGTGGGTTGTTGTGTTTCCTTGGTAGGGATGTTTGTTTTGATTAAGGCTATGCAAGAGCAGATTGGCAACCACTGAAAATAACAAAATTTGGGAAATTCAGGTGAATCATTTGAAATTTATGCATAACTTGTTAAATCTTTCATAAATGTGAGGTGTTGTTTATTCTGTGAAGGATTTTATTCAATAATTGTGAATTGAAACATTCGAAGAGAGTTTCTAACAATGACACACCTAAAAGCTTTGGGTTTGTTGAACATACCAATGTAGGTGTTAAGTGAAAAATCAAAGGTCACCCTTGCTACCATTGCAATTCTCAGCTTAAATTTAGCAAGTGACCACACCTTGCATCATGAACTTACAATGATAATATTGCATGAATCTATATGCCATACAGAATCAAATATAAAAAAAAGAGAGAAGGATTATACTGAAAATCTAGATTAAGCCATCTAAGTAACTTTACCGAGGCTATGGACGCCTATTGGCAGTAGGGCTCTACCTAGGACAATTGCAACGATAACCTTGTCAGGGCTATGAACGCCTGCTGGCAACAAGGCTCTATTCGGTTGGCTATGAGGGATGAAATCAACTATGTAGTTTAACACTAGTTACTAGTGTTTTCAACTCATCAACAAGATGAGGATTATTAATCACATGCACACACTTAAACTCTATTGAAAGATTCATACAATTTATTGAGTACATTCAGTCTAGGTTGAATAGTATTTTTACATAGGTGGAAGTTGGAAGTTATGAATTTATTTCATTTTGTTTTCTTTAATGGTTTAAATTTAGTTGTTTTATTTGGTTGCTAGTTGTTGTGATGCTCACAACACGCCCCATTTTATCCTTTAGCAAAATGAGGACTCCTGCTGTGGCTTTTGCTTTTGGCTTGTGTTTGGTCTTGCTTGGTGGTAAAGGGAAAAAAGGTATGTGGTACAAAAATGTTGAAAATCAAAATACCCAGTGCTAGAGAAAAAAAAGAGAAAAAATTGAAGGTACTAATGAATTCTTTGTGAAAAATGATTTAGAGTTGCTTTTTGGACCAACTTGAAATTCCTAGTATTTTGTGAAATATGAGGGTTTTGTAAAATACTCTGTTTTGAAATTTGTATGTCGTATACAAATTTATTTGCATGTGGGATACTAATTTTGTCAGGTTATGTTTAATCAGGGTTTGTATCCTGTTGTTTGCATGTACGTTTTGGAATGTTTAAACTTTCGTATGCAAGGATGGACCCGATTAGGTTCAGAAGTCGAGTGAATAAAATGGTAAGTCTGCGCTTGTATCTGATTTTGTATTATATGTTCAAAACCATGCATTTAATATACAAATCAGTGAACATGTATACCTGAACCTGAAAAGAATATGCAGCATGGTTTATAAAGGTTGGAATCTTACTTAACATTGCATTAAATTTGTATGTATCAATGTTTGCATCTAAAAATATACATACAATAGTGGATTTCAAAAAAGGGTTAAAAGTGATTTAAAGTTGGTGGGACCCATGGGTTATTATCATAGGGGAGTTTCGAGATACAAAAAGGAGTTAAATATTGATATGTGCAAAAGTGGACCCGAAGGTGATTTAAAAGATGAGGTATAATAGAGTGGGTTCTGTGTTTCATATGTATGTCATGTTGTATACAAAACCCGATATACAAGAAGCGAAGATGTGAATATACAAAGCCAGAATTAACAAAAAGGTTAAAGTCAGTTAAATATTAGGTAAGTATGTATTTGTATATTAGAAAGTATGTATGGCATATACATCGCAATATGCAAAAAGGGGATACAAAAGATGGATACAAAACCCAAAACAGTTAAAGTGAGAATTGTTTGATTTTTGGTGGGGTCCACATCAATATGGTCTGAATGCAAAATCCATAAGTGATACAAACAACAGAGATACAAGGTCGAACATAAAGTTAAATGCAAAGTGATTCATAAATGAGTTGGAGTCCGAGTTGTATATTTCATTGGATAAACGTCATGTGCAAAAAGGTAAGAATACAATGTTGGAATGGATATGAAATCAAAGAGAAATGGATACTTTTTTCAATTCTGCATTTGTATGTGCAAATGCGTGTATCATATTTACATAGTGGAATACAAAGGTTAACTACAAAGAAGGGCATGAAATAAAATGCAATATGTTCTATAAACTCACACGGATCTGAATATGTATGTTTTTTGCGATATGCAAAGTGATGTGCACAACGATATACAAAACCAATATACAAAAGATGAAATACAAAGAAAGTAGATATGGGAACTAATGCATACAAAACTCAAAATGCAAAATTAAAACAGGAGAAGGTGTAGTTTGTATGATAGGCATTAATTGTTGTATTTAATGCACAACTAACCTTAAAATGTAGAATTTGAATGGGATAAAAGGTAAAATTTGACTCTAGGTTATTTCACAATTACATTTCAAGAGTAAAGTTTGCAGAGAAATTTCACATAACTAGAAGAACGCAATTCAAGAGCTGAACAAGAACGGGAACGATAACGGTAAAAGGTTGAAACAGTAAATTGGTATCAACTGACGGTTGTGAATACAGGTATGTACATCGAATACCGTTGAAATTGTAATTAAGTACATTAGGGTTAGTTACAGTAATTCCATTAAGAAATAAGATGAATTGTTAAAGACATTACTATAGGTTAATTGTACAAAAGGATAATTTGATATTATTAAATCTAGAAATCTTCATTAAGCAAGAAACGACAAGAGAAAACCCTAGGGTAAATAGTAAAGGTGTAAAAATCATGGAAAAACCCTAAAATTATACAACAAAAGTGGGTAAAATGTACAAATTTTACTTGGCAGGATGGCACCTAAGCAAAAGAGGGGTTATACAAAGGGCTAGATTTCCATTGGCCATGGAGGCCAAAGATTTAATGTTGGAATGCCTTGATCAATATAATTTGATTACCAGGAAGGTAATGCATAAAGGGAGGACTGTTGCAGATCTATCCACAGAGGGTATAGCTCACACTTTTGGGTTAGAGATTAAGGAACAGATAATGGATATCAATATGGATCAATATACTAAGGATTTCATTTAAAATGAAAGGGATTGTAAAATTTCCATATTTTATGGATGGTATATAGTTGAGAATAAGCCAAAAGCTTCTATAAGGGTACCAAAGAATTTGTATCGGATTGACTTCAAGGAGGAGGTGCACTTAATGATTACAATGCTGAGTAGGATGGTTGGATTGAAGGAGGCAACAAAGTTTGAGCCATGGATGTTCCACATCATCCAGTACATTAGAGAAAAGGAAGGGACCATTCATTGGGCTAAATCCATTAGTACAACAATATACAAACAAGTCATGGTATTCAGGAAGAATAGAAGGTTTAATATGTCTTCCTATGTGATCTATGCATGTGCAGTTGAAATGCCCCCATTAACTGGAATACAAATAGTGGATACCTTAGGAAGTGGCCTAAGCCAGAAGTTGGTGTATGATCACTATCCAGATCTACAGGAGGAGAATGCATTACGCAATTATGCAAGGGTGAATGATGTTTTATATACCTATTTGGTGAGGATTCTAAGAGGAGATAAAGACAAGAGATTAACAGAGGAGGCAGTAAAGGCCATAAGTCTTTTTAGTTCTTGGTTTATACAATTCCCTACTTTCACTTATATCAGGACTGAAGGATTTGAGGGCAATCCATTTAAATTACCAAGATATCCTTTAGATCGCTTGATTGTGTTAGAATTCTCTAGGTAGATTCTTAATGTATACAGAATGTATAAAAAGAAATTTAACAGCGGAAACATCAAGTTCCCCTTCATAATTGGTAATTATTCATGCTATAATGAAGAGGTTGCTAAGGAATCAGAAAAGGAGCTGAGGTATTATGCATTTGAAGAGTTTGACTTGGTTAGACAGTTTGATCCTTTTCATAGAATACATAATTATGTTGATGAAAAGTATAAACATCAAATCCACTTGAGGATTTTTGGTCAAATTGTGAAAATGAGCAAGAAGTAAGGAAAAGAGCTCATCAAAGACTAACAATAGAGCAAATGAGGATCAAGGGAGAAATTAATGTGCCCCAAGAGATTACAGAGGATGATAAATTGTTACACCAAAATTATGAGAGTAAGAGGGTAGCATTATTACCCATCACTGAACCTAATTGGGAGGAACCAGTAGAGATGTCTTTAGAGGAAATATCTAAACCAATTATTCTATTTTCTAAAACATGGTTGACTGATAGGATGGAGGAACTTAAAGCCTGAGGTGTTGTGGCTACCTATCAAAAGAAAGGGAAGAAAAGAGAAAGAGAAAATAAGGATGAGTTGATATACTTTTATGAAAAGAGAAGAAGGTTTGTAGAAACTACTATCCTTGACAAAGATCCCAATTCTACACTCTTGGATCCTTATGCTCTAGGTGTCATAGTTTCTATTCCTACAGGGACATTCTTGGAGGAAGGAGCATCAAGTCAAGAGGGTAATGTGGAGAAGTCACAAACACCAAAGGTCACTGTAGAGCCAATGCAAAGGAAATAGGTATCAATAGGACAGCCTATAATTAAGCCTGTGATTATAGATATGCCAACTGGAAAGGTACAAATTCCTACTATAATAATGGATGCCCCACAAGTGGGAGTTGATGAAAGTAGATTGTCATTGATGTCAAAAAGGTGTAGGTATTGATAGGAGTTGTTCATGTCATCAGGATCAGGAGATTTTTGAAGGTTGTGTTGGTGGCACAATATTTGCTTCATGTTCTTCATTATTATCAGTATGAAGGTTTTGATGCGTCATTCAAGTATTCATACTTCAAGAAGTTTTATACCAATTTGATGGTGTCATAAGGAGGTTGATGTCAAAAGGTGTTTGATGGTGTCATGGTATTTCTTGGCATGGTATGGTATGGTATATGATGTCTTGATTCTTTGCAAGGGATATATCATTGGAGGCATTTGATGTTTCTAGCTGATGCTCATAGTTTGGCTCTAGTGTTCATTTCAATGACATACAGTGATCTTTGGCAGTTTTGACATATGTATTCAGTCACATCATGGTTTTAGACAGTTGCAAATAGTATACAATGGCTTGGTCTTCTAAATGACACTGGCTTGATGGTATGGTCTTCATTTGTTCTTAGTTATATTTGATCTTCATTTGTTGATGTTGATAGTTGTGACAGGAGGTTACTGGCATAGTCTTCATTAGTGTTGATGATGATACTTCACTTGATCTCAAGGCATACAGTGAATTTACATCTACAGAGATAGACAGAGATCTACACATGAATTACTCATGGACTTTACTTGATCTACATGTGGCATCAAAAGATTTGAGAAAGACATCAAATGTCATAAGCATTTAATAAAGCATCAAATATGCTTAAGTTGGAGAACACAGGTTAAATATGAAAAAAGTCTTCAAATGTATGTGGAGCTTGTTTAAGGGAGCACGACTACAAAAAGGATTTGAATGGAAGAGACATCGAATATATTTAAGCCCATAAAAAAATCTGCATTAAACTATGGAGCCTGAGTCTTAACTAAGGAGGGACTTTGTTTTTCATTGGAGAGCATGTGTGAAAGTTTTTGATTTGTTTTTATAGAGCATAGAAAGCATTGGTCATATTTATAAGAGGAGGTCGACTCATTAAAAGGCATTGAATTTAGACCACAAAATAAAGACCATCGAATCCTTAAGATTATGAAGTGCTTTATTTTCATAAAGCATGAAAAGCATCTTGGAGCCCGATTATTATGGAGAGCTCAATTAAAAAAAAACAAAGGAAGGCATCGGGGATAGAGCTTACAAAAGTCATCGAATGATTTATGGAAATAAAATAAAATAGAGACCATTGAATGAGCTAAGAAAATAAAAAGAATCCATTATTAATTGATTTTTGTGGAGCATGATTTGAATTTAGAAAACTTTTTACAAACTCCTATTTTGAAGGACCTGAGCTATTTGTAAGGGGTTTTTGATTTTTTTAAAAGGAAGAAGATTTATTTCTAAATCTTCATGGAGATTGGAGAGGCAAGATATGATTGTTTTAATTAGATTTAATTGGAGAGCTTTTTTATGAAGTTTTTTTTTCTCCATTCACAATATTGTTTTAAATGAATTGTTTGTGCAGAGAAGGTGAAAGGTTTGGAGATTTTTGAAGAAGATTTAAATGATTTATTTTTGCAGATTGAAGGGATAATTTTGAAGACAAAAATTGTCCAAATTGAAATGTCAAAGAATATGAAAGGTCATGGATTTATTGCAGAGAAGATGAAAATGATTATACAAAATGAGGAAGGTCATCTAATATTTAATGGTATTTTAGATGCATTGATGAATGTTTTTTTTGTGTGATTCAATATGCAGGGTTGAAGAAATTATTGTAAAAATCCTCTTGAAGAGAAAAGATAGATGAGAAAGTGATACTGGACATGTGATGAATAAAAGGTGTGATGAAAATGCATCTATGAGAAAATTGTTAAAGAGATGAATGAGGGTTTAAATGGTGCAAATCAGATTGAATGGCAATCACTTCTTGCACATGAGATCTTTTGTTTTGATTGATTGAGAAAATCTAGTGAGGCAAATTCAGCCAGTGAGGCATCTTGTAGCTAGTGAGACTTGTATGGTCAGTGAGACCTATTTGTATGTATTAGGGGTTGGTGCTCCTTGAATTTGGTGCTTCTAAACATTGTAACCAATGAGGTTTTTGCTTAAGCCAGTGAGGCAATTTTGAGTGGTTTTTCTACCCCAGGAGGGTTTTCCACTCGTTAATTTCTTTGTGTTATAATCTCATATCTTTTGTAATTACATATGATTGAACATTTGATTTTGGTTGTTCAAGTATTGAATTCAATTTTTGATAAACTTCATTGTCAAGTTTGAAAAGTCATAAATTGTGGTTTTTGACTCAACACTAATTCACCCCCCCCTCTCAGTGTTGATTGTACTCCTACAATTAGTATCAGAGAATAGGTTACCTTTTTGAATCTTAATCATCTTGGGTAGGTCTTGTGGGTGGAGTACTTGTTATGGCAAGTCAAGAGAGTTTTTTCATCCTACAAGGCACCTTTATTTGATGGGTCTAATTATGCTTTCTAGAAGTATAGGATGGAGTCATATTTGTCCTCCTTGGGGTATGATGTGTATGTTGCCATTGAAAATGAATATACTGCAACAAATCCTCCTTCAACACCTGATGAGAAAAAGACCTATGACACAATGCTAAGGCCAAAAATGCAATATGTTGTGGCTTAGACAATGAGATACTTGTTAAAATTATGGAGTGTAAGTCAGCTAAGGCAATATGGGACAAGCTATCTAATATTTATCAGGGAGATGATAAAATCAAGGAAGAAAAATTACAATCCTACATGGCCAAATTTGAAAGTCTCAAGATGAGTGATGATGAGAAAGTGGTTGAATATCTTCTGAGGGTTCAAGAAATTGTAAATGCTATAAGAGGATTGGGTGATACTCTAGAAGAAAAGACAGTTGTAACAAAAGTCTTAAGGACTCTAACTCCAAAATATGAGTCCAAAGTGTCTGCAGTAGAGGAAAGAGATTTGAGCAAAGTCACCTTTGATGAGCTTCATGGCACCTTCACTGCCTTTGAGATGAGAATCGGTAATGATACTCCTTCAAGCAAAGAGACTGCATTCAAATCAGTTAAAAAGAAGAAAGAAATAAAATGTGAATCAAATGATTTGGATGATGATCAAGAGATATCATTTGTGAGCAAGTTGAAAAAGGGATCATCTGGCAAATACAAAGGTAAACTCCCATTCAAATGTTTTGAATGTGGAAAAATAGGACATTATGCAGCTAAATGTCCTTATAAAGATGTGGATAGTGATGAAGAGGAGAACAAGAAACAATATCAGAAGAAGCAATTCAATCCTAAGAAGAAGATTAATTTCAGAAAGAAGAAGAGTTTGTTTATCAAGAATGCAAATATGACAAATAGTGCTTCAGAAGACTCTCTTGAGGAAGGTGTAGAGACTCTTTTCATGGCCATCATAAATGAAAATCAGAATAATACTTGTGAAGAACAATCAGAAAATGAAGAAGCTAAAATTGACTTTGAAGGTGAATTAAGATGTGCTTTAAGTGAAATCAAGAAACTTAACAAGGAGATAAATGTTCAAAGAAATGAGTTTCAAAAATAAAATGAAATCATGGCTAATAAGATCAATGGCTATGAGAAGCAAATTGTAGATTTAAATTTGTCTTTTGAAGAAAGTAAAAGGATAGTTGATGTTACTAGCAAAGAGCTAGTTGTCAAGGTTAAAGAATGTCACACTCTTGAAGCTGAGATCATTGACTTGAGAAAGAAACTTGATATGTCCAAAAGCAATGATAAACTTGAGGACCTTTTGGAAAAACAAAAAGGATTCAAAGACAAAACTGGTCTAGGATTTGAAGAAGGACAATGCTCACATTCAATTGATCTAAGTCATCATGCTGCTACTCCTAAAACTAAAGGCAAAAAGAAGATTGAAGCTAAGGTGAGAACCAAAGAAGAGTTTGTCAAAATGCACAATCAAAGAAGAAATCTCAAAAGAACTACTCCAGTAAGACAAGCATACATGTACAGGTACAATTACACATTTTTTGGTTATTGTTATATCTGTAATCATTTTGGGCACAAAGCAATTAATTGTAGAAGAAGTCAATTTGCTTCAATAAGAAATACTAATCTTGTATGTTTCAAGTGCAACTCTCTTGGTCACATACAAAGAAATTGTAAAATGCACATAAGGTATGATCCTACTTGGAAGCATAAAATAAATGATCAAGGGATGTCAAAAAGGACAGAAGCTGAAAAAGTTTGGAGGAAGAAAGAACCTGTGAAAGTTTAGAGATTGAAACAAAGGCAAAAGAGTATAGATTCTAAACTTGTGCATCTTGCACAAGTCACTTCATCAATTGCATAATAGATAGCATGAAGTGAGGGGGAGTTGTTCATGTCCTATCTATTATCTTCAAGAAGTTTCAGGAGGAGATCATTTGATGCTTATCAATATAATGATCTTGTTTTGTTTATTATGCATGTCTGATAATGGTTGAAATGAAGTTCTAAGTTTCAGTGTATGTCAGTAATCAGTGACATGTTCAGTGCATACAAGGTGTTGATAAGTTGTTAAAGGGTTCAATGCACAAAGAGATTGATGAGGTTGAGTATCCTAGCTTGTTTATATCATGTTGGTACTCACAAAGATTGAGTTGTCAGGATATTGCAATTCAAATGTTATTGATATTAATCTTCATGTATTTTGTTCATGTGTTTTTGAGCTATGTGTCTTGCATGAGAATTGAAGCCTTCAGGTGGATTGGAGTTAGTACCAAAAGAAGATGGTGGACTGGATGTCAATTCATGCTCATTTGGAACTGTTCTTGATGTGATATTTTGATATGTTTCTTTGATGGTTCTCATCATTAATATGTTTCAGGGATGTATATGCAAATTGTGTGGTTCCAGTTGTTGTCTATGCTTGGTAATGGAAAGTCATCTTTAGGGCATGCTTTATTAAGATCTATGAAATCTATGCAACAATGAACTCATCCATCAGGTTTTGCTATAGGTACCAAGTTTGAAACCCACTCTAGCTAATCAATAGGCTTTATGAACTTTGCTTCTAAGAGCTTTTGAATCTCTGCCTTAACCAATAGAGCTACTTGCGGATGCATTTTGCACAATTTTTGTTTGATAGGTTTTGCATTAGGAGATACTACTAAATGACGTACCACAAGTGAAGGATCTAGACCTAGCATGTTAGCATAGGTCCATGCAAAATTGATGACTCTTTTGATGAAAAATGTTGTGAAGTCTCTTCGTTCTTGCTCTGATAGTGATGCTGCCAAATATGTGATCTTTGGATTTTGTTTTGTTCCCAAGTTCATGTCTTGTGATTTTTCAACTAGCACTGTTGATTTATCATAATAGTCAGTGGCAATAGGAAGATCAAATCCCCCATCCTTGGGCACCTTAGAGAGGTTTTCACCCTTGGATACGTCCTTTATTTTTACTTTTTCACGGTCAAGAGGCAATTTTGGTTTTCACCCAATGACCTATCTTTTTTTATTTTATTTATCTCACTTTTGCGACTGAAGTATTTGATACTTCTGCCAAAATATGCTAGTTTAGGTAGATCCATCATGAAGCCTACTTTATGATCACCTAATGGAATACCTTGTCGTAGACCCATGAATTCGGCAATAGCTTCATCATTTTTAAATGTGTCCACTATCAGTGCCCCCCTGTTGGTCTTAATTGACGAGGTCAGGATATACAAGTGAAAGGGTAACAGACAAAGGGTGTCGGCTAGATGAAGTTGTGGAGATCATGAAGATGGAGTTTTCTTGAAAAAGGTTAGTGATATGAAGGGAGGAGTCATCAATGGTATTTATATTAGAAGTCTCTCCTACTGAGGAAGGTCTAGCTTCCATATCAGAAATACACTTAATGTCTTTGGGAAGCGATACCTCTGGCTAATAGCCAAGGCCTTGCTTATTAAACTTCTTAGACACAATAATGGGTTCAATAGGTCCTTGTTCTTGTAATCCCAATCCACCATGTCCTTTGTAGCCCATGTTCTTAATGATGCAGAACCCATTGTTATCCCTATCCACTTCAAGTTGGACTTGGTCATTCTCATCAAAGAATATCCAAGAGTTGATGTCATCGATGTCTTCATCATCCAGGAATCCACCTTTTATGAATACTATGGGTGGGGCTTTTATTACAGCTACAGATGAAGATAGCTTGGATGTAGAAGGTTTGCCATGAGATTTGGGAGATAAGGGAAGAGTTCCAACACAACAAAATTCTTACAATGTGTACTCACCCGGGCCATGTTCGGTGTACTTGATACAGAGGTTGGAAGTGGCTTTGCTAGATGATGGCTTGAGTAAGACGGATGGATCAACATATGATGAAGATGGATATGCTTCGATGTTGATAGGAATGCGGTTAGGGCTTTGATATTTAGCTTGAGAAGCACGACAGAATTCAAACGGATTGGGATCAACATAAATAGTAATTTCAACACTGTTATGTGGAAATTTGAGGCATTGATGGTATGTGGAAGGAACTGCTTTGAGAGCATGGATCCATGGACGACCAAGAATGATGTTATAACGAAGCTCTATATCAAGAACTTGACAACGAGTGTCAATAGTAACCAGACCAACTTGAATTGGCAAGTGAATAATAACTTTAGTATCTCTCTCAGCATCATCATATGCTTTGATAGTAATGACCTTGGAAGTATCAACATCTTTCTCAGAATATCCCAATTGTTTTATTAATTTTAATGAGCATATATTAAGACCAGCTCCACCATCCACTAAGATTCATTTGATACGGCGTTGTTTGACAAACACTTCTATGTGGAGGGCTTCGTTATGTGACGGGTTGATGGAGGGCTGAAGATCTTTGTCAGAAAAGGTGAGATGGCAAGGGGCTGCAATACTAGCTATCATAGATTGGAATTGAGTGGTATCAATATCATTGGGCACCAAAGATTCTCGTAAGGCTTTATCAAGGATAGCTTTGTGGGCAGGGGATATGTGAAGCAACTCGAGGATGGAAATATGCGCGGGTGTTTTACCAAGGTGGTCGAGGATGTTATAGCTAGAAGATGGTCAAGGAGGATGGACAGGTGCTCCTTGAATGGTAACGCGACCTCTTCAGGTAGTCACATCACAGTCAGGTACTTTTCCTTGGATAGTAATAGTAGAAACGCGAGCATGGTCAATGCGGCCAATAGTGGATGATTCATAATTATATTGAATGGCATTCCCAGCATGGGGGTTACTTGGTTTGTCATGAGATGGAAGTGGATTCTTGAAAGCATCTAGATCATAATTTGACGTCAGTTGCTGTGTAGGTTGCGATGTTGGAGGTGTGATTTTAATTAAGCCTTGATCGATGCAATCTTGAATAACATGCTTTAAGCACATACAACCATTTGTTTTATGTCCCTTGACTCTATGATAATCGCAATACTCATTTTCTTTGTACCAAGGAGCTTTGAAGAGCGGTTCGCCGTTGGGTGGTGCATCTGGTAACATGATATCTCCTGCTTGGAGAAGCTTTCAAAAGACAACTTCCATGGGTTCCACTAATGGTGTGAATTGTCGTCAAGGATTTGAAGTTTGTCGTTGTCAAGTTCATTGAAAAGGTTGAGTTGCTATAGATGTGGCTTGAATGTTAATAGGAGTTTTCATTGTTTGTATATTCTTTGCATCTACAACACTGTCATTGACAACACTCTTGTTCTTGTTCCAAAAGCGAGATTTATTGTTGGAGTTTTGCGGATTGTCTTTGTTACCTCTAAAAATCTTGATAGTGCCTTTAGTGATTAAAGCGTGTTCAATGATGGTCCCTTTAGAAACAAGTTCATCAAAGGTGCCAGCACTTTGTAATTGTAGTTGAAATGAAAGCTCAAGATGAAGATTTTGAACAAAGATATCGAGCTGTTGTTTTTCAGGTATTTCCCATGAGAGTTTGCTAGCCATATTATGCCATTGTTGAGTAAATGAAGAGAAAGCTTCACCATTACGTTGTTTATTGTTGACAAGGTCATTCATGTTCACTTCATGTTTAATGTTGAAAGCAAAATGTGATCGAAATTTATTTACAAGTTTCACAAATAACTTAATGCCCGGAGGTAAATGAGAGAACCATTCAAGAGCTTGCCCTACTAAGCTTCAGGGAAATAGTCTCAGAAGATATGTATCATCTTGAGCAACATCGAGACATGCCACAAAGAATGCTCTAAGATGGTCATCTGGATTTCCTTTTCCTTTGTACTTATCAAATTGTGGAATTTTAAAGTGTGGCAGAAAAGGTGTCATATGCAATGACGTGTCAAACGGATAAGTGCATATGTCTTCCAAGGAAAATATTTTCTTACTTTGGCCTACCACTTTGTTAATCATTTGTTGAACATCTGCTAGAGATAATTGTTGTTTTTGCAAAGGGGGTTGTTGGTTCAGAGGTGCAGTGTACTAAGATGTATATTGCGGTTGTTATTGCGGGATAGATGAAGCCATGACCATTTGTTGAGGTTGCGTACTCACAATATACGTCATAGGATTAGTATGTGACACATATATGTTTGAAGATTGCTATCCTTGAGACACAGGTGGTGGTTGGGTATATTGTGATGAATTAGCACCAAGGTTTTGCATCACACGGGAAGTGGAAGATGGATTGGCATTGGCCAATGATTGTGAGTTCGGAGTTGGGTTTGTGACGTGGTAAGTGAAGGAAGGATTGGTAGATGCGGAAGAAAGATGGACATTCAGGTTTGTACTTTGGACAACATGAGGATTGGTAAATGTCGTATATTGAGTGGTGATAGGTAATCCTGGAGTAATATAAGACGGATTGATGGTTTGTGAAGGACTATAGGAGGATGATTGAAGTGATGTAAGTTGATCAACATAAGAGACCGTAGTGCTAGGATTAGCTTGTGAAACAATAGGCGGGTCACTCATGTCAATGAGACTAACATTGGGATTGTAAGACACATTGGATGGATTCATGGAGATGGTGGAGACCATATTAGCAGTGGTAGGAATATGGGATGTGGTGTCCACATGTGATGCAATGGGGGTAGCAGATTGCAATGGTTGTGAATCTTGGACCGTTGGTGTTGTTTGGATAGCTTGGGAAGATTACAAAGTATGGAATATGGGAATAGCTTGTGATGTTTGAGGAGTTTGCACTTGGGTGACATGGACAGCTTGTGTTACTTGAGGCACAGTTATGGTCATGGTAGGAGGAGTATGTTGGGAAACATGGAAAGGTGGAATGTTTAGATTTTGTGAAAGGAAAGAGAGCATATTGGTTGGAGTTATCAAAGGTTCTAAAGTGTACTCTGAGCATGGTGGGTCGAATGAAGTAACAATAGGCAATGAAAGAGATGGGTTGGAAGAGGGATTTTGTGGCATGGCATGCGATGGTGTGGCTATAGTGGATGGTCCCTTTGCAACAACAACGGCAGTGCTTGGATCATTCTCTCAAATAGTGGATATGTCAAAATCTCTTGGTAATTTGGTTCCCATGCGGGCAAGTTGCAAGAAGTAGAGATTAGGATCAGATAAAACAAGCTTCTCAACTTGGTCCCATACATGTGTGTCTTGATAGTCAGATAAATCCTCTTGGGAATACTCTTCACAAGTCGCTGTGAAGGGGTGTGATTGCACTTGGTGTGATGACTCACCAATGGTGTACCCATGGGGCACAAACATGTGAGGAGGCATACCGGTTGTAAATTGAGTTGCATCTCTAAGAGGTGTTGATCTAGATTGTTGCATCTTGGCTTCCATCTCAGCTCATAGTTTGGCTTCCATTTTAGCTCTATATTGGCTCCTAGTTTGAGGCATGATTGATGTTGAAAGTTGGACTTTAGCTTGTCAAGGTTGAGACCTAAAAGATGATGGTTTGTTGATTAGTTGCTTGGTTGTTGGTTTTCTTTGCTAGTTTGCTATTTTCTTTGTTGTTGGGTTGCTTGGTTGATTGCTGATTTTGTTGATGGTTGCTAGTAGTTTGATGGCTAGTTGATAGACTTCCCTAGAGGATAGCTCACACACTCAAAGGGAAAAATTTGGTCGATGTTGTTGTTTGCTGATATTGCTAAGGCTAAGGCCAAAGGATGATGTTTTTCTTATGTTGGATTGATTATTCGATGTTTGGTTTGCTGATTTGAGGTCTCAAGAAGATGGAAAGTCCACAAAGTCCAATTGTTTATTATGTTCAAGATAGAAGACAAAGTTTTAGTTGTCTGTAAATGATCAGAAGCAGATCTGAAAGCTAATGCTGAAGCGAAGCAAGCTGGAAATGTAGCTGGTTTCGCTGAATTATTGGGTTTTACTGATATTTAGCCAGAGGTGACAGATAATAGATCAGATACGACACAAAAAAAGCCAAAAATGACTGATAATAGCTTAAAAGTGAGCTAGTTTTGGTTCAGGTAATAGGTTGCAGTATTAGCTAGAGGTGAGCCTGTCTGCTAAAGGTGATCAATTTTGATTCAAAAGTGATTTTCTGTGGATTAAAGGTGACTCAGTTTCGGCCAAAGATGAGTGGTTGTTACTCAAAAGCAACTAGATTTAAGCAGAAGGTGAGTGACTATTGTTTAAAAGCTATCTGGTTATCTGTAAGCAATCAGTTAAAGCTCAAAAGCAGTCTGTGTCTATCTGGGAGTATGTTTGAATTATGTTTTTCATAAGAAAATAGTGATTTCAGTCACTCACACTCACAACAATAACAAACTTTTACAACCTAGGCTAGGAAAGGACTGTATTGTTGATAACTGAGAGGGGGGGGGGTGAATCAATTATCCTAATTATTTCTTCTTTTGAACTTTCTTATTAATCAATGCAGCATTGAATCAAACAAACAAACATTACCATGAAATGAAAAACACATGACACAGTATTTTTGACGTGGAAACCCTGTTAAGGGAGAAAACCACGGGGTGATTAACCCAAAGATTATTCTCTGTTAGAAGAATAAGGAATTACAAAATGGCACTTGCCAATTAGGGCTCACTGCCCGAGCACACTGCTCACAAAGAGGCCCACTGCCTACAAGGAGACATACTGTCTACAAAGTGATAAGAATCACAGTCTTGAACTGATTGGAAGCATCTACATATGCTGGAGTTCAGTTCCGGTTAGGCTCAGTACACTGATCTGCTGCACTTCATCTTTCCTCTGTTCTTTATTCTACTATCCTTTCACATACCGAATCTTTCTTACTACTGCTCTGTTCTGCACTTATTCGCATACACCATCACACAATTACCCTTTTCACAACTAAATCCATCCTCTATATATATCCGCACAAGTAATTTCATCACCTTTCTAGTCGGCATCCGGAACAGTCTAGTTTCTTACAAACTCTGTTCTATCGGCTGAATCTTTGCTCACCAAGCAATGCGGATCAAGCATATACTTGTAGATATCATTAATCATGTCGGCCAAACATGATTCGTGCCTTCACAACCTTTACCATCAACAGTAACACATCCGAAAAATATTCTGATGCTCTGTCAGTCAGTTCTTCCTCTGTTCTCACTATCTCTCAGGAATCCGGTACTCAACTATTCATATCTTTTTCTTTGTTCATCACCAGAGGCTAAATCCTTGGAATATACTACTCAAGGTAGTCCTCTTGACTTCCCCAAATCTGCACTACACCAAGACACTTCCTCTGAGAGATCCGGACCAATCTGTTGGACCTTGCCACATGCTCTGTTCTTGTTCACCGGACCACAACAATCTTCATTCTGACTTCCGGTAGAGACACACCATGACTTGCGGATATGTGGGATGACCTTTTTTGCCATCAATGACAACAACCATGAATCCATATAGTGTCTCTTGCCAACAATCTCCCCCTTTGGCATTGATGGCAACACTTAGTGAAAAATGACTAAGTGTTTACACTATGCTCCCCCTTGGCTGATGCTCTATCTTTATATACAATTTTTGGAACTCCCCCTTAGTTGGATTCCTCATTTTTCACTGCTCCTCACTCCCCCTTTGACATCAATGGCAAAGGGTAGGGTCCGCACACCAAAATTTTCAAAAATTTTCTATACATAGCCGCATATTTACATACTCACATAAACTGAAGAATGTCTGCAAAAGATGTCTTCAGTTGGATCAGTTCTGTAGCCCAACTTTGCTTCATTCTATCCAAAATTGAAATGTGACCACTCAACAAAAATGCAAATGCATCTGCCCTTTTTAGATCTTTCGGATCACTTGTCTGGGCTGTGATTTGAGCTTCTGCTATGGCCTCATGCATGGCCTCTAGCTTAGGGACAATTAACCCCCTGAGCTCACTCAACCTGCTTATTCTATTTTTCCTTTCCTTCTCCAATTTCTTGATTTCACTCAAGACTGCAATAGTCTGACATTCTTGATTTGTTATAGAGGAAGAAAGAGGATCAAAACTTTGAGACAAGCTTAGTAGTGTGTCCTCTTGCTCTTTTATTTTCTTCTCAATGTCCACTGTTACCTTGGACCAGGAGATACAAAATTTGTATATTTCACCGCCATCCTTAAGAGCATTTTCTAAGCTCTTTATCCCAATGTTCATGTTTCTCCTATCATTAATGATCAAACCCTGAACCTCGGAGAACCTTTTATCCAAAAACTCCTTCCAGACCTTTTCTTCAGCTAATTTTTCTAGAGATTCAAAATGTGTATTAACACTGCTGACTAAGGTTTTGAGATTACCGGAAGAGGAGGCTGTGGGATCCTTCTGAAAAGATGGCATGATCTTTTCCAGCACTCCAGATGCTACCTCCATAAGCTCGCAGTCTTCCATGTGAGATTTCAGTAGTTTCTCTTTGACTTTCTCATTTGCAAATGAGGCTATTTTCATTGTTTGTACCGGTGACAAAGAGTCAAAATCTAATGGTCCTTTTAGCAGGTCCGGTTCATCAATTTCTATAGTGGCTTTTGTCAAGAATTCTTGAACAGTTTGTGCAGTGTCTCTTGCCAGAGACAGATGTTTCTTCTCTTCTGCAGTTTTGTCCTTTGGAATCTTTTCTCCTTCCTTACTCTTACCACTTTCAGTTGTGGTTTTCTCTGTTGGAGTCTTCTCTTTCTCTGCATCCTTGGTGCAGTCAACCTCTTTTTCTTTAACTGCTGCTTCTTTCTCCTGTAGTTTCTCTTCTTCTTAGGATCCGGAGACTGTAGGGGAAACCGGAGGAGAGATGTTAGTCTGTTCAAGGCCCACTTCTTCCGGAGCAGATGATTCCAAGTCCACAGCTATTTCTGCACCTAAGTCCTCTACAACAGGAAGATTAAACCTTTTGAAGGTTTTCCGGAGAATCTCTTCAGTGTCCTTGGCTACCTTGTCGGTCTCACCAAGCATAAGCTGATTCATCCTTGCTTTTCTCCTGAATTCATCCTTGCAGTCTTTGAATACCATGTTCATTGTTTTGTGATCAATTGAAGGATATAGCTGAATAGCTATCTGTTCCCTGATCTCAAGGTCTTTTGCCATGGCATTGTTCTTTCTTATCTCTAATTCCATCTCTAGGCTCTTTGGGATTTCAGAGATAATCTCAATAAAAGCTTTATTGTAGATGTTCAAGTACCTTATTATAGCTTCTTGCAGGATCCTTTGATCTGCCTCATTGTAGTCATCATAGAATTCAGCCACCGGTTGAAGGTTCCCATCCACAGTGACTGATTTGACTACACTATCTAGAGACAGGGTGGGCTTTTCAGAAAATTCTTCTGTCATTTCTTCCTTGTCTCAACCAGTAGAGGGTTTACCGGATCCTTTCCTTTTCTATTTCTTTATTTCTTTCATTCCCTCATCTGACTCAGTTTCTTCTTCATCCTTTTGGCTTTGATAAGCTCTTGAGGCTTTTGTCTTGGATCTCTTATCGGATCCCTGGACTTCCAGTTTTGAGCTTTTGGTTTTGATAGGTGTGGATCCTTTAGATGATCTGGTCTAGGTTGAGGATTCCACCGGAGCACTTTTCTTGCTTTTCTTTTCTGCCTCTTTCTTTTCTTCCTCAGATTTTCTTCTCTTTTCCCGGCTGGCATCAAGTGCCTCTTTTGAGATGCCTAGGCCTTGAGCAATATGCTCTACTTCTTTTCTCACCTTCCTCTTTATCTCAAGTTCCCTGAGTTCTACATGTATCTTTACACTCAGCTCTTCAAAGGTTCCAAACCTTTCTGCCTTTGGATCTTTGGGATGACTTAGCATGTGTTGAACATGCAGCTCCACTATTTGTTCATCCACTTCATACCCCATGGGCATGATCCAGACAGTCCTTGGCTCCACTGCCTCCATTAGGCACTGATCAGTGTCCACCATAAAGCACACTGTGTCTTTGTACTTTTCAACAAGGGATTGGGGTATTCTTTCTCTTGCATGCATCATGCTTTGGAAGTTCTTGAAATATCCCCATAGAGCTGTATTTCTTGCTTTAGCATCCCCAAGTCCATGCAAATAGTCTCTGATTTGGATGGCAACCGGTCTGTCATTCTGCCATATCCATCCACTGGATCTGGGAAGTTCATTCATGTAGTAAAAGAAGAGATAAAGGATCAGATTGCCATACTTGAAGGAGTTTTTCTTGTCCTTCTTAATCTTCTGCAGATTTTCAAAAAGTTGGCTTACAAGAAGCTCACACAAGTCATAGTCTGCATTCTCCTTTAACATTTGATAAGCTATGTAGATTGCAGTTCCCGGTACTAAATTTTCCCTACTGGAGTGATAGATTTTGTAACCAATTATCATAGATGCAAATTTGACATCCGGTTCAGTAATGTCATCAACTGTCATAGCTCTCTTGTCAAACTTGGATCCGGTTGCATCACTAACTATCTAATTTTTGACAGACTTGAGAACAGGTAATCCACCGGATGAGTGCAGACCGGTTATAGCCCTAATTGCATCTTTGGTGATCTTGAAGGGCTTGTTCAACCATAGGAAGTTGTCATGTACTCTACTTAGTACATACCGGACCCATTCATCTTCTTCAAAACAGGGGAAATGAATGCACTGTGCAAAGTGTTTGTCCCGGATGGCTTCGTACTGAGGTTTGATCTCAAAGAAGTCATCTATCAATTGTTTGTGATAGATATACATCAGTTTTGATTCTCCAAAGTCTTCAAAATTCGCATGGATGTAAACCCTAATGTCTTCCGTATGCAATACACCATGTGGAACACTAGAGAAGGCTCCTAGTGGATCTACCTCCAAGGATTTGTAAGGATGTTTCTTGAATGTGGGACGAGGTCTATCAGAGATCTTAACTATATTCGGAGTAGCCATTCTTCAAAGATTTGTAGTGAGATAATGAAAACGGAGAATACCTTATGCGCCTTCGGTTTGCACGGAGTGGTTGGATTGATTTCTTTATGTAATGACTTCTGTAAGTGATCTTCAGTGAACTTGATGAATTTTGTCGCAGAGCTCCGCTTTTTGCTTCTTCTTGGATGTGGAATGATCAAGTGATTGCTGAGAAATCCCTTATATCATTTCACAAACCCTAATATCTGTTTGCAATAAATGCTTCACCTATATTATTCTAGTTTGCCTTGTCCGGATAGCTTGGAGTATCCCGGATCAGTCCTGATCTATGAACATCATGCGGATCTTTCAATCATGAATAAATCATGATGACACATTACAAGAACATCCCAAACATTCTGTCCAGTCAGCAGAGTAGAATAATGTACTTCCAGATCTCTTCGGACCCTTTTGTAGTCCTCTGTCATTCCGGAGCATCTCCTGGAACAGGTCTTTACTTGATCGATCACAACTTCTTTACATCTTCATGCGGACCTCTGAAATCTTGTCTGGATCATCTCAGGACTTGTATCTTCAAACCCTTTACTCTGCATCTTGTGTCACATCCAGCACCACTTGATTGGCTGGGGGAACAGGATTTTCTTTGAGTCTCCCCCTGAGCCAGAGCTTACTTTTTAATTTCCGGAAGAAATATCAGCACCAGAGTCTGGTGCGGATCCAACCTCTACATTCTCTGAACTTTTCTTCACCCAAATCTTGTTCATCTGATTCCTAACTTCATCCACATTCATCTTTTGTTTACCCTTGTCTTGATTCTGATTGTATAACGGACCTCTTTTGTCCTGATTCTTGCTTCTGCAGACTTTTGCACTATGACCGGACCTATTACAGATTTGGCAAATAACATTTCTTTGCATATTTGACTGATAACCTCTTGATATGCATTGATTAGCCATATGACCTACTCTATTGCATGCAAAGCATCTACCATTGAATGATTTGTTTATTTGCATATTTCTGCATTCATGAGACTTGTGTCCATACCTTTTGCAGTTAAAGCACTGTCCGGAGAAGGATGAATTAGTCTAATTCATTCTCTTCCTGCACTGATTAGCTTTGTGACCAAAGTGATTGCAGCTGTGGCAGTATCCATTGAAGGATGGATATCTTTGAGCATTGGGCTGTCTTACCGGAGGTCTTCTAGGCCTATTCCTTGGATTTTCTGATCCAAAATTCTTTTGACCGGATCCAGAGCTTTCTCCTTTCTCATATCCCAAACCATACTTGTCATCTGTCCTCTTTTGACTTCCAAGAAGTACTTCAAGTTGGGCAGAACTTATCTTGAATTTTTCTTTATATTCATTTGTTGTTTGAAGATCTCTTTTGAGAGAGACAATTTGATCCTCAAGTTTTTCTTCATTATCTTTGGCCTCTTCAAGATCAGATTCAAGATGTCTGATAATTCTATCCATCTGGTGGCATTCTTCTGATTTCTCTTTAAGAGATTGTCTTAGATTGTCTTTAGCTTTTCTTTTTTCTTCAATCTCTTGAGTAAACTTTATAGTTCCTGATTCCATTTCATGTCTTAACATAATGACTTCTTTTGATAACTTTTCACATAACTTGGTTTTCTCAGTCAATTCTTCATTTGTATTGCTTTCTTCACTTTGTCTTGCCAATTGTTGGAGCAGCTCCTTTCTCTTTTTCATAGAGAGACTTAATTTGTCCTTTAGTTCTCTCATGAATTCATCAGCCTGTTTGAGTCTTTCCTTTAATTCATTGACTTCAGAGTTTGACTGTTCAAGATCCTCAAGGGTAGTCTTGAGTTGCTCCCTTAAACCATATGCATCCATTTGAACTCCCAGATCTTCCTCAAGCTGTTAGGCTCTATTAGGAGGAACTTAGCTCTGATACCAATTGTTGATAACTGAGAGGGGGGGTGAATCAGTTATCCTAATTATTTCTTCTTTTGAACTTTCTTATTAATCAATGCAGCATTGAATCAAACAAACAAACATTACCATGAAATGAAAAACACATGACACAGTATTTTTGACGTGGAAACCCTGTTAAGGGAGAAAACCACGGGGTGATTAACCCAAAGATTATTCTCTGTTAGAAGAATAAGGAATTACAAAATGGCACTTGCCAATTAGGGCTCACTGCCCGAGCACACTGCTCACAAAGAGGCCCACTGCCTACAAGGAGACACACTGTCTACAAAGTGATAAGAATCACAGTCTTGAACTGATTGGAAGCATATACATATGCTGGAGTTTAGTTCCGGTTAGGCTCAGTACACTGATCTGCTGCACTTCATCTTTCCTCTGTTCTTTATTCTGCTATCCTTTCACATACCGGATCTTTCTTACTATTTCTGCTCTGTTCTGCACTTATTCGCATACACCATCACACAATTACCCTTTTCACAACTAAATCCATCCTCTATATATATCCGCACAAGTAATTTCATCACCTTTCTAGTCGGCATCCGGAACAGTCTAGTTTCTTACAAACTCTGTTCTGTCGGCTGAATCTTTGCTCACCAAGCAATGCGGATCAAGCATATACTTGTAGATATCATTAATCATGTCGGCCAAACATGATTCGTGCCTTCACAACCTTTACCATCAACAATAACACATCCGGAAAATATTCTGATGCTCTGTCAGTCAATTCTTCCTCTGTTCTCACTGTCTCTCAGGAATCTGGTACTCAACTATTCATATCTTTTTCTTTGTTCATCACCGGAGGCTAAATCCTTGGAATATACTACTCAAGGTAGTCCTCTGGACTTCCCCAAATCCGCACTGCACCAAGACACTTCCTCTGAGAGATCCGGACCAATCTGTCGGACCTTGCCACATGCTCTGTTCTTGTTCACCGGACCACAACAATCTTCATTCTGACTTCCGGTAGAGACACACCATGACTTGCGGATATGTGGGATGACCTTTGTTGCCATCAATGACAACAATCATGAATCCATATAGTGTCTCTTGCCAACATGTATTTGTTGAGTCCCCTGGCCATTCTTATTCAAAGCAGATAGCTTCAGGATCTTGGTAGCACCGGCTCCTCTCCACAGCACACACTTCTCATGCATACCAAGATCTAGGTTTCCCAAGGCTTGTCCCCCCACCAAACCTTAGGATTGTCCCTACTATCTCTACTAAGAACCACGTGAATCGAGGTGTCTTCAAAGGTCCCACCTTTTGCGTCAACAAATAGAGGGTTTTTGGCTACTACACAAGGTTGCTAATAAGGGCATCCATTTAGGTGGCTATACGTGTGGCAGTGCTACTCTCCGTTATGGAGTCTCCTGGCCTTCAAGGGTTACGCCTTGGAGGGTTTTGGGGGAGGTTGGTTGTCGGTATAACACAACAACACCCATTATTTTTGGCTTTCAACACAAACATTTTTCTTATATAGTGGTTCAGAAGGACTTGGCTTTAGCCCGTTACCGCTTGGGTCGTACCCCTTCTCACACCGGTAAGGTAGACTCTCTAAAGATAATAACAAGTTCTCATACACCCAAGATCCATTTGATAGGCAAGGGGAGAGGATACTTTTGCTATTAAATTTGGGTTACAAACATGCACATTCAAGTAATCAAGAAAGATAAATCAAGCACGGAGCAAACAATGATTCATTTTAAGCACCAAGCCCAAATGTTCCTAAATTAGTGAAAAATCACAAATCTAGGACCGATCGGAGCTGCAACAGATATGTTAGTAGTTTGATAACCTCCTTTTCTTGGACAATCGATAAGATGTTCCACAAGTATCCAATTAGTAACTAAGAAAACTAAACTGAAATGATACAGACTAAAAGTGACAGTTACCAAAGGTGATCAGTTGTTGATCAGAAGCGAACTATATTCTGCCAAAAGCAAACTATTACAGATCAAAAGTGACCAGTAATGCCAGATACAAAATGATAAAGCTTATAAGAGATGTGAAAAGGCAATTGGTGACTGGTAATAGGTCATAAGCGATCCAGATCTATGAAAAATAGAATATGACAGAAAAACCCTAGTTTTGCATAAAGCGATCCAAATATCTAAAAGTAGTAACTGTCAGGCTAAAGGTGATGCAAATAAGGATATAAGCAATTTAAAATGGGCAATAAGCAACTACTGTTCACTCAAAAGTGATCTAGGAAATACTGTAAGCGTCTGATTTCAGCTTAAAAGTGATGCGGATAATCAGATAGCAACTAGTTTTTGCTCAGAAGTGACTGAAACTTTGCCATAAGCCCTCAAAAAATCTGATCTTCACAAAAACAACTTCAAATAACAAAGTTAATCAAGGACATGAGTCCCACCGGGCGTGCCAAAATGTGATAGGTAAAAATTAGGTTGATAAGATCAAGCATAGCCATGAAAACCTAACCCTACCAGCATCAAAAAATCTAATCTAAATGAAATCAAAAGCATGCAATTCAAGAACAATATCACCTAGATCGTATGATTCCTTGTTTATGATGTGGATTGCTTCTCAACAATGAACAATTATGAAGATCAAAGCTGCCATGATGGATGGATGATAATGACAATATGCCCAATGGATACTAAAATGCTCAATATGCTCAAGATGATAACGTAGACACTATATGAATGTTGGATAGATGTAGTATGGAATGAGAGGGTGTTTATATAGAACTCAACCAAAATTAATCAACAATAAAGATTTGGTGGCTATGTGAATGGCTAAGATTAAAGGATAGTCATGGGTGAATGTGTAGACGACAAGTGGAAGGAAGATAAGGCTTATGTGTGACCGTGTACATAAAAAAAGTACTACGTGTGAAAGATATTAAATAAAAGATGTAGTACCACTTATCTTTTTAAATGAAAGAGGCACACATGTTGGCTCATTAAGATAAATAATAAGAGGAAATTAATTAAATAAATAAAATTTATTTAATTAATTAGAAAGTGGCTTATGAAAGGAATTTAATTAAATAAACAAGATTTATTTAATTAAAATAAAAGAATGAAGATAATTAAATAATTAAAGATTGTTTAATTATGGCTTAGAGGAAATAGCTAATGAATTAATTAAATAAATATGAATTTATTTAATTAATTTAAAAGAAATAAGTGTTAGGGACATTGCTCAAGTGTATTAGACAAATGCAGATGATAGCTAATGCGATATTTGAATGTTAATGATAATTAGGTCAATTTTGTGTGTCTATGCCAGTTTTGAAGTGGTTTCAAGATTGAGTGATCTTTTTGTCACTATCATGGAAGATTTGAAAAGGTCTTATCAAAAGTGGTCATCATATCATCTTACGTTTTGAATTGTGTGATGAGGAGTCTTCATGATTTTTGCCTGCAATGTGGTTCATCAAGTGTATTGATGTGTTTATGACATATTTGCATAAAGTTCAAATTCATGTGTCATTTCAAAAGAGTTGATATTTAGTTAAGTAGAGATATGTTAGTTTTTTATCTTCATTTTCCATCTTGGTGTTGTGTCAAGAAGTGGTATTTTGTTGACATACATGTTTCATTCTGTTAGGACAGTAGTCAGTGATTACCAGTGATATTTATGAGTAGTGATGGGGGAGAAAATAGATTTGTGTCTTTGTCATCAGATGTCAAAAAGGGGGAGAAAGAGAAATTGCATCATGAAGTTTTGCCATCAATGACAAAGGGGGAGATTGATGAAAGTAGATTGTCATTGATGTCAAAAAGATGTAGGTATTGATAGGAGTTGTTCATGTCATCAGGATCAAGAGATTGTTGAAGGTTGTGTTGGTGGCACAATATTTGCTTCATGTTCTTCATTATTATTAGTATGAATTTTTTGATGCTTCATTCAAGTATTCATACTTCAAGTTTTATACCAATTTGATGGTGTCATAAGGAGGTTGATGTCAAAAGGTGTTTGATGGTGTCATGGTATTTCTTGGCATGGTATGGTATGGTATATAATGTCTTGATTCTTTGAAAGGGCTATATCATTGGAGGCATTTGATGTTTCTAGATGATGCTCATAGTTTGGCTCTGGTGTTCATTTCAATGAGATACAGTGATCTTTGGCAATTTTGACATATGTATTCAGTGGCATCATGGTTTTAGACAGTTACAAATAGTATACAGTGGCTTGGTCTTCTAAATGACAATGGCTTGATGGTATGGTCTTCATTTGTTCTTAGTTATATTTGATCTTCATTTGTTGAGATTGATAGTTATGACAAGAGGTTAGTGGCATAGTCTTCATTAGTGTTGATGATGATACTTCACTTGATCTCAAGGCATACAGTGAATTTACATTTGCAGAGATAGACAGAGATCTACACATGATTTACTCGTGGACTTTACTTGATCTACATGTGGCATCAAAAGATTTGAGAAAGACATCAAATGTCATGAGCATTTAATAAAGCATCAAATATGCTTGAGTTGGAGAACACGAGTTAAATATGAAAAAGTCTTCAAATGTATGTGGAGTTTGTTTAAAGGAGCATGACTACAAAAAGGCTTCAAATGAGAGAGACATCAAATATATTTAAGCCCATAAAAAAATTTGGATTAAACTATGGAGCCCGAGTCTTAATTAAGGAGGGACTTTGTTTTTCATTGAAAGGGCATCGTATATGGAGAGCATGTGTGAAAGTTTTTGATTTATTTTTATAGAGCATAGAAAGCATTGGTCATATTTATAAGAGGAGGTTGACTCATTAAATGGCATTGAATTTAGACCACAAAATAAAGACCATCGAATCCTTAAGATTATGAAGTGTTTTATATTCATAAAACATGAAAAGCATCTTGGAGCCCGATTATTATGGAGAGCTCAATTAAAAAAAACAAAGGAAGGCATTGGGGATAGAGCTTACAAAAGTCATCGAATGATTTATGGAAATAAAATAAAATAGAGACCATTGAATGAGTTAAGAAAATAAAAAGAATCCATTATTAATTGATTTTTGTGGAGCATGATTTGAATTTAGAAAACTTTTTACAAACTCCTATTTTGAAGGACCTGAGCTATTTGTAAGGGGTTTTTGATTTTTTTTAAAAGTAGAAGATTTATTTCTAAATCTTCATGGAGATTGGAGAGGCAAGATATGATTGTTTTAATTAGATTTAATTGGAAAAATTTTTTATGAAGTTTTTTTTTCTCCATTCACAATATTGTTTTAGATGAATTGTTTGTGTAGAGAAGGTGAAAGGTTTGGAGATTTTTGAAGAAGATTTACATGATTTATTTTTGCATATTGAAGGGATAATTTTGAAGACAAAAATTGTCCAAATTGAAATGTCAAAGAATATGAAAGGTCATGGATTTATTGTAGAGAAGATGAAAATGATTATACAGAATGAGGAAGGTCATCTGATATTTAATGGCATTTCAGATGCATTGATGAATGTTTTTTTTGTGTAATTCAATATGTAGGGTTGAAGAAATTATTGTAAAAATCCTCTTGAAGAGAAAAGATAGATGAGAAGGTGATACTAGAAGGTCATATGATATTTAATGGCATTTCAGATGCATTGATGAATGTTTTTTTTGTGTGATTCAATATGCAGGGTTAAAGAAATTATTGTAAAAATCCTCTTGAAGAGAAAAGATAGATGAGAAGGTGATACTGGACATGTGATGAATAAAGGGTGTGATGAAAATGCATCTATGAGAAAATTGTTAAAGAGATGAATGAGAGTTTAAATGGTGCAAATCAAATTGAATGGCAATCACTTCTTGCATATGAGATCTTTTGTTTTTATTGATTGAGAAAAGCTAGTGAGGCATCTTGTAGCCAGTGAGGCTTGTATGGTCAGTGAGACCTATTTGTATGTATTAGGGGTTGGTGCTCCTTGAAGTTGGTGCTTCTAAACATTGTAACTAGTGAGGTTTTTGCTTAAGCCAGTGAGGCAATTTTGAGTGGTTTTTCTACCCTAGGAGGGTTTTCCACTCGTTAATTTCTTTGTGTTATGATCTCATGTCTTTTGTAATTACATATGATTGAACATTTGATTTTGGTTGTTCAAGTATTGAATTCAATTTTTGATAAACTTCATTGTCAAGTTTGAAAAGTCATAAATTGTGGTTTTTGACTCAACACTGATTCACCCCCTCTCAGTGTTGATTGTACTGCTACAGGAGTAAGACAAAGACATGTATCTAAGGATTTCACACTTGAATAAAAAAGACTAGGCCACATAAGAGTTAAACAAGAATTGACTTAAGAAATGTTGCAAGAGTCAACAGGCCATGGAGTCAAGAAAGTAGGTGAAATTGTGAATATTGATGAAGAAAGTAGTGATGATGAGGAATCACAAGTTAGAGTTGGTACAAGGATAGAAGAAGGAAAGGAAACATCAAAGATTTCCCTTACAATAGAAGAAAAAGATGCTCAGTTGAAGAAAACACAAAGCCCAAGGAGAGAAGATGAAAATGTGCAAGAAAACTTAGAGATAGTGGATCCTTTTGGTATACTAGTGTCACCTGAGATTATAGAAGAAGTGCAAGTTGTTGCACAGCAAGTGGTAGAAGTAGAAGCAATAGTAGAGAAGGAGGAAAAAGGAGAAAAAACTATAGGAGTAGATGTAGTTGCAAATCAGCCATCGTAGGTAGAGAAGGTAAGTGAAGCAGAAAGTATACAAGTTCAAAATGAGGAACAAGCAGGGGAAGCAGTGTCAGTATAAGCTTCGGATGTTAATGCTGCAAATGTTCTTGATGTTAATGTTGAACAAAGTGAAGAAGATAAAGAAGAAGAAAGCTCAAATGAGGAAAATATAGAGCAAGATGAAGTAGGAGATGCAAAAGAAGAATAAGAAGAAGAAGAAAAGGGAAATGAAGAGGATGTGCCAATGCAACATCAAGGTAATGTATCACCTTCATCACAACAAAATCCACCTTTAAATCAAAATCCTCCACATCAACAACAACAAGAGAAGACAGATGCAGAGAAGCCTCAAGAGGAGGTAATAAATGAGAAAGGGGTAGAAACAAACAAAGAGGCACCTGTTTGGATGGGTTTTGAAGTGAGGAGAGAAAAGACAGAGGTGCAACTAGTTCCCATTGATATAAAGAGCTTGTTAGGAGGGCATTCACAGAAAGAAAGAAGAAAAGCCTGAACTATGTCTGCTATCAAGCAAAATCCATCTGGATCTAGGACATTAGAGATAGCCATTCCCCAAAAGGAAAAGGCAAAAGGGGAAATGAGCATTGAAGATTACCAGTTGCTTAAGATCTGGGACATGTGACGATAGAACAACACATTACTAAGTGGAATGATATGAACAAGGTCACCATGGAGATGATGAAAAAGGATAAAGATAAACATGATTATTTGAAAGGACACATTATCCAATTCAACAGTTTATACAAGGGATGTTTGATCCCAATGTCAACATACTTGATTTACCTGCTAATTTGGCTATTCTTTCAAGGGATCGGGTTACAGAGCTAGAAAATAAAATGGTTAAGGCAAGCATTTTTTAAGAATGGTTCAATACATTCATTCAGAAAGGAGAAAGCATAATAAAACAAGTATTTAACAATTAGGCCATTGCCCTTGCAGAGAAGAATAATTGCAATATTCTTTTGCATCATTACCAATCCAAAATGAAGGAAAATAGCAATGAGTTGAAACAAATTGAGGTCATGAATGAGAAGGTAGAGGAATTGATAAATGAAGGAGTGATAATGCCACAGATTGCCCATCAAATAGTGAAATACAAATTTGAATTGAAGTTTGAAGAGGATATTTTGGAGAGATGTATAGAAAGTACTCAAGATTTGAAGGAAGAGGCAGATGGCATGGTAAAAAAGCACATGAAGATAATTCAGAAGATTATTGGGCATGAATTCTTAGAGATTCCAGTAATTGATGTAGGTAGAGAAGTACAGGAATTCAGAGGCATATATTCACCATGTCTAGAAGACCCTTCATCTTATCTAAGTGTAGAAATGATAGATTCCATCATAGAATTACAAGCTAAGATAAGGAAATACCAGAAAAGTAGAGAGGATACAGAGTAGCGAACCAGAGTAGTAAAGGAGAAGGTTGAGTTACAACAACACACATGGAAGGAAAGTCAGAGAAGCACTCATGCTTCTATAGTAGCCTTAATAACCAGGTATACGCAATACCTGAGGAAATAAGGAAAAGATGCAAATGCAGGTACTAGCAGCTGCAGGTAATTTCCTTTTGGGATGTTTCAAATGCTTTGGTGTTTGTAGTTTTGTCTTTTGTGAAGCTAGCGAATGGAGAAGAAAAGATTCCATATTTAAAAAGATTCCCAATGACATCCTTTGAGCCAAAGGGAATATTCCTGGAGATATTTTTGGAAGCAGTTGGGAAATGTTTTCCACCGTGGATCTTGTGAATTTGAACTGAAACCATTGATTGGTTTTTTGTAACCGTAGCAAGGGGGAATTCAAATCTATATAAAGAACCCTACTACTGGTATTTGAGGTACACAAAGTTTGAGAAAGACATATGTAACATTTAGGCAAAAGAAGTAATAGACTTTGAGCAGGATTTTATGTGAAGTGGAATGTGTCTATGTCTACAGTGGGGATAATGTGGAATGTCCAGTTTCTCTGTATCTGTAAAAATGTTTGTGAGTTTTGATTAATTGTTAATGTTTTCAGAGAATTTGAAGTCAAGATACATTGTAAATTTGAAAGACTTTTCATATGTTAATGAATACAAACATCTTTTTGCTATGTCTATTCTAGAGTGCATTAGATTTAGGTATTCTTTAGTGTATTTCCTTTGATGATCACATTTTTGTATGTGAATTCATGATACTACTCAGGATAAGCATACATGAAATTTACTCCTTTGAAGCATTACAATTGATTAATCTTGTGCATATGAGTAGCAAAGAATTAATTCCTATAGAATTAAGTTTTCTAACCATATCTCTTCCAACGTTTCCCAAAAAATCATAAATATTTAGCTAGCATGTAGAAATCTGAAGGAAATTGTCATACATTTGAATGAAGAATAAGGAATTGTAAAGTTCTTTGACGATTTTCATATAAATTTGAAAGGTAAAGTTTGTTTTATTAAAATTCATGCAAAGCTTAATGATCAAATAGTAAATACATGCAAAGGATCACTATTTTTAGTGTAACTTGTAGTTATTTGCATAAATTTAACAAGTCCAGTAAGTCACAGATCACTTTAGTTTATGTAAGGCCCCTTGAATATTATAGTTTCACAACGAACTACTGACACATCCAACACAGTCAAGACTTGACCATACAGAAACTCGAGATTAAGAATTCCTAGTTAATTATTCATATCTTTCAAGATAGCTAAGGTTCCTTTGTGAATTTTAACTTTGTTACTTATGTACTTTACATACATCAATAGGCAGACCTCCTTAGACTTTGAAGGTGTCCAAATAATGCTTTTTCATATATGCTCCTCTAGTGGAGACAAGATTTCTCCATTGTGCTCATCACCTATTGCAAGCAACAGACCATCAATGTCCCCTTCTTTAATGAGTTTTTCCTTGTTGGGACTTGTAGTCATGCTTCCTTCAGTTGAAATTGAAATACAAAATAAAATCTATATTGTAATCTTAGAATTCCAATGCTTGACATCGTCCTCGGCAATGGCACCAAAAATGGTGGGCCAAATCAATCCTCAATTAGTTTGGTGTAGCTATGTTGGACACAACCCGATGGATAAACTATCCAACAATTGATCAACTATTTGATCATGACTTAGCTTCATTTAGTTATCAACTCGAGAACGTATCTTTTACACAATGTCTGTACTGTATATACAACATAGCTTTCTAGAGACTATGACTTTCTAGGAATTAAACATAAATAGTACATGAATGTAAATGACTGTTGAAAGGGAAATACATAATGGAAAGTACTAAAACAATAAAGAAAATGGATAAACATAATGGCTACAATCTAATGAAACATAAGATCAGAAATATAACCTTCTGTCATATAAAAAAGGGTTCCAGTCATCCTCAAGTGGGCCTTTCTCAAGGGATTGTAATCCTTTAAGACTTACTAATTAAATCAGCTCTTGCTCAGAAAATAGACTTCTATATTAACTTATGTTCTTCAACATACAATATGTTATCTTTCAACATATATTTCTCTCTCTTTTCTACAGCAGCCTTGTTGTAGGTATTTATGCATCCTACAATTGGTTACATACATCCTACTACTCCTAACATGTAGGAGGAGGACTCCTTATTTTAGAAACTATAAACTTGAAAAGGAGACTATAACTAGAAAACTTAATAAATGAGATATGTCACATTACATTTAACTTTTTTCAGCTTGAAACAATTATGACATATTCATAGAAGAGAAAGTCAAATAGGTCTCCTTCACTTCATTTGTTACAGGTTGGATTTCCCTTTGCTGTAGGCTACCTGTACAGTTGTTGCGGGTTGCCTGTGTAGTTGATGTATGCCAGTATGCTCTTTGTTACCTTATAAATGTTAGCATATATCATAGTAAAATGAACAATATGAAATAAGATATGACATTATGCATTAGTAAACAACTACTTAAATTTAAACAATGTTTGGCATAAAATACAAGAGAACTAGTGCACATGTGGGGTAAGTTTAATCAATAAAGCATTAGGCAAATGAGTCAATGGTGAAGATATGTATTAGGTAAAAGGATGTTTTTCTGACTCATCAAAGAGCCCACTTTGAAGTAGTTATGGAAGAAGGTAGGTGAGATCTACCAAGCCAGATCTTTAGTGAACAAGGTATTCTTAAGGAAGAAACTCTATTCCTTGAGGATGGAAGAAGGTGGATAAATTATAGAGCACCTGGAAGAATTTAACATGTTGGTGGCTTAGTTGAAATATGTTGGTGTAAAGATGGATGAGGGAGAAAGATGTTAAACTTTGTTATGTTTATTACCAAATTTACAAGACAACCTTGGCATGGATATTGAAAACACTTTTATTGTTTTGAAAGTAGAGGATGATGTTGGTTCTTTGCTTTCTGAAGAAATGAGGAGGAAGGTCTCTCTGAATGCTAAAGAGGCCTTGAGTTTTTGAATAAGACCATTTAAAGAAAGAGGAAAGAAGAATGATAAGCAGCGTGATAAATCTAAATTCAAATCCAAAGGGAGATCAAAATCTCTTGATAAGTCCAAGGTTATTTTTTGGAGCTGCAATAAGTGTGTCACTTCTATAAGGAGTGCAAATATGAGAATAAAAGGAAGAAGAAGAAAGTTGATTCTAATTCTAAGTCGAAGAAGGAAGATGGTGACACATTCATTACAGCCTTAGCCACTTTTGCATGTGATAATGCATAGTTGATTGACTCGGGTGCATCTTTTCACATGACCTCTAACATACATTAGTTTAGTAAGTATGAAAAATGCAAAGGTGGTAAGGTGTACTTGGGTGATAATTCCTATTTAAATATTATTGGTCACGATAATATTTAGATTTAAAAAATTGATGGCAAAATTAGATGATTTGATGGTGGCTTGCATATCCTAGGATTAACATGTAATATGTTATCTGTAAGCAAACTAATAGATGTGGGTGTGCATATTTAGTTTTCTGAAGTAGGTGTTAAAATGGTGAGAGGTGCTACAGTGATTGCTAGAGGTAGTAGAATGGGAACTTCATTTCAACTTGATACATGCACTATTGAGTGCAATAGTACTTTTGCAAAAACCAAGTTTGTGGCTACGCTATTAAAAAAAGAATTAGTTTCCTCTTCATTGGATGGTCATGGCTTTTGGGTTCCCAAGGGTGCTCTTTCTACCAAAGCTAAATTAACTGTAAAGAAGACTATATTATGGCACCAAAGATTAGGCCACATAGGAGAGAGAAGGGTCGAAGGACCTTCAAAAATAAGAACCATGTTGAAGGTCTTTCATATTGTAACCTTGAATTTGATTTATGTGACCATTGTATTTATGAAAAACAAAACCATGTTTTGTTTTACTCGAGTTCTAACAAATCTTGTGGTATTTTGGATCTTATTCATTTTGATTTGTTTGGTCGTGTTGATGTTCTTTCAATTGCTATTTCTATTTATTATGTTTCATTTATTAATGATTATTGTAGAAGGACATGGGCTTATTTTCTAAAGAGTGAATAAGAATTTTTAGTCAATCTAAAGAATTTAAAATTGTTGGAGTACAGACAACACTGAGAGAGGGGGTGAATCAGTGTTGTAGATAAAAGCAATTCAATTGACTTCTTATCAAAAGCTTGAAAAACAGCTGATGAATACAAGAAACCAAACACTGTGCAATAAAGGACAAGATATTCAAGTATGAAGAACAAATGTACCATGCATCAAATGAGACCATAAAACAAAGATTTCAGGAGTGGAAAACCATCATGGGGTAGAAAAAATACTCAGTAAATGCCTCACTAGCGTATTCAAAAACACACTTCACTAGCTACAAAAGAATGTCTCACTGACAAGTAGATTGCCTCACTGGCTCTTTTATACAATCTACCTCACTAGCTTGCATCTACCTCACTGGCATAAACAACAAAGATTTTGAATGAATGGGTAAATACAAAGGTTTACTTTGTTTCTTTGAAGCACAACACTTCTTATGTCTTCCTTTGCATGACAAGATTACAAAAAGATAAACCCATGATAACATCTATAGCACCAAATGAAATGAACACCATATATCACCCTGATCCATCAATACAAATATAAAGACTAATAATGAAGACTTCATTCTGATCTATGAAGATGGTACAAACCTCTACAACTACATTTCTATCTGATCTATCATTACTTTCTACAATTAATGTGATACTTTGAATCTGCCATGCCCTATCATATTTCCCCTATAAGGTTTGTTTAAAAAAAACAATATGATGGAGACAATTTTTTTTATCAATTCACTGCATAACAAAACATCTCATTGTCACTCAAAATTTTAATATTCACTATTGACAAACACATCTGCATCAATGAACTTCCTTTGTCAATCACTCATAACATCTTTATCACAAACCCTTAATGCAAGAAGACAGCACACAAGGCATCCTCTGTATTGTTTTTTAATAACATTTTAAATTGCCTTCAAATGACTCTGCACATAAACTTTTCTAATTTGTATTACCTTCTGAGTATATTAAGAGGACTTCATGACTAAGTTCTGCATACTAGTCTTGTATCTAACAATATATATATATATATATATATATGTGTGTGTGGATTTGGTTTAACTGAGAAAAAACATATTCTTTCTTGATCAACACTCTTCACAACATTTCACATTCCCTATATACCCAACTCTTCAATTTCCTCAATAAAATTTCTATACAACTCTCAACTTTGATACTGTTAGGGTTTTTCTAATCTCACCTCAAAACCCTCTAAACTTCACCACTTCAAGAAAACAGTAAAACTGCCTTACAAGGAATACATACATTCACCTGTCAATCTTCTAACTCTGGTGTTATCCGTTAAGACTTGAGACAAATTCAAACTACAATAGTTGATAACCAAGTTTGCGGGCATCCAAATTTAAATCTCAGACCTTGATTTTCAAATCCCGCTCTGGCTTTAGTTACAACCTACAACTATCAGTTTCACTGGGAGAAGGGCCGATAAAAGACTACGTATAAACACCCTTCAAGCAGTCATCAGTAAGTTATAACCTTTAATTGAAAGTCACTTATCAAATAAAATAAAAGTGAACAAAGGTTGTGATGAGTATATTAGGGTTTAGTGTAGGCTTTTAGGACTTCAACCTAGACTTTAGGTTTTTCTTTCGTTGAAAAATAAGACTATAAGTCTAACACTTAAACACCTTTGCACCATGAATAAGTGTACAACATAATCACTGAGCACACAAAAGAAACATTCTTCATCACCTTATCAAACATGAAGACAACCTAATACATCATCACCATGAAGGAACAACATGATACAACAGTGCTTTGACCATGCAACCTTATTGGATACCTGATGAAGACATCAAAAAGATGTGCTTGAAACAACCTGTGAAATACTTTAACCTTCATTTCATAAGATGATCATTCATAAAGCAATGTATGTTTATTCTATGTGAATTAACCCTTCTTTGCCACAAACTCAATGTTCTCCATGAGATACTTTATGCCATAATACAATCCTAAGATGAAATCTTGTAAGCTTAAGGTGAGAGATGAACATTCATGTCATCAAGACACACTTGAGACAAACACATTGTATATCCTTAAAGCATCATCCCTCAAACATGTGAAGCAACACCTCCTGATTCCTGATGAATCTTGGAATTGTAGAAACTTGGCATTGTAGATCATGTGAACTATCAACATATCAACACATCAAACAACATCATGAGCATAAGCACTTTGACATCAATGACAACTGCATCACAAATAAACACATCAAACAACATCATGAGCATGAGTACTTTGACATCAATGCAACTGCATCACAACATTCTCCCCCTTTGTCATTGATGGCAAAACCAGAATTGCTCTCTCCCCCTTTGACATAAATGACAAAGGGTACTAGGAGCAGTACTCCCCCTACAAATAAGTACCTTGCATCTGATTGCATTGTGTTTCCTGTTCAAATGTCCCTGAGATCAAACTAAAAAGGCCTGTTGGAGAGTAGAATCAATATGAATAAGAAAATAACTCCCCCTGTCACTTAAATTCTGATAGATGTTATGCATTACAGAGTGCACATCTTTATAGAAGCAGATTACAAAGACTATTGACATGCATGAACCATCCAATTCTCAAGAGAGATTTCCAAAAACTCCATTCCCTGTTCATTGGCATTATTGTCATTGAGTTCACACTTGAACTATCCCTATCCCTTGGCAAAAATTCTATCCACCAATCTTGCAACACTGACAAATAAACTTCTTTGATTTGGAACTACAACTTTTAAGAAACTCCCACACAATTTCATATCTGCACCCTTCATTGGTGTTGCACTTGAAAGATCCATATTATTTTACAAAATCATATGATGAACTATGATCATCCTTATTGTATAATGAGCCCTACCCTTTTTTTCAAACTGACCGATTCTTTAACATTCTTCTAACAAAGGTGTCATTGAGATCAAAAACATCATTAACTTGCAAAAAACCTAAGTATTAGACACCAAACCATTTAGGCACGTCATAATGGAAGGCAAAGCACATTAGACCATATAATGAAGATGATTTCTTGAACATCTTATTGCTCCTATCCTAAAGGCATCCTAATATCACATCATGTGAAGCATGTTGCATTTAAACCAAACTCTCAAAGCATAAAAGCATGTCAAGACATGATAGCATATGCATGATAAAGAGGGCTTGAAACATGAAGTTTGAGGGCATAAAACACATGCAACATGAGGTGAAAGACTCTGATCCTTGATATTACTACTTCTTAAATCATGATCAATGTTATCTCTGCCACATATACCATGACAAGACAATCACTCATGAAGATAAAATGAGGTGTGCATTCATTGTACCCCTGATTAGATCAAAGGATCACTATGCAACAACCAAGAATCATTGTCACCAAAACCAAAACTGTCAAAGCAAGCATCACTGTACCACTGTAACAATCAAAAATCAACTGAAAGCACTTGAATCACTATACACCACTATATGAACAAACCAAAATCCAATCCACTGTGTATCAATGACCAAGAATAAAAAATTAAGAAATGCAAGAAATGAGGGCATCAAGAAAACATCTGAATATACCACTGTACCACTCCAAGAAATGAAGGCATCAAACTTAGTCAATTGAAAGTATCATTGTAATATATCACTAAGCACTATATCACATCACTTGTTGAGGACACCAAGATCACTGCACCATCATGTCCTTGCAAGTCCTCTGCATCACATAAACTATCCTAGTGAACATTAACATTACCTTTGTATACCAACACCATCACCTTTGTAGCAGACCCATAGAATTCCTGTTGGATATCACTGACACAAGAACTCCTATCATGGCATGATGGCAATGATTGCATGGAGCTTGGTAAAGAATGGAATCAACTGATTAGAATCAAACTTGACATGATGAAACCTTTGAAGTAACCTGAGTATTGAAGAAATAAGACACCACCATTGTTTAACATAATGATATGACTCCTTAATAACATGTTGATCCATCTTATAATAATATTCTGAGATAAACATGAAAGCAATACAAACCCCTCTTCAAAGAATCAACTCCATATCAAGGACTGCACTGAGATCAAGCAAATGCCACTATCACCAGCATAATGCAAACAACCAAAGCAAATGTAAAACATTATATGTTTACTACTGACATAGTATTGTCCTCACTACTCAAGACACCATACCATAGCATTAGTGGACTGTGAGTAGAATACCAAACATAGTCACTACCATTCCAACTAGATATTGTATATTGTTCAAGAAGAACATACTAAAGTCATTACTGCCAAAGGAAATCATACAACTGTGTCAAGTGCTTTAACTGCCATCAACTAGCTCTAGATGCAAAACCAAACACCTTTACACCATCAAGATAATTTAAACAACAACCTGCAACTTCTATAGATCAATAACAAGGGACATTGAATATCATCAATAAAGCAATGACCTATACAATCACCAAGTCTGCTACAAGAGTTTACTGCTATTGTCAACAAGATCTTCTGTTCAGTCTTCTCAAAATTGCACTTCTCAACTCAACACAACTTAAGAATGACAACATAAGGAGATTAACACTCCAAAACCATACATGCACTGTCAGTCAAAACTCTTGAAGAATAATGTACCCTTATCACAATGATAAACATAACATAGATCCACTGACCCCAGATAAATAGATCAAATCAATTCAAACATAGTATGATCAAGAAAACTATTAATACACCTATTGAACTTCCTTGGGGTTTTAGAGATGAAACATTTGACAACTCCCCCTATCTTCAAGTTCCACTTTATGCACTAATAGAGATCACTTGTGCATTATGCACAAGCTTTGATTCATCCTTCTCTTGGTTTTGCTTTCTTTTCCAAACAGCTATGATCCTTGTTTTCTTATGATGACTAAATGGACCATATTAGTCTTACAAAACATTTCTTTATATCCAAACTTATGACACATATAGCATCTGATTTTAGGACCAATAGAAGGAACAAAAGCATATTCTCTTGACAACCAACAATTCCTTTCTATGTGACCAGCTTGATTACATTTGTAACACACAATCTTGTAACTCTGATTTGAAGACTTACTAGGACCTTTAGTCTTATTCCACTCTAAACAATAATTTGCTTGAGTTTTACAATTTCTAGCTCTATGGCCATAAACATGATAGCAATAACAATAACCATGAAATTGAGAATAATTGTACCTCATTAAATGCTTGGTAGATAGAGATCTTGTAGGCTTGATTGTCCTTCATCCTTGATCTTTTGGAGTAGTAACACGATAATTCAAGTCTATCTTCTTTTTAGGTGCATCTCTTGCTTTGGAACACTCTCCTTCATAACCTAGACCATTTGTGTCCTTGTAATGCTTTTGTTTTCTCAACATGTCATTCAACTTGTTTGTGCTTTCTTCAAACTCCTGATATTTCTTGGACAAAACCTTGAGACCTTCATAATCCTTTCTAAAACTGACTATTTTTGTCTCTAACTTCAGACATTCTATTTTTTTACTTCAAGATCAGATTTAGTCACATCTATTATTCTTTTGGCTTCCTCAATCTCAATTTTAGACTTATAATCAATTTGTCAGATTCTTCAACATGACTCTTTAAGTCTGCAATCTGATTTCTAGCCTCTTCAAATTCTAAAGAAACTTTTGCAAAATCTACACATACCTTATCTTTGGAATCTTCTTGTTGAAGCTCGTCTTTTAATCTCTAATTCTCCTTTCTAAGTTGCTTGATCTGATCTAGGGCACACAAGAGCTCTCCTTCAACATCAACTTCACAATCACATTCATCAAACTCATGTGCATCTTCATCCACATAGAGGACTCCTTTATCATCAATCTCAACAGAAAAGTCATTTTTTTTCTCACTTTTTGTCAATTTTCAAGGATGGCTCATGTAACAATTCATCACATGACATGACTGGGGTTTGTTGTTCTACCTTTTGCTTGACATATTTCTTTTACTCTTTCCCATGGTACTCCTCTATCAGGACCTACCCAAGCCTATTAGACTTCTATAGGGAACCTATGCTCTGATACCACTTGTTGGAGTACAGACAATACTGAGAGGGGGGGTGAATAAGTGTTGTAGATAAAAATAATTCAATTTACTTCTTATCAAAAGATTGAAAAACAACTGATGAATGCAAGAAACCAAACACTCTGCAATAAAGGACAAGATATTCAAGTATGAAGAACAAATGTACCATGCATCAAATGAGACCATAACATAGATTTTAGGAGTGAAAAACCCTCATGGGGTAGAAAAACCACTTAGTAAATGCCTCACTGGCTTATTCAAAAACACGCCTCACTGACTACAAAAGAATGTCTCACTGACAAGTAGATTGCCTCACTGGCTCTTTTATACAATCTACCTCACTAGCATAAACAACAAAGATTTTCAATGAATGGGTAAATACATAGAGTTACTATGTTTCTCTGGAGCACAACACTTCTTATGTCTTCCTTTGCATGACAAGATTACAAAAAGATAAACCCCTGATTACATCTATAGCACCAAATGAAATGAACACCATATATCACCTTGATCCATCAATGCAAATATAAAGAGTAATAATAAAGACTTCATTCTGATCTATGAAGATGGTACAAACCTCTGCAACTGTATTTCTATCTAATCTGTCATTGCTTTCTGCAATCAATGTGATACTTTGAATCTGCAATACCCTATCATATTTCCCCTACAAGGTTTGTTTTAAAAAAACAATATGATGGAGACAATGTTTTATCAAATCACTGCATAACAAAACATCTCATTGTCACTCAATATTTTAATATTCACTACTGATAAGCACATCTGCATCAATGAACTTCCTTTGTCAGTGACTCATAGCATCTTTATCACAAACCCTTAATGCAAGAAGATAGCACATAAGGCATCCTCTATATTTTTTTAATAACATTTTAAATTGCCTACAAATGATTGTACATAAACTTTCTTAATTTGTATTACCTTCTGAGTATATTAAGAGGACTTCATGACTAAGTTCTGCATACTGGTCTTGTATCTGACAATATATATTTGGATTTGGTTTAACTGAGAAAAAATATATTCTTTCTTGATCAGCACTCTTCACAACACTTCACATTCCCTATATATCCAACTCTTCATTTTCATCAATAAACTTTCTATACAACTCTCAACTTTGATACTGTTAGGGTTTTTCTAATCTCACCTCAAAACCCTCTAAACTTCACTACTTCAAGAAGACTGTAAAACTGCCTTACAGGGAATACATGCATTCACCCATCAATCTTCTAACTCTAGTGTTATCCGTTAGGGCTTGAGACAAATTCAAACTGCAACCGTTGATAACCAAGTTCGCGGGCATCCAAATTTAAATCTTAGACCTTGATTTTCAAATCCCACTCCGACTTTAGTTACAACTTGCAACTACCGATTTCACTGGGAGAAGGGCCGATAAAAGACTACGTTTAAACACCCTTCAAGCGGTCATCAGTAAGTTATAGCTCTTTAATTGAAAGTCACTTATCAAATAAAACAAAAGTGACCGAAGGTTGTGACAGGTATATTAGGGTTTCATGTAGGCTTTTAGGACTTCAACCTAGACTTTAGGTTTTTCTTTCCTTAAAAAATAAGACTATAAGTCTAACACTTAAACACCTCTACACCATGAATAAGTGTACACTATAATCACTGAGCACACAAAAGAAACATTCTTCATCACCTTATCAAACATGAAGACAACCTAATACATCATCACCATGAAGGAACAACATGATACAACAATGCTTTGACCATGCAACCTTATTGGATACCTGATGAAGACATCAACAAGATGTGCTTGAAACAACCTGTGAAATACTTTAACCTTCATTTCATAAGATGATCATTCATAAAGCAATGTATGTTTATTCTATGTGAATTAACCCTTCTCTGCCACAAACTCAACTTTCTCCATGAAATCATTTATGCCATAATACAATCCTATGATGAAATCTTGTAAGATTAAGATGTGAGATGAACATTCATGTTATCAAAACATACTTGAGACAAACACATTGTATATCCTTAAAGCATCATCCCTCAAACATGTGAAGCAACACCTCCTGATTCCTGATGAAGCTTGGCATTGTAGAAACTTGGCATTGTAGATCATGTGAACTATCAACATATCAACACATCAAACAACATCATGAGCATGAGCACTTTGATATCAATGACAACTACATCACAACAAAAATAACAGTTGAATTGTTGACTGGAAAGAAAATAAAATGTTTAAGAACTGAAAATGGTAATGAATATTTCTCTAATAACTTTGATAGATTATAAAAAGAGTGTGGCATGCAGAGATAGAAGACAACTCTATATTCTCCTCAATAAAATGGAATTGCATAAAGATTGAATATGACAATGATGTAGAAGGCTAGGACTATGCTTAGTGGTGTTGGTCTAGAATAAAATTTTTGGGTCAAAGCTAATGGATAAACTTTGATACCTAGAAAATGTATTGTCAAGATTACCCTTGGACATGAGGTGGTTTTCTTGGTGCATTGGTAAGCCCTCATTGCCTGTTGGTGACTGATGGCACCTTCTTCAAAGATGACTTCAAGTTCTTCTTCAACAGTGCAATGAATGAGCAGGCTGAAGGGCTTTTCTTCACAATACAGTTGTTCTTCCCTTAAAGAAGCTTGTAAGGGTAACTGTATAGATCCAGTTGAATTGAACTGGTTGATGAACTTATCAAGTTCAGGAGACTTTTCCATTTCTTCTATGAGATGGATGTTTTCTTCATCTTCTATTTCTGAGATTTCTCCTTGAGATTGAGCGATGACCTTTTCCACAAAGGCTTTGCGGCTTCTTTGCCATAATCTTCGAGCCATGCTGCCAGGTGCAAGGGCTTCACTGATGGATCTTTGAGTAGGAGGACCTAGTGGTGATGGTTCCCTCCTTTGCAATGGTTTATACCCATGGTGTTCTAGAATCTTAGCTGTTGATGAGGATAACCCATATTAAAGGATGGGTGTTCTCTGAACCGGGAGTTTAGGAGGTCTTTCTTCCTTTTGAAGCAGGAAGTCACCTACATCAACTCTTGTGGATAAAATTCCCATGAAGGCATGGTCAGGTCACAAGCCTTCATTGAGACATATTAGAGTTTTTGGTTGTGAGGCATATGCACATGTGTCAATGGAGAAGTGAATGAAGTTTGATGACAAAGTCGTAAAATGTATCTTCATTGATTATAGTTATGGTGTGAAAGGATACAAACTTTGGGATCTTATTGCACAAAAGGTAATAGATGAGTTAACGATATTGTATCAATATACAAAATTGTTCTTAATGATGACAATATCATTCTATCATAAAAGAATAACAATTCCAAAATCATTGATCTCATTGTGATATGAAAATCTATTTATAACTTGAACTTTCTTCACATAATAGATTTAATCTCACATAGAATATCTTTCAAATATCATGAAGATACATGTCTTTATTGTAGACTACTTATGAGATTAAATATCACTATCCTAGAGGTTTCGATAGATATTTAATAAGATCTCTATATATTCTACTATAAGAATAATTTAAACACAGAATCATTTGATCAAAAAACAATAAAACTTATACATTCCTACTCTTAACCGCTCCTAGGTTAAATTCAAAATTCAAGGCTCAGTTTCTGCCAATGTATACATAACTTTGTGATACATTGCAACCTTAATGAAATATAGCTTCAAAAGCATGCATCCAAAGATGAGAAAAGTTTCAATTTATCTTGGAATGAAAAGACTAACTTTCTGCTTACAAAGGGTGTTTGTTAACTATAGGGAACACTATGATTAATCGGGTGTAAACACAGTAAGAGATGTCTTTCTCCAATCTCGATATTCTCTGTGCAAACAAAGTTAATCAAACTCATTCTTTTCCACAAATCATTGACTTCCATATACCAAGTTAATAACTTGAGATCCTATGGGTTCAATGACAAAATAATAGTATGAGAGAGTTGTTCTATACTGGTGTTTCTGCTACATGACAACATAGGTCTGCTAAACCCTACGGACTCATGAAACTGTGTAAAGAAACACAACTTTGTTCCTATAACTATCTTATACTAAGAATGATCTATCTATATATTTCTAAGAGAATATAATTCTATTTGTATGACACCCAAAAATGTCCTCTAACACACTTGTAGTCAAAAAACCTAATCTTCTTCTATGTCTTCACAATTAATTAAATAATCTTTATTTATTTAATTAATTGTCTTCATTTTCCTATCTTCACATTAGTAATTAAATAATTTTTAAATTATTTAATTAGGTCATCACCCTTTCTTCTAAAAATAAATAAAATCTAAATTTTATTTATTCCCCCTCTCCATCATGCAAATAAATTAAATAAATTAAGATTTATTTAATTTATGCTTTCTTCCAACACATCATTTAAATAAATTAAATAAACATAGTTATTTTATTTATTTACCCACTTTCAATTAATAAATTAAATAAAAATGTTTATTTAATTTAGCCACCTTCTATTTCTTTCTCAAACGTGCATGAGTTCAAAATAGCAACAAATCAAAAAGCAACTTACCATGAAAATAGAAATAAATCAAAAATCAAAATATGGCGAGATTTTATCAAAATAGAAAAATCATTTTATCTCCACCAAAAGATAGAAATATTCCTTTTTCGAAAAGGCAATCTTATCTCACTCAAGACACTTGTCATGTGCACGTTCATTCTTCATTCTCATCTGTCAATTTATCCTTTCATCCTCTACCATTGATTGCTTATCTTCCAAATCTATAAAAACCCTCATCATCTCTCATTTGAGGGTTCAAACCCTTTAACATCTATAATTATCTTTTATTCGAATACATTCTCTCTATCTTTGCATGCATGGCATCATCTTAGCATTTTGATCACAATCATGGCAGCTCCCTTCCATTTGGTTGCATGGAGAAGCAATCCACAAAATGAAACAAGGAATCTACCAACCCAAGTGATGTTGTTTTGATTTGCATGTATTCTCTATTTTGTTTTTGGGTTTTGATTTCTTGAGTTTTGGGTCGAATCTGATCTCTCTCTTGTTTTAATCTTTGTTAAATTCTAGCCAACACAAAATGGCATGCCCGGTGGGACCAAATCATTGGTTTTTTTTGCAAGTTTTTACTTTAAAAATTTGCTTTTGCCTAACCCTCATTGTCAAGTTTTGAAGGTGATCTACTGCAAGTGATCTCCAGGGAAAAAATAGATAGCACCATCATGTGTAGGAGGCCACTTCCAAGCTCTTGGACTATAAATTAGACATAGTTTGCTCACTATAGAATTTTTTGTAAAAATTTGAAATTTTTTTTATCTTACAGCCATGTTGTATGGATCCGTACAACATAGATCTGCCATTGGTGTTGGGTGAGTGTTTGTTTTCTTAAGAGGTAACATTTTGCTTGATGACTGTGTTTTGTTTGATCTTAACAGCCTTTGTTTTAGCTCTTAGGTATGGTGCAAGGTCTTGTCGACAATTTGAAACCCTAGGTCAGTTCTCTCAAACATCTTTGTCGCCACCCTCCAAGTTTCAACTAACACCCAGATTTCAACAATCCACCACTTTGACTACTCCTACTGACTCAGCTTAACTCCCTTTGAAGTTGTCTCCACCTGAAGTTAGCTTGGTCACCACCTCGGGAGCCTTTGTTGCCTTTTAGTTGATCCGCACACACACCAAGATCTCGTCAACCTTTCACTCCCGACCAATCATCCCTTCGGTCTCCCATCAAAGCCCTACCTCTTAAGCTCAGTCGACATCTCTCCAAACCTTTAGTCACCACTGAATAAAACCCAACTGCCACTAGAGGTTTTTTGTCACAGTCCTTTGTAAAACGTTGATGTTACCTAAGTTGACCTCTCATAGTCGAAGCCTTTAAACTGTCCCCATTCCGAGCCCGTTCTACCCTTAGGTCACAGTCTATACAATTGTTGTCGCAATCTAAAATCCACCAGTCAAAACCTATCAAAGGGTCAACATAGTCACAGCTATATATAAACCTAGTTCACAGTCCCAAACTCTTAGTCGGCGTGTCAAAGGCTCAAGTCAGCATTGAAAGCCATTAAAGTCAGCGACTGAAGCAAGGTCGGCACCAATCCGCCATCTTAAGTATTAGGGTTCATCGACCTAGTCGAAATCTTGAATCCTATAGTCATCTTTTGATCTAGTTGCAGGTCTGGTTGACTTAGCGTATGAACGGTTAGGTTTTTAGCTTTTGTTGTCAACCTTAGATATTTAGGGTTTTAACATTCAACATCATAATTTAAGCTTTGAGTTTTGGGAGTTGGGATCTATTTTAAACTTGCAATACAAAACCAAAATCACACAACACAAACAACTCGCGTGTAACACAAAAATCTTGCAAAATAGTCAAAAGGTCAACAATCAAACTATCCAGTCAACCTCTGGTCAACAAAAATCAAACAAAGGTCAAACAAAGTCAACCAGGTCAACCATGTCATCTCAAACTTGCCTAAGGGGGGTATTGTTTTCTTTTTTCTATAACTTCTGCATATGGCATCGAATATTTGCGTAGGAGGGCTCATCAGAAAGGTAAGAAGATGAACTTTGCAGTTGTGAAGGTTTCAGTAGGTAATTTTATCATCTCATTAGATAATTTCTCTATCGAACATCAGTTTCATCTTAAACCTCAATTGATCATTTTTTGAGCAAAACACATCCAAATTTAACGAATTTTTTTTAAAATTGCATAGAATCATCTAAACTTTCTGTTTATGCACTCTATTTTTCTGTATCAGATCATTGGTTTCATATTTTTAACAGATCACCTTTTTTTGGAAAATAATAATTTATCTGTGCAGCTTGTCAAAACACGCTTGTTAAAGAATGGAGCAAACAAACTACTGACATATCTTTCACAGATCCGAGCGGTCAAAGAATCTTTTTTATCACTAAATTAGGAACACTTTGAATTGGTTCTTTAAAATGAACTATCTATTTTCATTGTGTCTTCTTTTCATTTCTTTGCTTGCTTGTTGAGTCTGTGTGTAACCTAACTTAGCAATAGAAGTATCCTCTCCCGCTGCCTATCCAACAAATTTGGGGTGCATGAGAAACTGTTGCTAACTCTAAAGGGCTTGCCTTCCCATTGTGAGGAGTATGACCCAAGCAGAAATGGGCTAAAGCCAAGCCATTCCAAGCCATTATATAAATAATGTGTTTGTGACAAAAGTCACAAACAATGGGTGTTGTTCTGCTATACCAACGAATGTATCCCCCAAAACCCTACAGAGCCTAACCTCTGTAGGCTGGGAAGCCTCCTTAACAAAGTGAATCATTGCATGTATAGCCACTTGAATGGAAACCCTAACTAGAAACCTCTGTGTAATAGCTAAAAACCCCTATATGTTGGTACAAGAGGATAGCTGATTAGGCCTCTGCTAGCCGTCCCACATTTTCATAGCTTATGGCAGATATAGAAAGGTACCTCAAGATCTACACATCTTGAGGACTTGGAACTTGGTGTGCCTGAGAAGTGAGTGCACTGTAAGGGGGAGCTCGTGCCCCAAGTTCCTGGAGCTATGCACCATAAGTAGGTGCGGCTGGGTAAAACCAAGTGGGAACCCAACAGATACTATCCTTGCCTAGCATAGGGTGTACACATTGATCATTGTGTTTGGTGTGCATGCATGTGTATGTGAGATCTTGTGTTTGATATTGCCACATCATCCTCAACCTACTTGTCATAACACATTTCCCAATCATTACACTTCATCCAATCTTTCCAAACCAAATCATCCTAGTCATCCAATCAACCACATTCCAATCAATCACAGTCATCTAACCTCATCATTACACCATTATCCTCTTTCTAATCCAATCCACATTCATTCTACACCATGTCCATATCAAAAGACCTAGCACCCCAATTCTAAGATCTACTCTAATAACTTTATCAAGCACCCCAACCTCTAAGCAAACAAACCATCCAAAGACTCCAATGCCTCATCCAACAACTTCAACCCCAAGCAAGCCAATCACCTCAGATGCAACATCTTATAACACAGGCCCAGCACCTTGTAACCATTTTCCTATCACAAACCCCACATCATCATGTTAGATCTAGGGTACACAACTGAGAAGGGGGGTGAATCAGTTGTGCAAAAACTTGCTTCCACTTCAAACACTTGATTCTTCTTTGTTAGTTAACAGCATATCAATTAACCATTCATGAATGCATAAAACATAAATCATAAACACCAGAGCAGATAAACATCAACACATTAGACACCAAGATTTTGACGTGGAAAACCTGGTTAAGGGAAAAACCACAGGATGATTAACCCAAGGATTATTCTCTGTTAGAAGAATAAGAAAAATGGATGGCACATGCCAATCAGGGCTCACTGCCTGAGCACACTGCTCATAAGGAGGCACAATGCCTACAAAGAGACACACTGTCTACAAAGTGATAAGAATCACAAACTTGAACTGGAGATTGACATCTTCACCATGTCTAGATCAGTTCCATTTAAGCCCAAGACACACCTGCTCTGCCTTTCGCTCTCTCGCTATTCCACACTCATCCACAATCAACACACTTTGAAATGAATTCACAAACCCTTATTTATACAAGGCATCTACTTAGGAACAATCATCTAAGTCGGCAATTATCCACAATATCATTCGCAAGTCAGCAATCCTCCACAAGAACATTTGCAAGATGAATAACTCATCCAGTTGGCCAGTCTGAACAAGAACATCTTCATCTGAAAGAATATCTCCAATTTCAGGCTCTAACACTAATGCGGACCGACAACACAACCTCAACATGATCCAAGAACCTTCACAGGCTTGCCTGAACGACCAAGTACATCCGCACTTCCTCTACTTATTAGAATCTCTTCTCTTCTTCATCCAAAACTTCAAGAACACAGTCTACTGCCACTGTCATAATGCAAAAGGTACTTCTGGACCTCCAAACTATGTACAAATAGAGATGACACATCACAAGGACATCCTAAACACTCCTTCCAATCTGCAGAATAGGACAATGCACTTTCGGATCTCACCGGACCTTTTTGTAACACTCTATCACTCCGGAGCATCTCCCAGAACTGATTCAACTTGATCGATCACAACTTCTTCATATCTTCATGTGGACCTCTGAAATCTTAACTGGAACATCTCAAGACTTATATCTACAAACCCTTTAATCCGCATCGTCTGATCCTCAACCTATTGAGTACTTTGGCCTTCTTCTCATCACTGTTCTTCATTGTTCCTGATTGAGACTAATTTTCTCAATATCCTCAGCACACAGCTCATCCAATCCTTCTCAACAATGCAATATGAGTATGTTGACATCAATGACAACACTGGTTAACCTCATACTTGCAAAAATCTCCCCCTTTGTCATTGATGGCAACATATGATGTGAAAAACCATCAAGACAAGAACTACTCCTTTCTATCATAGCTCCCCCTATCAGCAACAACTCTTCACATGTCTTCTCTTCCTTTACTACTCCCCCTTTGATCATCAACCACTTGTTTTTCACATGTCTTCTCTCCCCCTTTGACATCAATGGCAAAGGGCTCATACTTGCAATTCTAACATATCAGAATCATACCAGCTACTCCCCCTTAGTAGCAGCTCCCCCTCACCAATCTGGATCACAAGATATGACTATGAAATCCACCGGACTGATGCACATCAGTGCATCCTAGTTCATCATCGGAGGGGCCATGACCCCTAACTTCTCCCGGAGATACTCAAAAGAGTCCTTGGGAAGAGGTTTAGTAAAGATATCTGCAATTTGATCCTTGGAGGGTACATACTCCAATCTGACTTCATCCTTGTTCACTTGCTCTCTCAGAAAGTGAAACTTGATAGATATGTGCTTGGTCTTAGAATGCAACACCGGATTCTTGGAAATATTTATTGCACTTGAATTATCACAAAAAATTGTGATAGGCTCCTCATATTCTACTTTAATGTCTCTTAACATCTGCTTCATCCATAAAATTTGAGTGCAACTACCTTCTGCAGCAATGTATTCTGCTTCAGTTGTAGATAGAGATATTGCCTCTTGTTTCTTGCTTAGCCAAGAAACCAACCTTTTTCCCAAAAAGAATGTTCCTCCACATGTACTCTTCCTATCATCCACATCTCCTACCCAATCTACATCTGTATATGCATGAAGAGAAAAGTCTTGATCTCTAGGATACCATAGGCCATACTCAATTATTCCTTTTAAGTACCTAAAAATTCTTTTGATTGCCATGACATGAGATTCTCTGGGATCCGCCTGGAATCTTGCTACAAGACCAACAGCCTGCATTATATCTGGTCTAGTTTGAGTGAGATACAACAATCCACCAATCATTGATCTGTACTTTGACTGGTCTGCCCTAGGAGAGTCATCATCTTTGCTCAACTTGCATCCGGTTGCCATGGGAGTATTCATTGGCTTTGAATCTTCCATCCCAAATTTCCTCAACAATTCTTTCACATATTTGGTCTGAGAAATGAAGATCCCTTTCTTTGATTGAGTAATTTGCAGACCTAAGAAGAAGTTCATTTCACCAAGCATAGACATCTCAAACTCACTTTTCATCTAATTTGCAAAAGTTTTACACATACTATCTCTTCCTCCAAAAATGATATCATCCACAAACACTTCAACAATTAAGATGTTTTCATGATCAATTTTGAAATATAAATTACTGTCAACAGTACCTTTGTTGAAATCAATCTTCAAAAGATGTTTATCCAGTCTTTCATACCAAGCTCTTGGGGCTTGTTTCAATCCATACAGTGCCTTTTTTGACTTGCAGACCATATCACCATGATCAGACAATTGAAATCCATCTGGTTGCTCAATGTATACTTCTTCTTCCAAATCACCATTTAGGAAGGTAGACTTAACATCCATCTAATATACCTTGAAGTCTTTGAAGGCAACAAATGCAAGAAATAATCTGACTGCTTCAATTCTTGCCACCAGAGCAAAAGTTTCTTCAAAATCAATTCCTTCTATTTGAGAGTAGCCTTTGCAAACCAATCTAGCTTTGTTTCTGATTACTTCACTAACTTCATTTAATTTGTTCCAGAAGACCCATTTGGTTCCAATCACATTCTTGTCTCTAGGTCTGGGAACAAGATCCCAAGTGTGATTTTTGTCAATTTGCATCAACTCTTCCTCCATTACATTGGTCCAGTTTTCATCATTGCAAGCTTCATTTATTGTCTTAGGTTTAATCTTTGAAATCAAACAACATTCATCTGAATTTTGAGCAATTCTCCTCCTTGTTTGCACTCCTTTGCTTTTGTCACCTATGATCTGATCTTCAGAGTGGTTTAGAGTTACATACCTTGGAACTTTGGGAATTTCTTGCACCTCTAATTCTTGATCAATCTCATTGACACTTATCTCTTCTTCCTATCTTACCGAATCACCTTGACTTTGTTTCTTAGAGGAGGCTTGGATACTTTGAATCTGAACATCATTATGATCATCTTCATCATATTCATAAAACCTTGAGGGCTTCTCAATTCCTTCATCAACTTTCACATTTGTACTTTCTATCATCTTTCTCAGTCTCTTGTTGTAACACTGGTATGCTTTGCTTTGAGTGGAGTAACCCAAGAAAATTCCTTCATCACTTCTAGCATCAAACTTTCCTAGATCTTCATCTCTTTTGATGTAACATTTGCTACCAAATACTCTGAAATATCTCACAGTAGGAGTGACACCAAACCAAAGTTCATAAGGAGTCTTACCGGTATTGCTTCTGATTTGAACTCGATTGAGAGTGTAGACTGCAGTGCTGACAGCTTCTCTCCAAAACATTTGAGGAACATTTGCTTCCATCATCATTATCCTGGATGCTTCCTGGATGGTCTAGTTCTTTCTCTCTACTACTCCATTCTGCTATGGAGTCCTAGGAGCAGACAATTGTCTCTTTATACCATGCTTCTCACAAAAGTCTATGAACTCACCGGATGTAAATTCACCACCTCTATCAGACCTCAGACATTTCAGTCTTAATCCAGTTTGATTCTCTACCATAGCCTTGAAGATTTTGAACTTCTCAAAAGCTTATGATTTTTCTTTTAGAAAGGTAACCCACATCATCCAGGAATGATCATCAATCAGTAACATGAAGTATCTATCACCTTGCACACTCTTGACTCTTGTCAGACCACATAGATTAGTATGAACCAATTCCAATAATCCGATAGAGGACTGATCCTTGCTTTTGAATGAGACTCTGCTCTATTTACCTAGCTGACATTCTTTGCACAAACTATTTGTAGGTTTCACCAATTTTGGAAGATCTCTTACAGCCTGAGTGTTGCTAATCTTGATGATGTTATCAAAATTTACATGACACATCCTTCTATGCCATAACCAACGCTAATCAACTTGAACAAACAAACAACTTTTATTAGAACCAACTAGATGGAAGATATTACCTTTTGTTTGAGTACCAGATGCAATCTCAGTTCCGGAGCTTTCAAAGATCATGCATCTTCCATGTTTGAACCAGAGATCATAACCTTTGTCTACTAACTGACCAACACTGAGAAGATTGTGCTTCAATCCTTCAACATACAGTACATTACCAGTTTTGTTCTTTCCATCAAAAGAAATAGTTCCCCTACCTCTAATTCTACCAGCAGAATTATCACCAAACTTTACCATTCCTCCATACCTTTCCAAATCTAAGAACTTGTTCTTGTCACCTGTCATATGGTGAGAGCAACCACTGTCAATAACCCAATCATCCTTTTCTTCAACTTGGGCAGCCAAAGCTCTTTCTACAACCTTATGATTGGCAAATTCAGAGGACATTAGATCTTCTTCCCTGATGGCAATAAACACCCATTCATTTCCGGATTTGTTTCCTATTTTTGATTCATCATCTGTTACTCCTTCATTATCATCTTCTCCATGAACATAATAACAGTTCTTTTGGAACCTTTGTCTGTTAGAATTTGACCTTGTAGATCTTTCCGGACATCTTGAAGCAAAATGACCAATCTTATTGCAGTTGAAGCACTTAAAGGGTAATTTTCCTTCATACTTACCAGATCCTCTTGGCAGTCTCTTTGCAATGGGAGCTTCAAGATGAGTTGTTTCTGCTTCTTCCTCTTCCATATCTCTTCTTGCTTGATCATACCATGACAGCTTCCTTGAAGAGTTTTCTCCTGGATCAAATCTTTGTTTGCCTTTCACATATGCACTAGCTTTGAATGCAAATTTAGTCTTGGAGGGATCATCTTCAAACTCAGTCATTTCAAACGCAGCTAGTTTGCCAGCCAATTGTTCTCATGTGACAGTTGTATGGGCTCTGAATTCATCAATGGCAGCAACCTTGATTTTGTAGGCAACAGGAAGGGATCTGAGAATTTTGCAAACAATCTCATTTTCATCCAGAGTTCCACCAGCATTCCTAATTCCACACACCAGCTCATTTACTCTTGGCATAAAGGTAGTGATGTTTTCATCATCTCTCATCTTCAATCTTTCAAATTTCCCTTTGAGACTTTGCAGCCTTGCACTCTTAACAAACTCATCTCCTTCATGCAGAAGTTCCAGTTTAGTCCAAATCTCATAGGCAGTTGGCAGGTCAATAACATTTGAGAGATCTGAGTCAGTTAAAGTGCTTAGAAGAGCCTCTTTGGTCCACAGATTGTTTTCAGCATCTGTGATTTCATTTAGAGTTGCCGAACCACCCTGTGGAGGTACATATGGTTTTGTGACCATGGACAAGTATGCTTTTCCCATACACTCCAAGTGACATTTCATGCGACCTTTCCACAGAGAAAAGTTGGTTCCATCAAACTTTGGACTATCCTTTTTATATGACGACATCCTGGATCTCCTCAAGCGGTTAAGCTCCTTTTAGAGGAACTTGGCTCTGATACCAATTGTTAGATCTAGGGCACACAACTGAGAGGGGGGTGAATCAGTTGTGCAAAAACTTGCTTCCACTTCAAACACTTGATTCTTCTTTGTTAGTTAACAGCATATCAATTAACCATTCATGAATGCATAAAACATAAAGCATAAACATCAGAGTAGATAAACATCAACACATTAGACACCAAGATTTTGACGTGGAAAACTCGGTTAAGGGAAAAACCATGGGGTGATTAACCCAATGATTATTCTCTATTAGAAGAATAAGAAAAATGGATGGCACATGCCAATCGGGGCTCACTACCTGAGTACACTGCTCACAAGGAGGCACACTGCCTACAAAGAGACACATTATCTACAAAGTGATAAGAATCACAAACTTGAACTGGAGATTGACATCTTCACCATGTCTGGATCAGTTCCATTTAAGCCTGAGACACACCTGCTATGCCTTTCGCTCTCTCGCTATTCCACACTCATCCGCAACCAACACACTTCGAAATGAATTCACAAACCTTTATTTATACAAGGCATCGACTTAGGAACAATCATCTAAGTCAGCAATTATCTACAATATCATTTGCAAGTCAGCAATCATCCACAAGAACATTTGCAAGATGAATAACTCATCCAGTCAGCCAGTCTGAACAAGAACATCTTCATCCAGAAGAATATCTCCAATTCTGGGCTCTAACACTAATGCGGACCGACAACACAACCTCAACATGATCCAAGAACCTTCACAGGCTTGCCTGAATGACCAGGTACATCCGTACTTCCTCTACTTATTAGAATCTCTTCTCTTCTTCATCTGAAACTTCAAGAACACAATCTACTGCCACTGTCATAATGCAAAAGGTACTTCCAGACCTCCAAACTATGTACAAATAGAGATGACACATCACAAGGACATCCCAAACACTCCTTCCAATCTACAGAATAGGACAATGCACTTACGGATCTCACCGGACCTTTTTGTAACACTCTGTCACTCTGGAGCATCTCCCAGAACCGGTTCTACTTGATCAATCACAACTTCTTCATATCTTCATACGGACCTCTGAAATCTTAACTGGAACATCTCAAGACTTATATCTACAAACCCTTTAATCCACATCCTTTGATCCTCAACCTATTAAGTACTTTGGCCTTCTTCTCATCATTGTTCTTCATTGTTCCTGATTGAGACTAATTTTCTCAATATCCTCAACACACAACTCATCTAATCCTTCTCAACAATGCAATATGAGTATGTTGACATCAATGACAACACTGGTTAACCTCATACTTGCAACACATCATCTCTTATCCATTCAACACCAACCAATTCCACTTCATTCCTATGTGGCATCCCCATTCGTTTCACACCAATCTAATCCATCCACATTTCAAATCACTTCCACATCACCTTATCCTACATCTTCCCATAACAATGTCGCATCACCTTATCTTACATTTTCTCATAACAATTCCACATCACCATACGCTACTTCTTCCAATATTAACCATTATCCACAACAACCCATACCCCAAGATCTTTTACCTACACATCCTACCATTTCATCTCTTCATCAAACCCATTCACAAGACTATCGATGGCCCCCACAATACGAACATGCAAGTCTAAGTGGCCCTTTGTACATGGATCAAGTGAACCCAAGTCCACTTTTGCAACATGACCTAATAGACTTAAGTCCATCTATGCAACAAGACCTAATAACCTTTGACTCAAGTCTAAATAACCCCTTGTACATAAATCAAGTATCATTAAATCCGCCTATGCTGCAAGATTTAACAGCCTTTGACGAGGAAGACACCAACCTAGAGCAAGCATCCTATGAACATCCTCCATCACCATTCAATCACATGCCAACACATGAGCCTGCTAGTCCTATTTTGACACCATCATGTGATCCCATTCCTAGTCTATTGACCCACCAACCATCTGATCCATCTATTCCTACTACCCCTCCATCCAATCCTATTTCTAGTCCATCTAAGCACATTATCCCTTCATCTAATCCAAATCCCAATCCATCTAATTTCATTATCCCTCCATCCAATCCAAATCCTACTTCTAACTCTAAGCCTATACCTACCACTCCACCTACCCTTATCATCCATCCCTTATATTGTCCATTTACCCATACCCTAGCAAAGGATGTGATCCATTGGCTATTAGCACGGAATAGACCATCCCCATGTTAAACACTCATTCATGAGCCTATCAAAGAGCTTCCAAATGCCATGTCTAGCCCTATAAGCCCACATGTGAACCACAAGTTATCAATCCTATTCAAGAGCCTCCCATCATAAGATGAGATCAAGGTTCATTATACTCCCTTATGGATGAATATCAAGAAACCATAAAAATCATCTAAGAGCCTTCTATTACCATTCAAGCAACTCAAGAGTTATATCAAGAACATAATACTAAGTATGTGAAAACATTAGTTCCTAATCCAAGTCAAGATCAAATCCATTACATTCCACCCATGCAACCCATCCATAATATTTATCTCCTCCATGATCAAGATGAAATTATCTATGAAGAAGCTACTTATGAGCACCTTGATCTTATCCATCATCCCTTACCCATCCATGAGCGAGATGTCCAAATTACTCTTATCCATCCTCCATCTAACCCTAATGAGACAACTTCCACTTCTCATGATGAGATATGTGCCTCCCAAGCACCCATTGAAGATCGAACATATACCTTGGATCATGAGGAACATAAGCAAGATCCTAATGATCCTTCCAAATCTACCATCCACTCCATTTCAAATCCACCCCATACCCTATTGGTCTATCCACCTTTATCCATGAGTGTTCCTCCCTAGGAACACAACAGCCATTATCCACCATCTTACCTTCTCCATCCAATAAGGAGATCGTGTCTAGTGTTCCACCCACACCTAGTCCCATTGTCGATTGTATGCTTCAAAACATGAACTGTCAAGGTAAAGGCTTAGGCCTTCTTGATCAAGGAATTTTGGAGCCTATCCATGTCAATGTCCCTCCACGTTCATATGGCCTTGGATACACAACTCAAGGTCAACAATCCAATGATGTTGTTACATCCTCCATTCATCCTAAGTCCACCACTTCCCATCGCAAATCCCATCACATTCCTAAAACATATGTTGTCATTCCACCTCATCATCCTACAAATGTCAAAAGCATGTGACCGTACACCTCCCGCCATCCAATTTACCTCTACTTCTTCCAACTCCTAACATCCCTCCATCCACTCTACCTCCACTACTTCCAACACCTTATCCATCCATCCATAAGCCCTCTAAAAACCCTAATCATGACCAACAAATGCACACATTGTCTAAACAAGGAGCTTCCACCAACCTCACTTCCACCATACCCATGGGATTCAAAAGCAAAAATTTGGATGCCTCTACCTATAAAGTCAAAATTCCTACAAATCCTAATGCCTTAGGGTACAAAAGCCAAGAATCAAAGAAACATCCATCTCAAAAGCTGCATACACCCACACACCTCAAAGCAAAAATGACAAAGGTATGGGTCCCCAAGAAGCAAGCAATTACTTCAAATTCATCTCTAAAGCTACATACAACCACCCACCTTAAAGTAAATCTGAAAAAGGTGTGGGTCCCTAAACAAAAAGCCATCAAGCCTAATGAGTCATCCACCTCTCAAGAATCCCAATCCTCCACTTCCATCCAAAAATCCCACTCCATTCAATAATTCCATATTCCATCCCACATGAAAAGCAAAAATCATAAAAATACAAAGTCTATGTGGGTCCCGAAATGCCTTAATTGACCATCTTCTAAGCGAACAACACCATTGCTTCCTACCCCACCATCCCATCAAAAGCTTCAACGTTTATCACGGTGTGTGCAACTATTGATCATGGTTCCCTTCCATCCCACAATTCCACATACCTCCATCTCCCCATCCTTCATCCACTATCCTACATATTTTCCTCATCACTTCCCTATGGTCCATGCTTTTGCATAAACCCTCCATCCATAAGCCCTCCATAATCCACGTCATCATCCCCTATCACACCTTTCATAATCCACCATCTACCTAATCCATCTCCATCTTTCATGTGAATCCCTACCAACATCAATGAGCACACTTGATGTGGTCCATATGCGACACCTATCTCTATCAGGACTATCACCTTTCATGGAGCTAGACACTTGAGTCCTCATGTCCATATCCCTCCTATCCTATCAAAAAATAAATTAAAAAAAAAAGTAAAAAGTAAAGAAAAATCCCTTCGTCCAATGATGAAAACTTGGCAAATAGGCGCCCTGGATAAGTACCATGATGAAAACCTGGCAAATAGGCATCATGCGTAAGTTGATCTGCTATGTCACCTACACTTGGGGGCACCTTGTCTCATCCATCATATCATTTTCAACCTATCTTATCATGCCATTTCCATCTTACCATCCTTATCTTGATAAAGATTGCGGAAAAATGTTGAAACAGGCTTCGAAAAAACTCTTGGTATACCTCATCCCTTCCACTCCATCCTGTCATCCTATCATAATCCCATTGTCAAAAGCCTACTCCTATCATTATCCTATCGTCATGATCCTTGCCATGAAAAATCCTAAGCATGCTATCTAGAATGGGGCATGTTGTTCTTATGTGACATAGCCTTTGAGATCACATCCTTGCTCTCTTACACGTACATCCATCCACTATAGCTTATCCTTGTACCCATCCATCTATCATAAGCTTTCCATCCCTTATCGTCCATCGTTTCATCCCTCCAATCCTATCTACCTACCTCCTTGCACCTAGACTTGGTCCTCTCTCATCATTGGTATCTAGCACAAAGGCCATTCAAATTGTAAATCCATTGACATCTCAAAACATATCAAAAATACCAAAAACTTATAAAATGCCCTGAAAAAATCCAAAAAATCATAAAATGTCTTATCAAAAATACAAAAAAAATCATAAAGTGTCTTGAAAAAATCCAAAAAAATCATAAAAAGCCCTGAAAAAATCAAAAAAATCATAAAATGTCCTGAAAAAATCCAAAAAAATCACAAAAAGTCCTATCAAAAATACAAAAAAATCGTAAAGTGTCCTGAAAAAATCCAAAAAAATCACAAAAAGCCCTGAAAAAATCCAAAAAAATCATAAAATGTCCTAAAAAAATCCAAAAAAATCACAAAAAGTCCTGAAAAAATACAAAAAATCATAAAACGTCCTAAAAAAATACAAAAAAATTGAATATTCCCCCAAAAATACAAAAAAATCAAATAACCAACAAAAATCCAATCAATCAATCATCAAAATCAATCAAATCATTTAATCACCAAATCCAATTCATCCAATCAAATCATCAAATCAAATCAAATCAATCACATCAATCCAATTCAATCAATCAAACCACTAGAATCATTTCTTCACATCAATTCATTGAAACAAATCCAATCAAATCAAGCCTATCAAATCAAAGAAAATCAAATCAAATCCGATCTTCAAATCCATCAAAACATATCCAATCAAACTTATCAAATCAAAGCAACTCAATCCAATCAATCAAAGAAAATTATATCAATCTATCCACTTCCATCCCCATTAATAAAAACACAATCAGAACTACATCTCATCTCTATCGTTAAGTGCCTTGATCCCGTGGACACGGGTATGTAGGCAGTCTGGAGTATGAGGGAAGTGCCCAAATTCAGGCACAAGTGATATTCCTTTTTCTTCCATCTCTCTATTGGAGTACAGGACAACACTGAGAGGGGGGTGAATCAGTGTTGTCTAATTTTTTTTAAAATTGTACGTATTAATTTACAAGATAGAGAATAACAGAGACATCAATAATCTATCAAAATCATATGCACAAGTATGATGATGAATAGTGTGAACATGACCTTATGAGTAAAACATTAGAAAACACACGCATAGAGGCAAATCATAACACAAGGATTACTAGAGTGGAAAACCCTCATGGGGTAGAAAAACCACTCAAAATTGCCTCACTAGCTTATTCAAAACCTCATTGGTTACAAATAGGTCTCACTGACCAAGGAAAATTCACTGGCTTTACAAAATACCTCACTGGCACACACTGTGCTTCACTGGCTGATACAAGTGTGCATAAGAAAACAAATCAGCTCAGGGGGTTATCCTGTTTCACTCCAACACAAAATCTTATTCCTCCTTTAACCCTCACTTGACAAAATTTCTTTCAATTACAATCTATTCAACCTGATTAAGAATCAACATTCTACAATATCAAAACTTGCAAAATACAATCTCTGCAAATTACCATCTCAAGACACATTATACAAGCTCCTGAATTGATCAAGCATAAAACAATTTCACTCTGCAACAATCATCTGATTCATTTGTCTGCAATAGCTTCATTAACTTTTGTATGTTGTCATCTTTGCACATGAACTTAACAATTCCTTCACAAAGACATTGAAAATAATTATCTTTGCATCTGCATATTTCTCTTATCCATTGAAAATCATCTCTACATCATAATTTATCTTCATTCTTCAAGACATACTAATTTTCATTGAATCCTCTACATTCTTCATTAAAATCACAAAAACCATTCTTTTATTATTTTCACATGCAAGAGTTTTTATCTTCATTCTTTCATGTTTCAGTACCTGCAAAAATAAAATCATATTCATGCAAAAACCATTCAAATTCTTCTTTCTCTTCATTTTCAAACATTTCTCCAATCTGTTCATCTTCTTTCATTTGAAATCCATCTTTGCAAAAAAGACTTCTTATCTACAAGAAGACCTTTCATATTCCTTTTCAAAACTCTTCAATACTTTCAATTTGCAATTTTTGTCTTGAATAAATATCACAATGAACCTGCAATAAAAAAATATTGAATGACCCTTGATATTCTCTACATTGAATATTTCTCATCAAGAAGAAAAAACTTCTATAGAAACTTTCCCCTTAAACAATGCAATTAATATTGCATATAAATCCTTAAAAAGAATCTCCTCCTTTATAGCTTCTGCCATGACATGTATTAAAAAAATAGAAAGGAATCTCTTTAGAATCTCACAAAAAGATCTTTTAAAAACATCTTTAAAAATCCCAAAATCTGCCTTGTAATCGAGCTAAAAATAGCCTTTACTGCAGTTAGAAGAAGATGATGTTCCCATGCACATCAAAGTTAATGTATAAGGGTCGAGCTTTTAGTTTTGAATGATGGTAGTTGATTACATTCTTCGCACCCTTTGAAACTTTTAAACAAAGCCATTGATTTGACTTTTTGGCACTCGAGCTATGGTCTTGACCAAAGACACCAGTAAGAAAAGTAGAAAGGGCCAGTCTGTATATGTATTAAAGACCCTTCAATAGGTCATACTTAATTGTATAACCTGTAATCACAAGTCACTCCAAAAATATATCATAAAGTGCACTTACTAAGTGACGGTTGTGAGATATGCATTGAGAGTTAACTTAGGACTTATTTTTGTTCTCTTGTCTACTTAAATGCACACATCCTAAAAAGGATATGCCTCAAAAAATATCCATCAAAGAATGAAAAGAGATGACTCTACACAGTTCACAGTGACTCCAAAGTAATACCTCTGTCATCAAATCATCAATATCAAACAACCTCACTTGCACTTTGCATTGTATATCATCATGGCATCAACCAACAACCTTATGTAACCTTTAAGAAGATCAATGAGGTCTCCTACACTTGACATACAACCATCAAAGATTGCAGGATTGTTTTTATATCTACCAACTATATTTTTGACAAGGAGCAATCACTATATGAAGAAACTATCCACCATGTGATCCAACATTTCTATTAAGTGATCCAAGATGATCAAACATGACCACTGCCAAACATTTAACACAACACTCTTTTCTTGTTATAAGTTCACTAAACATGAACATCATGAATATCATGATTTGATTACCACTACAACCATGGCATTCTGAGACTATGAATGACAAGATAGAATAATCTAATCAAAATCAAGTTTTCACAGGAACTCTATCACCTATTTGATATCTCTACCACATGTTTTGCCATCATATGTTTGATGTCTCTTCATGACAATCACATCAACATCCATGTGAACAACATAATTGCATGATGATGAAGACTCACTGAGGCAAGATGATGAAGACTAACTGAAACAAGGCATTAAGCAACACCAACTTTGAGCATCATGTCATAAAATATGATGAATGAAGATCCTATTTCTTCTCTTGCTCTTGGCTAGAACAACAATATTGATGCAAGATGTGAAACACATCTGAAGCACTGTTCCACAAGCATGCTTCTTATCTTTTTGAAGCAACCACCACTAATATGATCCTTGTATGAAGAAAATCTATCAAACCACAAACAAATCAAACTTATAACTCTCCTTTGTAATCAACGTCATGAAAACACATGTTACCTTGATTATCACTAATAAATGAAGACTTTGACATTACCAAACCAACTCATGAACAACTGCCTCCTGATGACATCAATTAAACTGAGAACTCAACACCTTTTCGACATCAATGACAATTAATCTCCATCAATCTCCCCCTTTGTCATTGATGGAAAAACTACATGATGCATTTTCTCTCTCTCCCACTTTTTGACATCAAAAGACAAAGGATAAGCTAATCCCCCTGTCATTTAACTCCACTGAAATATGTTAAAGCTTGATCATAACATTTACAATCACATTGCATTATGAAGATTTTGAAACATGGTATAGTAATGAAGACATAAACTCCTGTTATCCTGTTATCTTCCTCTTTGAACCTGTGATGATCTATGATGACAAAAATAACAATCCTGAAGCAAGCATATGACAAACCATGTTGACAAAACCTGAAACAACTCTTCAACTTGAAAGCAACAAGTCACCATGAAGCACACATCTGAATACATACATCGTGAAGCACAAAAAATTGAGAGCAACATTATGTGAGGCATACCAAACAAAGCATCAAACCACCTGTTATAATCCGCCCATAGACTGTACCATTCTCTATATACATAAAATGAGATCTATTATATCAAAAAGTCTACACAAAAGAGCATTGTCCTGCTAGTATGAAGCATACACCAATATGAATATGAAGATGAAAAACTGATATCATTGAGATCATTTGATCACTTCTTTTGAGAAAATGAAGGCTGCCATATTTCTACTATCAAAATACAAAACTCCTGATGACTTCACTTGTGTTTGCAAAACAAACTTTTCATGACAAACAATTCTTCCACAATCATCAACACTTTTTGACCCAAATGGAAAATCTCCAAGATCTCCCAAAGCATAAAAAATGAAGTATGATTATGATGACATAAAAATGACTCCTTTGACATGAAACAGATAAACTTCAACTCCATGCAAAGATATTATAAACACTTCAACACCCATGATGTACAATAATGAAGGCTCAACAAGCAACATTCTGATAATAATAGCATGAAGGCAATTCATCACAATATTTACAACCCATGACAACATAATGACCACACAAGAAATGATCTTGCCAAGACTTCCATGATAGTGACAACAATCAATCTACAACAACCTGCAATCAATTTACTCCTGCACACACTTCTTGGCATGATAAAGAATGAAGATCATCCTGAAAAGAATGAAGACTATTTTTCAATACTCCTCTTCCTGATGATGGATCATTGAGTATGATCCAAAATGTTGATTCAAAAACATACGTAGTGGAATCCAGAAGCACATGCAAACTTATTATCATGGACTGTGGAAAACTCATGCCTTCTATCTTGATATAGACCATTCTATTGTTCCTGCACAAGACATTTTTTGTAACAAAATGTCAAATCTGATATATACATAACCACTATAAATACCTTTGCAAAACCAAATGCAGAGACATGTGCAATGAATTGACTTCATCCATTTTCAACCTCCTGAAACTTATTGGGGATAATTGATAGAACATGAACAACTCCCCCTAACTTCATACTATCTGTTATGCAACTGATGATGTAACTTGTGCAAGATGCACAAGTCTAGAATTTGTCTTCTCTTGACTTTGTTTCTACTTCCCCACTTTCATAGGATCTTTCTTTTGTTCAAGTTTCTTCTTCCAAACCTTTTCAACCTTTTTCTTTTTCAAACCTATCAAACCAGGTGATGCTATTCTTCCATACATTCTGCAACTATATGCTTTGTGACCAGGAGAATTACACTTGAAACATACAACATTAGTATTCTATATTGAAGCAAATTGATTTCTTTTGCAATTAACTGCTTTGTGTCCAAAGTGATTACAGGTGTAACAATAACCATTAAATGAATAATTATACCTATACATATAAGCTTGTCTTGCTGGAGTAGTTCTTCTGAATTTTCTCCTTTGATTGTGCATTTTGCCTTCAGGAGCAGTAGCATGATAACTTAAATCAATTTTCTTTCCAAGAGTCTCTCTGACTTTGGAACACTCTCCTTCTTCATACCCTAAACCAGTAGTATCCTTATGATACTTTTGTTTGCCCAACATTTCATGTGACTTGTTTGTACTTTCTTCAAAGTCCTAATATTTCTTGGATAGAACCTTGAGACCTTCATAATCTTTTCTAAGATTGATAATTTTAGATTTTCAATTCTTTCAATCTCAAGGTCAAATTTTGTTACATCTATTATTCTCTTAGCTTCCTCAATTTTAGTTTTTAAGCTAATAATCAATTTGTCAAAATTATCAATACGACTCTTTAAATCTGCAATCTGATTTCTAGCCTCTTCAAGGTTTGAAACAACTTTGTTCTTAGAATCCTTTTCTTGTTGCAACTCCAACTCTAATTTGTGATTCTCCTTTTTGTATTTCTTGATCTCACTCAGAGCACATATGAGTTCTCCTTCTATGTCAATCTCACAATCATTTTCATCAAACTCATGTCCATCTTCATCATGAAGAGGTCTTCTTCTTCTAAATTTGATTGAGTCTCATCTCCATGTGAATGACTTTCATCATTATCATTCTTCTCAAATAACAAGTTGTCCTCTCCTTCAAGTGCATCACTTTGATAGATTCTTATTAATTCCTTCCACACATCTTGAGTTGTTTCACAATGCATAACTTTACAAGAAACTTCATTAGATAATCCAAACAGAATAGCCTTCTTTGTTGTAAGATTGTATTCATAATCCTCTTTGTTACTTGTAGCATTAGGTGATAGAGAGGAAATAAAATACCCTCTCAACTGACATCCACACACCATATCCTAAAGAAAATAGATAGGCTTGCATCCTAAAGCACCAAATAGAGAAATCTAAACCATCAAAGAAAGGAACTTCTAAAAAAATTTCCTCTAACTTAATACCTGATTCAACTTGTGAGACATTTCTATCAACAGATTCTATATCAATATTTGAATTTGATAAAGATGGTTCCATTTGATCAATAGGAGACTTGACATTTTTCTTATCTCTATTTCTTTTGCACTTACCCATGGTACTCCACACTCAAGACCTACCCAAGTCGATTAGACTTCTATAGGGAACCTATGCTCTAATACCACTTGTTAGAGTACAGGACAACACTGAGAGGGGGGGTGAATCAGTGTTATCTAATTTTTAAAAACTTTTTGCACCTATTAATTTACAAGATAGAGAATAACAGAGACATCAATAATCTATCAAATTCATATGCACAAGTATGATGATGAATAGTGTGAACATAACCTTATGAGTAAAACATTAGAAAACACACACATAGAGGCAAATCATAACACAAGGATTACTAGAGTGGAAAACCCTCATGGGGTAGAAAAACCACTCAAAATTGCATCACTGGCTTATTCAAAACCTCACTGGTTACAAATAGGTCTCACTAACCAAGGAAGCTTCACTAGCTTTACAAAATGCCTCATTGGCATACACTGTGCCTCACTGGCTGATGCAAGTGTGCATAAGAAAACAAATTAGTTCAGGGGGTTACTCTATTTCACTCCAACACAAAACCTTATTCCTCCTTTAACCCTCACTTGACAAACTTTCTTTTAATTACAATCTATTCAACCTGATAAATAATCAACATTTTACCATATCAAAACTTGCAAGATACAATTTCTGCAAATTACCATCTCAAGAGACATTATACAAGCTCCTGAATTGATCAAGCATAAAATAATTTCACTCTGCAACAATCATCTGATTCATTTGTCTGCAATAGCTTCATTAACTTTTGTATGTTGTCATCTCTGCATATGAACTTAACAATTCCTTCACAAAGACATTGAAAACAATTATCTCTGCATCTACATATTTCTCTTATCCATTGAAAATCATCTCCACATCATAATTTATCTTCATTCTTCAAGACATACTAATCTTCATTGAATCCTCTGCATTCCTCATTAAAATCACAAAAACCATTCTTTTATTATTTTCACATGCAAGAGTTTTTATCTTCATTCTTTCATGTTTCAGTACCTGCAAAAATAAAATCATATTCATGCAAAAACCATTCAAATTCTTCTTTCTCTTCATTTTCAAACATTTCTCCAATTTGTTCATCTTCTTTCATTTGAAATCCATCTTTTGCAAAAAAGATTTCTTATCTGTAAGAAGACATTTCATATTCCTTTTCAAAACTCTTCAATACTTTCAATCTACAATTTTTGTCTTGAATAAATATCACAATGAACCTACAATTAAAAAAAATTGAATGACCCTTGATATTCTCTGCATTGAATATCTCTCATCAAGAAGAAAAAACTTCTATAAAAACTTTCCCCTTAAACAATGCAATTAATATTGCATATAAATCCTTAAAAAGAATCTCCTCCTTTATAGCTTCTACCATGACATGTATTAAAAAAATAGAAAGGAATCTCTTTAAAATCTCACAAAAAGATCTTCTTAAAAACATCTTTAAAAATCCCAAAATCTACCTTGTAATCGAGCTAAAAATAGCCTTTACTACAGTTAGAAGAAGATGACGTTCACATGCACGTCAAAGTTAATGTATAATGGTCAGGGTCTTAGTTTTGAATGATGGTCATGTTAGATTTCAGGAAGACAACTGAGAGGGGGGGTGAATCAGTTGTCCAAAACTTTCTTCCAATTAAACACTTAAATCCACTTTGTAATTCAGCAGCATAATAATAAATCAATCATGGAAACATAATGCATTAAATCAAGAGCTAAAACACATTAACACACAAGACACCAAGATTTTGATGTGGAAAACCCAGTTAAGGGAAAAACCATGGGGTGATTAACCCAAGATTATATTCTCTATTAGAAGAATAGAAAGAACAAAATGGCACATGCCAATTAGGGCTCACTATCTAAGCACACTGCTCACAAGAGGCTCACTGCCTACGGGAGACACACTGTCTACAGAATAATAAGTATTACATACTTGAACTGAAGAATAGTATCTTCACCATGCTTGAGTCAGTTCCATTTAAGCCCAATACTTTTGCTCTGCTCCTCTCTACCACACTCTCATCTCCACAAGTCACACTTTGAAATGACTTTACAACTCCTTATTTATACAAGACATCAACTTAGGAATTATCATCCATGTCAGCATACATAACAAAGCAAGTACATAAATACAACATGACTTGTTACAAAAAGACTTCACGCAAATCAACACACTATCAGCTACATAGATCTGAGACTTCAATCTTTCTTTGGGAACACACCATTCCTCATAGGACACCTTCCAGATCATTTGCAGGATGTGTAACTCATCCAGTCGGCCAGACTTAAGAAGAACATCATCATCCAGAAGTAAATTTTTAATTACGAGCTCAATCTTCAATGCGGACCATCAACACGAACTGGACACAATCCAAAGACCTCCACAAGCTTGCCTGAATTAGCAAGAACATCCACACTACTACTGTCTACTGAAATCATTCTCTCCTTCATTTAGAACCTCAAGGACATAGTCTGTCATCACTATCATATTGGAATAGATGCTTGCGGACCTCCAGATCATGAACCAATCGAGTTGTTACTTCACATGGACTTCCTAAACACTCCACCAAATCCATAGAACAAGATATTTCATTTCCGGATCTCACCAGACCTATCTGTATCACTCTATCACCTCTGAAGACCTGCTGATGCAGAGGTAAAACGCAACGGGAGCTTACAAATGGGAAGGAGGAGTCATTAACACAACCAACATGTTAAAATCCTAGACATGCAGTATGTAATACCTATCGGCTTATCATCATCATCATATTTCTTGCTAACACAGACAGCATCATCATATTTTGAAGAGGCATGAAATATCCTCCTGCTAACTACTGTTCACTTCCTTATCGCCTTTCGCCTTTCGCCTTTCAGCAGCATCATCATATTCGGCAAGCGCAAACATCCTCCTGATGTTCACTGTTCATCTTACCGCCAAACTCTATCTTCATCATCATGGTGTTCGACATCATCTTCATCAGCAGGACATAAAATATCCGGTTCCTCCCATATATCCTGATGACGACAACTTCAAGCACCTTTCCTTCGATGCTTACGTCACCCCGATATCCGACTACTCAAACAACAGCATCAGGATATGACTTATCCGGTCATATTGAAACATCCTGATGATGTTAACCAAACTTTATGCCGATGACTTACGCCGATGCCAAAACACTTTAGCGACAGCAGGATAAACTTGCATAGGGTGATATTCGCAATATCCTGATGATGACCTTTCCGGTCCTTAGCCAAAAAGTGAACTTTCACTCCTGCATGCGATAGTGATATGCGGACGATGGATACACACGAAAGATGATCCTGACGATGATATACACACTGAGTATATATCCAACCTATGTCATCCTGATGCATTCAAAACATACAGTCTTCGTCAGCTTCATAACCTGATCCGGATAGCGATATACTCGCAGATGTCGATGCGATTCACTCCGTCTGGAAAAGCACATGCAGATCCCTGTATATCCGTCAGCTACATGCAAACTCATAGAACCGCACAATTTCACAAAGAAAACATGATGATCGGGCCGGATCACCTTCAGATCAAAACTTAACAGTTTATCTTCCTAAACCCTAGCACATGAGGATGCTAGGTTGGTTTATAGCATGCTACCAATCGATCTCCCACACAATGAAATGCATAAACAGAAAACTAAAATACAATCTAAACTAACATGCATGACCATTCCACCAATTCACAGAATCAACCGATGGAAGGGTTGAAAGAATCCATTAACCTGTAATCAGAACAGAAATCAAAATATAAACAGCTGATAAACCAGATAATGCAATTGATGAGATCTTATTTAGTTGAAACACAAATGTCATGTTTCTACAATACTATCGAACAACAATGTTTCACAATGTCTGGACTGGTCTCTGGATCTCACTCAATCACCAGTACAACATAACATAACTACTACTCTGATCTCAAACCCTAACTGATCTGAGTTTTTTTATAGCAATATCCTACGAGTACTACCAACTCGGTTCCCAACGGCTGGGAGCTTCCAAGCGGCTGGGAGAGGACAGCTCATACTACCTGATCACGAGCTCTAACTGCCTGCACACTCTCCTAGGCTGATCTAATACATATGCATTGGTCCAATGGGCCTTATTACATTATGAAGTCAAACATGCTAAAACTAGACTAATGTCCTGTCATGCGGACAATGAACCTATATCCTATCTTGTAGGGCTGCTCCCGCACCATACTCCCCAGAAGAAGAAATCTCAAGTCCACTTGAGATGAGAGTATGAAGATCTGCACCATGGTTCTGGATCTGCTCTTCAGTCATCCAGACTGCTTCAGAATTAGGTTTTTCCTTCCAAGAGACGAGATACTCCAAGTACTGTTTGTTTCGGGTCTATTTGACCACTCTGGTGTCCAAAACCTTCTGCAACTGTGGAGGATCATGCTTGGGAATGTTATCATGGACTGTATTCTGTAGGAGTTCCTGATCTACATCTGGATAAGACTTGTATGGAGTTAAATCACATACATTGAATATAGGGGACAAACCAAAATCAGGGGGGAGTTGTATCTCATAAGCATTTTGTTCATGCTTGTGCAAAATCTGACATGGTCCAACTTTTCTCTGCATGAGTTTAGTATATTTTCCCTTAGGAAGTCTGTCCTTCTTTAAATGAACCCATACCAAGTCGCCAACATCAAACTGTACATCCTTCTTCTTTTTATCAGCATATTCCTTATACTTCAAGGTGGTTTGTTGCAGTTGGGTCTTGACTTGATCATGAACCTCTTTTATGGCTTCTGCAAAAGCTTCTCCTTCTGCACTAACAGGGTCTACTGTAGGTAGATCTCTCAATTCCAAAATTCCTCTTGGATGCATACCATAAACTATCTGGAAAGGTGATTTCCCTGTGCTCCTATTGACAGTATCATTATAGGAAAATTCAGCGTGAGATAGGACATTATCCCACTTTTCTCCATGTTGTTTTGTCAAACATCTAAGCAAATTTCCTAAGGAACGATTCACTACTTCAGTCTGTCCATCCATTTGAGGATGATATGCAAAGGAAAAAGACAAATTTGTTCCAAGTTTCTTCCAAAGAGTTCTCCAGAAGTGACCAATAAACTTCACATCCCTATCTGACACTATGCTCAATGGCAATCCATGGATTCTGACAATCTCCCTGAAAAACAAATCTGCAATGTATGAAGCATCAGCAGTGGTTTTGCATGGCAAAAAATGTGCCATTTTGCTGAATCTATCCACTACAACAAAAACACTGTCAAACCCTTTCCTTGTCCTTGGTAAACTCAAGACAAAATCCATACTTATGCTTTCCCATGGTCTGGAAGGAATGGGTAAGGGCTGATATAAACCTGCATTAGTCGACCTGCCTTTAGCTTTCTGACATATCACACATGTCTCTACAAACTTTCTGACATCTGATTGTAACTTAGGCCAAAAGTAATGTCTTCGGACAAGATCAAGAGTCTTATCTAGGCCAAAATGACCTGCCATAGCTCCACAATGTTTCTCCTTAATGATGTTTAACCTCATAGAACACCTTGGAATACATAACTGTCCACCTTTGAACAACAATCCATCCTGAATCAAAAATTCAGAGAATTCAGCGTGATATTTCTCTCCAAAAGAAGTACATACATGATATATCTCCCCAAAATCTTCATCAGTCTCATACATGGTCTTTAGTGAATCAATGCCAACACTTTCTAACTGAATCTGGTTGACTGTTAGAACTCTCCTGCTCAAAGCATCTGCAACTTTATTCTTGACTCCTTTCTTATGCTTCAATGTAAAAGTAAAAGCTTGTAAGGTTTCTACCCATTTCATGTGTCTGTGGTTCAGCTTTTCCTGGCTGTTTATGAAACTCAAAGCCTGGTTATCTGTGAATACTATGAATTCCTTTGGCATCAAGTAATGCCTCCATTTCTTGAGTGACTGGACTAAAGCATACATTTCCAAATCATAGGAGGAATACCTCTTTTTAGCATCATTGAGCTTCTCACTGAAAAATGCAATAGGTCTACCTTCTTGGCTGAGTACTGCTCCAATGGCCATGTGACTGGCATCACATTCCACCTGAAAGATTTTGTTAAAGTCTGGAAGTGCAAGGATTGGCTGCTGTGCCACCTTCTTCTTCAATGTTTCAAAAGAATCATCTGCTCTTTGAGTCCAAACAAATCTGCACTTCTGTCCTCCTTTGATGGTATCAAGCATGGGTGCACAAATATGACTAAACCCTCTTATAAACTTCCTGTAGAAGGTTGCTAACCCATGGAAACTTCTGACATCATTCATAGTCTTTGGGGTTGGCCAAGACAATATGGCACTTACCTTCTCCTTATCCATTTGTAACTTTCCTTGTGAACTGACAAAACCCAAATATGTGATCTCCTCTTGCATGAACAAACACTTGTCTAAATTGATCATCAGCTGCTCTTCATGTAACCTCTTAAGAACCAAATCTATGTGTCTAAGATGTTCTTCTTTTGTGTTGCTGAAAATCAGAATGTCATCTAGATATACTATGACAAACTTACCAATGAACTCTTTCAAAACCTCATTCATCAACCTCATAAAAGTACTAGGTGCATTAGATAAACCAAAAGGCATAACCTTCCACTCATATAACCCTTCATTAGTTTTGAATGCTGTTTTCCATTCATCTCCAGGCCTAATCCTGATCTGATGATATCCACTCTTCAAATCTATTTTTGTAAAATACTTAGCACCTCCCAAACAGTCAAGTAAATCCTCTATCCTAGGGATTGGAAACCTATACCTGATTGTGATCTTGTTAATAGCTCTGGAATCTGTGCAAAGCCTCCAAGTACCTTCCTTCTTTGGTGCTAGTACAGCTGGTACTGCACATGGACTTAAACTTTTCCCAATCAGACCTGAATCCAATAATTCTTCAATTTGTCTGGCTACTTCTGCATTCTGTTCTGGAGTTAGCTTATAGGCTGCTTTGTTTGGAAGTGTTGACCCTGGAATTAAGTCTATGCAGTGACTAATATCCCTGACAGGTGGTAGGGATCTTGGCATTCCCTCTGAGATGATACCTTTGTACTTATCCAATAGCTCTTGGATAGCTGGGTCTATGAACCTTTGCTTCTTCTCTTCCTTGACTTCTTGCTGCTGTTCTTTATTCACCCTCATGCATGGGATTAGGGCATATGCAACTATACCTTCTGCTGCTACTTCTTTCATGAACTGTTTACCTTCCATCAGCATTACCTTCACCTCTTTACCTTTAGATTTCTCCTCCTTCTCTGTCAGTGGTAGTAACTTTATAACCTTACCATCTTTAGTGATTGTATAGGTGTTTCTCACACCATCATGTTGTGCCTTCAAATCATACTACCATGGTCTACCAAATAAACGATTGCAAGCATCCATCTTGGTAATGTCAAACAACAACTTATCCTTATATGCTCCAATCTGAAATTCTACCCAAGCCTGCTCTTCTACAGTTGTCTGTTGACCTTGGGTAAGCCATGAGACTTTGTATGGGGATGGGTGAGGCAATCTCCTAAGCTTAAGCTTTGTCACCATTTCTTCAGACACAAAATTTTCAGTAGAACCAGAATCAATCAAAACTTTACATGCCTTACCTCCTGCTTTGCAAATAGTCCTAAAAAGAGACTTTCTTTGAGGGGATTCTTTGTCAGGTACCTTCATGGTGGTCACTATTCTTCTCATCATTAGAGACTCTCCACTTTCTGGGTATCCATAATTATCAGGAGCATTCACACTCTGAAAATCATTAGAGCCTGTCATACTTTGATTATCAGGTTCTTGGATCAGATTTGTTCTCCTTTCTCCTGTTGAGCTTGTGGCCTTTTCTAGACATCTGCTGGCTATATGGCCTTCTTTGTTACAGTTATAATATCTGATGGATCCTCTACCCTGGGATCTTCCTCTGAAAGGTCTTCTACCCCTGAAGTTTCCTTGCTGACTATAATTTTCCCCCTGGTTCTGACTATTGTTTCCCTTACTATTGTCATGACTAGATTCTCCTTGATATCCATGTCCATGTCCTCTACCTCTAAAAGGACCTCTTCCACCCCTTTGTTGTCTTCCTCTTCCTCTATTGTGTTGTTCTTGTTTTCTCTTTAACTTCTCTTCCACTTTCAATGCCAACTGAAAGCATTTCTGAACTATATCTGGATTATGCAGACTTAAATCTTCCTGAATGTTGAACCTCAATCCATTAAGGTATCTGGCTACCTTCTCTTCTTCACTTTCCTTTACCTTTGTTTTCATACAAAGTTTCATGAATTCTTCTGTATATGAGCTGACATCTAGCTCCTTCTGCTTCAGGTTTTGCTTCCTCTTGTGTAATTGGATACTGTAATCCAATGGGACATAAGATTCCTTTACTAATGCCATCATTTTCTTCCATGTAGTGACTCTACGCTTTCCTTCCTGTACTCTATCATCTTGGACGAAATTCCACCATGTCAAGGCAGCTTCTTTCATTTTTGACTGGGCTATTTTCACCCTCTGTTGTTCTGGTATCTCCTCTGTTTCAAAGAAATTGTTCAAGGAGTCTATCCACTCCATCACTGAATCAGGTTCCATCTTTCCGGTAAACACTGGCAAATCCAATTTCACATCCATGGTTCTCCTCTCCATGGCCTTGAGGGCATTCAACAGTGGTCTCTGGTCTGCAGGAACGACCTCCTCGTTCCAACTAGGGATCTCTTCTTCTTCCCTATCTTCTTCTCTACCAGAACCTACTCTGTTCCTCAACTTCTCTAACTCATCCTTCAATTCCTGATTCTGAGCCTTCACGGCCTTGCTCTCTGCAATCTGTTTCTTTACCAGAACTGCCAACTCAACGTTGGTCATCCTTGCCGGAATCTCAGATGTTCCTTCTTCATCTGACATCCTGCTATATCCTGATCTTTTCCAGAAGATCCTTCCTTTGCTCTGATACCACTATGATGCAGAGGTAAAACACAACGGGAGCTTACAAATGGGAAGGAGGAGTCATTAACACAACCAACATGTTAAAATCCTGGACATGCAGTATGTAATACCTATCGGCTTATCATCATCATCATATTTCTTGCTAACACAGACAGCATCATCATATTTCGAAGAGGCATGAAATATCCTCCTGCTAACTACTGTTCACTTCCTTATCGCCTTTCGCCTTTCACCTTTCAGCAGCATCATCATATTCGGCAAGCGCAAACATCCTCCTGATGTTCACTGTTCATCTTACCGCCAAACTCTATCTTCATCATCATGGTGTTCGACATCATCTTCATCAACAGGATATAAAATATCCGGTTCCTCCCATATATCCTGATGATGACAACTTCAAGCACCTTTCCTTCGATGCTTACGTCACCCCGATATCCGACTACTCAAACAACAGCATCAGGATATGACTTATCCGGTCATATTGAAACATCCTGATGATGTTAACCAAACTTTATGCCGATGACTTACGCCGATGCCAAAACACTTTAGCGACAGCAGGATAAACTTGCATAGGGTGATATTCGCAATATCCTGATGATGACCTTTCCGGTCCTTAGCCAAAAAGTGAACTTTCACTCCTGCATGCGATAGTGATATGCGAATGATGGATACACACGAAAGATGATCCTGACGATGATATACACACTGAGTATATATCCAACCTATGTCATCCTAATGCATTCAAAACATACAGTCTTCGTCAGCTTCATAACCCGATCCGGATAGCAATATACTCGCAGATGTCGATGCGATTCACTCCATCTGGAAAAGCACATGCAGATCCCTGTATATCCGTCAACTGCATGCAAACTCACAGAACCGCACAATTTCACAAAGAAAACATGATGATCGGGCCGGATCACCTTCAGATCAAAACTTAACAGTTTATCTTCCTAAACCCTAGCACATGAGGATGCTAGGTTGGTTTATAGCATGCTACCAATCGATCTCCCACACAATGAAATGCATAAACAGAAAACTAAAATACAATCTAAACTAACATGCATGACCATTCCACCAATTCACAGAATCAACCGGTGGAAGGGTTGAAAGAATCCATTAACCTGTAATCAGAACAGAAATCAAAACATAAACAGCTGATAAACCAGATAATGCAATTGATGAGATCTTATTTAGTTGAAACACAAATGTCCTGTTTCTACAATACTATCGAACAACAATGTTTCACAATGTCTGGACTGATCTCTGGATCTCACTCAATCACCAGTACAACATAACATAACTACTACTCTGATCTCAAACCCTAACTGATCTGAGTTTTTTTATAGCAATATCCTACGAGTACTACCAACTCGGTTCCCAGCGGCTGGGAGCTTCCAAGCGGCTGGGAGAGGATAGCTCATACTACCTGATCACGAGCTCTAACTGCCTGCACACTCTCCTAGGCTGATCTAATACATATGCATTGGTCCAATGGGCCTTATTACATTATGAAGTCAAACATGCTAAAACTAGACTAATGTCCTGTCATGCGGACAATGAACCTATATCCTGTCTTGTAGGGCTGCTCCTGCACCACCTGCCAGAACCAGTTTTACTTAAGTGACCATAACTTCTTCAGATCTTCATGCAGACCTCTGAAATATTTACTGAAACATTTTAAGACACATATATAAAAACCCTTTGAAGCGCATCCTCTGATCTTCATCTTAACTAGGATCTTTACCTCACTATCTTTACTGTTCTTCTCTATTTCTGATTAGAACTAATTTTCTCAATATCCTCAGCACATAACTCATCCAATCCTTATCATCAATGCAATGGGAGTATGTTGACATCAATGACAACACCGGTTAGGCCCATACTTGTAACAATCTCCCCCTTTGTCATTGATGGCAACATATGATGTGAAAAACTGTTTTAACCATCAAGACAAGAACTTCTCCATATTGTCACCACTCCCCCTATCAACAACAACCACTCACATGTCTTCTCTTCCTTTACTGCTCCCCCTTTGATCAACAACCACTTGTTTTTCACATGTCTTCTCTCCCCCTTTGACATCAATGGCAAAGGGCACATACTTGCATTACTTTAGAAACATATCAGCTACTCCCCCTAAGTAGTAGCTTCCCAAACATCAATCTAGACCACAAGATATAACTGTGATATCCACCGGACTGATGCACATTAGTGCACCTTAATTTAGAACCGAAGGGGCAATAACCCCTAACTTCTCCCTGAGATACTCAAAAGAGTCCTTAGGTAGAGGTTTAGTAAAAATATCTGCAATCTGATCCTTGGAAGGCACAAACTCCAATCTGACTTTATTTTTGTTCCCTTGCTCTCTCAAAAAGTGAAACTTGATGAATATGTGTTTAGTCTTTGAATGGAACACCAGATTCTTTGATATGTTTATTGCACTTGAATTATCACATAAGATTGTGATAGGTTCCTTATACTCCATTCTAATGTCCCTTAGCATTTGCTTCATCCACAATACTTGAGTGCAACTACCTACTGCTGCAATATATTCTGCTTCTGCAGTGGACATAGATATTGCCTCTTGTTTCTTGCTCAGCCAAGAAACCAATCTCTTCCCCAAAAAGAACACTCCACCACTGGTACTCTTCCAATCATCCACATCTCCTGCCCAATCCACATCAGTATATGCATGAAGAGAGAAATCATGATCTCTAGGATACCACAAACCATACTCAACTATCCCTTTTAGATATCTAAAAATCCTCTTGATTGCCATGACATGAGATTCTCTAGGATCAGCTTGGAATCTAGCAACAAGACCAACAACATTCATAATGTCAGGTCTAGTTTGAGTGAGATATAATAGCCCTCCAATCATTGACCTATATGTTTTTTGATCAGCCTTAGGAGAGTCATCATCTTTGCTCAATTTACATCCGGTTGCCATGGGAGTATTCATTGGTTTTGAGTCTTCCATCCCAAATTTCTTCAACAGTTCTTTCACATATTTGGTCTGAGAAATGAAGATTCCTTTCTTTGTTTGAGTGATTTGTAGACCCAAGAAGAAATTTATTTCCCTAAACATGGACATCTCAAATTCACTTTTCATTTGATTTGCAAAAGTTTTGCACATACTATCTCTTCCTCCAAAAAAGATATCATCAACAAACACTTCAACAATCAAGATATTTTTATGATCAATTTTGAAATGCAAATTACTGTCAGCAGTACCTTTGTTGAAACCAATCTTAAAAAGGTGCTTATCCAATCTCTCATACCAGGCTCTTGGGGCTTGCTTGAATCCATACAATGCTTTCTTTAATTTGCAGACCATATCACCATGATCAGACAATTGAAATCCATCCGGTTGCTCAATGTATACGTCTTCTTCCAAGTCACCATTCATGAAGGTAGATTTGACATCCATCTGATGTACTTTGAAATCCTTGAAGGAAGCAAAAGCAAGAAATAATCTGACTGCTTCAATTCTTGCCACCGGAGAAAAAGTTTATTAAATCAACTCCTTCTACTTGGGAGTAACCCTTGTAGACCAATCTGGCTTTATTTCTGACTACTTCACATCTTCATTCAGTTTGTTTTGGAAGACCCATTTGGTTCCAATCACATTCTTATTTTTAGGTCTGGGAACAAGATCCCAAGTGTGATTTTTCTCAATTTGCATTAGCTCTTCCTCCATTGCTTTAGTCTAGTTTTCATCATTGCAAGCTTCATTCACTGTCTTAGGTTCAATCTTTGAAATCAGACAATACTCTTCTGAATCTTGAGCAATCCTTCTTCTTGTTTGCACACCTTAACTTTTATCACCTATGATCTGATCTTCAGAGTGATTCAGTCTTACATACCTGGGAACTTTGGGAGTTTCTTGCACTTTTGATTCTTGAACACGTTCATTCAAACTTATATCTTCTTCCTGATTTACCGGATTAGTCTGAATCTAAATTTTAGAGGGAGCTTGGACTTCTTGAACAAAAACATCATTTTGATCATCTTCATCATATTCATAAAACCTTGAGGGTTTTTCAACACCTTCATCAACCTTCATATTTGTACTTTCAACAATCTTCCTTAATCTTTTGTTATAACACTGGTATGCTTTGCTTTGAGTAGAATAACCCAAGAATATTCCTTCATCACTTCTAGCATCAAATTTTCCTAGATCTTCATCTCTTTTAATGTAACATTTGCTACCAAAGACTCTAAAATACCTCACAGTGGGAGTGATGCCAAACCAAAGTTCATAAGGAGTCTTACTGGTATTGCTTCTGATTTGTACTTGATAGTGCTTATAGCTTCTCTCCAATAGATCTGAGGAACATTTGCTTCCATCATCATGGTTCTAGATGCTTCTTGGATGGTCTGGTTCTTTCTCTCCACTACTCCATTCTGTTGTGGAGTCCTAGGAGCAGACAACTATCTTTTTATTCCATGTTTCTCACAGAATTCTATGAACTCATTGGATGTGAATTCTCCACCTCTATCAGACCTCAGACATTTTAATTTTAATCCAATTTCATTCTCTACCATAGACTTGAATTTTTTGAATTTCTCAAGAGCTTTTGATTTCTCTTTTAGAAAAGTCACCCACATCATCCGAGAACGGTCATCAATTAATAACATGAAGTATCTATCACCTTGCACACTCCTAACTCTTGCCAGACCACATAGATCAGTATGAACTAAGTCCAATAATCTGGTAGAAGATTGTTCCTTTCTTTTGAATGAGACTCTACTTTGTTTACCCAACTGACATTCCTTGCACAAACTATTGGTAGGTTTTACCAATCTTGGAAGATCTCTTACAGCCTGAGTGTTTCTTATCTTGATGATATTATCAAAATTCACATGACACATTCTCCTATGCCACAACCAACTCTAATCAACTTGAACAAATAAGAAGCTTTTACCAGTACCAACCAAGTGGAAGATGTTACCTTTAGTTTGAGTACCGGATGCAATCTCTATTCTGGAACTTTCAAAGATCTTGCATTTTCTATTTTGAATCAGAGATCATAGCCTTTGTCCACCAACTGTCCAACACTGAGAAGATTGTGCTTCAGGCCTTGAACATATAGTACATTATTGGTTTTGTTCTTTCCATCAAAAGAAATAGTTCCTCTACCCTTGATTCTGCCAGCAGAATTATCACCAAATTTTACCACTCCTCCTTCATACCTTTCCAAATCTATGAATTTATTTTTGTCACCTATCATATGGTGAGAGCATCCACTATCAATGACCCAATCGTCCTTTTCCTCAACTTAGGTAGCCAGAGCTCTTTCAACAATTTTATGATTGACAGATTCAGAGGGCATTCGATCTTCTTCCTTGATGGCAATAAACACCCAGTCGCTTCTGGATTTGTTTCCTATCTCTGATTCATCATCTTCATGAACATAGTAACAATTCTTCTAGAACCTTGATCTGTTAGGATTTGGCCTTGAAAATCTTTCCAGACACCTTGAGGCAAAATGACCAATCTTATTTCAGTTAAAACATTTAAAAGGCAATTTCCCTTCATACTTACTGGATCCTCTTGGTAGCCTTTTTGCAATAAGGGCTTCAAGTTGAGCAGCTTCTGCTTCATCTTCTTCCAGGTCTTTTCTTGCTTTCTCATACCATGATAGTTTCTTTGAGGAGTTCTCTCCCAGATCAAACTTTTGTTTTCCTTTAACAGAGGCACTAGCTTTGAATACAGATTCAGTCTTGGGGGGAATCTCCAAACTCAGTCAATTCAAATGCAGCCAATTTACCAACCAATTGATCTCTTGTGATACCTGAAATAGATCTGAATTCTTCAATAGAAGCAACCTTGTACTTGTAAGAATCAGGAAGGGATCTGAGAACTTTGCCAACAATCTCATCTTCATCCAAGACTCCACCAGCACATCTAATGCCACAAACAAGCTCATTTACTCTTGGCATAAATGTAGTGATATTTTCATCTTCTCTCATCTTCAGATTTTCAAATTTTCCTTTCAGACTCTGTAGCTTGGCACATTTGACACACTTGTCTCCTTCGTGCAGAAGTTCCATTTTTTCCCAAATCTCAAAAGCAGTTTGTAGGTCAACAACATTTGTTAGCTCTAAATCAGACAAGGCACTTAGAAGAGCTTCTTTAGTTTGTAGATTGTTTTCAACATCTCTAATTTCATCTACGATTCTTGGACCATTCTGTGGAGGAGTATACTTCTTTGAAGCCATGATCCAATATTGCATTCCCATGCATTGTAAGTGTTGGGAATTAAGGTGTCTCAACCTTTGCAAATTCTTAATGTTGTATTTATTTCTCCCATGTTGAGTTGGCATAGTCAGCACCTTATGTATATGCAGGAGGATAAATTTTGGTGACTTTGGCAGCCGTGGTTCCCCCCTTGAATAATTAACGGGGGTTTGGGAGCAGTGCCCCCAAGACGGGGTCAAGGGGCGTAGCCCCTCGTGGGGGCTCGGGGACAATGCCCCCAAAACCTCAAACAATTTTTAATTAATGACAAGTGTCGGTGAGTATCTTTGCATGAGAGAAAGGCATCTTTGGGCGGTCAAGGGAGGTTATGACATGTAAGAGGAATATGATATTTTTAGTCAGTGGATGACAGATTCTCTGACAGCTGTAAGGTGTGTAAGAGCATCTGTCATAACCTATCTTGGGACCAGGCACCCACTTTGGGATGGAATGTTGGACAAGTGTCCTTAGGCGTGGGTTTTGGGGCATGAGTCTAAGATGGATGCCCATCTCTAGAAGGTTCCATATTTGCCTTGTAAACTCTATATAAATAAGTGCTTGGATGGGAGATAGATAACTTTGGTACAAGTACTGTTATGCTGCCGGAATATCTCTAGATTTGACATTTAAAGACTCCTGAAAGAGCATTGGCTCTAAAACTGTATTGTAATCTGTTATTGTTTACTATAATACATTTGAGTTGTGTTATGGAGTGTGGGGTTTTTCACCCGTAAGGGTTTTCCCCACGTATATCTTGTCTCTCTCTCTCTGTCTTCTTTCAGGTTCTTGTGTTTTGCTGCAATATCTCATGTTAATGGTTTAACATTGCTGTAATAGTTAGGATAAAGTTAAATTTGCATAGCCCTCTCCTCATTAGATTAGTGTAGGAAGCATTTTCCGCACACCTAGCTTCCTTTCAGTAAGTGACATTCCATGTGACTTTTCCAAAGAGTGAAATTGGTTCCATCAAACCTCAAACTATCCTTCTTGTAGGATGACATCCTGGATCTCCTCAAGCAGTTAAGCTCTTTTAGAGGAACTTAGCTCTTATACCAATTGTTAGATTTCAGGAAGACAACTGAGAGGGGGGTTGAATCAGTTGTCCAAAACTTTCTTCCAATTAAACACTTAAATCCACTTTGTAATTGAGCAACATAATAATAAATCAATCATGGAAACATAATGCATTAAATCAAGAGCTGAAACACATTAACACACAAGACACCAAGATTTTGACGTGGAAAACCCAGTTAAGGGAAAAACCACGGGGTGATTAACCCAAGATTGTATTCTCTGTTAGAAGAATAGAAAGAACAAAATGGCACATGCCAATTAGGGCTCACTGCCTGAGCACACTGCTCACAAGAGGCTCACTGCCTACGGGAGACACATTGTCTACAAAATAATAAGTATTGCATACTTGAACTGAAGAATAGCATTTTCACCATGCTTGAGTCAGTTCCATTTAAGCCCAATACTTTTGCTCTACCTTTCTCTCTACTCCTCTCTACCACACTCTCATCTCCACAAGTCACAATTTGAAATGACTTTACAACTCCTTATTTATACAAGACATTGACTTAGGCATTATCATCCAAGTCGGCATACATAATAGAGCAAGTACATAGATACAACATGGCTTGTTACAAAAAGACTTCACGTGGATCAACACAGTGTCAGCTACATAGATCTGAGACTTCAATCTTTCTTTGGGAACATGCCATTCTTCACAGGACACCTTCCAAATCATCCGCAGGATGTGTACCTCATCCGATCGGCTAGACTTAAGAAGAACATCATCATCCGGAAGTAAATATTTAATTACGAGCTCAATCTTCAATGCAGACCATCAACACGAACTGGACACAATCCAAAGACCTCCACAAGCTTGTTTGAATCACCAAGAACATCCACACTACTACTGTCTACTGAAATCATTCTCTCCTTCATCTGGAACCTCAAGAACACAATTTGTCATCACTGTCATATTGGAATAGATGCTTGCGGACCTCCAGATCATGAACCAATTGAATTGTTACTTCACATGGACTTTCTAAACACTCCACCAAATCTGCAGAACAAGATATTTCATTTCCAGATCTCACCGGACCTATCTGTATCACTCTGTCACCTTTGAACACCTGCCAGAACTGGTTTTACTTAAGTGAACATAACTTCTTTAGATCTTCATGCGGACCTCTGAAATCTTTACTGAAACATCTTAAGACACATATATAAAAACCCTTTGAAGCACATCCTCTGATCTTCATCTTAACTAGGATCTTTACCTCACTGTCTTTACTATTCTTCTCTGTTTCTGATTAGAACTAATTTTCTCAATATCCTCAGCACATAGCTCATCCAATCCTTATCATCAATGCAACAGGAGTATGTTGACATCAATGACAACACCGGTTAGGCCCATACTTGCAATAGGTCATTGATTACATTCTTCGTGCCCTTTGAAACTTTTAAACAAAGCCATTGATTTGACTTTTTAGCGCTTGAGCTATGGTATTGACCAAAGACACCGGTAAGAAAAGTAGAAAGGGTCAGTCTGTATATGTATTAAAGACCCTTCAACAGGTCATACTTAAGTGTATAACCTGTAATCACAAGTCACTCCAAAATTATATCATAAAGTGCACTTAGTAAGTGACGGTTGTGAGATATGCATTGAGAATTAACTTAGGACTTATTTTTGTTCTCTTATCTACTTAAATGCACACATCCTAAAAAGGAGATGCCTAAAAAAATATCCTTCAAAGAATGAAAAGAGATGACTCTACACAGTTCACAGTAACTCCAAAGTAATACCTCTATCATCAAATCATCAATATTAAACAACCTCACTTGTACTTTGCATTATATATGATCATGGCATCAACCAACAACCTTATGTAACCTTTAAGAAGATTAATGAGGTCTCCTGTACTTGACATACAACCATCAAAGATTGCAAAACTATTTTTATATCTACCAACTGTATTTTTGACAAGGAGCAATCACCATATGAAAAAACTATCCAACATGTGATCCTACGTTTCTATTAAGTTATCCAAGATGATCAAACATGACCACTACCAAACATTTAACACAACACTCTTTTCTTGTTATAAATTCACTGAACATGAACATCATGAATATCATGATTTGATTACCACTGCAACCATGGCATTCTGAAACTATGAATGACAAGATAGAATAATCCAATCAAAATCAAGTTATCACAGGAACTCTATCACCTGTTTGATATCTCTGCCACATGTTTTGACATCATATGTTTGATGTCTCTTCATGAAAATCACATCAACATCCATATGAACAACATAACTGCATGATGATGAAGACTAACTAAAACAAGGCATTAAGCAACACCAACTTTGAGCATCATGTCATAAAATATGATGAATGAAGATCCTATTTCTTCTCTTGCTCTTTCCTAGAACAATAATAATTATGCAACATGTGAAGAACATCTAAAGCACTATTCCACAAGCATGCTTCTTATCTTTTTGAAGCAACCACCACTAATATGATCCTTGTATGAAGCAAATCTATCAAACCATAAACAAATCAAACTTATAACTCTCCTTTGTAGTCAACATCATGAAAACACTTGTTACCTTGATTATTACTGACAGATGAAGACTTGGACATTACCAAACCAACTCATGAACAACTACCTCCTGATGACATCAATCAAATTGAGAACTCAACACCTTTTTGACATCAATGACAATTAATATCCATCACTCTCATCTTCTTCTATCATGTATCTCCATCACTCTCATGTTCTTCTATCATCTATCTCCATCAATTCATCAATTCTTCTTCAAATCTCTTCTTCCATTCAAACCCTTCTTCAAATCATCCATCCAATAAATCTAGATGCCAGTCATTACTAATCCATACCAATCAAGTTAATCGATATTTTCAAATTATCCAATCACAATAAATGGTCTTGATCCTAGCCTTGTTGTAAACCCAATCAATTATTCAATCAATCAATTAATCATTCATCCTTGTGTTGCTCTAGGGATACATCATTCCCTGCCATGACAATACATCAACACTATCATCATCAATCTATCATCATCATCAATCAGAAACTAAATCTTTGGTTTACAGCTTGACAGGGGCAATACCTTGTTTGTTTTTGAATCATTTGTGCATGCTTGCTTGCTTGCTTGTGTGTGTTATCTTTTTATCTTGTATTTGTGTTATCTTTTTATCTCGTATCTTGACAAGGTTTTATTAGCCTATAGTGCATTGGATACTCGACACCTTTTTCTCTATACCCCCATGCATAATATCTCATGCTATATCAAACATAAGGATTGCAAATCTCCAATTTTATATGCAACCATTTGAAGTTGCTTTTCACCATTCAATCTTCACCAAATCGATCAACGATTTCATCATCTCCTCTTTTGTTCATCATCCTCATGATCTCCATCTTCATCCTGCCAAACAAGTGTGTCAAACTTGCACAACCCAATCCCTGTTTTCTTCCCATGAACCTTGGCTTTTCATCCTTCTTTCATCTTATCACGAGTCAACCTAGCCTTTTCGAGTAGCCTAGTTTTCCTCTCGAGAGAGCATCATCTCTCAGTTTCACTGAGCCATAGCCTGTTTATTCGATGTATCATATCTTCTTTGAAACAATGCCCTAACAGACATTGTCTCAAAGAGGGGCAAAATGTAGACACCCAAAAATGTCCTCTAACACACTTGTAGTCGAAAAACCTAATCTTCTTCTATGTCTTCACAATTAATTAAATAAGCTTTATTTATTTAATTAATTGTCTTCATTTTCCTATCTTCACTTTAGTAATTAAATAATTTTTAAATTATTTAATTAGGTCATCACCCTTTCTTCTAAAAATAAATAAAATCTAAATTTTATTTATTCCCCCTCTCCATCATGCAAATAAATTAAATAAATTAAGATTTATTTAATTTATGCTTTCTTCCAACACATCATTTAAATAAATTAAATAAACATAGTTATTTTATTTATTTACCCACTTTCAATTAATAAATTAAATAAAAATGTTTATTTACCCACCTTCTATTTCTTTCTCAAATGTGCATATGAGTTCAAAATAGCAACAAATCAAATAACAACAAATCAAAAAGCAACTTACCATGAAAATAGAAATAAATCAAAAATCAAAATATGGTGAGATTTTATCAAAATAGAAAAATCATTTTATCTCCACCAAAAGATAGAAATATTCCTTTTTCGAAAAGGCAATCTTATCTCACTCAAGACACTTGTCATGTGCACATTCGTTCTTCATTCTCATCTATCGATTTATCATTTCATCCTCTACCATTGATCGGTTATCTTCCAAATATATAAAAACCCTCATCATCTCTCATTTGAGGGTTCGAACCCTTTAACATCTGCAATTATCTGTTGTTCAAATCCATTCTCTCTATCTTTGCATACATGGAATCATCTTAGCATTTTGATCACAATCATGGCAGCTCCCTTCCATGTGGTTGCATGGAGAAGCAATCCACAAAATGAAACAAGGAATCTACCAACCCAAGTGATGTTGTTTTGATTTGCATGTCTTCTCTATTTTGTTTTTGGGTTTTGATTTCTTGAGTTTTGGTTTGAATCTTATCTCTCTCTTGTTTTGATATTTGTTTAATTCTACCCAACACAAAATATAATGAACTAATGCATTATAAGAATGAAGAGATAATGTGTTTTCTAAAGTATTCATACCTTTAAAACCATCAGTTTGAAATGCCTGAGCAAACTCTATAAACCTCTAGCTATACAGGCATGACACCCCTATCCTTCTATGTTTATCACTATATCTTCACGGATTTCTATGTAAGAACCAGTTTACTGATATATCTGAGATCTTAGTCTTGACTCTTGCTTCTTATATGAATCTCCCTCTCTCTCTTTATTTTACTATGCACTATCTATTATTACTGCACTCCAAAAACCTATTCTTATGTGAAGATATCTCTCTCTTTATCTCCCCTCGATATCCTTATCTCTGGATAATATAGTCATAATAAGGCTTCACCACCCACCTTCTTGTAGAGCTTATGGTAGATTCCATACCTATTAATGTGCTTTGATAGCGTGCAAACGAATTGGAGTAGTTGGTCTTTAATGACCACTCTCCCATACTCCTTTTCTCCTCAAATGACGTGGATATAGGAGTTGAGTGCTCCATAAATACATGGAGAGGTTTGCATAAATGTTATTATACCACAATACAAAAGAATTTCTTCGACATAATATTATAACTTATAAATAATATTAAAATAGATATATAACATCCTAGTGTAGGTATATACAATGTATTCTCATGTTATTCCTAACACTTGGCAAAATAGAAGAATGGGGTCAAGGTATTCTCCCCCGCTCTATTTTGCATAAATGCCACAAAGATAGGTTATCAAATGGAAAACTTATTGGAAATCACTGATAATGAAATAGTTTAACCACTAATATTTAATAATATAAAAATATGTTCTTAACACAAGGAAATAACGATGATCAACCATATCTTGTCGATGGTCATACTATCTTGACTTAATTTTTTGACAAAACCAAAGCTAAAGGATCTTGACGATAAATCGACGATTGTCAAATCAAAACCAACGAAGACCAAAAGATTTGAACACAACATATCAAACTCGATGAGGGTTCACTTGTTGGCAAGAGACACTATGTGGCTTCATGATTGTTGTCATTAATGGCAACAAAGTCTATCCCACACATCCACAGCACATAGTATGTCTACCGGAAGACAGATTAAAGATTGTTTTGGTCTGGTGAGCAAGAACGGAGCATGTAGCAAGGTCTGACAATGAAGTCCGGATCTCTCAGATGGTGTAACTCAGCAAGTTGTAGACTTGGACAAGTCAAGAGGAGTATCATGACTACTATATTCTAGAGATTGAGTCTCCGATGAGAAAACATGGAAAAGATATGAGCATCTGAGTGTTGGGTTCCAGACAGGTAGAGTAGACTAAGGAAGAACTAACTGGCAGAGTATCAGACTTCAATCCGGATGAGAAATTGATGGTGATCAAGCTATTGGAGAAATCATACAATATTGGCTGATATGATTGATGACTTCAATGTCTATGATTTTGATACGCATCACATATCAAGCATGGATTCAACTAACAGATCGGTAGTTTGCAAATATCTTGAGTATTTCAGTTGCCGACTAGAAAGTTGTTGAAATCCTTGGTGCGGATATATATACCAGATGGATTCTAGTATGAAGGTGTGTGTGATGAAATAGTGTGCGAAGAAAGGTAGAAACAAGTGTGGAAGCAGCAATACAAGTTCGACATGTGACAGAGCAGCAGCACTAGAGCAGAGGAAGAATGAAGTGCATTAGATCAGTATATTGAGCCCAACTGAAACTAAACTTTAACAATTGTGGATGCCTCTCATCAGTTCAAATACTTGGTTACCTTCTATAAACCTTGTAGATAGTGAGTCTCTTGTAGGCAGTGTGCCTCTTGTGAGCGGTGTGCTCGAGCAGTGAGCCCTAATTGGCAAGTGTCATTTTGTACCTCTTATTCTTTTAACAGAGAATACAATCTTAGGTTAGTCACCCCGTGGTTTTTCCCTTAACAGGGTTTTCCACACAAAAACCCTTGTGTTATGTGTGTTGATTTTATTTTTGCTCTCATGATTATGTATGCTTATTTGTTTTGATGCCACACTAATTGTTAAAGGAGAAAAGAAAGTTAAGATATTTAAGATAACTGATTCAACCCCCCTCTCAGTTATTTTCCTTGTTTCCAACAATTGGTGTCAGATATAAGTTCCTCTAAATAGAGCCTAACAGCTTGAGGAAGATCTAGGAATCTCAATGGATATGTATGGTATGAAGGAACAACTTTAGTCTGCCTTAGATGATCTTGAGCAATCTCACTCTGAAGTCAATAACTTGAGAGAAAGACTCAAACAAGCTGATGATTTCATAAATGAGCTAAAAGAAAAACTGAGTATCTTTGTGAAAAAGAGAAAGGAGCTACTTCAAAAATTAGCAAGTCAGAATGAAGCCAATGATACTAATGAAGATCTGAATGAGAAAAACAAGCTATGTGAGAAGCTATCAAAAGAGGTCATTATGGTAAGGCATGAGATGGAATCAGGGGTTATGAGATTCACCCAAGAAATTGAAGAGAAAAGGAAAATTGAAGATAATCTAAAATAATCTCTCAAGGAGAAGACAGAAGACTACCACAAAATGGATAGAATAATCAAGCATCTTGAGTCTGATCTTGAAGAAGCTAGAGATAATGAAGAACAACTTGAGAATTAGATAGACACTCTTAAACAAGATCTTCAAACAGCAAATGATTACAAAGAGAAATTCAAGATAAGCTCATCTCAACTTGAAGTTCTTCTTGAAAGCCAAAAGAGGGTAGATGACAAGCGTGGCTTGGGATATGAGAAAGGTGAAAGCTCTGGATCTGGTCAGAAGAACTCTGGATCAGGAAATCAAAGAAACAGGCCTAGAAGACCTCTGGTAAGGCAACCTAATGCTCAAAGATATCCATCCTTCAATGGATACTGCTACAATTGCAACAACTTCGGTCATAAAGCAACTCAATGCACGAGAAGAATGAATCAGACTAATCCATCCTTCTCCGGACAGTGTTTCAACTGCAAAAGGTATGGTCACAAATCTCATGAATGCATAAATATGCAAATAAACAATTCATTCAATGGTAGATGCTTTGCATGCAATAGAATGGGACATATGGATAATCAATGCAGATCAAGAGGATATCAGTCAAATATGCAAAGAAATGTTGTTTGTTACAATTGCAATAGATCCGGTCATATTGCCAAATTTTGCAGAAGTAAAAATTAGGATAAAAAGGATCAAAATCAAGATAAGGGAAAAGACAAAGTGAATGCGGATGAAGTTCAAAGGGAGATGAGTAAGATTTGGGTGAAGAAGAGTACAAAAAATGTTGGGGATGGATCCGCACCAAAATCTAGTGCTAATATTCCTTCCAGAAACTGAACAGATGAGCTCTGGCTCAGGGGGAGTCACAAAGAAAAATAAATTCCCCCATCCAATCAATTGGTGCCTAAATTTGGCACATGAAATGTTGTAGATTAAAGGGTTCTCAGAAAATTATCTAAATAACCCTCGGTGAAAATATGAATGATCCGCATGAAGTTTTGCAAGAATTTAATCATCCAAGATTGATCCAGTCTGACAGCCATCCGGTAAAAGTAGGATTTTCATAAACAGATCCGGTGTGATTCAAAGTTGAGATATCTTGATCTGCGGATTCATGGCATGCTTGGATGAAAGAAGATACATTGTCAATTTTCACTAAAATGATTCTAAGTGCATCTCAGTGATTTGAAAAGATCTCTCTCAGAACAAGGCAACCAGATGACTTAAGTTGTGCATTTATTGCAAAAGGAAATTAGGGTTTGCGCAAAGATAAAAGGGTTCTTTTACTCATCATTTGCACATTTGCATTCAAGAAGAAGAAATGAAGAGCTCTGCATCAAGTTTTTACAACTTTCTCAAAGATCAACCACAGAATCTGATTTATCCAGCGATTTGTTCCAGCTCTTTTTTCCCAAACCCTGAAGCGTAAAAAGGTACTTCCATTTTGAATATCTCTCTCTGAATCTTTTGCAAAAATGGCTACTCCAATGGTTGTTAAGATCACTGATAGGCCGCGCCCAAAATTCAAGAAACATCCTTACAAATCCCTAGAAGTTGATACCTTAGGCGCTTTTTCTAGCATTCTGCATGGGGTATTGCACATAGAAGATGTTAGGGTTTACATCCACGCCAATATTGAGGAATTTGGAGAATCCAAGTTGATGGACATCTATCATAAATAGTTAATAGATGAAAGTTTTGAACTCAAACCTCAATACAAGGCCATCCGGGATAAGCACTTTGGACATTACATCCACTTTCCATGTTTTATAGAATATGAATGGGTCTGGTATGTTCTTAGCAGAATACATGACAATTTCATGTGGCTAATGAAACCCTTCAAGCTAACAAAAGATGCTATTAGGACAATAACTAGACTGCACTCATCCGGTGGGTTGCCTGCACTCAAATCTGTCAAGATCCAGACAGTAAGTGAAGCTACCGAATCTAAGTTTGACAAAAGAGCAATGACAATAGAAGACATCATAGATCTGGATATCAAATTTGCCTCTATGATAATTGGTTATAAAATCTATCATTCCAGCAGGGAGAATTCTGTGTTCGGGACTGCAATATATACAGCATATCAGATGCTAAGGGAAAATGCAGATTATGATCTATGCGACCTTCTCCTAAACCAACTGTTAGAAAACTTGCAAAAGATCAAGGACAAGAAGAACTCATTCAAGTATGCGTGTCTCATACTGTGTCTATTCTTTTACTATATGAATGAGCTACCCGGATCAAGTGGTTAGGTATGGCAAAATGACAGACCGGTTGCCATACAAATTAGAGACTATATGTATGGACTTGGTGATGCTAAGGCTCAAAGCACAGCACTCTGGGGATTCTTTAAGAACTTCCAAATTATGATGTAGGCCAGAGAAAGAATTCCTCAAACCATAGTTGAAAAATATAAGGGTACAGTATGTTTCATGGTTGACACTGATCAATGCCTAATGGAGGCAGTTGAGCCTAGAACAGTAAGGATAATGCCAATGGGTTACAAAGTAGATGAGAAAATCTTGGAGCTACATGTTCAACACCTGTTGAGCCAGCCAAAGGACCCTGAGGTAGAAAGGTTTGGAACCTTTCAAGAATTAAGTGTAAAGATACATGTTGAGCTTAGACAACCAGAAATAAAAAGGAAAGTTAGAAGGGAAGTAGAGGAAATTGCCAAAAGATATGGCATATCAAAAGAAGCAGTTGATGCAAATAGAGAGAAAATAGAAAGAGCTGAGAAAGAGAAACAAGAAGTAGAAAAATAAAGTGTTCCGGTACAAGCCTCCTCCTGGACCTGATCCTCCAAGAGCTCTGTACCTGCCACCTCTAAGAGCTCAAGAGCCTCAAAACCAGAAGCCAAGACATCCAGAAAGGGAGAAAAGAGAATGAAAACAAAGGCCACAAGGTCTTGTTAGATTTAGGATAGACAACTGAGAGGGGGGGTGAATCAATTGTCCAAAACTTTCTCCCAATTAATCACTTAAATCCTTTTCTTAATTCAACAGCATAATATTAAATCAATCATGGAAACATAATGCAGCAATTCAAGAGCAGAAACACATTAACACATATGACACCAAGATTTTTGACGTGGAAAACCTAGTTAAGGGAAAAACCATGGGGTGACTAACCCAAGATTGTATTCTCTGTTAAAAGAATAGAAAGAACAAAATGGCACATGCCAATTAGGGCTCACTACCCGAGCACACTGCTCACAAGAGGCCCACTGCCTACGGGAGACACACTGTCTACTAAAGAATAAGTATTACATGCTTGAACTGAAGAATAGCATCTTCACCATGTTTGAGTCAGTTCCATTTAAGCTCAATACTTTTGCTCTGCCTTTCACTCTGCTCCTCTCTACCACCCTCTCATCTCCACGAGTTCACTTCGAAATGACTTTACAACTCCTTATTTATACAAGACATTGACTTAGGGATAATCATCCAAGTCGGCAAACATTTCAGAGCAAATACATAAATACAATATGATTAATTACAAAAAGACTTCACGCGGATCAACACACTGTCATCCACATAGATCTGAGACTTCAATCTTTCTTTAAGAACACATCATTCTTCACAGAACATCTTCAACATCATCTGCAGGATGTGTAACTCATCCGGTCAGCTAGACTTAGGAAGAACACCATCATCTAGAAGTAATTCTTCAATTACAAGCTCAATCTTCAATTATGGACCACCAACATGAACTGGACACAATCCAAAGACCTCCACAAGCTTACCTGAATCACCAAGAACATCCACACTACTTCTGTTCACTGAAATCATTCTCTCCTTCATCTAGAACCTCAAGCACACAGTCTGTCATCACTGTCATATTGGAATAGATTCTTGCAGACCTCCAGACCATGAACCAATTGGGTTGTCAATTTACATTGACTTCCTAAACACTCCACCAAATCTGCAGAACAAGATATTGCATTTCCAAATCTCACCGGACCTATCTATGTCACTCTGTCACCTCTGAACACCTGCCAGAACCAGTTTTACTTAAGTGTCCATAACTTCTTCAAATCTTCATGCGGACCTCTGAAATCTTTACTGGATAATATTAAGACACATATCTGCAAACCCTTTGAAGCGCATCCTCTGATCTTCATCTTGTATGGGATCTTTACCTCATTGTCTTCATTGTTCTTCTTTGTTCCTGATTAGAACTAATTTTCTCAATATCCTCCGCACACAGCTCATCCAATCCTTATCATCAATGCAATAGGAGTATGTTGACATCAATGACAACACTGATTAGGCCCATACTTGCAACAATCTCCCCCTTTGTCATTGATGGCAACATATGATGTGAAAAACTATTTTAACCATCAAGACAAGAACTTCTCCTTACTGACATAACTCCCCTTATCAACAACAACCACTCACATGTCTTTTCTTCCTTTGATCAGCAACCACTTGTTTTTCACATGTCTTTTCTCCCCCTTTGACATCAATGGCAAAAGGCACATAATTGCATTACTTCATAAACATATCAGCTACTCCCCCTGAGTAGCATCTTCCCATCATCAATCCAGACCACAAAATATGACTATAAGATCCACTAGACTGATGCACATCAGTGCACCTTAATTCAGAACCAGAGGGGTAATAACCCCTAACTTCTCCCTGAGATACTCAAAAGAGTCCTTAGGTAGAGGTTTAGTAAAAATATCTGCAATCTGATCCTTAGAAGGCACAAAGTCCAATCTGACTTCATTCTTGTTCACTTGCTCTCTCAAAAAGTGAAACTTGATGGATATATGTTTAGTCTTTGAATGCAACACCGGATTCTTTGATATGTTTATTGCACTTGAATTATCACAGAAGATCGTGATAGGTTCCTTATACTCCACTCTGATGTCTCTTAGCATTTGCTTCATCCACAATACTTGAGTGCAACTACCTGCTGCTGCAATATATTCTTCTTCTGCAGTGGACATAGATATTACCTCTTGCTCAGCCAAGAAACCAATCTCTTCCCCAAAAAGAATGCTCCACCACTGGTACTCTTCCGGTCATCCACATCTCTTGCCCAATCGCATCTGTGTATGCATGAAGAGAGAAATCATGATCTCTAGGATACCACAAACCATACTCAATTGTCCCTTTTAGATATCTAAAAATCCTCTTGATTATCATGACATGAGATTCTCTAGGATCAGCTTGGAATCTAGCAACAAGACCAACAACATTCATAATGTCAGGTCTAGTTTGAGTGAGATACAATAACCCTCCAATCATTGACCTATACTTTTTCTGATCAGCCTTAGGAGAGTCATCATCTTTGCTTAATTTACATCCAGTTGCCATGGGAGTACTCATTGGTTTTGAGTCTTCCATCCCAAATTTCTTCAACAATTCTTTCACATATTTAGTTTGAGAAATGAAGATTCCTTTCTTTGTTTGAGTGATTTGCAGACCCAAAAAGAAATTCATTTCCCCAAACATGGACATCTCAAATTCACTTTTCATTTGATTTGCAAATTTTTTGCACATACTATCTCTTCCTCCAAAAATGATATCATCAACAAACACTTCAACAATCAAGATATTTTCATGATCAATTTTGAAGTATAAATTATTGTCAGCAGTACCTTTGTTGAAACCAATATTCAAAAGATGCTTATCCAATCTTTCATACCAGGCTCTTGGGGCTTGCTTGAGTCCATAAAGTGCTTTCTTCAACTTACAGACCATATCACCATGATCAGACAATTGAAATCCATCAGGTTGCTCAATGTAAACTTCTTCTTCCAAGTCACCATTCAGGAAGGTAGACTTGACATCCATCTGATATACTTTGAAATCCTTGAAGGCAGCAAAAGCAATAAATAATCTGACTACTTCAATTCTTGCCACCGGAGCAAAAGTTTCTTCAAAATCAACTCCTACTTGGGAGTAACCCTTGCAGACTAATCTAGCTTTATTTCTGACTACTTCACCATCTTCATTCAGTTTATTCTGGAAGACCCATTTGGTTCCAATCACATTCTTATTTTTAGGTCTGGGAACAAGATCCCAAGTGTGATTTTTCTCAATTTGCATCAGCTCTTCCTCCATTTCTTTAGTCCAGTTTTCATCATTGCATGCTTCATTCACAGTCTTAGGTTCAATCTTTGAAATCAGACAATACTCTTCTGAATCTTGAGCAATCCTTCTTCTTGTTTGAACACCTTTGCTTTTATCACCTATGATCTGGTCTTTAGAGTGATTCATTTTTACATACCTGGGAATTTTGGGACTTACTTGTACCTCTATTTCTTGCACAGGTTCATTCAAACTTGTCTCTTCTTCCTAATTCACTGGATCATTTTGAATCTAAATTTTAGAAGGGGCTTGGACTCCTTGGATCAAAACATCATTCTGATCATTTTCATCATATTCATAAAACCTTGAGGGTTTTTCAACACATTCATCAACATTCACATTTGTACTTTCTATAATCTTTCTCAATCTCTTATTATAACACCGGTATGCTTTGCTTTGAGTAGAATAACCCAAGAATATTCCTTCATCACTTCTAGCATCAAATTTGCCTAAATCTTCATCTCTTTTAATGTAACATTTTCTACCAAAGACTCTGAAATACCTCATAGTGGGAGTGATACCAAACCAAAGTTCATAAAGAGTCTTACCAGTATTGCTTCTAATTTGTACTTGATTGAGAGTATAGACTGCAGTGCTTACAGCTTCTCTCCAATAGATCTAAGGAACATTTGCTTCCATCATCATGGTTCTAGATGCTTCCTAGATGGTCCGGTTCTTTCTCTCCACTACTCCATTCTGCTGTGGAGTCCTTGGAGCAGACAATTGTTCTTTTATTCCATGTTTCTCACATAATTCTATGAACTCACCGGATGTGAATTCTCCACCTTTATCAGACCTCAGACATTTTATATTCAATCCAATTTCATTTTCTACGATTGCCTTGAATATTTTGAATTTCTCAAGGGCCTCATATTTCTCTTTCAGAAAGGTTACCCACATCATCCGAGAGTGATCATCAATCAATAACATGAAGTATCTATCACCTTGCACACTCCTAATTCTTGCCAGACCACATAAATTAGTATGAATTAAGTCCAATAATCTGGTAGAAGATTGTTCTTTACTTTTGAATGTGACTCTGCTCTGCTTACCCAACTGACATTATTTGCACAAACTATTAGTAGGTTTCACCAGTCTTGGAAGATCTCTTATAGCCTGAGTGTTGTTTATCTTGATGATATTATCAAAATTCACATGACACATTCTCCTATGCCACAACCAACTCTGATCAATTTGAACAAATAAACAACTTTTACCAATACCAACCAAGTGGAAGATATTACCTTTAATTTGAGTACCGAATGCAATCTTTGTTCTGGAACTTTCAAAGATCTTGCATTTTCCATTTTTGAATCAGAGATCATAGCCTTTGTCCACCAACTGTCCAACACTGAGAAGATTGTGCTTCATCCCTTCAACATATAGTACATTACTAGTTTTGTTCTTTCCATCAAAAGAAATAGTTCCTCTACCTCTGATTCTGCCAGCAAAATTATCACCAAATTTTACCACTCCTCCTTCATACCTTTCCAAATCTATGAACTTATTTTTGTCACCATTCATATGGTGAGAGCATCCACTGTCAATGACCCAATCATCCTTTTCTTCAACTTGGGCAGCCAGAGCTCTTTCTACAATTTTATGATTGACAGATTCAAAGGGCAATGAATCTTCTTCCTTGATGGAAATAAACACCCAGTCACTTCCAGATTTGTTTCCTATCTCTGATTCATCATCTGTTACTCCATCATCATCATCTCCATGAACATAGTAACATTTCTTTGGAACCTTGATCTATTAGGATTTGTCCTTGAAAATCTTTCCGGACACCTTGAGGCAAAATGACCAATCTTATTACAGTTAAAACATTTAAAAGGCAATTTCCTCTCATACTTACCAGATCCTCTTAGCAGTCTTTTTGTAATAAGGGTTTCAAGTTGAGCAGCTTCTGCTTCATCTTCTTCCAGGTCTTTTCTTGTTTTTTCATACCATGATAGCTTCTTTGAAGAATTCTCTCCCGGATCAAACTTTTGTTTTCCTTTTACAAAGGTACTAGCTTTGAATGCAGATTCAGTCTTGGGGGGGAATCTCTAAACTCGATCAATTCAAATGCAGCCATTTTACCAACCAATTGATCTCTTGTGATACCTGAAAATGATCTGAATTCTTCGATAGCAGCAACCTTATATTTGTAGGAATCAGGAAGGGATCTGAGAACTTTGCCAACAATCTCATCTTCATCCAAGATTCCACCAGCACATCTAATGCCAGAAACAAGCTCATTTACTCTTGGCATAAATAAAGTGATATTTTCATCTTCTCTCATCTTCAGGTTTTCAAATTTTCCTTTCAGACTCTGTAGCTTGGCACATTTAACATACTTGTCTCCTTCATCTAGAAGTTCTAGTTTTTGCCAAATCTCATATGCAATTTTTTGATCAACAACATTTGTCAGCTCTGAATCAGATAAGGCACTTAGAAGAGCTTCTTTAGTCCGCAAATTATTTTCAGCATCTCTGATTTCATCTACGGTACGTGGACCATTCTGTGGAGGATCATACTTCTTTGAAGCCATGATCCAATACTGCATTCCCATATATTGCAAGTGACATTCCATGCGACTTTTCCAAAGAGTAAAATTGGTTCCATCAAACCTCAGACTATCCTTCTTGTAAGACAACATCCTGGATCTTCTCAAGCAGTTAAGCTCTTTTAGAGGAACTTAGCTCTGATACCAATTGTTAGATTTAGGATAGACAACTGAGAGGGGGGGTGAATTAGTTGTCCAAAACTTTCTTCCAATTAATCACTTAAATCCTTTTCTTAATTCAGCAGCATAATAATAAATCAATCATGGAAACATAATGCAGCAATTCAAGAGCAGAAATACATTAACACATGACACCAAGATTGTTGACGTGGAAAACCCGGTTAAGGGAAAAACCACGGGGTGACTAACCCAAGATTGTATTCTCTGTAAAAATAATAGAAAGAACAAAATGGCACATGCCAATTAGGGTTCACTACCTGAGCACACTACTCATAAGAGGCCCACTGCCTACGGGAGACACACTGTCTATTGAAGAATAAGTATTACATACTTGAACTGAAGAATAGCATCTTCACCATGCTTGAGTCAGTTCCATGTAAGCTCAATATTTCTACTCTGCCTTTCACTCTGCTCCTCTCTACCACTCTCTCATCTCCATGAGTTCACTTTGAAATGACTTTACAACTTCTTATTTATACAAGACATCGACTTAGGGATAATCATCCAAGTCGGCAAACATTTCAGAGCAAATACATAAATACAATATGACTAATTACAAAAAGAATTCACGTGGATCAACACACTGTCGGCCACACAGATTTGAGACTTCAATCTTTCTTTAAGAACACGCCATTCTTCACAGAACATCTTCAAGATCATCCGCGGGATGTGTAACAGTCGGCCAAACTTAGGAAGAACACCATCATCCGAAAGTAATTCTTCAATTACAAGCTCAATCTTCAATGCAGACCACCAACACGAACTGGACACAATACAAAGACCTCCACAAGCTTACCTGAATCACCAAGAACATCCACACTACTTTTGTTCATTGAAATCATTCTCTCCTTCATCCGGAACCTCAAGAACACAGTCTGTCATCACTGTCATTTGGAATAGATGCTTGCGGACCACCAGACCATGAACCAATTGGGTTGTCAATTCACATTGACTTCTTAAACACTCCACCAAATCTACAGAACAAGATATTGCATTTCTGGATCTCACCGGACCTATCTGTGTCACTCTGTCACCTCTGAACACCTACCAGAACCAGTTTTACTTAAGTGGCCATAACTTCTTCAGATCTTCATGCGGACCTCTAAAATCTTTACTGGATAACATTAAGGCACATATCTACAAACCCTTTGAAGCACATCCTCTGATCTTCATCTTGTATGGGATCTTTACCTCACTGTCTTCACTGTTCTTCTATGTTCCTAATTAAGACTAATTTTCTCAATATCCTCAGCACACAGCTCATCCAATCCTTATCATCAATGCAACAGGAGTATGTTGACATCAATGACAACACCGGTTAGGCCCATACTTGCAGTAAGTCTTACATAAGGCAAAAGGATGATGAAGAAATAGAGTATGATGAGGAAGTTAAGAAAATGAAGAAGAAGAAGAAGAAGAAAACATCTAGGGAATCCTCTACCAGAAAAAACAAAGAAGAAGAGGCAAAAGAATTTGTTGAAAAGCCCACTCTTTCTATTGATGATATCATCAAGGCAGTCATAGTGGATGGGAATCTACAACCAGTAATAGAATTTTATGATGATTATAGTGACACTGACAAGAGGATCTTAGAAGAAGCTACAGTCAGGTACCTAAATATTTAAAATAAAGCATTCATTGAAATCATTTCTCTAATTCCCAAAAGTCTAGAGAAGGTACTTGAACTCAGAAAAGAGAATGCCAAGGAAAAGGATTTAGAGATCCGACAACAGATTGCTATTCAGCTCTATCCCTCCATTACTCCAAAGCAAATGAACATGATCTTTAAGGACTGCATGGATGAATTCCAGAGCAAAGCAAGAATGAACAAATTAATGCTTGGAGAGACTGATCAGGTAGCAAGAGAAATAGAAGACATCCTCCAGAATGCCTTCAAAAGATTCAATCTTCCTATCATAGAGGAAATAGATGAAGAACCTTCTACCAAGGATGTCGAAGGATTAAATGCATCAAAAGAAGAATCTACTGAGAAAAATGTAGAAGGGTCAAAAGAGATAGATGAGGAGAAGTCTAAAGACTTGGATTCCTCTATTCCAGAAGAGGAAGTTCATGAAGAAGTTAACATCTCTCCTCCGGATCCCACTGCAAACATTCCAGACTTAGGAACTGAAGGAGAAGGAAGAAAAGAAGAAAAAGGGAGTCAAGAAGAGGAGGTAAAGGGAAGAGAAGAAGAACAAACAGAGAAAATCTCTGATGACAGCTTTGAGATTTCAAAGGAAAAGAAGACTCAGTCTCCGGCAAGAGACACTGCAAAGGCAGTGAAGAATTTCTTGACCAAAGAGATGATGGAGATAGATGAACCGAAACTATTCCAAGGACCACTAAATTTTGATTCCCTTTCTCCGGTCCAAACAATGAAAATAGCATCTTTTTCCCAAGCTAAAGCAAAAGAAAAGCTTCTAAAATCTCACATGGAAGACTATGAGCTGATAGAGATTGCATCCAGGATGCTGGAGAAGATCATGCCATCCTTCCAAAAGGATCCTTCAGCCTCTCCATCCAGTAATTTGAAATCTCTGGTTAACTCTGTTAGCACCCATTTTGATTCTTTAGAGAAATCGGCAGAAGAGAAAGTCCAGAAAGAGTTTTTAGGAAAGAGATTCACTGAAGTACAGGGACTCATAGCTAATGATAGGAGGACCCTAGATATTGGGATAAAGAGCCTAGAAAATACTCTTAAAGATGGTGGGGATGTGTACAAATTTTGTCTATCTTGGTGCAAAGTGACAGAGGATATTGAAAAGAAGGTGAAAGAACAAGAAGGTAAACTGTCAAGTTTATCTCAGAATTTTGATCCCCTCACTACATCCATAATGAATCATGAATGCCAGGTTATTGCCATTATAAATGAAATAAAGAGGTTGGACAAGGAGAAGAACAATATAATAAGCAGGATGAGTGAACTCAGAGGGATAATCATCCCTAAGTTAGAGGCAATGCATAAGGCCTTATCAGATGCTCAGACCACAGCCCGGACCAGTGATCCGGCAGACTTAAGAAGAGCAGAAGCTTATGCATTTTTGTTGAGTGGTCACATCTCAATTTTAGACAGGATGAAGCAGAGTTGGACAACAGAATTTGACAGTTGAAGACCACTTTTGTGGATATACTTAAGTATATGTAAGTATAACATGTATATATACTTATGCGGCTATGTATAGGTTGATTTTTGCAAATTTTGGTGTGCGGATTCAACCCTTTTCCATTGATGTCAAAGGGGGAGTGAGGAGTAGTGAAAAATGTGGAATCCATCTAAGGGGGAGCTCCGGTAAAATAGTACATAAGGCAGAGCATCAGCCTAGGGGGAGTTTGCTACGACACTTAGTCATTTTTCACTAAGTGTTGCCATCAATGCCAAAGGGGGAGATTGCTGGAAAGAGACACTGTGTGGCTTCATGATTGTTGTCATTGATGGCAACAAAGTCTATCCCACACATCTGTAGCACATAGTATGTCTACCGGAAGACAGATTGAAGATTGTTTTGGTCCGGTGAGCAAGAACAAAGCATGTAGCAAGGTCTGACAATCAGGTCTGGATCTCTCTGATGGTGTAACTCAGCAAGTTGCGGACTTGGACAAGTCAAGAGGAGTATCATGACAACTATTTTCTAGAGATTGAGCCTCCGGTGAGAAAACATGGAAAAGATATGAGCATCTGAGTGTTGGGTTCCAGACAGGCAGAGCAGACTAAGGAAGAACTAACCGGCAGAGTATCAGACTTCAATCCGGATGAGAAATTGATGGTGATCAAGCTATTGGAGGGATCATACAATATTGGCCGACATGATTGATGACTTCAATGTCTATGATTTTGATACGCATCACATATCAAGCATGGATTCAGACGACAAATCAGTAGTTTGGAAATATCTTGAGTATTTCGGTTGCCGACTAGAAAGTTGTTGAAATCCTTGGTGCGGATATATACACCAGATGGATTCTAGTATGAAGGTGTGTGCGTGTGATGAAATAGTGTGCGAAGAAAGGCAGAAACAAGTGTGGAAGCAAAAATACAAGTCTGATATGTGACAGAGCAGCAGCACTAGAGCAGAGGAAGAATGAAGTGCATTAGATTAGTATATTGAGTCCAACCAGAACTGAACTTCAACATTTGTGGATGCCTCTCATCAGTTCAAATACCTAGTTACCTTCTATAAACTTTGTAGACAGTGAGTCTCTTGTAGGCAGTGTGCCTCTTGTGAGTAGTGTGCTCAGGCAGTGAGCCCTAATTGGCAAGTGTCATTTTATACTTCTTATTCTTTTAACAGAGAATACAATCTTGGGTTAGTCACCCCGTGGTTTTTCCCTTAACAGGGTTTTCCACGTAAAAACGCTTGTGTTATGTGTGTTGATTTTATTTCTTCTCTCATGATTATGTATGCTTATTTTTTTTGATGCTACACTAATTGTTAAAGGAGAAAAGAAAGTTAAGATATTTAAGATAACTGATTCACCCCCCCTCTCAGTTATCTGCCTTGTTTCCAACATCACTAACTGTGCAAGCATAAGACTAAGATGGCAACAACCTGTCCTTATCCATACCTCTATTCACTTCTCTTTGATAATGCTCTCCCTCTCTTTCTTGGAGGGTAGAAAACTTGTTTTCTTGGATACAACTTGCAATCAACCAAATTAGGATTAGTGCATCATTAATCACTTCATATATCTTTTGAATAAATAATCAAGACATCATATAATCACATGTGTAATTCTAAACATATAAACATAAAATCATGATATCTTTGATTTATCCCGACATTTTCACATAACGTCAAATCATTAAATCACGCATAATCATCTACTAATTACATGCAAGTAAAAAGTAAAACATAGTCAAAATTTTGGGTGTGACATATCTCCCCCCATAAGATTCATTATCCTTAATGATACAATATATCCAAAATAATTTCATAATAAAGTTTTTGTTCAACTTTGAAAAGCATAAAATAAATGAAGAAATCTTTGATAAAAAACATGGTAATCTTCCCATGTGGCACTATCCTCTACATATTGGTCCAACTGGACCTTGCACTGAGTAACATCTATGTTACGCAAGCAGAGCTTGCAAACTTCGAGCACTTTGAGAGGCTCAATCATGACCACTCCTGGGTCTTGTACCTGTAAAGCATTCCAATCAAGAATATGATTATCACCTATTATATACTTTTTCAAATATGAAACATGAAAAACATTATGCATCTTGGAAAGAGCTGGTGGTAGAGCGATTATGTAGGCAACTAGATTGATCACTTCGAGAACTTTGAAGGGTCCTACATATCTAGGAGCTAGTTTGGAAGACTTTCCAAACTTTGTGGAACTTTTTTTATGTTTGACCCTCAAAAAAACTTTTTCTGCAACTGAGAATTACCTTGGTGTTTGCTTGGCATCAGCATAGGTTTTATGTCTATCATTTGCTTCCGCTAATATTTTCCTAATCAGCTTAACTTGTTCTTCCATTTCTAATAACATCTCTAGACCAATACTAATCCTATCTTCTAGCTTATCCTCACTTATAGGAGTTTAGCATCTTCTTTCGTACAATGCTTCAAATGGAGCCATCTTGATAGTAGAAATGTAGGATTTATTATATGCAAACTCCACTTGCGGTAGATACTCTCCCCACTTGTATTGTTGATCCATGCAATAAATCCTCAACAAATCTTCAAGAATTTGATTTACTGATGCGGGAGAACCTGAGCACACATGTTATCCTACGTCAACCAAAAAGAATATTTGTTGCAATTTTGGTTTTGATCTTTCTTCATTGTAGTTTCTTTGGTGTTTTGCAGCATGGCAGTGTAGTTGCAGTTGCTAGTGACTTCCCGCCATTTTCATTTTGTCGTGATTCTGGTTCAAATTGGCGAATTTCTACTTTAATCTATTAGTTGTGACTAGTTACAGAGACTAAATGTTGGCAGAGGGTCTTAAAAGATGATTGAATTGTGAATAAAGGCAATGCCTATATTTCTTCTATCTGGTGTTCAATTTCCTTTATTTTTGGGGATGTCGTCATATGTGGAATGTGTATTTGTTCATTAATATTTTTTTTAATTTTATTGAATCCATCTTCAATATCTACTAAGGCGTTCCTTTTACTCCCATGGAGTGGTCAAATACATGCGCGGGAATTCTAATTTTTTGTTTGATGATCTTAAATTCAAAAACTTTTATTCCCTATCAATCTAACGTGGCACTGCAGTACAATGTCTTTTCATTTTCATTGTTTGCACATACAAAAGATAATCAAATCGATTGGAGTGGGTTTGTTTGAGAGGGAAAAAGAAGATCAAAGAGGAAACAACGAAGGAAATTTAGAAGTATTGATTTTAATAAAGTTTTTTTTATTGGGCAACTTAATATGTATGGCATTTTTCCCTTTGAGTTGATAACATCAAATTTTCCCACGTGAGTGTTGTTTCAAAGTGAGTTTTTTTTTTGTTTATACATTACTAAGTTTCATTGGAAGTCAAATATAACATATATGCTATTGAAAATGCATTGATCTGGCTATGGAGGGACGTTTCCTTATCTTGGCATGTTGACTAGTATAAAGAGGAAAACTAAATCTGGTTTGGGACTTTTTGGAAGCTGCTAGAAAGGGAAGGAAAAACCAAAATAAAGGAACAGAAATAAACATCTGAAATAGGGGAAAAACAAATTGAAATTGGGCGGCCAATATGAAGAAAATTTCCAAAAATAGAGAATAAAGAAGGGAGTACATAAATGAAAATAGCCATTGTGAGAAGAATCATGGAGGTGTGCCAGAATAATCTCATGTCACAAAATTGCAAAAAGAAGCAGATATAAATAGGGGAGATGCACATTTATCAGTCATCAATGGTGAATTTGTTTTGTAATGAAAGAAGTCTGTAGTAGATCATTGAATTGAATGAAATTCAACTAGAGTTGAACACTTCAAACTGATATGCTGGTAATTGAATTAAATGGGGTTTGCAAATTAAATCTTTCTTGTTTTTTTATTTTCTGTATTATGTTATCTTGAATAATTGAGTTCCTGTAGCTGCACTGGGATGAATCAAAATTTGAAATTGAAACTTGTTTGAATTTGGTGATTGTGTGCTTCTTGTGTCAGTTGTCTGATAAGACTCCCGTCCTTGACCACTTCATTTACCCTTTCAGTCTGACCATTTGTCTCAGGGTGATAACCCGAGCTTATATTGAGCTAAGCTCCTAGCGCTGAAAACAAAGTTTGCCAAAATCTTGACGTCATACATGCATCTCTATCTGAGATAATCTTCTCAGGAACTCCATGCAATATAAACACTTCCTACACAAACTTGCGAGCTATGACTAATGTTCCATCTATTAAATTCCCAGGTATAAAGTGAGCTACCTTGGTGAGTTTGTCCACCACCACTAAAATAGCATCATGTCTATTTTGAGACATTGGAAGACCTTGCACAAAATCCATGCTAATGACCAGCCGCTTCCACTCTGGAATATCATGTGGATACAGAAGTCCTGATGGGTGCTGATGCTCAGCCTTGACTCTCTAGAACTCTAGGCAAATTGCTACAAATCTTGTAGCATCATTCTTTATTCCTTTCCATAAATAAAGAGGTTTCACATCAGTAAGGAGTTTGGTTACTCCTGGATGATTTGAATAAGGTGCAGAATGAACTTCCTTCCACACAAGGTTTCTTAATTCTGTCGAATCTAGAACATACATTCTTTCTTTGTATCTTAGAAGTGCATCTAGTTCAAAATAGAACCCATCATACCTTGAGTCTTGAGGATTTACTAAGAGAGCCTTCTTAACTTGCTCGTAATACTCATCACTTGTAGAATTTTACAGTACTAAATCCTTGAAGTTGGAGTGAATAGAGACAATTTGTTTGTGTAATTAAATATTTAATTACACTTTATTAAGTTGACTTAGGGCTAGTTTTAGTCTTAAGTCATTCTTAAGTCATATCAGGGTTTTCTCTAACTTGTAAATATAAAAGCAAGTTCTCACATACAATTTATTATTAATTCATTTCATTAATTGCATCCTTATTGTGCAAATTATTCCTCTTTACTTTTTTCTCTTGTGGGAGGTAAATCTTAGGTTTTGCAAGTGATCCCGGTGTTTTGAGTTAATCATAAACTCTCACATGGTACTAGAGCTCCACATCTGCAAGCCCCTTCTCAGATTCAAAGAAAATTTTGAGCAAGAGGCATTTGTTGGGTGTATTTCTATGTAAAATGGAGTATTCCATTTGATTCAAAGCTCCATGCCTGAAGCTTCTTGTTCACTAATTTGAGAGAATAGGCGTCGAGCGTTCAAACAGTGTAACATTATATCAAAAGATTTCTAGTTTTTGTCAGCAACATCGAAATTCTATCTGGGTATCTCAATTTTTTTGTAGAAAGTGTACGTATTTCGAGAAAAATAGATCGCAATTCTGCATCCCTATTTTTAGCCTCTGCTTGTTTTTTTTGTCTTTTTAGAGCAGTTTCATGAAATTAGGAAAACGGGATATCACCAAAAAGAGGACTTCGAGTACTATCCAGTGGTATAGGTATTTTTTCTTATTTTTCTTAATAGCCTACTATTTTCACCAGAAGTTAGGTCTTCTTTTTCAGAGCAACCTTCAGTAATTTGGGCATAGCTTTTGCATACGACGTCGAAATCAGGCGAACGAATAGGTGTTATAAAGGTATTGAGGAGATATACATAAAAATTCACAGAAATTCATGCACTTTTTCTAGATTCAGTCCAAGTATTCTTTATTTAGTTTGTCAGTTTTATGGCTTATGTTTGATATTCTAGACATTTTGGCACCTAGAGAAGTTCTATTTGTTTTGTTGGGCTTCATTTATCAACATTAATACATATTCAGATTGTTGATCTCTGATCTAATTTATCTAAGGATATATCATGGGTTTTGCTATTCATCCTTCTTTGGTAACATTGGGTAAGGATAATCATGAGTCTTGGCAAAATGGCATCTTGACACATCTTGGATGGCTTAATCTTTTTCCTTATCTTTATGGACTCATACCTGAACCAGATACACTTGGGAAGAAATCTGCATGGGGAAATTATATTGATCATATTATAGGATTGATTGGTTCTAGTGTTGATTATGACACTATGTGTTCTATCTCGCATGTTGAGTGCCCACGCGCTCTTTGGACTCACATTTGGGAGATCTATGGAGACCCACATATCTCTCCATTCTTGGATGATCTTGCTATGGATTCCCACAAACCCCTTGATGATGCAGATTGCATACCTTTTGATGATGATATAGTTGAGGAGCTTGCATATTTGATAGGTCTTTCTAGTTTAGATAACACAAAGACTTCACTTGCTTCTCCTTCTCCTCTTATCGAGATCATATCTTTATTACCTATTGCTACATCAGATTCCTTGCAGCAGGCCATTATCAATCTTCTAGACATAGTTGTTGGGATGCATATCTACCAGATATATCATTGTTGTTTGTAGAGTCCCACCTTGCAGATTTGGAGGACCACATTGAGGACATTTGTCTTCTATTTGGTGACAGCTTTAATGGAGTTGCATCACCATCATATTCTTTAGATATTGTTCGTCATCCTCCTATTCAGTCATAGTTTTGCAGTGGATTGGAGACATATGAGTAGTTTTTAGGACCATCATTGTTGTCTTTGGATCATGTGCAGAGTTCAGAGACATTTATCCTTCTCCCTATATATTCCTATTTGGAATGGGAAGACATTATGCACACATTTGCAGTTATATTTCTTGGGAGGAATGTTGTTCGATGTTAATGGGTATTCATCTTTATTCTGTGTCGAGCATCTTCCAACACTGTAGGAATCATCTTGAGGAACGGCTGCATGGTCTCTCTTCTCATCTCTATTTTGGGGGGACAATATCCTCGCATGGGGTTTCATCCTTCTCACTTCTAGGCGGGTCACCTGACCTTCTCTCTTCTTCCTCTCTTATGGGGGGGCATTCGTGATTGTACTTTTGTGATGGATTTAGTTCTTGGGGGGTCTTAGTGTTAGTCCTTCTTCCATCACATGTTCATGTACTTGTATTTTCTCTCTTTTGGAGAGGAGTTTTCTCCCACTAGGTTTTTCACCTTTTCTCTACTTTATGAGAGATTCTTGTTGTACATGGGTACCTAAGATGGCCTTGTAGCCATGACCCAGTCTTGCATTAGTTGCATGTTTTTCATTTCTCCCTAAGTTGCACTTAAGGGGGGTGTTGGTGTAATTAAATATTTAGTTACACTTTATTAAGTTGACTTAGGGCTAATTTTAGTCTTAGGTTATTCTTAAGTCATATTAGGGTTTTCTCTAACTTGCAAATATAAAAGTAAGTTCTCACATGTAATTTATTAATCCATTTCATTAATTGCATCCTTATTCTGCAAATTATTCCTCTTTACTTTTTTCTCTTGTGGAAGGTAAATCTTAGGTTTTGCAGGTGATCCTGGTGTTTCGAGTTAATCATAAACTCTCACACAATTGAAGAGATATGCCTCCATTGACTCAGAGTATCCACTTCTCAGTTCTCCTTGTCTTTGATATAACTTATCTCAAATTCATAGTCAGATATCAATTTCAACCATTTCCTTTGTTGAGCATTCAAATGAAGTTGGGAAAATATATACTTAAAACCATTATGATCTGACTTCAATTCAAAAGGCTTCCCTAGCAAGTAGTGTTGCCACACTTGCAAAGTATGCACCACTGCTGCTAACTCCAAATCATGAGGAGCATAATTCTACTCATGCGCTCTCAGCTTCCTGGGTTCATAAGCTATCACTTGCCCATTCTGCATAAGCACTCCACCTAAACCTTCCCCTGAGGCATCAGTGATGACAACAAATTGACTTTTCAAATCAAGAACTTTCAATATTGGTGTAGTTGTCAACCTCTTTTTTAACTGATCAAATACCTCCTGACATTTCTTTGACCAGTCAAAATGCTTTCCTTTTCTCTGAACTGTAGTGATTGGGCTTGCAATCTTAGAAAAGTTTAAAACAAACTTTCTATAATATCCAGCTAACCCCATGAAATTGCGCACTTCATGTACATTCTTTGGCGCAAGCCACTCTACAATAGCTTTGATCTTCGTAGGGTCTACTAAAATTCCTTCAACTGATATTATATGCCCTAAATATTATATCTCTTTCTAAAAGAAAGTACACTTAGAAAGCTTCCCAAATAATTTATGCTCTCTCAGTTGTTGTAGAACTATCTGCAGATGTTACAAGTGCTCTTCCTCATTCTTAGAATAAATAAGAATGTCATCTAGAAATAATAGAACAAATTTATCCAAGAAAACTCAAAAAATACTATTCATCAAATTCATGAATGTTGCAGAGGCATTCGTAAATCCAAAAGGTAAAAATGTGAACTCATAATGTTCATACCTTGTTCTAAAAGTTGTTTTATGAATATCCTCATCTTTTAGTCTCATTTGATGGTATCCAAATTGTAGATCAATCTTAGAAAACACTGTTGTGCCACGCATTTGATCAAAGAGATCATCAATACGCAGTAAAGGATACTTATTCTTTATTGTCACTTTGTTAAGCATATGATAGTCTATACACAGATGCAAGGTTCCATCCTTCTTTTTGACAAAGATCACAAGTGCTCCCCAAGGAGAAACACTGGGTCTAATCAACCCCTTAGCCAACAGCTCCTGAAGTTGGCCTTTTAATTCCATCAACTCTATAGTAGTCATACGGTATGGCGCCTTTGAAATCAGCTCTGGTGAAGGAAAAGATAGTTCTCCAAAGATACACTTTGTTTACTAGGATCTTCTAATTGATCCATTTTTACTGCAAAAAGTTGACAACCTTTCTGCCTAGCCCTCTTCAGTTACATAACAACAATTGATCTGATCTTAACTTCTCTCTAAGTGTCTTGCAAAAAGACTTTGTTTCCTACATCGTCTAGACACTCAACTATTTTTTTCAAAATAGTCAACATTGGCTCTATGCCTCCATAGCCAATTTATTCCTAAGATAACATCATAGGAACCTAGGGGGGATACAAACAAATTCACCTTAGTCGAAAAACTAGGAAGATCAATCTTAGCTTCAAACAGACATTGCTCTCCCTGAGCTTTAGTTTGGTTAACATATTCTATTGACCAAGGTTTAGCCATATAACCAGCTCTTCTAGGAAATTTACTTAATACTCTTAGAGAAATAAAACTTTGGTTTCTCCAGTATCAATCAAAATAGAAATAGGAACTCCAAAAAGAGTACATGTCTCTGTGGGAGTAATTTGGTACTCCACATAGCAATTATCCAAAGCTGCATGAATCCTCTATTGAAAAGCTCCTTGTTGGGTGGGTAAAGCATTACGACACTGTTGAACTCCCTGGTTCTTGGTTGGGTATTGATTTGCATAATGATCTCCACCACAAGAGAAACATCCTCCTAGAGGTCCTCACCTTTCAACAAGTTTATCTGAATTATTATTATTCCTTCGAACATTGACATTGTTCTTATTCTCATTTTTAGGTCCATTCTTGTTATTTTTGGAGCCCTTGTCACTTTTCTTATTCATTTCTTGCTTGCCATTCCTTTTCTTGAAAGGTTGGGAAGTTGGTGTCTTGTTATACCTCTTGCAATTCTTCTCGTGATGTGCAGAAATTGACTTCAATTTTTGCTCTTGCTTGATTGCCTTCTCTAAAACTTGGTCCATAGTAGTAGGATCATACACATCCACTTCACCTATCTGGGCATTCAGACCCATGATAAAAAAATTGATCCTAAACCTTTCATCTTTTTGATATTGAGGCACATACTTCAAGAGCCGAGTGAACTTTTCCCAATATCTAACCACTGACATATCCCCTTGTCAAAAATTCTAAAAATTTGTTAGCTTTTGGTCAAAGAAAAGTTGTTGTAACCACCTCTGGCAAAATAAGACCACACACTAATCCCAGGTTAGGCTCAAAGAACTTAACCCTAGTTTTATTTTATTATTCATCAACCACATGGATGCTTCTCCTGCTAGCTAAAAGGCACCCCATACTACTTTGGTTATCTTAGAGTAATTTCGAATCTCGAAATACTTTTCTATCTTTGTCAACCAAGCTTCAACAACTTCACTACTTTCTATTCCATCAAACTTGGGTGGTGTAACTTTCTTCATATCTCTTGATAGCTCAGAGGCAAGTCTACTTCTCTTCTCTTCTTGAGATTTAGTCTTATCAACATTCTCCCTTTGTTCACTATGAATACTGGATTCATGGGCATATTCATCATCACCTTGATGTGAGTCCTCATTTCCTCCTTCGGAACTACCTTGTCCCTAACCTCCTGTTCCAAGTTTCCAAGCATTTCCTTGGTTTCATTCAGCATGGGCAATATCTTATCCAACTTAGCCATTAGGTTTTCAGAAGGATTCAGCTCTCCTTAAGTATCTTCAAGATTTGTTCGAGTTCAAACCATGATGATACTCTATATCACACCTGATATTTGTATTAAATTATAAATTAGAATTTAGAATAATGCATCTCATTAATTCAAAATTCATCAATAAAATCCATTCACAAAAACTCATATTTGAGCAAACAATCTCATATTTCTTATAGTTTATTCTGGATATAATTACATCCTTATTTAGATAATTAACACAACAAGACTACATGTCACTGTCAGTTCAAGGATATTCCTCAGGTTCCTCCTCCCCATTGGAATCTAGTAAAACAAACTTAGAGGGCGGATACACACATAGGTACTCCTCCATCACCTCCTTTCCTAAAACAGGAGCATCACAACCACACCCAAATGGCATGTCGTGACTCGCAGAAGGTTTACTTGGTTTAACTACACAAGTAGGAACAATAGGTTTCTTGGCCAGTTTAATACGTTGTTTCCTTTCTAGCCATATATGCTTAAGAACATCAGCCAAATTCTTAGAATCCTCTAGCCAGGCACCCTTAGCATAATTAATATGCTCCTTGAGTTCAACCTCCTCAATAGGTTCTTTATTAACTACTAACTTGGCCAAATGTTGGGGAACATACTTTCTAGCAATTTTCTTGGTTCTCCTCCATGCCATTCTAGTATAAAACGAATTTCAAACATTAGCTAATCTGTTAAATGTTTACAAGTTTTCTCATAGTGAGCTCCTAGGTCCATGTGTTGAATCCGGTTAGCTTTGATACCATATATAACATGTCTTCTCATATTACTCAAAATTACACACAATTTACTAAGAAAGTAAAAGAACATGATAAACATGAGCGAAATGCTCTTTTTATCATTTGCAAAGTTTCAAAGAAATAAAAGCATATCTTTTCTAAATATTTTTCAACCTTGAAATTCAATATATTCAAACATAAATTATAGTGAAAACATTTCACTTACATTTACAAATACATTGCACTTGGCAAAAGAATAGTTTTACATCATAAATCATAACATGAAATTGAACATGAAGAGTTTTGTCTCTGGAATCTTAATATCTTTCGTTCAAGTCTTGGCGAGTCTTCTGCTACAGAGGGAGAGCATCATTCGAGTGCTTTACCTCCAACCACAGATCAGTGGTCCCCCACACACCTTCCTTCCTAGAAGTAGCCATACCCTTCACGAAGAGTATAGATGATGCAGGAGCATCCAAGGTGTATGGGTAATCCTATGTCACCCAAAAAATATTTTAATTTTCAGTTGTTTGGTTTTTCAATAATGTTGGAGCTTTGAGAAAATCATATTTTTATTTCCAACAAATATATTTTCATGGACCACTTTGTAATTGTAATTTTGGAGAAAATTACTCCAATAATTTATGATTTCCACCATTTGTGGGAGAATCTTTCTCATGCATCCACTTGGAGATATGCATTAATTTGTATTTTGGTGGGGCTGATTTGGTGGGTGAGATGTCGTCATAAAGTGGGTCACCAACTCCAAATTTTAGCAAGCACTTATTTTGTAACCGACATCATGTAAGGAATCTTGTAAGTGGTCTTTATGGCTAGGTTGGTGGACCTAACTCCCAGAATTTTATTTTATTAATTCCAAAATTTGTAACTCCAAGATGGGGGGTCGTAATTATGAGACCCAGTCTCGGTAAAATGGGCATAACTTTCTCATTTTAGATCAAAATTGAAAATTTTAAAATGTTCTAGAAAGCTGGGGAAGAAGGCACATGAAACCTAGAACCAATTTTAGAAAATCTTAAAAATTGAGGGAGCAATGACAGGTTGGAAGTGACGGGTTTTCTTGTGGATTTGTGGAGGTTGTTTTGAGAAACCAATAGTGGTTTCTTCTCATACAATTTCTACATATTGAGGCTTGCTCATTTGGGAGAGGGAGTGCTTTGGGATGAAGATATTTGCATAGTCAGATGTTGCTAGTGTGAGTCCAGATTGATGAAGACATAAAAATTTGTTGCAAGTGTGGATTGTAATCTTCTCAGAAGCTCATAGCTTCATGATTTTGTAATAATTTTTAGATTCAATAAAAGTGTTGGTGCAAATTTCTCTTCTTGTATTTGTTGTTCCATTTTATTTTGAGCTTTCTTTCAAAGGTTTGTGAAGTGTTGTGTTGCATATTTTCAAGGGAGAGGATCCTGTTGATGATCATTTTGATGCAATCATAACAATAAGTTAAAATTCACATATAATGAACTGAAACTATACTTGAAAGATAAGAAGGAATCATTTGAGATTCAACTAATCCCAAGTCTACAATTGTTCGGTTGGTCAAGTTCAGTTGGTCAATGTGAAGCTGTAATGTTCAAGGGGCCTTACGTAGTTTAGGGTTGTTTGGTGGTTTACTGGACTAAGATTATGCAAAAAGATCATAGATTTCAACAAGTATTTTGTTCATTTGCATACAAGTGTTACTGTGCTGCAAATTCTAAATGGTTTTCTTGAATTATTACAGCTTTCTCCTTTATACATTTAAGAAAACTGTCTACTTTTAACTCTGTTATGCATGCTTCTTCAAATTTGAGATAATTTCCTTTAGATTTCTACATTTTCAGCTAAATATTTCAGATGGGTTGGGAAAAGTTAGAAAGATTTAATCTATACCTCATTTACTCTACCGAAGGATCTAATTGTTCTGTTATGCACTATGTAAATACTATAGTAATTTGATCAAATCCACAGTAAAAAACCTTAAATGCAAGTTCTGAGCATTTTCACAAACATACATGTAAAATTGCAAGCTCTCAAAGAAAATATTTCAAAACACAAAGAAGAGCAGGAGAACACTCAGAAGATAGATGCAGAACTCCAGATTCTATTGTATTAGAAACAAATACTCATACATGATTTACAATGTAGGAATGACTCTTAGTTTCATTGATCAAACTACAGAGAACTTACAAGCTTTACAGATACAGTAAGGAAGCCAGACATTCCACGCGCACCTTACTGCAGACAAACAGGTGACCTCCTTCTTCTACTTCTAAACTATGCTAAGCTAAGATCCCTGTTGTAGCCCCTGTTGTAAAGTATTACAATGTAGAGAGGCACAATATAAAGACTCTCTGATTGTCCTCACTACAGCAAAAAAACAAAACCTAACTACCCCTGGTTACAGCAATAAATACAGATGAACCAGTCCTCCAAAATATCTCTGAGCAGTGTCAAATCTGGGCAAAATATTGCCCCTTCTGAGAAGCTCTGGCAGCTCAGCAATAACTTCTGTTTATCTGCTGTAATAATGTTCTCAGCTGTAACTTTGTCCTTCACTTGAATGGCCTTGACTTCCTCGCACTTCATCTTTATCTTCTTGCTCCTGAGATCAGATTTCCTCCGTGATGTCACTGTGTTGAATTTCCAGCTGCTTCCTCAACTGCAAGCCTGCAAGACAAGACTAGCAATAAGTACCAATTTATCAAATAAACAGCAAGAAACTAAAATATCTATTTAAATCAGGCTGACTGCAAAAATGTAGAAATCGGGTCCAAAAAACTCTCAAAACGCATTCAAAAACGCACTCAGACTGCTCAAAAATCATCGGGTCAACTATCGCTGACCGAAAAATGACATGGGCGCCAAAAAATATAGTTTAAAGTTCCTATCGCTTTCTATTTCCCGCCCATCGGCGTGACAAATACTATCGGCAAGTCAAAAAATACTCAGGCCGATCATCGTTGTTTGGCCGACGGCCTTTCTCTTCTGCTTACCCTTTGTTTCCTTCCATCGGCATGTCTTACATTATCAGCGTGACAAAAAACCTCTCTGCCGATCACTATGGTTTGGCCGATGGCCTTTTTGCTTCGTTCATCCTCTATCGGCTTGTATTTCCCTTCATCGGCGAACTCTATATTCTTTCCGCCGACCACTCTCTTCTTACCGATGTGCTTTTCGTCGGCCTGACTCCTGCCGACGACCCCTTCATTGTTCGCCATTGGCGAGAGATCGCCCATCGGCGAACTCCAACCTTCCTCCGCCGATGGCCATACCTTGGTCGATGTTCCTTTATCGGCAAGAGTTTCGCCGATATCCTTTCCCTTTTGAAACCAATGTATATCGCCAATATACATGTAAAAAACTCTATTTGATTTCCCTTTTAATTCCAACATGTATATTTCGCTTGTATCCTTCGCACTTGCATGTGAACAGTGCCTTGCATATTCCGCATTGTATATTCTGCTTGTATGTTAAAATATACAAGCGCCGAATATACAAGCAAAAAACCTGTTTTGATAAGTTTTTCGGGTCCGCCATGTATATTCTACAATGTATATTTCGCTTGTATGTTAGAATATACAAGCCCGAATGTACAAAAGCGACCAAGCATATATATAAAAAAAATGACTTTGCACATACAAAGGACTTTGTATATGCCAAGCGATAGACAAACCTGAATGTACATTTTACTAAAATGATCATAACTTGCAAAATATGGCGAATTTTAAGATGGTTCAAAAAGCAACCCTGGCTCATTTTTCACAAGGAATCCAACCATATCATGCAAGGGTACTGAAAATGCATTTTTCCACATTTTTAACAAAGTTTGCAAATTTGACTCTCTTTTCCCTTTACCACCAAGCAAAACAACACAAGCAGAAACAAAAAGCAAAGCAACAGCAGGGGTCCCTATTTTGCTAAGGAGCATAATGGGGCGTGTTGTGAACATCACAACCCTTTGGCATTAGTAGTATCAGAGCAGGTTGTTCCTGAGTCTGCAAGTAGATCATCGAACGTGAGGCAGCTTGTAGCAGGACCTGTGGTGGTGTGTGTGTGATTTGTGTGTAGACAGATCGTCGAGTGCCGAGTGTGAGGCAGTCTATACCCGAGAAGTTGAAGATTAAGAGGTTTTTCTGAGTGTGCAGGCAGAGCGCCGAACGTGAGGCAGTTTGCACCTAGAAGTGTTGAAGATTTGTAAAAACATCACCGAATGTGAGGCAATTTACATAAGTACAACTTGAGGATTTGAAGATTTGTGTTGAGGCTTTGAGGGGATCGGAAAATGGAGAAGAGAAAGAAGAAAAGGACTTTTGTCATTGGATGGAACTTGAGGATTCCTAGACTTGAGAAGATCAGAGAAAGAATTAGAGAGAGAGAGAGAGAGAGAGCCAGAAAGAGCAAGGACCAGAGAGAGAGTGAGGGTCCAGAAAAGGGGAACTTGGCCTCTGTACTAAAATTTTCTAAATGATCTCTCTGAATGTAATTTCTTGAGAAAGAACTCTCTATAAGAGAACTTTCTGAATGAACTCTGTAATGATCTCTAAATTTGATGTCAATAAAGTTGATTTTCTTTTCTATCCTAAGTGAGGTTTTTGTTGTGTCATTGACATCCTGATAAGGCTCTCCAATCTTGAATGCGTCAATAGACATATGGATCTAACAAATTGCCATCTGAGTCCTAGTTTTGTATCCTACATAACTCAATCAACCATACAACTCTAGACGATCTTCTAGCTAAGTATGATCATTCTGATAGGTTACGCCATCTAGACATTGTGAACCGACTATGCATGCAGAGACAAATGCATCACTTTGGCCAAAGTTTCTATATAAATAGTCATTTGTATTAAACGTAGCCATGTGTTCACACACCTCTAACTCGACTTGGAGACTATCTCATCCTATAGTTTGACTTGATTGGCTAGTATCTCTAGGCATAATTGTCTTGACTGAACTATTCTCAGTCAACTAACTTAGCATTTAATGTTGAATTCTAGGATATCTACTTATATAGATTTAGAAGAATTAACCTTTTAAAGAGTCTTTAGTGGCATTCTTCTACACATCAGAGTTTGACTTCCTGTCATTCTACTCATCGACTCAAGATTAAGCACTCTTGTGCTATAAGTCATAATTCGACTTCAACAAAATGTCATTAAACTTTATCAAAGGCTTCTTAGACTCTATCTAATTTATAATTTCTTAGTATATGGTTTCTTGACTCTTTTATTGTCAACCATAAACTACATTAAACTAAAACAAAGTCATAACTAACTTATATTTTTAACCTTTCTAAACCCTTCTGGGTTAAATCTAGGGTTTTTAACTTCTCTAACCCTATCAAAACTCTTGTTATCTAAAAATAAAAAAATGTAAAATAATAAAACATGAATGTAATACCCTTTAGTCTTATCTAGACAACTTAGGCACTAAATAAAATTCATATTTCTTATAAAAACACGAGTTTCTATCTTCATATAATACCTTAATGTAGACCATCATTATCATCAATACTCTTAACTAAGTTTAATCTTATAACCTAGATAGGTTTTGAGTCTACTAATCAACATAATGCTTTCGACCTCTTGGTCTTCTCAAGTCAACTGACTTTCGATAAAGAAAGACTAAGAACTAATGATTAATGTCATAGGTTTATCATGATAATGCTTATCATGTTGTTGAATGAGTTAATGATATTGTATCAGTATACAAAATTGTTCTTAATAATGACAATATCAATCTATCATAAAAGAATAACAATTCCAAAATCATTGATTTCATTGTGGTATGAAGACCTATTTATAACTTGAACTTACTTCACATAATAGATTTAATCTCACATAGAATGTCTTTCAAATATCATGAAGATACGTGTCTTTATTGTAGACTACTTATGTGATGAAATATCATTATCCTAGAGGTTTCGAGAGATATTTAATAATATCTCTACATATTCTACTATAAGAATAAATCAAACACAAAATCATTTGATCGAAAAAGAATAAAACTTATACATTCCTACTCTTAACCGCTCCTAGGTTAAATTCAGAATTCAAGTAAGGCTTGGTTTCTACCAATGTATACATAACTTTGTGATACGTTGCAACCTTAATGAAATATAGCTTCAAAAACATGCATCCAAAGATGAGAAAAGTTTGAGTTTATCTCGGAATGAAAAGACTAACTTTCTGGTTACAAAGGGTGTTTGTTAACTACAATGAACACTAAGATTGATCGGGTTTAAACACAGTAAGAGATGTCTTTCTCCAATCCCGATATTCTCTATGCAAACAAAGTTAATCAAACTCATTCTTTTCCACAAATCATTGACTTCCATCTATTGAGTTAATAACTTGAGATCCTATGGGTTTGATGAAAAAATAATAGTATGAAAGAGTTGTTCTATATGGATGTTTCTGCTACATGACAACATAAGGTCTGCTAAAATCTGCGGACTCATGAAACTATGTAAAGAAACACAACTCTATTCCTACAACTACGTTCTTATACTAAGAATACTCTATCTATATATTTCTAAGAGAATATAATTCTATTTGTATGCAAAAGATAACAAACTAATGCATTATAAGAACGAAGAGATAATGTGTTTTCTAAAGTATTCATACCTTTAAAACTGTAGGTTTGAAGTGCGTAAGCAAACTCTATAAACCTTTAGCTATCTATGCACGACACCCCTATCCTTCTGTGTCTATCACTTTAGCTTACTGATATATCTAAGATCTATATCTTGATTCTTGCTTCTTATATGAAGCTCCCTCTCTCTCTTTGTTTTACTGTGCACTATCTGTTATTACTGCACTCCAAAAGTCTGTTCTTATGTGAAGATATCCCTTTCTGTATCTCCCTTCGATATCCTTATCTCTGGATAATACTCGTACTCCTCCTTTGCTCCTCAAATGACGTGGAGATGGGAGTTGAGTGCTCCATAAATACATGGAGAGGTTTCCATAAATGTTATCATACCACGATACAAAAGAATCTCTTCAACATAATATTATAACTTATAAATAATATTTAAATAGATATATAACATCCTAGTGTAGTTATATACAACATATTCTCACGTTGTTCGTAACACTTGTTGCAAGGTGTGCGCCCTTGGTCTCCTTGCGTTGTGCAGCACATCGCTTCGGTTTGTGACAAGGCTTAACCGCCTCCCGTGGATTCATTAACTCTGGCAGTTGATTCAAGCATTGATAAGTCAATCTTTTGGTGCAACGGCAATCATATTTGCAACAATTGGTATCAGAGCCTAGGTCACAAGTTTGAACCCCTGGCTTGCACTGGGGGGATTGTTGCAAGGTGTGTGCCCTTGGTCTTCTTGTGTTATGTAACACAATGCTTGGGTTCGTGACAACGCTTAACCACCTCCTATGGATTCATTAACTCTGGCGGTTGTATTGGGCATCAACAGGGTGATCTTTTGGTGCAACGGCAACCGTCTTTGCAACAACACTTGACAAAATATGAGAATGGGGTTGAGGTATTCTCCCCTTCTCTATTTTACGTAAACGCCACAAAGATAGGTTATCAAATGGAAAACATATCGAAAATAACTGATAATGAAATAGTTTAACCACTAATATTTAATAATATAAAAATATGTTCATAACACATAAGGCAATAATGACGATCAACCATATCTTGTCGATGGTCGTACTATCCCAAGTTGGTTTTTTGACAAAACCAAAGCCAAAGGATCTTGACGAAAAATTGATGATTGTTGAATCGAAACCAAGTCGAACACAACATACTAAACACGACGAGGGTTCATTAATGGTGCAAGCACGAGATTTAGATGGCAAAAACCTATCCTTATCCATACGTCTATTGACTTCTCTTCGATGATGCTCTCCCTCTGTTTCTTGGAAGGCAAAAAACTTATTTTCCTGGTTACAACTTGCAATCAACCAAACTGGGATTACTGCATCATTAATCACTTCATATATCTTCTGAATAAGTAATAAAGACATCATATAATCACATGTCTAATTCTAAACATATAAACATAAACTCATGATATCATTGATTTATCTTGACATTTTCACATAACATCAAATCACTAAATCATGCATAATCATCTACCAGTTACGTGCAAGTAAAAAGTAAAACACAGTCAAAATTTGGGGTGTGACAGAGTTTAAAGAAGAAATCAATTATGCAATTACTCTCTTAAGACAAGTTGCATGACTTGACATAAAGAAAGAATTCCATCCATGGTTGTTTCAATTTATTGCTCGTCATTTAAGACAAAGAGTTCATTGACTGGGCTACCCTCATAAGTGATCATCTTCATAAGAAATTGAGCAAAGTCATCCAATCTAAACAATTCTATATGACTTCATATCTAGTATATGTCTTGGCAAGAAGGCAATAGTTTGTTGGACTCAAGTAGATTGGTGTTATGGGTTCATGTTGGTAATTGGTATACCCGTACTATCCTCAATTGGAAATAAAGCGAAGTCTCAAGCATTTCAAAATAATAAATGATGCATTCATATTCTATATCATAAGAATGCTTGAGAATAGAGCAAAAATAATGTCTCCAAAGGCTATGGAGAATATTTATACATGAAGAAATTGGTACTATTAATTTGCCGCCTTTACATATATTAGAATTGTAGGATACACGGGAGCACCATTAAGACTTGCTACTTATGTCAATGATCGAGTTGCTTTGTTAGAGGTTTGTAAACAAGGCATTGAAGTTCATAATCTTTGTGTAGAGAAAAAGGTGAACGGTCTTCTTTTCCCTTTATCAATCAAAAGATATATATGTCCAACAATGCAAGCAACTAGAAATGCAAATGCAGAAATGTCACTCTTGACGCTTAGACTATATGAGGCAAGGCCCTCTTTCAACCTCGGGAAATGCATGGAAGAGTTGAAATCCACTATTGTGTGTAAATCCCAGCTTGAGGCTTATTTGGAAAATTGTGCTAATGATATAGAAGTTCGTAAGAGATCCTACTCACATATGACAGTGTTGCAAATGAGATTGTATCAAGTAGTTGTAGTACCACAAGGATTGTAGGATAATAGTGATGTCCTAGATCCTTCATATGAGGCAAATAAAATTTTTGATTAGCCTCTACGAGTACGTGATTGGATTTCAGAAGAGTTCAAGAATATGGAAGCAAGAACTTCTTCGGTGATCAAGAGAAGCCAAAAATGGCTTGAAGAGACATTAAAGAACTTTCATGGAGGAAGCCATTCTATTACAGTGGTAACTATAGGAGGAGACAAGGAAGAATTGCAAGAAGAGAAGCAAGTAACAATAATTCAAAAAAGAAGTCTCCCAAATTAAGGTTTGTGTGTTCAGGTATGAATCTGTTACAAGCACAAAATATGGATATTTCCCCTAGTTGTTTATGAGGCACCTCCTCAAATTGTGCAACGTGAAGCAATTCAAATTGATGAACCTACACCCTTGTCTCTAGAAGAAATTTTTAGATCACCATCTCCATCTCCTCATAATTCACCTCTTATCATTCAGTGACCAAGTCTTTCTATTGTAAGTCCTCTGAGATATATATTAAAAAGAACTCGTATTCAGTCTCAAAGAAGGTACCTAATAAAACTCCTTCTCTTCCTAAAATTCCTTCCCATCTAGTTTCTATTGATCAAAGCATGTTGTAGCAATCACAAGCTAGTATCCCAGCACGAGAAGCTCAAAATGTGGATACACTAAAGAGGTTTGATCAAATTGTCTAGAAGAAAAAGAGAGTTGTGAAGTTAGCTTTAGATGATCTCGCTCAGCTAGCCGCTTTGTTTCCAAAGCCTAATCTTTTGAAGAGGGCTAGAATAAGATCATCTATCACAACTAACAGCTATGGGAACAGGCAAGCACAAATCATCACTCCATTGTCAGACATGCTCAAAGTTCATTTGCAGCCATCAAGAGAGGAAGGGAAACAAATTATATAGTTACTACTATTGTTTTGGGTAAACCATCAAGAGAGGAAGGGAAACAAGTTGTCAAATCATCAATAGATTGGTTCATTCAAAAGATGGATAAGAACAAGGCTACTAACGAAGAATTGAAGGATAAAGTTGCATGCCTTAAGGCTTACATCAAGTATTTAGTTGGTCAAAGATTTCTAGTTGTAGGGTAATCGGGAAATGTAATGAGTCATTCATGCCTAAAATGCAAAGTTTGTAAGTTTGAGCCAAAAGATAATGCGGGAAATAGTTAAGATTACAACAACATTATCTAAAGTAATAGAGGCTATCAAGATTTTAATGACAGGAGTTAAAACTGAATTAGAGGCAATAGATAATATTTTTCATCAAATTACTTAGATGGCAAATATGGACTTCCCATATTTGGAGGATGAAGGTATTCGTAGCGATCAAGAGCCTAATATGCATCAAAAGTGGAAGATGGCATATAAATTTAGGATGAAAATTTTGAGGAAGTGCTAGGATAAGAGTCAAAAGTTGTAATTTCTTGTTCAAAATGTGCACAAGGCCTTGCGAGAATTTATAGAAAAGTTGAGATTTTTTTGTTTAATGAGAATCAAACTAGCTAGCCACTACAATGTTTGCAGGATCACTTTTTTGAATTGGTGAAAAGAGAATCTCCCAAGGACCCTAGCTTTTCTATAAATTCTATTAGTTATTTTATGAGAATAAAGGGTATGTTTGAAAGTTTTGAGCTCAAATTGACCGAATTCAAGAATATTCAAAAGAAACTTCGAGAGATTTTATGAAGATTGATTGTAAATTCACTCATTCATATGGCCCGGATCCTAGATTGGTGAAAGTAGCATTGGATAATTATATTGCTTATTTGCAAGAGTTGGAGAATGAGGTTTCCAAAGGCAATTATTCAAAATGCATTATGATAATCATTTGGAAGTCAAATTTTATCTTCGACATAATGAGCAAATAAAAAAGTGCTCCAAGATAAATGTGTCTCTTTGAATTTCTTTTATTCCAAAATTGGAGGCAATAGCGTTTCGCATTCCCCCTCCTTTGGCCTATAAATACTTTTATATTTGGCATTATAAAAGGTTGGAAAACTAATTTTTTAATAATACAATTTTGGCTTCAACTTCTAGTTAGTTGCTTTTTCTTTTTGTTTTGAGTTTTCCAAATTCTAAGCATGTACCTTCATTCACATGCTTAGTTTACCAAATGTTGATGGGTTTGAAATGTGCTAGATCAACTAATGCTCGATTGATGGTGAAGCATTTTGCTTGGTAAATTGAAACACATTGTAGTGCCAATACTTGAATATTTTTATATCATGTGCACAACTTTTTTCCTTTCAAGATTGCACATTCCTACATGGTGATTGTAATGACAAGTCATGCGAGAAATGGGTTTGTTCAAAGTTATCCATTTAAAGAATGGTGTGTGAAGGACAAGGAATGCACACTTAGATTTATTTTCCCTTTTCTTCATCCCTGCTCTTTTTTTTTCTTTTTTTTATCTTATGGTTAAATTCATTTTCCTTGCGTTTTAGTTAGTTTAGGGTTCGCATAAAGAAGCCTATTAAATGTGCATTAAGGTAAAAAACATGGCACCCATTGAGAGAAAAGCAGAAGATATGTTCTTCCATTAGTAGGTGGTCAACAAAAGACAAGGAGATGTCGTCAAAATGAAACAAGGGCTACAGTCACAAAGGGAGAAGCAAAGATAAAAGCAACAAATGCAAGGATGCAATGGGTTGTTTCATGAGCCTAAAGGGTTGTATTCTCTTAGAGGCAACAAGCATGAAGCTCATGTGACTACTTCTAGTGCATATTGAAGTTATGTAGCTTTTTGTTCTTGTGATGCCTTGATTAGACCAATCAAGAAGACAAAACCCATGGGGTATGGTTCATATTAGATTAGAGGACAAATTGGCTTGAAGGAATTGTTGCCTAGTAAAGTCAAGTGGACTTCCGTGGAGAATTTGGCCAAAAGATTCCTCAATTTGTGTTGTCTTTGAGCTTTTGGGGACCAAATGCCTATAGAGTAGGTATGATCTAAAAATCAGATCAATAATGTTATACCATTATCTTTTTGAATGGCAAGAGTTTGTTCGATAATTTGCAATTGGAAGTTTGTTCAAGGCAATACACTACAATGGGGGTTATATCTTGGTCAGAGGCATGTGGGATGTTTCAAACTATCTCATAAATGACCTAAAATTGAAATGCATTTCACAAGACAAGGCAAAAGACCTAATTGAGTGATATCATAGGTTTGTGTAGGGGCAAAAGTATAACCACCCCAACAAAAATGCAATCGCCTCCTAATGGACGAGGTATGATCCAAACATTGGATCAATAATGTTGTACCATTAAGGTCAAGGGTTTTGTCTTTTTGAATGGCAAGAGTTTGTTCCATAATTTGCAAATGGGAGATTGTTCAAGGCAATACACTACAAAGGGGGTTATCTTGGTCAAAAGCACGTGGGATGTTTCAAACCATCTCATAGATGACCTAAAATTGAAGTGCATTTCACAAGACAAGGCAAAACACCTAATTGAGTGAATTCATAAGTTTGTGTAGGGGCAAAAGTATAACCACCCGAACAAAAATGCAATCATTAGTCTATTTGAAGCAATGTTTTTGTCATAGCATAGGGGAAAAGTGGAATGTGAAGATTTTTTAACATTTCAATTTGCTTTTCCAATGTTTGAAATTCATTTCTTGGCCCTAGAAGGTCTTGGGGAAGGCATGTGTTGTTGTAAGCATGTTTTGGAGAAAATTTTCTCAAATTGCTCATGGTGGTTTGTCCATCCTTCATTAGAGTTGATGGTTCATAGTGCATCTCTCATTCTTTTTTACTACAACAATTATAGTTGCATGATTTATTCATAGTGAGTCATTGCAAATATCTTGGAGCATCTAAGTATTAAGATAGCTCAATTTGGCCATGGTGGCAATTCAAATGTATGTAATCTTTTGCTTCACGTTGATTTAAGAGGTGGAAGCTCAATTTGGCTATAGTTTTCCCCAATTGAAGGTATTTATCCAAGGTAAACTTTTGTGTAGTTTTGCATGAAATGTTTCTCATTTTCTTGTTCTGGTTCGTGATGGTCTCCATGTTTCCTCTTGATATGCACATGACATGATATGTTGCTAACTCTTGGCAAAGGTTAGGATGTGTGTATTAGGGGGTTTTACCCAATTGCTAAAGTGATATCCGTAGTTTGGTAAAGTGATATCCATAGTTGATGAACACTCATTGAGGAATATCCTCCCTATTCCCCAGATCAAAAAATAATAATAGGATGCTTGGTAGTCAACTTCGTTTACATGCTATGCATTTATATGTGTAAGCCACTACATTTTAAAATATGAATTTCATAGCCAAACAGAATAGGGAGGAGAGCTAACAGCCAAGATAGTGGCATATTCAATTAAAATGCAATGTTTGGTAGTTAAAATATGTATATATGCCTTGCATATAGGTTATATGTAATTTATGTTTGAAGAATTTGACGCTGAAAGGAATAAGGGGGAGAATTAATAAAGAATACAGGGGGGCAGAAGAGCACACTACAAAGAAAAGGTCTATGTTACAGAACAATCCTCCTATTAAGTTTGGGTTTAAATTTCAAACTCTTAAGTGAATATAAAAACATAAAGCAACCCAGATCTTGGCTTTCACATGGATAATGAGCTATGTCCCCTAAAAACTCACCCTGCAAAGCTCCACCCAGAATGTTTCATTGATAGATCTTTTTATTATTGTCTACGATATCTTGGCAGCTTTGGCCTTCACATTGATAATAAGCTTTGTCAAAAAAAATCATCCTGCACAGTTCCACCCTGCATAAGAGGTATTGTTCATTTCATGAAGCTTGTTCAGCTAGAGAACCTTGATATTGAATATTGCCTATGGCTACTCCAGATAAAATTTCAGATTTCTTCTCCAATGATAGATTAGTCCTATGTTCATCACCAGTAGTTTCTCTTTGCCATCTTAGCCTCTAAAAGCTTTCTGCTAAAGCAAACTATAGACGCATCATGATCATCACCTGTTGTTTACCTTTGTCATCTTGCCTTAAGCTTCACAATAATCTGACTATTGCCTGCACTATGGATAAGTATTATGATCGTCACCAGTTGTCTAACTTTGTCATCTTGCATTGTAAGTTTCACAACAATCTGAGCATTGCCTACAGCCACTCCCAACTAAAACTCTTGAAAGATTCTTGCTCAGCCAAGCACTATCAGAAAGCCAACCATAGATAAGTCTAATGATCATCAATTGCGGTTTACCTTTACCATATTGCCTAGTAAGTTTAATTATAATCTGCATTGATGATTGATTTAACAGTTCTTGTTTCACTAATTTGGGCTGCTCCGGATTACTGTGCATATGAAAATCAGTTTCTAATAATCAAGATACATTGTTCATGATAATTTTGTGTTTACATTGGCAAGACAATTTCAGGCAAGTTTGGACGGTACAGGTCATATCTGAATGTCGTATCATACATGCATAGTTCACAGGCTTGAATCTAATTAACAACCATTGCCTGGCAAAAACAAACGTGAGGTGTACCAGAGGGTTAAAAAATTATGTATACTGATTGAGTAAAACACTTTAGCTACAAGTCCTCATCACCCGGTTTGCTTCTTCAAGAAGAAAATAGTAAAATACTCCTAAATATACGAGGAAGTGACTACAGAAGTTAAGTATACCAAAGGGTTAAAAAATTTATATTGATTGAGTAAAAACACTTAAGCTACAAGTTCTCATCACTCGGTTTGCATCTTCAAGAACAAAATAGTAAAATATTTCTTAATATAAAAGGGTAGAAGTACCCACAGGAAACTAAAGATTCCTATGGAGTAAATCAAGCAAAGCACTAAAAGCAGGCCATTGTTAATCTCTGCAATATTCAAATTAGATCAGTTATTCTAGATACACCCGTCAATCATCTCAAGCCCTCTAAACAATTTTTTGAGAATCGAGATTAAACAATTCAAATTAAATCAGTTATTTCAGATATGCTTCTCAATCTTCCATACACAAATGTTTGACGCTGAATATTAAAAATTAGTTTTGCCCTTGAAATGATTCATGCTCCTTTAAGAAAATAGCACTTATATTAGGAAGTCATAAGCATGTAATTAAACTGACAAAATGAACTCATTAGTCATGAGCTCTACTGTTAGAATCTTCTGAGCTCCATTATGTTGACATCAGGTCATTGAAGTTACACCACTTTTCAATAGTAATGGATCAATTAAATATAGTGAAACCTCATGCAAAACCACTACATATATATCCAAAAAAAAATCTGAAATCATTTTATTGAGACATTCGAGTTAGTACCACTTAGTACTAGTACAAATGTTGAATAGGAAGGAGGAAATGACTCGTCTTGATGTCTACCAACCACCTAACAGCATAGCATATGAACAAATGCAAAAGAGATCAGCTTGATGTCTACCAACCACCTAACAGCACAGCATGTATACAAAAGCAAAAGAAATGAATCATCTTCATGTCTACCAACCACCCAGCGGCAGAGCATATATGCAAAAGCAATTATAATCCAAATTTATGTAAGACATTGACGTTTAAACCAGCATAATGCATCCATGGAAGGGATGAAATAAAGTATATTCACGTCCACTAAAGACCATAGTTGATTAAATAATTCAAAAATTACAGCAAGTTACAATAGCAAGTAGGAGTGCCTGGTGTCAGACAGCAGTACCAGTTCTACTGACTTGCATGTTAAAGAGCAATAGACTAAATATCCTTCCGAAAATTTTATATTGATTCTCAAAAGGTAACCTCTGCACACATTGAAAGTGTTCTTCCTATGATATTTTTGCCTTCGAGAAGTCCATTTCTGGATGCTGTAAAAGGTCAGAAAACCATAATAAGATGCATTTCCAAACAAGACAAACTCCGAAACAATGAAACAGACATTGAATTGAACAATGCCCCACAGGCAAATATAATAGAAAGACAAACCTGAGCCATAAATTTCTTCAGTATTTCTTGCTTTTGCTGTTCCTCACTTGTAGGTAATCCCATGGCCTTTTGCCGTTGATCAAACTGAAAACACAAAATTGGAAATCTCTAAACATTTAAACAAAAAACTTAATTGCACCATGTGCCATACATTAAAGAAGATTATCCCCACCAAATTCTTTAATGTCATGCATCATATGCAGCCTGATCATCTTATAAATGACTTCCCTGTACAGACAAAAATTAGTTGAGCGACATGAGAATTATCGTAAGGTTGATCTACAGTTTGCATATCATCACCATCCATTGGTAGTTGTTTTATCCCATGCATCACTGGTGTACTTCAACGAGAGTAACTGTTCCTCTCAGTACAGATTACCAAGTCCCAAATTTTAATCATCACAATTTAACATTTCAACTTTCTTTCCTTCTAAAAAGATATGTATGTTCAATTGTATCAGGAGATTTTAGATACAACCATCCCTATTACAATCTCATGCTTATTCACTAATTTGCAAAGGTTTCCACCGTACCCATTACTGTAAGCATTAGCACAGTGTATGCCCACTGGATTTGAACTCAGATGTTAATACTCCCAGCCCAATTAATATCAAGACATTTCAATGTTACTCCCTGATAACGCAGGTAGAAATACACAACCTTACCACTGGACCACAGCCAAATCAATATCATGACAATTCAATCTAGAGCTCAGTGCAGATAACCCTATAACAACTTTTGGTTGTCACGTTTTTGATAGTGAAGTATTGGCAATTTGTTTCAGGTGGTGGCAAGAACCCTCCCTTTTTACAATATGACACTTTCTTCAGACAGATTTGCTATGGTCAACACTGTGCTGGATCCTGTTGGCATTGAAACAAGGGTTGTCGTTGGGTATGAATCTGGGTTATCCCCATTATACTTGGTTCACCTTAATGCTAGACCACAGCCTAATGGACATTACTATTTCATATTACACCCATATATACAAAACAAAGTGAAAAGGTTTAGACAGTTTGAAGCGCAGAAATTTCAAACAATTAGAAATCCCAACTATTACATAACTAGCTATTTTTTCAGGCATGTTAACCAGTAGACCTCTAATAATTTGAAAAGTTCGATGTATCACTGCAACTATCCCATATCTATGGCATGCAACTCTTACAGTTTGAATATGAGTTAGTGCTCCAAAATGGATCATAAAAGTTAGCTAAGTTTGACTAACTAAGCCCCTAATCTCAAATCACTAGTCATATTGCCTAAGTATGCAATTTGAAGACAATCTCCAGGACCCTTTTAAGATACTTCAGCAGAGAAAACAGAGTTGGCAGAAGACAGGTATGAAGATGATGCAGACAGGTTCAGGGGTGATGCAGAGTAATCCAAAAGCCCGGTGACTGGAGGAGCAATTCTTACAGTTTGAACATGGGTTAGTGCTCCAAAATGGATTATAAAAGTTGGCTAAGTTTGGCTAAATAAGCCCCTAATCTCAATTCACCAGTCATATTGCCTAAGTATGCAACTTGAAGACAATCTACAGTACCCTTCTAAGATAATTCAGCAGAAAAAACAGAGTTGGCAAACGACAGAGGTATGGAGCAGATACAGATGGTTTCAGGGGTGATCCAGAGTAATCCGAAGCTAAAGGAGCAGCTGGAAAAGATCATACCTAACAAATTGGGCTATAGCCAAAACAGTCCAATATGTTAATCTGCAGCCAAAACCATTTTGTGCAGAACAGGATGTCACAAGAAGTTTGTCCATTGCCGAAAACATTCAGATCCAACAAAATACCAAACTTGTCCAAGGTAAAACATTTGGAGTTTTGTCTTTTCAAGGTCCCATGTCATTAAGGATACATTGTCCAGACATATCTTAAGTCTGTGTGCATGCAAACTGATTCGAACAGAACCTTGAACATATGGGTTTAGTGCTTCAAAATGGATCATAAATGTTTTGCTAAGTTTAACTAACCAAGCCACTCATCTCAATTAATGAGTCAAAATTACTACGTGGGCAACTTGAAGACAATCTTCAGTACCCTTCTGAGATAATTCAGCAGAGAAAACAGAGTTGGCAGAAGACTGAAGTATGAAATAAATGCAGAGAGGTGCAGGGGAGGCCCATGGTGATGTGAAAACCTGGTGGTTAGAAGACCAGCTAGAAAAGGGCACACCTAACAAGTAGAGATACAGCCGAAACAATCTGACATTTTCGTCTGCAGCCAAAACCTGCAGAATGAGACATCATAACAATTTTATCCTTTGCTGATGCAACAAAATAACACAGTTATCCAAGGAATATGAAATGTTTGGATTTGTCTTTTCAAAGCCCTATGTTATTTGCAATCCATCACCCCAAAACATATCGTTAGTTTGTGTACATGTGCACTGACCCAAACAGAGCCTTGACAGTCACACCCTCATTGTGGCACATATCTTAAGTTTGTTATGTAGTCCAGTGCCATCATCTTGCGAGATCAGTGCTCATCCATTCAGCAACTCAACCAGCATTCCCCTTAATTGGCGCTTCCAAAGTTGATGCAACAAAATAGCAGATTTATCCAAGGAATATGAAATGTTTGGATTTGTCTTTTCAAAGCCCTATGTCATTTGGGATCCATCACCCTAACACATATCTTAAGTTTGTGTACTGACCCAAACAGAGCCTTGACAGTCACGCCCTCATTGTGGCACACATCTTATGTCATGTCCCCATTCTGGGAATGGTCACCTATGGTCTCCGACCAGTGTTCCATCTCACTTCGGGACAGTTCGAGGATCTCACGAGCTATGGAGAGCTTGTCATGAGGGTTCAAGGCCAAGGCTTGAGCTTCACACACATATGGATGTCATCACTTCATCTTCGGATGACCTCTCATGGTACTTGACCTGGGATGGTTCATCTTCCCCGGAGCTTTCATACGGGTTCCTATTGGAGTTTGGACTTCATCACATGGGTGACTTTCATATGGATGCCTTGTCGTGGAGCCATTACTTCACCTTGATGCTTGGGAGGTTGATCCTTGTTATGAGGATAACCATAAAGGTCACGCGGGCACTTACGAAGAGATCCTTCATGCATGCACTCACCTTGGAAAGATCTACATTGCTCTTAATGGATCACCACTATCATGAGGATGATACTTACCTTGTGGAAGCCTCCTCACATGGTTTGGGACGACTCATAACCTTACCTTATCATTGGCGTTCAAGAAAAAGAAGAGACAACATTCAACTCAAGTGTCTTGGCACCTTGGAGAAAGATGCGTGGTCGGCCCTGGGACATAATGCCTAGGTCGGCTCCTTTTAGAGACAGCAATAAAACAATAGATAAAACAGCCAGGTCGGCCAGCCTAGAAGAAAGGGTGGAAAAGCATATAAATATGGGTGGCATTGAGGCACTTCCGTCATCATTTCGACTTGTCTTGATATGGTTTCTACTACTTTGGCTAAGGAATCCATTCCTTGTCATGCATTGAGGAGATGGCCCCTCAACTTTGAATGGAGATGATCCCATTCAACTGATCAAGCTAATTATTGCAGACCTGCTTGAGGAGAAGCAAATCAGACCAGCTTTTGTGAGGGTTTCGTGATGGAAATCCATTTGTGCATTCAACCATTCTTTGGCATATTTCATAGCAGCTACAAGGAGTATCATAAGGGCAGTTATAGATCAGATTTGGTGCTGCGCCTAGGGTTTTCAGGGCAGAACTTATGCTACAGCAGATCGCCATAATATGGAGGCTAGTATTTATGTGATTCCTTGAACGTCATGGTATGCATTTGTAGCCATTAATGATAAATAAATTTCTAGGTTGTTAGGCCTCAATTTGCTGTTGATTATCTTCATATTTCAGTTATACAATTTTATAGCAGACCTGATTTATTGCAGCAGATCCTTCATTATGTTGATATTATGTTTCTTGCTCATCATTCCATGGTGTAATTAATCCTCATGATTGGGCGACTTATTTAGACAATAACATTGCACAACAATCTAAATTCTGAGTTGGAATCTATAATTGTTCAAATCTGATTTTTTGAGCAGAGATTAGGGTTAGTGCAGAATTAATTAAAGTGCAGATTTCTAGGGCAGAAGTCAGAAATTGGATTGAAACACTTGAATTCATCATATTTACATTGCTCGGATTCGTGGTACTTTGAAATCTGTGCTTCCAAAGTTGGTGCACAGTGAAAAGGGCAACTGCACAAATCAGGCTTGGCAACTACCCTCGCTTCAGATCGCACCACACTTGTCTGCACTACCATGGCATGAACTATGTGAAAGAAGCAATTCATCCAGTGCACACTTGGAAGCCAAGCTGACACATCAGCAGAAGGCAAACCATTGACAGCTACAAAACTGAATGGTCTTTTATTGTAACTGCCTCTCTCGTGTGTGTGTGTGTAGTCAGCCCCTAAGGTCAATATGCATAGATTCATAAGTATTCCAACTAGGCAAGTGAACTATGAAGCAATCTCCTACTTTCTGAGGACAGAAATTCTCATTCTCAACCTTCTGGTTCTCTATCACAATATGTATTATACCTGTTCATATTTAATAGAGAAGCCTTATTGTTGGCAGGAATCTTCACCAAGTCGGACATACTCATGTACCACAAAGGTCTCAATGGTAACACATAAAGAGAAAGCTAGCATTTCAAGCAGATGGCATACAAGTGACTGTGTGGTAGTGCACATCACATTGCAGTACATTCTTCAACCAGGGATGAATCATTGAGTGATTTAATGTCATTAATCACTGATTAAATGAAAGAATAAGTTAAAAAGTAATATAACAATAAAAGAGGAAAAAATGTAGGAATAGAGAGAAATAAGAGTGAAAAGATACCATGAAGAGGTATCATGAAAAGGAGCCATGAAGAGACATTATGAAGATATATAAGGAGGAGAATAAAGTGACATTAAAGCATGGGCTAAAAAGAGTAATATGAAAGCATGAAGCATGAGAAGAAAAGGATGAGGCATGAGAAGAAAAGGATAACATGACAAAGGATAAGAAGAAGGATAGAAGTATATATGTAAGGTGTGACAAGACATGATATAAGAAGAACGAAACAGGAGAGACATACATAAAAATAATGGCATATAGAACATAGAGAAGTAATAGTGATTATGGAAAGAAAAGAATGATGGGATAGAGATGCATCGGAGATAATTCAATACAAATGCCTATTGAAAATATCTGGATCTTTATGTATATTGATATGGGTATAATGTATAAATGATGATATATATATATATATATATATATATATATATATATATATATATATATATATATAAAATGTGTTGTACTGATTTCAGAGTATATAAATAAAGATACAAATTCTGTCCTATGATTGTTTGGATGCCCTTAGATACATCCAAACAATCATAGGACAGAAAAAGATATCGATTTAGTATTCTTTATATTGCTCTCCTTTGTGTTGGATTAATCCATACCAAAGTTCTGACACTTAAGATAATCAGCCCCAGACCCTGATTTTTATGTCAAAAACTTATTCTGCTGTCACTGCATTAATATAAGTGTAATACTTAATATCAAAAAATGGGAAGCGAAAGTGAAAGCAAGTGAGCAGAAGCAAGGCAGGAGTAAGCTGATCAGGAATGCCGCAGATCCAACTTGGCCAGTCAAGTCTAGAACCATTCTGGGAGAGGAGGAAGCTAACACAATCGTTGTTTGCAGCAGGGAGTCATGCAAGCCAAGTCTTAGTTTCCATGGCAAGAAAAATCAAGTGCCAACTTTGTGAAAGGAGGTAGTGACAACCAAGGCAAATGCAATTAATTTGCATGCAGGTAAATGGCTTGATAAATAAGGGATGGAAGGCCTTTTAACTTTTCCTCCAGATCTGAAACTGACTTCCTTGTCGGGATCTTTGGAGGCTATTAACCACCTGAAGATCAATTCCCCAACAACTATAAAGGAAGCTGCTGAAATCCCTCAGGCAGTTGTAGAAGATGAAAAAATAGAAAATGAAATAAAAACCCTAAGTGCCTATGCCTTGATTGCTCATATTTCAGGACTGGAGTAAATGTTGGGTTAAGAACTGTCAAGTTGAAACCCCCATCCATTTCCTTCCTAAAGGCTGCTTTATGGTGCAGTTTGGCTAGCAAGAAGATGGTGAAAAAATCTTGAGGAAAACATCTTGGAAAATTGTAGACTCAGAGATTGTACTAATTCCCTGATACCCTAATTTCAAGGGTTTTGAGAAAAACATTCAAAAGAAGGATGTTTGGGTGTGAATGTATAGTCTCCATTGGATATGTGGGCTACAGACATAATAGAGAAAAATGGAAGTTTGAGCAATTTGAAAGAAATAGACCAGTGCACCCTTGAAAAAACATTGGTGAAAAAATCATCACCCTAAATTATGAGCCTCTGGTTACTAAAGAAGGAGAATTGATTCTTAATTCATTAGCCCCAGGAAATTTAATTCCAGTCCCCAGAAGTATCTCACAAATTTACCCAATGGGACCAGGTAGGACACCCCCGAAAAAAAAACAAGAAAAACTGGGGTATATAAATTGAAAATTTCTACCAAGGAGGACATTGCCTCAAGCTCCCAACGAGCTATCGTAACATTTCTTTCAAAGCGGAGAGGGAGGTGCCTTCCACAAGGATCATGAAGATCCTTTCTTGGAATATTAGGGGTCGCAATGCCCCTAACAAGAGGAGGTTGGTAAAGTGTTGTCTTCTGCTGCCTAAAAGAAATACTGTGCTTATCCACAAAACAAAAGATCCCAAGTTGGAGCTGTAGAATCTTATAAAGAACAAACAGTCTTCATGGTTGGGTCTACCTTCTAACTCGTTTGGAGCTTCATGAGGTCTGTATATCCTATGGAACCCTAGAATAGCCTACTGCTCGCTGGTGATCGAAGGAGAAAAGTGGATAATCAGTATGTTCAACTCTTTCCAAGAGAACATCAGTGGAGTAGTTTGCACCACTTAAGCACCAAATAGTCTAATTAAGAAGAGGCAAACCTAAGAGAAGAGGGGGGGGGAGGTCCTTTGTTTTCAAACCAGAGTGTATTTCAAAAAATTTATCACAAGGAACTTGAGAAAGGACATTGAACCCCAAGTTAATAGGTTATATTTTGTCCAATCGAAGAAAGGGCTAAAGGCTTATGTAGTATCGCAAAGCACTTACAATTTTGGTCTCTTGTAGATGGTTAAATAACTTATGGGTTTCTGAGCCCTCCATTTTAGATGTCTCAAGATCTAACCACCATCAAAAAAAATTTAAGGTTAAATCTGACTCAGCTCCAGAAAGAAATCCCTTCAAATTTGAGATGATATGGCTGATAGAAGGAAACTTGTGCAAAAAGATGAAAGAATGGTGGGAATATTGTCTAAGAATTGAGGGAACCAAAATGTTTTGATTGGCACAAAGTTGAAATATATCAAGAATTGCCTAGAAGAGCGGAAATTGGGAATATCTTCACAGCAAAAGATAAGTTAGAAATATGGCATGAGGGCCTCAATTAAAAATTCCAAATGTCAGATGAGACCTTGCAGGAAGAATCAGCTATTTTGGGAAAATTGGATGAATGTTGTTCAAGAGAAGAAATCCTTTTAAGGCAGAAAACACATGAATCTTGGATTAGAGAGGGGGACAGGAACACTAAGTTCGTCCATCAGTCCACATGAATCACTGGGATGCCTTTTCATAGGTTTTTTAAGTGTTTAGGGTGTGGGTGGGGGCCAATTAGACTTCCTGGCTAGGGTTAGTGGCCCACAGTTCAAAAAAAATGCCTTTTTCTTTTAATTGTCTTTTGACATTTCAAACATGGGAGAAAATTGGCAGTTTTGGGGACCATTCGAGACTTTAAGTTTCTAAGCAGTCCTGAGGACATTTCCTCCTTGCTGGTGACAGCAGGGGAAAGTCTCCCTGGACGCATACCTGTGGATCAATGCTTACCAAAGCCTTTTAGCTAGGAAGAAATTTGGTTACCTTTTTTCTCTCTGCAAAAATTCAAAGCTCCAAGTTTGAATGGATTCTAAGCAGGTTTTTTTCAAGCTTTCTAAAAGATTATGGGTGAATGAATCCAAAAGACCTGTAAAAGTTCTCAAATTTTTCAAATGTAATTTCATTGCCCCCATCCCAAAAAACTAAACTCTAAACCTTATCCAAGTTCAAGCCAATTTCTTTGTCTAATACTATCAATAATCCTAACTCATGAGGTCCTACACTCCATAAATTAAAGAAGGGCAAAGGGATGATCATGAAACTAGACATTGCAAAAGCCTATTATCATGTTAATTGGAGATTTTAAAAGGATGTCCTACTGGTGTTTGTCTTCTTGTCAACTTGGGTGGAATGGAATATGAGTTTAGTCACTTAGTCATTAAGGCTTTACTTCTCTGTCCTAGTCAATGGGAGACCAATGGTCTTTTTCCCAAACTCGAGAGGAATTCAGCAAGGGAAACCCCCTTTCCCCTACCTCTTCATTACTATGGTTGAGGCACGTGGAAGGTTCTTAGAAGCATGTAAAGGGGAGGATTGTATCAACGGAATTGTAGTTTCCCCTAGAGTCTCTGTCCCGTCTACAATTTGCAGATGATACTATTATGTTTGGGGAGGCCAGTGTGCAAGAGGATTGCAAAATCAGATGCATTTTGTGTTTGTATACAAGGGCTTCAATGCAAGCCATAAATGAAGACCACCTAGGATGTTACCATGTAAATACTTGAGAATCCCACTCTTCATAGGTCAAGGCATGGAAGGAGACTATAGAGAAGGTGAGTACTAAATTGAAGGTTTGGAAAGGGATATGGCTTAATTTGGCTAGAAGATTGGTGTTAATAAAGTCAATTCTCCAAGCTATCCCAATTTACATGTTCTCAATCCTTCAAATCCCAAGAGAGGTAGCAAAAAAGATAAACAGGATCTGTAAGAATTCCCTATGGCATTGAATTCAAACAGAAATAAATTTCATAATTTGAGTTAGGAAAAGGTATGCAAAGGAAAGAACATGAGAGCAGAAGTAAAGGATAATCTTCTCCAAAACAAGGCCCTAGGAGCTAAGTTGGCTTGGAGAACAATGGTTGAGAAAGAGAGGCAATTGTGTAAAGTGCTTAGAACAAAGTATGTAACCTTCATAGAAACAAATCCAATTTGCAACTCTAGTAGCACCCAAACTGGATCCATGGTCTACAAATTTATAAAGAATTCTTAAGAGGTGGTTTGAAGAAAATTGCAACTATGAAGACGACTAATTCTTGTGTGATTCAGGGATGGGGTTCTCTCCTATAAGTCAGAGCAGAAACTTTAAACAATCCCAGCAAGTCCTATAGAACTTGTGAGACTCCAATATTAAGGACTACCAAGTGGAATCAAACGAAGGCGAATGGCTCAATAGAAGCTGGAAATCATTCCAAGATGCATGAAGAAGACCAACTAAGATGGATTGTGGACAAGTCGGGATGTTTTAAGTTCAAAGTGAGCTATGATTTGTTGGCTAATCGTCATACACTGAAGCCAAACTAGCGAACTCAAACAATTTGGAACAAAATCGCTATCCCAAAATGTAGTGCATTTGTTTGGTTGGCAGGTCTAAGCAAGATTCTCTCTCAAGAGAATCTTAGGTGTAGGGGGATTTCAAGGGCCTTCTTTGTGCTATTTATGTAAAAAGCAAGAAGAATCTTTAGACCACCTTCTCTTTCATTGTGAGTTTTCTTGAAGAACTTGGTATAGTCTTCAGCCAAGCTAAACATGATCTAGGTATTTCTTGAAACCATCAGGAAACATCTACAAAGCTGACTAGATAAGGGCTAAGATCTTGAAACCTCTTTCACAAGCAAGGACTAATAGCACTCTTTTGGGAATCTAGCTTTAAAGAAATAGAAGAATTTTCAGGAACCTGGGGAAAGATGTTGGTTTAAGATAGAATCAACCATCTCTTAGTCTATCCGACTCTCCCTATCCTCAAGTTCATTGTCTAATTAGAAAACGTTTGTGTTGGAGAGATGGGCAAGGATCTCTGCAACCGCCACCATCCTCAATGGGGAATGTTAAGGAACAACAAAGTACATGTAGACCCCTACAAGGGAGGCCTATTAGGTTCAAACTCAACTTTTAAGGGAGGTCTAGAGGAATCTAGGTCTTGCGAGAGAAGGTTCCTTGATAAGGAATGAACGAGGCACCTTGGAGCAAAGGGGATCATTTTTTTTCTCCCAATGGCACTAAACACTTTTGAGATAATTGAATTTAATCATAACCACCATAACAATATCAATCACACAAGATCTACCAATTATGCAACACAAGGTTTACGTGGAAACCCTTTCGAGAGAAAACCACGACAAAATATTGCTTATATAAAATGTTTCTTACAAACTTCGTAGGCACCAACCCCCATTGCTAAGCACCAACTTAGCAGGAGACACCAATCTCTTTTGTTTGTAGGCACCAACCCATTGGAGACACCAATTCCCACTTGTAGAATTTGTAGGCACTAACCCATTGGAGACACCAATCCCCACAACTAAGCACCAACTCAACAAGAGACACCAATCTCTTCTTTTTGGGAAGCACCAACTTCCAAATCAAAGTTCCACCTTCAGGATGTTGCTTCTTCAACGGATGATGGACATTACGATCTCCTTTATGATTCCCCTCTTCTCATTTGCCATAACATAAATAGACTTGTATAGTCACACAAGCTTGCATATTCTCTCCACATACATATCCTTCACAAATCTCTCACTTAAATCTCATACTCATTGTTCCACATATCTTCCTTAAATGATCTCCTTATGTATTCTCCATTCCTCAACACTTGATCTCTTTGAGTGTTCTCTATATATGTTCTATTCAATTCATTGTTCCACTCAAATCATGCATATTCCTCTTTCAAATCTGCATACTCATACTCATATATCTGCTAGTGTATATATGATTTATCTTATTTTACTTCACACACAAATTTGCTTATTATACATTCAATACACCCATATATCTGCTGCATTATACTCAGAAATCTGCTTTTAATGATCTTCTACTTATTCTCCATACACAAGTCTGCTGGTGTATATATGATATGTTTTTTCACACTCCACACCCATAAATCTGCTGCATTATACTCAGAAATCTGCCTTTAACGATCTTCTATTTATTCTCCATACACAGGTCTGCTGGTGTATATATGATACGTTTTTTCACACTCCACATACTCTTTCCACAATTCTTTCTCTTTTCTATATTCCCATATCCAAGTGAGGTGATTCACCTCTTTGAATAGAGATCTCCCTTCAAAGAGACATGACTTTTTGTTCAAAAGCTAATCACTGAAATTCTCTTTTCCTTGATTGTTGCCTTTTTAAGATTAATTTCTACTAATTCCAAACCTTTTAATCTTTGCTTGATCGCTGCCTTATGAAGTGTAATCACTGCCCATACTTAATCACTGCTCTTCATGCATTGTTGTACATTGGTAAAGGTAATCGCTGCCTTTCTAAATATTAATCACTGCTCATTATCCTTTTTGTGAAAAGGCTGCTTCCTTGTCATTATTCGCTACATATTCTTGATCCTTTCAAATTAACTTGGTTAATATATATGAAAACCTTTGTCTAGGTCGGCCCATAATAAACATTAATTTAAATTTGATTTCTATTTAAAGGTGGCACCAAAACAATGAAGGTCAGCCAGCTTTGATAAAGATTTAAATGTCTTGCTTATATGCCAATATGGAGAGTGTCGGTCAGCACTTAGGAACTTGTCTTCTTGACATCAATGACAACATTTCATCAATGATCCTCCTTTGACATCAATGACAATATTTAACAATCTCATCCATATACTTTGACAGCAACAATATGTTAACATCCTTTGACATTAATGACAACAATTTCCAACAATCTCCCCTTTTGTCATTGATGGCAACATACTTCTCCCCCTTACTCTTAACTCTCACCCTTTGACATCAATGGCAAAGGGATGTAACATACTTCTCTCCTTCATAATGTGATTCTCTCTCTTTTCTTGTGATGCTCCCCCTGTCTGTAAGGCTCCCCTTTCTGTAATACTTCCTCTTGACATCATGTCTCTTTGAAGGGAGATCTCTATTGAAAGAGACATGACTTTTTGTTCAAAAGCTAATCACTGAAATTCTCTTTTCCTTGATCGCTGCCTTCTTAAGATTAATTGCTACTAATTCCAAACCTTCTAATCTTTTCTTGATGGCTGCCTTATGAAGTGTAATTGCCGCCCATACTTAATCGCTGCTCTTCATACATTGTTGTCCATTAGTAAAGGTAATCGCTGCCCTTCTAAATGTTAATCACTGTTCATTATCCTTTTTTTGAAAACGCTGCCTCCTTATCATTGTTCGCTACATATTCTTGATCCTTTCAAATTAACTTGGTTAATATATATGAAAACCTTTGTCTAGGTCAGCCCATAATAAACATTGATTTAAATTTGATTTCTATTTAAAGGTGGCGCCAAAACAATGAAGGTTGGCCGGCTTTGATAAAGATTTAAATGTCTTGCTTATATGCCAACATGGAGAGTGTCGGCCAGCACTTAGGAACTTGTCTTCTTAACATCAATGACAACATTTCATCAATGATCCTCCTTTGACTTCAATGACAATATTTAACAATCTCATCCATATACTTTTGACAGCAACAATATGTTAACATCCTTTGACATCAATGACAACAATTTCCAACAAGTAGTGGTGCATAATGAGAGGATATTATTTCTTTTTATGGAGACCTAGGCGGATTAAATATGATTTGACCACCTACATTTTCAAAAAGGTTGCAGCAAGCATATGCATAATTGCCAAAGTCTGACGGTTAATAATTATTAAATCTTCTTTTTTACCACATTCTCAAGAAGTAATTGATTGGCAAGGAGGCATTCGGCAAGGCAAAATGGCAATGAAGTAGAAGTTTCTAGATTTGCATGCTTCTCCCTACGAAGATTTTGTGATTGCAAGTTGGAAAACACATTTCAAATTCACTCTCCAATAATCTTAAAATGGTCAAAGCAATTCTAGGATATGAAAATTTGTAGATTTGTGTGCTTCTTCCTATGGAGAATATTTTTGTGATTACAAGTTGAAAAACACATTTCAAATTCACTCTCTAGCAATGCTTAAAATGGTCAAAGCAATTCTAGGAGATGATGGAATCAAGAATACCGTTAAGAAGTTGACTAGAGCATCTATTTCAAAGGATTTCCAGGTGAAATTAGTAGCTGTTATTTGTGAGGAGGCAGCCTACAAATGGATGCTCCACTCTCTATTGTCCAAAGAAGAGTAGTTTTTGTCTAATGAGAATACTAGTGTTGAGTTGGCTAAAGGTAAGGAATTAGAGTAGAGGCCTCCTTTGTTTGCAACAAAGGAGGAGAGTCACCTTCAAAACAAAGTGGTGATGCCTAAAAAAAATTGTAGAGATTTTTCAAAATATGTATACGGCTCATTTCAGCCAATTTTGTTTTACAATATAAGGTATAGTTTGTTGGGCTCATAGACTAGTAAGCATAATATGGTAATTTATAGTGAGTTTTTGTTAAGTTATCAATTCTATACGTCTATATTGGTAGTCTTGTTGAACCATTGTCAAATGTATCAGGTCCTAAGGGCACAGTTATGTCAAGTTTACTAATAAACAAGCATGTATCTTTCTTTTCTGCAAGTTATACAATGGGAGAGGGCCCATACCCTCACTTTATCTATCAAAAAAAAAGTACACCCTCAATGTCATTAACTGTTGTTAGTCCCCAACCATGTTTGGACTCTGGTCCCTTTTGATATGGTTGAGGACCTGAATAGACCCCTCGTTTTACCAAAAAAATGTAAGTGCAATAGTTAATCGCACTTTTTTTTGTTGCAAGTCCAACAAAAACAATAACTTACTAGATATAAGTTGTTCTCTGCAACACCATGCTCGTAATAGCAGCTAAAAGAAGGATTTCAACCATATTTTTGATTCAAACTACTCAAACAATAACTGATTTTGAAAAGAAACCTTATTATGCCTCCCCAATAGTCCAATACTCTTAAAAGAACAACACGTTACACTCTTTAGCCAATTCCATGATCTCTTGATGTTGTTGGATCCCCAAATCCCATCTCCTTTTCCCTCATATGCTAAGACGCCTTATCAACATCAACAGCATTTTAATGTCAAATTTGATCACTCTAGTGTTTCAAGGCAAGATTGGCATAGCAGCATTGAATGACCAGATTCAACAATTGGAGGCTTACATGTCTGTCAATTGCTTCACTCATGCCAAAAACATCACCTTCACCATGTTGAAGATGCTCGCATCAATCTCACACTAGTGGGAAGCTCATAATGCACAAAGAAGGAAAAACTTGGACCTTGTGGACACTTGGAAAAGTACTAAGAGAACAAGAATACAAAGTTTAGGCAGATGCACCAAAGGAAGGATCAATTGGTACGAAACTACACAAATGAGTTCCATGAGTTCTTTGCGCGAATATGAATCAACACAAGTAGATATGCCAAAGGAAGAAACAATTGGTGCAAGACTATAGTAATGAGTTCCTCACACACCTCTGAATCAATGACTTAGAGTAGAATAAGGTGCTAAAGTACATCAGTGGAGTTTATTATCATATATATAGATAGAGCAAGCATGTGCCTACCAGGCAGAATAGAGTCAATAGACAACACAACCTCCACAATTCCAATCGGCACAAACTGCAACCCTTGTATAGAATTGTCCAATAAGAGGTATGGGTTTTTGTCCTAACCTCAAAATTTGCAATCAAGGGGTTTCGCCCTTGAATGCAAGCTTGAACTCAAATTCAAAATGAAGATTGCCAAAATGAAATCGTGATCATCAAATGAAGATAGGCGCCCTTGGGTCCTAAATTTCCCTCCAAGTATTTAAAAATACTTTTTAAATTTTATTTAATTTTATTTTGTTTTAAGTATTTAAAAATACTTTTATTTTAGTACTAGTGTTTTAAAACACCTTTTATTTTAATTATACTATTATTATTAAGTTTCCCTTAAAATTAGAAATTATCGGGCCCAACTTAAATAATATTATTAATTATTTTAATCCGAAAAAGAGGACATGACAGGCCTGGCCTAGGATTCAAAAAGTGGGCTTTTAATGAAAGAATCTAATTGTTATGACGGGATTTATGACGCACAAGTGGTGTAAGAGGAGTTATATTCTATTCCGAAAGGTTGACCAAGTGGGTATGGGGGATGGATTTTTGCATGGAGGTTATGAGCACTGAGTTTTGGGCCCATGGTATTTGCCCCTTGTTTTGTAAACTATTCAATGTTTCTTGTTTCTGATTGTTCTATATATTGGAGCCTTGGGATAGTGGTTATATAGAAGTATTACAAGTACACATGTACTGCTGAAATCCTATAGGATTGACAAAAAAAGTTTGTTATACATGTACTCTTGGTTTAAAGATTAATAAAAACTTGGGCTCTCTTTGAAGATGGAGTTTTTTCCTAAAAGGGTTTCACCATGTACATCTAGTGTTATGTGTTGCATTATCATAGTTTGCTGATTTTATATACTTTCTCCATTTCCATTTATTGGTTAATACATTAACACATTAAAATCTATACACTTAGTTTGATGTTATTGCTGCAATAGTTCACTTTGTATTTGAATAGCTATGTGCTAGTTGTTGGTGTGAATAGGGGTTTTTTCCTAACTACTTTAGTATTTCCTAGTTAATTTCCCCTTGTGTGAATAATTCATACTATTTAACTATTTATTAGTTAAATAATATTCACACATCCACATAATTCACATGTTGACTTAGTGAGCCTACTAGATGTTTCTAGTTGTGTCTAGTTGTTGATAGTTGGCATCTTATCCTATAGTTGTCACATGACATAAGATTAAGACACTTGTCACATGACTACAACATCTTGTCTTTATAAACAAGGAATATCATGTACATTGTAACCATAGTTGCAATACTCGCCGAGTTATCGGTGAGTTTTTTTGTGTCCGGTGTTTTTCAGGCAGAAACTCGCCATCAAAACTCGCAGGGTTTTGGCGAAAAACTTGGCGAGTCCGTGTTAAAAACTCGCCCATCGCAAAAAGGGAATTCCGCGGCGCTAAAAAAGGATTTTGACTTCATTTTTGACACAAAACACTTGCTCTCACTCACCAAAAACACCCTCCCAACATATTTGCAGGTATTTGCGGCGATTTAGCATGAAGTAAACAAGATTTGAAGCGAATTTTCATCAAATTTCAAAGGCAAATCAGATTTCCACCTAGGTTGTCTGATTTTTCTTTTTCTTTCTTTTTTTAAAATTTCTTCTTCATTTTTGAAGCATCTAAGTGTAAGAAAGATCATGAATGTAATATAAATAGATTTATATTGATCAAAACAAGATTTATATTCGGCAAAACAAGATTCATCACCCTTTTTTTGCATTTTTTTCACATTTTTTTCAAACCCTAATTATTTTTCTTATTTGAATCCTTTTTTTTTTTTTTGAAGAAAATGTTTAGAATCTTAGATTAGTTTACATTTTTAGTAATTTTTTGATTTCTTCATTGTTTTCATATTTTTTCTAAACCCTAGTTAAAAAAATTTTGAATCCATTTTTTTTTTAACAAAATGTTCAGAATTTTACATTAGTTTAATTTTTTACTAATTTAAAATAATCTATATTGATTTAATCTAATTTAGGTTGTTTTTTAATTTTCTATTAAAAAACTAATAAGTTGTGCTTTCACTTTGTATGTGTAGGTTAATTTATAATGGCAGATAGAGAAGCTTTTGCATCCGATTCAGCCTCAGGCCCTGCCCCATCATCATCATTTGTAGGCACACGTGCTGCAGGAGCTAGAGATCCTACTTGAAATATGCCTATCAAGGACCGTACCTTAGCTCAGTTTATTGCATCCAATGTAAAAAAGTATATCATGGAGGCATAAACCGCCTCAAATACCATCTTGCAGGCATCGTTCATCGTGATGCCAAGGCTTGTCCTAAGACCACTGAAGAAATAAAAAGACAAATGAATGACATAATTGCAACTGCAGAAGAAAAAAAATTACAAAGGGAGAGGACAAAGGCAGCCATGCAAGCATCCATAGCTTCTTCTCAAGGTGCTCCACTCAACCTTGAGTCAGATGATGATGCACTTTAGGGCATAGTGGGCTCTCTTCGTGGTCCACGTATCTGAAGCCAACCCACCACCACCACGAGCCCTTCATCTACTTCTAGTAGAGCACCAGGATCAGCACCTACATGCACCAGGATTTTTTTGTGCCTAGAAACACACCTGGAGCACAACCTTCCTTAGAGGCAATTGGGTGGAATAGGGAGGTGCATGAGCATGCAGACATTGCTTGTGTTGATTTTTGGTATTTCAACAACATCCCTTTCAATGTGGCAAATTCTCCTTATTGGCAGAATTTGGTTATTGCATTTACAATTGCAGGAAAAGGCTACAAGGCGCCTTCTTGCACAGACTTGAGTGGGAGGTTAGTTAATTTAATCTTTTTGATAAATTTATGTTCTTTAATTTATAGAAATTTATGATGAATTTAAACTATTTTTGTTTACAAATTAAAATTGTGTACTTAATTTCAGTTTATACTTGTAGGTTGCTTACGAATGCAAGTGATAGGGCAAGGGCAGTGGTGGAAGAACAAAGAAATGAATGGAAAAAATACGGCTGCTCTATTCTTTCCGATGGGTGGACGGATGGTAAAAACCACACCATCATTAATTTTTTGGTAGCTTGCAAAAATGAAGTGTTGTTCTTGAAATCAGTGGATGCCTCCAACATAGTGAAAAATGCAGAAAATTTGGCTAAAATGTTGGAGCAAGTTTGCATAGAGGTTGGAATTGAAAATGTTGTGCAAATAATTAATGCAGCAGCATATGTGGCAGCTCGTAGAATCTTCCAAGATAGACACAACACATTTTTTTGGACACCTTGTGCAGCACGTCCTTGACCTTCTTTTGAAGGACATAGGCAAACTTGATTGGGTCACACCGATTGTAGAGGATGCAAGAAGGATCACAAAATTTATCTACAATCACCCTTGGGTTCTTCACTTGATGAGGGATCACACCCAAGGGAAAGAGTTCGTGAGATCTGGTGTGACAAGGTTTGCAACGGTTTTCTTAACGTTGCAAAGCATTCTTGGTTCATTGGCGGCTTTGAAATCCAGAATGAGTAGAGTCAACTTATTCAAAGAAGCAGGAAGGAGAGAGGGTTGCATGTATAGTCTTCAACAACCTATTTGCAAAAAGAGCTATAGAGATTGTGAAGGTAACTTCAAGACTTCAAATTTAAATTCAAATTGAATATTTATTTATTTTTAATATGTCTTGCATTTTTATAATGTAGGTGTCGGAGCCCTTGGTTAGAGTTCTCCGCTTGGTAGATGGGTATAAAACCCCAATGGGGTATCTTTATGAGGCCATGGATAGGGCCAAGGAGGCTATAAGAAATTATTATAAGAGGGACAACCTCAAATTTGATCCCATATGGGAGATTATTGATAGGTGTAACAATCAACTCCACCAACCCTTCCATGCAGCAGGATACCTTCTTGAACCCCCGTTTCTTCCATTCAAGCACCTTCTCAGATCCTAGTGGTAGGCTCTTTTCTTCAGACATGGCTAAGCGAACAATAAACAATTAGTCACCAAGTATAAAATTTCAAATTTACATGTTACAACTATTGATAATTTGATAAAATATGTTTTGAACTTTTGACTTTCCTAAGTTTCTAACTCTTCAATATTTTTTTTGTAGAGGTTTGGTGGACAAATTGGGGTGGAAATACCCCAAATCTCCAAAGATTTGCCCTCTGTGTCTTATGCCAACCTTGTAGTTCATCCAAATGTGAGCGCAATTGGAGCTTATTTGAGGTCATCCACACGAAGAAGAGGAAGAAACTAGCTTAGAAACGCCTCAATGACCTTGTCTATGTGCAATATAATCTTCGACTGCGCACAAGAAAGGTAGAGGAAATATCAGGGGATCCAATTGATTTGGATGAGATAGATCCTTACAGTGATTGGATAGGGCAGGATGAGTAGCCTTCACTGTTTTCCAAAGATGATATCTATGATTTGGAGAGACAGGCAATGGAGACAGGCAATGGACGAGGGGGGTGGATTGGGATTCTCAATGGATGACATTGAGGATGAGGAGGATGAGGAGGATGAGGAGGAGACATTGCCACCAGCATCTACATCCAAGATGGAGGTTGAACCACGGCGTGCCATGCCGAGGATGGAGGAGCCACAACGGACTAGACCCTCTAGTTCTACCTCTCCCCTAGTTTTCACTAGACATGGGAAGAGGAAGATGTATTTACTTTCAGTTTTACAAAAACAATTTGCTATTTTCATTTTGTTTCAAACTATCAGTATCAGCGCATTCCATATGATGATGCCATTTTGTACCCAATTTGCTTTCAAATCAATCAAATACAACTGGACTCAGCTTGTTTCTTTTATGTACTCATTTATTGACTCATTGGATGCATCTTATCATTGAATTTTGCAAAAAAAAAGTGTTTTTAATGAAATTTAAGCAATTTTAAGTTGTCGAGTTTTTGCCGAGTTTTTTGAGCTTGGTGAGTTTTTTGACTATGATTGTAACAATCTTTTGCATTCATTGATAGAATAGCATTATTCTCTCATTTGAACTCTCTTGTGCTTTCATGAAGTCCTAGATCTTGGGTGGCTCCAATCATAGCCAACTCTAACACTAGCATTTAAAAACATTCATCAGCATTCAATTTGGACATCTGAAATTCATATGTCCTCTCTCATTCTAAAGCATCAAAAAAGCAATCAATAGTGACATTTTTATTTGGTGCACCAAAAGGAGTAATAAATCTGCATACATTCATTTTAGGGCCCTTGCCTGCTATCTTCAAACTTTTGTATGCATTTCAGAGGTTGACCTAGGAGAATGCATCTCAATGTGTCTCCTTGCGACACAATGGAGCCCTTTCTAGGTATTTCTAACTAGTATATTTATATTTTAAAAAATATATCTGAGTACACCGAGAGATCTTTTTTTCCATGATTTCTCCACTTTTTTTCCTTATTCCAATTTCTTTTTTGGTGTTTATTTTTTATTTTTTCCAATTTTAAATTTTTTGGTTTTTATTTTTTATTTTTGTTAATCCACCCCACTATGATTGTATAATGCCTCTCGGCGTAAATACTATCTGCCATCAAATATTAGAAAAGAGCAAAGCAAACAAAGATCTATCAGGCAAATCACATAGGGGAATTCTACATTGTGCAGGGGTCAAGTCTGAATTCAAAGGGCAAATCTGTGACCACAGACTTGTCCCAAACCCACAAACTTGATCTCAGATAGAGCGACAAATCCAATGCAAGTTCCACGGCTACTCACTGATAGGGAGATCACATTTCTTGAGCATATACCAGCCTACTCCCAAATCTTCAACAAAGGCAATCATTCTTCAGTCAAAGAGCTAAGTACCCCTATTTATCGCATTTAGGTTCCTAAAATAGCTACTACATTTATCTGATTTATCATTCCCAGCTATCATTAATTAACCTAGGCTGATTTGTGCTCAGAGGTTAAACAACCCTTGGGAAAGTTTATGTTCCTTCACACTTGTATATAAATGTAATTTACTAGCTAGGTTTATGTTGTCCTCCGCAACAATACCCTATACTTCACAATGCAGATCATACACCCCTTATGGGCCTTGTATTTCTTCTTTGTTGAAGGTTTTGAGAACTACAGCGTATGAGTGATTAGTACCAACATTTATTGGGGCAAGCTCAAGAGTATAACACGCCATAAGTGCACTATTTATATGTTGTTGGTGGTCTTGGAAGCCGTTTGAAGGAAAATTGGACTGCAAAATTGTAAGTTATGGTAGAAATCAGTGTTCCACGGAGTTTCCTGATGAGGACAGGTTTCAGGGACGAGGGGACAAAGGGTCTAAGTTTGGGGACGATGGGGGGACGGCGTGTTGTGACCAAATCACACCATCGCCCCATTCCAGATGGGGACCCCCAATTTTTTTTATAGGATTAGCTGTTTCTAACTAGGTTGTTTGTATCACCTTAGAGTCAGTCCACCTTAGGGTCAATTATCCGATCAAGCTTTGTAAATGCAACATAGAGACCCCTTGAAGGTCAAAATTGGAGGGTTTGTCTAGATCATCATCATGAGCGCCTTACTTGTCACTTTATACCTAAATGAGCGCCTAGGGGTAAGTGTATTGAAGATATTGAGTTGAGGAAGCACCAAAGGCGCACTTTGTTTCTTATTCCACCCCTGTTGAGCGCCTAGGTAGAATATGACCCTCAAATGAGTGCTTGGAGGTATGTACGATGTTTGGGCGCATTTCCTCACCAAGATCATCTCAGATGAGCGCCTAGCAAAGGATAAACTCCAAGTCTTATGTGGGTGAGCGCTGTAGAGTGTTCTGAAGTTTGATAACAACAAAAGGACTCATTCAAATGTCAAGAACCTTTAAGTATCAAAGGGTAAACAAAGTGGTATGAGGTTTGGTGGAGCCTAGAGTGAAGAACCTTTGAGTGGTCAGATCTAAACTTGAATGACAAAGGCGCTCTTCGCCCCAAGATCATCTCGGATGAGCACCCAATGGCCTTGGCGCATCTCTACACCTCTATCCTCATGGAGCGCCTGGGTAAGTAAGAGTGGAATCTTCTAAGAGCAAGTCTAAGTGATTAAAAATGTTTTTGGGTCATTGTGATGTTTGGGCGCCCATTTTATACAAAACAACTTACCAAGGGCGCCTTGAGTTAAAGGAAGGATGTTATAAGGTGTGGAAGCAACTAAGGAAGAAGGCGCCATTTCACTCTTAGAATGTCCTTTATGAGCGCTTAGATGGAATGTTAGATGGAATTTTCAAGTATATCAATGGAGTCAAGGCACAAGGTGTAGTTAAAATCATCTTATGTAAGCGCCTAAGGGTAAATGAGTTAAAGAACAACCCCATTCAAGCGCTTGGGAAGTGATGAAAGTTTCATCCTAAATGGGCGCCCTGTGTCAAAATTGTCAAAATGATTAAGACTTAGCAAGTTAAATCTAGGCGCATATTCTTGTTTAGATTCTCTCAAATAGCGCCTATATGAGGAAGTCTCTCTAATGAGTTAAAATCACTTGAATAGTCAGTGTGAAGCCAATAAGGAAGAGGGCGCCCTTTTTGCTCCTTTGTGTATCTCATTGGCGCCTAGAAAGTGAATGGTTTTGAGAAGTGGTTTTGGCGCCTAAGATTAAAAGGCATGTCATTAGTCAATTTGGATGAGTATAACCATCAAAACTGCACAAAGTGTTCACATCTATACAAGATAAAGTGAATATCTCCCAAACAAGGCGCATTTCAATCATCTAGTGGGAGATTGAATCTTGGCGTTAAGGCGCTTATTGCCACTCATTTCATCATTATGAGCGCTTGGGAAAAGATACATGAATTACATCTTTGAGAGGGAGCCTAAAGGGGGAAAGTCATCCTAAGGCTTTCACAAGTGTCTAAAGCATGAAAAATGCCAAGTGTAAAGCCCTGTGAGCCAAGGTGCCCTTTCACTTCTAAACCATCCTAAATGGGCGCCCTAGGTAAGACCACTCAAACCTATGTTTAAAAGTGAATGCCTCAAGTGTAAAGAGTAAGAGTTCATTATGAAGTCCTTGTTTCATCAATGAACATCATCAAGTATTAAGGAGCATTGATTAGTATTGGATATCTAGGGCGCTCTTTCACCTCCATGCAGACCTTTATAAGCAACTAAGGAAGAAATTACATCTAGGAGTGGATGCTTGAGAGAGGGAAGCCTTTTAAGGAGCATTTTGAGAGCCTCAAAATGTCAAGAAAATAGCTAAACAAAGCTAGGCGCCAATCTACATTTAAATCATCATTACTATGTGCCTAGTTTGGAGTCAGAGAAGAATCAACTTGAAGAATTCAACGAGGTCATCTTTCATTCATAAGAGACTACTAAGGAGATCTTAGTGAAGCCGCACTTCACTGCCTTTCTCATCAATTTTGCCGCCCAAAAGGGTTTTGAATTTTGAAAATTGTATTAAATGCCTAATTAGGCCGACCCCTTAGCTGGCCGACCAACATTAAATGCAAGTAAAGTCACTATATAACAAGGGCGCCCTTCATTTTGTTTTAATTCACATTGCAATTTCACCAAGGAGCGAATTTTTTCGAGGAGCACATTTTAAAGGCAGACCTACATTGTGGAGATTGATTTTTGTCATTTCAATACTGATTTTCATCATTTTATATAGAAATCTGCATTATTCTAGGTCAGAAAATTGGTACAAGGTATGTTTCAGTCATGTTTAATTCATGAAATTGTCTTCTTTTTACTTATTTTGCTAAATTTTATAATTTTATCATCTAAAAATCAAGTTTGTGAGGTCAAATTTATCATTTCAAGTCACTTACTCAAGTCTTGTTTTGTAGATAGATGGGCATGATGGCGAAGGAGAGGCAAGTGATGATCAAGATGGATGCCAAGTCCACCATACCCGACTCCAAGCTTGAAACTCATTGGAAGAACGTGGGAGACACCAACATGGGACACATCAACTTGGAGGAGATAAAGGATCTCTTGCTCGCCATCACGAGGAATGAAGACATCAAGGCCATTGCAAAGAGTTGAATTGTACAAGTAGCATGCTTCCCACCTACCCTACCTAGCACTGAGTTAGTGTTGGAATGTATTCACCACTATGACAAACAGAAGAGGCAAGTTGTGGCTAAAGACGGGACTGTCCTAGCTTACCTGCAAAGAGAAGCCATTCAGGAGATCTTCAACATCCCGAATCGGAAGGCAGTGTTCATCTGTCCTACAACTGCCCAATGTACTTTTGAAGGCAATCCCAAGCACTACATGCAAGAAGTGAGGAAGAAGTGGATGATAGATTCATCAATCAAGATATACAACTCTGAAGATCCAAAGTTTCACAAGGCAGACTTCAAACAAGATATAAGTTACTTCGTCGCGTTCTTGAATCGAGTAACAGGTAGGCCTCAATCATCTACTTTTGAAGGATGGATGTATACCTACTTTGATCATGTGTTTACAAAGAATAAGATGGTTGATTGCGCTGGTCTTATAAGCCATTGCCTTGATGAGCAGTTTGAAAGGTTTGATGAAACAAAGTCTTTCTTCATGACTTCCTACCTTGTTTACATCCTGGCAAGAAATGTGGTTTATAAGGGATTAACATCTAAAGGAGAAGTTGGTACAAAGTCTGGATAGATTCTATCACATCAGTGTTATCCTCAACTCCATTTGAAGAACATCAATCATTACAAGAGGTTTAATGATGCCTTCGCCATCTATATAGTGAGAAAGTTGCGAGGAGAACTACATAGAAGACTAACAAGTGCTGCTAGGAACTTCAATGAACAATATGGAAGGTACTACATTCAATATGACAAGTTTACCTATATCAGAATTCAGGGCTTCACATCCTTTCCATATAGATTGCCGAGGTATCCTACCAATAGGATGGTGTTGCTGGAAGTTTCAAGACAGTTGTTAGAGTTCCATAAGATGCAAAGGGCAAGAAAGAAGGCCAGGGTTCAGTTTCCTCTCATGCTAGGGAGATATTACTCTTGTCCATCTCTTCAAGCAGCCGAGCATTCAGAGGTTGAGCTTCAAGCATATCATTTACATCTTCATGATTCAAGGAGGGAGAACTTCGATCCACACGGAGCTATTAAGCAGTCATATTCTTCCTATCGGCATGTTGAGCAGCTTGAGGATCATTGGGCTAATGCCATTGATGATGATTATATAAGGATGCAAAAATGTTCAAGGTTAAGATAGGATCTAGTGAGAGCTACAAAAGTGTTAAGGATTCCTGATCAGTTAGATGATGATAGAACTCTTTCAGGTGATGAGTATAATAAGATCCGGAACCTGCCTTATGATATCAACTGGACTGATAGAGAAAGAGTTTATCATGAAGAATTGATAGAGCCTATCATTGCTATCACTGAGGAACATGTAAAAGAGCAAGTACAAGTATTGATAGATGAGGGAAAGAAGCTTACTTATACTAAAATGGGAGAAATTGAGCAACAGGAACAACATAATGCACTTGGTAGGAGTTCGCGAAGTAAGGACAATGAAAGAGATTCAAGTCAAGCAAAGAAAAGATAACAACTTGAATCTAACAAGGAGAATCAAGCAAGAAAAAGAAAAGAATAAGTATTGAAACTGCTTCATCTAGACAGCCAGGAGATACTCCACTGAATCAAGACATAGTTGTACATGTTGTTGAGGATGCAGTTCCAGATGCTCCATTTGAAGAGACGCCTTCAAGTCCACATGATACTGAGATCATTGATGAAGCTGAAGAAAATCATTGCCTGTACAAGGAAAGCAAGTACAACAGTTAAGGGATCTTTCATCATTGCCGGAGTGGCTGCAGGATAGAATTAAGGAAAGCTGTGAAGTTGAAAAATATCCTCCTATTCCAGTTGAAGAGTTGCTTTTAGATATGTCTGCCGAAAAACCAAAGAAGAAAGCAACTACTCTTTCAAAGATAACCAAAGATGAAGCAGGTATAAGGAAAGTACATGTAGCTGTTCCAAGACTTGAGAAGAATGTAGAAGATATAACACCTGAAGATTATGACATCAATACAATTAACTTGAGTCCATTGACCGGAATACAGGTAGAAGAACTTTAGGATTCAATTGATAATGCTCGAGCTATCATAAGATAGGAAACAGAAGGCAGAATTAAAGCTGAGCAAAGGTGTCAAGCCTTAGAGCAATATATTCAACACTTGGTTCATCCTATCCGTCAACAGGAGAGAGTTTCTACACCTCCATCTCTTCTTCCTCCAGAAACAGTTGTACATCTTGAGGGGTTGAAGTCCTCATCTCACAGATTGAAAGATTGGATGAAGAGGTCAAAAGAAACTACATATATACACCTGAAAGATATCATGCAAGTGTATGATAAGATTGCTGATCTCAAGGAAAGGGCACTTGCATTTTTGACAGTTCGTGCTGAGTTCAAGGTTATCAAGGAACAATACATGCCACATTTGAAGAGCTTGATGAAGACTTCAGTTGATGATTTGATACATGCTGAAGTGATTGAAGAAGGCATAACATATGATTTCTCTTCTTGGTATTATTGCTTTTGCAATAAAGGACAGCTACTTGATAAGATAGAAACAGATATGTCAAGAGTAAAGAGTGTACTTCAAAGAATTCAAGATGGAATACATGCATCCTTGATGAAGATATGTAACCCATTTAGAGAGATGACTCTTGATAATATGAAAGAACAAGTTCAAGCTTTCTACTTCCAAGAGGATGATGTTTCTCATGAGAAGCTTGATGGTATATTCTCACTTGTTGTCCACCTTGACGCCAACAAAGCTAGGATGACTGATTGGGAGAAGACACTTGGCCTCTATGCAGATGATGTACTTGAAGCTGAAGGAACTACTAAGAATACACCAAGTGTACCTTTTGATGATGTCAAGCAGATAGTGTCCAGATTCATTGAATCCCAAAATACTAGTGATGGTTATTCACATGGAGACTCCTCATAGGCTATTGATTTGTCATCCTTATCTTCTTGGGAAACGTGCCTTTGTTCCCTCTTTCATATACTAAAAATAGGAGTTTGTTGTAACTACTTGTGATGTGGCATGATCTAGTCCATTGGCTTTGCCAATCGATCTTGACCCTTCATACATTCTTGGGGTCTATATAAGAGCTCCTTTTGCTCTCATTTGTACGATTGAAAACTCTAAAAATTGTTGCAAGAGCTCTCTAAAATAATATAAGACTCATTGTTTGGTGCTTCTATATATGTTTATAAGTGTTGCATGGTTTAGATCTCTTCAAGCGAATGTTAAGAATAGATTAAGTTCTCTTTAAGTGTATGTTAGTTGGTGGAAGGCTTTATTATTGTTTGTGGTGAAATCTTAATGTTCACACCATTTGTAGTTTGTGGCTTGCAAATTGCAGTGTATGGTTTGTCTGAACAAATTGAGCTTAACTTGGATCTTTATGTTTGTTGAGTTCTTTATGAGTATAAGTGATTTAAACATCTTGTACAACCCTAGAAGATAGCATCAACCTTGTGTAGTTGTTTAATCTGGCGAAGCAAGAGTTGGTTTGATTTCACCTAAGCAGTAATCATACTTTGCATCTAGGATTAGATTAGTTTTCCTGAAACTTTCATCTTTTGTCTTTTTTATCAATCTGGTTATAATTTAGGATCAAGTACTTCATTGCCATATCTTACGTCATAAGTTGTAGTACTTAGATACTCTGAATGTTTACATTTTCTTTAATTGAAACAACGAGTTGTCGAACAATTGTGTAAGTCCCTTTGTGTTTACCAGCAGAATCATACTAAGTCATTGAGCTATCCATTACGAAATCATAAGAAAAGGAACCTTGGAGTCATCTTGTTTGATCACTTTGTTTAGCATTCAAGGGGCTTTGCTTAAGAGAGAGTTGGATACCTCGTGTTATATTCTATTGTTGACTTGTCGAAAAACAATCATCAACACGGCGGAGGGGGGCGGTGCTGATATACATATGGTACTTGAATAACTAGTTATAAAAAGATGTTTAAGAATAACATTTCAAATTAAACTTTGGCAAATTAGTAAAATAGCAAAATTGCAAATACTAACATTTTAAATACTTGAATACTATTACTAAAAGACAAAGTAAATAAAATATTAAAATTTGACAAATGAAATTGTCGAATTTGAGATTTTTTAGTTTCTATTATATCGAAAATCGGAAAATATGACATGTCACATCATAATATCATATCATAAAGATGATTACAATGAGTAGCATGATACATTGATATCAAAATAAGTACAAAATGCAAAAATGTAGTGAAGGGAGGCCTCTAATCATCCCCAAACTCCTCATCACTCGAACTATTGGAATCCTCGTGGTCAAACTTATAGGCATATGTGAGCAAAAAAATGAAGAATGAGTGTTTTGTTTAGCTTATAGGCTTTTCTAAGGGTCCCACAAGCCTTTAGGGTTTGGCCCAAGGCTCACATTCCCAAAAAAATCAAAGAAAATTTTTTTTAAAATGCCTTTTTGGACGTCCCCGCATGGGGGACCCCTGGGAGTCTCCGAGACGCTCAAGGGACAGCTAGGAGTCCCCGAGACGTCCAGGGGTCCCCGCCATTTCCTCAAAGTTTCTGACGTCCCAGCGGCGGTGGGGGGGACGTTTCTCAACCATCCCCAAGTCTCTAAAATGTCCAAGACGGAGAGACGGCTGGATTTTTTTTTTTTGGGGGGGGGGGGGGTGGGTCCCCATGGAACACTGGTAGAAATAGAAGATATCGCCTTAGCCTTTCTCTTCTGTGTTTTCTTTTCATGTATACTACTACCTACAATTCATTTCAGCACTAGAAGTAAAACACATTCGTAAGGCAATTACCAGTTTTCTTAGTTAAAAAAATTGCACTTACTACAAGGACAACAAACATAATCAACCAAGATTAATTCATATGAAGTAAGTTTTGTGTCGATGAATATGTGTAAACTACAGATCATTAGACAGTCTAAGAGAACAGAAAAAACAAAAATGGTACATAATTAGCTAATTTTTCAGGCATGTTAACAAATAGAGCACATAAAACTTGACAGGTTTAATGTACGGCTGCAACAGTCAAATAACTATAGCATGCAGTTATATGTAGTCAAGATCCAACAAAAAAATATACTAATTATACACACAGTTATGTTTGAAAGGAAATATACATCTATTTTATGATTTATAAGACTAATTGAGCTACAAGGGAGCTTAAATTTGACATCAAGGCATAACCAATCCATGCAAACTTCAGGTTACCAAAGGACAGCAGCAGCACTTGCATAGATGTAAAAGAAAAATAAGGGGCGCTCAAACAAAAAATCTAGACTTTTTTTTCAAATCATATAATTATACTTGAATCAATATAAAAACCACAAAAAACAGATTTAGTAAAAAGTTGGATCTGCAATACCATCATTTTTTCCACTGTCTGCCGTGTTTCTGCATCCAGGTCAGAAAGCTTGCTATTCTCAGGCTCTACTTTCTGAGTATTGATTACAGGTTCACCCTTCACAATACAGTTCCACCACTCCATCTGATTCTGCTTCGTCAATAAAATTGAGAGTACCTTGCCATCCTCTGCTCACAACAAAAACAACTTTGTCAGTTTAGTAACTGTGCCAAATAATAGCCAAAAAGAAAGTATGACAATGACAAAGGTAAAAATATATAAAGTATTTCACAATTACCTATACTCCAAAAGCAGTCATCCACTTTAACCGACTTAGAAAGTTCACCCTGTTCATATATACAATTATGAGTTAAACATAAGTTGGACCAAACACAACCCAAAGTGGATAAACTGCCCCATATGCTCATATAGAATACTCGAGAATAACATAAATCTCAATATAATTGATAGGGGTTACACTGAGAGCCATGACTTACATTTAGGATAAGAGGCTTCCCTTTCAGCCCTGCCTTTATACTATTTTTTTTAATTTCACAAATAATGGATCTTCTTACAGTGCCAGGTGTAAGAGGTATGGTAATTGTGACCTCAGATAAAGTCTGTGTCCAGGAATAATTCTCAAGATCTGCTCCATTACCAGAGTTTGGATCTGATGTAACAGATGCATCCAAAACCATGGTCACTGAGTGTATCAAGCTTAACATATATATTCAATAGAAAATGCAGAAAAATAATACAAGCCATTTTTTACAGGAAAATCAAAAGACTGAATGCATTGTCATTTTCAGATGGAAGCATACACATCTTGAGGTACATAATTTAAACCAGTCACTTCCCTGTTACTAATTCTATGTACTCACAAGCAAATTGATATAAATAAAATAATCCACATGATTCTAAATGAAAGCATAAGAGGGCCTTATAAATGAACACATAGTTGCAGCAAACTGATACTTTGGTAACAGGATCTCATAACAATGTCCACAATTTGACATTTGACATAACCTAAGTTACCAGATTCGTCCCCTAGAGCCCCGGATCCGGGTCCGGTTCGAACCGGGTTCGAGATTCGGTTCACTTCGTCTTTGGATTCACTGCGTGTACGGAATAATCTCTGTGGGTTCCTCCCGGACGAACTCGGGCGATCCCGTAATGAATTTGACGGAATTTGATGGAATTTTCTTCATGCAATCAACGAATTTAGGCATTTTTCAACGCTGAATCGCTGCAGATAGCAGATACTATACGCCAATAGGAACAACGAGTTCAGAAAATTTTCCGCGTGAAATTTTTAGGGCGTGAGACAATTTTTCGAGCACTATAATGCTCACATATTCAGCTAATTAAACTGGTTCAAATCTTATGCTTGAAATTTTACGATGCGCAGCTAATATTTATAAGTTTTAATGGATGCGATGGTTCATATATAAGTTTTAATGGATGTGTGACTAATATTTATATTATTAATATTAATGTTACATTATATTATTTATATTTATATTTATATAAATATAAATAATATAATGTAACATTAATATTAATAATATAAATATTAATATCTAAATATTATAATAATATAAATATATTATAATATTATATTTATATTTATACTAGAAATGTTATAATATTATATAATATAATATAATAATGTTATAATATATTTATATTAATATATATATAAATATTTATATTTATATATATATTATAATATAACATTATTATTAATAATATAAATATTATAGTGAACGGGGTTGTGGTTCTCAGGATGGAGATCCAAATTCGAATCCCCCAAGTAACATGTGGTTCCTATGTGGCTTCTAAGTTGACTAAGTTGGATTAAGTGGATATGTTGATGGGGAGGAGGGTCTCCCTTGTGACCTCCAACGATTACGGATCAAAAAAAATAATAATAATATAAATATTATAACATTTAAATTAATATAAATATTAAATATATAAATATTATAATAATATAAATATATTATAATATTATATTTATATTAATAATAGAAATGTTATAATGTTATATAATATATGGTTCGGGTTTGAGGGTTCGGTCAAAAAAAAATTTGCTTGTGGGTTCGTTTTGGGTTCGTCCATACAAAAGCATATAAAAATCAAAAATATATTCATATTTGCAGCAGTAATTAAGTTTAGAATACCATAGCATCAAAATATTCAATAAACAAAACCTTTTTGAGATATAAAATTATCATAAACATACCTTTTTATTCTATATACCATCAAAAAACCTTTTTGGGATATTGAATTATCATAAACAATACTATGCTGGTGATGGATGATAAGAAATGCCATTGACAACTACCTATTCTAATTATACTTGTAATTATCTTTATATTTTGGCAAGATGATGATACAAGAGGCATGGTGATACAATAGGACCCAAAATATTTCCCTCAACTTACATTGCAGGCTGCCCTAGAAAACGAGTCTTGAATATTGAAGAGGTTGATGCACTACAGTGCTCATTTGTATAGTTTATATTGATAAAATCATGACCAGGCTGCAGATAGTTTATTTTATCTTTGGTAGCAAAGTTGCAATCAAGGGACTTGCCAGCTTTGAACCATGAGATAATGCCACAATGAAGGTCAGTTTATTAAATTTTCATTCTTTGAATTCAAGATTTTGGAGGGAAAGTCTACTAGTTTGGTATTGGATGTTGATCCCATCACCAACCTACTTGGTAGTCCAATAGTGCCACAACATGGCAATCAAACTCCTAGAAGATAATTCACCATAATGAGGTGACCATCCAAGAGCCCAGTACCGAGGTGACCCTAAGACCACCCTGACTATCAAGACCTCACAAAAGTTTCACTGTTGTAACCTCACACAACCCCCAAACCCAAATGATAATTAATTGCATGCATTGTAGGAGTGCTAATTAACAGTGATTGCATGCATAATACAATACTATAGAGGATGCATGCAAGCTAATCACGGTTGTAAGAAGGTATAAAAGGATGGATAAAAGCAAGAAGGATCTTGAGTGTGCAAATTCTGTCTGGGTTCTAAGCAAATTCTGCCTGGGTTCTCCCGGGTTCATCCCAAAAGAACCCACAAGGCATTTGAAGGACCTTGGTAGAATTCCCTGGAGGACCGGACCAGGACCAGGACCCGATTTGAACCGAACCAGTACCCAGCAGTCAAATGCAAAGAACCAGTAACATAGATATATATATATATGAACGAACCCGAACCCGAACACGAACCGGCAACTTAGGACATAACTGAGCAGAGAAACCATGCTATCAGAGCCATGTGAATATATATTTAGACAAACCATACATCTTAAATGATCTTGATCCTCATATCATCGACTTCTCAAAAATTGTATGCCAACATATGTTAGGCAAGTTCCTAGTCCAGGTTAACAGTTGCCTAGGTTCTCAAATATCACAACCATTTTTTCATCACCAACTACATTACCATTGAATCCTCCTAGAGCAAGTTTGAGGAAACCAAGAAGTAGCTGGAAGTTACTATCAGGACACCAAATAAAACATGTAAAAAGGAGGGAAGCAATAATGTAGAGTCGTTCAACTGATTACCTAGCAAATTTCCAGAAGAATTTATCCCCAAAGCACTGGCATTTCTGGCCCACAAAAGTTGACCAAACGACAAGCTCACTCTAGTGAAATCTAGGGGCAGTTTTCTTGAATAACGTTGGGAATAAAAGTCATCCCAAGTTTTTTGAATTTTGCTTACATACAAGTAACTTTGCAGATAGTTGCATCAGAGAAAAGTTTATTTCTGCAGCTTTTCAATCTTAGACAGGCAGAGAGGGTTTTTCTCTGCAACCAGATGAAAACAGAGAATTGGAGATGAGGGTTTCATGTGCTTTCTATTGTAGCTTCTTGGAGGAACTTTAATTCAAAAGATTCACGCTTGATTGAGTTGAGGGAATTCAAAGGTGTCCATAATTGTGATTCAAAATGCTCTATACGTGTTGTCCTATTTTCGGCATAGCATTGATTCTAGAAATGGAATTTTTCTAGCATGGCATAACATCAAATATAAGTTACCAGTCCTGGTTCAGGTTCAGATTTGGGGGTTCAGTTCGCAGATTACGTCCAAAAAAAAAAAAAATTGGCATTGGGTTCATTTTGGGTTGATCCATACAAAAATGATAAATACATACCTATTTGCAGCAATAATTAAGTTCAGAATACCACATAGCATAATATAATAAACAAAACCACCATAAAAATTAAAAATATTAAAATGTCAATTAGTCAAACTTGAATGTCATGATATATATTCATTGTTCAAACTTCAATGTTAAAATTAAAAATAATAACGTCAACAACCAGCCATCAGGCACTCGCGTGCTTGCTATCTAGGTCCTCCTCAAGTGCAATATGTTGGGAAATAGAAGCCTCCACGTCAATATACTCTAGTTCAATATCCCACATCCTTGTGTTCCCTTCCCTGTAGCCAATTTGTTTGTGCAAAAGGAGGCGTAAGTTTGAATGCACATACACTAAATACTTGTGATAAAACTTTGATTGCAAGAGGTTGCAAGTGTTGGAATGCTTGGCCATGGAAGTACCACCAATTGTGAGCATCCTTCTTTAACTTGTCATGAAGAGCTTCAGTACTTGACTATTGGAGCGTACACGATGCAAATTTTGTTGTGAATTTGAAGGACAATACAACAGTAAGGAGCTGGATGTATTGTAACCAGTAATTGACAAAACAAGCAAATATGTCACAACAATTACTGAAGCTAAATAAGATAGTTTTTATTCAAAGTTGAGAGCTCATCCAAATCTAGCACTGTGTGGAAGAGACGCATGCCTACTACTCTACTACATAGTTTTGAATTCATCCCATTTAATACATTTCCAAATGAAGCTAAAGACTTACTAAAATTAGTAAATTATGGCTCCCATTGACCAAAGAGTCACCATTCTTGTGTCCTTGGAAGTTGAAAAGAACACTTAGATGGGGACAAATTAGCTACAAAATTAAAAACATACTAAGAAATTATTTAATTTTGGTACCCCAACTTGGTGGGGCCATACCTCCTAGCCACTTAGGTGAAAATTGGACTAATTGGATGCATACGAAAGATCTCCAAGGGACTTGGTTTGAGTTGCTTTGAGGGTAGCCTATGGCACCCCTCCTAAGCAACCAGGGAAAGTCTCAAGGAACGACTCCACTCCAAAAGCCTCCAAAAAATGTAGATTTTGAAAACGTAAAAAATACTGGAAATTTTGATTTTCGATATTTCCTAGATTCAACCATAAAGTTGCCACCCAACTATCCCTAGATGTCTATCCAATCAATCGTCCCCCCTTGAGATGAAATGGGCCCCATTATGCCAATATTTTGCAACAAATGAGGGAACCTTTTGTCAATTTTGGTCCTTGGTGACCCACTTGTCCTAATGAGGAAATTGTCCTACCTTTAACACCAAGTTGTTCTTGAGAGGAATTTGTTGATTCTTCAATGTCTTAACAAAAACATCAATGACTTGATCTATGATCAATGGAGTTGTGGTGTCTAGATTCAATTCTGCATTATAAAGATGTTCAACAACAACTGTGGTGTCCAACGATGGTGGAAAACATGGACGCAACAACTCTACATTGAAAATTGGATGCAATCCAAGAAAAGGTGGGAAATTGAGCTCAATAGCATTCTCACCAATTTGTTTGAGGATAGTGTAGGGTCCATATCGAAGGGGTCAAAGTTTCTTGTGTGACCCTTGCAGCCGCTCTTTCTGGAGATGAAGCCAAACTTTGTCACTAATTTGAAACTAGTGAGGTGTACAACGTTGATCATGCCCTTCCTTGTACTTCGAGTTGGTAAGTTTTAGTATCTCATGAACCTACTATTGGATGTGGCGGATCTTCTCAACAAACTTGGACACCTTATCCACCTCCTTCTAGGCATGCAATGATGTCGCATTCAACATGACTGCCAACACTACAGCGATGGTTGCCAATGGTTGGTACCCAAGCTAAACTTCAAATGGATTATGCCCTATGGAGCTATGCAATGCATGGTTGTTGCTATGTTGGACATAGGACAAACTCTCATCCCACATGTGGGGATGCTTTGAATGACATTTGTAGAATATGAATGATCATTCAATTCACCTTAGTTTGTCCATCAACTTGGTGTCCATCGTAGCCCTTAATGCTAACAAAAATTTGAGATACCTCCTATCCTTGTCAAAAATTATACTCTGGGGCAAAAATGAAATGTACCCCAACATTCTAAAAGAAAAGCTTAGCAATGTCTTCTGCAAAAGCCCCCTTCTTGCAAGCTACCGTGATGGCCATCTTTCAAAAACGTGTCAACCACCATGTACACACAATCATGATGTGTTCACTGTTGGTGTAGCCAAGATCAGCGAGCACAAATAGCATAACCTTCCACAAGCGAAAAATGGAGCATAATAACATATCTATCATATACAAATGAGAGTGTGTAAAATACAAAGAGAAGCCTTGCATAAATAGGCAAGGAGAAAGAGGTAGGAAGGTGGGAATCAACTGCTGACCACCCCTACTAGTATGCAACTCTTATCTAACTCACATGATATGTGTGAGGGCAAGTGGCAAGCCAAAATGAAAGAGGTGTCTCATATGTATGAGGAGTGAGGACACGTGTCTTCACCACATGAGGTGAGACAACTTTCTAAAAAGCTATGCAAACTTAAGCTTATGTGTGAATAGGACTTTGACTATGTAGACTAGAAACTAACTAGTTGGATAAAGCCACTATTTACACTAACACCCCCCCTTAAGCGCAACTTAAGGAGAATACAAAGATGATGATGGGTACCAGCTACTAGGCCATGTTAGGCACCCATGTACACATGAATTTCTCATAAGATGGAGAAAGAAAGAAAACCCTGTGGGAAAAAACTTTCCTCCAAAGGAGAAATGATGCATGAATGAATTGTACAAGTAAAGAAGAAAAAGATAGGACTATACATAACCCCCCAAAGACTACTTCTAACACTAATGTACAATATACGTTCCCCCCATAGGAGAGGACAGATGAGAAGGTCGATGTGACCCCCCCAAAAAATGTGAAGGAATGAACTCCATGCGATGAGATGGATCCTCCCGAAACTGAGATGAGAAGACTAACCATGCAACCTCCCCTCAAAATACCTCCTGTAGTGTGTGTAGAAGCTCGACACTAGATGTTGAATAGGATCCACAAACGTTGAACCACATTTCTCCCCTTAGGAAGAAATCGAACCACAGAAGTGTGCAAGTGATCTTCCCATTCCAAATAGGAACATAAAGGTAGAAGTATGAAGGTCTCTAAATTCTGCACATGATCCAAAGACGCAGATGATGCCCATGATGTCTTCAAAGGATGCTCAAGGATCTCCAAGCCAATGCTATTATGTGACAAATGTTGATAGAATGAATCAAGTACAATAAAAGATTCAAGAATAGGAGCCATGGATGTATGGCGATAACTAGACCCAGAAGAATCCGATACTACTGCAGAGGATGTCAAAATACATGATGACGAAGTCGAATATGTGGACTCATAACTATCTGCAAAATCTGGCACTATAGAAGTTGATGTAGGCAAGGCAAGAACAATAACATCCAAAGATGAATATGGTTATGCAATTTCATTGAAGCTAGCATCGAAAAGAAGACGAATATCCTCAATGGTGTCTTCCAAATCTGCAATGCGGGACTCTACAAAAAAACACGAAATGTCAAGTAGATATGCATCCCAATGTGGCGGACTTGGAAAGATGATAACCATATCCTGGTGCATAGAATCGTTGAAAGCCATGGAGATATCAACTCTAGATTCAAATGTAGCAACAGGTGATGGTCGAGATGAGATCTCAATGTAAGTCATCTGACCACAATGTACATACCCAACTGATGGTGGTGTCTCACAAGGTGGCTTAGTGAGATGGGATTTTTCTGCAAGTGCTTTATAATGATCAATAGAAATTTGATATTCATGAAGTTGTTGTCTTAGTTCATCGATTTTACGATGATGACATTCTTCGGTTGTATGTCATTTTAGCCCACATTATCCACATTTGATCTTCCATTTATTACGAGGTTTATTGAGAATACTCAAATGGAAGGGAGTATGTGAGTCATCCACAACAATATACATGATCAAATTTTAAGCACTATCTCCTAATATGATTATGACTGATTTAGAAGCCCCCCCAAAAGATATGCAAGAAAAAATACTTGTTGAAGATCCGATGCGAAATTGACTGTTTGTAATTTACGGTAATTTTTACAAAATTTGCAAATCTGAATGAGTCTTAAAATTTGTTTACACTTTTGAATTCCTTGTGAAATTCTAAGCACTTTAAAAAAAATCGCTAATTTTCGATATCATGGGCAAAAGTTATGCCCTGCCGAAAATTGCAATTACTATTGGCTTTGAGGTTTTAAAAATCAGTCAAAAGACAAAAAAATAGTTTGACTTCGCCACAACGAAGTACACGAAAACACCTTTCCATTGACTATAATTTTATGAAAATTGGCCTCCATGGGCGAAAGTTGTCCAAAAATGAAAAAAAGGCCCCATCCGGACACTTTGAAGAGACCTAACGGTCTACTTGGCGTAAAACGACTAACTCTAATGGTTTTGACTTAGCCGGTAGTGGTCAAATTTTATGTTAAGGTTACATGAAAATTTACATTAAATGTAAACGTGACATAAAATGTTATAACCTAAAATGCTAACAACTTGTGTAACATTAACTATTACATAAAAGGCTAACACCTATATAGCTGGTTGTATTAACCACATCAACCAAAAGCAATGTATAAACAACGACCTTGGAGACTTCAATCGGCGACCATTATTGGCATTAAGCTCGATGACCGCATGGTGAGGATGTAGTTAGCAGCTTGGCAAGAACGGCTAGCAAAACCGTGACCTTGTAGAAGATAACAGCGACTCAAACCTCAATGAGAGAAAACCTTGGCAGTGTGAAGAAAGCCTGCAACAAAAACCGTTGGAGGATAGACAGGTGGTTTAGGGTAAAACCCAACGAGTGGCACCAGAGTGAAGATTGGTGGCGACCTTGAATGCTTGTGTCTCGCAAAAAAAAAGACAATGTAGTTTCAACAAACAATGAAACTTAACCTTAGCATTGATGAAATTGCCTTCAAAAAACCTCGACCTGTCTTTATGGAGCGATCGAATCCATCTTCAAAAACTCTAATGTGAGAGTCAACCCAGTAAGGTGGAAACTTTGTGGAAAACGTGGCCGCTTCAACCTGTCAATAGAAATGTAAAACAACTACACCCGAATAGAGATGCACTTGATCGAGAAACAGCAAATAACCGCCAAGAAGAGCCGTGTAGGGCTTGTCATGGTCAAGCAAACAATGGAAGCCAAATAAACTCCAAATGCACAAACCATGAACCAATCTCTTAGATAGATGAGATTGTGACTTCAAAAGCACTGAAGCCCACCGCTTATGCTTGAGCAGGAATGAATGGCTAGCAAAGTTGTGCAAAGGGCTTGTATGTCCGCCTGGGCGTCCACCGCGGAGGCCATTGTGGAAAGATTTGGAACTAGGCCGTTGGGGTTGTCACGAAAGCCCAATGAAGCCTACCATAGTAGGGTCGAGCGGCCAAAGTAGATCGGCTTAAAAATGAATTGGAATCCAACCCAGAGCTCTTTCAAGTCCCAAAATGGGACGCCCAATGTGGAAAAAAGGCGCTGAGTGGTCCCTGAACGCGCTGAGGGGCCCGGAGCAAGAGCCTGAGGACTCTTAAGTTGAAGTCCGATAGGCAAGCCGAGCCAGATAGACAAGACGCATGTAGAAGATCTTGATCCAAAAAATGAGATCAAGAACGTCTAGAAGCAAGGCCGCGGGACCTGAAATGGGTCCAAAACCAAGAAATAGACCAAAAAAACAAATCTAGAAAACTAGAACAGCGCTGCCTAGCTGTCCTAGAATGGGACAAGGTGTCCCAAAAACGGACTCTCTGTCCCAGAATGGGACAGTGTATCCTGGACGGGCCGAGGGGGTCTGAAAAACCACAATTTGACCTACAAATGAAATTTTTCCACCACATAGAGCAAAAAAATTGTAGGGAGCAATATGGCCCTTTGCTAAAAAAAAACTTGTTTTTTAAACCAAAATCGTACTATTCAAGCATGGCAGTAAAAAATTTGTAAAAAATCAAAGTTACCAAAAAACATTAAATGAAAGGATATTCTTCGTTTCTCAAGCCTTCTGGACTCAACTACGAGGTTCGTATGGCTCTACGACGCTCTGCTGATAGGGCTAAGTGTTGGAGTCACCGACTCGAGAAGGAATGTGCAAGCATGACTCGGATACCATGTTGGAGCAGCCAAGATTAGCAAGCACAAACAACATAACCTTCCACAAGCAAAAAAATGGAGCACAATAACATATTTGTCATATACAAATGAGAGTGTGTAAAATACAAAGAGAAGCCTTGCATAAATAGGCAAGGAGGTAGGAAGGTAGGAATCAACTACTAACTACCCCTACAAGTATGCAACACTTGTCTAACTCACATGACATGTGTGAGGGCAAGTAGAAAGCCAAAATGAAAGAGGTGTCTCATATGTACAAGGACACGTGTCTTCACCACATGAGGTGAGACAACTTTCTAAAAAGCCAAGTGATCTTAAGCTTATGTGTAAATAGGACTTTGACTATGTAGACTAGAAACTAACTAGTTAGATAAAGCCACTATTTACACTAACATTCAGTCATAGGAAGGCTTGACATGAAATCCATGGAGAAAGAGTACCAAGGTTTGTCAAGAACTAGAAGAGGTGTGTACAATCCTTGTTTTCATTTTGTCGGTTCACAATGGCACAAGCTATGCAAGATCGAATGTAAAGTATGACATCATGACACAGTTTTGGCCAGTAGAAGTACTTCTAGAGTACAACTATCTTCTATGTCCCAAAGTGTCCTGCAATGCAGCTGCAATGTGATTCCTAGATCATCTTCTAGCATTCCCCAATAGGAACGCAGATGTACCCCATGTGACAGAGGACTCCATTTTTGTAAGTGGTAATCATGGACCTACCTACCTTATGTGAGTCTTTGGTGGATGTCAAGATAGGTGTTGTATAATTTGGTCCAATCTGTTGTTTGGTGTCCATAAGAGTCCAACATTGTTGTCAAAATTGTGATTGGAGGTCGACTAAAACAATTTGCTACTTTGTCAGTGGCCATTTTGTTCCATCTCACTTAAATGATTTTTTGCACTTGTTAAAGAAAATATCTTCAAGATCTTGTTCTTTCTCAATCATTATGGTCTTGATCTTCTCAATCATTGAGTCAATCCCATCATATATCTCTCCCAAACAAGGTTTATCCATGTCAGTATAACAAATCATACTCACAATGGACTTGGTGAAACTAGGGAAGTATTCCACACATTCCCACTAAATGTCATCTAGAATCATTCGCTTAGTATGTGTTGCCTTCTCAGTGTCAGATTGCCTCCATGTGAACCAATTTTGGCTAATGACCATGCTAGAAAGTGCCTCTTGAACCTCCACAAGTCATCTCAAAGCAATTGTGTTGGAGGCGAAATGGGTCTCAACAACCTATTTGAAAATCGAAATTTAAAAACAAAAAAGAAAACATAATTAAGTTTTAAAAAAATAAACAACTAAAGTGAAACATAAATATTAAAATTTTATAATGCTTCCCTTACCTTCAACAACTCCAATTTCAAGAATGATATGAATATGCCCTACAACATGTGGTGGTTGGTGATGAAAATTCAAATCTCTTCAACTTCAACATACACCCATTTGATCCTATCAATTTTAGTGCCAATCTATTGAGACATAAAGTTGAGGGAGCGGATAACACAAGGTGTCCAAAAGATGTGTGAATAACACTCCTCAAACAATAAACCAACTGCTCTATAATTCTTGACATTGTCCATTATGACTTGAACTACGTTTCAAGGCCTTGCTTCCTCAATGGCCATCATGAGAATGCTAGCAATAAATATTTGATCCCCCTCACAATCCACTGCTCTCAAAAATATTTGCCCCTTTCGTGGGGACTACAATGACATTGATCAATGGCTGATATTTGCATCCTTCCATCCATCAAAAACAACAAATGCCCATGTCTCAACCCACAAATCCCTTATGGGCTTCAATGAATCCTCTAGAAGCTTCGCATCCTTTTCTAATAAGGTGTTAGGGACCTTCTCAAAACCCAAGCTCTTGCACCCTTTCAGAGCGTCATTATTTCTTTTTGCAATTTGTTGCCAATATGGCGAATGAACAACATGGAAAGTTGATCCATTTGCATAGAGACATCTTGCAATGTGTTGATCGGCAATCTCTCGCGACTCATTGTGAAATGCCATTATCAACCGTCCCTTCGGTCTCTTATTTGTAACGGCCATGGATTGTTCTTCATGTGTGGCCAAAAATGAGTGGCTCTCTACCACGAGTTCAAGATTAGATGGGAGAGGATGGGGCCTCATTCCTTGAGAGACTCTTTGCCAAAGGATGATTTAATCAACGATCTATTACTTCATCTGCTTTCTCCTATTCACTAGTATATGCTATAACTTAATTCGATGGAATGGATACACCATTCTTTCTTGGGCAAGCTTTGATGCCCTATTCAAGAATGCCACACAAATGGGCTTTCACTCGAATGTTTGAACTTGAACTTGACACCACACCCATTGCAAATCCAAAGATAACCTCCACAACCTGGAACTAGTTGTACCATTTCAACATATTTCCGAAGGGGAGGATTTCAGCCTATTCTGAAGTGGGGTCGGCCCACAGACCTAGAACTAGCAACCATCGTAATCTCTATGGCAACAAGTTTGATAAACAACATATTTAAAACAAATGCAAACAAAAAACATGTATATAACCTAACTAATTTAAAAAATTTAAGCATATGCCATAGATTCATAGAAGAATGAAAACAATAGAAGAATTTCAAAACAAAACAAGGGAGTTCATTTGTAAAAGAAAAATGCCTCTTTGCAAAAATCTCCCTCTACAATCTCTTTGGCAACAAATGGGCTCTTCAACACACATAGGAATAACAAACCAACCACTCTAGTCTATTGCAATGGTAAGCAAGAGTGAATGGTTTGTGTGCTTTGCATTCACACTGAGGTAAAACTAGTTTGTTTTAGTCTTCCCAATGCTTTAGAAGTCACTTTTTAGGATCAGGGATTCATTTTTATCCATCATAGTCAAAGTAAAATGCCAAAAACGACTAAAAAAAGCAAAAAAGAAATTAAAAAATCCAAACTAACGTGGGTTCACTTCATTTTCTTGAAATTTTGTAGGATTTGTTATGGGTTTGCCCATATTCATCAAGGATGGACCAACAAAGGAAGCTTTGCCTCCTGGATGACTCCTCGACTAGACCGAACCGAGTGTGGATTGGACCCGAAACTAGGGGGCTTGAGCACAGAACCAATAACTTAGCATTAAAGCAATAAGTTTAAAGTTTATGAGATGATTGAACCCAGATGTGTCTATAGGTTAGGTCCATTTGCTAGAAAGCTATTTTGAGACATCATTTCAAGGACAGATGAGTTCAGGACTACAAAAGGGAAAAGTCTATTTTTGGCCAAAGAGGAGGTTTTGAAGGTAAAGACCTATTCAAATAAAACTCTTGAATCCCATTCAAGTGCTATATATATTATAGGGCTCATAAAGCTTGAGATTTCCCTCAAATCACACCAAGCAATGGTGGCACAAGAAATGTTTCAAGTACAAGAAACTAAGGCTCAAATAGGGGAGAGCTTAAGTAACCCAACGCAAAGAGACTTAAGAAGATTATTGAAATCCGACAAACCCCAACCACTCTTACTACTCTTTTCTTTGCAAGAGTAACTCCATGAAAGCAAGGAAAAATGTAATCTCTACCTAAAAATTAGAAGATGTTATTGTTACGAAGAGTTTAGTTGAGCACTAGAAGTGGAGAATATGACAACAATAAAGACATCAAGATAGAAAAGAGAGGAAGGGAAGAAGAGCAACCTCTAGATGAAGGATAAGTTCAGTCCTCGAGGGCTCTTATGAAGATTAGCAAAGGGACCAAGATGGAAGTTCCTAAATTTTTTGGTGCATTGAATACAATAGAACTGATTGACTAAATCAGTGAGTTAGAAAGAGTATTTCAAGAATGAGAATATCCATGACCCTCACAAGGTTAAGATGGCACAGACCAAATTCAAGGAGCATACAACCCTCTGGTGGACAATTGCAAAGCTAAAGAGTGGTGAATGGGGAAGTGAGAATCACTCAGTGGAACTAGATGGTTGTAGGGTTAAAGGAAAAATTTCTCCCTAGAGATTACGAGTTGAAGCTACTAAAGACACTCAAAAACCTAAGACAAGAAAATGAACATGAAGAACTACACTAAGGAATTCTACAAGGTGGTAATCAAATCAAGACAACTTGAAATTGATGGAGAGAAGGTAGCCAAATATATGAACAAGCTAAGACTCAATATTCAGGACAAGATAAGCATGCTAAGAATTGATTATGTGGAGGCATATCGGTTTGCCTTAAAGCAAAAGAGAAGTTGTCTAGAAGACAACAAATAGTTCAAGGAGAAGAGGAAGATTCTTTAGCAAAAGAGAACAATCAAAGAGTAAGTAGAGGACAGCACATATACAAAGAAGAAGCAAGCACTTCTCAAAACAATAATTCTAAACAAAACACAAGAGGAAGAAAGTATCCACCAAGAGGAAGGGGCTACAATGGCCAAGGCAAAGGTAGAGGATTCATGAGCACATGTTGTAGATGAGGAGAAGCAGGTCATAGAGCATTTGAACGCTCACAAGAGCAACATGACAGCAATAAAAGAAATAAAGCAAAAAAAAAATATTGCTCAAGTTGACAAGTGTTGCTTCACCCAAACACACAAAAGGACTAGAGAGTAAAGAAGCTCCATGATTAAAAGAGTGTCGTTGAAACCAACCAAGGAGGAGAATGAGCCAATGCAAAGAAAGGGAAAGAGAACAATCAAAGAGAGGTAGAGGACAACACATATATGATGAAGAAACACACAATTCTCAAAACAACGATTTTAATCAAAACACAAGCAAAAGAGAGTATCCACCAAGAGAATGGGGCTACAAGGTAGAGGAAGAGGTAAAGGATTCGTGAGCACATGTTATAGATGTGGAGAAGTAAGTCATAGAGCATTTGAATGCTCACGAGAGCAACAAAACAAGATTGAAGAAATAAGGTTAAAAATCATATTGCTCCAGCTAACAACAAGAGTGTTGCTTCACCCTAACAAACAGGAGAATTAGAGCATGGAGAAACTCTCATCATAAAAGGAGTGTTGTTGAAACCAGCCAAGGAGAAGAATGAACCAATGCAAGGGAGTCTTTTCAGGACCATATGCAAATCTGGAGGCGAGTGTTGCAGAGTTATTGTTAATAGCAGTAGCACAGATAATTTGGTATCTAGTGAAATAGTAGAGAAGCTTGGTTTAAAGAAGAGTGTACATCCAAACCCATACAAAGTCTCATGGCTGCAAAAGGGACATCAAATCATGGTAAATGAGCAGTGTCTAGTGAATTTTCAAATACGCCCATACACACTTGTCACGTCTTGTTAGAAAGGCCTTGGCAATTTGATAGGGTGGCTATATATGATGGAAGAATGAATACTTACACTATTGTGAAGGATGGAAAGAAGTTTACACTAAGTCCATTAAAAGAAAAACAAGAAGTGAACAGCAGTCCTACGGTTTGTTTGGGCATAGGAAAACAGTTTTTAAGAGTAGTAAAGAAAGAGAGTTTGTTTTGCTTTCACTCCCAAACACGTGGAGGTTGGGACAGCAGATAGAGTGGGTGAAATTCCACCAAAAGAGCAAAGTTTGATGGAGAAGCATGCTGAAATTGCTTTCAAGAGATGGTCAAATAGGTACAGAGCCAAAGAAGTGAATGAGTTAAGGAGTACTGCTGACTTGAGAAGAAGTGCTAGGTATATGCATGAATTACACAAAGAAATGAAATATAATGTGAAGAAGAGCACCATAAGCTACAAACACATGCTCATTTCAGGAGGAGAGAGCAGAAATTTGAAGTTGGAGAACTGGCCTTTGCCCATTTAAGGAGAGAAACAATCCCAAGGGGAACTTGTAACAAATTTAAAATGAAAGATGATCTGACCATGTAGCGTCTTAAGGAAGTACGCAGCGAATGCCTGAGATAGAGCTCTCAAAAGAAGCATCTCACTAATCTTAATATTACAAACTTGTATCTTTATTATGAGGGTCAAACAGATGCATAAGAGAGTACAAATTCAAATTACCGGTGGAAGATTGGATGCAGCAATTGCCTGAGAAGAGTAAGAATGAGGTAGAAGACAATCAATAAACAAAGAATGAGGGTGAAGTCGAGAAATAAAGCAGCTGAAGAAACAACTTAGCAGAAAATAAACATGAAATCTCAATCCCAAATTTCACAAAATGTTCATGAGCAGAAGGTCGTGGTACCCAGTGTGTATGATGCAAGAGCATCAGAGTTCACGAGCAATCCTATGTCACCAAAAACATTAGTAGGATTTTTGTTGATGTCTAGGAGGTTTTGCTAAACATGCATACTCAGAAGATTGCTTCAAGTTGGTAACAAGTTGTCTACAGGTGTTCTCCAAGGCCACAACTTATATGTAACTATGCTACATTTCACCTCCAGGTTTACCTTAGGCCAGAGACCTACCTATAGTTGTGCTACAAGTCATCTACAGGTCGCTATAAGCATAGAGGATATTGCTGCAAGCCTGTTGGGAGCTGCTACAGGGGCTATTAGGACTGCTACAAGCGACATGATAACATGATACAGGCCTTTGGTGATAAGTCTTATATTGGAAGCTTTGTGTTCAAGTGATTATCCTTGTTTTCCGTAATTGAAAGTTGTTTGGAACTGAAGTTTGAATGGTGGCAACTTGTTTTTCATGGGCAGTTGAATATTCTTTCCTTCGCTGAGTTTGCCCTTTTGCTGATGTGGCAATAGTTCTTTTCTTTGGCAAAATCATTATGTTTCCTTCTTGGCGGCCAATTTCATCTCTTTATCAGCTGTGCATTATTCATTTTCTGGACTTGGTGGTTACTTCTGTAATGTCCCAAATATTATTTTTTATGATTTTATAATTTTTTTTTAATTTTCTGACTTTTTAGAAACAAGAAACAATTTGAAAATGTGAACCGGAAAACCTAACTGCAATGCTGATTACAAGCTACAAATAACTGAACCCTCTCATGTCAATGAAGCATTAAATTCACTGAGTTTTAGAGCAAAAACAGATTATAGATTGCTGGTAAAATGTATGACAGAAGCACACGGCATCAATTGAACCTCTAGATTTGATAACTTATCAAGTGGAAATGGCCCTAAGTACAGTGCTGATATGAAGAAACTGGACATAAATTTCTGAGTTACAATGATAAAACCCACTCAAATATACAAATATGATTAACAGCTGACCATGTACTGGTGATGTGCCAAATAGAGGATGAATTTGCCAATGCATGGATGGCTGTACGGTGCCAAACTCCCCAATAATCAGTGCCGCATTCCTGAAATGAGTTCACTCAGCCAATATGGTGGCGGATCAGCAATGAAGGGGCAATCAGTCCCAACGATGATGTCTATGCAGGTCGCAGCCTCCTAAAATGTCCAGAAACCCTGTCAACTGTAGATCGCCCTACAAGGGCATCAAACATGCGATAATAATATAACTCGCCCTCTCCAATGAGTGATGTGGCTGCCCAAAATTCCAAATTGGTGACTCCAAATAAGACGGTGGTTTCCTGATGCACTTCGCAACCCTTAATGATTATATTTCTGCCTAAACCAAAATGGAATCCTTGACACACCAACTCAGTCCAGAAATCTGCATAAAATAATGGCAATCAGCTACCAAACTTGGCGCAGCCCCTAAATTTTGTCCTTGGATGATGTTGTTGACCCTCCTTCTATGGCGATTGGGAAAATAATGATGTTGATCTGCGTTAGAAATGGGTGATTTGATGCTGCAATATATAGTGTCAAACCCTAGTCCCAAAACCCTGCAATTAGTGTGGCAATCAGCCACCAATAACAGGTGCAATCTCTGAAATTTGCCTTTCAGACATAGCAGCAATCCTTCCCTGCACTATGGCGCTCCAAAAGTGATGTCAAATCAGCTCCAAACTCTGAAAATGGCTGCTCATGATATGCTTGCAAACATCAATTCGCCCTAGACCTGAAATCATGCACAAAACCTCCAATTAAATCCAGCTTGCAATCCCAGAACGGAATTGCTAAAGCAAGAGGCAAGGGCTCTCGTCCTAACCTCTTGTAGTAACGGAGCCAAGAGAGTTTTCGTCCTCCTGGATCGCAGAGTTGCAGCCAAGGGTTTTCATCCTTGAATGCAAGCTTGAATCCAAACTCAAAATGAAGAATGCCAAAATGAAACGAAGAATAACAAAATGAATTGTGATCATCAAATGAGCCAAGCGCCCTCTTCTTTATACCTTTTCATTTTAGGCCCTTGGGTCCTAAATTTCCCACCAAGTATTTAAAAATACTATTTTATAATTAAATGTTTAAAAAACACTTTTTTTATTATAATTTTATAAGTTGCCCTTTAATAAATCATTATTGGGCCTATCTTTAAAAAAAAAAAAATTATAATATTTCTTTCCTTTTATTAATTCTTTAGCCTATGGAAAGAAAATAGGCCAAGATGTCTCCATTCAGCTAGATCGAAGAAGGGGACATGACAGTGTGAAATGTCCCGTGCTTAGGCCGACCTTGTGAAAAATGGAATTGAATATGGGCCGACCTCATATTGCCTAATGCTCCAAATACATTCGATTATCATTTTGAAAAAGTTGATTACTATTGTTTAAATTAAAGATTTAAACAATGCTGGCCAATTTATATTATAGTGTCCAAGTATGAATTCAGACTATGCTGGCCATCTTTCTAAATGAAGCGCATTCCAGAGCAGACAAGACTCGCATGTAAGACAAAGTTTATTAAGGTAAGAGATTGTAGTAGGAGGAGCGATCAGTATGTGTTTACAAAGGGAAACACTAAGCTTAAGACAAAGAATGTAAAGGAATGCGATTTCAATATATATTACAAGACATGAGATTTGCAAAAGAAAACAGCGATCAACATATGTCTTTTGCAGCGATTAGAATTGTGAAGAGGTGTGACTCTTTGTAAGGATATCTCTCTTGGTAAGAGATACATTCATTTGTTGTAGGCACCTCCTTTGAGAGGCTATAAAGTGTGAGAGGAAGAATGGATGGAAGGGGGGAATACTATGCATTATAAAATGATATCTGAAGCATAACGGAATAAGAGGAAGAAATACATGGAATACGAACTGATTTAGAGCAAAGATAAATCTGCAGACTTCAGCAGTGATATATATATATCAGCAGAGATATTATGCAATACTTAATAACAGCAAATATTGTTTTCTCCTAATACTGTTATTCTTTTTATAATTTTGCCTATGCACAATAGAATCAATATAATGATTTCCTTAAAATTGTCATCCAGTTGGTCAGTCCATTTTGGAGCAGAGATAGTACATATAAGGAATGTAAGTAGCTACGGAGTCCATTCCGGTAAGGACACCCCAAGTGGGACTGGGAGGCCGAATGGTGGGTGTCATTCCGTGCTCCTGGGCCGGATGGAACAGCTTGAGGCGCCTTGTATGATCTCCCAAGTGGTGCTCCATAATGACGATGAGCTGTTTGGATAGAACCTCAAAAGGAATCCCATATTTACATACTGAATATTATCTAATTTATTGATCTTTAATATTTCTAATGCCCCTTTCTAGTAGTTCTTATTGTTTGCAGGCCAAGAAATCAGGTATATCCTAAAAGGGGACATTACACGATGGTATCAAGTAAAGAGCAACTTAATATAAATAAAATTATTATATTTCTTTCCTTTTATTAATTCTTTAGCCTTCCGAGTCCAAGGGGTTGAGCTTAATTGGTTGAAACACTGGGTTCTTGTTGAGGAGACCCAAGTTCAAATCCCCATAGGGACATCTAATGTGGAATTCTATGTTGTGACTCTTGGTCTTCCATAGCTGGCTTCTAATGTGTATGTGTTCAAATTACTAAGTGTTCATGCTTGGGGATGAGGACTCCCGTGTTGTGGCCTCACCGGTTCATAGCTCCGGTCAAAAGCATTCAACAATAAACAAATTAAAAATTAAAAATAAAAAAATAAAAAAAAATTAAAATTCTTTAGCCTACGGAAAGAAAATAGGCTAAAGATGTCTCCATTCAGCTAGATCAAAGAAGGGGACATGACAACTTCCTATTCCTCCGCATGGCAGGGTATTATTATGGTCTTTTGAAATTCTTTATTTATTGCACAGACTGTGCATAGCATTTAGATTGGCAATCAGAATCTTGGCGGTTTCATTTTTAAAACAACCATTGCCTTTGCAAGAAATCTGAACACCATTCATTGAGGTAGGGCCGGGCAATCATCTTGCTAAAAAATGTGATGAACCATTCTTGGAAGAGACAGTCAAAGAAGAGGGGAAGGTGATGAGGAAGAAAATAACCAAGCAGCTTGCTCTGGAAAGAAAAGAGAGAGCAAATAGGAGAAAGGAGGAGAAAAGACATGACAAAGAAGGAAAGTCAAGCTGTGAGGCCGACTGGGCATGAGAGAAGAGGCGGCGAGAACAAAACAGTCCTCTAGCTCATCATTTAGCTGTCTATTCAAGAGGCTCTTCAAACATGTTGTAAGCCTTTCACAAGCATATTTTCTTAAATTAATGCAAGTATATCGTTTTGCTTCCATCGGCTGTGTGTGTGTTTGTTGAATGAGTGTTAGGCTGCTAGGTTTAGATAATCTTTAACTAGACTCCCTTCCCTAGACAGCATAAGGACGTTTAATAATAAATGGGAACTAAATAAAATTTTTAAGATTTCGTAAACTATCTCAATTGTTATTCAACTATGGTTTTTCTCATAGATTCTAAAGCATCAGTAGAAAGACGGTAATATTAAATTGCCATGCGACCATTTTCCATGCAATACTTTCCAGATCTCATTTACAGAAAGGCAGTAAATTAAAATCACCAGGTGACCATTTCCCTACAATACTTCCCAAATCTCTCGGTAACGGCCGCTGAGTACATATTCGATGCCCCCTCCATAGGTCCACTATCATAGAAGATAAACTCATTTTCTTTTAACCTCCCAACTACATAATGACTAGATACTGATATCAGGCAAAAAATTTGAAATTCTTGCGATTGTTAACTAATATATCAAACCTTTAAAATGCCGTCCCTTTGAGGGGGGCTACAGCTCCTATATATCCTCAGTGGTGTTCACACGCAATGTTTTGAAATGTGAAACGGGAACAAATAGAAACTAGAAGGTTGCTAAAAATGAGGAGCGGTGACTTTTTTAAAAGAAACACTTAAGCCGATGCTCAAGAGAGGAGCTAGAAGCTTGCAACACCGCCGAGAGATTTTCCCAAATGGCAACTAATGTATGGTAAGTTCTTTCTCAATTTCAGAATAAAATGGATCATGCATGGTAAAAGCATGTATTCCCCGGTACCATTGCCTAATCATCAAATTCAAAGAAAGCTCGAAAACATAATAACATTGCACACGAAATAATGTGAAAAAATACTAACCGAGTTCGTTCTCTTTGGTATTTGAAGCGCTGGGCTTAGGGTCTGCGCTCGGGCTCGGGCTCGGGCTGGGGTTGGAGCTAGAACTAGGGCTAGGGTTTTGGCTCGGATTCGGGACTTGCTCTTCCTTCATGCGTTTGTTCTGTTCAGTCTTCTCAACTTTTTGACGGTCTGATTTGCGCTTCTTTTCTTCGGTATCCTTACGCTTGGCCAGTGAAACCATCTCTGCAATTTTTCGCTCGGCTGCATCGTCTTTGAACAAATCGTGCTTCCTCCGCAAGAAATCTATCACATTTTCGACGAAATCAAGAGGCGCTTTCTGCTGTACAAGTTTCTCCAGAGCATCATCGTAAGGCCCATTTGTTGCTGAGGATTCTGCTTCCACAATTTTGGTAGACTTTTCTTCTTCTTCTTCGACGTAATCTGAAATGATCGCCATCGTTAGAGATTTTGAGAAAATAGAGTTGCAGTTGCCGCAAAGCAACACGAGAGTGTATTTATTTATGCCTGAAGAATTTGTATTCTAGGGTCTTCTACATTCTCCAACTTCGACTTGTTTCCGTTTAATTTATAGAATTACCTGTTCTGTGACGGTCGGCGTAACTAGAAAGATTTTAGCAAGTACTTTAATAAAGTTATTTGTTCATTGGAGTAAAAAAGAATTACCGGAGTTCATTCTCTTTGATATTTGAAGCACCGTGCTTAGGATTGGGATTGGGCTTGCCGTAGGGGTCGGGCTTGGGCTAGGTTTAAGGCTGAAGTTTTGTTGGGTGTTATCAATTTTTTTTTATGTCTTTTTTAAGTGTTTAGAATTGGACAGAGTATATACTAGCAATCGCACCTTGGTGTGCAATGGGTACGCCGAAGAGTAGTGGAAGTTTAATTGGTATGTCTTTAAGTGAATGATGGTTGTATTTTATCTTTATGGCCCATTTCTTTTTTGTTCACATAATTATCTTGAATTAATTTGCATAATATTAATGGATTTCAAGATCTTAGTGATTTGCTCAATATGTGCTTAAAGTTTGTGAGCTTTCATGTTTGGCTTGTAGCCTTTATTTGCATGCATCTCCTTTCTAGATTCTTATTCATGCACTTCACCTGGGTTCACTTGCATTCCATTAGTTGTCACCTATGCATATTATTTGAAGCATGTATGTGAGTTGATCATTACCTTGGATTTAAGTGAATGATGATTGTCTTGTATCCTTATGGTCGATGCCATTACCTAGCATTGGAAGAGAGTCTCTCAGGTTGTTGAGAGCTATGTGGTATTTAATAAATCCCATGAACCAGAACTCATCATTTGTCCACTATCATCAGCTGAATAAACTTTTTTGGAGCATCATCTATATTGGTCAATTGATCCATGGCCTTAACATTTGACAGTCTTTGCCATCTATAAAAAGTGTGGGCTGCAGCTACTGAATCTTGGCATTTCATTTGATACCCTAGGCAATGAATGGTTTGGGACGTGCAAGTGCTATTCATTCTAAGGCGCTAATCATTGGAAAATGTCAATCCAAAAGTTCTCCTTGCTTTCAACTTGTACAAATGAAGGTATAGGTTAGAACGAATGGGCATGATTATTTGAATCATCTAGCATCACTATGGTAAAGCTCTTGCCATTTATGGATTGTTGGCATGAAACAACCGATTGAAAGTCACTCTATTTATTCTTTATCATTGGATCATTGGCATGAGAAGTATCATTTCACGAGGCTCTAGTAGAGCTAGATCGTTGGCATGGAACAACCGATTGAAAGTCTCTCCCCTTCTCTCTTCCTCTACCTCTCTCTCTCTTCCTCTCTCTTGTATTCTTTCCATCTCTCTCTCTATCCTCCTCTATGTCTCTCTCACTTCCTCTCTCCCTCCCTCTTTCTATATCTCTCCTCTATCTTCCTCTATGTCTCTATCTCACTTCTAAATAATTTACATTATATAAAATATATTTTAAAATAATAAATATATTTATATTAAATATTAGATATTATATAAAATAAATATAATTAAATTATAAATAAATATTTAATACAAATAAATGATTTTAGAATATAATATTATTTTCAAATTATATTAAATAATTCACGTTATATAAAATATACTATATAACAATATATACAATTTAATTAAATATTATATATTATATATAAAATAAAAATAACTAAGTTATAAAATAGATAAGCTCGCAATGACTGTGCAAGGTTTCACCCTCTCCCATTCGGCTTCACGTGGAGAAATCGGTCGTCGTGGTTTGCAAAAGACTTCGCATGGACGCTCGAACAAGATTGAAGGTTTTTTGGAGAATGAACCTGGGTATTCTCGCACCGCTCGAGCTTCCATTCCCTCCAACGTGCCCTTGAATTCGAGATGCGTTGCTAATAGGGTTGGCTCAATTTCTGAGTGAGTCGATAGTCTGTTTCTGATGCAATTACCTATTCCGGAGGTCCTTCATCTCCTCCTGGTTCCAGTCGAAACAAAAAACCTCCACCGTTAAACTTTTGGGAGGCCTTGCACAGGGATGCCCTAGGTCTGAAGGTGGGACACAAATCAGTCGGCTCATCTATGCCTTTTGGGGGTGCACGATCTAGCCCTTCCTGCCCCTGTGGTGGTGCTCTCCATAGCCCACCTTTATCCATTCATCATTCAGAATCCATCCCTGAGGTGCATTTGGACAAATTCGCCTGTGACAAAGAGGGCTATCTGCAAGACCACGCTCCCATTTGCAGATTTATGAAGGTTTGGCCAAAACTGTGCGATCTTCATGAGTGGATTAGCACGAATTGGAAAGCATATATGGAGGATGAAATTAGTATTTACCCTTGTGCCAAAGGGTTCTTCATACTGGAGTTTGAATCTCTGGAGGATAAACAGCTGGTGTTGAATGCTAGCCTGTGGCTCTTCCAAGGGGATTTCTTATGCTTGAAGCCATGGTTCCTTCTTTTGACCCGCAAACTGAGACTTTCTCTTATGTTATCTTCTGGGTAAGGTTGACTTATCTGCCTTTACAATTTTGGGAGATTGATTGTCTGAAAGCTATAGGCAACAGTCTGGGCAAGTGCCACAACATTTCAAAGGAAACTACAAATTATGAGATTTCAACCTTTGCTCGCTTATGTGTCGAAATGGATATTTTGAATTGTCTTCTGGCTGAGATTTTATTAAAGGTGGGAAGCAGGAGCCGGTGTCAACCTATAGACTATGAAAAGATCGCCTTTAGATGTAGAAAATGCTATGCAATGGACCATGCTACCTTGCAATGCAAGAGAAAACCTGTTGTTGCTAAGGATTGTGCTATCCCTTACAACCGGCCCATGTGGTGAGATGGGGTGGAAGCCCGTCATTATATCATCTCTCCATCTGAGGAGGTCCCGTCTGCTTCACCTACAATCCAGAGTAAGACATCTTCTTCATGTCCCCCCTCCAATGTTTGAGCAAGTGCACTCCCATGATACTATGCCAGACAACAAGCCAATCGATGTTCCTTTGGATGTTTCTCCACTTCCTTTGGAGAAGTCAAATCTACAGTACCAAGATAATGAGAACTCCTCAATAACACCAGCCAAAGCAACAGCCTCCAACTGTGTTGGGACTCTGGTTGAGGAAAATAGTGAATGTTTGCATCTTCCCCATGAGTCTGAACTTGAATGGACGGAGGTGAAAAAGAAGAAAATGCCACATTCAAAACTATTGCTTCCGATGACTTTAAGATCCTCAAAAAAGTAGGAAATTTGGATATGTAAAATTTTGGCACACCCATTCATGAGTTGATGCAGAGTCAGTCTTTGATTTTTGGAATTTATTATATGGGAACTGCCCCCTCTAGTAGTGCTTACCCTTAAAAATAATAATAATAACTAAGTTATAAATAAATATAAATATTAAATATATAATATGTTTAATCTATTTTTAATAATATTATGGAACTAATAGTAGTGGTATTATGAGGCTCAAAATAAGAGGAAGGATGGGATGAACACTATTAGAAGAGACTACCAAAGATCTTGTTTGGAAACATGAGCATCATGGTCATAATCTTGTTTCATGAGCACCATAAATATTTCATTTTCATTGGATTGAGTAGCCATAGCAGGGTTAAGACAAGCACCCCTTCTCAAAGGAAGATTGGGGTCTTGGGTAGCTTGTGGCATAAACAATCAGTACCATTATGAGAGAGATAAGATAATGTAATATAAAATCTTGCTTTAATAGAGAGAGCAGAATAATTCACGTGGATTTGAAATGGTAGAGATAAGATAATGCAATATAAAATATAAAATCTTACTTTAACAGAGAGGAATAATTCATATGGATTTGAAGTGGTACTTTTACAAAAATAGAGAGGTCAAAGGGCCCTTGGTCTGCTAGTGAAGTTGAAAGGTTTTGAATGAGTCCACCAGTGAAGTTGAAAGGTTTTGAATGAGTCCACCTTAGATACTGTAAATATTCAATATAAGTATATGATTTTATAAATTAAATTATAAATAAATATTTACTAAAAATTATAAATATAGTTATATTAGATACTATATATTGTATTTTAAATAAATAATAATTAAATTATAAATAAATATTTACTATAAATTATAAGATTTTACAATAAAATATTATTTTTAAAATATGTTTAATAATTTACCTTTTATAAAATATAGTTATATTATGTATTATATAAAATAAAAATAAATCCCTTATAAATATTAAATATATAACAATTTAATCTAAATATACAATTTAATAATATTATATTACACTTATAACTATGTATATAATATATTTTATATGATGTATAATATTATTTTATTTAAATATTTTTAGAATTCTTCCTTTTAAATGAAATTAATTTAATTCTTGTGGAGAATTTTTCATTTCATTATTTTACAATAGGAAGAATATTGTGGATATGTGTGAATACTATAAATATTTTTAATGACAATATAGTGATTCTAAAGGATATTCTCTTTTAATGAAGGATGGGTGAAAATTGAAATTAGTTATAGTTTATATATTCTGGTTAAATCTACTTTTGTGTAGTTAAAAAATTATACTCATTTTACCCATTACACATTAAAATACAATTACTAATACTCATTATTATTTTTTTAATACAAAACTCTATAAAACTTTAGAAATATATAATTTTACACTCCCCACAATTTTATGCCATTACACAAGTAATTAAAAAAATATCCTAATATATATATATATATATATATATATATATATATATATATATATATATATATATATATATATATATATATATATATATATATATATATATATTATTTCTTAGCATTATGTATTGATAATAAGTTTAAAGATTTAGTAGCAAAACATTTAGATTAACCATTAGTGTGTTGGATTCAAATTTCCAATTAATTTAACCAATCATCACAAAGAATTAATTTTTTTGCACAAACATACTATAGTTGATAATTAATTTTCTTATTTGATAATTTGATAAATATTTATATATTTTCCTATTGGATAATCCTATGAACAGCAAGGGTGAAAAATAGATTATTATTTAAATTTAATTATATTTTAAACATTCAATATTTAATGCATATATAAATACCAAGTTGCACGATGTACCCCATAAGCTGCAAAATTCACATTTAATGTGAGGACAATTCATTCAATGGATGAAGTGACATTTGTACTTGTTACGCCAATAAGAGCAACTCAAGGTGTGCAAGCCAACAATTCATGTTGGACTTTCTCATTCGATTGTTCTAGATGGTAAGGTTGAGATGATGCCTTTGTGGCTGAGGTTGATCAAGGTGATCTCCATACCCAGAAAATCTCCAGCGCCCTGCCACAAAAAACCCATTGAAATTTTGATAAAACATATCAAAAACTAGTTCAAGGGAGAAAAAAATAGATTTGTTAGTATGAGTACTTGGAGGCACAAGCCTTCTTCAACGTCACAGATGGGATAATCAACAAGACAACAATAGATGGTGCCTGTGTAGCACACGGCATTCTCCAGCTTGCAGCATCCATAAACCAGAGAAATATCTAGCAGCTCAAAAAGATAGCAGTAGGTCTCGCCAAAGGCATAGTAAGAATAGTGACTACACTCCACTCACTTGGTGGAGGTGGAGGCGGTGGCAGTGGCATGATGACGAGAGATGGTTTGGGACTAGGCGAACTTCCCTCCTTAGTGGGATACAAGGTGATGGCATTTATAGCGCAGACGCCATAGGGTAAATCTGTGTTTCTTCTGATGTAGAAATATTCATTGATTCCCCAATATGTGCCCTGTGAAATCTTCACAATCCAGTAGTCCTCGTCCTCTTCGCATGAATACCCCATGATCAGCACTGCGTGGTTGATGTCGTTCAAATCGCTGGAGCAATCTCCGTCATATATCCCCTGTTTCATCTCAAAATGTTTTTATATACTCAATATTATATATTGGGTTTTTTTAGGTTTTGCATATATTCATTATGTATCTACAATTGGTTTCATATATTCAATGTTTATATATTGTATGTTTTTAGGTTTTACATATATTCATTGTGTATCTACAACTAGTTTCATATATTTAATGTATATATATTAATTTTTTAAGGCTTTGCACATATTCATTGTGTATTTGTTGTAGAGGGAAGGAAAATGTACCCCAGTGTAGAGTTGAAAGTCCTAGGTGGAACCGTCCATGCCCACGTTGACAGGCTGCTAAGCGGCGGCACATAGTAATACAGAATTGGATTTTGCGACATCCGTGTAGCCATCTATTGTCACTATTTTCTTTTCTTCATGTAAAAATAAAATGAAAGTAAACACAAGTTTCCTTCTTTGGGATTTTTAATTTGCAATGCCAAATTAATTAATTTCCCAAAGGTTACTAGACAATTTAATCTAAAAGCAACCATAAACATTATGGTGAATGCATCTTTTTCTTTTGATGTGATGGTATTTTTGGATGGAAGCCTGACAAGATCTTGTTATTAACTATTGAATTTTAAAATCTGAAGATAGGTAAGCTTGCAGGAATAACTGTTGGCTCAAATGACCTTCCTTGTCCTCAATCCAAGTAACCGCTTTGGCCTGGTTTCATTTTTCAATGTTGAAACTTTGAACTTGTTACAAAGATACAAATATGCAAAGTTGGTGTAGATCCTGAGAAAACATATTCTGTGGTAAAATAGGCTACACTCATGTTTGTCATAATGTCTCTACAGCTGTTATTTGCATCCTCAAAGAGAGAAGAAGAAACAACTATTAAGAGAGCTTGTCATTTTAGCACTCAAAAGACAATGACAAATCTACAAATATATGGCATGATTTCGAACTGCTAATAAATGAGGTGAGCTAATTCTATATTTCTACATATCAAAAGTTAGATTTGTATCAGCCTTTGTTAGTATTAGATGACATAATTTGTATCTGGAGACCGGCTAGGTAGTTTGCCACTCACCAGTAAACAAAATTATTACATTTCAATGATTACTGACAAGTTTAGCCAAATGACAGTTCTTGAATCTTGTTATATGTAATATAGCCATAATTACACAACAAAAAGACCAATTATTCTTCCCAGATGTTTAAATACATTTTCATTTAGCATCTCCTCTTGTGCCCAATCCAATTTGGTACATCTTTGTGCACACTACATTGAAAAGGATTGTCAGCTCTACTCTGTAGACTAATGGGAAAACTGAGGTAAAGAATAAAATGATCTTATCAATTACTGAGAATTTATAATCACTAGCATCCAAAGTCATTATATGATAATGTCTCAATATTTTCCTTAGTTGCTACAAGGGAGTTTAGAGTTATCTTGAAATATCCCCCTTTTGACCATGTTTTGGTTATCAGATTTTATCCCTAAAGCAAACAATGAAAAAAAGCAATTAAAGTAAGGTGTTTTCCAGACACCTTACCATTTCCACATTTATTGATTTAAAATAGATTCAACTGGATTGACTTGCATACACCAAATGTTATGTGTTGACCAATTAAAACATTTTGGACTGTCATAATAGATGTTGAAGATAAAGTAGGGTAACTTTTTTAATTTGAGTGTGTTTTGTTTACAAATTATCAAATTGTAATGTTCTTCTGGGTACCTAATCACACCACACAGTTGATCCCAGAAGAATATTTACTTGTACCAAATATTTGACATCTAAAATCGGCATAATACTTGAAAAAAACACTACTCGTGAGTTGTTGAAAGAGACACAAGGCATTGATCCTGGAAGTACACTGAGATTTGGGAAAATAGGGAAAGATTTGTGAGGCATTAAAAATTTCGCATCTGCACAAGTTCAAAAAAAGTTCTCATACTGCAAATTTCCAAACAAGATAATGCAAACTATCATTTTCCAAAAGGAGGAAATGTGATTGAAATAGATTTCCAAATTCAAATACTAGCAGGAGATTCTTGAGTTCAATATTTATTGGCTTGAATTGTGAACATTAGCATTATCCTTATATGGAATGGGTAGTCTTTTCGATCACAAAGCAATTTGTAAGACTGCATCTTGAATTAGGTAATTTCGATCCTTTCTTGTATTTAATTTATCTAAAAAATTCCTGACATCATGTATGATAGGGCAAACTTGGATTCCATGGCTGAAATTGAGGCCCAATCATTTATTAGATAAACAGCTTCTTTTGTTGCTCAAATAGAAAGAGTACTGATATTGAATAGCAAAATATAGTGCAGACTTGGGCCTGTATCATGCACAAGGCTTCTACCAAGTGTAAATGCTCCATGTACAACCAACATAAATATTCTAGTATACTCATCTGTGCAGAAGCATACAATAAGATAAAATAGAAAAATACCATTTTTAGTACAATTCAAGTCATGAGCATCAAGTAATGCTAGAATCAGAATATGGAGTACTTTATACACATCAACCACACCATTGAGCATGACATATCATATAAGAAATAACATTACTTACAAACAAGTTGAGTTTGTTCTATACAAGTGCAAAAATCATTCTCTCCATAAGTTTTGGTGATCTGAAATGTGGAACCAATGGTTTCTCTTACACAACATCCACCAACGTTCCAAATTCAAGTAAAAAGAGAAACAGATGGCAACAGAGAATGCTCCCATACACACATAATTTAAATATGATTTCTTTGAAATCAGATTTAAAAACCATTAGTATTTCTATGGAAGGTTCGAGAAAAGGAAAGTATAGTATACAACATTAAATCAATCTATATAAAATATTAAAATCCATATGTATCAGAGATTGAACACAAATAAATCTTACCTAAAGGATTGCATCGGCATAGATGCCATGCAGTTAAAACAGTTCCTTTCAGAACTCCATACCACTTATATGCTTGCATTGAATTCTCACTACAAGATGGTACATAATGGCAACTTGAGGGTAACAGAGGCAAAATCTCCCCTCTTTCAGATTCATAAGAAAAAAAGAAGGTTACAGCATTAAAATTTTAAAACATTTAATTCATATGTCAAGGCAATAAATTAGTCCCACTTGTGAAGTAGCTTATGGGGTTATGTTGAGGTTGGTAAAAATGGGATTAGGATCTCACTAATATAAATTCAAAACATAGAGAAACACCATTTGAAGGGAGAAAAAGCCCAATCAATAACACCATGTTAAAGAATGCCCTGCCAGCAACACCATGTTGAAAAAAAAAGCCCTATCAATTAGGCCATGTTATGTTTATTGTATCAATATGCCTACAATGCAAAGAAGTTCCAAGCTATGCAGACTGATTGTGAGAAAACTCCATAGTAAGCATTTTTGAATCATAATGGGATGCATGACCTCCATTAAAGTCCAATAACCAGTTACCCTATGCAGACTGATTGTGAGAAAACTCCATGGTTAAGCATTTTTGCATAATAATGGGATGCATGACCTCCAGGAAAGTCCAGTAACTAGTTACCCTATGCAGACTGATTGTGAGAAAACTCCATGGTTAAGCATTTTGGAATAATAATGGGATGCATGACCTCTAGGAAAGTCCAGTAACTAGTTACCCTTTTCAGTCTCAGCAGTGACAACTAATGCTAGGCCATGGTTCATTTCACTAGTTTCAATCTCACCTCTCCACACATGTGAGCATCCCCTCATGCAATGAGAGCCAAATAGACCAATCCTTCAGTTCACAACAAATTGGTCTAGAAGGAATGGCTACTCATAAGGTATGGGTTGTTAAGAAAAAGACTCATTTATTAATTACTACACTTAATCCAATAGCTAAAAGACAAGAGTTCAAAGCAGTAATTTCAAAAGGTTTTACTTACTTTTATAGAATGTTAACAATGCTAATGTTGCTTCTACCCTAGGGTCTTGGACACCTTTTTCCTCCCACTTGGCTTCTCTACCTCCCATAATTTATGCAAATAAAAACCCCCAAATTACATGAACATTAGTCAGGAAAACACTCCTTTTCCTCCCTCTCAGCTTCTCTAGCTCCCATAATTTATGCAAATAAAAACTCCAAATTACATGAATATCATTCAGGAAAACATCACAGAAAACTTTTTTAAAAAGAGGTTTCACAGGATTTGTGGGTGTCTCATATCTATTTTATCTTCCTCAATCATGTCTTCATTTGAACACCATGCATAGACAACCCATTTTGGGTATTTCAACCTGCCAATCAGCTGAAAAAAATGATACCCAAAATTAGAAGTGGAAAATTATTGACGAGAGTGCATGCATTGGCTCAATCAGCTAAATAAATAAAAAACACCTGGGTTTTGTAGGAGTATTTAAACCCATTTCCATCCTTGGTGAAATTGTGTTTGGAGAACTTTTTAGGATGGATTTGTGGTGGGAGTTTTAATATGGATTTTTGTGATAGCACTCCAGAATTGAGCATGACCACGACCATTATCCTTTTTTAATCTATTCAGTCATTTAGCTTTCCAAATTAATTCAATTCAGAGGGTATGTCATTTATTAAAAGTATGATATTTTCACAATCCATCTAAATGAATTAGATTGCTTCTGGTTAAAAATTGTATGATTACTTCAATATTATTGTTAACTTTGCATGCTATGGTAATTACCTCAATTAGTTTTCTTTTGCAAGGAATTGATCTGCGTAAAGCTTTGAAATTTATAAAGCATTTAGGCTGTTATTAATCAATTTCTAAGCATTTGGGTTGTCCTGCGTGAATTTATGAACTTCAAGTCTGATTGAATTGGGAATATTTAATTTACCTTGATTTTTGTATCCATATCTTCAACCTTAGTTCTTCCCATTGAATGTCGAACTCAAATTGCTCTTACGAGACACTTAATAGTTGTACCCAGACCCCTTTGTTTATCGGCCAGCATGTCAATGCACTTTTTCCCAAAATACTTATTAGTTTGTTAAATCTAGTACATGATTTTAAATTCTAATTAATAACCATTTTTGTAAAATGTGCCGCGAATATTGTCCGACGCATACCGGATAAAATAGACAAAGATTAGTTCATCGTACCTCATACGTGCTGGGATGTCCAACAGGCCACTGTTGTTAATGTTATTACAATTCATGCTTGCATTTAAGCTTGCGTGATGGTTTGTACAAACGGCGAGCCTATTTAGATTTAACTTTTAAGCTATATAACAATAAATGTTATATATATAAAAGCACCATAGTACAAGATAGTGTTATATATGCATTGAATATTTAAATTATAATAAAATTTAAACAATAATTCTATTTTTCACCATTATTGTTCACAGGATTAGTCAATAGGAAAGCAAATAAATGGCATTTATCAAATTATAAAAAAAAAATATTAATTATCAACTATAGCATGTTTGTGAAATAAATTTAATACTCAATGTTGATTGGTCAAATGGATAGTGAAAATTGCATCACATGGATGCAGAAGTAATCCTGCCTATGGCAAAAACTAATAAGCCTGAGATAGCGTATCCATTTTAATAAGTCGTTGCACTCCCTAATAATATGCAATAAAAATACCGTTGCAAAGTATGTGTCGTCAAATCTAGATAGCTGGGTAGTGAAGTTTTTGAAATAGTAGCTACTTACTTTTTTGCCAGTTTTCTCAAATATTTTATTGCCAATTTTTGCCACCTCTTTCCCCATGTAATTACTTGACACCTTTCCTTCACATGTTCATGATTTTTTGATGAGATAAAAATAAAATGGGAAAGATAAAGTGGCGATGGAGAACAAAAAATTAGATAGCGATGGGAAATGAAAAATAGTAGTCGAACGACAGAAAACAAAAATGACTACTAGCAAAATCCAACGGTTGACGATGCTTCAATCGTCTTGCATGTGTCTACACTAATGGAAACCGTTGATTTGCTAAGTCAGCCCATCATGCTCACAAAGGGAACGCCTTCGGTGTAATTACAAAAAATTTTGTGGACTATCTTTCCTAATCAACTTTAAAGTAGTGTTTAGCTAGTTCTTAGGACCTTCCTCTTCCATTCTGTGTTTATTTGATCATTTCCTAGGCATTTGTTCTTTTTTTGTCTTTCTAAATTTAATTTTTGGTTTCTAAGTAGTGTGTTTGTTGTTTTCCCATCAGTTCATTCTTAGGTGATCGCTCATTTGCAACAATGAACAAATTACTAATAAAGGGGCATGTTGAATATCAGGAACACTAAGAGGGGGGTGAATTAGTGTTCTAAAAAAATTTCCATGCATTGTAACTTTTAACCATTTCCCAAAATTAATTAAACAAAGACACAACATACATATGAATAGCAACCATAAAAACATGATACATGGACACCAAGATTTTTACGTGGAAAACCCAAAAAGGGAAAAACCACGAAGAGGATTAGCTCTCAAATATATATATTGCAATCTTTATAAATGATGTTCAGGCTTGGTCACTCCATGAGCCTAGAACATGTTGGCTCACTGCCATGAAGTACAGCTAGGTCTAGCATGCTCACTGTCTCAAACCTAAACCTAGAAAGATTACAATGAGGGCTTTTAAATCCTAGTGAAGGCTCACTGCCTGGTGCAGTCACGGTAGGAGGGTTCATAGAATGAATTGTCCAGACCATGCAACAAGAGTAAACACAACAGAAACAACTCAAAGGAATGGAACAAATGTAGATTCAGTCATTCAGTATATCAAAGAATTCAAAATAGAGATCCGTCGGTAACATGCGGGCTTACAATTAGGGCTCATAGGCCTGATTACATACATGCGCAAGATAAGGCTTTGAAGCTCTTTCGCACAAGATCTAAACTATGGAATATGAATCAATTGCTAACTCTTTCCTAAGGATCTATTACATCATTATATATCATTTTCGGACCAATAGATTCCTCCGCGTCGGCCAAGGAAGGTCACAAACTCCAATGAAGAGTTGTAATGTGTTCATAGATAGGTCAGACCCAAATGCATAGAACACCTCCTCAAATGAATGGAACAATGTGCAGACCCTTGGGAAAGGTTGGCCATGAACCACAAGACATTGAATGTTGTGTCATTGAGATCCGCAAGTCAAGGAATGATCTGCAAGCTTTCTCCTTTAGCTAATTATCAGGAACTGTTAGAATGCTCTGCTCTGAGAAAATAATCAACTTCTGATAGCGATATCTTTCTGGTAACTGATCCAAATGCATTGAATTCTTGATATGATGTAGATGAATGAATGTAGATGCTAAGTCCATATCTGCAAGATGTGAAATGCCAAAACTGGACCACAAGATGAAAACTACTACTGACTAAACTGCCTGAACTAAACTAGAAAATGAGAGAACTGAAATGCCAACAAATTGAAATGCAAATGTTTTTGGTTGATGCAAGATTACTCTTGATCCAGGTATGCTCTTGCATCAGACATCTGGGGTTATTGAAAAAGTGAGTCCCTCACTTTGTCGAGGCTAGGGGAAAACCAAGACGGTCCACCTTAGCCTGAGAAATGCACGATGAATCTTCTTCCGGTCTGCCTTTCCACTTCACAAGATATTCTCTGTATTGTCTTCCTCTAGTGTTCCGTCCAACTCTGTTGTCCAAAATGTCTTCTATCTGTTCTGGTGCTTGTTGTGGTAACTGCTTCTTCAAGTCTTCTTCCATGCTATTACTGAACTCTGCTTCATGATACTGATATAGGTCTGCAATGTTGAAAATAGGTGAAATACCCAATGTCTCCGGTAACTCCACTTCATATGCATTTGCTGAATCAAATTTCCTAAGTATCCTACAAGGTCCAAACTTCTTCATCTTCAACTTGTTATAAGTCCCAACTAGAAATCTTTCTTTTCTCAAGTACACCATTACTTCATCTCCCACTTCAAATTCCTTATGTCTTCTCTTCTCATCTGCCTTCTCTTTGTACTTACTGTTCATATCCTCCAAATGCTTCTTCACCTGGTTATGCACTGTCTTCATATGGTCTACAAATTCTTCTGCTTCTGCACTCCTCTTTTCTTCTGTACTGATATCTCTTAATTATGCAACTCCTCTAGGATTCACTCTGGTAACAATCTCAAAAGGTGTTCTTCTGGTACTCCTATTTATTGAATTATTATATGCAAACTCTGCTTGTGAAAGGATCAAATCCCAACTTCTGGCTTTGTCTCCAACCAAACATCTCAACAAGTTTCCCAAACTCATGTTCGCTATCTCTGTCTGTCAATCTATCTGTGTATGAAAAGTTGAATTGAACTTCAAATCTGTCTTCATCTTCTTCCAAAGAGTCTTCCAAAAGTATCCAACAAACTTTGTGTCTCTGTCTGAAACTATACTCTTAGGTAATCCATGCAATCTCACAATCTCCTTGAAAAATAGATCAGCTACATGCACTGCATCAGTTACCTTCTTACAAGGTATGAAATGAGCCATCTTTGAAAATATGTCAACCACTACAAATATTGAATCATGTCATCTCTGTGTCTTAGGCAATCCCATCACAAAATCCATGCTTATGTCTTCCCAAGGTCTCTCCGGTACTGTCAAAGGTTTATACAATCCAATGTTCTGACTACTCCCTTTTGTAACTTGACAAAATCTACAACTCTGCACAAATCTCTGAACATCCTTATGTATCTGAGGCCAAAAGTAATTTTCACTTACCAAAGCCACTGTCTTATCAATGCCAAAGTGTCTTGCCAATCCATCACTATGCTTCTCCTTGATCAAATTATCTCTCATTGAACTTCTAGGTATGCACAACTGACTTCCTTTGAATAACATATCTTCTTGAATAAAATAATCTAACCACTTGCTCCTATCTATCACAATAGGTTCTTTACATGCTTTCCAAGGTTCTGCAAAATCAGTGTCTCCCTCATACATGTTCTTCAATTCATCAAAACCAAATACTTCCACTCTCATCTCTGTTAACAAGTTTCTTCTTCTACTTAAGGCATCAACAACTTTGTTTGATTTTCCACTCCTATGCTTCAACACAAAAGTATAACTCTGCATGAACTCTACCCATCTCATATGTCTCTGATTCAATTTACCTTGACTGTTCAAATATTGCAAAGCTTGATGATCTGTATACAACACAAACTCCTTAGGCAACAAGTAATGTCTCCACTTCTTCAAGGCTTGAATTATGGCATAGAACTCTTGATCATAAACTTAATATCTTCTCCTTGTATCATTCAAATTCTCACTGAAATAAGCTATAGGTCTACCTTCTTGACTTAACACTGCTCTAATTGCATTTCCACTAGCATCACAATCAACTTGAAATACCTTATTGAAATCCGGTAATGCCAAAACAAGTTGGTCTGTCACTTTTGCTTCAACAACTCAAAACTTTTGTCCGCTCCTGATGTCCACTTGAAATCCTTTCTGTCACCTTTGATTGTCTCTATCATAGGGTTACAAACTGAACTAAATTTTTTTATGAACTTCTGGTAGAAACTAGCCAATCCATGAAATGATCTAACCTCTCCAATACTCTCCAGTGTAGGCCATTCAATATTTGCTTTCACTTTCTCAGGGTCCATCTTCAATCCTTCCACAAAAATCACAAATCCAAAGTATACCAATTATTCCTTCATGAAACTACACTTCTTAATGTTTATCAGCAATTTCTCTTCTCTCAACCTCTACAAAACTTGTCTAATATGCCACAAATGTTCTTCCTTTGTCTTACTGAAAATCAGAATATCATCCAAGTATACAATAACAAACTTACCCTAGAATTTCTTCAAGACTTCATTCATCAATCTCATGAAAGTACTCAGTGCATTTGTCAATCCAAAAGGCATCACTAACCACTCATACAATCCTTCATTTGTCTTAAAAGCAGTCTTCCATTCATCACCTTCTCTAATTCTGATCTGCTGGTATCCACTCTTCAAGTCTATCTTTGTGAAATATCTTGCTCCACTCAAACAATCCATGATATCATCCATCATAGGTAAAGGAAATCTATACTTAATTGTGATCTTGTTTATTGCTCTAAAGTCAGTACACATTCTCCATTCTCCATCCTTCTTCAGTGCAAGCACTACACAAGGACTCAAACTTTCTTTGATCAAACCTTTCCTCAACAACTCTTGTATCTGTCTATTCAATTCTTCATTCTCTGCTGGTGTCATCCGGTGTGCTGCTTTGTTAGGTAAACTCGCTCCCAGTATAAGATCCATGTGATGACTGATACTCCTTATAGGTGGTAATCCTTTAGGTACCTTATCTGATATGATGTCTTCATACTCTGTCAGCAACTCTCTTATCTCATCTAGTTCAGTTTCTTTCTTGACCACTTTTGGCTTCTTAGGAATCAAGGCATAACACATACTTTACTGTTTCAAACCATCCAAAAATTTCCTTTCATCTACCAAACAGACTCTAGCATTTCCACATACCACATCTTTAGAATCATCTTCCAAAAGAATCAAAGTAATTCTTTTCCCATTTGTTGTTATAGTATATGTATTCTTTCTTCCATCATGTATAGCTTTTCTATCATATTGCCAAGGTCTACCCAACAAGATATGACAAACATCCATAGGCATATTATCACACAAGACTTCATCATGATAAGATCTAATATGAAATTTCACCAAACATTGTTCACTCACCAGTACCTTATGGTCATCCTGAATCCATGCTATCTGATAGGGCTTAGGGTGTTTCAATCTTTCCAACATCAGCTTAGTCACCATCTCCTCTTAAACTAGGTTATCTGAACTACCACTATCAATTACAACTTTACAACACTTACCTCTGAATTTGCATCTGGTTCTGAACAAACTTTTCCTCTATGATGGTTCCTCATTTGTCTCTTCTTGAAATAGTGCTCTCCTCATCACAAATGATTCTCCTTTCTCAGGTTTACCAACAGAACTGGGTGATTCAATAGGTTCTTCTTCAACATAGGCTGCTCGCCCACTATTCTCTATATTCTTGCTTGTACTACCTTGATTACATTCAAATGCTCTATGTTCTTCACCTCCACACTTGAAACAAGTACCTATGAATGCCCTCTTATCAAATCCTCTTCCTTCTCTCATATATCCTTCATTCCGGTATGCACTAGGGTTTCCTCTGGTAAAAATTTCTGTCATCTCTCCGGTAAGCATTGTTATCTCTGTCATCCTTCCCGACTGGGTTGTCAAACTTGTTCTACTTCACAAATGATCTATCATATCTGAAAAATGTTTTACCTCTCTGAAATTTATCTCCTCTGCCTCTTTGTCTCTGATCATTCTTCTTATTCAGCTTCTCTTCCACCTTCGGGGCAAATTGATATGCTTCTTCCAAAGATGTCATCCTTACCAAGCTTAGTTCTTCTTGAATGTTCAATCTCAGTCAATTGATGTATCTAGCCACTTTCTCCTTGCTTGCTTCACTATGTCCTATTCTTATGATCATCTTATGAAATTCTTCAATGTACCCCTTCACAGATTTCTCCTTTTGTCTCAGGTTTTGCAATCTCTTCAATAGCTCCAACTCATAGTCAGCAGGTATGAACTGATTCTTCAACTTTGTCACCATCCAATCCCACTTTGTAATCTTTTCTTTTCCTCTTCTATTTCTTTCCAACTGAACTTCTTTCCACAATATAGTAGCATGTCCTTTCAAATTTGTCTTTGCAAATTTCACCTTCTCTGGATCTTCAATTTCTTCATATTCAAAATATTCTTCCATTTCATTTATCCAGTCAATCAATTCTTCAGAATTCAAATTACTAGTATAGTTTAGTACATCAACTCTAGGTCTCTTTCCAATCTTTAAAATAGATTGCAACATCTTTATCTGATCTGATTCTTCTTCTTCATTACCTTCTAGGGTTTCGCCAATTTGTTCAGCAGATTGAAATTCTTCCTCATCATCACTTTCAACATTAGGTCTAGATGTCAATCCTCTTCGCCTATCTTATTCAACAACATCCAAATGAATTTGCATTGTTCTTATCAATTCCATCATCTCATACATTCTATTAGCCATTGTACCAACATGAGGAACTCTTCACGACGACATCTTCCTAGGATCAAGTGCAAACTGCCTCAAATTTGGCGATTGGGCTACAAGTGACAACTGACTCTCAATCGGTGATCGGTTGTGCACAAGTAACCTACCTCGCATCGACGATCTATCCACAACAAGATCTTACAGATCCCTTCGCCAATTCACTCCAAAGAATCAAACTTTCTCTCTAATACCACTTGGTGTAGTCATGGTAGGAGGGTTCACAGAATGAACTGTCCGAACCATGCAGCAAGAGCAAACACAATAGAAACAACTCAAAGAAATGAAACAAATGCATAGTCAATCATTCAATATATCAAAGAATTCAAAATAGAGATCTGTCGGCAACATGCGGGCTTACAATTAGGGCTCACAGGCCTGATTACATACATGCGTAAGATAAGGCTTTGAAGCTTTTTCGCACAAGATCTAAACTATGAAATATGAATCAATTGCTAACTACTTTCCTAAGGATATATTACATCATTATATATCATTTCCGGACCAATAGATTCCTCTGCATCAGCTAAGGAAGGTCACAAACTCCAATGAAGAGTTGTAACGTGTTCATAGATAGGTCAGACCCAAATGCATAGAACACTTCCTCAAATGAATGGAACAATATGCGGACCCTTGGGGAAGGTTGGCTATGAACCACAGGACATTGAATGATGTGTCATTGAGATCCATGAACCACAAGATGAAAACTGCTACTGACTAAACTGCCTGAACTGAACTAGAAAATGAGAGAACTGAAATGCCAACAAACTAAAATGCAAATGTTTTTGGTTGATGCAAGATTACTCTCGAACCAAGGATGCTCCTACATCACTACCTTTATGAAGAAAGATCACTGCTAAATACAAATCAAATTGCATATGAAGATTGAACACTGCATAAGCATCTGTCACTATGCCAAGGTGCAGTCATTTAGCAATTGAATTTTGACTGCCAAGTCTTCATCACTGCTAATCTTCTAACTCTGCTCTGCTATTCGCATGCTCGCATTAATTTCACACACATCCATTCCCTTGCATTCTAAATCCATCGCCTTTATATATCTACATCATGATTTGATCCCCTATCAGGTCAGCATCCAAGAAATGAAATGTGTACATAGAAAGATGTAGCTGGTCAGCACAATCCAATGCACTATATGTTGTGCGGACCCAAATCTTTTGCCAAACATATTTATATAGGTTGACTTTAATCATTCAATCACTTACATAGATCCTTCAAACATTATCTCTTCTCCGCACAATGATTGATCTCACCAGTCGGTCTATTCCTTAAGAGCATGCTTAACAGGTTCATCTATTAACTTATAACTTTTACTATAGATCACAAAACACCTCCAAAATCATATCAAGGACTCTTCACACATTCCCAATCTTACCCTGAGAACCGTAAGGCATGATATCATCTTGCGGAGAAATGTGGACCATTACACTGTGCCCTGTTCATTGTCCCTACTATATCTTTGCTCACCCAGTCTTAGACGTTTCTTCAAAGTGACTTCCAGAGGAAGTCAGGACTTAATCTCTAAAGCATAACACTGTCAAACAATTAAGAACATCATACTTGAACCGCATTACCAGATTATCATCTGCGGAGGCATACTTACCAACTTACTATCCTCTACTCTGTGCATATCCATACTTGGCAATTTCTGCCAACCGGACCTGTCAACCAAACCTGAATTCTGATTTGATCTTCCAGAGTTATGTCTCCCTGTTATGCTGATGAGACCTTTGAGCCTTGTTTCCATCAATGACAACACACAAGTCTATACCAGAGCAATGTCTCTTGCCAACAATCTCCCCCTTTGGCATTGATGGCAACACTTAGTGAAAAATGCTTGACTGCTTCTTCTTACATTTTATTTTCCTGCTCCCCCTGAGATGTTTATCTCATTTTTCACTGATCTTCTTCTCCCTCTTTGACATCAATGGCAAAGGTGGGTATTTCGGAGTCAAATCTTGTCAAAAGTGCAAAAAAAATCTATACTCTGCCACATATGTACAAGTGTAATCTTCAACTTTATTTTACATGAGCTGGAGGATGTCACTGAAAATGTTCTTGATTTGGGCTAGCTCACCATCCCAACTTTTCTTTGCATTATCCAAAATTTGGATGTGACTATTAAGTAGAAAAACTATGGTTTCTACCCGGTGAGGATCAGAAGGTGTATTAATATGTGAAGTTGTTTGTGCTTCAGCTCCAAGATTAAATATTGAGTCTAACATAAGACTGATTAGTTCTCTTAGTTGACACATTCTAGTTCTAATTTGGTTCCTCTCACTAATTAGATTGCTCAAGTCATTATGAAGGTTGACGACTTGACTTTCCTTACTGCTAACTGATTCTACTGCCGAATCAAATGTCTTGGACGTGTTCAACAATTTCTGCTCCAATTCCTTGATCTTCTCTATTATTTTCTTCGTGACTTTTGGCTAGGATAAGTAGAATTTGTATATGTCACCAGCTTCTTTAATGACACTTTGAATACTTCTAATTCCTTGGTCTAAAGAGATCTTATCATTGATCAACATGGTTTTTAACTCTGCTAATATTTTCTCATCAAATTCTTTTCTGACTTTTGTTTTTGTAGATTTTTCAAAGGATTCAAAATGATTATTAATTGATCTTATCATACCTTTTAGCTGATCTGTAGATGATATCACTGTATCTTTCTGGCAATCAGGCATCAACTTTCCAAGTACACCAGATACTGTTGTAATGAGCTTATTGTCTTTCATGTGAGTTTTCATCAATTCTTCCTGTACCTTTGCTTGGGCAAATGATACCAATTCAAATTTTTGTTCTGGAGACAGGGAATTTAGATTTATTGATCCTTGGATAAACTTAGGTAGATCTGAGGTTTGTGCACTTTGTAGCTTTTCCAAAGGTTTTGCAACAGTGTCTCTTGCCACTTTTTCTTCACAAGATGAAACTTTATTTCTCTTCTTTTCTTCAGTTGTGGCATCTGCTATGGATGAGGTCCTTGACCTTTTGCTAAGATTAGATGCTGGTCTCTCTTCTTCAGATTTCTTATCTTTCCTTTTTGGAGTGCTTGAAATCCATTCTACCAGAGCACTTATGGACTTTGATCCTTCTGAGCTAGTTATTGCCTTACTCAATTGTTCGTCTGATGTTTTCTCTGGCTGCTTAGATTCCATCAACATTCTGGAAGATAATTCTGAGAATGTCCCAAATCTATCCTCTTTGAGATCAATAGGTTTACTTCGTAGTGCATTAGCTAATTCGGTCAAGACATCTTCTTCAACTTCATAACCTAGTGCAGGGACCCATACAGTTCTTGGTTGCACAACTTCCATGAAGCATTTGTCTTTATCCACCATGAATACAATATCCCTTTCATACTTTATCACCACATTTTTAGGTATCCGGAATCTACTCGACATTTTCTTTTGAAAGCCTTTGAAATAATTCCATAAGATTTCATTCTACCTATTCGCATTGCCCAAACTTTGTAAGTGATTTCTTATTTGAGTGGCTATAGGTATGTGATCAAGCCAAATAATATTTCCTAAACCGGGTAGTTCTCCCAGAAAGTAAAATAGCAAACATGTAATCAATGTTCCATATTTGAAAGGATGACTAGTTTCTTTTGATCTTCTCAAGTTTTCCATAAGTACACTTCAGAGCAATTCACAGAGGTCATAATCTGTATTGTTCTTGATCATATCATATGTTGTGTATATGGTTGATGCAGACACAGAATTTTCCTTGTTGGAAAAGTACACTTTGCATCTAATAATCATTGATGCAAATCTGACAGCTGGATCCTTGATATCATTTACTGTAAGGCCATTCTTCTCAATTTTGGCTCCTGTGAGCTGCATTACAACATTGTTCTTCATTTGCTTTATGCCTGGAACCCTTCCGGAGGAGCTCATACCGGTTACAACTTTGATGGCTTCTTTAGTTATCAAATATGGTTTATCAAGCCATAAGGATTCATCATGAATTCTGCTTAGAATAAGATTGACCCATGCATCTATCAAAATTGTGGGAAAATCCAACCAGGCGTCAAATTTCTTTTCTCCTAACACTTTATAATCATCTTTCAAAACAACATCCATAGTAGTCAGTTCGTTCAAATATAGTTTTCCTAACTTCATGTGATCATATTCTTCTAGACTGGTATGAATGTATGCTCTGATATCTTCCATATGCATAACCCCATGTGGGGTAATTGAGAATGCCCCTGACGGATCATTTTCTAGAGATTTGAAAAATTATTTCTTAAACTTGGGGCGAGGCATTTTTCCTATCTCAATTACGTGAGGAGTAAACATTTCCAAAGCAATTTAATTTTCATAGTAGCATTTCAAGTTGTAAATACCTCTTTCGCTAGATTAGGGCTTCCTTGATCCTAATCTGAAATCCTTTGGGAAAAATTATAGACGCTTTAAATCTTGCCCAATTTCCCCTTAGTCACTTGAGCGCATGAAATGTAGAATGATTTTTCCTTCGGATACAACTTCTTTTATTCTTCACATGCCAAAACCTAAGGCATTAATGTCACCTTACAAAAAGTTGTTAGGCACCTTCCTGGCAACCACAAACATTTTAGATTACTCTGTAAATCTTCACAGTTGGACTTTTTCTTCCGAAACTTGATTTAGATGATTTGTCATATGATTCTTTTTATCATATCCTCATGCCGAATTCCACCATTGGATGACTGGCTAGGGGTTTTGAATTTTCAATGCAGCTCCCTCTGAGCTAGAGCTCTTACTTTACTTCCCAGAGGAAGTATCTGCACCAGAATCTGGTGTGGATCCATCCTTGGTATTGTCAACATCTTTCTTAATCTAAATCTTGCTCATTTTTGTCTTAGTTTCAACCGGATCAACCTTTTCTTTTCCTTTGTCATTATTTTGCTTTGTTTTCTTGTATTTAGTATTGTAGTTTTTTTTTCACATTTTTGCTTCTACAGACTCTTGCAATATGTCCATACTTGTTGCAATTGAAACAAACAACACTTTTTTGACCTTGATTCCTTCTGTAATTTGGAATTAGCCTTGGTCTGCATTGATTTGCCATGTGTCCAAATCTATTGCATGCAAAACACTTGCCATTGAAGAATTGATTATTCCTTGAATAGTTTGGCACACTTCTACACTCATTTGCTTTATGACCAATCTTCTTGCAATTGAAACATTGACCAGAAAAAGAGGGAACATTTTGATTTATTTTACTTCTACACTGAGTAGCCTTATGACCATACTTATTGCAATTAAAGCAATGACCATTGAAAGATGGGTACCTTTGAGCATTTGGCTACTTGACTGGGGGTCTTCTAGGTCTTCTTCTTTGATTTTTGAATTGGTTTCCCTTGTTTTGCTTTACCTTATAATTTGCTTGACCAAATTTTGAACTTTCTCCCTTTTCAAATCCCAAACCTTGCTTATTTTTAGTACTCTTTTGTCCAGCAATCATTTCATGAGGCTTTGCAGAACTTAGCTTGAACTTTTCTTCATAGCTCTTGGTTGCTTTCAAATCAAGTTTTAAGAGCAGAACTTCTTTTCCTAATTTTTCACATTCCTTTGACTTGTCCTTCACAACTTGATTTAGATATTCTTCATTCTTGGTCTTTTCTTCAATCACCCTGAGAAGACTCTTTGTGGATTCACTTGGTTATTTTAGTTGCTTCCACAATTCTTTCCTTCTTTCCTGAGATTTACTGAACCACTCTTTTAGTTTCAGAATGCAATCATCATCTTCTTTGATACTCTCCTCTAAACCCTTGATATCAGCCTTGGAGTTGTCAAGATCTTCTAGAGCTGCTTCAAATTGTTCATTGTTGACATATACTTGATTGCCAATTACAATGTTGCTAGAAGGATTTGCTTCAAAATAAGTGAGATACCTTTGTGCTTCCATTGATGAACCTTCTCGGATCTTCCTCAAGCTGTTAGGCTTCTTCCAAGGAACCTTGCTCTGATACCAATTGTTGAATATCATGAACACTAAGAGAGGGGTGAATCAGTGTTCTAAAAAAATTTCATGCACTGTAACTTTTAACCATTTCCCAAAATTAATTAAACAAAGACACAACATACATATGAACAACAACCATAAAAACATGATACATGGACACCAAGATTTTTACGTGGAAAACCCAAAAAGGGAAAAACACAGAGAGGATTAGCTCTCAAATATATATATTGCAATCTTTATAAATGATGTTCAGGCTTGGTCACTCCACGAGCCTAGAACATGCTGGCTCACTGCCATGAAGTACAACTAGGTCTAGCAGGGTCACTGCCTCAACCCTAAACCTAGAAAGATTACAATGAGGGCTTTTAAACCCTAATGAAGGCTCACTGTTAGGCTTATTGCCTTTATGAAGAAAGATCACTGCTAAATACAAATCAAATTGCATATGAAGATTGAACACTACATAAGCATCTGTCACTATGCCAAGGTGCAGTCATTTAACAATTGAATTATGAGTCCTAAGTCTTCATCACTGCTAATCTTCTAACTCTGCTCTGCTATTTGCATGCTCGCATTAATTTCACAGACATCCACACCCTTACATTCGAAATCCATCGCCTTTATATATTTGCATCATGATTTGATCCCATGTCGGGTTGGCATCCAAGAAATGAAACGTGTACATAGAAAGATGTAGCTTGTCGGCACAATCCAATGCACTATATGTTGTGCAGACCCAAATCTTTTGCCAAATGTATTTATATAGCTCGGCTTTAATCATTCAATCACTTACATAGATCCTTCAAAAATTATCTCTTCTCCGCACAATGATTTATCTCACCAGTCAGCTTGTTCCTTAAGAGCATGCTTAACAGGTTCATCTGTTAACTTATAACTTTTCCTGGGAATCACAAAACACCTCCAAAATCATATCAAGGACTCTTCACACATTCCCAATCTTACCCTGAGAACCGCAAGGCATGATATCATCTTGCAGAGAAATGCGGACCATTACACTGTGCCATGTTCACTGTCCTTGCTATACCTTTGCTCACCCAGACTTAGACGTTTCTTCAAAGTGACTTCCAGAGGAAGTCAGGACTTAATCTCTGAAGCATAACACTGTCAAACAATTAAGAACATCATATCTGAACTGCATTACCAAATTATCATCTGCGGAGGCATACTAACCAACTTATTGTCCTCTACTCTGTGCATATCCATACATGGCAATTTCTGCCAACCGGACCTATCAACCAGACCTGAATTTTGATGTGAACTTCTGGAGTTGTGTCTCCTTGTTATGCTGATGAGACCTTTGAGCCTTATTGCCATCAATGACAACACACAAGTCTATACCGGAGCAGTGTCTCTTGCCAACAGGGCAAACATGCATGTTTTTCTTACATGCATCTTTTCCTTACATGGATCTTTATTTCTATCTTTTTTTAGTTTTTACTTTATTGGATAAACTCACCCAACATAGTATAGGAAGATTGTTTCTATCTTTTTGAGAAGTCTTCATCTACATATGGCCATCCAAAATCTTTGGCAAAGGTTCAAATTCTAGGTTTTGAAATGCTAGAGTGATACCAAGAGTTTTGAATGCTAGTTTTAGTTTTCGAGTTGTTATAGGTTCTTGGTTTTATCTGACATCTTCCATACAACCACTAGGATCTAATAAGCAATAACAATAATCAACAATCAACTCTACACAGCCTCTAGGCTCTTTAGAATCCTTACAACCAACAATATTTACATGCAAATAATTTCAAGGCTTTTAGCTACAACAGTCATAACATCCACTTTCATTGTCTTTTTTTATTCTTTTAATTTGAATCTCTTTAACATCTACCATCACAAAAGAACTTGCAATAGGAAAGGAGACAATGAAAGTGGATGTTTTTAATTTGAATCTTTTTAAAATTTACCATCACAAAAGAAGAACTTGCAATAGGAAAGGATAATAGAAACAAAAAAAGCTAGGTCCCTAAGGACAATAATCGTCAATATCAATCTTCTTCACACCTTCATTTCATGTTATCTAGGTGTGGAGATTCTATTTACAAAATATTTTGCTAAAAGTGGATAGATTAAATTGTTGAATTAGTTTTAGAATAGTCCATTTCTCTTTCCATATTTGTAACACTCTATTACATGTTTCAAATTTCAAATCTAGAATAAATTTAGATTTATTTTAGTAGTTTAAAATAATTTTCACTTATTAGTTTTAATTTCATTGCAAACATCATTTAAAATAGCATTGTATTTTCCTCTAGAAGCTTCCAAAACATAGCAAATATGTCCACAAAATCACAACAATGAAAACATTTAAAACCAATCAAGCTTTCCACAAACATGGAAACAAATTTAACAACTTCTTCACAACAAACATTAAAACTCAAATCAACAATAGTAGTTGTTTTGATATAAATTTTTGTGTTTTAATTTTGAAATAGAAGGAAAAGATTGATTGACCTAGTTTTTCCTTACATGCATGAACTTGTTTTTTCCTAGATTTCATCTTAATCACATTCAATTAAAAAAAGGAAAAATCAACTACTTTGTAGGTTTGCAAGCTTATTTTTTTTTCTTTTTCTTTTTCTTTTTCTTTGCATGCATGATAAACTTTATTTTAGCATCATTATAGATTAAACAAAGCACAAAAATAACTAAAAAGACAAAAAGACAAAAAAAAACAAATGGGTCCTTTATTTTTTGAGCAAAGAGCTCCAAACTTAGTTGCTTGAACATACAACTCAAACACATAATCAAAGAAAATAAACATCTCAATGCAAGCAAACACATAACCAGTCAAACTTATAAATCCAAACACAAAAATTCAAAATAAATCGTCAAACATTCAAACAAACTTAAAATTTACACACAAATCGAGAATAACACAAGAAATCTATTTTTTATAACGACACATGCATACCAAGGCATTATAGAAACCTTTGCTTTTATTTCCCCACTCTCAATCACATTCTTGCATTTCATGCTTATACGTGCCCAAGAGCAAGGGTAGTTTGGGTAGAAGTTACTCTTAAGTGAGCTAGGGGAGTTGTTACCACCTTCTATAGCCACTAAAGTTATTGAATGATAGGAAGCATTAGAAAGGATCTAACAAGAAAATAATATCTTGAAACCCTCTTTGAACTAGAAACCATTTATGCAAACATCACTGAGAACACCTACCAAAAACTCCACACTTTATGAAGAAATTACCACATAATGCCACTACCACATTTCAACTTCATAACACTACCACTTGTTGGGTACTCTTTCCCATGAAAAGAGTAATCCCTTATTACAACTCAAATCAACATCGTTGCCACTAATTGGAAACTTCTTCCACATGGGGAGGGTAGTCATTCTTTGTCATTTCACTTACTCTTTCCATGTTGCACATGCATGCATATTTGTGATTTATCCATAGTAGTGGTCAATCACATTTAGAGTGGTTAGTTACTATCCTTATACTTGGCTAGGGAAACCATCTCTTGAATTTTTTGCTCAATTGCATCATCTTTGAACAAGTTGTGCTCCCCCCGTAAGAAATCTATCACGTCTTGGATGAAATCAAGAAGTGCTTCTAGTTGTACAAAATTCTCCAAAACACCATAACAAGGCTCATTTTCTATTAAGGATTATGCTTCCACATTTTGGGTAGATTTTTCTTATTCTTCAACGTAATATGAAATGATCGCCATCCTTAGAGATTGTGAGCAAATAGAATTGTAGTTGCAACAAAGTAACATGAGAGTCTATTTATTTAAGCATGAACGATTTGTATTCTAGGGTCTTCTACATGCCCCAATTTTGATTTAATTTCGTTTAATTTATAGAGTGACATGTTACGTGATGGTTAATGTAATTTGCAAGACTTTAGCAACTACTTTAATAACTTAGTTATTTCATCATTGGAAAAAAACAATAAAGATCAACCTCTTTAATTGTTATCAAATAGATAAAAAGATATGTTATAAACTAGTAAAAGTACCAAAGGTGCTATCAAATGGTCGATAGGCACAAATATTTATAGGCCTATCACCAAATAGTATACATTTATATTTTTGATATGCACATTGTAATTGTTCTTTGTATGTTTCAGCCATTTTGATATTTATAGTGTAACTATTCTTTGTAATGTATCATCATGATTTGATTAGTTGATCATTCTAATTCTAAAGCATAATTTTAAAAGGATGGAAGAAAATACTTGCAATTCAACTATGTTATTAAAATAATACCTTTTGATGTATGCCTTATAATCGTGTGTTTGATGAATGTTGTAAATTATTTTACATGAACTCTACGATGTAGATTTATGATACTGTTCTTGCATCCTACATAATTTGAGATATCCTTATTCTAACCCTAACCATAATTCTAACCTTAATTCTTACCCTAACTTTAACCCTAACCTAACCCTAATTCTAATCTAATCCTAACCCTAACAATAATCTTAATGCATGTGTAAAAGAATGTTCACATTCAGTCTATGTACATGCACATCTGTGTGTGTATGTGTGAAAAGTTAATTTTGGCACACTTCAGTCTAAATGGATGTGTGTGTGTGTATGTGAAAAGTTAATTTTGGAATTCACTTTGTTTGAAGTGCATGTGTGTGTGTGTTTGAACTAACTTTGACGTTCATTATGTGTGTGTGGCTGTGAAAGTTAACTGTGGCATTCACTGTGTATATGAATGAATGTTGGCATTCACTCTATGTGCATGCACGTGTGTGTGTGTGTGTGTGAAAAGTTAATCTTGACACACTTTGTCTAAAGTGTGTGTGTGTGTGTGTGTGTGTGTGTGTGTGAAAAGTTAATTTTGGCATTCACTTTGTTTGAAGTGCATGTGTATGTGTGTGTTTGAACCCTAACCCTAACAAAAATACTTTGATGTTCACTTTATGTGAAGGATATGTACAAAAATAATGTTAATCTTCAATGATGTTGAGTTTGTGTGTTTGAACTAACTTTGGCTTTCATTATGTGTGTGTGATTTTGAAAGTTATTTTTGGCATTCACTGTGTGTGTGAATGAGTGTTGGAATTCACTCTATGTGCATGCATGTGTGTGTGTGTGTGTGTGTGTGTGTGTGTGAGAGAGAGAGAGAGAGAGAGAGAGAGAGAATTTTAGCATTCACTTTGTTTGACGTGCATGTGCATTTGTGTGTGAAAAGTAAATTTTAGCATTCACTTTGCTTGAAGTGCATGTGTCTATGTGTGTGAAAAGTAAATTTTGGCATTCACTTTGTCTGAAGTGTGTGTGTGTGAAAGGTAAATTTTAGCATTCACTTTCTTTGAAGTCCATCTGTGTGTGTGTTTGAACCCTAAGCATAACAAAAATACTTTGATATTCACTTTGTGTGAAGTATATGTACAAAATTACTTTCTAACTTCAATGGTGTTCACTTTGTGTGTTTGAACTAACTTTGGCTTTTAGTGTGTGGGCATGGTTTTGAAAGTTAACTTTGGCATACCTTTGGTGTTTGTGAATGAATAGTGGCATTCACTCTGTGTGCATGCTCATGCGTGTGTGTGTGAAAAGTTAATTTTGGTGTTCACTTTGTCTCAAGTGGGTGTGTGGGCATGTGTTTGAAACTTAACCCTAAGAAATATACTTTGCCGTTCACTTTGAATGAAGTATATGTATACAAATATTTTCAAACTTCAATAATGTTCACTTTGTATGTTTGAATGAACTTTGGCTTTGGATTTCATTGTGTGTGCATGCCTTCGAAAGTTAACTTTGGCATTCACTATGTGTGTGAATTGTGTGAATGAATTTTGGCATCCATTCTATGTGCATGCACATGTGTGTGTGTGTGTGTGTGTGTGTGTGTGTGTGTGTGTGTGTGTGTGTGTGTGTGTGATGCACAAGATTTGAGTGGCAATGACTTTCTTGCATAATATGATCAAATCTATGTGACAATGGGATTACTTAAGCATTGAGTGTATTTGGCTTCATATTTAGTTTTTATGAAACTCAATAAATCAACATTCCTGCAACTAAGGTATGCCATGAAATCAAACAAACAAAACCTATATATGCCACTGAATTATCAATCATAAATAAATTCACTACCATATGGTACATGAGTCTGGTAGGGATATGCACAATTGATAGTCTCGTAGGGATATGCACAATTGATTAATAAAATCAATTGTCTATGACAAAATATCAGTAATTTTATAAAATGTGGCTCAAAGAGTGTACGATTATAATTCATTGAAAGATGATTTTGCATAGCTAGTTGTGGGTATCCAACCCTATTGTGCAAAGGAGCATGTTGCGCATGACAAGCGGGCGTCTAGCACAAGTCATCAAAGCACAAACCATACACAAAACTTAATGCTTAGTAGATGGTTATATGGAATAGCTAGAACGATACTGTTAATCCAATGACTGAGACTTTCGGTAGTACATATATTACAAACTAGGATCAAATACTAAATTGCCCATCGACAAATGCACCACAATCTAATCGACGGGGCTATGTATTCTTGATGCTTTGACAAAGCTGATGCCACCCACCAGAATTCTTCAATCTAGAGTGATCTATTGACTCAAATGACATAATTACTTCAAAATTCTCATTCGTACCAAAAACAAATGCTCAATAACTTCTATCACAATTAGTCAAGTAACACAATACAAAAAGACCCCTTCATAGGCAACATTAATCTTTCTTCCCCCAAAAAGAGCTCCAACTGGAGATGCAATGCAACATATTTGCAGTTAGATTCGCACTTACCAATTCCAGAACCCCCAATAAATGCGACCATTAAAGCTTCTAATAACGTATTTTTTCACACCTCAACTAATACCACCACCACTACTAAATAGAAACATAGAACTTCTAAATAAAACTTCTTGTAAAGAAACTAAAAACTTTAAAATCTCATTTAAAATATGCATAAGACAAATGAAACACCAACCACCCATGTGCCATACAACAAAAACCTGTAGACGTGGGAGCGCATCCTTCAGGTAGGCCTGGATGGTGCCATACACAAGGGGCTTGCCATATTTGTTGAATTATAGAGAGACATGGTAAGTAAAATAATCTATGGCAGGCTGAACGGATGTGTATTCTGCATCTACTAACAAAGGCAGGGACTTCTGCTCACAGGATTTGCAGTATGTGTGCAATCTTTCTTGAGCGATTTTGAAGTCTTTTTCTTCACTGGTTGTCAATGCTTCAGGAGGTGATGATGTGTGATAAGTGGGGCTGTAGGGTGCAAAAACTGGCAGAGTCTCTTCCATCCATGGAAGGCTTAGATTATTAGGATGGCAGTGCTGCCATCTTAGCAAGTCACTAACTCTTTCTAGTACGGAAAGTGGATGGAGTGTTGTGATCTTTATGCATGCAAAGCTCACTTGAAAACCATAACAACATATATAAAGTTTAGATGTTCAGTGTGTTATGAGATTTTTATTGTAGACATCAAATTTCTATCATCCATAATATTGTAATTCTGTGTTTTAGGATTTAATTGTGTGATGGTTTTTTCCTCGACATTTCTATTTTCTTGCTCTCTACTCTCCTATGGAGTGTGATCTGAAATGTTGAGGAAAAAAATCACAAAATTACAAGATTTTTATTATTTTTTCCCATTTTTATGAGAGTTCTCAGTCAATAGGTAGCTTTATTTATTAACACAATTTCAACTTGACTTCTTTGTCTCAACCTTCAACTTCTAATTCATAGAACACTGATTCATGATTTCTGTTGGTCAAATTTATTTCTAGGCTGTGGATCTCAAAACTTAACATATTAGTCAATATTATTAATTTTATAATTTGAAGTTACCCATTTCTTAAATCTTGAACAGGCAGAGGAATTAAACACGAGTTGGGTACTTGCGAAATGGATTAAAATGTATCATAATAAAATTTATAAGGAGAATACAAAATAAAATCTTGAAGAAGAAATACTTTTTTTTTCTTATCAATCTCAGAAAAAAACAATTCTTACAGAGCCATGGGATAGCCGAAGCGTGCTATGAAGTGTATTCAAGAACTTCTCAAGGTTTTGGTCACATGAAGCATCGTCCATGGCGTCTTCCAGACTGCTATAAGGAATCCCTTTCAACCCCAACTCCCGCATCTGTTGCAGCGTTGCTGAGGCCTTCGTCACATTTTCTCCTGCATAGAAATGCGAATACACAATCTGTTTAACGGCCTGAAGCACATGAATTCTTAGGACAGAGTGTTGGAACAACTGAGACTCAAGCATTTTTATGCTCAGATCAACTAGGGGCTCGTAGGAAATGAGATAAAGATTAAAAAGTGTAGATAAAAGTTCCTTGGTGGACATTCTTGAGTACAAAACCTCACCATTTTTTATCTGTATGTTCCTCTGAGTTATTATATTAGAGAGGTTTATTGGATTTATGCGGTCTTGATGCTTTGACAAAGCTGATACCGCCCACCAAAATTCTTCAATCCAGAGTGATCTACCGACTCAACTGACACATTTATTTCAAAATTCTCACTCACACCAAAAACAAATGCTCAGTAACTTCTATCACTATCAGTCCAGTAACACAATATAGAAAAACCCCTTCACAGGCAACATTAATCTTTCTTCCCCCAAAAAGAGCTCCAACTGGAGATGCAATGCAACATATTTGCAGTTAGATTCGCACTTACCGATTCTAGACCCCCAATAAATGTGACCATTAAAGCTTCTAATAATGTATTTTTTGACACCTCAACTAATACCACCACCACTACTAAATAGAAACTGACAAATTCTAAATAAAATTCTTGTAAAGAAACTGAAAACTTTAAAATCTCGTTTAAACTATGCATAAGACAAATGAAACACCAACCACCCATGTGCCATATTCTAATTTTAGTTGTGGCTTGACAAATTTTTAACAATTTTAATTTTTAAAATTTTGGAGCAAAAAAAAAGTGAAGGACTACCAAAATTTGGCAATTACAAGATGTGTGCACATATAGAATGGCCTATCGGCCAAATAAAAAGAACTAAGTTCATTCTCTTTGATATTTAAAGTGTTGGGCTTAGGCTCAGGGCTAGGGCTAGGGGTTTGGCTTGGATTCAAGTCTTGATCTTCCTTCATATGTTTGTTATCTTCAATCTTGTCAACTTTTTGACACTCTAATGTGTGCTTCTTTTCTTTGATATCCTTACACTTGGATAGGGATGTTGGATCTAGGGCATACAACTGAGAGGGGGGGGTGAATCAGTTGTATAAAACTTCTTCTTCTTTCAAACACTTAATTCTCTGTTGTTAGTTAGCAGCATATCAAATACTCATCCATGGAAGCATAATACATAAACACAAGAGCAGATAAGCATCAACACATTGAACACCAAGATTTTGACGTGGAAAACCCGGTTAAGGGAAAAACCACGGGGTGATTAACCCAAGAATTATTCTCTGTTAGAAGAATAAAGAAAAATGAATGGCACATGCCAATAAGGGCTCACTGCCCGAGCACACTGCTCACAAAGAGGCCCACTGCCTACAAGGAGACACACTGTCTACAAAGTGATGAAAATCACAATCTTGAACTGGAGAATGACATCTCTACCATGTCCGGATCAGTTCCAATTAAGCCCAAAAATCTCTGCTCTGCCTTTCGCACGTTTCTTCGCTATGCCACACTCATCCACACAACACACTTTGAAATGAACTCACAAACCGTTATTTATACAAGACATTGACTTAGGAACAAACATCTAAGTCGGCAAACAACCATAGGAGTATCCGCAAGATGAATAACACATCCGGTCGGCCATCACAAGAACATTCGCAGGATGAACAACTCATCCGGTCGGCTAAACAGAGCAAGAACTTCATCCGGAAGAATAACTTCAATTCCGGGCTCTACCATCAATGCGGACCAACAACACAACCTAAACATGATCCAAGAACCTTCACAAGCCTGTCTGAATGTCCGGATACATCCGCACTTCCTCTACTTACTGGGATCTCTTGTCTTCCTCATCCGGAACTTCAAGAACACAGTCTGTCGCCACTGTCATAATGCAAGAGGTACTTCCAGACCTCCAAATCATACACAAATCAGGATGACACATCACAAGGACATCCCAAACACTCCGTCCAATCCGCAGATTAGGATGATACAATTCCGGACCTCACCGGACCTTTTTGTGATCCTCTGTCACCTCTGGATACTTGCCGGACCCGGTTCTATACCGGCAGCCACAACTCCTTCAGATCTTCATGCGGACCTCTGAAATCTTAACTGTAGCATCTCAAGACTCATATCTACTAACCCTTTAATCCACATCCTCCGGTTCTCATCCTATACAGTACATTTACCTTCTTCTCATCACTGTTCTTCACTGTTCCTGACTGAGGCTAATTTTCTCAATATCCTCAGCACACAGCTCATCAAATCCTTCTTGTCAATGCAATATGAGTATGTTGACATCAATGACAACAATGGCTCACCTCATACTTGCAACAATCTCCCCCTTTGTCATTGATGGCAACATATGATGTGAAAAACCATTAAGACAAGAACTTCAACTTTTCATATGTCTTCTCTTCCTTTACTGCTCCCCCTTTGATCATCAACCACTTGTTTTTCACATGTCTTCTCTCCCCCTTTGACATCAATGGCAAAGGGCTCATACTTGCAATTCTCATACATCAGAATCATACCAGCTGCTCCCCCTTAGTTGCAGCTCCTCATTAGTCCGGATCACAAGATATGACTGTGATAGCCACCGGACTGATGCACATCAGTGCATCTTAGTTCATCACCGGAGGGGCCATGACCCCTAACTTCTCCCGGAGATATTCAAAAGAGTCCTTGGGAAGAGGTTTTGTAAAGATATCTGCAATCTGATCCTTGGAGGGAACATATTCCAATCTGACTTCTTCCTTGTTTACTTGTTCTCTCAAAAAGTGAAATTTGATAGATATGTGCTTAGTCTTAGAATGCAATACCGGATTCTTGGAGATATTAATTGCACTTGAATTATCACAGAAAATTGTGATAGGCTCCTCATATTCAACTTTGATGTCTCTTAGCATCTGCTTCATCCATAAGATTTGAGTGCAACTACCTGCTGCTGCAATGTATTCTGCTTCAGTTGTAGACAGAGATATTGCATCTTGTTTCTTGCTTAGCCAAGAAACCAATCTCTTCCCCAAAAAGAATGCTCCACCACTAGTGCTTTTCTGATCATCCACATCTCCTGCCCAATCTGCATCTGTGTAAGCATGAAGAGAGAAGTCCGGATCTCTAGGGTACCATAGACCATACTTAGCTGTTCCTTTCAAGTACCTAAAAATTCTTTTGATTGCCATAACATGAGATTCTCTAGGATCAGCCTGGAATCTTGCCACAAGACCAACAGCCTGCATTATGTCTGGTCTAGTTTGAGTGAGATACAACAATCCACCAATCATTGATCTATACTTTGTCTGATCTGCTTTTGGAGAATCATCATCTTTGCTTAGCTTACATCCGGTTGCCATAGGAGTGTTCATTGGCTTTGAGTCTTCCATACCAAATTTCCTTAACAATTCTTTCACATATTTGGTCTGAGAAATGAAGATCCCTTCTTTTGTTTGAGTAATTTGCAGTCCCAAGAAGAAATTCATTTCACCAAGCATAGACATTTCAAACTCACTTTTCATCTGATTAGCAAAAGTTTTGCACATACTATCTCTTCCTCCAAAAATGATATCATCCACAAACACTTCAACAATCAGAATGTTTTCATGATCAATTTTGAAATATAAGTTACTGTCAGCAGTACCTTTGTTGAATCCAATCTGCACAAGATGCTTATCCAACCTTTCATACCATGCTCTTGGGGCTTGCTTCAATCCATACAAAGCTTTCTTCAACTTGCAGACCATATCATTATTATCAGACAATTGAAATCCATCCGGTTGTTCAATGTAGACTTCTTCTTCCAGATCACCATTTAGGAAGGCAGACTTGACATCCATCTGATATACCTTGAAGTCTTTGAAGGCAGCAAATGCAAGAAGTAATCTGACTGCTTCAATTCTTGCTACCGGAGCAAAAGTCTCTTCAAAGTCAATTCCTTCTATTTAAGAGTAGCCTTTGCAGACCAATCTAGCTTTGTTTCTGATTACTTCACCAGCTTCATTTAGTTTGTTCCGGAAGACCCACTTGGTTCCAATTACATTCCTGTCTCTAGGTCTGGGAACAAGATCCCAAGCATGATTTTTCTCAATTTGCATCAATTCATCTTCCATTGCTTTGGTCCAGTTTTCATCATTGCAGGCTTCATTTATTGTTTTAGGTTCAATCTTTGAAATCAGACAACATTCATTCTGATTTTGAGCAATATTCCTTCTGGTTTGTACACCTTTGCTTCTGTCACCTATAATCTGATCTTCAGAGTGATTCAGTCTCACATACCTTGGAATTTTGGGAGTATCCAGCACTGCTGTTTCTTGATCAGGCTCATTCAAACCTATCTCTTCTTCCTGATTTACCGGATCAGGCTGACTCTGTCTCACCGGAGAGGATTGAGGTCCTTGAACACTGTCTTGGTCATCTTCATCAAACTCATAAAATCTTGAAGGCTTCTCAATTCCTTCATCAACCTTTACATTGGTGCTTTCTATCATCTTTCTCAATCTCTTATTGTAACACCGGTATGCTTTGCTTTGAGTGGAGTAGCCCAAGAAAATTCCTTCATCACTTCTAGCATCAAACTTTCCTAGATCTTCATCTCTTTTAATATAACACTTGCTACCAAATACTCTGAAATATTTCACAGTAGGAGTGATGCCAAACCAGAGTTCATAGGGGGTCTTACCGGTGTTGTTTCTGATTTGAACTCGATTGAGAGTGTAGACTGCAGTGCTGATAGCTTCTTTCCAAAACATTTGAGGAACATTTGCTTCCAACATCATTGTCCTAGCAGCTTCCTGGATGGTCCGGTTCTTTCTCTCAACTACTCCATTCTGCTGTGGAGTCTTAGGAGCAAACAACTGTCTCCTTATACCCTGTTTCTCACAAAAGTCAATGAATTCACCAGATGTAAATTCACCACCTCTATCAGACCTTAGACACTTTAGTTTCAATCCGGTTTGATTCTCCACCATAGCTTTGAAGATTTTGAACTTCTCAAAAGCTTCTGATTTTTCTTTTAGAAAGGTAACCCACATCATCCGGGAATGATCATCAATTAACAACATGAAATACCTATCACCCTGCAGACTCTTGATTCTTGTCGGACCACATAGATCAGTATGTACTAATTCCAACAATCCGGTAGAAGACTGATCTTTGCTTTTAAAAGAGACTCTGCTTTGTTTACCTAACTGACATTCTTTACACACACTATTTGTAGGTTTCATCAATTTTGGAAGATCTCTCACAGCCTGAGTATTGCTTATTTTGATGATGTTATCAAAATTTACATGACACATTCTTCTATGCCATAACCAACTCTGATCAATTTGAACAAACAAACAACTTTTATTTGAACCAACCAGATGAAAGATATTACCTTTTGTCTGAGTACCGGATGCAATTTCAGTTCCGGAGCTTGTAAAGATTCTGCATTTTCCATTCTTAAACCGGAGATCATAGCCTTTGTCCACTAACTGACCAACACTGAGAAGATTGTGCTTCAATCCTTCAACATACAGGACATTACCTGTTTTGCTCTTACCATCAAAGGAAATAGTTCCCCTACCTCTGATTCTGCCAGCAGAATTGTCACCAAACTTTACCATTCCTCCTTCATATCTTTCCAAATCTAAGAACTTATTCTTGTCACCAGTCATATGGTGAGAACATCCACTGTCAATAACCCAATCATCCTTTTCTTCCACTTGAGCAGCCAAGGCTTTTTCAACAACTTTGTGATTGACAGATTCAGAGAGTATTGAATCTTCTTCCTTGATGGCTATAAACACCCACTCATTTCCGGATTTGCTTCCTAGTTCTGATTCATCATCTGTTACTCCTTCATTGTCATCTTCTTCATGAACATAATAGCAATTCTTTTGAAACCTTTGTCTGTGAGTATTAGATCTTGCAGATCTCTCCGGACATCTTGAGGCAAAATGACCAATCTTATTGCAATTGAAACACTTAAAGGGTAGTTTTCCTTCATACTTACCGGATCCTCTTGGCAGTCTCTTTGCAATGAGGGCTTCAAGTTGAGCTGTTTCTGCTTCTTCTTCTTCCATGTCTCTTCTTGCTTGATCATACCATGACATTTTCCTTGATGAGTTTTCACCCGGATCAAATCTCTGTTTGCCTTTCACATAGGCACTGGCTTTGAAAGCAGATTCAGTCTTGGGAGGATCATCTCCAAACTCGGTCATTTCAAATGCAGCTAGTTTGCCAGCCAGTTGTTCTCTTGTGACAGTTGTGTGGGCTCTGAATTCATCAATGGCAGCAACTTTGATTTTGTAGGCAGCAGGAAGGGATCTTAGGATTTTGCAGACAATCTCATTTTCATCTAAAGTTCCACTAGCATTTCTGATTCCACATACCAGCTCATTTACTCTTGGCATAAAGGTAGTGATGTTTTCATCATCTCTCATTTTCAATCTTTCAAATTTCCCTTTCAGACTTTGCAACCTTGCACTTTTGACAAACTCATCTCCTTCATACAGAAGTTCCAGTTTAGTTAGGATCTCATATGCAGTTGGTAGGTCAATGACATTCGAGAGATCTGAGTCATTCAATGCGCTTAGAAGAGCTTCCTTGGTCCGCAGATTGTTTTTAGCTTCTGTGATTTCATTCAGAGTTGTCGGACCACCTTGTGGAGGTACATATGGTTTTGAAATCATAGCCAAGTATGCTTTTCCCATACATTCCAAGTGACACTTCATGCGACCTTTCCAGAGAGTGAAGTTGGTTCCATCGAACTTCGGACTATCCTTCTTGTATGACGACATCCTGGATCTCCTCAAGCGGTTAAGCTCTTATCAGAGGAACTTAGCTCTGATACCAATTGTTGGATCTAGGGCATACAACTGAGAGGGGGGGGTGAATCAGTTGTATAAAACTTCTTCTTCTTTCAAACACTTAATTCTCTGTTGTTAGTTAGCAGCATATCAAATACTCATCCATGGAAGCATAATACATAAACACAAGAGCAGATAAGCATCAACACATTGAACACCAAGATTTTGACGTGGAAAACCCGGTTAAGGGAAAAACCACAGGGTGATTAACCCAAGAATTATTCTCTGTTAGAAGAATAAAGAAAAATGAATGGCACATGCCAATAAGGGCTCACTGCCCGAGCACACTGCTCACAAAGAGGCCCACTGCCTACAAGGAGACACACTGTCTACAAAGTGATGAAAATCACAGTCTTGAACTGGAGAATGACATCTCTACCATGTCCGGATCAGTTCCAATTAAGCCCAAAAATCTCTGCTCTGCCTTTCGCACGTTTCTTCGCTATGCCACACTCATCCACACAACACACTTTGAAATGAACTCACAAACCGTTATTTATACAAGACATCGACTTAGGAACAAACATCTAAGTCGGCAAACAACCATAGGAGTATCCGCAAGATGAATAACACATCCGGTCAGCCATCACAAGAACATTCGCAGGATGAACAACTCATCCGGTCGGCTAAACAGAGCAAGAACTTCATCCGGAAGAATAACTTCAATTCCGGGCTCTACCATCAATGCGGACCAACAACACAACCTAAACATGAGCCAAGAACCTTCACAAGCCTGTCTGAATGTCCGGATACATCCGCACTTCCTCTACTTACTGGGATCTCTTGTCTTCCTCATCCGGAACTTCAAGAACACAGTCTGTCGCCACTGTCATAATGCAAGAGGTACTTCCCTCCAAATCATACACAAATCAGGATGACACATCACAAGGACATCCCAAACACTCCGTCCAATCCGCAGATTAGGATGATACAATTCCGGACCTCACCGGACCTTTTTGTGATCCTCTGTCACCTCTGGATACTTGCCGGACCCGGTTCTATACCGGCAGCCACAACTCCTTCAGATCTTCATGCGGACCTCTGAAATCTTAACTGTAGCATCTCAAGACTCATATCTACTAACCCTTTAATCCGCATCCTCCGGTTCTCATCCTATACAGTACATTTACCTTCTTCTCATCACTGTTCTTCACTGTTCTTGACTGAGGCTAATTTTCTCAATATCCTCAGCACACAGCTCATCAAATCCTTCTTGTCAATGCAATATGAGTATGTTGACATCAATGACAACAATGGCTCACCTCATACTTGCAACAAGGGAAACCTGACAGGGTCGTTGTAGATGTCCAATTACCTATCATTTAATCTTTATCAATCTGAGTGGTGTCTGGACCTATCTGCGATAGGGCTTTAAGTCTCAAAGTTGTGATTCTACTCCTAGATTTCTATGATAAAAATGAAATCAAACTTAATTGTTGCTGAAAACCAAACATGTCATACACTATTCTACTTGCAAAAATAAACATTCATGCTTGAAACAATCATTTATGCTAAAGATAAAGGTATACACACACATGATGAAATTAATGTGGAAAAGAACATATGTTGAAAAGTAAATGTTTTTGGTTTTATGATTTGTATGATGATGTGAAGGTTTTGTTTAACAAAGACAAATGGAATTATCCTAGTCACACAACGATAAGACAAAGTATTTTCAACACACAACAAGGAATTCAATACAAGAAAGGGAATATCATAAGATCGCCTCCTTCTTGTGGAGTGGGCCCAACTCCCCTTTTGGTAGGATCTTCTTATGCTAACAAAGAATTAGAAGAATTTGCTTTTTCATCAAATGGGACCTCATACGGTCTTGCTACAGGTTGAAAAGGAAAAATGAAGTTATCACTATAAATGTTGAAAGGAATTATTTCTAATATCTAATGGCTCTCCTTATACATCTGAGCCTTGTTCTCTAAACTAAAATGAACTAGACTTAACTAAATTGAATTAGACAAAATCTTCCTCATTTTATTTTTAAGACTAGCAGTTTTTTATTCCAACAAGAGATGCCGTCTACTCTAACCAAGAGATACCCTTGATTAAAGGTGTGAGGGTATGCATGTGCATCTTATATTAGAGGAAAAATTTTTGAAGAAAAACTTCAACTTTTCTCATAACTCAAACATCAAACTGGAAAGAACAAGGCACGAAAAAAGGAAGCTAAAGTTAGTCAAGAGTTTATGATGACAAGCTGGACAACTCGAGTTGTTTGGGCTCGCCCTACTCCTTGTGAGGCACGTACCGAGACTGAAGTTAGGCACTGAAATTGTCAAGATGACATCAATCTTGAAGAAGAGTAAATAGTTGTGATTTAGAGTGCTACTCTGGAGCTTTGTGACCCACTTTGGAGCTAGTTGTCTTTCCTACACCGGGGTCGTCCCACAATAATGGGTTACATTTTTTGGCCAAACTTGACATTGAAATCAATATTTTGAACTAAATCTTTACGTTCTGACACCTATAGCCGCTAAACCATTAGGAATTTGAAGATGATGCGAACTAGTAATTTGTGAGATTTTGTTTGTAGATTCTAAATATATTTTTTTTAAAAATTGGAGTTAAATTGTATTTTTTTTGTATCTCCTTTGATAACTAGCTTTTAATAGTAAACAACATTTTTTTAAAGTGATGTGTATTCCGTAGCACATAACTTTTTTTTTATAAAGGATATAATTCTGATTATTTTTAATTTAAATTGTTAACACCGATATATAGTGTATGCATTTGGTTTCATAATGTTTTGTTGAATATATATTTTTTAATTAATTTTCAAACTCAAACCAATTATAATTTAGACATAGGCATATTTCATAAAACATAACTTTTTCTATATGTATCGAAATTCAATTTTTTTTCTTTTGTTGAAACAAGGACATCAATACCTAGTGCATAGATATTTTTTAGAATTTTGTTTCAGTAATTTACTAATTTTCCATGTGTGTAGAATAGAGAACTTGATGTTCGGTGAAAAACATACATTCACAAGAAATAAAAAATAAATATAATAATCAAATTAAATATATTTAAAATTATATTTTTTGGGAAGCTTATAATAAGGACTACATACTTACAAATCATAAATTTTAAATGAATTCATTTGATCCCTCAAAAGATAAATCAAAATTGGTTTTTTATCAGCATTTTGATAGGTGTAGAGGAGACTCCATTATAGGTATGGTTTAAAACTAGCGGGGTTCTATCCAAGGGGGTTTGAATCTAAGGGGGTTTGATCAAACCCTCTTCAATTAAAATCCTTTAAATGGAACCTTTCAAGGCTTAAATCATTATATTTTCTAAAAATATATGATTTTAGCAAAAATCAGGATGTCCCAAAAAGTGTAACCCATTATTGTGGTAGCACCCCACGACTAGCTCTAGAGAGATCCGAACTGTTCAATCCTCGGATCTTGCAGTTGCTTTTGTCATAAAAACACAAATATGTATGCACAAAGATAGGAAATTATAGAAATATTCAACCAAAACCAACCATTGAGAAAATAAGCACCAAAACACATTATCCATCCATTCTTAAAATAGTTATAGATATTTAGTTATATATTAAATATACCAAGTCCATAGAAAGCAAGGAAATTCAACAATGTTTGTATGGAAATAAAAGATAGCATCGGGACTCATTCCCACCATTGGAATCACACCATGTCTTCATGGTAGGACTTGCACTGCATCCTTGTTGGCTAAGTTCTTATCCTCCAGTATCTAACTGCAGTCATAATCCTCCTCCTTGTACATGATGAAGTGTTGCCCCTTCTATCCATTTGTATCAAAAATATTTTTAAACCACTTCTCCACCTTTCTTTGTAGCATTTGTCCTACGGAAGTTGTAAGTGAAGCTAGAGCAAGAATCAAGGGAGGTCAAAATCTCATTCAAATCACTCCTGCTACTGTTCTTGGATAAGGCTGATGAGGTTTTTGGCTCTGGTAAGGATCCATCACAAATTGGTGGGTGAGATGGGCTCTCTATGTTGAAAATGTTGGGGCAAACCCTCCCATCTATTGATACAGGCCCTGATGGCAGCTGACGAGAGATATCCCTCATGATCCTGGAGTGCAGTGACGTAGGATTGAAGATTATGTACATATTGGTCCCCAACCCCTAGCTGATATACATGTGCCCTAAAAGTTTTAGAGAATTAGGTGGTCTTGGGGTATTCATGACATTAGGAGGTCGACCATGGCTTTAACATTGTGATATTCTACCATGTGATTCTCCCACTCTATTTGATTACAGAGGAGAGAAACAAAACCCCTCAACTAAATTTCACCCACATACAAATTCATCATGGATGTATGGTGATGTCCTATTAAGAATCCATGTTGGAAGAATTCACATAGCATATATTTTTGTTCCATCATGCTTTCAAAATAATTTTCCCGGAACTCTATATCATTCTCAAAATCAAATGGAAGATTGAAGGAAATTCTCAAGAGCTTGCATCATAGAAATTGTTCTCTTAGAAAAAGAATGTACACACCTGAGGGCTGATACAAAGCTAAAAGCACTTCCCTAATTTCACAAGCTTTGTCCATCTGCTCCTTGACTAATTTTTTGTCCTGCTGAAGGATCTCGTGAGCCCTCCAGACCTGAGCGTGTTCCTCTTTGAGTTGAGTCGTGGCTAATGAGATGGGTCATGGGGGTGATTTAAAAGAAACTAACATGCTTTTATCATGAACAACATCAGGTTGAGGGAGTTGTTGTGAGAGAGAGGCAATGTGGGCATCCCTTGCGGTAGCACTAGCTTTCTCCTACTCCAAGGCATGCTGGAGGTCAAAGACCAATGTATTGTGTGCCTCCCTTTCCTATGCAGCCACTTACTCCATCTCTTCCAATTCCTTAGTCCTATCAGCTAAAAGTTGTTACAATCCCTCTATTTATCATCTGTGCTCTTGAAGGGAATGTTCTATTTTAGACAAGGTGAGGGCCTACATAGTCTACTCCTCTTCTTCCCCTATGATTAGCTTGGTCAGGGGGTTGTTTACCTTCTCTATGGGGACTCTGGAGGGTTGTTCCTCTGGTGCTGAATGGGCTGAGGACATGCTTCCCAAGATTTCGACGGTCCTTGCCTCATCTTCCTCTTCATCATGCTTCTGCAAGACAATCTTCTAATGTGGTCTTTTGGGGCTAGTGGCAAAGGCAATTGCTTCCACCTCTTCTATATCAATGACTAGGGGTGCAATGGCTATCTGGAACCATCTAGCGGAGTGAGTAGCTGGTGCAATGGAATTAGACATAAGGATAAGTAGAAGATTCTTTTTCTTAGTTTTCTTAGGCTTACTTTGGAGGAACGTCTCCCATAGTCTTTATCCCTCATCTTGTTGCAAGAAATAGTGCTTGATAATTAAATGTATAAGGTTGTGGAGGCTAATTTGTCCATTGGCTCTCCTAAACTTACTAATCATGACCTGGAGGCAATTATAGAGGAATGTAGGTAAATCGATGAGGCACTTAGATTGATTGATGCCATCTCAAAGGTGAATATCATATGCATCCCCAGCCCCAAAAATATATTGTATTGTCCGTCACAAGTAAAAAAATTCATCACCCAAAGGATGATGGTCAACCATGGCTCTGAGAGACTATTTCGATTAATATAGACCCCCTTCACTATTGTAAACGTGTTACCCAAAAATTTGTCCTTGTTTCCTTTTGTGTAAAATTCAAGTTATTTTGGGTTTAAGTCTCTTTTTCTCCCTGAAATGTGTTACCAAAAGGTCAAGTGATGTACTTGTATATTTTCATTCTTCAAAAGTTTAGTTTTGAAGCCTTTGTAATGCCATTTCTCTTCCTTTTCAGCAAAATCCTTAAATGACAAACTTTTTGGCAGGTTCTCAAGTTTGCAAACCTACTGATTCACTGAAATTCTTGTTTTCACAATTTATTCACCTTTTATTTTTGGCAAAACTTCTAGTTCATGAACCTTAATTATCACTGAAAACCTTGTCATTCTCTTCTTGTTATTCTCTCTTTTTAACGATTTCTTTACTTCTCAATCCTTGTCTTTTGCCGAAAGGAAACTTGTAATAAAGATTTTCATATTTTGAGAAATTTATAAGTTCGCGAACTTATAATTTCAATGAAAATAATCTTGAAGAGAACTCTTATAAAGAATGTTGTAAAAAGAATTTCGATGTATCTCTTGGTTCGTGAACTTTTAAAAGTGTCGAAACAAGGTTTGTGAGTTTGGTAGTTTACCGAAACACTGAAACACCGAAGGAGGAGATTCAAATTGGTTCACAATTTCACTTTCATATCGAAGAGATAAAGTTGGAAGAAGACAACAAGGTTTGTAAGTTTCAAAGTTGTTGAAGTACTGAAACACTAAAAGAATAAAATGCAAAGGAGATAAAGAAGTTTGAAGGTTTAAATTTTCACCAAATTGTTGAAATACATAATGAAATTGGGAGATTTGGAGGTTCACAAACTTTAAAACTCACCAAAAGAAAAGTTTGTAAGTTCTGAAGTTTGTCAAGGTGCCGAAGAAGATTTTAAGCATTAATTTCGGTGATTTGTGAGGAAAGAGAACTTTAAGTATGACATAATATTGGTTATAAAAAGAGGTTTTTCAAGCTCATTTTAACATTCCATTTTAGAACTTGCATTTTGTCTATGGCAACCCATTCCAAGCTACTACTTCTTCAACTAAAAGGTTAGTAACCAATTGCTTTCAATTTTCATGCAAATTAATGCATACACTGAATTCCATCAAATTTTCTCGCAAAGTTTAATGCTAAGGATTTTCATGAGCTTAGTTGATTGCATATACCCCACATTCCAAAAGAAATCTTTCTTGCCACAAGTCAAAATATACTTGGAGCCATAACTTGTTTAACCTTATTGTTATCCAAGTTGTACAAAATGAAATATAAATATCAAGGATATGATGTTTCCGTTATAATTCAAAATCTCTTGGTGGAGGTTAAGGATAGTTACATGGGATGTATCAATTTAAAGGATTTTTGGAAGAGAATGAATGCAAATCCTAGGGCTCCTATGACTGAAGCAACTTTCGTCGATGGATTAGCTCATGTAGGAGGTTTCCTCCAATAGTGTTATGCCCTAATTTAGCCCTTGCATGTGTATGAAACTATCACTCCGAATACAGGGAGGTAAGAATAGCAAAAGGTACAGTGGTTGCAAGGTTAGATGATGCATCCTTGGGCATTACTCACAGGTTACCATTAAGGGATGAATATGCTAACATGTATGTTAAAGGGGGTTGGAATTATTATGTTTGTAACGTCGAAAAATATCCCCTTGGGAGCTTTTCCCTCATAAGGTTTAGCTCCCGGGTCTCTTAGCTGCATTTAGAACATCTTACATCATATTTCAACATCCCGATAAGAAAACCCCTAAGTGTCTTGGAAAATAGGACCTAGGGGGACCACTTGAGATAACCCCTACCCAAAAAGGGGGGAGGACTTGGGCACCCGTGCCCTAGTCCTACCCTATTTTGGGTCAGTCCCAATTTTTGGGTGTCGACTTGTGACTGTTATTTGGGTCCTATACCAACACGGTAAGTTTGAATTATGAAATTCTTGGCAGGAGTGTTTGTAGTTGCATATAAAAGCATGTTTAGGCATTCATTTGTAAACTAGATGATTACTAGCAAGATATTGTGTTCTAAAGGTGATTCGAGGCTTTCATTGTGTTGCAAGAGTATATTTGTGTTGTTTATGTGTTTGTGTTTGCAGATTTGAGCAATCATCTCCTCATGGCATGAAGAGCTTCTTCCTCCCATGAGATCTTCACTACAAGGTGATATCATTTGTATTTATAAGCATTTATCATTTGGTTTTTGCCTCTGCCTCCCAAGGCACGCACTCTCTATCTGACAATGGTGTTCGAAAGGCTTGAATGTCTCTCTAGGGCTTGACTGAGGCAAGCCTCTAAACACCACAACCCCCTCCCAAAGTTTTCATGATTGCAGGTTACAGGTGTCAGATCTAGAGAAAGTGAAGTTGCAGGAGGGTATAACAGAGTGCCAAAATTGTAGATCAGAGAAAGAAACAGCTCCCTGGACTAGGGCACCTACTCATTAGTCCTCAAAATTTTGTGACAGGAAAATCTTCAATACAACAGGAACAAGTTGCAGATCCCAACAAAAAAGCAGGGCCTTGGACTTGGGCACCCGCTCTTTAGTCCCCGACTGTTCTGCTTCAGAACCCTGAAAATAGGCACACAGTTATTTTTTGTTTTACATCTTTTTGTAGCAGTATTTTCTGATATTCGTCCGTTTACTGTTGTATTTGCATAATTAGGGTTTTAATGTATAATTGAGCATAGGAGAAGATAATTGGCAATCAAATCATAAAAATATAAGTTTCCCTACATCTCATAGCAACCTAGGGTAGGATAGTACATTGCAACTTGACCCTAGGTCCTTGAATGAAAGGGTGAAAGGAGGATATACACCAAAAACTACCAAAAACTCAACATCCAAATTTTACCCTTTACATTTTGGTGAACCCATGTTATTAGAATTATTTGCACCTTGCTGAGTATTTTGCTTCAGATTTACAATAATTTCATTCATTCATATAGTCATTCATCTTATTGCATTGGAAAACTTACAAAAAAATTGAAAATTTGGAAAAAGTGAAAAAAAATTGCATGCTAGGGTTTCTATTTTGCATCAATTAATTTTAATTTCATCAAATTTCTAATTTTTCCATTAGATCTAATTAAAATTACAGAAAATTAACAAAATTCATTAGTTTACAGTGCATTTTCATCATAAAATTGCCAGGGTTTTGTTGAAAATTGTCAATTTTGCATATAACCTAGTAATTCCAAAATCTAGGGTTTGTAGGTAAAATGTTGTTTTAGATTTTTCTACTGATTTTAGAGGCTCATTCAAATTTGCATTTGGCTTTAGTCTTGCATCTTAAAACAAATTTGCATTTGTATTTTAAAAATTTGCATTTTTGCATAGAAAAATCCAACAAAAAACTAGCATTTTCATTGATTTTTCATTAGATTTGCACTTGCATTTTGCATGTTAGAGCATAAAAATCATTTTCAGATCTAAGAAAATTTAAATTTCATCATACATCAGCTTGAAAAACATTCATATAGTATTTTACATCAAGATCTCAAACCTAGGGCTTGAAAAATATTGATTTTCACTAAATTTGGCCTTATCAACTCTCTAAACTTGCACTATAAAAGTGTTGTAAAGAATATTTTTGCACTAATTGAATGATATAATGGGTATTATCTACTTACCCTCCTAAAATTCTTTACAAAACCTTGTTATTGGCCTCTTGTATTGAAAATTTGGTGAAAAATTGCTTATTTTTGCTATTTTTGCCATAGGGTTTGGCCTAGTTTGCACCTTAAGTGTGTTGTAAAAAATTTTATGGATTGAAGTGACCGATACCACTTATATTATTTTTTTTACCTCCTTAAATTCTTTACAACACCCCTTTGGCTAGGTCTTGGAATTGAACAATCATGAAAAATTGCCTATTTTTGTTATATTTTCAATAGGGTTTGACCTTAAGTGACACTATAAGTATGTTGTGAAGGATATTTTGGCATTAGGTGGCTGTTATCACTGATATAATTTTATTTCATCATTATTTTCCTCACAACACCCTTTGTCATGCTCTTTGGCATTGAGATTTGGTGAAAAACCGCTTACTTTAGTGTATTTTCACTAGGTTTTGGTTTATCATCACCTTAGATTTGCATCAGGAGTGTGTTGTGAAAGATATTATTGTTGTATTGGACTGATATCAGACATATTATTTTCTTCCCTTGATCAAAATCCTTATAACACCTTTGATTTCACTTATTGGCATTGAATTAGCACAAAAAAAATCAAGCATTCAAGGTCACTTTCGCACATAGTTTTACACTTGTCCTTTGCATACTTTTGGAAAATTGTTAAAATCTAATTTTTCATTGATTTGAGCATATAAACATGGCCTATAATTGCAACAATAAAAATAGGTTCCCTCCTAGGCCTTACTTGAAGAGAAAGGTCCCTAAACCTGAAATTGTGTTTACACCTCATGATAGAACAATCGGAGATACTAACAGACCTCTCTACATCACTATGAAAATAATGGGAAACCTCGTGAATGGAACCCTTATTGATCCTAATTGCATGACTAATGTTGCCATAGAAGAGTTCCTCTATTTACATAATTTGATGCAAGGATCTTATGACCCTTCGGACATGATGATTAAAACACATAAGGGAACCTTTATAAAACCTTTGGGTAAGATATCATTGTTGGTAGCTGTATTTGAGAAACATGTAGAACAATGGTTTGACGTTGTCTCCATTTCTGACCACTTTCATATTAAATTGGGACACCCTTGGTTAAAGGAGATGAAAGCTGTCCCTTCAACAATTCATAATTGCCTAAAATTTCCTTTTGAGGGACATGTGATTACCATCTCTTGAAACAAATATAAACCTTTGGTTGAAAGAAAACATTTCACAATGGATTACTTTTGGGACAAAATTGAAGAGAAACCTGAACCACGAACAGACTTTAACTTCTTGGGCTATAGAAATTACAAAGAAAAACTATTACATCCAATGACAGATCCTTCTAGACAAGAAATAACAAAAGACAAGTAACCCGCATTTGAAGAGAACCATAGACCGAAAGGACAAGGTCCCTATGTTGAGGTTCCTCCCCCACCATCCTTACAAGGATCGGAAGGTAATTGTCGACAACAAAACATTCCACCTAGACAAATGAGATTTGACCTTGGTGCTTCTTCTTCGAGAATGAAAAAACCCATGAAAGAACAAAGCCCTATCTTACAAGAGATAAGTGGTAAAACAAAAAGAAATAGAAAAGAAAGAGAAAGAAGAAGACGAAGACAAGCTTATGCCATAAACCTTGCATCTCAACAAGAAAACATTGATCCAAACATTGAACCAAACAAAGATGATCCTAACAATAAACAACCTTGGGTTATGGTACCTTATGTCCCACTTTCCTCTAAAATTTGGGAGTGGGAGGATGACAATGATTTACTTGATGATGAGACTTAGCACGAATATCCTATAGGTAAGTATCTCTAACCCTTTATCTCTCTCATGATGTGCTTCCCCCATGATGTGTTGTGTGTTGTTTAGGCCTCTTGGGATGACCCTGATTCTCTTGTAAGGTCCAAGATACCAAGAGGCTGCCTCTGTTGTGACCTTCTTCTATTTGTATCATCATTCTTCTATATTGCCTCTCTCTGATTTCATTGTTGTGTGTTGTGTCTTACGGACATAGCGTTACGGTTGGTGACTTGGGGGCACCCTCCTATGTGACTGTCCCTAAGACACTTGTTTCTCCTCTCTTATTTATTGTTTCCCTTCCTCTAGTGTTTCTATCTAGCGGGCGGATGATGAAAAATATTTATACTGATGCGGACCTAGCATCCCTTTCACGAGAAATCAAAATTTGGACTTAGTTCCTAATATGACAATGGGGTTGTATATCTTATTTGACGCTTGGCTAGTGGAAGCACTCGTGCTTTCCACATAGTGATTTTGATGATGTTTCTATCTCATTTACAAATCATAACAATACTGATGCTCTGCGCACTTTATTTGTCTTTGAATCTAGCCTTGGTGGTACTCGATTCAGAGATCTTCATGATATAGCTCCATAGTTATCCTCAAAGTCCGAATTCATAGTATAACCTTGGCTGTTTGTGTGGTTAATCAAATGCATTGATGTTGTTGTTTATCATGATTATGTAGACACTAACATGTTTCTTGCAGGGATGTGTTTGTGGGAACATTTTGTTGGCAAAAGGCACTATATGGCTTCATGAATGTTGTCATTGATGGCAACAAATCTCATCCCACCCATCCGCAGGGCATGATATGTCTATACCGGAAGTCAGGTTGAAGAATGTTGTGGTCCGGTAAAGAAGAATAGAGCATGTGGCAAGGTCCGACAGTCAGGTCCGAATCTCTCAGAGGAAGTATCTCAGTAAAGTGCAAATTTGGGGAAGTCAAGAGGAGTACCTTGACTGATAGATTCTAGGGATTGAGCCTCTGGTGATGGAAGAATGAAGAGACATGAACACTTGAGTGTTGGGTTCCTGTTTGGCAGAGTAGACAGAGGAAGAACTGACCGGTAGAGCAATCAGACCTAAATTCGGATGAGATATTGATGGTGTTCAAGCTTCCTGAGGTATCACTCATGATTGGTTGACATAATTGATGACTTCTATAAGCATCTTCTTGATACGCATCACTTGGCAAGCAAGGATTCAGCCGATAGATCAAAGTTTGGGATAATAAAGCAATACACAGTTTTTCCAGAAGCACTACATTTTCAATATTGACTATTCCGGATGCTGACTAGAAAGGTGTTGAAATCATTTGTATATATATATATCAGATGGATTTAGATGTGGAGGTGTGTGTTGCAAGTTAAGTGGTACAAAGAAAAGCAGAGGAGCAGAGTAACAACAGTAATACAGGTCCGGTATGTGACAGGACAGCAGCTCCAAAGAAGAGGAAGAATGAAGTGCAGTAGATCAGTGTATTGAAGCCTAAATGGAACTGAACCTCAGCATGTGTGGATGCTTCTCGTTAGTTCAAGTATCTAGTTTCCTTGTATAAACTATTGTAGGCAGTGAGCCTCTTGTGAGCAGTGTGCTCAAGCAGTGAGCCCTAATTGGCAAGTGCCATTTTGTACTATCTTATTCTTTTAACAGAGAATACAATTTTGGGTCAATCACCCCGTGGTTTTTTCCCTTAACAGGGTTTTCTACGTCAAAATCATTGTGTCATGTGTATTGATGTTATTTCCATTTCATGGTTATGTTTGCTTATATGATCTAATGCTACATTAATTATTAAGGAAGATCAGAAGTAGAAGTAATTAAGATAACTGATTCACCCCCCTCAGTTATCAACACATTTGGCGATCGTAAAGTACATGTCACCTCCAGGGGGCATGGGCTTTGCAAAAGTCTATGTTCCCTTGTGTGTTTTCTTCCTACCTTAATGTGCTTGATATCGATACCTGATATCAACCACCTTAAGGTGGGGGCATATATAAGGTAAGTTGTCTATTGTAGATGTTAGCAATGTGCTTGTCCTCAGGTACAAATTAAAGACTTGTGCAATGAGTACATCCCGCACTCTAAGTTTGTTTATCATTTAAGCCCTCTGCGAAGGTAGGATATCGCGTATATCCTTTTTATCTTAAGCCCTCTGTGGAGGCGGGGGTGGTGTATTTCTCAGAGCAAATTGCACCATCTTGTCATTTTCAAAAGTCCTCTACGAAGGCGGGGAGTGGTTCTGTGACTAACTCAACCCTTAAGTGTGTCTTCAGTGATTGTTGTGGTGAAGCCCAATCGTTGGTGTGTGCTTGCAATGTGCCTGAGATGGTGATGAACCTAGAAATAGGAACACTCCATCGCTTGTCTGCCGTGTTTTCTCCGTGTCTTCAAAGTGTGTGTTTTTGGCATGCTTGCTTTGTTTGGCGTGTTTGTTGCCCCATATGTAGTCTAAAGACCTGCGTGATGAGTGCATACTAGATTTTGGGAGGTTTGGTGTGTCTTGCGTGTGTATTGCCCCATATATGCAGCTTAAAGACTTGTGTGATGAGTACATCCTACATTATGGGAGGTTTGTTTACTTTCCTGTACTTGCATCTGCATTTCATATATATGAGAAAAAGAAAAGAAAATAAATCATTCATGTCTTCTATGCATTAATGTGTCTTCTATGCATTCAATGTATTCTTTGTTTTTTGCGTGATTGTAATTGTATTCTTTGTGTTTTGCATGCCTGTCATTGTCTTCAATGTGTTTGGCGTGTCTTCTCCATGCTTGGCGTGTTTGCTGTGTTTGTTGACCATACTTTAATGCATGTATTGGCCTTGCATTTTGTTGGTAAACAGATTTGTCACCGTGAAATAACCTTTGAAAATGACCTATTGCCCTTAGAGTGGTGACTAAATTGTCCCAACAGTTGGAGAAGCTGTTATTGAATTATCAGCTTTCCTTCGCATTTGAGAGGGGCAGCTCCCTCTTATGATGGGGGGTATTTGTGGTTTTTGTGTACTTTTATTTTGAAAGTACAAAAAGGAAGAAAAAATAAATAACAAGAGAATTGGGCATGTAGAAACCCTCGTGGTAAACGTACGAAAACCAACCAATATTTCATAAACTTATTAATAGGTTAAAGAGGGGTTTCATCATAAGAGTTAGAAACTACGTTCCTAAGTCTATATGACGGATTGGACAACAATGTATATGATATCATAACAATGATGAAAGAATGATATACTAATGCCATGCACTATGAGATAGGTTACATCAACAACATTCTAATCAAGATACCAAGATAAGATTGCATTTCTTTACATCGATTGCATAGTTAAAATATTTCAATGAATGACCTTGGATTTACATAGTGACACAAAAGTATTGCCAATCTAACATACGAGAAATTAGTAACAATAACTCATAAATACCATTGGAACATACGAACCAAAGCACTCTTCATTATCTTTGTGAAATTATACAATTTCAAAATCTTTCATGTACACAGCGTTAGACTGGAGGTCTCTGAAAATATTCTCCATAAGTTCCCCTCAAAAAGTCTCTTCTAAAAAGTCCCCCTTTACATATGAAATAGCCTTGTATTTATAGGCTTGCTCCTAGTAACTACCTCATAACCACTTTTGTAACTACTTAGAATAACTACCTGGCAAATCCACTTAGGATAACTACCTAAGCCAAAGCTTAGAATAACTACCTTTTTGAAGATAAGTTAGGATTTACCTAACTTTCACAAAGTTAAATTCAAAAGGCTAACTTTAATTACATTAAGTGACATAAGTCACTTTTTCAAAAGGTAACATGAAACTTGCAACTTTCAAGTTGTGTGTTTTGCTAAGTCACTTCCCATCTCTATCAGCGCCATTTTGATGGTCAAAACCTTGACAAATCTTCTGAATACCCGAATCTTAGACTCCTGTGTTTGTGCATAACAACCAAACATCCTTTGTACAATTTCATTTTGTGTGTAAAGTGCTACTCATTGGATCTCCTTTTATTTGTCATGGGAATGCAAACCATATCAAGGCTTCTTGCTCTAGTGAAGACTTAGTCATCAATTAATAATACAACACTATGGTTCTTTCCAACATGTTATTCAAATTATCCCCATACCTCATAGCTTAACAATATGAATTGAAGTGCGACTGGTTTCCATGTTGCTAAACCAAAGAGCACTAAACGTACTTTGTTCAAACGAGTATACTTCACCACTAGTGCAAGAGAATGTGTACTGCTAGGTGAAACATGAAAATCACAAGTTTCTTTGACTATGTGAGGCTGAATAACATCTACAACACCAATAGTATCTTTGTGCCTTGACTAATCTAGATTTGTTGCACCCTATGGCACTAATGCCTCAACATCCATAGAAAATGTTGTATGAAGATCTTGATTACAATATACAAAAACTTCTTGTACAATAATGACCTGATGGGTGTTGGATGATAATGACTTTTATCATGACACCTGTAACTACAACATCTGACAATTTTTCTATAACATATACTTCTATGTTCCTGTAAGTTGGAGGTATACAGAAAATGTGAAAGCCACATATTTTGTAACCATTACATTCCATGGGACCACATTTCTCTGAGGCATTTGGTTAAGCAATTCACGCTCCTTGTATATGCTTCCATAGTTTGCATATATGTCTACCAGAGCATTTCTAGCTACAAGATCAACAAAATTTAGTTTCCATTATGCTTTGATGAATGTTCATACCTTCTTCACAATCCTTCATTTTGATATAGGAGAAGATCCTAGCAACAGTCATGAAGCTCAACTTTGCAACGACATAATGCATTTGTTTGAAAATTTCTAAGACCTTTTCAACAAACCTATTTTGTGCATGTCCTTCCATTATTGCATTCTATGAGGTTACATATCTTTAAGCCATTCTGTTAAACCTTTCATATGCATTGTTTATGTTCCTACATCTTGCATATATATATCTGCCAAAAAATCCCCAACTTCTAATATCAAACAAAAGTCCTCTTTCAATTATTCTTTGATGGATGTCTATACCCTCTCCTGCGACTCTCATCCATCCATAGGCAGATAGGATGCTTGAAAAGTTGTGAGTAATAGCTTTACATCAACCAGTTGCATTTTCTTTGTAGTCTCTAACAAATATTTTCACAAATCCATTTTATACATACCCTGCAGTCATGCGGTGACGTTTCTTCGAGGCATTATCTCAAATCGTTTATGTTTCTTGTATTGTATTCCACATTAACATACATGTCTTCCACGGAGGGTGCAACTACAATATTTGACAAAAATTCCATTCCATTATTCTTTTTTGGATGCTTATATGTTATCTCAATGCTTCATTTTGGCCATACGCATGAGCTTGTAAAGGTTGTGGAATTTAGCTTTACACCTGAAAATTGTATTTGTTTTAAAGTTTCTAAAGTCTTTTTAACAAATACCCATACCATGAGACTCGAGAGCCCATGAGATAAAACTAGCACTTGCACCCATAGGAGGCTTAAGGAATATGCCAATAGGAACAACCGACAGTCATGAATTCTTTTACGGCGTGAGACAATTTTCTGAGCACTACAATGCTCACGTATAAAGACTTCATTTAGCTTTTCGATGCTTCCACACTTTACAAACATAAGTACCAATGAATTTACAATTATAATATTTCCTAAGATTCCCCAGTGGATTATGCCATGCAATATTCCAGTGCTCCCATTTTTGTATCTGAAAATTTGGATTTCAAATAGTTTAAACACATCAGTTCCCAACTTCCCATACATTTCTTCAAGGATTTCTGTCAAATAGTTAATGGGCCTTGTCAGTGGTTTCACATTTTGCAAAAATGGAGTTTAGATAGCTATGCCTTGTCTATGCTTCCTCATCTGATAAAAATCCACTTTTCATTATGCTTTGATGAGCAGCCATACCCTGACCCAAACGGTGGCTCTAATCATTTCACGAGACCACGTCCCTTTGAGACATTCTATCAAATGGTTCATTTGTTTTGTCTAGGTTGCGCAAGGACGCTAGCAAGGGCTGAGCATTTTGAATTTACACCTGCCAATTTCATTTGCTTGATAGCTTTTTAAAAACCTTTTTAACATATCCATTTATACTTTATTTCTATTTCCAAATTCTATGCAAGGTATGCGCTAGGAGGATAATGGCGTTGGGAGAATTTGGTGATATTTCAACCAAGAAAGTTTTTGTGGCTTTTTCAACAAAACGACCTTGTGCACGTCCTGTCATTATTGCAAACCATGATATAACATCTCTTTGAGGTGGCCTCTGTCAAACAATTCCCGTATCTTGTCTATGCTTCCATAGTTTGCATATATCTACCAGGACACTTCAAACTATAATTTCTGACTTGAAAATCCTCCATATTTGACTCAAAAATCTCTATCTCTGGTTCACACAAAGAAGATAGTGGAAAAGGTGGTGGAGTTTGGGTTCAAGCCTATAGATTGTATTTGCTTGAAGGATTCTAAAGCCTACCAAAACCAAATTGTGCGTATATTGATTATGGCGGTTCTTGAGATCACACTTCTATAAGATGCGCTGTCAAATAGTTCATGTGCTTTGTCTATGCGCACACCTCTTGCATATATGTTTGCCAGAGGATTTCCAACTATAATATCAAACAAAAGTCATCCTTCAATTATTCTTTGATGGATGTCCACTTAAGAGGCTGCTAGATTAGAAAGATGTTGGTAAACATAAAAGAACAATTTTACACCTTCCCGCTGCATTTTCTTGAAATCTTCTAAAGTCTTCTCAACAAATACATTTTGTGCATTCTCTTGACTTGTGCGTCCACATTGTGCATACATGTCAACCAGCACCTTTGCAACATGAGGAAATGCTTCTTTGAGGCACTCTGTCAAAAAAATCTTTCATGCACTATGGCAGTGCTTCACCTTTGGCATAGAAGTCTACCATGAGGGTTTCTACATGCCCAATTCTCTTGTTATTTTGTTTTTCTTCCTTTTTGTACTTTCAGGATAAAAGTACACAAAAACCACAAATACCCCCCATCATAAGAGGGAGCTACCCCTCTCAAACGCAGACGAAAGCTGATAATTCAATAACTTCTCCAACTATTGGGACAATTTAGTCACCTCTCTAAGGGCAACGGGTCATTTTCAAAGGTTATTTCGTGGTGACAAATCTGTTTACCAACATATTTTTGGCGACTATGTTGGGGAGATACTTGTATGAGGAATAAATGGCACCGAATTCCTAAGGTGAAATCTGTTACTCCAGCTATCCAAATTTTTAGAATGTTCAAAGAAAAAGGATCCGGTCAACAAAATCAGTCTCCAGAATCAACAGCTCCATCAACGACACCTTCGACAAGCATGGAATAAATGCATTATTGCATATTGTATAGTTTTCATTTTTGATGTGTTTGTGTGTGACTCAAGTCATGATTTTAACTTGTTTTGTAAATAATTTTCATGATTGAGTTTCTCCTGTTTGAGTCTAGTTTTCTATCTTTAATTGTAAAGTTAGGTTCATCCTAACTCTTTCTTACAAAGTAGTTATTTTAAGTGCCTAAGTTAGGTAGTTACTCTAAGTGACTATCTTTACAAAAGAAAGTTAGTTATTCAAAGTTAGTGCACTTATGAAGGTAGTTATACCAAGTAGTTAAGGTAGTTACCTTAAGTGGTTACTAACCTCACCTAACCTCAGCTATAAATACAACATTGTAATTCAATCAAGGGGTTCCACTTTTTCGCAAAGCATTGTGTAAAGGACTCGAATAGTATTATTCAAGCAAGAAAGCAATAAAGAAACATTTTGGATGTGTGTTCAATTCAATTTCAAGTGTTGTTGTTGATATTTGTATGTTTAATCAATTATAACCATTTGCTTTCCTTTAAACGTTGCATGTGGAAAAGATTATCGCGTCAAGTTTTGGTATCTTTACTTGAATGTGTTGAATTTGAGTTAATAAGATTACTTCTCATTTCTTTATTAGTTTTCATTATTCAATTTATTCATAAAAACCCCATAAAATCCATATACCCCTATCATACAAGGGAGCTACCCCTCTCAAACACAGAGAGGAATCGACATAGTCCTGCGATTCTTCAACTGTTATAAGCAGGTTGTTGCTGATTCGAAGGTGGAACGAAGTTATTCACGAAGGTTATTTGAAAGCAACAAATCTGTTTACCAACACATTTATACATACATTAAAGTGGGGGCTAAATGTAACGTCATAAAATGTCCCCTTAGGGGCTTTTCCCTCACAAGGTTTAGCTCCCGGGTCTCTTAGCTGCATTTAGAACATCTTACATCATATTTCAACATCCCGATGAGAAAACCCCTAAGTGTCTTGGCAAATAGGACCTAGGGGGACCACTTGAGATAACCCCTACCCAAAATAGGGGGAGAACTTGGGTGCCCGTACCCTAGTCCTCCCCTATTTTGGGTTAGTCCCAATTTTTGGGTGTCGGCTTATGACCGTTATTTGGGTCCTATGCTGACGCGGTAAGTTTGAATTACAAAATTCTTGACGGGAGTGTTTGTAGTTGCATATAAAAGCATGCTTAGACATTCATTTGTAAACTAGATGATTACTAGCAAGCTATTGTGTTCCAAAGGTGATTCAAGGCTTTCATTGTGTTGCAAGAGTATATTTGTGTTGTTTATGTGTTTGTATTTGCAGATTTGAGCAATCATCTCCTCATGGCATGAAGAGCTTCTTCCTCCCATGAGATCTTCACTACAAGGTGATATCATTTGTGTTTGTAAGCATTTATCATTTGGTTTTTGCCTCTGCCTCCCAAGGCATGCACTCTCTATCTGACAACGGTGTTCGGAAGGCTTGAATGTCTCTCTAGGGCTTGACTGAGGCAAGCCTCTAAATACCACAACCCCCTCCCAAAGTTTTCATAATTACAGGTTACAGGTGTCAGATCTGGAGAAAGTGAAGTTGCAGGAGGGTATAACAGAGTGTCAGAATTGCAGATCAGAGAAAGAAACAACTCCTTGGACTAGGGCGCCCGCTTATTAGTCCTCAAAGTTTGGTGATGGGAAAATCTTCAGTAGAATAGGAACAAGTTGCAGATCTTGTTTCCAGATCTTGACAAAAAGAAGGGCCTTGGACTTGGGTGCCCACTCTTTAGTCCCCGACTGTTCCGCTTCGGAACCTTGAAAATAGTGCACAGTTATTTGTCATTTTACATCTTTCTGTAGCAATATTTTTTGATATTCATCTGTTTACTGTCGTATTTGCATAATTAGGGTTGGTGCAGGAGCACCCCTTCAAGATAAAGCATAAGTCTAATTATAGTATGTTTCGACTTTGTGATGTGATAAGGTCCATTGGACCAATCTTTATGTTTTAAGTAAATCTAGGATTGTGTGTCGACAGTTATAGTTTGTTATGCTAGTTGTCTTAGCTGTCTTCTTCCAGTGGCTGGGTATGGTGCAGGAGCACCCCTTCAAGATAAAGCATAAGTCTAATTATAGTATGTTTTGACTTTGTGATGTGATAAGGTCCATTGGACCAATCCTTATGTTTTAAGTAAATCTAGGATTGTGTGTCGACAATTATAGTTTGTTATGCTAGCTGTCTTAGCTGTCTTCTCCCAGTGGCTGGGTATGGTGCAGGAGCACCCCTTCAAGATAAAGCATAAGTCTAATTATAGTATGTTTTGACTTTGTGATGTGATAAGGTCCATTGGACCAATCCTTATGTTTTAAGTAAATCTAGGATTGTGTGTCGACAGTTATAGTTTGTTATGCTAGCTGTCTTAGCTGTCTTCTCCCAGCCGCTTGGAAGCTCCTAGCCACTGGGAATCGAGTCTGTACTACTCATGTAGAGTAGTTATTTATGCCCTAGTTCAGTTTGTTTTTAGATATAGTTGCATAGGAGAAATAGAGAGACATTGTATTTTTGGAGTTCAGATTGAGCATTGTGATACAGTGGGGCTATGATAATTATATGCATTTCTGTTATTGAAATAAAGAAGATCTTGTTGTTTTCTTCTGTCTGATCTTCGATCTATCTGTGTAGTCAATTTTCTTGTTTGTAGGTGAAATGGATTCATCCACCCATTCCGTCGGTTGATTCTCTGAATCGGTGGAATGGACATGTACAGTAGTTTAGTTTGCATTTCCATATTTCTGCTTTTGCATTTCATGTTTTTGGGATCGATGTATAGCATGCTATGATTTATCCTAGCATCCTCATGTGCTAGGGTTTGAAGGATAAAATCTAAGTTAAGATTGCCCAGGAAATGGTTTAGCCCGATCGCAATATTTTCTGTGTGAAATTTGTGAAGTTTTGAGGGTTTTGTCAAAATGTACATTTGACGGATATACAGTGTTTATATGTGACATACAATCTGTGTGTATACCATATTTGTATCTGTGCGTATATTGCTAACCTGTTCGGGTGTTAAAACTTGTTAGAAACGCAAGTTTTGAAGGTACAAAGGTGAAATAGTTCGGATATACAATTCATGTGTATATCACTTTTGCATCCGAGGGTCATTTCATGTGTATCTGTCATTTGCATGTTTGATATAGATCCTGCGTATCCATCAAATGCATTTTGTGGTTTGTATGTAGCGAATGTATATTTCAAATATACATTCAGGTGGTACTAGGGAAGGTCAACGGTCAGCGGACTGTAGAAGGAATATTTTGAAGAATATTCGATGAATGCATATTCAGTGTTGTATATTTGAATGTATGTCCGAACATACATTCCGCAGATACAAAGAAGTCAACGCCGGGTCAAACATACAAAGAGGGCATATCCGGAGGAATATTCGGTGTTTGTATATTTTGGTTTGCATGTATTGGTTGCATGTGGAGAATATACAAAGCGTAGATACAAGTGCTAGATGCAAAAGTCGACCGACAGTAAAGGTGGAGGTGACCGGTGCCGACGGGTCAGAGTTTGTATGTCCGATGTAAAGGATATGAAAGATACAAAGGGATCGCGGGATCAGCCGGTAAATGTTTGTATGTATGTATCGTTGTGACAATAGTCATCAGAACAGCGGAGGTTGGTGAGACCGATAGACGAAGTCTTGCCCATAGGCAATATAAGCGAATCACACATCAGTGTAAAAAGGGGTGTCAAGGTGAGGTCTATTAGAGGTGCCGATAGTTTCAGTCTGGTCGATGGGATATGTTGGTGTGACATTCATCAACTCTTGCCAATGGAATAAGAAATATCAAATTCCACCATTCCATTGAATGCTTCCGGCTGTGGCTCTACATCATAGTGGTATCAGAGCGAAGGAAGAATCTTTTGGGGAAGATTTGAAGACAAAAAGATGTCAGATGAAGAAGGAACATCAGAGTTTCCAACAAGGATGACCAACGCTAAGTTGGCAATTCTGGTAAAGAAGCAGATTGCAAAAAGCAAATCCGTGAAGGCTCAGAATCAGGCATTGAAGAATGAGTTGGAGAAATTGAGAGACATAGTAGGTTCTGGTAAAGAAGAAGATACATAAGAAGAGATCCCTAGGTGGAATGAGGAAGATGTTCCTGCAGACCAGAGACCCTTGATTAATGCCCTCAAATCCATGGAGAGGAGAACCATGGATGTGAAACTAGATTTACCAGTGTTTATAGGAAAGATGGATCCTGATTCAGTGATGGAGTGGATAGACTCCTTAAACAATTTCTTTGAGACAGAGGAGATACTAGAACACCAGAGGGTAAAGATATCCTAATCAAAGATGAAAGAGGCTGCATTAACTTGGTGGAATTTTATCCAAGATGACAGAGTACAAGAAGGAAAGTGCAGAGTTGCTACATGGAAGAAGATGATGGCTTTAGTGAAGGAGGCCTATGTTCCATTGGATTACAGCATCCAATTGCACAAGAGGAAACAAAATTTGAAGCAGAAGGAGCTAGATGTCAGCTCATATACTGAACAATTCATGAAACTTTGTGTCAAGACAAAAGTAAAAGAGAGTGAGGAAGAAAGGGTAGCCAGATACCTTAATGGATTAAGGTTCAACATTTAGGAAGATTTGAATCTACATAACCCAGATACAGTTCAAAAATGTTTTCAGTTGGCATTGAAAGTGGAAGAGAAGTTAAAGAGAAGACAAGAATAGAACAATAGAGGAAGAGGAAAATAGCAAAGAGGTGGAAGAGGTCCTTTCAGAGGTAGAGGACATGGATTTGGATATCAGGGAGAATCCAGTCATGACAACAACAAGGGAGATAATAGTCAAAACCAGAGAGGAGGTTACAATCAGTAAGAAAACTTCAGAGGCAGAAGACCACCATTCAGAGGAAGATCTTAGGGCAGAGGATCTATCAGATGTTATAACTATAATAAAGAAGGCCATATAGCCAGCAAATGTCCAGAAAAGGCAACAAGTTCAATAGGAGAAAGGAGAACGAATCTGATCCAAGAACCTGACAGTCAAAGTGCAACTAGCTCAAATGCTTTTCAAAGTGTGAATGCTCCTGACAATTATGGATATCCAGAGAGTGGAGACTCTCTGATGATGAAGAGAACAATGACTACCATGAAGGTACCTAATAGAAAACCCCCACAAAGAAAGTCTCTTTTCAGAATTACTTGCAAGGCAGGAGGAAAGGTATGTAAAGTTTTAATTGATTCTGGTTCTACTAAAAATTTTGTATCTGATGAAATGGTAACAAAGCTTAAGCTTAGAAGATTGCCTCACCCATCCCCATATAAAGTCTCATGGCTTACCCAAGGTCAGCAAACAGTTGTAGAAGAACAGGCTTGGGTAGAATTTCAGATTGGATCATATAAGGACAAGTTGTTGTTTGATATCACTAAGATGGATGCTTGCCATCTTTTAATTGGAAGACCATGGCAGTATGATTTGAAGGCATGCCATGATGGTGTTAGGAACACCTATACAATCACCAAAGATGGTATGGTGACAGAGTTGATCCCACGGACAGAGAAGGAGGAGAAATCAAAAGGAAAAGAGGTGAAGGTAATGCTGATGGAAGGAAAACAATTCATGAAAGAAGTGGCAAAAGAAGGTGCAGTCACATATGCCCTAATTCCATGTCTGACAGTGAATGGAGAACAACAGCAAGAAATCAAGAAAGAGAAGAAGCAGAGGTTCATAGACCCAGCTGTCCAAGAGTTATTGGATAAGTATAAAGGCATCATTTCTGATGGAATGCCAAGATCCCTACCACCTGTAAGGGATATCAGCCATTGCATAGATCTAATCCCAGGATCTACACTTCCAAACAAAGCAGCATACAAGCTAACTCCAGAACAGAATGCAGAAGTAGCAAGACAAATTGAGGAATTACTAGACACAGGTCTGATTGGCAAAAGTTTAAGCCCATGTGCAGTACCAGCTGTACTAACACTGAAGAAAGAAGGCACTTGGAGGCTTTGCACAGATTCCAAGGCTATTAATAAGATCACAATCAGGTACAGGTTTCCAATACCTAGGATAGAGGATTTACTTGACTGTTTGGGAGGTGCTCAGTATTTTACAAAAATAGATTTGAAGAGTGGCTATCATTAGATCAGAATTAGGCCAGGAGATGAATGGAAAACAACATTCAAAACCAATGAAGGGTTGTATGAGTGGAAAGTTATGCCTTTTGGTTTGTCTAATGCACCTAGTACTTTTATGAGATTGATGAATGAGGTTTTGAGAGAATTCATGGGAAAGTTTGTCATAGTATATCTAGATGACATTTTGATTTTCAGCAATACAAAGGAAGAACATCTCAGATATATAGATTTGGTTCTCAAGAGGTTGCATGAAGAGCAATTGATGATAAATTTGGACAAGTGTTTGTTCATGCAGGAGGAGATCACATATTTGGGTTTTGTCATTTCCCAAGGTGAGCTACAAATGGATAAGGGGAAGGTAAGTGCCATATTGACTTGGCCAACTCCAAGGACTATGAATGAAGTCAGAAGTTTCCATGGGTTAGCAACCTTCTACAGAAAGTTTATAAGAGGGTTTAGTCATATTTGTGCACCCATGCTTGATACTATAAAAGGAGGACAAAAGTGTAGATTTGCTTGGACTAAGGAAGCAGGGGATTCCTTTGAAACATTGAAGAAGAAAGTGGCACAGCAGCCAGTCCTTACACTTCTAGATTTTGACAAAAAATTTTAGGTAGAATGTGATGCCAGTCACATGGCAATTGGAGCAGTCCTCAGCCAAGAAGGTAGGCCAATTGCATTTTTCAGTGAGAAGCTCAATGATGCTAAAAAGAAGTATTCATCATATGATTTGGAAATGTATGCTCTAGTCCAGTCACTCAAGAAGTGGAGGCATTACTTGATGCTGAAGGAATTCATAGTATTCACAGATAATCAGGCTCTAAGTTTTATCAACAGCCAGGAAAAGTTGAACCATAGACATATGAAATGGGTAGAAACTTTGCAAGCTTTTACTTTCACATTGAAGCATAAGAAAGGAGTCAAAAATAAGGTAGCTGATGCCTTGAGCAGGAGAGCTCTAACAGTCAACCAGATCCAGTTGGAAAGTGTTGGCATTGATTCATTGAAGACCATGTATGATGATGATGAAGATTTTGGAGAGATATATCAGGTATGTACTTCGTTTGGAGATAAATATCATACTGAGTTCTCTGAATTTCTGATCCAAGATGAATTGCTGTTCAAAGGTGGACAGTTGTGCATTCCAAAGTGTTCTATGAGGTTGAACATCATAAAAGAGAAACATTGTGGAGCTATGGCATGCCATTTTGGTTTGGATAAGACTCTTGATCTTGTCAGAAGACATTATTATTGGCCTAAGTTACACTCAGATGTCAGAAAATTTGTCGAGACATGTGTGATATGTCAGAAAGCAAAAGGAAGATCAACTAATGCAGGTTTATATCAGCCTTTACCCATTCCTTCCAGACCATGGGAAAGCATAGGTATGGATTTTGTGTTGGGTTTACCCAGAACTAGAAAAGGATATGATAGTGTTTTTGTTGTAGTGGACAGATTCAGCGAAATGGCACATTTCTTGCCATGCAAAACCACTGCTGATGCTTCATATATTCCAGATTTGTTTTTCAAAGAAATAGTAAGAATACATGGATTGCCATTGAGCATTGTTTCAGATAGAGATGTGAAATTCATTGGTCATTTCTGGAGAACTCTTTGGAAGAAGCTTGGAACAAATTTGTCTTTCTCATCCGTATATCATCCTCAAATAGATGGATAGACTGAAGTGGTAAATCATTCCTTAGGGAATTTGCTCAGATGCTTGACAAGACAACATGGAGAAAAATGGGATAATATCCTATCACAGGCAGAATTTTCTTACAATGATACTATCAACAGGAGTACAGGGAAATCACCTTTTCAGATAGTGTATGGTATACACCCAAGAGGTATTTTGGAGTTAAGAAACTTGCCTACAGGAGATTCTGTTAGTGCAGATGGAGAAGCTTTTGCAGAAGCCATAAAAGAGGTACATGATCAGGTCAAGGACCAACTCCAACAAACCACTTTGAAGTATAAGGAGTATGCTGATAAAAAGAAGAAAGATGTATAGTTTGATGTTGGAGATTTGGTATGGGTTTATTTAAAAAAGGAAAGACTTCCTAAAGGTAAATATACAAAACTAATGTAGAGGAAGATTGGACCATGTCAGATTCTAAAAAGGCATGGACAAAATGCTTATGAGATCCAACTCCCTTCAGATCTTGGATTGTCACCTATATTTAATGTATGTGATTTAACTCCATCCAAACCTAATCCAGATGACAACCAGGACACATTCTAGGATACAGTCACTAATGACATTCCTAATTATGATCCACCACAGTTGTAGAAGATTTTGGATTCCAGAGTGATCCAGAAAACAAGGAACAAAGAATATCTGGAATATTTGGTGGCTTGGCAGGGACAACCTGATTCAGAAGCAGTGTGGATGACTGCAGAACAGATCAACAAACATGGTTCCAACCTGCATACTCTCATCTCAAGTGGACTTGAGATTTCTTCTTCTGGGGAGTATGGTGCAGGAGCACCCCTTAAAGATAAAGCATAAGTCTAATTATAGTATGTTTTGACTTTGTGATGTGATAAGGTCCATTAGACCAATCCTTATGTTTTAAGTAAATCTAGGATTGTGTGTCGATAGTTATAGTTTGTTATGCTAACTGTCTTAGCTGTCTTCTCCTAGCCACTGGGAATCGAGTCTGTACTACACATGTAGAGTAGTTATTTATGCCCTAATTCAGTTTGTTTTTAGATATAGTTGCATAGGAGAAATAGAGAGACATTGTATTTTTGGAGTTTAGACTGAGCATTGTGATACAGTGGGGCTGTGATAATTATATGCATTTCTATTATTGAAATAAAGAAGATCCCGTTGTTTTCTTCTGTTTGATCTTCGATCTATCTGTGTAGTCAATTTTCTTGTTTGCAGGTGAAATGGATTCATCCACCCATTCCGCCGGTTGATTCTCTGAATCGGTGGAATGGACATGTACAGTAGTTTAGTTTGCATTTCCATATTTCTGCTTTTGCATTTCATGTTTTTGGGATCGATGTATAGCATGCTATGATTTATCCTAGCATCCTCATGTGCTAGGGTTTGAAGGATAAAATCTAAGTTAAGATTGCCTAGGAAATGGTTCGACCCGATCGCAGTATTTTCTGTGTGAAATTTGTGAATTTTTGAGGGTTTTGTCAAAATGTACATTTGATGGATATACAGTGTTTGTATGTGACATACAATCTGTGTGTATACCATATTTGTATCTATGCGTATATCGCTAACCGGTTCAGGTGTTAAAACTTGTTAGAAATGCAAGTTTCGAAGGTACAAAGGTGAAACAGTTTAGATATACAATTCATGTGTATATCACTTTTGCATTCAAGGGTCATTTCATGTGTATCTATCATTTGCATGTTTGATACAGATCTTGCGTATCCATCAAATGCATTTTGTGGTTTGTATGTAGCAAATGTATATTTCAAATATACATTCGGGTGGTACTAGGGAAGGTCAACGGTCAGCAAACTGTAGAAGGAATATTCGATGAATGCATATTCAGTGCTGTATATTTGAATGTATGTCCGAACATACATTCCACAGATACAAAGAGGTCAACGCTGGGTCAAACATACAAGAGGGCATATCTGGAGGAATATTCGGTGTTTGTATATTTTGGTTTGCATGTATCGATTGCATGTGGAGAATATACAAAGCGTAGATATAAGCGCTAGATGCAAAAGTTGACCGACAGTAAAGGTGGAGGTGACTGGCGCCGACGGGTCAGAGTTCGTATGTCCGATGTAAAGGAAACGAAAGATACAAAGGGATCGCGGGATCAACCGGTAAATGTTTGTATGTATGTATCATTGTGATGATAGTCATCGGAACAACGAAGGTTGGTGAGACTGATAGACAAAGTCTTGCCGATAGGCAATATAAGCGAATCACACATCGGTGTAAAAAGGGGTGTCGGGGTGAGGTCTATTGGAGGTGCTGATAGTTTCAGTCTGGTCGATGGGATATGTCGGTGTGACATTCATCAACTCTTGCCGATGGAATAAGAAATATCAAATTCCACCATTCCATTGAACGCTTCTGGCTGTGGCTCTGCATCAAGGGTTTTAAGGTATAATTAAGAATAAGAGAAGATAATTGGTAATCAAATCACAAAAATCCAAGTTTCCCTACATTTCAATAGTGACCTAGGGTACGATGATACATTGCAACTCGACCCTAGGTCCTTGAATGAAAGGGTGAAAGGAGGATATACACCAAAAACTACCAAAAAGCAAACATCCAAATTCTACCCTTTACAATGTTGATAAGAAATATTTGTGCTTAAACAATATCAACAAACATTGGTTAAAGGTGGAAACAAAGGGAAAATCTCAAATCCCAAAGACATTGCAAAGAGCACACTTTAAGGAGAATATTTCTGATATGATTACTCTGCTCAACATGGTGGTAGGAGATAGGGACACTGCTACAATTGACCACTGGATTTGTCAGTTTATTATAGTCATTTGTTGTTCCTCTCAATATGTGGATTGTGGTAAAATGATAAATGATCATATTCATGACCAATTAATGAATTTTCAAAAGAATCAATATTGATAACTTGCACAATGTTGAAGTAACTCACATGATGTTAATGTGTGGAGAATCTTTCTAAGCCAATCCTTGAGTAACCCTAATAGAATTAAAAGAGAATATTTCCACCTTAACCACATATTTATGAATGTAAATGGATATATTATAACCGAATGTGTTCATAGAAAATTGTTGAAATAATTTGCAATAAATAGGAGTAGAGTTTTGTGAAACGTGTTGTGTTGTGGAGTGAGACACAAATATCCTCAAACCATACATGATAAGGAATTTTGGCTTCAATGCTTCGTAGAAAATGAAAGAAACAAGACATCTCAACTTAATAAATCATTTTTAATACATCATTAAGAAATTGGAGTTAGAAAATTTTAAAGCCTTGTTTATATTTCTATTTTGATTAATACCTTTTTATTTAAGGAAGTTGTCTTTAGAGTTAGTGCTCTAGTATTTGTAATGGTGAAATGTGTATATCCATGCTAATTTCCATTTGGTTTGTCTCTATTTTAAGATAGTAGATTTTTTTATCAGTAAGGATGCTATAAGCATCATAATAAATCAATATTAAAAAGTATATGTTTTTACAAAAATCCCCAAAGGCCAGACTAATACCAATGATAACCAGGAGCAAAAAAATAACTCACATAAATCTAGCAAGTAAACTAGAGCTATTACATTACCAAAAAACCATAAGAAAACTAACTTATGGATTTATCACATTTAGATCAGCCACTTTAAATCCATGGAAGCCCACAGTGTCATCCTCCTCAGCAAAAACCATGTCACCATCTAAATTAAAAGGATCAGTTGGAGGTTGATACTACACTAGAAAAGTCTAAGCATTGAAAACATCTTCAATTTTGTCCCTTTTATTCTTTCCAAACTAATTTTTATGAGCACGTAAGGAGCAATCTAATTGCTCATTGTTGTTGTTTTGCAGACTACAAACTAGTGCTTGAAAAACATAATTCACAGAGGGTTTCATCAAAATACTGAATGGAGAAAAAACCCTCCAATTTTGGCATTACCCCAGTGAAGATCATAGTTACCAAAAGTATCATGAAGCTTTTCATTAGGAATAAGATAATCATGTACAAAATTGACAACAACACCCTTAACCAAATCCACATTTTGAAGAACATCCATTGCATTGGATAACAAATTGTGAAACCAAATGAGAGACAAAATAGACCTTGGATTTAAGAAGAAATTCTTTACCATACACCTCAATCAAAGCCTCTTCGACATATGAATTATACAATTTGAAAGCCCTCGCCATCATTCTAGCATCAATGCTACCATGTATCAGTTGTTCCTAGTTTTGCACTGGAAGGAAGAGCTGAGCATTTTTGGGAACAATTGCCATCATAGCAAGCTCACACATGAATAAAAGAGATGTGTAGAAAGACTCCATTCATCATGTGGTAAATAGCAACTCCACATGAGCAAAAATTAGGAGACTAGCCCTTTAGCCCTGGTGGTGCCCACCTGGGATTGGGGTTTTAGGTTTATCTTCTAGGTGTTTGTTTTCATCTTTCCTTTGAACCTAAAATCTCCCATGGTCCCCTTTCACTTTATGATATATTCTTTCATTGACCGCTTGTCCTAGGTATCCGGTCATCTAAGTTTCAACTTAAGGCCATTAATTTCATTCAGTAATCGGCCCCCTCTTCCTTGTTTACCTCTTGTTCCCCATCGCACCTTAAAAGTTTATATGCCTGTAACGTCAGAAAATGTCCCCTTGGGGGCTTTTCCCTCATAAGGTTTAGCTCCCGGGTCTTTAATATGCATTTAGGACATTTTAGTTCATATTGTGGCATCCCGATGGAATGAGACCTAGGTTTCATGGCAAATGGGACCTAGGAGAACCCCTTGAGTTGTACCTTGCCCAAAATAGGGGGAGGAATTAGGTGCCTGCACCCTAGTTCTACCCTATTTTGGGACAGTGCCAATTTTTGGGTGTTGGTTTATGACCGTTAGTTGGTTCTTTTGCTGACACGGTAAAGTTTGATTTTTTAAATCTTGGCAGGAATGTTTGTAGTTGCATATATAAGCATGTTTAGGCATTCATTTGTAAACTAGATGATCATTGTCAACTCTAGGCATTCTCAAGGTGATTCAAGGCTTTCTATTGTATTGCAAGAGGAGACTTGTATGTTTTGTGTGTTGATATTTGCAGATTTGAGCATCAATCTCCTCATGGCATGAAGAGCATCTTCCTCCATGAGAGCTTCACTACAATGTGACATAATATTATGTTTTTATCATTGATTCCTTTGGTTTTTGCCTCTACCTCACAAGGGCACGCACTTTTTGTCTGACAACGGTGTTCAAAGACTTAAGTGTCCTCCGGGGTTTGACTGAGGCAAGCCTCTAAACACCACAACCCCCAAACCAAGTCTTGTAATTGCAGGTTACAAGTGTCGCATCTGGAAAAAGTGGAGTTGCAGGAACGCTTGGCAGGCATCAAGGATTTAGGATTTGAAGAGAAGTCAGACACAGGAGCACTTCCAGGACTTGGGTACCCGCAACAGTGTCCTTTGTAGATAGATTTCAGGAAACAGAAGTTACAGGGCTGATCAGTGTCGGAAGGAGGTCCAGATTCCCCAAAAAAGTAGGTACCTTGGACTTGGGCGCCCTTACCTTAGTCCTTGATTGTTCTGCCTCGAAACCCTGAAAATAGGTATTCTGTGATTTGTTATTTTACTCCTGTTTGCAAGAGCTTTTTTCGTCTTTCATCAATTTGTTGTCGTATTTGCATAATTAGGCTTTTAATGGTCAATTGGACATAGGAGAAGGAAAAATTGATAATTAATTCCCTAATCCAAGTTTCCCTTCATTTATAAGTGACCTAGGGTATGATAGTGCTCGCCACTCGACCCTAGATCCTTCAATGTTAGGGTGAAAGGATGATTTTAACATCTAAACAACAAAAGATTAACAAAATCCAATCTTACCCTAAACATTTTGGTGAACCCGTGTTATTGGAATTAAATTGCAACTTTCTAAGTGTGTGTCTTCAGATTTGGATTGATTTCATTCATTCATATACTCATTCATTTTATTGCATTGAGAAAAATTCAAAAAAAATGACAAATTGGAAAAATACAAACAAATTGCATTGTTTGGCTTACTAAATTGCATCAATTCTTCCTAAAGTTTCCTAATTCATGATTTTTGCATCAGATATGATATAAAGTATAGAAAAATCCAAAAAATCAGAAATTTACATTGCATTTTCATCATTTAATTGCTAGGGTTTTGTGGAAATTTTAACAATTTTATATAACCTAGTAATTCCAAAATCTAGGGTTAGTAGGCAAAATCATTTATCAGATTTTTCTACTGATTTTAGAGGCTCATTAAAATTTGTATTTGGCTATAATCTTGCATTTTAGTGTAAATTTGCATTTAGATTTAAAATATTTGCATTTTTGCATAGAAAATTTCAACAAAAACTAGCAATTTTGATGCATTTTCATTAACTTTGCATGGAAATTTTACAGGTTCAAGCTTGAAAATAATTTTCAGATCTGAGAGTAAGTCAATTTCATCATAAATCAGATTTTAAAGCATTCACATAGCATTTTGTGTCAAGATCTCAGACCTAGGGCTTCAAAAACAATGATATTCGCTAAATTTGGCCTTATCGACTCTCCAAACTTGCACCATAGGTGTGTTGTGAAAGTTATTTTAGAATTAATTTACTTTTATCAGGGTAATCATTTTCTTCCCCTCATAAAAAGCTTCACAACACCCTTTTATCGGGCTCTTGTAGTGAAAATTTGGCGAAAATTACATATTTTGACCTTTTTTGCCCTAGGGTTTGACCTAGTTTGCATTCCAAGCTTGTTGTGATCAATTTTATGCATTGAGGTGATTGATATTATTGATATTATTTTTTGTACCTCCTAAAATTCTTTACAACATCCCTTTTTCCAGGTCTTGGAATTGAAAAACCGTGAAAAATAGCCTATTTTTGCTATATTTTCACTAGGGTTTAACCTCAAGTGGCACTAAAAGCATGTTGTGTTGGGTATCTTAGCACTAAGTGGCTGTTATTACTAATATTATTTTCTTTCCATCATCACTTTCCTCACAACACCCTTTTTTTCATTCATTTGCATTGAAAAAAGTACAAAAAATCAACTATCTAGGTCATTTTTGCATATAGTTTTGCCCTGGACTTTTGCATAAAGTTGGAAAAGCTTCTCAAAATCTGATCTTACATTGAAATAGCACCTTCATGTCATTTTTAAATGGTATCTTTGCATGCATTTATCAAAAACCTTGATTTTGACCAATTTTTAACCCTCATGAGTGAGCATCCCTTGTTATTAGAAGACTTAACCAAATTCATCTCTAGGAATACTCATGAGAAAGACAAGAGTGAAAAGCCCTTTTCCGCCATAGAGTATGATGATGATGCTGATGTACCTTCCTTTCATCCCACTACTCTCCCTGGCCAAGATGTAGCATTAGTGGATGAGAAAAGGTCTCTCACATTAAATCCTTTGGGGATGGATATTGGGTGCAATCAAGAGGGAAACAATGTTAATTCAATAATCGTTAATAGATTTCATAGCAATATTCCTAAAATGATTGTCGGAGGGGCACTTAGTGCACCCTCTTGCTTAAAACTGGTGATTATAGTTCAAGGTGTTCAAAATGTGTTACAACAACCACACCACAATGTGATTGCTCACGTATACAACACCCGTAATAACAAGCAAAGTAAGCAAGCACTGCATGTGCCTGTCTCTCTTCCATGTTCTCAACCTATTCTCCCTCAACCACCTCATCTTACTCATAAAAGTGGTCAAGAGTATGATCTTGTCAAACAACTTCGCTCTACTCCAACTAAGATCTCTCTTTGGGATTTAATACAAACATCACCTACATACCATGGAATGCTCCAAGAAGCTTTACAAAAGGTGATTGTGCCAACTGCTATTCAGCCAAATAATGTAGTGGCTATATTGGATAGTATGCATGCAACAAAAATAGATATTCTCTTTCAACCACTGGAATTACCATCAATTGAAGTTCAAAACCAATATGATCCTCTTACAATCTTTGTCACAATAAACAAAACATTGGTAAAACGAGTTATGATTGACAATGGATCGACTCTTAATGTCTGTAGTATTGACCTACTACACAAAATCAAGGTTGACACATCACAAATCACACCAAATGGCATTAAAATTCGTGGCTTTGATAATGTTGGATGACAATCTGTGGGCACTATAACTCTACCTATACAAGTAGGACCTTTGCTTGTGCCTACCCTGATTCATGTAATGCCTTGTTCTTTACCTTACAATATGATTCTTGGAAGACCTTGGATTCATGCATTGGGGGCAGTCCCTTCCACTCTACATCATTCAATCAAATTTATATTCAAAGGAAAACTTCATACTATTCATACTGATCCTGAACCAGATAACTGTTTGTATATTGAAAAGCAAAAACCAATTCACAATCATATGATCTTAAACAATTTGCGAGGTGATCTATCAAAGCCTCTAGCCATAAATGATGTTATGAAGGAATCTAAACCATCGAATGCACTTTTTGGTGATGATTGGGATTCATTAGATTTTAATCCTTGCAGCATAGGGGATTATAAACTTAATAACCTCGACACATCAAAAGTGGCATCGATCTCACCTAAGCAATCTTTTGAAGCACCTAAGAAACCTAAAATCCCCTTGGTAGAAAATAAAAACAATACCCTCACTTATACTACAAATTATGATACCTACGAGGCCTTACCTTCTTCTAAGGAAATGACATCCCTTTATGGTCAAGGATTTAAAATCCTTTATAACAATTGTGAATATGAAGGTAAGGGATGTGGTGCAAATCAACAAGGGATTCAAATACCTATAGAATTCGCTTCAACACATTACTCAAGCAGCATTATATATAATCCTTTTAAAGAAAAGAAAGCCTCTCGTCGTCCTACACTTAATGTTAATTTAATAAAATCAAAACAACATGACAGATATTCTAGATATGCAGGTTCTTAATGATGATACCCTAACAGGTAAGTATCTCTAACCATTTATCTCTCTCGTGATGTGTTATGTGTTGTTTAGGCCTCTTGGGACGACCTCGGATTCTCCTGTAAGGTTCGGGATACCAGCAGACCGCCTCTGTTGTGACCTTCTTCAATTTGTATCATCATTCTTCTATATTGCCTCTCTCTTTGATTTCATTGTTGTGTGTTGTGTCTTACGAACATAGCATTGTGGTTGGTGACTTGGGGGCACCCTCCTACATGACTGTCCCTAAGACACTTGTTTTCTCCTCTCTTATTTATTGTTTCCCTTCCTCTAGTGTTTCCATCTAGCGGGCAGATGATGACAAACATTTATACTGATGCGGACCTAGTGTCCCTTTCGAGAGCAACCAAAAAATGGACTTAGTTCCTAATATGACGATGGGGTTGTATATCTTATCCGATGCTTGGCTAGTGGAAGCACTCGTGCTTTCCACGTAGTGAATTTTATGATGTTTCTATCACATTTACAAACCTTAACAATACTACTGCTTCGTGCACCTTTGTTTGCCTTTGAATCTGGCCTTGGCAGTACTTGATTCAAAGAGCTTCGTGATATAGCCCCACGATTATCCTCAAACTCCAAATTCATTGTATAACCTTGGCTCTTTGTGTGGTTAATCATATGCATTGATGTTGTTTATCATGATGTTGTAGACACTAACATGTTTCTTGTAGGGATGTGTTTGTGGGAATATTTGGCGATTGTAAAGTACATGTCACCTCCGGGTGGGATGGGCTTTGCGAAAGTCAGTGTTCCCTTGTGTGTTGTATTCCTACCTTAACGTGCTTGATATCAATAACTGATATCAACCACCTTAAGGTGGGGGCATATATAAGGTAAGTTGTCTATTATAGATGTTAGCAATGTGTTTGACCTCAGATGCAAAGACTTGCGTCCCAGAGTAGTGCATCGTGCATCTCGAGTTTGTTTGCAATCAATCAATCAATCATGTAAGCCCTCTGCAGAGGCGGGATATCGAGCATATCCTTTTTCTTGAGCCCTCTGCGGAGGCAGGGATGGTGTATTTCTCAGAGCAGATTGCATCATCTTGTCATTTTCAAAAGTCCTCTGCGGAGGCAGGGAGCGGTTCTGTGACTAACTCAACCCTTAAGCGTGTCTTTGGTGATTGTTGTGGCGAAGCCCAATCGTCGGTGTGTGCCTGTAATGTGAATGAGATGGTGTTGGACCTAGAAATAGGTACACTCCATCGCTTGTCTGTCGTGTTTTCTCTGTGTCTTCAAGTGTGTGTGTTTTGGCATGCTTGTTTTGTGTGGCATGTTTGTTGCCCCATATGCAGAGACCAGCGCCCTCGGGTAGCGCTTCCTACATTTTTGGGAGGTTTTGCATGTCTTGTGTGTGTTGCCCCATATATACTGAGACCTACGCCCTCGAGTAGTGCATCCTGTATTATGGGAGGTTTGTTTACTTTCCAGTGCTTGCATTTGCATTTCATATATATGAGAAAAAGAAAAGAAAAGATATCATTTCTGTCTTCCATGCATTAATGTGTCTTCTATGCATTGACTGTTTGCTCCATGTTTTGCATGACTGTAACTGTCTTCTCCATGTTTTGCATACCTGTTACTATTTTCTATGTGATTGGCATGTCTTCTCCGTGCTTGGTGTGTTTGCTATTTTTGTGACCTTACTTTAATGCATGTATTGGCCTCACATTTATACATACATTAAAGTGGTGACTAAATGTAATGTCAGAAAATGTCCCCTTGGGGGCTTTTCCCTCATAAGGTTTAGCTCCTGGGTCTTTAGTATGCATTTAGGACATTTTAGTTCATATCGTGGCATCTCAATGGAATGAGACCTAGGTTTCATGGCAAATGGGACCTAGGAGGACCACTTGAGCTGTGTCCTACCCAAAATAGGGGGGGAGGACTTGGGCGCTCGTGCCCTAGTCCTGCCCTATTTTGGGGCAGCCCCAATTTTCGGGTGTTGATTTATGACCATTAGTTGGTTCTTTTGCCGACACGGTAAAGTTTGATTTTTAAAATCTTGGCGGGAATGTTTGTAGTTGCATATATAAGCATGTTTAGGCATTCATTTGTAAACTAGATGATCATTGTCAACTCTAGGCATTCTCAAGGTGATTCAAGGCTTTCTATTGTGTTGCAAGAGCAGACTTGTATGTTTTGTGTGTTGATATTTGAAGATTTGAGCATCAATCTCCTCATGGCATGAAGAGCATCTTCCTCCATGAGAGCTTCACTACAAGGTGACATAATATTGTGTTTTTATCATTGATTCCTTTGGTTTTTACCTCTACCTCACAAGGGTACGCACTCTTTATCTGACAACGGTGTTCAAAGACTTAAGTGTGCTTTGGGGTTTGACTGAGGCAAGCCTCTAAACACCACAACCCCCAAACCAAGTCTTGTGATTGCACGTTACAGGTGTCGTATCTGGAAAAAGTGGAGTTGCAGGAAGGCTTGGTAGGCATCAGGGATTTAGGATCTGAAGAGAAGTCAGACACAGGAGTACTTGCAGGACTTGGGCGCCCGCAACAATGTCCTCCACAGATAGATTTCAGGAAACAAAAGTTACAGGGCTAATCAGTGTCAGAAGGAGGTCCAGATTCCCTGAAAAAGAAGGTACCTTGGATTTGGGCGCCCGCACCTTAGTCCCCAATTGTTCTGCCTCAGAACACTGAAAATAGGTATTTTGTGATTTTTTATTTTACTCCCGTCTGCAAGAGCTTTTTCTGTCTTTCATCAATTTGTTCTTGTATTTGCATAATTAGGGTTTTAATGATCAATTGGACATAGGAGAAGGAAAAATTGATAATTAATTCCCTAATCCAAGTTTCCCTTCATTTGTAAGTGACCTAGGGTATGATAGTGCTTGCCACTTGACCCTAGATCCTTCAATGTTAGGGTGAAAGGAGGATTTTAACATCTAAACAACAAAAGATTAACAAAATCCAATTTTACCCTAAATAATGCCTAAGTCTTAAAAGAGGGCCGGGATTTCCATGTAGCTGCTTAAGCGCAGCATCGCGGTGCATCATCAATGACGTCACCATACCCTTGCGCGGCTACGATAATGTGCCAGGTGTCGGTTAAATATGGCTTACAACCATTTAATCAAAGTTCCCAATCGATAATTCATGCAATGCTAGGTGTCATGGCGAGGAAAGACTTGCAGAAGGAGGAAGATCTGATGGTCGTGCGAGGGCACATGAGGAATTTGTCAGCAAAAAATATTCCATGCGCGGGTGCGATGGGGCGACACATGGCCAGATCTCGTTCAAGGAAGCATGGAAGGTTTTGCGCATGCACATACGACTCAAAGGTGGTGGCCCATCTCCGGCTGCGATGTTGTGAGATGGTGCCACGTGGAAGGATCCACTAAAGGAGGGAAAAGTTAGCAAGGTGAAGGAGGACTTCTCAATGATGCCGACGTAGAATTTCAAGGTACAATGGAGCCTAGTGACCATCGATTCAGCGAAGGACAGGCCCAGATCAATGGCTAAAATTAAAAACTGAAGTGACTGTCTGTCAGCATATCTCTTGCCTTCTTCCATACTGAAGTAAATGAATTTGTAGCACGACTGCAGACTGAAACATCAAATATGCTCATCTGATCAATAAAAAGTTGCTCCACTAGTGGAGTTTCAGGGATTTTAGCAAGAATTTGACTGACACAACTATCGAATTGATTGAAGATCTAATTGTTTATTAAAAAATATGTAAGGATGTGATCCTCCATTTAGGATGTCTGTCAGAAGGTAGATGGCCGGTAGCTTGTTGCTTCCTTAAAAAGGAATCCATGGCCATTCTACAGGGGGGTTGTAAGTTTTTGGGTCTTCTCTTATTGACTCTGAATACAAGGTATTCACATCTTGGAAGGCAACTTTGTTGCAGATTTGGTTCCTTGTCTAGGCATAGAGGTATTTCCTGTTTGTAAGTGATAAACTTCTGTATGATAATCTTCTGTTTAGATTGAATAAAATGAGAAACACTTAATGTGTGTGTTATTTATGATAGTCTCCTTCAATGTTATTATTTTTCTTTTGAACAAAGTCATCAAGGATTTTTGAGTTCATCGATGTGCATATGTTGCATTGTATTGTCTAATATTTTGCATTTGCTCAAGGAGTAGATTAAATTTGCTTTAGATCAGATATAGGGAAAAGTGGGTAATGTCGAAGGATTTGTAAGATATGGTCATAGATAATACTCTTTCTGGGACGTATTGCTGTTAGGCAGTAGTACTATTTGCTATGTCCTCTAAATATGAAGCCTTGGTTGTCATAGGGAGACATCTACCTTTGTGGGTTTGATTCTGTTGGGCCCTGATAAAGCACTGGTCTGAGAATTTATCTATCCAAGGGGTCTAGGAAAGTCCCATAACTTAAGTCAAAAGTCATTTCATAACCTCAAACAATTAGTTTGTAGGATTAGGATTAGGATCTTGCATGCTCTCACATTTAGCCAACTAGATAGTCCAAGAAAATTACCAATTTGGGTTTATCTTACACATCTTGGTCCACACATGAGAGCATTCTGCCTGGTACTGAAAAGTTAAATATTTTTGTTCTAAGTAAGTCAAAGACAAATCTTTTGTTATAGGGATACCCCCTAGGTGCGGCAGAACCTAAAGTAAAGGGGAGGCATGTGCACGCAACCTCCCATCTTTGTTGGCCGAATTTGTCATTAAGCTTGAGCATAGGAAGTGGCAAACCCTTAGAGTTTGATGACTGGTGATTTAGGAACTAAAAAGCCCAAGGAAAAATATTTCCCATATCAAAAAATTAGGATGAATGATAAATTTGCTTGCCATTGCTTGTTATTGCATGCTTCGTACAGGGATATGAGCATGCACACATAAGACACACATGTGTGACTTAACTAAAGCCTCGACCAAAATGCCAAAAGCCAGCAATCCGCCATGTAATTTACTATAGTAGATTTATTATGCTTGTTGTGTTTATTTAAAATTGACACCTTGATTTGTTTATTGTAAGTTACATTATGGGCCCATAACCTAGAGTTCCTAGAATCATTTTTTACATCTTAAACTTTGGAAAATATGATGTTGTTTGAGTGGAATGAAACAATGTTATATAAGATATGAAACCAAACAAATTATCTTAGAATTTTCCATGGGGACATGTTTGATTTTACAAGGGGAGAGACAACCTCTAATTTTTCTTTTTATATGAAAGTTCAACAAGAATTATATTATTATTATAAACCTATTATATACAAATTTAAGGATTTTTTTGTTTTGTAGCTAGTAATAGTTTGTTTGTTGTTCCATCTTTGCTTAAGACACTTTATTTGAATTCTTTGTACCGTCCTTATTTTATTATACTTTGTTATTGGACTTGATCAACCCAATAACATTGTACATATTTTGTATAGGAATGAGATCCATGTTAGATATTATAAACACCCTATCGACAGTAACAAACCAATTTACATTTGAACCCTTGTTAGATTTAGACTTGTTCCAAAACTTTATTTGAGTGACTAGGAAATTATATAAATTTTGATGTATTTGTTGCCATTCAATTATATTTGGTATATGGAAAGAGGATATTCATGTAGTCTAGAATGCATGACTATCACCTTGAAATATATTTTGAGTATATGGTACTATTTTCATATGAAAATGTATTTATAGTTCTGTTGACCCTGTTCCTACATTTTAAAATTTAAACTTTTTGTGTTCGGGGATGCAAGTTAGTTTTGAAAGTTTTAATTATCTCCTACAAAGTTTTAAAAGCCGTTTAAAATGCCGATAGGAGACAAGCCATCGGTGAAAATAGAAAGTTTCAAAAGTAGTTTGAAATCCTGATGAAGTAATTTAGGAGAAAGTAGTTTTTATAACTACTCAAGAAACCATTTTCAAAGAAAATAAATAGTTCTTGATTTACAATTATACAAGCTTTACCAACATCTTCTCCTCGCCTGTGCTCGATTGAGAGCCCTAGAACAAGGTATTGACATCCATCAATTTATAATGAAAATACACTCTTATTGAATGTCGTAGGTGTAAATGCCATTCCAAACATTTATGCAAGATTTGGAGGCATACATAAAAGGCACTTGAACCATCTGATAAAATACCTCAGAGAAACACAGTCTCATGGCATGCAATGATTGCATGATATACACAAAATGGGTTTATTGAAAAGGCCTTCTAAACTTTCAAGCAAATGCAAGCTACAGGTGTAAAACTGAACTCCACGACCTCTGCTAACATCCTCTTGGCCCGTGACTTGCCTTGGAGTAGGATATGGATGCCCAGTAAAGCATGACGGAAAGTAGATTTTATGTAGATATTATAGTTGTTAATGATCTGATAGACATGTATGCATGACGTGGAGCACACGAACTGTATGAGAAGCTGCCTCAAAATAATATCAACTCATGGACTACTACAACTGCGAGATATGCACAAGATGAATTTCTTGAAAAGACTTTAGAAACTTTCAAACAAATGCAATTAACAGATGTTAAATTACCTCCCACGACTTGTAGTCGCCCTAGCATATATGCATGCAAAAATTTGGAAGCATAGACAAAGCACATGAATTGTTTGACATAATGCCTCAAAGACATGTCATCTCACAGGCCGCAATGATTGCAGGGTATCTACAAAATGTATTTAATGAAAAGGCTTTAAAAATTTCATAGAAAATGTAATCTTATTGGTAGACTTATATGCAAAATGTGGGTGCATGAAAGGTTTGATAGAATGCCTCAAAGAGATGATGTCTCATGGAATGCAACAAGTGCAAGATACCAAGCAAAACAATTTTGTTGAAGAGGCTTTAGAAACTCTCAATGCAAATGCAATTCGCTGGTTGATAGTTAAGTTCCACAAACTTTGAGAGCATTCTCACGGCCATTTCTAAAATCTTCCCCATGTATCAAATGGGGAGCCATAGAACAAGTTATGGATGTTTTGCTGCAATTGGTAGACACTGTATGTGAAATTTGAAAACATAGGCAAAGCATGCATCAAAGCAATATAGTTTCGATGGTTGTAGGATATTCATAAAATTTGTGTGTTGGAAAGGTTTTAAAAACATTCCAATGAATACACTTGACAGGTGTAAAGCCAAGATTTACAACCTTGGACAACATCCTCGTAGCCTGTTTTGAAGCCAGATATAGGCATCCATCAAAGCATGATGTAATGGGAGCTTTCAAACATACTATGGTCATCAATCACAAAATAAAAAGATGGAGGATTTTCAAGTCAGATATTATAGTTCGAAGTGTCCCGGTATGTGTATATATATATATTAATGCAAACTGTGGAAGCATATGAAAAAGTTGTTAAGTTTTGAGGGGTTGAAACTAACATAAATTTTAACCTTGGTGATTATGAAGATGATATGAAGCAAATGGGCCATCATTCAAAAGAAGAATTTGTGCATACTCTATGGTATCAAAGTACTAGTTTATCTAGAAGAACTTCCAAGGTCAGAGGTGTGACTTTGCACAAACCTGGAAAAAGGGAAGCTAGGATGGAACAATTCATAGAAACCAATGTGGCTTCAAAGAGAAAACATTCTAGCATTCTAGATTTATCCCATCGCACTACCAAAAGTCGTTCAAAACTAGTTGAGGTTGAGAATGTAAAGAAATTGATGGAAAATTCACAAGTGATACAAAATGGTTTTCAGGACATGGTTGATCGACAACTCTTCAACAAAGAAGTCTTCAATGAAATTGCAATGGACAAATTGATTGATATCCATACTTCTTTGAAGATTTATGTTTCCCAAATACCGAGTATGGTGTCAGAGTTGAGCAACATCTATAGGAACCTAAAGACTTGGAAGATGAGGATACCTAACATCCTAATTCCTAAGGGAAAATCTATTACTCTAGCTATCAAACTTTTCAGAATGTTCAAAGAAAAAGGATATGGTCAACAGAATCAGTCTCCAGAATCAAGAGCTCCATCAAATGCACCTTCGACAAGCATGGAATAAATGCAAGTTTGCATATTGTATAGTTCCCATTTTTTATGTGTTTGCGTGTGACTTAAGTCATAATTTTGGCTTGTTTTGTAAATAATTTTCATGATTGAGTTTCTCCTGTTTGAGTCTAGTTTTCTATCTTTAATTGTAAAGTTAGGTTCATCCTAACTCTTTCTTACAAAGTAGTTATTTTAAGTGCCTAAGTTAAGTAGTTACTCTAAGTGACTATCTTTACAAAAGAAAGTTAGTTATTCAAAGTTAGTGCACTTAGAAAGTTATTTATTCTAAGTAGTTACAAAAAGTGGTTAAGGTAGTTACCGTAAGTGGTTACTAACCTCACCTATAAATACAATATTGTAATTCAATTAAGGGGTTCCACTTTTTTGCAAGGCATTGTATAAAGGACTTGAATAGTATTATTCAAGTAAGAAAGCAATAAAGAAACATTTTGGATGTGTGTTCAATTCGATTTCACGTGTTGTTATTGATATTCATATGTTTAATCAATGATAACCAATTTGCTTTCCTTTAAACGTTGCATGTGGAAAAGATTATCATGTTAAGTTTTGGTATCTCAACTTGAATGTGTGGAACTTGAATCAATAAGATTACTTCTCATTTCTTTATTAGTTTCCGTTATTCAATTTGTTCTTAAAAACCCTAGAAAATCCATATACCCCTATCATACGAGGGAGCTGCCCCTCTCAAACGCAGAGAGGAATCGACATAGTCTTGCGATTCTTCAACTGTTGTGAGTAGGTTGTTGCTGATCCAAGGGCGAAATGGAGTTATTCATGAAGGTTATTTAAAAGCAACAAATCTGTTTACCAACAAGTTCTAATCATGTTATTGATTAAACAAAGTATTACTATTGGATCTAATTATGGTTTCAGTTAAAGTAGAAGAGTTATTGAATAGACCTAAAATTTGAGAAATATAATTATAAATGAAGTTAAAATGAAATAGATTCATTGTGATATCGATAATGTAACATCCACACTTACTTGACTAATTATTTTTTCTAAATTATGTTGTAGATTTAACTTGAGCTACTGAGGACAACAATTGATTTATAGAGGGAGAAATGTTATGTGACTTTTTTTTCAAAATGGAAAAGAAAGCCATTTATGAATAAACCTTTAAAATTATAAGAGGATAAAGTTTATTTAACCATTTATAATTAAAAGAGAGGTGGAAAAATAAAGGATATTATGATCATTTGGTTAAAATGGAGATAAATAAAGAATATTTATAAAACCCCATTTAAAAGGGATGAATTATTATGTATTTTAGTAATCATTAATGATAACCTTTGTGAAAGGGTGTGATGGTTTGGAAACCACCCCTTAAAAGGTTATATAAGGCATTTATGCGAGACTTGGAAAGGGCATAGAGATCACTCAAGGAAGAAGAAGGTGGTTTAGGTGGGCTATGGACATTGGAGAAGGGGGCACACAGAGTGTGTCCAACCCAAGGTACAAAGTACACCCAGGATTGTCCTAGCCAAGGCTTGTGTGTGCATTTTTGTTGATAATTTGTTATGTTGAACATGGCTCTGGAGCACTTGTGTTGAGCATCATACATTGTGTTCTGAATAAGAATTGCTTCCTCCTGGAGTTCCCATTGACATAATAAAGGCCAAGACCACTGAAATCTTCCTATGGTGAGAGTGGCTGATCCAAGTGCTCGGTGATTTAGATAAGTACTGAACATATTATTAATAAAAAAATTGGAGTTATTATATATGTGGGTTTTCATGTTAATCTGATTATGAATTGTGTTATTCAATTAACTATGTTAATTATTTACTTTAGAGTTCCTATTAAATTATCATATGTCACAATAACTTTACATACATTAAATCATTTAAATCTAGTCTTTATTATATTTAAATATGCTACAATTAATTAAATAACTATGGAGAAAAGTAGCGTTACATAAAGATGCTTGTACTGTTGAAGATTGTTGTTGATGTGGAGAAGACTTAGCTTTATAAACACAAAACAATTTAAATAGAACAATATATTTGTTCTTTGGGATGGAAACATTAGTCATTCACAACCTCCATATGGATTTAACAACTTGAATTTCATTTAAATCTCGATGAAAGTTAGACAAATGTTTAGTAGAATTGTTGAGGACAACATCAAGGGCTCTGAGCTTTTTCATGGATTCTATATTATACACTTGGTTATTGAACAACTCATTATCAATCATATCCTTGAATTTCTTCTTGGTGGTATGAGTGTCAATGAGTTGAGTTTTGTCATTTGTTAGAATATCAAAATCTATGGATGAGAAATCTGCTTGAGGTTTCAAATTTACTTGATCACAGGGTTTCAAAAGTTTGTTGAATTTCATTATGGTTTGTCTGATGGTTAATAATTTTCATTCAACACTCTGAAACCATAAATTAGATTGATTCTCTTTTACGTTTGAAAATATTTGTTCTACAATAAGTATATTGACATCAATTTCAACCATTCCTTGAGGTCTCCTATTACTCCTTACCATATTAATTCTTAATTTCTAGCATTTTTTAGTCCATCTTCAACTTCCTTCTTTTCAACTTCCACTTCTTCGTACATTTTTTTAGCTTCTTCAATCAATTTTAGCCCATCTAGGACTATCTTCTTAACCCATGCTTCAATTACTTTTCCATATGATTGATACTTGCTGAACTTTGCAATTGCATCTTTGTCAAAATCACTTATAAGAGTAGAATCAGAGGAAGTGGTAATGACATCTGGAGGTTGAGCTAAAGTGTCAACAATAGATCGAAGATATGAAGTCAAAAATTGTACATATTGCTTCAATTGTTCTTTTGGATATAATTTTCTTTTTTTTATCATTTCTACCAATTTGATAGTCGACACTTAGAAGTTATGTATGTCACCCTTGTGAGTTGAGGGGCCAAGATTCGCTCAAGCAACATTATAGTCTGGCTTTGTTATTTCTTCTTTATTCTTTTCAATGATAGGTCTAGCAACTTCCACACAATCATTTTTCAGAAGAAAAATTGATCATTAGTCGTGATGTAGTTTTAATTTTATTTGGTTTAGGATGTCCTTGAAACAATTTATCAACAATATCAAACCGAGGAGTAATCAATTGAGTAACTTTTCTCTTCTTTGATATAGCTTGAGAATTATCCAAGCTATTAGAAGAAGATGGAGGATGTGTAGAAGGTGGAGAAGTAACAAATGGAGGAATGAAATTTTTAAGAGAAGTATCCTCCAGTGAATAAGGTGGAGAAGAGTTTGGTGAAGGTGGAGCCACGAGAGGAAAAGGAATGGGAGATGAATGAGGTGAGAGAATAGGAGGAACATTAACATGTGTGGGGGAAAGGATGGAGAACTATTATTGTACCTTATCTTGGGAAGAAGCATTGGAGTCAGTGGAATCTTTTTCTTGTATAGGGTTTAATTACTTCCACTTTTAATTTACCCCTTTTAGCTTATGTTTCACCTCCACATGTGTCTTTGGGAGCCTTCTTTTTGGAAGAGTCATCATCATCACCTCCCTCTGAAACATTCCCTTGGGACCTTGCAAAGTATGATGGAGGAGCATGGGAGGAAGAAGACCCTACTTTTTTATCACTGCTCTTTTTCTTCTTCAAGGTATCACCTTTATTGGATGTTTTTCCCAGTGTCATCTCGACAATATTCCTATTCAACCAACTTTCTAACCTCTTAAGGACATATGTGAGAGTCACTGATTGACTCAAGCCACTGGGATCACTGCAAAACCTAAGATTTACCTTCCACAAGAGAAAAAAGCAAAGATGAATAATTTGCACAATAAGGATGCAATTAATGAAATGGATTAATGAATTACATGTGAGAACTTACTTTTATATTTACAAGTTAGAGAAAAACCCTAATATGACTTAAGAATAACCTAAGACTAAAATTAGCCCTAAATTAACTTAATAAAGTGTAATTAAATATTTAATTACACCAACACCCCCCATAAGTTGAACTTAGGGAGAAATGAAAAACATTCAACTAATGCAAGAATGGGTCCTAACAACAAGGCCATGTTAGGTACCCATGAACAATAAGAATGTCTCATAAAGTGGAGAAAAGGAGAAAAACCCAATGGGAGAAAACTCCTCTCCAAAAGAGAGAAAATACAAGTACATGAACATGTGATGGAAGAAGGACTAACACTAAGACCCCCCAAGAATTGAATCCATCACAGAAGTACAAACATGAATTCCCCCCATAAGAGAGGAAGAAGAGAGGTTTGATGACCCCCCCAAGTGAGAAGGATGAAACCCCATGCGAGGAAATGCACCCTCCCAAAATAGAGATGAGAAGAGAGACCACGCAGTTGCTCCTCAAGATGACTCCTATAGTGCTAGAAGATGCTTGATATAGAATAAATATGAAGACCCATGAACGTTGAACAATATTCCTCCCCTTGGAAAGAAATAGAACTACAGATGTGTGCATAATTTCTTCCCATTCCAGATAGGAATATATAGGAAGAAGTATAAATCTCTTTGAACTCTGCACATGATCCAAAGACAACAATGATGCTCCTGAAAACTACTCAAATGTCCCCAATCCACTACAAAATTATGACTGAATATGAGGATGAAGAACAATCTCTGAAAAATATCATGGTGATGCAACTCCATCGAAGCTGTCCTCAAATAGAAGACAAATGTCCTCAATGTGGTCCTCCAAATCTGCAAGGTGGGACTCTACAAACAACAATGATATATCTGGTAGATATGTGTCCCAATGAGCTATCTCTGAAAGACTGATAATGTCCTGCTGCAAAGAATCTGATGTAGCAACAGGTAATAAAGATGTGATCTCAATAAGAGGAGAAGGAGAGGCAAGTGAAGTCTCTGTGTCATCTGAACTAGCAAGACCTATCAAATATGCAAGCTCCTCAACTGTATCATCATCAAAAGGTATGCAATCTGCATCATCAAGGGGTATGTGGCAATCCATAGCAAGATCATCTAGGAATGGAGAGAGATGTGAGTCTCCATAGGTCTCCCAAATGCCAGTCCAAAGAGCGCATGGGCACTCAATATGTGAGATAGAATGTATACTATCAAAATCAACACTAGAACTAATCAATCCTATAATATGATCAACAAAATTCCCCATGCAAATTTCCTCCTTGGTGTATCTGGTACATGTATGAGTCCATAAAGATAAGGAAAAAGATTAAGCCACTTGAGATGTGTCAAGATGCCCTTTCACCAAGACTCATAATTATCTTTACCTAATATTACCACAAAAGGGTGAATAGCAAAACCCATGATATCTCCTCAAATAAATCAGATCAAAGATCAACAATCTGAATATATATTTATGCTAATAAATGAAGCCCAACAAAATAAATAGAACTTCTCTAGGTGCCAAAATGTCCAAAATATCAAATAGAAGCCATAAAACTGACAAACTGAATAAAGAATACCTGGGCTTGAATCTGGAAAAAGTTCATGGATGGCTGTGTAGAGCTCCTCAATACCTTTCCAACGTTGCAAGAATCGTGAAAGTTGGAGATCGTGGTAAAAAAATATGAGCTTGGAGGCCAAAAAGTGTATCTGGACTTCAAACAACAATAAATGTCACTAGCAGCAAAATTTGGAAAAAATACCTACACCACTGGATTACACTCGGAACCAACTTTCTGACACCTATTCATTTTCAAAAAACTGACTCCGTTTGCTCAAGATATGGCAAAAACAAAACAACCCCCTTGAAGCACAAATTAGGGCAAAAAATGTCCCCCTACGGCTAGATTTAGCAGAACCTCTGCCAGATTTAGGGGTTCTTCCAAAATGGTGGAAAAGACCAAACAAAAGCCAAATTTGAGGGATTGGGCACAAATTACATAATTTGGAACAAAGGATTTTTTTAATAAAAAAATTAAAAATAAGCAAAGATGAATAATTTGCACAATAAGAATGCAATTAATGAAATGGATTAATGAATTACATGTGAGAACTTGCTTTTATATTTGCAAGTTAGAGAAAAACCCTAATATAACTTAAGAATAACCTAAGACTAAAATTAGCCCTAAGTCAACTTAATAAAGTGTAATTAAATATTTAGTTACACCAACAGGTTGTCCTCTCATCAAGACTCTTAATTTCTTTATTGGCCCAATTTGTAGAAACAATCAACAACCAAGATCAAATCTACAACACCAAAAATATCCTTCTACACAAGAGAGACAAGCAAGAATAATTCTTTAATGCCAATAATAATACAACAATACAGGAATTATCTAATGTACATGAAATGCCTTGCTTATAAATGCAAGGATGAGATGTAAGATGTTGTAGTCATGTGGCAAGTGTCTTAATCCTATGACATGAGCCAACTATAGGATAATATGCCAACTATAGACAACTATCAACATCTAGAAACAACTAGAAACAACTAGAATGCTTCCTAAGTCAACTTAACATGCGAGCATGTGTGAATAGCACTAACTAATGACTAGTTAGATAATGTGCCTAGTTCACACTACAAGGAGTAAACCGGATAGGTAATAACCCTTTTCACACCAACAACCCCCTTAAGTGCAACTTAGGAAGGAACAAACAAATGCAAACATGCAAAGATGGATCTCGACTACTATGCCATGTTAGGTACCCGTGTACAAATAATCTCTCACAAGTAGAGAAAAAGAGAAAACCTTATGGGAAAAAACTCCTCTCCAAAAGAAAGAAAAGAACAAATAAATATGTACAAATTATGGAATGATGGAAGGAGGACTCAACATCAATACCCCCCAAGTACTACATCCATCATGAATATACAATCAAAAGCCCCCCATAAGAGGGAAAGAGTGAGACTCGATATCCCCCCATAATGAAGTAGCTCCTTGGCCAATAGTGAATGCTTGAAGACAAAAGAGTATCCAATGCCTGCAAATAAAATTTATCCCCTTAGGAAGAAACCAAGCCACTAGTGTATGTAGAAGAAACTCCAATTGTAAAACAAGAGAAAAGGGAAGAAGTCTCATGAAGTAAGATGCCTCTAAAAATTGTTCAAGTTTCCACATGTCGAAAGATACCACAACTAAATCAAGAGTCCCAGGCCTACATGAAGAATGTGACAATCCAGGACAATAGGAAAACTCAAGAGTATCAATCTCCAAAGACAAAGATGGGTTGACAACAATTGTTCTATGACTTCTATCAAAGAGGAGAGTTAACCCCTCAAGTGTGTCCTCCAAATCTGTAAGATAAGATTCACAAAACAAATCTAAAACACCTGTCAAGTACTCATCTCACAAAGCTGAATTTGAAAGACATGAAACATCATGCTGAACTGAAACACTAAACTCTAAGAAGTAGGAGGTGGAGAAGATGGAAGTGTTGCAAGTATGTGCAGTCGGTGTTGTCATTGATGTCAACAAGCTTGTGTTGTCATTGGTGTCAATTGTGTCTACTAGTTGAGCAGAGATGAGGTTGATGTAAGTGTATGAGGTGTTTGGTTGAGTTATGTTGATGATTATTTTTACACATTCATAAGAAAAGTTAAAATTCACAAAATGAACCTAACTGTCCTGAAAGATATGAAGAAATCAATTAAGATTACTTAATCCCAAGTTTCTGTATGGTCAGGTCTTGACTTTGTGGATAATTCAGTAGGTTGATGTGAAGCTGTAATATGGAAGGGGCCTTACTTGATTTAAGGTGTTTTATGATTCACTAGACTATAATTATGCAAAATATCATAAATATCAATATTTTCTTCATTCCTTTGCATAAATTTGCTACTGTATTAGAAAGCTTTATATGATTTATATTAACACAAGCTTTTCTTTTTTAGGTATTATGAAAATTGTCAAATATCAACTCAGCTGTTCATGTTTCTTTCAAATATCAGACAATCTCCTTTAAATTTCTGCGTTTAAGCTAAGTATTTCAAATGGTTGGGGAAAAGTTAGAGAAATCTAAATTAAACTTCATTTTGCTACAGGATCTAAATGCTCTGTTATTCATGTTGTAAACAGTACATCAAGTTTGATTAAATCCACAGACTAAACCTTTAAATGTAAGCCCTGAGTATTTTCACGAACACACATTCAAGATTGCAAGCTTTAAGAGATATTGTTTCAAATACAAAGAAGAGCCAGAAGACACTCTAAATATAGATGTAGAATTCTATATTCATTTGTATCCAAAACACACAGTCATATATGATTTACAATGTATGAATGACTCTTAGCTTCATTAATCAACTTATAGAAAACTTACAACGCTTTATAGATACAGTAAGGAAGCTAGATGTTCCACACATTCCTTATTGCAGACACAGGCGACCTCCTTCTACTCTAAACTAAAAGGTCCCTCTATTCAAAATGCTAAGACTAATTACAACTTTCAGCGCTGTTCTACAAAATCCCTATGTGTCCCTGTGTAAGTCATTACAGAGTAAAGGGGCTCAATATATAGCTCTGACTATCCCCAATACGGTTCCAAAACCCTAGTCAATCAACAGTCCATATCTCAAGTGTAGCATCAACGGTGGAAAACAAATCCCATCAAACATCTTTGAGCAGCATACCCATACTGAGTGGAAGGATGCCCTTTGGAAACCCTAACAACCATAAAAATATCTTCTATTTCTCATTTAATAATGTTTCCTTCCATCTGCATTTTTCTTTTCATTAAAAGCCTTTACTCCTCTTGCTTCCTTTGTGATCCGATCTGCCCTTTGTGATGTCATCACCATTAAAGGTCCACCTTCAATATATCTGCAAACCTGTCAATAGACACAAAAATGGATTAAAAAATATTCACGTTGCTTTCGCCAATTTATACCTTGTTAGAATGTTAGATGGGCACTAACTACACTAATTAATGCGCCCAAGTTTGGCCTTCACTGCAATGTTGGCACTTTTAAACCTCTTTTTTATAGCCAATCTAATTCTGCATAAATACCTTTTTGTAGGCTTTGTTTGTATTTCTTCTACTTTGTATACCGTGTTCTGTATACCTTCACCATCGGCGTAACTCTCGCAGTCGGGGTGATCTAAAAAACTTCTGCCGATCACACATATCTGGCTGATGCAACTCTTTATCGGCTTGTATTTCCTTTGTCATCGGTGTAACTCTCTTCAGTCGGGGTGATCCAAAAATTTCCCGTCGATCACCCTACTCATGCCGATGCAACTCCTTATCGGCTTGCATATCTTCGCCATCAGCGTAACTCTCTTCAGTCGGGGCGATCCAAAAATTTCCCACCGATCACCCTACTCACGCCGATGCAACTCCTTATACCTTTGCGATGCACATAACACTTGTATCAAACCTTAAGATACAAAGCCCAAGATACATACAAAATCCTTTGTATGTCCCTTCGGACTTTCAACTTTTATAAATCACAGCTTACTCACTTTCAGTTCCACAACCTGCATAAAGTGCAATGTATCTTTTAATATACATTAAGTCAGGATACATCGCCTTAACCAAATTTTAACCTTTCTTCAGTTCCACGTTGCATGTATATCGAAATGTATGTCTCTGAAAATATACATACAAGGCACGAATATACAACAATAAAATGAACCTTAATACTCTTTTCGGTTCCCCGCTACGTATAAAGCTTTGTATATCCACTTTGTATGTTTTCCATTTACCAAACATACAAACATAACATACATATGACAGAATCAACTGATTTATGCATTCAAACTTTGAACTATTTCGGGCCCGACTTGTATGTAAAAATAAAGTGTCATTGAAATGCATACAAGTATAAAAATTTAATAAACCCGACAACTCCCACATGCGACTTGTACAACGACCCGATATACAAACAACTTTGTATACGAGCGACTTTGTATATGCAACCCGATATACAAAGGACTTTGTATGCAAGTGACCTTGTATACAAAGGACCTTGTAGATGCAACCCGATATACAAACGACTTTGTATATGCAACATACAAACCCTCCCATTGTACATTTTACCAAAACACTCATATCTTGCAAAATACTGGGAATTTTCACATGGTTCAAAAAGCAACCCTCACTCATTTTTGACAAGGAAATCACCCATATTCAGCTCTAGTACTTAATGCAATTTTTCTTTGTTTTTAGCAAGGTTTGTAACTTTCACCCTCTTTTCCCTTTTGCCACCCAACAGATCCACACACAAAACCAAAAGCCACAGCCACAACAGGGGTCCTCATTTTGCTAAGGAGTAAAATGGGGCGTGTTGTGAGCATCACAACAAGTTACTTTGTTGAAGATGATTTAGTTGCTTTGAAGAGGTGTTGAAGATGTCAAGAATATGTTTTTGATGGTTGGTTTCAAAGAGATTTTGAGAAAATTTGATTAATAAATGAAACAATGTAGTGAAGTGGCATTTTAGCTTATAGAGTAGTGTTCTGGTTTTGCTCCGCATTTCCTCTATGTTGAAGATCTGTCTTTGCAGTTTGGATATGTTGTTAAGAGATGTTAAGAGGTACATTATATTCTAAATTTGGTGTTCTGGTTCGTTGAGAAGAGGATGTTGTGTTCACCAGTGTGTGGACTATGTTTTTGAGTTGTGTAGAGGTGATTGGGAGAAACTATCTTGCTCCACATTTCTTCACAGATTTGTTTATGGCCTTGTGGTTCTAGATTTGTGCTTATAATGCTTATATCTTGCTTTATTTTAAAGTGTTCATGGTTTTGTGCTCTGAAAGTTGGTTTCTTGATTTGTAGTGTATGACAGAGTCATTTGAGTGCTCCAGTGTGATCTTTAGTCAGGTGAAAGCTATTGTGGAGGAATTTGTTGGATTTTAGGATGTTTTACAATGTGAAATACTCTAGATTGTGTTGAAGCCTTGCATATGGTTCATGAGTTGTTTTTAGGTTTGAGGAAGTGTGTACTTAAGAGTTCATTGTGTTAACACATGTTTGGTCGATCGTGGGTGTTTACACTAATTGCAGAGGTACTTTGGTGATTGAGAAAATGTGGAGTAGTGTGCTTGGATGATTTTAGGTTCAAGCTAAGATATGTTGTGGTTTGCCTTCATTCCTTTCCACCACGGGAATGTTTAGGTCCAGACCTAATTTGAATCTTCTGGGTTAAGGTGACTTGCTGACCTTGGAGAATGTTCTCAAGGTTAAAGACATTATAAATAAGTGTCAAGGGATCATGATTGTGTGTGTGCACAATGAAGATGATGTGAATAACAGAGTGGTTGAATGTGTGATGTAGTATAAGCTTTCATGTGTTAGACTACTAGATGCAATGAGTAGAAGGTGTCTACTATTCTTCAGAGATGCTACAGAGATGATGTTGATGTTGTGGTAAATATTGAGCTTCATTGGAACTGTACTCCTTGCATATGTTAGATGCAATTATAACATTTCAACTTTGGCAATGGTCATTTCATTTGGGTAGTGAGCCCTTTGGCAGTGAGCCTTTCTTCTGGGTAGTGAGCCTTTTGTAATTCAATGTTGTTACTACTTTATATTGTGAGCTAATCCTCACCATGGTTTTTCCCTTCTTGGGTTTTCCACGTAAAATCTAGTGTTGTCTTGTGTATGGTGTTGTTATTATTCAGTTTCTATTATTTTCTTTTCATGCATAATCATCATAACAAGTTTTAAGGGTTAATTGGATTAATGTGGATCTGAGTGTGTATGAGGGTTTTGAAATTATAAGTTACAACTGATTCACCCCCCTCTCAGTTGTCTTGTGCATTCAACAATTGGTATCAGAGTAAGGTTCCTTGGAAGAGAGCTTAACTGCTTGAGGTAGATTTGGGATGGCGCACAAGAAGGATGTTCCCCAGTTTGATGGAATAGATTATGCATTCTGGAAAATAAGGATGGAAGGTTATCTGATTTATCTTGGTTATGAGATTTGGAAGTCTGTTGAGTCCACTTACACTATACCTAACAATGGTCCGAGTACTGCTGATGAGATCAAGGCCTTTGAAACCAATGGTAAAGTGAGGTATGCTCATTTAAGTGGTCTTACTAATTCTGAATTGGTGAAAGTCGTGGATCTGAAAACTACTAATGAAATCTAGAAAAAGTTAAAAAGTATTCATGAAGGAGATGATAAGGTCGAGAAAGCTAAAATGCAGAATCTAAAGCTCATGTTTGAGACCATGCGAATGTCTGAAGATGAAAACATTACAAGCTAATTACAGAGGGTGGATGAAGTTGTCAATGGCATCAAAGGACTTGGTGGAAATATAGATGAAAAAGAAGTGATATTAAAGGTACTTAGAACTCTTCCTAAGGCTTACAATCATAAGGTTTCTGTTATTAAAGAATTACAAAATCTGAATTAGTTATCCAAAGATCAGGTTTTGGGCACCTTAACTACTTTTGAAATAAGATAATTTGGTACAAGTAGTGCAAAGACTGAGACTACCTTCAAATTTGGGAAATCTGAGAAGACTATGGAATCAGATCGGGAAGATTCAGATGATTTGGAAGCTAATTTTGTGAGAAGAATGAAATTGGGTATTGGTAAGTACAGTGGTAAGTTGCCTTTCAAGTGTTTCAGTTGTGACAAGATTGGTCATTATGCTTCAAGATGTCTGAAAATAATTTTGAGAAGTAAGAATAGGGAGAACAAGAGCAGAGTGCCTAAGAAAAGCTATTGTGTTAGAGAAGATGCAAGTATATCTGATGAATAATTTGATTATGAGAACAATGAGGATAATGAATGTATGTTCATAGCATTAAGAGATGATATTGTTTCTACTAACTCTAGAAAATGTGTGAAGGAAAAGGCTCCAAAGGTAGGTCTTAATGCTGAAAGCACTATGATATCCGCTTTTCATACTACACAGGAAAAGAACCATTGGGTCATTGATAGTGGATGCTCAAATCATATGACTGGTGATAAGATTAAGTTTATTAAGCTTGGAAAATATGATGGAGGACTAGTTAGACTTGGTGATGATACAAGTGCTAATATATGTGGAAGAGGCTCAATTAGTTTTGATGGCAAACATAATATCGATGATGTTCTTTATGTTAAGGGTTTAAAGCATAACCTCTTGAATGTTGGACAAATGTGTAGCAAAGGATACAATCTTGTGTTTTAGGATGGTGGCTGTGAGATCAGAAAAAGATTTTGGAGCTGTGATAGTTGCTGGAAAGAGGACAGATGGAAATGTTTATCAGCTCAAAGGTGGTGATGGTTATGTAATGTCCCCTTTCTATTCACAGTGTTAGTCTATCATTGGGTTCCTATAGACTGATAGTTTGGTTAGGGAACCATTGTGGTTTGGCCTTGGATGTGTAATTCAGAGGTGTAGATGTGGTTTGGATTCAGTTGGCAGTGTATTGTGATGACTTGGCTTGTTTTGTGGCCATACTTGCTATTTATAGTAAGTTCAAGATTGGTGTCATTTTAGGATTTTTAGAGTGGGATTGGATTTGTCTCGTCAAGACCTTTCCAGAGAGCTATAGATCATTGGATTCTGACATCATCTTGATATTTATTTTAAAGTCTGAAGTTATATCATATTTATTTGATGAGACTTTATAAATATTAAGTTAAGTGACTTATAAAAAGGAAATATTTAAAAGTCACTAAAGGTGAGCTTGGGCACCCATCCCTAGGGGAAAATAAAGTAATTTTAAAACATAACAATTACCACCCCAAAAGCCAATGCCCTCTTGGAGAAGAAATATAAGGTGGAAAAAGTGAGTTCATTCTTTATGCTTGAATATATGATATTGTTGGCTATTTTCTCAGCTAGGGTTTTTCTGAGAGGGTTTCAAGAGGATTCGAACCAGAGGCTATTGGGAATGAAAACTCCCTCTAGTAATAGAATTCTACAGGCATGAAAGACCGTCCAAAGGTGCTTGATTGGCAAATACATATAGTGTTTGCATCCAGGGCTTCAATGGAGTTCATATGACAAGGGTTGGAGAAGTTTAGTGTTATAATCTTACAGATTTATTAATGTTCTTCTTATACAGATTTAGAGATCAATTTTTCTAGTGGTTTGGAGTAGATTTTATGTGGTTTTGGGACCATTTCTCTTGCTGCTGGCCATACTATCCTAGGTAGGCCGTACCATTTGTGTGGGCTTCTAGTGTGAGTTTCTATGCATTGCAATCACTCTTCCTTAGTCGCCCAGCCTCTACTACAGTGTGCATACTGATTTCAGTGATTTCTAGAGGGTTTTTGGTGTGCATTGCTATTGTTATTCCTTCTAGCCATGGTCGTACCTATGCAAGGGTGACATGGGAATCTCCAGGAGGTTTCTTGAGGCTTATCCAGTCCATATCTCTTCCATTCTTAGCATCTAGGGCTTCTTGGTCCATTGCAACCTTCTGCTTACACATTGCTATCTTCTTTAGTGATTTAGAGAAGGATTTTGTAATACCTAGTTGCTGATCTAGTCTTAGCATATGTACAAAGTTACAAATTTGAATACAGGTATGTGATAATAATTAATATTTGGCGATTTTACCATCTGGGTCTTTCATATTTCCTTCATATCTATTATATATTTTCTGGGTTTGAAATATATGCTATCTATTATATGTTCTGGCAACACACATTGCAAGAAAATTGAAACCCCTTCTGCATCTTCTCTCTAGTCTGAAAGAACATAATAAAAATTTAAAAATAACACTAAAAAGATCTTAAAAAGAACCAATAGGTACGACACATTACAGTGGTATCAGAGCACAACTCTTCCTGCCATCCTGTGAGGTCAGATTCAGACATGCAAATAAAAAAATGAGACATGTAGCCAGGTACAAGTAGATATTATCTCAGAAAGAATAGGTCACGACCAGATTTACAAGTTCCTCAGATAGATCCTTCTGATACAGACACAGAGGTAGTAGCTGTAGAGGAACAACCAGTAGTCTTTTACAGTGAAGAAGATTTTTAAGTACCGAGGACAGATCCTTTTTAGGTGAGATTCTAGTATAGGTTGAAGAGATGGGTGACAGAGATAATGAGGAACCCAGCTTGCGAGATATTCTGAATTCATTGGCTAGGGGACAACAAAACATAAAGAGAAGTTTCTTGAGGATGGATGAGATGATGAGAGAGTCATAGACAGAACTAGCTCAAATTCTTACCCAGTTGATACCTCGTGATACGAGGAATACTAGAGACAACAACATGGATAATAATAATAATAATAACAATGGGAGAAACAAGAACAACTTTGGAGATAGAAACAAGATCAATATTGGAGGTGATAGACATAATGGTGATAGGCAGAATGGTGACAAGCACAATGGTGATAGGCACAATGGGGATAGACACTGAGATAAAGAAGATGAGGGTGAAGCTTTAGTCACCAATAGGAGGGCTACCCAGCTAATAGCCAGTGATAGACCTACCATTCTTGTATTTGCACCCAGGAACAATGTTCATGAACAAGAGGCCACACAGCTGGAGTTCCAGGATGAGATTATGAGAGATTGGAGTTTAGGGCTAACATGACATTTGAAGAGTATTTAGATATTAGAATGAAGCATAGAAGAGGAAACAAACAACAAAATCAACAACTTTAGAAGAAAGTGAGCAAAATGACTTTATCTTATTTTGACGGGTTTGGTAAAACCTCTGCTAGAGCTTGGGTCCAAAAGTTGGACAACTATCCCCAGATCAGCCCCATGCCCAAGACCGACGCCATTACATATGCAACCTTACATCTAGAAGGTAGCACACATAAATGGTGGAGCAACAGAAAGGTTACCTTGGGACATGACCAGATCACTTCATACGTTGAGTTCACTGCTAGGCTAATAGATCGATTTGACAAGAAGGACCCTGAGATGCAGTTTAAGGAGTTGGCTCAATTGAAATAGGTGGGCTAAGTGGATTCATACATATCAGAGTTCTAGGATCTATCGGTTATGGTCTCAGACATTTTAGAGCACAGATTGATCATGCTCTTCATTGATGGGTTGATATATCCTTTACGTGGTTGGGTTAAGGGTTTGGACCCTTCATCATTACATGAGTCCATGAAAAAGGCCTATGATATGGAGTCTTCTGTTTAGAGAAGTAAGTTTTAGTCTAAGGGATTCCAACTTAGGAGGGATAAGGAGAAGGACAGAAGACACTTTCAGAAGGATTCGGGACAACAGCATAAGAGTTCTTCTAGGTTAGACAATGATCAACTGAATGACCTTAGGAGGAAGAAGCTTTGTTTTCATTGTTGAGAGCCTTCGGATCCTAAGCACAAGTGTGTTGCCCAAGGGAAGGCTAAACAATTGGAATATTTTTCAGCAGATGAGTCTGTGGAGTCCCAGCCTCATTCAGAGTAGCAATAAGAAGATAATGATTCAGGGATAGATGGTGCATTTGAAGCATCAGATATGGAGGAGACAACCCTACCTATAGCACATCTCTTTAGCATTCAGAGAGAGGGATTGTTTAAGATGAGAGGAGTACTTGGTGGGCAGTGAGTGATTACTCTACTGGACATAGGTACTACTCATAATTTCATAGATGAGGGCTTGGTTGCAAAGAGAGGGCTTAAGACTGAAGAATTCAAAGGGTTTGAAGTGAGGGTTGCAGATGGATTTGTACTCACCTGCACTAGGAGAATACCTAATCTCACCATCTCGTTGAACAATTACACTTGCCAGGCAGATTTCTATGTAGTTAGCATGGGTGAGATGGATGTTGTGTTGGGCATGTGATGGTTGCATGACATTGGGGAGTTCACACTCAACTTGAGGACATGGAGATGAAGTTTGAGGTGAACGGGATACGACATGTGCTCAGGGGAATTTTAGATGGTGGATTGAGAGGGGTTTCACTCAAGAGGATGGAGAGGTTGATTCGACATGATCAAGTGCAGTGGGCAGTAGAGGTGATGGTGATGCCTGTAGTGACAAAACATTAGAAACAAGAGTATCCACCTGATATAGAGGCTCTCTTGACTAAACACACCAAAGTGTTTAGTGACATACCACTAGGTAGACCCCCAGATAGGGGTATTGAGCATGTCATTCAACTGGAGGAGGGTGGTAAGCCCATGATTACCACACCTTATAGGCATCTGAAATGATATAAGGATGAGATTGAGAAAGCTATCAAAGAGCTTCTTGAAATGGGGCACATAAGGCCAAGCAAAAGTCCATTCGCCTCGTCAGTGGTCTTAGTGAAGAAAAAAGATGGAACTCTCAGAATGTGCATTGACTACAAAATGCTTAATAAGAAGACCATTAAGAACAAATACCCCACACCCCACATTGATGAGATGATAGATGAGTTGCATGGGGCATGTTACTTCTCAAAAATAGATTTGAGAACCAGTTATCATCAGTTACGGGTCAAGGATGAAGATGTTGAGAAGACAACTTTCAGGTGCCATTATGGGCACTTCAAGTTCCTGGTCATGCCTTTTGGGTTGACCAATGCACCAACCACCTTCCAATTCTATATGAACAGGGTGTTCAGGGAATAGTTGAGGAGATCTATATTAATATTTTTTGATGACATATTGATATACAACAGGACTTGGGAAGATCATTTGAAACACATTGACATTGTCTTGAGCATTCTTGAGTGGGAGTCATTATATGCCAAAATGTCAAAGTGTGAGTTTGGGATGACCGAGTTGTTGTACTTGGATCATATTATTAGTGTGAAGGTGGACCCAAAAAAGATTTAGGCAATCATTGACTAGCCACCACCAAAGAATTTGTCTCAACTCAAGCGATTCCTTGGTCTTTTAGGGTATTACTACAGATTTGTAAAGGGATTTTCACAGTCAGCTGCCCCCCTCATAGACTTGACTCGGAAGGATGCATTTAGTTGGTCAGGAGGTTCACATGAGTGCTTTGATAGGTTCAAGGGGATTATGAGTACTTGTCCTATGTTGGCTATTCTAGATTTCAGCAAGCCTTTTGAGTTACAGTGTGATGCCTCAGGGGAAGACATTGGTGCGGTAATAATGGAGGATAAACACCCCATAGCATTTGAGAGTAGGAAGTTGAGGGGTGTGGAGAGGATTTATAGTATATACGACAAGGAGATGTTAGCCATCATGCACACATTGGCTAACTTCAGACAGTATTTAGTCAGGAGTAAGTTTGTGGTGAAAACATATCACAATAGGCTGAAACATTTCCTTGGATAGAAGGACCTGAATGATAGGTAGCAGAAGTGGGTCAACAAACTTCAGGCCTACGACGTTGACATTGTCTATGTCAAAGGGAAGAAAATATAGTTGTTGACACTTTATCCAGGAGACCCCATTTGTGTGCACTGGGTGCTATTTTAGAGGATTGGAGAGAGTTGATATCGACAGAATATCCTGAAAAATGGGCTACTGGGATTATAGATGGCACTATTAGAGATGATAGATACATAGTGGTAAATGACTTGATCATTTACAAAGACATGATTTTTCTAGTGTCAAGATTGGAGATGAAGCAGAAGGTTTTGAGAGCATTCCACGACTTGTCTATGGCTGGACACCCTGGTTACTTCAAAACATACACGCAGGTGAGAGAATGTTTCACATGGAAAGGCCTCAAAACTAAAGTGTTGAAATATGTGAGAGAGTGCCCAACATGCTAGTAGAATAAGGAGGAGCACTCTTTTCCAGGTGGATTATTGCAGCCCCTACCCATTCCTGAGCAAAAGTGGGATAGTATTTCTATGGACTTTATCATGGGTTTACCAAAAGTTCAGGGTCAGGATTGTATCTTTGTGGTGGTGAATAGATTGACAAAGTTTGCACACTTCTTTGCCATTCCAACCACCTACACTGCAACATAGGTTGTGGAGTTATTTTTTAGAGAGGTATTCTATCTTCACGGGTTGCCACAAAGTATTGTGAGTGATAGGGACAACAGGTTCCTAAGTAATTTTTGGTAGGAGCTCTTTAGCTTGACAGGGACATAGCTCACACCCAGCATTAGCTACCACCCACAGACAGATGGTCAGACAGAGATAGTTAATAAATGGGTGGAAGGATACCTCAGAAAGTATGTAGTAGGAAAACAAAAGGCATGGATTAAGTGGCTTCACATGGGTGAGTATTTTTATAATTCCACTTATCGCATGTCTATCCAGATGTCGCCCTTCATGGCTTTATATGGGTATGAGGCACCCAACTTTGTGGATTTATTGTTTGGCGATAATAGAGTGCCTAAGGACAAAGACCTTCTACAAGAGAGTTAGGATGTCATGAAGTCTTTGAAGGAGAATATACAAAAAGCTTAGAATCAGCAGAAGCAGTATATAGACCAGCATAGGACTGACCAATCATTTGAGGTGGGTGACATGGTATACTTGATGCTACAACCCTATAGATAGTCCACTCTCAAGAAGAGTGGAACAGAGAAGCTTAAGCCATGCTACTATGGACCTTTCAAGATCTCCAAGAAAGTTGGGGAAGTGGCTTATGAGTTGGAGTTGCCGACAGGTAGCAGTGTACATAATGTGTTTCATGTATCTGTAAGATACCCAACTAATTCTACCAAAATTTTTCCTTAACTTAGATGAATTTACTTGTACTTAGCTTATCAACTACTCAACACTTTATAACAGACATCAAAGATAGCTACTTGAATGATTCAAATTTGAAGCTGGGTACTTGTCTTTTGCTTGATTCAATCTTATTGCAAATGTCTTATTTCAGAGATAATGCTTTCAATAGCATGCAATTACAACTTATTCGATGGAAATACAAAAGAAAGGCCTTGAAGCCTTGATGATTACAATGGGCGCCTATACTTGATCAACTCAATTGAACTCAATGATGTCAACTAAATGTCAACATCTCACAATATCACAAGGGAGCATCACCTTGCTTGTTGAGGGAGCATCACCCCAACACTTGAAACTCGCAGGCCTCAAGATTACAAGCTCAACAGCTTTGCAGAGAGAATTTTGTCAAATGCATCGATAGCAAATGAATGAGAAGGCTCCTCCTTTTATAGGCCTTCCAAAGGCAATGAAGGCACGTTTTTCAATGCACCAAGAGGAACCAAGGCACGTTTCCCAAGAAGCATATCCAAGGGAATATTCCGTCTGATGACTCATTCTGAGTTGGCAAACTTACCCAAAGACCTAGACACGGATCCCGAGGACATCCTGTTGACCAATGAAAGCTCAGGTAGATGCAACTACCTTATCTTCTGACTAGGCGCCCACTTGGAGTAGTATGATCATGGAATGGCACCCAATGTGACCTAGGCGCCCAACTGAGGTAGCAGAGGCCTGAATATGTGCCTTGAAGAATTTGATGACTCCATGCAAACTTAGAACTTTAGCAGAGATCTTTTGGATCCTAGGCGCTATCTCCTGATGGAGCGCCTTGTTTCAAAACAGGTCTTGGGGACTAGCAACTATCTTAGGCGCACATTTGGGGAAGTTTCAACTAGTATCAGCGCCTAACACTTCAAGTAAGATGTTCTGCATAATTCACACTTTCAAACACTTGAAATCTAGCGCCCTCATCTGAAGTATTACATCTTGTCTGAGTCTTCTATAGCGCCTTAGGAAGAGAATGGTTTTGCTTTGCTAAAAGCTTCAACACAAGTCACAACAGGATCAAAATTATTATCTTCTCTCAAGCGCCTTTCACTATGAATGGATTGAAACCTCTTTCTTAGCTAGGCGCATTCTGGAGGTGAAACAGGCAGGAAGTGCGCCTTGCATGCATGGTTGTTTTCTCTGTCAAGTCTTCAAGTCTTGTTGTAAAATACCTCATCCTGGAGTGAGCGCCTTACTCCACATGTTCAAACTTCATCTTTTAACTCACTCTGTAACTAGGCGCCAGAACTGAGGTCTTCAGTCAGAATGTGCGCCTAGAGCCTTCTAGGCCAATTTCATCCCAGATTGGCAGGATATGAAGCTTCTTGAAGTTGAAAGTATCTTCACCAATCAATGTGCTACTCATTCAACCTATTGAATCTCCTGTTCTTGCTTGGGCGCACATTTGGTCTAGGCATCATGGAGTTTGCGCCTAGGCATGGAAACCTCATATACTTGTCCAATCTTCATCATTAAGCTAGGCGCCCTATTGAAGGAGTTTAGCTATGTTGAGCGCCCCATCTCAAAACCATTATTGAGTGCCAGAAGTAACCTAAATAGCTAGGCGCTCATTGACAGGTTGCTAGAGGAAAAGTGCGCCTAGATAACAAGATGTCATTACTTGATCACTTCATCTTTCCACTTGATCTTATTGAAGGTGAGGCTTCACTTGATCAATCTTGAAGGAGTTCATCACTTGTTTGAAGTACAATAGAGTCTAGGCGCTAAGTGAAAGTGGTGAAGGCCAAGAAATGCGCCTAGCAGATGAAGTCCTTGGACTAAAGTGCAAACACCTAGAAGATGTTCCAAGATGTTCTCCTTTGCAAGCGCCTTACCTCACAAGTTTCTTCATGTGTTCTTCTTTGAAGGCGCCAAAACTGAGCTCCAGTACCAAGGGATTGCGCCTATCATCTTGATCTAGCTGTCATCTTGATCTATCACCTTCTGGACTTAGATGATGGTTAGAAGAATCAATCTCACCACTCTGATGATGCAAACATCCTTATAATTCACTAGGCGCTAATCCAGAGTTGTTTCACCATGATCTAAACATTCTTTCCTCCCAAGCGCCCTAGCTGATATGTTAGAAGTGCTTCAAATGAAGTCCCTTACTGAGTGCTACAAGTGGATTTGAGGGTTAGGCGCCAGAAGGAGCTTGAATTTCCTAGAAATGCGCCTAAACACCATGAAAGCATTTTTTTACAATGTGATCACCGGAGTTGATGAAATGACTCTCGGACTTAGTCAAATTTTAGGTTTCTAACTTTGTTCCTGCAAAACAAAAAGATAGAGTTAGTCAGAAACCAATTCATTCCCTCATCATTTGGAATTAGCCTCCGGGAATGAGGATTAGGCTAATCCATTATACTCTTGATGATCAAGCCAGAAATGGGGACATGACAGTATCTCGCCTCAAGAAGGTGTTGGGGCATAATGTAACACCTTCAGCAGAGTTACCTCCTCTCGATGAAGAGGGGAAATTGATTTTGGTACCTGAGGCTATAATTGATACCAGGGAACACACTTTAAGGAGAAGGACCATTAGAGAATATCTGGTAAAATGGAGAAACCTACCTGTGGAGGATGCTACTTGGGAGAACGAGCAGATATTGGAGCATCCTAATCTAAGATTGCTTGAGGCAAGCAATCTTAGGGAGGGCAGACTGTAATGTCCCCTTTGTTGCAAGTATGAGGTAAACCAGTGTTGTCATTGATGTCAGCATACTCATATTGCTTTGACAAGAAGGATTCAATGAGCAGTGTGCTGAGGATATTGAGAAAATTAGCCTTAGTCAGGAACAGTAAAGAACAGTGATGAGAAGAAGGCAAATGTACTGTATAGGATGCGAACCGGAGGATGCGGATTAAAGGGTTTGTAGATATGAGTCTTGAGATGCTTCAGTTAAGATTTCAGAGGTCCGCATGAAGATTTGAAGGAGTTGTGGCTGTCGGTGTAGAACCGGTTCCGGCAAGTATTCAGAGGTGACAGAGGATCACAAAAAGGTCTGGTGAGGTCCAGAATTGTATAATCCTAATCTGCGGATTGGAAGCAGTCTTTGGGATGTCCTTGTGATGTGCCATCTCAAGTTGTGTATGATTTGGAGGTCTGGAAGTACCTCTTGCATTATGACAGTGGCGACAGACAGTGTTCTTGAAGTTCCGGATAAGGAAGAGAAGAGATTCCAGTAAGTAAAGAAAGTGCGGATGTACCTGGTCATTCAGGCAGGCTTGTGAAGGTTCTTGGATCATGTTGAGGTTGTGTTGTTGGTCCGCATTGATAGTAGAGCCCGGAATTGAAGTTATTCTTCGGGATGAAGTTCTTGCTCTGTTTAGCCGACCGGATGAGTTGTTCATCCTGCGAATGTTCTTGTGGTGGCCGACCGGATGTGTTATTCATCTTGCGGATACTCTTATGGTTGTTTGCCGACTTAGATGTTTGTTCCTAAGTCGATGTCTTGTATAAATAACGGTTTGTGAGTTCATTTTGAAGTGTGGATTGTGTGGATGAGTGTGGCATAGCGAAGAGAAGTGCGAAAGGCAGAGCAGAGGTTTTTGGGCTTAAATGGAACTGATCCAGACATGGTAGAGATGTCATTCTCCAGTTCAAGATTGTGATTTTTATCACTTTGTAGACAGTGTGTCTCCTTGTAGGCAGTGGGCCTCTTTGTGAGCAGTGTGCTCGGGCAGTGAGCCCTAATTGGCAAGTGCCATTCTTTTTCTTATTCTTCTAACAGAGAATAATCCTTGGGTTAATCACCCCGTGGTTTTTCCCTTAACCGGGTTTTCCACGTCAAAATCTTGGTGTTCAATGTGTTGATGTTTATCTGTTCTTGTGTTTATGTATTATGCTTTCATGGATGATTAATTGATATGCTATTAACTAAAAACGAAGAATCAAGTGTTTGAAAGAACAAGAAGTTTTATACAACTGATTCACCCCCCCTCTCAGTTGTATGCCTTAAATCCAACAATTGGTATCAGAGCCAAGTTCCTCTGAAAGGAGCTTAACCGCTTGAGGAGATCCAGGATGTCGTCATACAAGAAGGATAGTCCGAAGTTCGATGGAACCAACTTCACTCTCTGGAAAGGTCGCATGAAGTGTCACTTGGAATGTATGGGAAAAGCATACTTGGCTATGGTCTCAAAACCATATGTACCTCCACAAGGTGGTCCGACAACTCTGAATGAGATTACAGATGCTGAAAATAATCTGCGGACCAAGGAAGCCCTACTAAGCGCATTGAATGATTCAGATCTCTCAAATGTTATTGACCTACCAACTGCATATGAGATCCTGACTAAACTGGAACTTCTGTATGAAGGAGATGAGTTTGTCAAAAGTGCAAGGTTGCAAAGTCTGAAAGGGAAATTTGAAAGATTGAAGATGAGAGATGATGAAAACATCACTACCTTTATGCCAAGAGTGAATGAGCTGGTATGTGGAATTAGAAATGCTGGTGGAACTCTAGATGAAAATGAGATTGTCTGCAAAATCCTAAGATCCCTTCCTGCTGCCTACAAAATCAAGGTTGCTGCCATTGATGAATTCAGAGCCCACACAACTGTCACAAGAGAACAACTGGCTGGCAAACTAGCTGCATTTGAAATGACCGAGTTTGGAGATGATCCTCCCAAGACTGAATCTGCTTTCAAAGCCAGTGCCTATGTGAAAGGCAAACAGAGATTTGATCCGGGAGAAAACTCATCAAGGAAAATGTCATGGTATGATCAAGCAAGAAGAGACATGGAAGAAGAAGAAGTAGAAACAGCTCAACTTGAAGCCCTCATTGCAAAGAGACTGCCAAGAGGATCCGGTAAGTATGAAGGAAAACTACCCTTTAAGTGTTTCAACTGCAATAAGATTGGTCATTTTGCTTCAAGATGTCCGGAAAGATCTGCAAGGTCTAATACTAATAGACAAAGGTTTCAAAAGAATTGCTATTATGTTCATGAAGAAGATGACAATGAAGGAGTAACAGATGATGAATCAGAACTAGGAAGCAAATCCGGAAATGAGTTGGTGTTTATTGCCATCAAGGAAGAAGATTCAATACTCTCTGAATCTGTCAATCACAAAGTTGTTGAAAAAGCTTTGGCTGCTCAAGTGGAAGAAAAGGATGATTGGGTTATTGACAGTGGATGTTCTCACCATATGACTGGTGACAAGAATAAGTTCTTGAATTTGGAAAGGTATGAAGGAGGAATGGTAAAGTTTGGTGACAATTCTGCTGGCAGAATCAGAGGCAGGGGAACTATTTCCTTTGATGGAAAGAGCAAAACAGGTAATGTACTATATGTTGAAGGATTGAAGCACAATCTTCTCAGTGTTGGTCAGTTAGTAGACAAAGGCTATGATCTTCGGTTTAAGAATGGAAAATGCAGAATCTTTACAAGCTCCGGAATTGAAATTGCATCCGGTACTCAGTCAAAAGGTAATATCTTTCATCTGGTTGGTTCAAATAAAAGTTGTTTGTTTGTTCAAATTGATCAGAGTTGGTTATGGCATAGAAGAATGTGTCATGTAAATTTTGATAACATCATCAAGATAAGCAATACTCAGGCTGTAAGAGATCTTCCAAAATTGATGAAACCTACAAATAGTTTGTGCAAAGAATGTCAGCTAGGTAAACAAAGCAGAGTCTCTTTCAAAAGCAAAGATCAGTCTTCTACCGGACTGTTGGAATTAGTACATACTGATCTCTGTGGTCCGACAAGAATCAAGAGTCTGCAAGGTGATAGATATTTCATGTTGTTAATTGATGATCATTCCCGGATGATGTGGGTTACCTTTCTAAAAGAAAAATTAGAAGCATTTGAGAAGTTCAAAATCTTCAAAGCTATGGTAGAGAATCAAACCGGATTGAAACTAAAGTGTCTAAGGTCTGATAGAGGTGGTGAATTTACATCTGGTGAGTTCATTGACTTTTGTGAGAAGCAGGGTATAAGGAGACAGTTGTCTGCTCCTAGGACTCCACAGCAGAATGGAGTAGTTGAGAGAAAGAACCGGACCATCCAGGAAGCTGCCAGGACAATGATGTTGGAAGCAAATGTTCCTCAAATGTTTTGGAAAGAAGCTATCAGCACTGCAGTCTACACTCTCAATCGAGTTCAAATCAGAAACAACACCGGTAAGACCCCCTATGAACTCTGGTTTGGCATCACTCCTATTGTGAAATATTTTAGAGTATTTGGTAGCAAGTGTTATATTAAAAGAGATGAAGATCTAGGAAAGTTTGATGCTAGAAGTGATAAAGGAATTTTCTTGGGTTACTCCACTCAAAGCAAAGCATACCGGTGTTACAATAAGAGATTGAGGAAGATGATAGAAAGCACCAATGTGAAAGTTGATGAAGGAATTGAGAAGCCTTCAAGATTTTATGAGTTTGATGAAGATGACCAAGACAGTGTTCAAGGAACTCAATCCTCTCCGGTGAGATAGAGTCAGCCTGATTCGGTAAATCAGGAAGAAGAGATAGGTTTGAATGAGCCTGATCAAGAAGCAGCAGTGTAGGATACTCCCAAAATTCCAAGGTATGTAAGACTGAACCACTCTGAAGATCAGATCATAGGTGACAGAAGCAAAGGTGTACAAACTAGAAGGAATGTTGCTCAAAATCAGGATGAATGTTGTCTGATTTCAAAGATTGAACCTAAAACAATAAATGAAGCCTGCAATGATGAAAACTGGACCAAAGCAATGGAAGATGAATTGATGCAAATTGAGAAAAATCATACTTGGGATCTTGTTCCCAGACCTAGAGACAGGAATGTAATTAGAACCAAGTGGGTCTTCCGGAACAAACTAAATGAAGCTGGTGAAGTAATAAGAAATAAAGCTAGATTGGTCTGCAAAGGCTACTCTCAAATAGAAGGAATTGACTTTGAAGAGACTTTTGCTCCGGTGGCAAGAATTGAAGCAGTCAGATTACTTCTTGCATTTGCTGCCTTCAAAGACTTCAAGGTATATCAGATGGATGTCAAGTCTGCCTTCCTAAATGGTGATCTGGAAGAAGAAGTCTACATTGAACAACCAGATGGATTTCAATTGTCTGATAATGATGATATGGTCAGCAAGTTGAAGAAAGCTTTGTATGGATTGAAGCAAGCCCCAAGAGCATGGTATGAAAGGTTGGATAAGCATCTTGTGCAGATTGGATTCAACAAAGGTACTGCTGACAGTAACTTATATTTCAAAATTGATCATGAAAACATTTTGATTGTTGAAGTGTTTGTGGATGATATCATTTTTGGAGGAAGAGATAGTATGTGCAAAACTTTTGCAAATCAGATGAAAAGTGAGTTTGAAATGTCTATGCTTGGTGAAATGAATTTCTTCTTGGGTCTGCAAATTACTCAAACAAAAGAAGGGATCTTCATTTCTCAGACCAAATATGTGAAAGAATTGTTGAGGAAATTTGGTATGGAAGACTCAAAGCCAATGAACACTCCTATGGCAACCGGATGTAAGTTAAGCAAAGATGATGATTCTCCAAAGGCAAATCAGACAAAGTATAGATCAATGATTGGTGGATTGTTGTATCTCACTCAAACTAGACCAGATATAATGCAGGCTGTTGGTCTTGTGGCAAGATTCTAGGCTGATCCTAGAGAATCTCATGTTATGGCAATCAAAAGAATTTTTAGGTACCTGAAAGGAACAGCTGAGTATGGTCTATGGTACCCTAGAGATCCGGATTTCTCTCTTCATGCTTACACAGATGCAGATTGGGCAGGAGATGTGGATGACCGGAAGAGCACTAGTGGTGGAGCATTCTTTTTGGGGAAGAGATTGGTTTCTTGGTTAAGCAAGAAACAAGATGCAATATCTCTGTCTACAACTGAAGCAGAATACATTGCAGCAGCAGGTAGTTGCACTCAAATCTTATGGATGAAGCAGATGCTAAGAGACATTAAAGTTGAATATGAGGAGCCTATCACAATTTTCTGTGATAATTCAAGTGCAATTAATATTTCTAAGAATCCGGTATTGCATTCTAAGAGTAAGCACATATCTATCAAGTTTCACTTCTTGAGAGAACAAGTGAACAAGGAAGAAGTCAGATTGGAGTATGTTCCCTCCAAGGATCAGATTGCAGATATTTTTACTAAACCTCTTCCCAAGGACTCTTTTGAATATCTCCGAGAGAAGTTAGGGGTCATGGCCCCTCCGGTGATGAACTAGGATGCACTGATGTGCATCAATCCAGTGGATATCACAGTCATATCTTGTGATCCGGATTGATGATGGGGAGCTGCAACTAAGGGGGAGCAGCTGGTATGATTCTGATGTATGAGAATTGCAAGTATGAGCCCTTTGCCATTGATGTCAAAGGGGGAGAGAAGACATGTGAAAAACAAGTGGTTGATGATCAAAGGGGGAGCAGTAAAGGAAGAGAAGACATGTGAAAAGTTGTTGTTGATAGGGGGAGCTGTGACAGAAAGGAGAAGTTCTTGTCTTGATGGTTTTTCACATCATATGTTGCCATCAATGACAAAGGGGGAGATTGTTGCAAGTATGAGGTAAACCAGTGTTGTCATTGATGTCAACATACTCATATTGCTTTGACAAGAAGGATTCAATGAGCAGTGTGCTGAGGATATTGAGAAAATTAGCCTCAGTCAGGAACAGTAAAGAACAGTGATGAGAAGAAGGCAAATGTACTGTATAGGATGCGAACCGGAGGATGCGGATTAAAGGGTTTGTAGATATGAGTCTTGAGATGCTTCAGTTAAGATTTCAGAGGTCCGCATGAAGATTTGAAGGAGTTGTGGCTGTCGGTGTAGAACCGGTTCCGGTAAGTATTCAGAGGTGACAGAGGATCACAAAAAGGTCTGGTGAGGTCCGGAATTGTATAATCCTAATCTGCGGATTGGAAGCAGTCTTTGGGATGTCCTTGTGATGTGCCATCTCAAGTTGTGTATGATTTGGAGGTCCGGAAGTACCTCTTGCATTATGACAGTGGCGACAGACAGTGTTCTTGAAGTTCTGGATAAGGAAGAGAAGAGATTCCAGTAAGTAAAGAAAGTGCGGATGTACCTGGTCATTCAGGCAGGCTTGTGAAGGTTCTTGGATCATGTTGAGGTTGTGTTGTTGGTCCGCATTAATAGTAGAGCCCGTAATTGAAGTTATTCTTCCGGATGAAGTTCTTGCTCTGTTTAGCTGACCGGATGAGTTGTTCATCCTGCAAATGTTCTTGTGGTGGCCGACCGGATGTGTTATTCATCTTGCAGATACTCTTATGGTTGTTTGCCGACTTAGATGTTTGTTCCTAAGTCGATGTCTTGTATAAATAACGGTTTGTGAGTTCATTTTGAAGTGTGGATTGTGTGGATGAGTGTGGCATAGCGAAGAGAAGTGCGAAAGGCAGAGCAGAGGTTTTTGGGCTTAAATGGAACTGATCCGGACATGGTAGAGATGTCATTCTCTAGTTCAAGATTGTGATTTTTATCACTTTGTAGACAGTGTGTCTCCTTGTAGGCAGTGGGCCTCTTTGTGAGTAGTGTGCTCGGGCAGTGAGCCCTAATTGGCAAGTGCCATTCTTTTTCTTATTCTTCTAACAGAGAATAATCCTTGGGTTAATCACCCCGTGGTTTTTCCCTTAACCGGGTTTTCCACGTCAAAATCTTGGTGTTCAATGTGTTGATGTTTATCTGTTCTTGTGTTTATGTATTATGCTTTCATGGATGATTAATTGATATGCTGTTAACTAACAACGAAGAATCAAGTGTTTGAAAGAACAAGAAGTTTTATACAACTGATTCACCCCCCCCCTCTCAGTTGTATGCCTTAAATCCAACACCCTTTTTGTTCACAGTGTTTGTTTATCATTGGGTTCCTATAGACTGACAGTTTGGTTAGGGAAACATTGTGGTTTGACCTTGGATGTGTAATTCAGAGGTGTAGATGTGGTTTGGATTCAATTGGCAGTGTCTTGTGGTGACTTGGCTCTTTTTGTGGCCATACTTTCTATTTATAGTAAGTTCAGGATTGGTGTCATTTTGAGATTTTCAGAGTGGGATTGGATTCATCTCATTGAGACCTTTCCGGCAAGCTATAGATCATTGGATTCCAACACCATCTTGATATTTATTTTAAAGTCTGAAGTTATATCATATTTATTTGACGACACTTTATAAATATTAAGTGACTTATGAAAAGGAAATATTTAAAAGTCACTATAGGTGAGCTTGGGTGCCCATCCCTAGGGGAAAATAAAGTAATTTTAAACATAACAATTCCCCCCAAAAAGCCAACGCACTCTTGGAGAAGAAATATAAGGTGGAAAAGGTGAGTTCATTCTTTATGCTTGAATATATTATATTGTTGGCTATTTGCTTTGCTAGGGTTTTTCTGAGAGGGTTTGAAGAGGATTCGAACTAGAGGCTACTGGGAACGAAAACTACCTCTAGTAATAGCATTCTATAGGCATGAAAGACCGTCCAAAGGTGCTTGATTGGTAAATACATAAAGTGTTTGCATCCAGGGCTTCAATGGAGTTCATATGATGAGGGTTCAAGGAGTTTAGTGCTATAATCTTGCAGATTTATTAATGTTCTTCATATACAGATTCAGAGATTAGATTTTCTAGTGGTTTGGAGTAGATTTTATGTAGTTTTGGGATTGTTTTCTCTTGCAGCTACTGGTCGTACTATCCCAAGCAGGTCATACCATTTGTGTGGGCTTCTAGTGTGAGTTTCTATCCATTGTGATCACTCTTCCTTGGTCACCCAACCTCTACTACAGTGTGTAGATTGATTTTAGCAAATTCTAGAGGGTTTTTGATGTGCATTGCTGTTGTTATTCCTTCTATCCATGGCCGTACCTATGTAGGGGTGACGTGGGCATCTCTAGGAGGTTTCCTAAGGCTTATGGCAATTCATATCTCTTCCATTCTTGGTGTCTAGAGATTCTTGGTCCATTGCAACCTTCTATTTGCACATTGCTATCTTCTTTGGTGATTTTGGGAAGGATTTTGTAATACCCAATTGCGGATCTAGTCTCAACATATGTACGAAGTTGCAAATCTGAATATGGGTATGTGATAATAATTAATATTTGGCCATTTTACCATTTGGGTCTTTCATATTTCCTTCATATCTATTGTATATTTTCTAGGTTTGAAATATATGCTATCTATTGTATGTTCCGTCAACACACATTGCAAGAAAACTGAAACCCCTTCTGCATCTTCTCTCTAGTCTGAAACAACACGATCAAATTTTTAAAATAACACTAAAAAGATCTTAAAAAGAACCAATAGGTATGACACATTACAGGTTATTTCTTCATGACTCAGATTAGTGAGAGTTGGCTATGACATGGGAGATTGTGTCACATCAATCTTGAGAGTGCAAATGTCAATGTTGATGAAGATCTACAAAAGAGTACAGAAATTAATGGATATGAACTAGACTCATATGATTCCTCTTGTAGAGAAGAAGAAAATGTTGATGAAAATAAAGTATAGACTAAAGAAGAAGAAGCTCCAGAAAAGACTCCTAAAACTCCCAAGTATGTGTAGAAGCATCATTCTGAAGATCAAATCATTGGTGACACGAACAAAGGTGTGTTGACAAGAAGGAAAGCTATTGAAGAACAAGTAAATCTATGTTTACTCTCTAAAGTTGAACCTAAAACAATCACTGAAGCATGTAAGGATGAGTGTTGGATTAAGGCTATGGAAGAAGAACTAATGCAGATTGAAAAGAATCAAACTTGGGAACTTGTCCCAAGACTAGAAAACACAAATGTGATTGGAACTAAGTGGGTATTCTAGAATAAACTGAATGAGGATGGAGAAGTAGTGAGAAACAAGGAAAGGTTGGTATGTAAAGGCTACTCATAGGTAGAAGGAATAGACTATGAGGAAACATTTGCTCCTGCGGCAAGATAGGCCATCAGAATGTTTTTGGCTTTTGTAGCAAATAAGGATTTCAAGGTATATCAAATGGATGTGAAGTCTGCTTTCTTGAATGGTGAACTGGAAGAAGAAGTCTACATAGAACAACTGGATGGATTTCAGTTGTCAGATGAACTAGGTATAGTTTGCAGATTGAAGAAGGCACTGCATGAATCGATGCAAGCCCCTAGAGCTTGGTATGCAAGGTTAGATAAGTACTTATTACAACAAGATTTCAGTAAAGGTTATGCAGATAGTAATTTGTACATCAAAGTAGGTGAAGATAAAATTTTGATTGTTGACGTATATGTGGATGATATAATCTTTAGAGGAAATGAAGGTATGTGTAGAGCTTTGTAGATGAGATGCAAAAATAACTTGAGATGTCAATGTGTGGAGAAATGAACTTCCTTGGGCTACAGATCAATTAGACAGATAAAGGTATTTTTATTTCACAATCAAAGTATATCAAGGAAATGTTAAAGAAGTTTGGAATGGAAGATTCTAAACCAGTATGTACCCCTATGCCAACTGGTTACAAGCTGAACAAAAATGATGAATCACCTAAGGCTGATCAGAGCAAGTATAGGTCAATGATTGGAGGATTGTTATACTTGACTGCTACTAGACTTAATATTATGCATGCAGTTTATCTTATGGCTAGATTTCAAGAAGATCCTAGAGAATCACATGTTGCAATAGTGAAGAGGATATTCATATATTTAAAGGGAACTTTGGATCATAAATTATGGTATCCAAAGGGTACTGACTTTTCTCTGAGTGCTTATATAGATGCAGATTGGGCTAGATGTGTAGATGATAGGAAAAGTACAAGTGGTGGTGTATTCTTTCTTGGAGACAGAGTGGTGTCATGGCCAAGTAAGAAGCAAAATTCAGTGTCTAACTACTACAGAGGCAGAATATATTGAAGCAGCATCTTGTTGCACACACGTGTTGTGGATGAAGCAAACCTTGAAGGATATTAGAGTTGTATAAGATGAGCCAATTCTTATCTTCTATGATAATACTAGTGCCAATAACATTTCAAAGAATCTGGTGATGCACTCAAGGACAAAACTTATCTCAATCCGGTATCACTTTTTGAGAGAGAAGGTTGTAGAGAATGAAGCAAAGCTTGAGTATGTGCCTATAAAGGATCAAATTGTTGATATATTCACCAAGGCTCTTCCTAAGGATACATTTGAACTTATCTCCGGGAGAAGTTAGGGGTTATTTTCCTTCCTTCTTTGAATTAGATGCATAAGGAGATGCATCAGTCTAGTGGACTTCAATATTCATTCCTTATTCTGGATTGATGTTGGAGGCTACCTCTCAGGGGGAGTAAGAGTTGATACAGTTTGATGTGTACTCCTAAGGGGGAGTATTCAGAGTAGTGAAAGTAAAGATGTTGTGACTTGGTAAGAGTGAAAGAAAAGGTGTGTTTGTTGGAGTCCAGAACAACACTGAAGAGGGGGGGTGAATCAATGTTGTATAATTTTCAAAATCTTTTTGCACCTTTTAACTTACAAGACAAAAGAAAGGAAGTCATCAATGATTTGATAAACACATATGCAAAAGTATGAATTAACACAAGATATGAGACCAAGACACAAAAGATTATACGAGAGGAAAACCCTCCCGAGGTAGAAAAACCTCTACAAATTCCCTCACTAGCTTATTAAAAACCTCACTGGTTACAAATAGGTCTCACTGACCAAGGAAGCTTCACTAGCTTTACAAAATGCCTCATTGGCATACAAAGAGTTCTCACTGACCATACAAGCCTTACTGGCACATAAATCCTCACTGGCTACAGAAAGCAATCTCAAAACAATACAAGTAATACAGAGGGTTTCTCTGTTTCAATACAATTCCCTGAATTTACAACTCTCAATTCAATCTGCATATTTCTTTGCAATCATACTTAGTTCAATCTACACAATTAATTCACCTAATGCACAATCAATTGCATATTTTCTTCATGGTTCAATCTGTAAATTCCTTGTATAATGTCTTCATTCTTTTCTGATTCATTCCTGCATAAACACGATCTCACAATATCATCTGTATTTTCTCTTCAACAAAATCTTCACAGAAATGTCTTCACCATTGCATTTTGATTCACAAAACAACTCCATCCTCAATAAACCTGAAATATCATTATATAAAATTTGAATGTCCTTTCACCTTCATCTCCTCTCTACATCAAATCATCAAAACATTGCATTTCTCTGTATATCATTTTCATCAATAAGGAACCTGAAAAGAATAAGATTACTTCTCTTCTCTGTATGACCATTCATCTTCTACAAAAATTCATTCACCTACAAATATATATATATATATATATATATATATATATATATATATATATATATATATATATATATATATATATATATATATATATATATATATATATATATAGAACACTTTTTATTTTCACTCCTTTGCATATTCTCAACTCTTTTACAAAAACCCTTGATATTCTTCATCACCTGCAAATAAAAACATATATGAAGAACCTAAAAAAAATCTTTAATATACTTCAAACGCCATTCATATTCCTTCTCCAAACCTCCTTTACATGAAGACTAAGTAATCCTTAATCACCATTTAGAAAGAATAAAATCTTCATAAAGAAATCTGCCCTCCCTTTTAATATCTCCAAGTTGCACGAGAAAAGCCTCACTGGTGGAGTATAAAAAATAGAAACAAATTTATTAAAAAATCAAGTTTCCATAAATCATTCCTATAAAAGGCTCCACCATATAAAAAGCCTCCAATTAAATCTCTATTAAGTCTCTTCCAATAAAAAAAACTTTTTATATCTCTTCAATATCCGTGAGACTCATAAAAATTCTCCAAAAAATATGCTTTAAAAATCTCACAAGAAAGTGCCTTTTTGGAAGGCTAAAAAATAGCTCAAAAAACCTTTAAAAAACCTTATCACTGCAGTCAAAGCTACCTGACATTTCAGAGACTGTCAAAGTAAATACTCAAAGGAGAAGATTGTAGTTTTAAATATCAACCTTTGATAATAAACTTGGCGCCCATTGTAATTTCAAACAAGACCTTAGATTCTCATTTCCCGCTTGAGCTCTCAAAGAGGAAGACCAAAGAAGTCAGTTTTATGAGGAGAGGGCTGGTCATCCATATGACTTAAGAACCCTTTAACAAGTCACTTAAGTGAATTTTACCTGCTATGGCAGGTCAACATAATTTTAAAACAAAAAGTGCAAAGGTTGAGTGACGGGCAGCTTAGAGTCTTTAGAGTTTTTAAACTTAATCATTTTGGGAGAATTTAATTTCTATCAAAGAATCAAGCATAGTATGTTAAATCATAGTGATAAAACTAACTCTGTTCTATTTCAAGAATCATACTATCATCAGTATCATACTACCTTCTGAGAAAACAATGTGAGTGGTGTTACCTTTTTACCAAACTTATTATGATCATAAACACCTTTGAAGAAATCTTGAAGCTCATTATGATGAATTATGACATCTTCCTGTCATGAAGAGTAATCAAACTTGAGATCCTTTGATAAGAAGCATCAACTGAGATCATCATCATGATTCCATCTTATACCTTTGTTATGCAACTTACTGAAGACACATTGTACTCTTGTGCCCTTGAGAATACATTATCAACATGAAGAGATCCTTCACATATGAAGCATGATCATTAAGAAATGAACTTCATCTTAAACAACCTACACTTTGAGTGTGAGTAAACAAATTGAAAACAACTTGTCACATGTGTGTGACCAATACAAGTGTTCTTGTTCAACCTTGAAATATGAACATTTACCTTCACATTTACCTTTAACATTATATGTTAGACAGATACCAAACCTGATCTCAACCTAAAAAATACACCACATTTGAAAGCACACCAACATAAAATCAAACTAATTCCATGATAAAGCATGACAAACTAAATTTGCATTACTCTTGCACTACTCCATGAAGATGGTATCTATTGCTTGTGAAGACATGTATGAATGAAACATGATTGTGAACAGAAGCATGTCAAAGCATGTGAACTTTGTCATAAAGAACAAAACACAAACTCCTTAATCATGTCATCAACATCCTGAAGTGAAGCATTCACAACATGAAACAACCATTGTCACAAAGATGAGTAAGCATCATGAGAAACAACCATTATGAAGAATATCAATATGATGAGAACCACTACCAAATCTGTCCATCATCCTACATTACATCCTTGATAAACCTTTTTGACATCAATGACAATCTATTTTCATCAATCTCCCCCTTTGTCATTGATGGAAAAATTTCATGATGTATTTTCTCTCTCTCCCCCTTTTTTGACATCTGATGACAAAGGATAAGATTCTCCCCCTGTCATTTAACTCCATTGAAAGATGTTAAAGCTTGATCATAACATTTACAATCACATTGCATTATGAAGATTTTGAAGCATGGTATAATAATGAAGACATAAACTCTTGTTATCCTGTTATCTTCCCCTTTGAACTTGTGATGATCTATGATGACAAAAATAACAATCCTGAAGCAAGTATATGACAAACCATGTTGACAAAACCTGAAACAACTCTTCAAATTGAATGACACATCTCCAATATCTGCTAAAGTATAAAGTATGATGTGTGATTATGAAGGCATAAAATTGACTCCTTTAATATGACTCATATAAACTTGAACTCCATGCAAAGATATCATAATCACATCAAACTCATGATGATCAATGATGCTGACTCAACAAGAAAAAATCATAAAGAATACTCATCACACTATTCACAACTCATGATGACATGATGACCACTCTTGAGAAGACCTTGCCAAGACTTCCATGATAGTGACAACCTAATGGACAATAAACCTGCAATCAATCTACTTCTGTACACATTTTTGACATGATAACAAATGAAGACCATTTGAGAAAAAAATGAAGACTATCTTGATGAAAACCATCCACCTGACCCTGCACATTACACTTTTTACAACACAATGTCAAATCTAATATATACTGAACCACAACAAAAAATTGCTGCCTCTTGACTTTATTATTCAAATCAGCCCATCAAGTCAGCACATCAACAAACTAACTGCACCACCAAGTTCTTCCTGCAACAACACTTCACGTTCTCTCAAACATATCGAGCACACTTTGAACTGCAACATCATGACAACTCAACCTTTGTAAGAATCAACATGATATGAACAAGATATAAATAGGATCATTTATAAACAAGGACATTCAACATCAACAAACTCTTTGTGCATAGAATCCCTGAACATCTTATCCACTAATCACCTGTATCACTGTCACACACTGAAGATCAACATAGTTATCAACACCATTAATAACTTCATTTCACAAGACTGATATCTTAGCAACCATTATCAAGCATGAATTCAAAAACATAAAAAACAAACCAAGATCATCATATTGACAAACATCAAATGATCTCCTTCTTGAAACTTCTTGGGGATATTTGATAAGACATGAATAACTCCCCCTAACTTCATGCCACATGTTATGCAACTGATGATGTGACTTGTGCAAAATGCACAAGTTTAGGATTTATCTTCTCTTTGCTTTGTTTCAGTCTCCAAGCTTTCACAGGTTCTTTCTTCCTCCAAACTAGTATAGGATATTTGTTTTCCTTGCCCAAGGCATTCACTTGTTTTTGCTTGAACATGTAGCCACCAGTTGGTTTTATCCTTCCTCTACACCATTGAGCTTTGTGCCCAAACATATTGCATTTATAACACACAATATTGTAGTCTTGATCAAGAGAAGAATAATTTCTTCTAAGTGATTTGAGAAAGTCATTCCTTGCATGCATCCAATGGTTTCTTGCAAAATGCCCAACTTTATTGTAGTTATAACAAACATTATTGTAGTTCTGATTTGACTAGCCATAAGAACTTTTCCTTTTACTCCACCAAAAATCATTTCTTTTACAATCTCTGGCCCTATGACCATAAGCATCACATGCATAGAAATAACCATGGAACTAAGAATAATTATACCTAATTGAATAATATTACTTGGTAGATGAAGGTTTTGAGTGTTTGTTTGTACTCCTCCTTTCATTATCAACAATTTTATCATCTGCTTTCTTCATGGCTTCATTTTCAAGGGCAGTGAAATTCAGGTCTATCTTCTTCCTAGGACCATCTCTTGGCTTGGAACATTCTCCTTTCTCATAACCCAAGCTAGTGGTGTCCTTATGTTGTTTTTGCTTGCTCAATATGTCATTCAGGCATTCAGTGCTCTTTTCAAATTGAATATTCTTATGCAACTTTGAAGATGCCTTTTCCAAATCCCTTCTCAAAGAGACTATTTTTGTCTCTAACTTCAGACATTCAATTCTTTTCACCTCAAGGTCAGAATTTGTTACATCTATTATTCTTTTGCCAATTTCAACCTTTAAATTAATAATCACTTTGTTAGATTCATCAACATAACTCTTTATATTTGCAATGTGATTTCTTGCGTTTGCAAAATCTGAACATTTCTTGTCTTTGAAATCTTTCTCTGATGCAGAGCATCTAGGACAGCAGAAACTTGTTTCACAACTTCAATGCAATAACTCTAAAGTTCTCTATTTTCTCTAGAGATTCACACTCCTCACCATGAAGGGCTTCAACACAATACTAACTTGTTCTTGACATGCAACAATGAGGGAGGACTCCAGGACATCTATTCCAAGATGCCTAACTCCATCTAACATTCCTTCAACTCCTCTACACAGACCTGCAGGACAACAGTCTTCATTTTGCCTTTCTAAGACAGTCACAACATCGACCTTGGGATGATCTCTATCAGCACAAACCAGATCTCATTGTAGTATACCAAATCTTTAACATGCACCCATACCAATGCCTTCACAAGACAATAACATAACAACATGCTTATTACCTTCTTGACAGTGACTGTCTCCTGGAGGATTGTTAGAGACAACAATAAGGTAAGGTGGACTGTTTTATCCAAGAAATCCCTTCCTACTCCTTGTCATAGGACCATGATCAAATCTAGGGCATCATACATCATTGCTAAGGACTGGTATTTCACAAAATCTTCATTAAGATAGTCGGTGGCCTTCATCTAGTTGCTACTGTCCTCCATGAACTTCTAACATAGGTTCTGTAGAGTCATTAACATGACAAATCTCAACCCAGACCATTCTCCTACCTCCACTATCATTCACAAGCCTTAGCATTAACTATGATACAACCCATCCCATCGAGCATTAGCAGAAAAAGATCAATGGAATGGGTATAAATCCATCAGACTCCTCAAAAGAACCCTAACTCAGGGTTTCAACCTACTTTCAAATAAATGAGGAATACAAAGATATACAAGGGTGTCAAAATCCCAAACCAATTGTAGATGACAGACAACTCACCCACCCTAACCATGCATTACAAACATCAACCACCTCCAGGCTGTACAGGTACGGACAACACAGGAAAACAACGAATTTCTTGACTGTCACAGTGGGTTTTAAGGCAGTCTATAACAAACAGTGATTTCTTACACCAAGTTTACTTTCAAGACATCAAACCAACTTTATCTAAGAGTCATCTCATCCATCTTCACATGCAACATAAATGGAGACCATGACTGTTCCGTACAGGAGTACAGTATGGCTGGAAACAACAGAATAAACATAGAAAAATAGGAAAATAGTGATTTCTTGGTTCTTATTCACTTTCACCGGATCTCTGCTTACAAATCAATCATCTCTGGCTTTAAATAAGCCTCATACATTTTCTAGAAGTCGTTTGGGATGGTTGGGTTTTAAGAAAACTGCCCAACCATCGAGCTCTTTCTTTATTTCTAACTGTTGCTCTAAAGACTGATTTAGTAACTATCCATTCTTGGACTGCACCAATGGTTTTGTTTATGTTTAACAATGCTTATTAACTCTTGGTTAACCTTTGGCAAGGTTCCTAACATACCCCCTAACCTTAGACATGCCTATAAAGGCTTACAACCATGGAAACTTAATGACTATCCTATACAAACATTAAAACTTAAATGACTCCCTATGACTGCCTTTTTGCCACAAGACTGTCCTCTTGAGGACTACTACATGAAAATAGTAGATTCTAGCTATTTGGACATAGTCCATTTACAAATATGGCTTTCAAGCCTCATTACAACATTTAAATGGTCTCCAAGACCTTTTTAAACCAAACAAAACAACTTGATCATCAGACAAGTCCTGGATATCTTGGTGCTCCTGCACCATACTCCCCGGCATGATGAAAACTCTTGTCCCAAGAGTTATGGGGTCTGCTCCAACCATTCTTCAATCTTGTTGGGATGTTCCTCTGACTAGGAAACATGAACTCTCCAAGAGTTATCTTCCTCCTCCTCCAACCTGCATGGCTCCTGTAAACAGTGTTAGTACCAGAAAACTTGTTTTGGTGTTCTTGCCTAGGACCTTGCTGCTGCAATGCTACTGTTCTTCTCAACTGGAGGTTCTGATTCATTCCTCCCTGTACCATCTGATGTTTGCCTTCCTTCTTCTGCCTCTTTATAGGGCAATCAATGTCTCCAACCTTGACATAACTCAAGTCCCAAGCCTGCTGCTCTTTAGGACTGTCTTCCACCTTCTTCTGCTGCAACTGCTCCTGCTGCTTCCCATCATCCTTGACCTACATACTCAACTGTAGTTTCTCTCCAAAACAAATAGTAACATGTTCCTTCTTCTCTTCACAAGGTAAAGGTATCAGTTTGAACTTCTTACCATCTTTGTGCACCACACAATTATTAGTATAACCATCATGAATTGTTCTCCTCAAATGCTGCCATGGTCTACCCAAGATTATATGCCCACATGTCATTGGAATAACATCACACAAAACATAGTCCTGATATGGACCAATTGTAAAATCAACATATGCCTTCTTAGTAACCCTTACTTGCTGCTCTTGACTCACCCAAGTGACATTGTAAGCACTAGGATGATCAAAAGTTTTCAATCCCAACTTATGCACCATTTCCCAAGAAACTAGATTATCATGAGAACCTAAATCTACAATCAACTTGCACATCTTTCCATGGCTTAAACAATTAGTTTTGATAATAGATACCTGTGGTGGTGGCTACATTTTACCTTTTGCCACCATGAGCATTTCTCCAACCATCATTGGAGAGGCTGATGACATTTCTGGTTTTTCTGGATTAAGTTGTCCAAATTAATAAAGAAGTTCTATTTTCCATGTACAATTTCTGTTGTTGTGTGTTTTATGATTTACCCCTTCATCAAATGGTATTAGAGCAAGGGTACCTGAGTGTGTAGACAGATCGTCGACCGTGAGACAATTTGTACCAGGACCTGAGGTTGTGGGTTTGCTACAGAGATCAAGATGCCTCCATGAAGAAATTGTATTGGGAGGAATGCTTTGACAGAAGAGGGTTTTAGAGCCCTGCAAAGGCAAATCGATGCATTGCAAGAAGAGCTGCGAAGAGGTTTGATCCAAGAACAAGATAAGAAAGTGAGGATGAAGCTAAAGAAGAGCTATCCAAGGAAGAACAAGAAGCTACAGGGGATCCTATAGAAGTTAGATTGTTGAGGGCCATTTCGAAGATCGGAAAGAGGCCCAGGATCGAAGTTTCTACATATTCTATAGATTTGAATCTAGAATAGCTTATTGATTGGATCAATGACATGGAGGAGTATTTCAAGTATGAAGATGTGGAGGACCTAGATTGGGTCAAGTTTACAAAAACAAAGTTGAAGGGCCACGCCAGTATTTGGTGGAAGGAGGTCCAATTAGAGAGGAATAGAAGAGGAAAAGGAAAGATCACCAGATGGGATCGGATGGTGGAGAAACTGAAGAAGCAGTTCATTCTTGTGGACTATGAGATGGAGCTACTGAAGAAGCTACAAGGACTAAAGCAAGGTAACAAGTCTGTTAAGGAGTATACAGAAGAGTTTTGTAAAATTACTATTAGGACAGGCCATGTAGAGCCCAACAAGGAGAAGGTAGTTCGTTACATTAATGGGTTGAGGCCGAGTATTCAAGAGGAGTTAAGCATGGACAGAATGACCACCATAGAAGATGCATACCAGTTTTCCCTGAAGGTGGAAGAGAAGTTGAATAAAAGATTCGATAGCAAGCAAAGGGGAACAGGTCAAGGTGGAAGGACTGGTGGAAGACCCTATGGAGGCCATAATAAAGATCAAAAGAAAAGTGAAAAAGCTGGAACCAGTCAAAATCAGAGAGGGGATAATGCCTACCACCCTCATGACTAGAACAATGGTGAGGAAAGAGGAAGAGGAAGAGGCAAACCTGGGCAAGGACCCAGAAGAGGAGGTTTCAGAGGAACATGTTTTCAATGTGGAGAAGAAGGGCATTGAGCATACGAGTGTCAACAGCATCAAGGAAGGATGAATAGAAGACCTGAAGGTAATGCACGAGTTGCACATGTAGATGAAGATGCGCAATCTGAGCGCTCTGAAGATGTTGAAAGGGGAGAAACCCTAGTTGTTAGAAGAACTTTGTTGAATGAGGAGAAAGAACCCAATCAGAGAAAGAGTTTATTCCGCACAAGGTGCAAATGTGAAGGTAAGTGTTGTGATATTATTATTGATAGTGGAAGCACTGATAATCTTGTTTCAGAAGAGATGGTTGACAAGTTCAAGTTGACAAGAAGAAAGCATCTGCATCCATATCAGATTGCATGGTTGCAGAAGGACCATAGAGCTTTGGTCAATGAGCAGTGTTTAGTGAAGTTCAAGATTGGTGACTACCATGATGAGGTGTTGTGTGACATGGGAGGTCGTGGCAGTATGATAGGAGCGTTGTCCATGATGGCCATGCAAACACATACTCCCTAACAAAGGATGGAGTTTGTCATAAGTTGAAGCCCTTGAAGGAGGTGGAAGAAAAAGTATGTAGTACTGCCAGGATTTGCTTAGTAGATGGTAGGAAATTTTTGGAGGGTATGAAGTATGAGCATCATTGCTTTGCATTGATTCCTAAGATTAGTCAAGAGAAATGTGAAGATGTACCAGAAAAAGTCTTAGGTATGTTGGAAGAATTTCAGGATATTATCTTTGATAATGTACCAGAAGGTTTACCACTGGTGAGGAAGATAAGTTACCAAATAGATTTGATACCAGGAGCTAGTTTGCCGAATAAGGCAGCCCACAGAATGACTCCTGTAGAGAGTGAAGAGCTAAATCGACAAGTTCAAGAGTTGTTAAGGAAGGGACTGATAAGGGAGAGCCTAAGTCCATGTGCGGTACCTGCAGTACTAGCACCAAAGAAAGATGGAGAATGGAGAATGTGTATAGATTCTCGGGCCATCAATAAGATCATGATCAAGTATAGGTTTCCTTTGCCAAGAATGGATGACATAATGGACTGTTTGAGTGGAAACAAGTACTTCACGAAAATTGACCTGAAGAGTGTGTATCACCAGATCCATATCAGGGAAGGAGACGAATGGAAGATAGCCTTCAAGACAAAGGAAGGTTTGTATAAGTGGTTAGTCATGCCATTTGGGCTAACCAATGCACCGAGCACATTCATGCGGCTCATGAACGAGGTATTGAAAGAATTTTTGGAAAGTTTTGTTATTATTTATTTAGATGATATTTTGATTTTCAGTAAGACTTGGGATGAGCATATGATGCATCAGAAGAGTTTTGGAGAAGTTGAGGGAGGAGAAGTTGTTGATCAATCTGAAGAAATGTAGCTTTGCAAAGAAGGAGTTGGTATACCTAGGATTTGTTGTCTCAAAGGAAGGTCTTAAGATGGACCCAGAGAAGGTTAGGGCTATCATTGAATGGCCTATGCCAAGGAGTGCTTCCGAGGTAAGATCTTTTCATGGTTTGGCAAGTTTTTACAAAAAGTTTATCAGGAATTTTAGTAGCATTTGTGCACCCCTAACTAAGACAATGAGAGGGGATAGAAAAGAGTTTAGATGGACTAAAGGAGTAGACAAAAGCTTTGATACATTGAAGTAAAAAGTCATAGAGCAACCTATTTTGGCACTTCTAGATTTCAATAAGGTATTTCAGATAGATTGTGATGCTAGTGGTAGTGTTATAGGAGCTATTTTGAGTCAAGAAGATAAACCCATTGCCTATTTTAGTGAGAAGCTTAATGATGCCAAGAAAAAGTATTATGTTTATGATCAAGAGTTTTATGCAATAGTTCAGGCTTTGAAGAAATGGAGACATTATTTGTTGCCAAAGGAGTTTGTTTTATATACTGATCATCAAGCTTTACAGTATCTTTATAGTCAAGGAAAGTTGAACTAGAGGCACTTAAAATGGGTTGAGTCTTTGCAGAGCTATACTTTTGTTTTGAAGCACAGGAGTGGGAAGTCCAACAGAGTTGTAGATGCCTTGAGCAGAAGGCAAAATTTGTTGACAGAAATGAAGATAGAGGTTGTTGGGTTCGATGAGCTCAAAAATTTGTATCCTGAAGATCTAGATTTTGCAGAGGCTTGCAAATCTTGTCTGGAACTTGTTACTTTGGACATGACAAAATGGTTGGATTTCATAATCCAAGATGGCATGTTGTTTAAAGGAACCCAATTGTGCATTTCGAGGAGTTCCATAAGAGAGAACCTGATTAGGGAGAAGCATAGTGGAGGATTGGCTGGACACTTTGGTCGAGATAAGACCATTACTATTGTTGGTGAAAATTATTATTGGCCACAGTTGCAGCAAGATGTGAGGAAATTTGTGCAGAGTTGTAGAGTATGTCAGGTGGTAAAAGGAGCAAGTCAGAACACAGGTCTATATCAGCCATTACCTATACTCGAGAAGCCATGGGATGATATTAGTATGGATTTTGTTCTTGGTTTACCAAGGACATAAAGAGAACATGATTCTATTTTTGTGGTGGTGGACAGATTCTCGAAGATGGCACATTTTATTCCTTGCAAGAAGACTAATGATGCTGTTTATATTGTAGAGTCATTTTTCAGGGAGGTGGTGAGATTACATGGTCTACCAAAGAGCATAGTTTTAGATCGAGATACTAAGTTTGTTGGTTATTTCTAGAGGACATTGTGGAAGAAGTTGAAGACAGATTTGAAGAAATGCTTCAGAGTTAAGGAATCTGGACAAAGGAGAAAAGACAAGTGCTAAGGCTGAAGACTTTGCAAAACACTTTGAAGAATTTGCATGAAGAGGTGAAAAAGCACATTAATAAGATGAATATTCAGTACAAGGCTAAAGTGGATCAGAAGAGGAGATATAAGAAATTCCAGGTAGGAGATGAAGTCATGGTTCACTTGAGAAAAGAAAGGTTCCCAATTGGAACATACAATAAGCTAAAAATGAAGAAATTTGGACCATGCAGAATTTTGAAGAAACATGATTCAGGAAATGCATATGAGGTAGAGCTGCCGAGTGAGATCAACATTTCCCCTGTTTTCAATATTGTTGATTTATCAGAATATCATGAAGGTGGAATAGAGGATGGACCAACAGAAAAATAGTGGAGTATTTCGGCATCTACTTCAACAGAAGAGATAGAAGAGATCTTGGATAGCCATGTGGGAAGAAGTACTCGGAATAGGCAATATGAAGAATACCTAGTGAAATGGAAAGGAAGGCCTCTTGAAGATTCTTCTTGGTTGTCTAAGGCAGAGGTTGACTATTTAGGTTTTCCTCACACAAACACCTGAGACGTGACAAGGTCACTTCTCAAATTACCCTAGGTGTCTGATGCAGGAGCATCCAGTGGTGTAAGGGCAATCTTGCATCACCCAAAAAAAAGATGTGTTTCAAAATTATTGATGTTCTTTCCATTTCTTTTCAAAATTTATGTTTCTGGTTCCATAATCGCTTGAATAATGATGTAGAACTTTTAGTTTTTCCAAACTGCTAAAAATAGCAACCTACTATTTTTAGAAATTTTGCATTTGGGCATGGATTGAAGTGAAAATTTACAGGAAGCTTTGTAACTAAAAAATAAGACCTTAGCAAAGGAATCGCGCAAAGATCATTTGCGAGATGAAAGATATTAAAGTTTTTGTTTCCTTAAAAATGTCTGAAAATTATTCAAACTCAAGTTTGAGGCACTAAACAGTCCTGTACGAGCCTGAAAATGGCCAGAACCAATAGCGTAGGTTCCTAGCGCATAGAGCACTCCACGAGATTTTTGACGCATAAAATGGTTCATCAATCGGACACCTGGATCAAAAGTTATGGCTTCTGAAAGTTGACCTATTTTTGGAGGGAGATGCAAATTTTGAAATTAGGTTGTTGGCTGCCAAAAAGGCTATTAATAACCATTTTTGGGAACCCTGGGCAGTAGTAGAGTTAAGGGGAAAAGTGTAGAGTCAAGAATAGGCGGGAAAATAGAAACCCTAGCAGATTTAGGGTTACATATGGCAAATGATTCTAGAGTCTTGTGAGAGGAAGCTGTAATGTGTTGTAACCTGTGGAGGGTTGATTCCTCTTATTGTGTTTGAGATTTTGTAATGTAATAAGTTGTCCAAATCAATAAAGAAGTTCTATTTTCCGTATGCAATTTATGTTTTTGTGTGTTTTATGATTTACCCCCTTCATCACCAAGAGAGGTTATTATGGACGGATCCCACATGCACCTATACGTCCAAATGGAACATTCTCAACTGCCACAAATTCTGAGAACTGCTCCGTCAAAGTTTGGCAGTTTTTTGGTCTTAGGGATCTTAAGGGACTTTACTAGTAGCATGTTGCACGGAATGCCTGGGACGCTTGGCGCATGAAATGAGACCTCCCTTGGCATTTACCCACCCACCCCAATGTGTTGGCACAGTCCGTTCGGCTCCACGACAAGCAAAACAAAAATTATGGCACATGGGAAGGTTTTTGCTCTTAGGATCTTAAGTGACTTTGCTCTTAGGGAACAATGTACTGGCAAAGACCCTAGTTTTCATAGGGGGAGACATGTGATTTTAAAAGGTTTTGGGACTATTTTTAAGAGGTTTTTTGGGACTATTTTTAAGAGGTTTCAGAACTGTTTTTAAGAGGTTTTTGGGACTGTTTTGAAGAGGTTTTGGGATTGTTTTTAAGAGGTTTTGGGGATTGTTTTTAAGAGTTTTTTGGTATTGTTTTTAAAGGGTTTTTGGGACTAATTTGAAGAGATATACTAGTTTATTGTTAAAATATTCATGATATCAAATCACTACATATATAACCATCAAATTTAGCATTAAACATAATGAAAAAACACACATTTGAGAGTGTACTATTAAAATCACATGAAATGGTTATCAATTATTAGCATCAGATGTGAAGAAACTCTAAGAGGATATGTAAGATGGAAACATTATTATATTATGGTCATAATCTCCTCATAGGATATACAAAATATACAAATATAAAATATAAAAAATGTCTCCACGATGGAAGCTAAATGTTTTAACCACTGATCTCAATCCCTTGGATACAATAGCTTTATAGTCGAAAACACCTCCATTTATACATTAAAAATCTGTTAAGCAAAGTAAACACCATCAAGTACAACTTACTTAATATTTTTTATAAGAAGTTTGATGAAAGATGTCTTATATGTCACCTTAGGAATTATATCGAATGTCTCCAAAATGAAAGCTAAATGCCTTAACCAGAATCTCAGTCACTTGAATGTACAATTGCTCTATTCTCCAAAACACCTGCATTTGTATATTGAAATTTGTAAAGCAAACAAAACTTAAAACACCTGCATTTATAGCTCCCTTTGTATCATCTTGTAGATACCCTCCTCCTTTGCATGGATTATCTACTTGTCCTTTAAATTGTGAATGTTGACAATGTCCCCTTAGAAGATGGTAGTCATTAATGATTGCAAGATATGCACAAAATAGATTTGTCATGGTGGTGAATAGGACTAAAGGCAAATTCCACAACCTTTTACTAGGAATGCAATGATTGCAAGATATGCAAAAAATTGATTTCTTGATAAGGCTGTACAAACTTTCAAGAACATGCATTTGGTGGGTGTAAAGCCAAATTCCACATCCTTTTACTAGGACTATTATATAAGATTGTTATAGGACTGTTATACTATGATTGCAAGATATGCACAAAATGGATTTATTTCTTTACAAAATTTCAAGCAAATGCAATTGGCGGGTGTAAAGCAAAGTGTGGAAACATAGACAAGTGTGTAATTTGATTTCATTTGTCATACCTACTTGCTTGAACATGGTCAAGGTGTCATTGAAACCATTTATCCAAAACCCAAGGAAAGTAGAGCTTGCCATGTACCATATGAAATATACCATATGAGATTGCCATGAGCTTTTGACAAGGTTATCATTAGCAAATGGGATCTTTGGAACATGGTACATAGACATATGTCAAAACGTAAAGCGGGATTTTGTTAGACTATGTAGTTGCAACTACCCTAGTAGACATGTATGCAAAGTCTAGAAGGATAGACAAGGAGCGTGAACTGTTTGATAGAACACCTCAAATAGATGTCATCTTGTTGGTTAACAGATTTGTCACTTCAATTTTATACTCTTTGCCCACACCAATGACAATTTGACCAATAGTTGAGTCACTTGCAATGTTATTTGCAAGTGCTCTCTGCTTATTTTACACGGCACAGCTACCTTCGAATAATGTACAATGAATGAAAACAGAATATGTTTTTCACCAGAAAGAAGAAAAGGCAAACTAACACCTACCCATAACCATTGAAATAGATGCAATTGATTAACTTAGAATGAGATGAATGCAAACAAATGACACAAAGTCCACTTATTCCACACCCACAAATAATACTTAGGAAAAGAACAAACAATAGATTCTTCCAACAGATGAATGAATTTGAATTCAAAGATTCAGAAATAAACATCCACACAATTTGGTATAATAGAAAATGCATTGGAAAGCGATTATAGAGACACACAAGCCATTTGCAATCAAAAGAAAACATTCATAATTTCATAGATTCAAAAATATCTTCCTTATTTCTCCAATACAAAAGGTGAGTTCACAAACCCAACAATCCCCATACAACAAACTGTGCTTGAAAGAAAAACTCCAATGCTCCCTTATTCCTGAATAGCTGAAAAAAGATCCCCTTACCATGGGAAAGATAAAATTTATGCCCCCCTCCCTTTTCATAACTGCTTCTTGGAAAGAAAATAAGAATCCCTTGATTCCCTCCCATAACTGATTCTTGAAAAACTTTCCTCAAGGTTAATTTACAAAATGGCTTTTCAACTTCACCGGGCCTTTTCCAACACATGTGATGGCTACACTATCATCACTTTGCATTTTTCTTTCCATTTCCACTTTACACTAACATTAGTATTGTTTTCTAGTGAAGTTTAATGATTTGAAGAGACCTCCATAATGTTTCTTTATTGTATTGTTGGATATCCTTAGCCCACATGAAGATATTATTGTAAATATTTAAAATCTTCATCAAAATGAAACTCTTCCACATAACATACTCTTTCAAACATATGATAGGTTGTGTCATGTATGCCAGGTGTCCAAAACTGTAATTTCTACATATGTGTCCCAAGTTTAACTCGACAAGCATCTTTTCTATATCTTTTTCTCTGAAAACTTTCCTTGGGTATGGGGTTTCTAGAGAGAAGGCTCTATTTCCATCTATCCTATTCTCATTGATATAATGTTTTACTCTTGTCAAATTTTTTGTTGCTGCAAATTTTTCTTGAAGACTTGAACCATTTAGTAAACGAATTTATAAATGAATGGAACTCAAATCCCTGATTGATAATTTCATTGTAGACTAATCATCCATAACAATACTACCTCCTTGAATGCTTGTTTCTACTCCAAGAAATATTTATGTAATTGATTCCCCAAGGTCTGAACTCATAGCACTTCTTGTTCATTCTTTACATGACTGATCATAAGATTCAAGCTTTTCCCCTTCATTATCTTTACTACATCCAGACTTAACCTTATCTCCTGGATGGGAATTGTTATTCCCTATACTGTATTCTGGCACATCTACATACTTCTCAGTTTCCACTTCTTTGTGCATTGGATCAACAGTTGATTGATTTTGAGGTGATGAATCTAGAGGTTTATATAGCATAGGAATAGTATTACCAGATGCCATATCTAGATTCTGTTCATTAGCTCTAGAGGCAACCACAATCTGTTCAGTTTCTTTAGATAATTTCTCTGTTAGTTCCTTATATCCTTTCCAGTCTATAGGTAAAGAGTGATCTTAGTGCATGGTCAGGGAAAGATGTTCCTTTTTTAACAAAGTGCTTACTTGCTACATCTAAAATTGTCCTTTTCCATACTATAAGAAATGCATCAGCAATATTCTTGTTGGGAAAGCCATCATGCCGTATTACTTTGTTATGTATCAAGTCTACAGTCCTATTAACAAACATCATCATCTCTTCTTGTAGACGTTATGTGGCTTCTGTAACCTTCATATATCACAAAAACCAAAACACGCTCGCACGTTCTTCATGGCTAGAAGGTAAGGTTTCTAGATTTCATATCCGAAGTTCTTTACTTGCATAACTTCACTTCCTGTCACCAATGCATTGACCTCATAGGCAAGGCTTCTAAATTACCAAGGCTTGGCCATGGGAATAAAGTCCACGTTGCATTTCTTCACAAGTCTCAACAAATCCATTTTATACTTACCCTGTGATCATCGAATTCCATGGGATCACGTTTCTTTGAGGTATTTTGTCAAACAGTTCATCTACTTTCATATGTTTACACAAGGAGGATGTTGGCGACGTTGTGAAGTCTAGTTCTACAACTGCTAAGTGTATTTGTTTGAAAGTTTTTATAGCCAACTCAATGAATCTATTTGGTGCACATCTTGCATACATGTCCATTTGGTTTAAGTGCTTCTCCATACTTCTTAGAGATTATTTTGTGAGTCACATCGTTAGATGACTTGTTTCTGCCCATATTTCTATATTCTTAGTCATTTTCTTGCACTTACATATCATTGCTGGTTAATATGTCATTTGTTCTTGTTAATGCCTGTTACCCCCCCTTTTCTCAAAAGGTGTCTGCATCCATTTTCAGTCTTTTTCTTCATTCTTTGTCAATCTTTGTCCTTAGTTCTTCACTGTGGCCTAAGTTTACTTAGTCATTTTTCAGTAAGTCAGTGATTCTTCATATTTTTGAACTGAAGTCGGCGGGTTCATAAGTTCTTGAAACGCCTGACTTACCGACTTGCCTTTAGTTCTCATGCTTCGAGCCTTTCTTTGTGTTCCAATGTAAAAGTCTTTCCTTTGTAGTCGGGAAGTCAGGGATTCCTTGAAGTTTCGAATCTCCAATTTCTAGTTCAGATGTTCAAATTCTGCCCGACTTGCCGACTTTGAATAGCACACTTTCCCAAGTGGCGCTGGCTGTGATGGTGTACAGTACAGAAGAATGGCACTTGTCACTTTGCATTTAATTTGAAGTACGTGAAGACACAGTGGCACAATCTTCGGAGGGAAAGTCAAGGCATGCATTTATGAGTTATAAAGATGAATTCACCGCCAATCTTTAATATTTTTCCTTGGTGAATCAATGAGAAAAGACTTCAATAAGTTCTTGAGCGTGCCTAAGGTGATACTGTATAAAGGAAATACGTTGCAGAAGAACAAACGGCTAGTTGCTACGTGTGAAATTCCAACATAGTTCCACTACTACAGGTTAGCCTAGCTAGTAGTTTCTTCTCTTTATAAAGGCTCAATATTTTCTTCAAGGATTTAGAAATTTCAATTCCCATGTATTTACATGAAGAATTTTATGTCGGTGTCTTGCCTCGCCCTCCTCTTCCTACATTCCTTTCCAAACCTCTGTGCTCTGGTTTCTCGAGCACATAAAGATGAAATTCAAGTTTCAAGGGACCCCCGTGGCCTCTATTGTAGAGAAGGGTCTTTTTGAAGTGAGGGGTACGAATTTGGGCCATGTTGATCTAGATGATTTTTGGATAAGAATGAGGTCTGAGAAGAAAACCCCCCTAGCGGAGAAAATTATCAGTAGCAGCTTAGATAAGGCAGGTGGTTTTCCTCTGGCTATGCATTGTCCTAAACTTATGGTCGCGTGCGCCAATGGCTATTTCTCATATTCCCAAGAGATAAGGACACCCAGCGGCACTGTGGTAGTAAAAATTGATTCTAAATCTATTGCTTTAGTTATACACTTGGAAGAATATGAAGATAACGCTGATGTTTCTATATCCTCGGCTTGGAATTATTACAATGAGAGGAAGGATTGGTGTCATACCAACATTGCTAAGCAATGGTTGGAGAATGAAAAGACTGGTAAGTCTCATCTACCTACCAATTTAAAGTGGAGCCATTTCAAAGAAGAAATATCAGATATGATAACCTTGCTGAATATATGATAACCTTGCTGAATAGAGTAGTTGGGAGTCCCGAGTCAGATGTTTTTGAATTTTGGATGTGCAGATTCATTTTGTTGATTTGTGGAGACCACCGTATTAACTAGCTGAAGATTATCAGTGATTGATTACATGAACAGCTGATGAACCTTGCAAGAAATGTGAGTTTCCACATGTGCTCCCAGCTAATCTACATATTGGTTCGAAGAGAGGCTACTTGGCCTGGTTTGAGGACTCAAGGGAATTCTACGGCAAGTGCACCTGTGTATCAAATTTTTACTCAGCTGCAAAAGAAAGAAGGTATGAAAGATTGCAGACGTGTTAATAATGCTTTTTCTATGATGTTAGCTAAAAGAATTGATGGCTCAATTGAGAAGAGGTTTTCAGTGGAAGCATTTGCACTTGCCATGAAATTTGGGAGTTTCTACATACAGTTTGATAGATTCTCTTATCTAAGAATAGGGGCTTTTAAAAATGCCCCGTTAAAATTTCCATGGTACCCTTCTGATTATTTGGTATTGCTGGAAGTATGCCACTAGATGGCAACAATGAATGTTAAGTACCAGGTGATGAAAAAGAAAGGGTATTCTTTCCCTGTGTCTCTATCATTTTATTCTTGCAAAAATAATGATTGTGCTCAGAATGTTGACAAGCTGTTGTCTGAGTTCATTCTACATAGTCTGTCTCCCCATGTATCTTTTGACAGTAAAAATTTCATAAAGGAAAACATGCATGGAGGTGGTTCCTATTCGCACCATCCTCAACTCAATGATTTTTGGGAGGATTGCACTGATGAGAGAGAGGTTCAAAGGAGAAAATGGATGAGGCTGACTATGGACCAAGTTCATGCCTTCAAGCTAGATATTCAGGTCCTTGATATCACTGATGACTTTTTGAATATGCTGGGTGAAGGTTATGATACAGCATCCAAAGAACCCATGCCTCCTATAAAATGGTTGGAAAAGGAAGTCACTGATATCATGTTGCTTTCTTTACATGTACTGAAGAGAATAGAGAAGTGGCTACCAGGAAAGGTGAAGGAGTGTGTTGGTTCCACAACACCAAGGGATTCAGCCTCTCAGAATCAAGCCAGGTCTCAAACTACCAATTCGTATAGGAGGTCATCTGGCTTGGACCCGACTCTTTAGAGAGTCAGCTCGCAATCAAATGGCAATGATGAAAGGCCTCCTGAAGACACTGGGAAGATAAAGACCACCTATGAGCAAGATGTTCAAGTGATGAAGAGAAATACCAAATTGGCTTCTTGGTCATCTAAAGCAAACCATGTGCCCCTGCCTAACAATCATGTAAGTGATTTTGATTCTTTCATCTTCTCGCAAATTGGAGAAGATAATTTGTTGCATTCATTTCTTAGTCCACCTAATTCTCCACAATAGAGAGAGTTTCCTGAGTAGAGTTCTCACCCTGCACCTATAATAGCTACTTCCAATGCTGCTAATGTACCCACTCCATCCCCAAATTGGTTAAAGAAGGTAGTCCAAAAGAAGAAAAGATACACCCTTTCTGCTGATGAAGGTGTTGACACTATAGCTAGTCTGTTACAAATGGTCCCGAAACCCAAACATACAAAGAGAATGTCGAGAATTGTGATTGATGCCGTTTCAGGAAACCAGTTTCTGGAAATTACAGATCCACTAGTAGAAAAGAATGAAGATGAGATAATAGAAGCTGACTTCAGGGTAAGTTGAGTGGATCTGGGGCCATCAACCACTGAAGGGGATTTGTATCATGTCTAGTATTCAGTTGATAACATTTCTAAAAGAGTGAAAGGATTGCAAGAAGAAAATTCAAAACTATTGGCACATGTAAGTTCCATATCTTCTTTTGCTAATGCACTTGCTGAAGTAATAACTCCCTCCACTGAAGCCTCCTCAAATATTAACCTTCGCACTCTCGATCCTACTTTACTACAACAAGTTAAAGTTTCTTTGTCTCTGAGGAAAGCTATGGATCAATGGGTTGAGAAGATCATCTTTGATGGTCTCATTTTTATCGAGGAGGCAGTGAAATTGTTTGACTCCATCCATGCTAAAAGGGAAGGTTTGATACTGGAGTTTGATAAAGCTCTCAGTGATCACCATAGCCTGAATATTACTTTTAAGGAGATACAAGAACTAGCCAATATGGATCCCAGTATTCTTATGGCTGAAGAAGTTATAGTTGATCCTAAGGAACTAGACACCGCTATGTGGGCTAATGCTGTGGAGTGGAAACTTTGTATCATAACTACAGCAGAAGAGGAAACAGGAAAGGCAGTTGCAACCTACTACAAAGAGATGATGAGAATAAAAATGGATCTTGCCGCTCTAGAGGTAGAGGCTAATGGATCTAATGATGAGAAGTTGTTGGATGTTAAGGTGATCAAACAAAACTTTAAAAAGGTGGCGACAGAGGAAGTAGTGAATTACAATGCAATTACAGGGGAGTCATTGGGGAGACTTTCTAAATTGGCAGCACACATTAACAGTTGTAGAAATGGCATCGATGAAGTGTATCGCAAGGTGACAGACTTTGATAGGGTGATCATGAAGAAGAAACGTCGCATCAGCATGATGGGATCTCCACCAGGCATGTCTTTAACGCTAGTTATCAACAAGTATAGAGCATACAAAGCCAGGCTGCGAGCACAGGTACCTCAAGTGGTGCAAAGTGTCACTGGAGAAGGCAAACAATCAAATGAAGATGAAGAGATGGATGAGGTGGATGAAGGCGATGGGGACTTGCAAATTCTGAATTGATTTAATTTTCATGTTTCTAAGTTATTTCATGTTTTCTCTAAAACTATTGGCTCTAGAGGGCCCTTTATTATAATTATTGTTTAAACAATCTTTAAATCATCTTTTTCAAGAAGTCGTTATGGTTTTAAGACAGTTATAATTCGGTTTAGCTATAAATTCTGGATAGCTAGTCGAATTAAGGATCTTTTGAAAAACTTTTGTTTTGAAGGGTGATAGTTAATTTTGTTTCAGCTATTTTGATATATGCAATACAAATTGATACAGTGGAGATTTAGATGATCATAATCTGTGTGTTGTGATTATTTGATTTCATATTCTTCCTAAGTTGAATGTGTTTCTGCTAATGTTAATGGTATTCATGTGTTTTGGTGGTTAGATATTCATACTTCTGCTCACTGCTAAAAATATGTATCTATTGATATATCATTTGAAGTGGTGATATATATATATATATATGTCCGTGTTATTTTTAATTCATGCTATGTGGTGGGAAGTCTGTGAACTTCTAGTTTTTAAGCTATAGATTTTGTCTTTATTGCTTTCAGGTCAAAAGCTCTGCCTTTGTTTTACTTTCTGGTTAAAAGCAATTGTGAAGTTTTTCATTTAGCAAAATATATGTAGAAGGTAGTTGCACCTTGTTAAATAAGCAGAGAGCCTATGTAAAACACCAATATATTAGGCTCAACTGTTGTTTACATTGTCACTTGTCCGGGCGTGAGAATATAGAGTTAGGTGACAAATCTGTTAACCAACAATGCCAAAAATGTATCATAATGATATTGCCCTTTGCCATAACATAATAGGTCAATTCCTGGTGACCTGTAGCTTCAATGTGTTGCCTACAGTTGCTTTAGCTTCCTTAGGCCTCAGTCATTGCCTTGTGAAGGTGTCTTTCCTGGATTATATATCACCAAAGAATATGAATGGCAATACCCAATCGATCCGTGATTAGAAATATCATTACAAGGAGGATCACAATTTCTGCATGAAGATGATTCAAATGTATGGGGAAGAATTGAGAAGAATTTATTTTTAATAATCCCACAGTAGATTGGGAATAATGCATTTATCAGAGGATATATAGAACCTAGCCAACGCCATCTCCAGCAAACCCTAAACGAATGTCCAAGCTTGTCAGGTTGTCGATGATTTTCAACTAAAAGTTTTGGAGTTCTGGAAACTCTCGACTCACCGACTTGGTGACTTTGTAGAATTTCTAAATCACCAGTCAGGTGTATATTAAGTTCTGGAACCACATAAATGTTTGACAAGAGAGAGATTTTACCTTTCTTTATTTAAAGTGAAGTGGAAAGAGGGGTCAGGAATTCAACATTTTTGGGAACTTTGGAACTCTATGTTATGGGAGGTTCAAAAATCCTTATAACTCTCGACACTTCCAACCCAAGCACCTTTTTAATATTATGAATAAACAAAAAGTGCTTTCTAATAAAACTCTTTTAACCTTAGGTAATCAAGACTTTGCAATTTTTATGGAAAACTTGATAACTTTCAATTGGGAGCTCCTTTTCTGATGAAATTTGGATAGCATAATGATCTAACCCCTCTAAGAAAAACCCAAAAATATTTTTGCTCCAGTAACCAAGAAATCAAAATTTATCTATATTTGCAAATCACCAATGGGAAAATGTGAAGTTTAAAATATTTCAAATGGCAAGGTGTTCGGGCATGAAAACTAGGCACATTGGGTAAAATGCAATGAGTCCCACAAAAGGATTTTATACCAGCTTGCATAGATTTTCAAAATTAATTATTTTCGTGATTTGGCAGGCTCAATGGCATATAAGGAGATGTACTAAAAATTTAAAATTTCCTCGGTTCAAATTTTTGAGTAACAACAGGCTCTAATTGGGGATGAGGATTGCAAAGGACAAATCAAGGAATCTAGAATCTCAAGCATGGAACAATGCTTAAATTCCATGGTCAATAGAGTCGGAGAGCATGGAGGAAAAAGGAACAAGGGCAAGCCAAAAACAGAACAAAACAAGAAAAGGAACTAAACTACCAGCACAACGAAAACTCGTAATATATACATGGTAGGAAGACCCTACCTTAGATGACTCCAAGATGATCATGCAAATCCATTAACAGACTGGGAGAAATAAATACCTGAGTGGAAAAAGAAAATATACCCTTGAAGCACCTGTAAACTCAAAAGCCATCCTATGATCTGAGAGAGGAATCTAGAATTTGTGAAGTGAAAAGACCTCCTAGGTAATAATTCAAAACCAAACAGCTATTTTACATTATAAAGCTCTGGAATCTCCTCAACAGGTTCTTGTATTTCACTAGTTGTCCCTTCAGGCACTGTAACAGACAGATTGATATCCCATGCCTGAAAATAACCAGTTGAATCACTAGAAGACCAATCATTAGTCATATGTCTCATGCAAAACTAGAAGTGGACCAAATTGGAAATCTACATTGCAAACAATATTTTTGTGCAGCTTAAAATCACCCCCAACGAGAACAATCTCCTCTTTCTCTATAGGATTTGACTCAACAATTTCATGATACACTTCATCATCCCTGTCTATAATCTACAGATTAGGCATGACAACTTCTTCTCCACACAGAAATCCATCCTCACTTGCATTAAGGCACCAGTTTGAAATATAAACAATATGAGGTTCAACACATTCGTCTATTTGATCACTTTCATGGAAGCTACCATGACTACTAATAACACCATCTTCTAATTTTTGTTTAAAAATTTTGGCATCCAAATTTTCAAAATGAAAGGATTCAAGGATAGAACCATTTTTTACTTCTTGCAACCATACTCTTGTATCATCTTGTTCAGGGAATGTAAAGACTTCATACTCAACTTGCATGCTATTTGTAGAAAAGATATTCAATACCTCATCTTTATATTGTGTATCCTCAAGTTGTTCCTCATCGCTGGAAAAAGTGAATGATTCCATTTTTGTAGTAGATAAGGAGGCCAAAACGATATCATTTGTATTATCCTCTTTACAATTTGCATCATGGGAAGATTGTTCATCTTCTTCATCACTTGAGGGACTTCTAGATTCATCATTATCTTCTTCATAATACAAATAATAAGCTTCTACCCTTCTATCCACATGAGGCTTGATTTCTACATTGCCTAGATCATCTCTAGAAAAGTGTTTGGGATCAAAAACAGTGAGATTGAGGCATTCAACACTAGGAGGATACATCTATTGAAAATCTATAGATTGAGAAATTGATTTTTGCATGATAAGTTTCCTCATGTATTCACTACCTGAATTATCTAAATATGATTTATTTTCCATAGACCATTTATAATCAAGTCATCTTCAATTTTTACAACCTCTTGTTGTGCAACCTTTATATCATTTACTTTACTTCGTTTCAACGAAAACTGAACATCTGGATGCAATAAAGAAATAAAAGTACAAAGATGGAGTTGCTTACTCAGTTGAATGGAGGTGGGAATCTTTCTAAGTAGTCTGTTGAACCTATCCACAAAATCCCTGATGGGTTCACTTTCTTTCTTTTGAATGTTGAAGAATTGACATAGCAGAGCAGGTTCATCAAAAAGACCTTTATATCTTCCCAAGAACTTATTCTTCAATGAGTCCTAATTAGTAATGCATTTATCATCCAAATAATGAAACCAATCTACTACATGCCTAATAAGAGATTCAATAAATAATTGTACAAAAATATTTTCTTCACTTACCCCCAAAACACTGCATGCAACTATGAATGTTAGAATGTGACTTTTTTCTTTTTGATGGTTTTCTCCACTGAACTTCAGGATAGTGAATATTGAGCCAAAGAAAGTGGTCCAAATTGATTTCCCCATGACTAGGAAGAAATCAACGCCATAATGCAATTCTAAAAAATAAACTAGACAGGAGTCTTTGTTGGAATAAGCTGCTTTTGAGTACTTTCCATTTCATAGAGCTGCCAGCCTCCATCCTTCGGGAGGCACTTTTAAATTTTTGGGGAAAACAAAAACACCGTTCTTCAATTTTGAATCCCCAGTAGAGTCACCAAAAATCTATTGGTTAACAGATTTGTTACTTCAGTTTTATACTCTTTGCCCACACCAATGACAATCTGACCAACAATTGAGTCACTTGCAATGTTATTTGCAAGTGCTCTCTGCTTATTTTACAAGGTGCAGCTACCTTCGAATAATGTGCAATGAATGAAAACAGAGTATGTTTTTTCACCAGAAAGCAGAAAAGGCAAACTAACACCTACCCATAACCATGAAAATAGATGCAATTGATTAACTTAGAATGAGATGAATGCGAACAAATGACACAAAGTCCACTTATTCTACACCCACGAATCATACTCAGGAAAAGAAAAAAGGAAAGATTCTTCTAACAGATGAATTAATTCAAATTCAAAGATTCAGAAATAAACATCCACACAATATGGTATAACAGAAAATGCATTGGAAAGTGATTACAAAGACACACAGGACATTTGCAATCAAAAGAAAACATTCATAAATTCACATATTCAAAAATATCTTCCTTATTTCTCCAATACAAAAGGTAAGTTCACAGACCCAACAATCCCCGTACAACAAACTATGCTTGAAAGAAAAAATCCACTGCTCCCCTATTCTCGAATAGCTGAAAAAAGATCCCCTTACCATGGGAAAGATAAAATTTATATCCCCCTCCCTTTTCATAACTGCTTCTTGGAAAGAAAATAAGAATCCCTTGATTCCCTCCTATAATTGATTCTTGAAAAACTTTCCTCAAGGTTAATTTACAAAATGGCTTTTCAACTTCAACAGGCCTTTTCCAACACGTGATGGCTACACTATCATCACTTTCCATTTTTCTTTCCATTTCCACTTTACACTAACATTAGTATTGTTTTCTAGTGAAGTTTAATGATTTGAAGAGACCTCCATAATATTTCTTTATTGTATTGTTGGATATCCTTGGCCCATACCCCCTCTTTTTCTCAAAAAAGAAAAAAATTAAAATCTTCATCAAAATGAAACTCTTTCACATAACATGCTCTTTCAAACATATGATAGGTTGTGTCATGTATGCCAGGTGTCCAAAATTATAATTTCTGCATATGTGTCCCAAGTTTAACTCGACAAGCATCTTTTCTATATCTTTTTCTTTGAAAATTTTCCTTGGGTATGGGGTTGCCAGAGAGAAGACTCTATTTTCATCTGTCCTATTCTCATTGATATAATGTTTTACTCTTGTCAAAGTTTTTGTTGCTACAAATTTTGCTTGAAGACTTGAACCATTTAGCAAACGAATTTATAAATAAATGGAACTTAAATCCCTGATTGGTAATTTCATTGCAGACTGGTCATCCATAACAATGTTGCCTCCTGGAATGCTTGTTTCTACTTCAGGAACTATTTCTGTAATTGATTCCCCAAGGTCTGAACTCATAGCACTTCGTGTTCATTATTCACATGACTGATCATAAGATTCAAGCTTTTCCTCTTAATTATCTTTACTACATCCAGACTTAACCTTATCTCCTGGCTGGGAATTGTTATTCCCTATACTGTAAGCTAGCACATCTACATACTTCTCAGTTTCTACTTCTTTGTGCATTGGATCAGCAGTTGATTGATTTTGAGGTGATGAATCTATAGGTTTATATAACACAGGAATAGTATTAGCAGATGCCATATCCAGATTCTGTTCATTAGCTCTAGAGGCAACCACAATTTGTTCAGTTTCTTCAGATCATTTCTCTGTTAGTTCCTTATATCCTTTCCAGTCTGCTGGTAAAGAGTGATCTTAGTGCACGATCAGCAAAAGACGTTCCTTTTTTAACAAAGTGCTTACTTGCTGCATCTGAAATTGTCCTTTTCCATACTATAAGGAGTGCATCACCAATATTCTTGTTGGGAAAGCCATGCTGTCATATTATTTTGTTGTGTATCAAGTCTGCAGTCCTATTAACAAACATCATCATCTCTTCTTGTAGACGTTATGTGGCTTCTGTAAAGCTTCGTATATCCAAAAACCAGAACACGCTCACACCTTCTTCATGGCTCGAAGGTAAGGTTTATAGAGTTCATATCCGAAGTTCTTTACCTGTGTATCTTCACTTCCTGTCACCAATGCATTGACCTCATATGCAAGGCTTCTAAATTACCAAGGCTTGGCCATGGGAATAAAGTCCATGTTGCATTTCTTCGCAAGTCTCAACAAATCCATTTTATACTTACCCTGCGATCATCGAATCCCATGGGATCATGTTTCTTTGAGGCATTTTGTCAAATGGTTCATCTACCTTTCATATGTTTAATGTTTACACAAGGAGGATGTTGGTGACGTTGTGGAGTCTGGTTCTACAACTGCTAACTGTATTTGCTTGAAAGTTTTTAAAGCCAACTCAACGAATCTATTTGGTGCACATCCTGCAATTCGGTGTAATCTATGAAACAACTCGTGGACTTTGTCTTCCACATCTTGCATACATGTCCATTTGGTTTAAGTGCTTCTCCATATAGCTTAGAGCTTATTCTGCGAGTCACATCATTAGATAACTTTTTTCTGCCCATATTTCTATATTCACAGTCATTTTCTTGCACTTACATATCATTGTCGGTTAATATGCCATTTGTTCTTGTTAATGCCAAAAATGTATCATAATGATACTGCCCTTTGCCATAACACAATGGGTTGATTCCTGTTGACCTGCAGCTTCAATGCATTGCCTACAGTTGTTTTAGCTTCCTTAGGCCTCAGTCATTGCCTTACGAAGGTGTCTTTCCTGGATCATATATCACTAAAGAATATGAATGACAATACCCAATCGATCCGTGATTAGAAATATTATTACAAGGAGGATCACAATTTCCGCATGAAGATGATTCAAATGTATGGGGAAGAACTAAGAAGAATTTATCGTCAATAATCTCGCAGTAGATTGGGAACAATGCATTTATCAGAGGATATGTAGCGCCCAGCCAACACCATCTCCAGTGAACCCTAAATGAATGTTGAAGCTTGTTGGGTTGTCGATGATATTTAGAACTTTAGAACCTTCAACTAAAAGTTCTGGAGTTCTGAAAACTCCCGACTCATTGACCTGGTGACTTTGTAGAATTTCTAAATCACTGGTCAGGTGTATATTAAGTTCTAGAACAACGTAAATGTCTGACAAGAGAGAGATTTTACCTTTCTTTATTTGAAGTGAAGTGGAAAGAGGGGTCAGGGATTCGGCATTTTTGGGAACTTTGGAACTCAATGTTATGGGAGGTTCAAAAATCCTTATAACCCCTGACACTTCAAACCCAAGCACCTTTTTAATATTTTGAATAAATAAAAAGTGCTTTTTAATAAAACTCTTTTAACCTTAGGTAATCAAGACTTTACAATTTTTACGGAAAACTTCATAACTTTCAATTGGGAGCTCTTTTCTGATGAAATTTGGACATCATAATGATTTAAACCCTCCAAGAAAAACCCAAAAATATTTTTCACTCCAGCAACCAAGAAATCAAAAGTTAGTTGTATTTACGAATCACCGACGGGAAAATGTGAAGTTCAAAATCTTTCAAATGGCAAGGTGTTCGGACATGAAAACTTGACACATTGGATAAAATGTAGTTAGGATTAGGCCCATAAAAGATTTTGTACCATCTTGTATAGAATTTTAAAATTAATTGTTTTCATGATTTGGCAGGCTCAATGGCGTATAAGGGGATGCACTAAAATTTAAAATTTCCTTAGTTCAATTTTTTGGGTAACACATCTCATGGAATGCAATGATTGCAAGATATGCAAAAAATTGATTTCTTGATAAGGTTGTACAAACTTTCAAGAAAATGCATTTGGTGGGTGTAAAGCCAAATTCCACATCCTTTTACTAGGACTATTATACTATGATTGCAAGATATGCACAAAATGGAATTCGCTAGAGGTTGTCTGCAACCTCAAAGTAGTCCAAATACCATATGGGAGCAAAATATTAAGAAATACAAATTAACACTAAAAATCGTACCTCGGGTATAGTCAAAATAACTCATGATGCCATGCAAAAAAATCTACAATGCCATGCAAAATAACCTCATTCGCAGTCCTGTATAGTCAAAAGCATGCATTATAGTTAAAGAAACAAGATTTTTAATAAAACAAAATGGATTTGTTGAAAAAGGCTTTAGAGACTTTCAAGAAAATACAATTGGCAGGTGTAAAGCCAAATTCCACAACCTTTGCTAGCATCCTCGCTGCATGTGCCAAAATGGGATCTTTGGAACAGGGTATGGACATCCATCAAAGCATGAAGGATATGAGAATTCTGTCAGATGTTGTAGTTGCAATTACCCTATGACACATGTATGCAAAATGTGGAAGCATAGACAATGCACATGAATTGTCCAGTAGAACACATCAAATACATTTCATCTCATGGAATGCCTTGATTACAGGATATGCACAAAATGAATTTAGAAATTAGTATGTAGAAAACGCTAGAAAGTAAAATATTAAGAAATACAAATTAACACTAAAAATTATACCTCGGTTATAGTCAAAATAACCTATGATGCCATGCAAAAAAATCTACAATACCATGCAAAATAACATCATTCGTAGTCCTGTATAGTCAAAAGAATGGATTATAGTTAAAGAAACAAGATTTTTAATAAAACAAATCTAAAAAATAGAAAAAACAAGAATAAGTTAGTTAAAATAAAAGCATGAAGGATATGGGAAATCTGTCAGATGTTTTAGTTGCAACTGCCCTAGGAGACATGAATGCAAAGTGAGGAAGCATAGGCAAGGCACATGAACTATTTGGTGGAATACTTCAAAGAAATGTGATCTAATAGAATGCCATGATTGCAGGATATGAACAAAATGGATTTGTTGAAAAAGGCTTTATACACTTTCAAGAAAATGTAATTGGCAGGTGTAAAGCCAAATTCCACAACCTTTGCTAGCATCCTCCCTACATGTGCCAAAATGGGATCTTTGGAATAGGGTATGGACATCCATCAAAGCATGAAGGATATGAGAATTTTGTCAGATGTTGTAGTTGCAATTACCTTGTGACACATGTATGCAAAATATGGAAGCATAGACAAGGCACATGAATTGTTTGGTAGAACACATCAAATACATTTCATCTCATGGAATGCCTTGATTGCAAGATATGCATAAAATTAATTTAGAAATTAGTGTGTAGAAAAAGCTAGAAAACAAAATATTAAGAAATACAAATTAACACTAAAAAATGCACCTCGAGTTAGTCAAAATAACCTATGATGCCATGTAAAAAAATCTACAATGCCATGCAAAATAACCTCATTTGTAGTCCTGTATAGTCAAAAGCATGCATTATAGTTAAAGAAACAAAATTTTAAATAAAACAAATCTAAAAAATAGAAAAAACAAGAACAAGTTAAGATAAAAATTGTCATACCTATCCATCTAGAAGTTTAAATGCTAGTCAAGCGTACCTGAGGGGTCATCTCTTACCTTTAGAGTATCCAATATTGCTTCATGATCAACATTACTAATTGTCCATAGTTGTTTTGTTTTTGTTTTTGCATGATGCCTTAGTAACTTAACATTTGTTGCTACAACTAGGTGCGAATACATCAATATGGTTTTACGCTTCTCAAAGTCTTCAAAGGTAGGGATGCCATTCTTTCTAATCATATATGTTCACAACCAAGTCCCAGCAATAACAACTGATCATGTAGGATATGTGAACCCATCGTCATCTATCATAGGTTGTGTTAGCTTTTGTTTTCCCTGTACACATCGTGCCAACCAATAGTCTGATCTCTCTTCATTTCTATGTGCTACAACAACTGCATAAACATGACATGGTTGTACAAGGTTTGAAAGATGTTCATAGTCAAATGAGCTTTCCATGTCATTGACTGAGGATGATTGACCTTGAGATAAAGGGGTTAAATATCGTGGAATCCATGCATCTACCCACTCACTTGACTCATAATTATCCCAATCACATTTAATACAACTCTGAAAAAAATAAGCTAATTCTCGTGTCCAAATAGTCCATGCATTTGCATCTGAGCTTCGAAATGAATGCTTCTTTGACGATTCATTGATTCTCTGACAATCCAATTTCTATCTCACTATCCCGTCATCAACCAACCAAAAGAACCTGCACACTTTTGAATCAAGAGCCACTCCTTGTGACAATGCATAATTACACCATTTAACAATGGAATCTGCATCACTGGATGTAGCACCACTTCTAATCTTTAGTTGTTCTTTAAAAAGAGCTCTCTTCACGCATGCACCCGCTCCATCATGTTCGCCTTTTTTGTGTCCAACTTAAAAAAAAATCCAAATATGAGGTATACCCTTCTCTACATGCATTCTGCTCAACCAATAGAACATACAAGCATTCTTGAATTGACCGGTGCAATTATCTGACCAAATGAGATGTTGATCCATTCTAATATCTTTTTCTTGCAAGAACCCATAAAATTATTGAAAACAATATTGCACATACAATGATGAATGAGATCGATCATCACTCATGTAAAAATGGTAATCTCTGACAATCTTCTTGTTCTCTTCTATACTCTCAGGGGCATGTCTGTATGTGATGTGAACAAAAATAGCAATTTGAATAGAATTGTAGTACTGGGATTGCACTTCATTTTGGGCTTGCAACGTGTAGTTTTCTGTAAAATCAACTACAGAGACAATAGTTCCGATCGAGAAAAAGTCTTTACACATCCTGAACTGTTGATCTAACCATCAATACCTATGGCTGTGTCTGGCATACTTGTAGAAAATATTTTTTTTTAAATCAACAATACTTATCTCTCTTGCAATCAACTCACATCTAGAACCCTCACCTCCACTTTTCAAATTGTATTTCATTGTCTCATATCTCTTTTTTTCAACCATTCTCTTTCCAAAATCATGCTCGCTGCCCTCATGAAAACATGATACAAACTTTGATAACCCACCACATTGTAAACACTTTTCATTTAAACAATCATTCTTGTAAAAATGCAACCATCATCTCTAATACATAGAAATAAATCCAATAAGTCCCTAGATGACTTGGGTAGTTGAATTGCACCACACTCCTGTAACATTTCGTTAGTGTGCAAAGTAGAACGAATATTGCATAATAATTCATGATACATAGAAAACTCTACATGATATTTGCAATAACATGTTTTACAAATTTTAAGAGGAACACAATAAAATGGCTTAAGAGACTCAAATGCTCTTTGAGAGATTGTCACACCTAGGTGTGTTTCACAATATTGTTTGTACAATGTTGTTTGGCTACATTCCAGGTATGTTTAGGATGTGGTGTGCGATCTTTATCACTAATTCTTAACTTTAAAACATCTTTTGCATCCAGTGATACCCTAGAGTTAGTGTGCCAAAATTGTTCAATTTCTTCCTTTGTGCTATTGATTAGCTTCTTATCAACTCGTGGAATCCTACCACTGAAAGCTCAAGTATCATTTCCAAGAGGACTATCTATTCTTGATCTTAATGCTAGTGCTTTTGACAATGTTTTACAATTCAATCTTAAGTCAACACAAGTTTTTCTCATTAATCGAGTCTTTCTTAATTGTTTTCTTACTATTGAGGTTGTTATTACTCTATGAGCAGCTCTTTTATCTTTCTCCTTTCTAGTCTTTCCAATAGAATTGAGTGCATTGGAAAGACTTCTAACAATAATTTTATTCCGATCGGACACTTTGTTTAACTGAATCTTTAATTTCTTTAGTAAAGGTCTCATTTTGTACATCTTTAGTAATTGCACAAAAAGTTGGCCTTGTTCGGTTAATGTTTTATTCTCAAAGTATTCATTGAAGAGTTTTGAAGCCCACAACCAAACCGTTCGTGATGACCTCTTGCCTTCAAGTTTTTCCATTATGTTCTCATCAATTTAAAGTAACCATTTTGGGGTTCTTGGATGTTTTCCAATTTTATCATGCTTATTCTCTTCTTGACAAATGTCCTCTCTTCTTATGTAATTTGGAGATACATTGATTTTCATTGTTTCATCCATCTTATCAACCTCATCAATTTGATCAACAAATGGATTATGGAGTGCAAATTCAACATCATGAGGTTTATATCCACCTTCTTCAAGAAAACGTCTTTGTTTTTCTTCTTCTTCTTTGTCCATGGTATTGCTCTTATCAATAGGTGTTTCATAACATTTTGCAACATTTTCATTTGCAATATCATGGTCAATTTGATTCTTATCTAACATTTCATTATAATCAACATTAACACCTTCAATTTGCATGTCATTAGATGGTAAAGAAGAAGATTCACCTTGATGAGCATCCACCAAACCCAGTCTTCCAATCCTCTTCCTTGCTCTATCCTTTTCCTTAATTGCTTCAATTTCCTCCAATGTAACTTTTCTCCTTCTTTTTGATTTACAACAACTATTGCTCCCCATTAGGGGAATAAAAATATCACCCTTATGATTGTAACAAGCAAATTGTGTGTCCAAAAGTGCATAAAAGTGTTTTTTTGACTGTAACAAGCAAAGATCATGGGTTTTCGATAGCAGAGGGTTTGTGAGCATGATTGTCGGGCCCAACAACATTCCTTTTGTCTTTTTTTGGCTTTTACATAACGGATATCCATTTTCAAACGGATATCTATTTCTAAAACAGATGTCTGTTATCTAAAATGGATATCTATTATCTAAAATGGATATCTGTTATCTAAAGCCCAATTCTTTGGGCAACAGATATCTAGCAACGGATATCCCTTCTACAAAATGGATATCCTTTTTGTTTTCCTTTCAAAGCATGAAACATATGTTTATCTATGAAGTATACACATAAATACATGTGAGGCATAAAGCATATAAGTACACATGATACACGAAGTATGAATCATACTCATAGATACACATAATACACACAACATGAAGCATACGCATAACACATGATGTATACGTGTAAATACACATAATACACGAAGCATGAAGTATACACGTAAAACACCAAGTATATGCATAAGTATATGTAATATAAGAAGCATGAAGCATACATGTAATACACAAAGTATATGCATAAGTACATGTAATATAAGAAGCATGAAGCATACATGTAATATATGAAGCATGAAGCATGAAGCTATGCATGAGATCTAAATTGAATTCATAGAACCAAGCAGTAATGTGTCAAACCATACAAGGGAATATTATATCAATGTGGAAGGAAAATTCTTAGCAAGGACATAATCATCAATGGTGACAATTGTGGCTTGGACAAAGAAGTATCTCATATGTGTAATGAGATCACCTTAGACATTATATTATCAAATTTAAGCAAGACCATTTTAGGAGGAGATGGTTGTAAGATGATGTCAATTGATAGTGGTGATTTAATCCATCCTATTGATGAGGAAGGAGTAGGAGGGTTAAGGTCTTCTAATTGCACTTACAACACCTTGAGTTTTGTGTAGATATAATTATATTTGGGAATATGTGTTAGATAAGTGTCACATGGTGGAGGGATGGTGTCGGGATGAGTGATGATTGTTGTGGCAATGTTATGGTCAAATGTGTTATGAAAAAGAGGTGGCATGGATAGTGGGATATCAATGTTGGGAAAGGGTTGGGGAGGATGTAATAGAGGAAGGGATGTGTGTCATGGTATGATGTCTCAAGGAATGGGAAGAAAGGATGGTGATTCATAAGATAATATGAAGAATGATGGTAGAGTGAGTTGGCATTGTGGTAACTATAGCATGTCATGGGGTGAATCATGCATTAATACAGGTTGTGGAGTGAGAAAGGGGTGGTATGGGTATGGTTGAATGGAGTAATGAGGTGATTTAATTGGTTATGACCTAGGTGAAGTGATGGGTAAGGTGTCTTATGTGGGATTGCTAGAAAGTGTGATCGATAATGCTGGGGATAGCTAAATGTCATCTTCTAACCGTTCAAAGGTGATGAAAGTGTAAGATGGGGATATGGGATAATCCATGGTTTAATGATTATTCAAGGGAGACTCCGTAAAATGATTATCAATGATGGTGTCGACAGGGGGAATGTGAGCTATGACATAGGGATTGTGTTGGATGAATAATGGAAAGTAGGGGCACCTGTCTAGTGATGGAAGGAGCCACATGATCAAATGATGTTTAGGGAAGGGCTTTTCTTAGGAAAGTAAGGATTTGGGTGAGGGTCTAGGGTTTGGTGGAGAAGAATTTATGGAAAATTGGAGGTCATTAAAATTGACATGAATAGAAGAAGTACAAGACATGGCTAAGGATAAATGGTAGGCTCAAAATAGGATAACTAGGACTATGATGATGAAGATGGAAAGAAAAGTCAACAACAATAGTATGATATAGGGATAGGATTAGAAAAAAAGAGTACTACAACTAGTACGAGGAAAGTGAGGACATGATGCAAAGTTAACGTGACATGAACTCTCTTAGAAGGCTAAGCATGGACTATAAGAAGATTGAACTAGTTGGATCTGTTAGGATCACCAAATGAAATAACCTTAAAGGTTAACCTTAATTATAGGGATATAGAGGAATGATAGGGGAGAGAGAGAGACAAGATATAGGGAGAGATAGATAGGTAGAGAGAGAGGGGGGGAGATAGATTGAGAGAGATAGAGGAGACAGAGGGAGAGATAGGGAGATAGAGAGTGAGTGAGATGCCTAGAGAGATTGAGAGGTAGAGGGATGATAGAGAGAGGGAGATAAGGGAGAGATAGGGAGATAGAGGTTTAGAGTTGCTCAGGTTTAGGGTTTAGGGGTTACAGGTTAGGGGTTAGGGATTAGGAGCATTATTTAGGGTTGAGGGATTTAGAGAGAGAGACTTCTTTTGACATGCAATCGTAAACCCTGAATAATGCCCCTAAATCCTAAACCCTAACCCATAACCCCTAAACCCTAAACCCTAAATAATGCCCCTAAGCCCTAAACCCTAAACCCCTAAATCCTAAACCCCAAACCCCTAAACACTAAACACTAAACCCAAACAACCCTAAACCTCTATCTCCCTATCTCTATTGTTCCTCTACCTCTCAATCGCTCTCCCTATGTCTTTGACCATGTCCCTCACTCTCCATATCCCTATCTCTCCCCTTTATCTCCTCTATCTCTCCCTATCTGTCTCCTCTCTCACTCTATCTAGCTATCTCCAAACCCAAGCAACACTAAACTCCTAAACTCTAAACCCCTAAACCCTAAATCCAAGCAACTCTAAACCTCTATCTCCCTATCTCTATCATCCCTCTACCTCTCAATCTCTCTCCCTATGTCCCTAGCCATGTGCCTCACTCTCTATCTCCCTATCTCTCTCCTCCATCTCTTCTATATCTCCCTATCATTCCTCTCTCTATAAACCCTAAACCCTAAACCCTAAACAATGCCCCTAAACCCTAACCCCTAAACCCAAGTAACCCTAAACCTCTATCTCCCTATCGCCTTTGTCCCTCTACCTCTTAATCTCTCTCCCTATGTCTCTGGCCATGTCCCTCACTCTCTATCTCCATATCTCTCCCTTAGTCTCCTCTATATCTCCCTATTGGTCCTCTATCTCTCTCTAAACCCTAAACGCTAAACCTCTAAACCTTAACCCCTAACCCCAAAACCATAAGCCCTAAACCCTAAATAATGCCCCTAAACCCAAGCAACACTAAACCTCTATCTCCCTATCTCTCCCTATCTCCTTATCTCTATCATCCCTCTACCTCTCAATCTCTCTCTCTATGTCTTTAGACATGTCTCTCACTCTCTATCTCCCTATCTCTCCCCTCTGTCTCCTTTATCTCTCCCAATCTCTATCAATCCCATATCTCTATCTCTCTTTAAGCCCTAAACACAAAACCCCTAAACCCTAAACTTGAGCAATGCTAAACTCATAAACTCTAAATAATGTCCCTAACCCCAAGCAACTCTCTCTCTCTCTCTCTCTCTCTCTCTCTCTCTCTCTCTCTCTCTCTCTCTCTCTCTCTCTCTCTCTCTCTCTCTCTCCCCAAAACCCTAAATAATGTCCTTGAACCCTAACCCCTAAACCCTAAACCTCTATCTCCCTATCTCTCCCTATCTCTATCATCCCTCTACCTCTCAATCCTTCTCCCTATCTCTTTGGACATCTCGCTCACTCTCTATCTCCCTATCTCTCCCCTCTATCTCCTCTATCTCTCCATATTTGTCTCCTCTCTCTCTATCTAGCTATCTCTCCCTATCTCTCTATCTCTTGCCTCTCTCTCCCCTATCATTCCTCTATTTTTGTATCACTCCCCTCTATCTCTCCCTCTCCCTTATTGATGAAGGAAATGAAAACAAGAAAACTAGGACTCTCTCTCTCTCCTATCACCCTATCTCTCCCCTCCATCTCCACCCTTTCTTCCTCTTCGTCCCTATCCGTCTCCCTTATCGACAAAGCAAATGGAAACAAAAAAACTAGGACATGCAAAGAAGGATGAGGATATAAATTGGGAGGATGAAATGGAAACAAGATAAAAATAAAGTTCATTGGATGGGAAGAATGATGAGAGGAGAGGTGGAAGTTAGTAAAATAGGGAAAATTTGGTGGGATCTAAAGGGAAATTGGAAAGGAAAAGGAAAACTAGAAAAGCTAGGAAAAGGATTTAACTAGGAGGTAGATAGATTAGAGAGAGAGAGATAAACATATAGGGAGAGAGGGAGAGATAGGGAGAGGGGAGATGGAGAGTTCCTGAGTTTATATGGAAACTATTGAACAATGATTAAATGTAATGTGGTAGGATGTGGTGAGTTTTAGATGTTGCGATATAGCATGGAGATATGTCTACATGTGGTGATGCTATGGGAATTTAACCATGAGTCATTTGAAGAAGTACTCACAACTACATATTTAATTGTGCTAGTAGAAGCATAAATAATAATGCAGGTGCACACTTGTAGCAGAGTTGAAGTTCATGTGGAACAATCTAGACACTTGGTTATGTTAAGAGAATGTTCTACAATACTACAAGTTGAAAGAATTGGTTAGATGGTTGTATGTGTTACCACAAGCTTATGGTTGGTAGTGGTGGTTATACAAGAAGACATGAATACATTGACTATAGTTAGTAATAAACTATTGATATTTAATGTGTAACAACATATAGTCATCTATAATGATTATCCACATGGAGGCGTCATGTTTGGTGATATATGTGATATATTGATTTTATGATACGGTCAACATATAGCTTTGTGACTCTTGGTATTCCATGGGTTGGTTGGATAGTTAAACAATTGGTATTCTGTGATGATGCATATATATACCTATCTACTTATGTGAATGGAGAATGGTTGGATTGTGATTAGTTAGGTGTAGGATGTGAGAAATATTGAAGAAAAGAATGCTATAAGCATGTAGATATCAACTCTATCAAAAGAATTCTTCTATTAAACCAATGGATTCTAAATAATATAATGGTAACTATCTTTTACTACTAGGTTTTCTCGTATAAGGGTTTCTAACATAAAATCTAGTGTCCCATATTGTTTCTTTTGGTTTTATATACTATCATGAGCTTTCTTAAATGTTACTAGATAGATAATACATTTGTATCATTATCTTTGATCATATTATTTTACTCCTCTATCATAGTATGTTGGTCAATTGCAACATGGTTCCTTAGTCCCAATGTTTGGTATGAAAGAATACAATTATTTAGAATCTTAACTTAAAGAACAATAAAATGAACTATAACTTAATCTAAGACAACAAACTAAAAAACAATGAAAAGAATTGGGTAAAGCAAAATGGATATCCGTTTTGCAAAACATAAAAAAAAGGGAAAAAAATATTTTACTGAAGCAAAATAGATCTCTGTTAATAACGGATATCTGTTTTGCTTCGATTTTGCTTTGTATGTAGGCTTGGGACTGTCATAGTTGACTTTCCCTCAATTCTAATGTTTTTGCAGGTTTCACTCTCTTCTTTGAATTTCACCATTCGTGTTGACAACCTTTTTTTAATGCAAAATTGATAAAACAAAAAGGGTTTATAGAAGAAATTCTCAGCTTTCTAAAAATGTAAGATTTATTTGGTTATCATTTTATTAAATAATTATTAATAATTTTCTATATAGTGTGTTTGAAATCCTGATGGACACATTGATTGAAAAACATCCATAACTTTCAAACCGTTTCACCTTTTTAAGATTCGAAAGATGCGCCACACTCTATGCTTTTCTGGTTATAGGTTAAAAAATTTGAATTCCAATTTTTTTATCGAGTTAGGTTGGCTGGAAAATTACTTTTTAGTTTTAAAAAAGTCACAGTAAAAAAATCATAACTAATTATTTTATTGGAAAAAATTTCAAAAAGATGTGTCACATCTGGGCATGAGTCCTCTACTTATTTTGAACGTTTCAAAAAAGAAAAAAAATTGCTCATAGTTAGGTTGGCTGGAATGACACCCAGTTTTTATTTTTTCTGAAAAATTTAATAGATGTTCATTGAAATATTCATTTTTCACTAAGTAAATTTAGTTTTTTTTTTTTTTTTAATAGTGGCCCATAAACTAGATTTAATTCTCTACAATTTTTGTTCTTACATCTTTTTCAAATTGTGTAGATAATCCATTCAAATTTTCACATGAACTTGATTAAGTCTAATTTTTTATATTTTTATTGCCACTTAGAGGTATAGTTTGGCCCATCATGATCCTGCACATACCCATATGTATTTAACAAATCTTTCATGAATCAATTACATGCATTCAAGATTTAAATAAAAACAAAATTTAGAAATTTGATTTATTTTTCAAGCACTTCATGCCTTCAAATCTTCAAACTCTCATGCTTTCACACTTTCTTGGCTTGACTCCTCTTTTCAAATCTATTTTTTCCCTTCATTCTAAAGCTCTCTTGGCTACCTTGAACACCTGCAAATCTCTTCTTCTCTTCTTGTTTCCTTCCTCTTTTTCAGCAAACTAATTTGTGCATCTCTTCATGCCATTGTCTTGAGCAACTTGCAATTTTATTTCCTCAACCTTGTTGATGTTGATTGCTACCTCTTAACACCATTAATGGCTACATTTTATTGAATTCAAAACCCTCATGAAGCACCCAAATGTGGTGCCCAAATCTGTTCTTTCATTTTCCCCAAATTGTCCTTTGAAATTCCTATAGAAAAATGAAGAAATCTTAATTTATTGCTTCCAAATGTGCCATTCAAAGTTGTTGCTCCCTTTTCAACGTCTTGTTGCTATAGATGCCTTTGAAAAATAAATAAAATAAGAAATAAATCCATCCTCATCCACCCAAAATTGGAAATTGAAGAGTCCCTCATTGTTTGCCCAAAAATCACTAGCTTTTTCCTCCATTTTAGCCACCCAAATGACTAAATGCAAATGAAGGAATAATAACAATAAAATATTATTTTCACACTTCCCAAGGTGTTCAAGTTGAGTAAATAAAATAAATGTATTTTATTTTTTCTTCACAAACCCCTTCTATCATGGTAAATGAACCCCTTCAACGCATAGGACCTTGAATTTGTGAAATATAATAATTTCAAAAATCACATTGAATATATTGGTTGCCTTTGATATTGGAAATGAAAAGCCAAGTCCTCACAAATGAAGATTTTTATCATCCCAACACTTCACAAGTTGCTTCTGAAGCTCAAACCTACACCAAAAATGTTGAAATTTGAACATAAAAATAAAATATATATTTTTGATGATGCAGGATTGCCTGTGAGCCTGGATGCTCTGCATCAGACACGCCCTCACCAAATGGGTTGATCCGCCCTCAAGAAGAATGAAATTGAATTTTAACGGCGCAGCGAAGGGTAACTCGAGCACTTCCGGAGCGAGAGTCATTATTCAAAACTCCCATGGCAACATAATATGGGCCCTATCGAACAAATTGCCTTTCGGCACTAACAATGAAGCTGAATTCTCCGCCCTACTCCATGGCCTTCGGCTACGTAAGGAACAACATCTAATTGATCTAGATATCGAGGGAGACTCCTGGATATGCATTAACGCTATAACATCCAGAAGCATCTCAAATTGGAAATTGAAATATCTGGCGAAGGCAATTTGGGAATGTTTAGATGAATTAGGCAATGTGACTATTGCCCACACCTATCGAAAAGGGAATAAAGCAACTGATTTCCTTGCTAATTGGGTGTGCGTACAAGAGGAGGAAACTATCTTGGCAGAATCATGTGATCCATGGCTAGACCTTCCATTGGAATGACAACCGATGAAAGCAGATTAGACCCTCTCAGACTTGCAGAGATTCAGTCGATTTTAGGCTCGCAATGACAGCATACTTAGTTGCACCTCTGATCAGATTTCTTTATATAGGGGTCGAAAGAAGGCTCCGCCACCATTGGGCAACATGGAAATTGAATGTGACTGCATTTTCCAAAGGAGGGCAAAGACGAGCTCGGAGAGCTCCGCAGATTCTAAGAATGAGGAAGAGCTGGAAGAAGAAGGCCCAAGTGATTAGGGAGATTCGGCTGGACCGCTGAAAGAAACAAAGATTGAACAAATCAAACGTCTATTCAACACAGCTTTAGACCATATTGTGGAGGCTATTCTGAAGGTGATTAGTGAGAGCAATCTCCCAGAGGGCCACGTCCATGATAGAATCATATATGGAGAGTTCCCATCAAACTGTGTTCTCATCATGGGCAGGAAGGCTCGTGGGAAGATAATGGCAAACGCATATGTGTGAGAAGAGATGGAGGCTGATGTTGTTGTGATCTCTGCTTTCAACAAACGCCCAACCGAGGGTTTGATTGGAGGCGTCTTTGACGCAACAGTGGTAAACAAGAAGAAGAAGATCCCGACCGTCTTTGCCCAAGCACTGGTTCTCTTCCGAAAAGGTATCGAGAGTGATAATATGGAGACCTTCTCCTACTTTGTAAGCCAATACAGTGACCTCCTCTCACTAGCTCAAGTTGAACGGGTTGTGGAGTTGGCTGAAGGTCTTCGTGTGCTCTGGCATGCCTAAGACTTAGAGCTAGCATTTTATATGCATGCTCATACTACTACTTATAGCAGGTTTTTGTATAATTTTTGGATATAATATAAAGGGAGCTACCCCCACTAATAGCACTTATTTAGCAAAAAAAAATCTGAAAACACATTTTATTTCAAACCCTCATATGTATTTGACAAATCCTTCATGAATCAATTACATGCATTCCAGATTTAAATGAAAATAAAATTTAGAAATTTCATTTGTTTTGCAGGCATTTCATGCCTTCAAATCTTCTAACTCTCATGCCTTCACACTTTCTTGGCTTCACTCCTCTTTTCAAATCTGATTTTTCCCTTCATCCTACAACTCTCTTGGCTACCTTGAACACCTGCAAATCTCTTCTTCTCTTCTTGTTTCCTTCCTCGTTTTCAACAAACTAATTTGTGCATCTCTTCATGCCATTGTCTTGAGCAAACTGCAATTTTCTTTCCTCAACCTTGTTGATGTTGATTACTACCTCTTAACGTCATTAATGGCTGCATTTTATTGAATTTAAAACCCTCATGAAGCACCAGAATGTGGCGCCCAAATCTGTTCTTTCATTGTCCCCAAATTGTCCTTTGAAATTCCTGTAGAAAAATGAAGAAATCTTAATTTATTGCTTCCAAATGTGCCATTCAAAGTTGTTGCTCCCTCTTCAACGTCTTGTTGATGTAGATGCCTTTGAAAAATAAATAGAATAAGAAATAAATCCATCCTCATCCACCAAAAATTAGAAATTGAAGTGTTACATCCCCAACCTTGACTAAGCTTAATTTTACTTTTTATATGGTAAAATGGATGAATAATCATGGGTTAATGATTTGATGTTTGTGGAAAATATCAAGAAAATTCATTGATTATATGGATTATGATTAATGCTTCGATTAGACATGAGATTATATGTTGTTGAGATTATTTTATCATAATGTTTTATGATTTATTGACGATACACTAATCATAGTTTGTATGACTATGAGTGTAACCAGGAAAGGAACCTACCTTCAAGAACAGAAGCAGAGTATCACCGAAGAGAAGGGGATAGACATTTTGAAAAGATCGGTTTGCCATTTGAAGTCTCAATTCAATCATTATGTGAACCTTTGCGAGAGAAGGTATGTGTCCATTAGTTGCTATCTCGAGATTATCCTAGATTCGACCATTATTGATTTGACGTGGAGAAAATGTTTTCCAATGTCAACTTTCGTCGATTTGGTCAAAAGAGTTTCTTGGTCTCTTCTCGGCTTTGCTCAGTATCTAAAGCTAATGTAAGCAAAAGGTGGCAACGAGGGAGAAGGTCTCAAGCCACTTTCACACTTTAGCCATTGTCGAATATCAACTTACATTTGAAATGATAATGTTACCATGGAGTCGATATATATATTATTTATATATTTGTTAAATTATGACATAGTGATAAAGATATTGGTTTTTATTAAATATTATTATTTATCTCTTTGTGTTAGAGTTTAATTTTAGAAGCTATCATCATGCTCACGTAGGAGGGCATTTATCCCACAACCCTCGAAACAAGGAAGAAGTGGGGAATAACCCACTTGGCCATGGGGGTGACTGGGGGCAGTTGGCCGATAGCATACCCTCTCGAGGAGATTTTTGAGGAGATAGTTCTGCATCGTGGGTTAGGAGAGTGGAGAGAATCCCATACTCTCGAAAGAGAAGTGATAGTATTGTGGTTAGCTATTGTTATTCTCTATTTTTGGTGTGGCATGTATGTTTCGGGCAAGGAGGAACGGAAGCAAGGAGAACACATTCGGTGAAATATAGCTCATGTAGGAGCTGAAGGGGACTTCGATAAAAGCTGAGACATAAGTGCTCAGGTATTCCCATATATTTTTCTATTATGATAGAAATGGAATGATGTGTATTCTAGTTCTCCTTTGGTTGCCACTATGTGGAGTGGTGTTGCATGTTGGTCAAGGCCGAACCCCTATGCCGTGCATGTCATTTAATCATGTTCGATTTAAATTAGTTTCTTGAAATGAAACTTGTCTCTGATATTCTAAACTATATTCGATAGCTATGCTATCATTGTTCGAAGCTTATTATTGTTATATTCTGCACTATGCTTCGATAGCTATGCTATCATTATTCGAAGCTTATTATTGATATTTCATGCATTGCTTTGATAGCTATGCTATCATTATCTAAAGCATGTCTTTGTTAAATTTGGTTATGTGTCGATAGCTTGGCTATTATTTCCTTTGATTACTATATGGCTCGCCAAGTGAATGGAAAGGTGGTGGCCGAAGTATATGTCTGTGTAATCATATTTCTTTACACATTATATTGCTAGACCGGTTGTGTCTACATGTACGTAGAGCCCCAACCATGCTCACTGTCATAATGACAGGAATGGCAAATAAGGGATATAAAGGTTACAAACCCGACCCTATGCTGTTAAATAATTACATTGTATTATAATCTCTCTTATTTGAGAGGTAGTGAAGATTGTTTAATATGTGCCATGGTTATCGTATGGCTGTTCACTATTAAAATAGTGTTATTACCACATTGTTGCACCTCATGGGTGGTCAGCTGAGGATAAAGCCACCAGCCGAGGTACTCCTTTATAAATTGTAAGCCAGTGATGCTATGTATCATAATGAAGCTCTCGACAACCTTGAGTTGGAGTAGTTTAAAATAGAACTACTGTTCTTTAATGCATGCATATTGCTACACCACTAGTCAAGTGGTAGTCAAAGAAACCTTTTGTTAGTAAGGTCGAATGATACAATGATATTATGGAACTATTTTGCAAGAATTCTAGTTAACCTTCGTGAATGAAAAGAGTTCATGGGACTTGACATAAATAGTTATTATTGTCGAATATGTGGTAGTCTCTTATTTCCCAAGGACAAGATTGTTATATCTTATGGGGTTAGAAATGGATAACCTATTTATGGACAAACGTCGGTAAACTTTCTACCTTTTATTGTTGACTTTTGAATAAGCCAAGTAAGGTTATTATCGGGGAGGATTAGATGAGAATCCTCAGCCCAGATGAGTTCCTTAGAGAACTTTCGAAATTATAACAAATTTCTCTTGTGTTGATACTAGATATCAAACTATTATGAATACAAACTTTTGCAATAAGGGATAAGGTGACAAGTAGTTACAGTTTTTGGATTGCAATTGAAACAAGAAATCTTGTATTGAACTCCAGAAATCGGAGTCAGTAATCTAGTTAGATGGACTAAGAATTACCTAATGCTATTGATAATGTATATGTGTATTTATCCTGGTCTAAGGAATGATTCCAAGTCAAATTGACTAAAGGAATGATGAATAGACAAGTTATGTCTAAAATCTCTGCAGGATGAGATGGCTTCTAACTCGAGTTAGAGTTTGAACAATCGACTATTTTCATTGCGAAACATCAATGTATATTAAATCTTTGGCCAAAGTAATGCATCTGTCTCTGCATGCATTAGGCAGTTCACTGTGCTCCAGATGACATAATTCTTCCAGTAGTGTGTTACATCCCCTTTTTGGATTCAATATTACTATTTACTTTTTCTTAAATAGTACAGTTATGTGGATATGTTTTAACATCATAGCAAATGATGATATGAATAGAAAAGGTTAATTTTATGAAATTATGGAATTTACTTGATTATGATCAATTTGATGTTATGAATTAAAATGTCTTTCGATATGAAAATGAAATGATTTGATATAAATATGTTTTGATCAGAACATTGGTACTTTGACCACAAATTGTATGTGAGATTGTCAATGACAGGAATAGATGGAACATGTTTGCCAGGAAGAAAGAAGAAGAGAAAGTATCTTTGAGAAAGAGAGAATAGACTCTGGAATAACCCATGGGTGCTTGTCACTGAAAACGAATATCAGGTAGATAAACCTAGATGCCTTGAGTTAAGCTTTGATTATGGGCTAAGTCAATTTTAGTCGAGATGTCGATGTTTGCAAGAATAGGTCTTTCTCCTTTCGTAAGTTGTCGTTTTGAGTATGGGAAATCGGCATCGTTGTCGTAATACTCCGAATCGTGTCGTCAAATATGAATGACTGATATATTATTTATATGTATACATATGTATATACTTGAGGTCGAGTTGTAAGTTGTGTCTTGTTATGGTTCAGCGCAAAAGTCGAAAATGGTGCGTAAGTCGATCCCAAACCTTGTTTTGCATTTATGCTCAATTCGTCGTTATCGTCGTAAAGCTCTACGAGAGTATGACGTAAACGTCTCCTTGCGAAATTCGACGGATGTTGAATTGTTCTATATTAGGCTATTATCGAATATTAAAAGGTTTAAATAATGTTTTAAATCTTTAGACCATGGTGTCTAATACCTTTGGTCGTATCGTAAAGGAATATACTAAATTATATTAGTTATTTTATATTGTCAATTTGAGGTAATTCCTTTATTCTTTGTGATGTTGGTAATCGGGTAGTAGCTTGAAAGAGACTCACTCAAGTCCTTTCTTGATGTCTTTGATTTCGAAATAATCTTTTTTACTTTCAAGCTTTTAATCTCATGATGGTCGTCGGTCTAGCTTTTAATTCATAGTCCTTGCATTTGATTTATACTCATAGCGGATATGAGTAGTGTGACAGTTTGTTAAAACTGTCAACCGCCACCTTGCCAAGTGTGGAGCTCCACTTTGGAGAATAATCGCGGTTTGAGTGGAAAAGGCCAAACCATTTTTGGTGATGGTTGTGAATAGAGGAGAATGTCTTGCATGCTGAGTAGTGACCCTTTTTGTTAGGCATGGTCTTGTGAGTGGCAAGGCAGTTTTCCTTCGCAGCTAGACGGGATTTAGAGGAGGGTTAGAGTCAGTTGAGAAGGGAGAAAAATGCAAAGTAGAAGTGGAGAGGAGACTGTGCAAGAAGCAAAGGTGAACGGCTTAGAGAAGAACGAACACCGTGGACCAGTCTGCAAGCAGACACAGGAGATTACCTTCAGGTTCTTCTCACCTCATCTCTGCGCAGTCGTAGTTTCCAGTTATGTTTATAATAAGTAATGTCTTTACTTGCATTTCGAAGGAACTTAGTATTTGCTTAAAGATGTAAGGTGTGAATTGTTACCATCTGTAGCCTGTGTGTTTTATCACCTTCAAAACGGAAGCAATGTTTTGTCTACTGCACTGCACCGCACCACAGTCGTGAAACCCTTAGTAGAATTACATTGTACTTCAAAACATCTCCGAAGGTCGAGATTATTGTGTAGTTGTTGGCTCAACTTTAGGAGTTTATTTGGTTGTGTTAAGTGCATTATAGACTAAGTGTTTGGTCGTAAAATATCTCACAACTATCACAAGCCCGGGTGTTAAACCAAGGTCGACGTAGAATGAGTTCTCATTTGACCAGCCGAATACCATTGCTTGGTTTTGCCTAATTTAAAAGTCAGCTAGTTTTAAAGTGAAAGACTTGTTTGTGATAACCGTCGATAGAGGAGAATCAATGGTGTGAAGTGTATACCGAAACATGCAAGACTTCACAGTCCTCCTCAATTTCTAAGTTTAAAAGGGTCGGTCGACCATAGAGAATTTACTATCCTTGCTGCAAACGATAACAAGTATTAGACCATTTGTCCTTGTAGGCAACTCTTTTGCTATTAAAGTATTCAAACTGTTGTGTCCCCGAGAGAGAAGGTATAGACTTACTTTTTAGACTTTGCAGCCATACAAGTATAAATAATGAAGTTTTAGAACGAATATAATGAGTCCTTAGTCAAGTGTCTAGCCTAGACTTGCATGCAATCTTCTTGTTAATAGAGACAACAAGATAGGGTCTCTAAATGTTTAGATGGACAAAGATTAAACTATGTTGAAGATTTCGATAGGTCGAAGTAGATTCTTTAGAATGTTTGATTTTAAACTTAGGGTCTTCGAATATTTATATTCTATAAATTGGTTTATAGTATATCCCTTCTGAAACAACAAAGTTAAGTTTAGTGTCCACTCTTGAGTGGATAATTTAAGTAGTGGGCTAACTTAAAGATCAATGAAATAACTTATAGCATTATCCGAATAATCGATAAGCTAGGAATCCATTCTTTATCATGTGGACGGAAATGTTTCCATGAGCTAAGTAGAGAGAAAGTAAATAGAGTAAATCTCATTGCCATGTGTTAATGTATGATGAGAGTCGAACACCTTGAGGTTATTGAGGTTGTTATTTTGAACTTATTTATAGGTAACTGTAGGATTGCGATTAATTCGAGTCGAGTTGGGGTGAGTGATCTTATTACTTGCGTTGACACAACGCTAATTATATTCAAATCCTTTGGCCAAGGTAATGTATGAGCCTCAAGTGCATTGATAGTTCACTGTGACTGGATGGCGTAGCTTGTGGAGTGGTCATGCTTGACTAGAGGGTATCTAGGGGATTGCATGATAACAAGTTATGTAGGTCACAACACCAGTACTCAGATGGCAAATACCATTGGTTTTCCTAAATCTATCCTCTTTGAGTAAGGCAGGGCCACTTCCGGTTAGGAAGGACTGCGGGAGACCGACGGTCTGTGGTTGGAGGTTAAGCTCTTTGAAGATACTTTCTCTTCTATTTTCTTGAGGATTGCCGAGACTTGAATTTGGATGGTCGACAATCGAGATGCAGTGACTTTGGTAAGTTTCTATTTTGGAATTGTTCTAAGTAACTTATAACAACATATTGTTTAAATGTTGTAGATGGATATATCCTTTTACATAGTTTATAATTTCATGAATATTGATAGTCGATGGATAAACTACTTGATTTTAAATTAGAAACAAATTACTTTTATGTTTTGAACTTTCAAAAAAAATTATTACCTTTGGTTAAACTTAGTTTTAAGGGTGAAATCAAAATCAGGCGTTACATAGTGTCATACATAGTTAGAGTGGATCTATAGTTGTATGACCGTAAAGAATTATGAAGGACACAACACTAGAGACTCGGATGGCAAACCTATTTAGTTCCTTATATCTATCCCCTTCGTGAAGGGTAGGGCTGCTTCCAGGTAGGAAGTTGTGCGGGGGACCGTCGGTTTGTGGTTCGAGGAAAAGCACTCAAGTGATGCTCTCCTTCCCAAGTAGATGACATGCCGAGACTTATGAAGACAGATATCAAACTCCAAATGCAATATATTCTATTATATGACTTGTTAGTTAAACATTTTATGTAAAACTTATCATTATTGCCATGAGCAAAACATTATGATTGTATAGTGAAAGGATTCACTAATATGTTATCTTTGAAATAAGTTATAAATTTTAGTTTTGAAATTATCCAGAAAAGATATGCAATTTAATTATTGATTATGAAATTGTTTACTGTTAAACAAAAACGTGATTATGTTGATCATGACTATTTACTTAATGGTAAATTAAGTTGATTATTTGGGTAATATGAGTTGACATGTTACATGAAGAGTCCCTCATTGTTTGCCCAAAAAACACTAGCTTTTTCCTTCATTTTAGCCACCCAAATGAATAAATGCAATATTAAATTGCAAATGAGGGAATACTAACAATAAAATATTATTTTCACACTTCCCAAGGCGTTCAAGTTGAATAAATAAAATAAATTTATTTTATTTTTTCTTCACAAGCCCCTTCTATCATGGTAAATGAACCCCTTCAACCCCTAAGACCTTGACTTTGTGAAATATAATAATTTTAAAAATCACATTGAATATATTGTTTGCCTTTGATATTGGAAATGAAAGCCAAGTCCTCACAAATGAAGATTTTATCCTCCCAACACTCCACAAGTTGCTCTTGAAGCTCAAACCTACCCCAAAAATGTTGAAATCTGAACATAATTTTTTTTTTTTTTTTTTGTGATGTAGGATTGCCTGTGAGCGCAGATGCTCCTGCATCAGACACGTCGGGTAGAAAGATTGTGAACATAGGCTCACAAACACAAAGTTGAGTAGTCAAACTACCCTTTCAGGTTGCAACCAACCTGCAGCAAACTCCATCTGTGAAATGTACACAAAGTTATTTCTTCTTCTTTTTCCAACACTTCACTGGCACAAGTGTCATCCTCCTCCCACAACTCCATTCACCACTCTTTTCTCCTCTCATGAATTCATATCCACCATGTACTGTCATCCTCCACCAAATTCTTTCTCCTCTCCTCTCCTCCTTCGTGGGATCCAGCCCACCGCAAACTGACCACCGACCACCTCCACCAAAATCCTGCAGCATCCTTTACAACTTCTACGCACAAACGTGCAACATCTAAACACCAATTTGCAACTACATACAAATCTGAAATTGCAAATATATGATATCTCTTTCCATCTACTTGCACTAACACCTTATTCATCTCAACAATATGCAATTTCATATCAACTTCTTCATCACTGAATTCAAAAAGATTAAAATTTACCTCTTCTTTTGCTGCTGCAACATCCATTTTCTCATCCTCACCGGCAAGTTGCTTAAACCACTCTTCCACCGCCAAAATTTGCAAGATTAAATCATATTCTTCATCATCCTTCGCTACAACCTCTTCACATTCCATCACTACATCTTCATTTTTCTTCTCTTAGACTACCTCTGTTGCAGATTCACTCTTTCTCTCTCCTTGGCATGCTTTCATGCAAGCCTACTACCGCATCCTCATGCTTGATCAATTCACCACGTTGCGAGGCTTCCATCCTATCCATCCTTGCATTTATATCAGCTACCACCAAAGAGAGTTTTCTCTTTTCATACTGCTTCCATCCATCCCATATCACATAAATCCACATCTCTCACTGTTGCAATCACATCTCAATCTGCAATCCTCATCACACTCAATCTTTTTGCAGTTCCCTATCCCTTGATTGCTCAAGGCTTCTCTCTACCTACAACAATCCTCACACAATATCTTTTCCGCACTTCCTCTACTCTACCCGCAAGTCCTAGTGCATACTCTGCACACTCAAGATCCCCTGCTCTGATACCATTTGATGTAGGCAAGATCAGGGGGTTTAAACAAACTGCCCAATTTTGCACACAAATCAACAAAACTCTTGATAATAAAAATCTGAAAACACATTTTATTTCAAACCCTCATATGTATTTAACAAATCCTTCATGAATCAATTACATGCATTCAAGATTTAAATGAAAATAAAATTTAGAAATCTCATTTGTTTTTCAGGAACTTCATGCCTTCAAATCTTCAAACCACATGCCTTCACACTTTCTTGGCTTCACTCTTCTTTTCAAATATGATTTTTCCCTTCATCCTATAGCTCTCTTGGTTGCCTTGAACACCTGCAAATCTCTTATTCTCTTCTTGTTTCCTTCCTCTTTTTCAACAAGCTAATTTGTGCATCTCTTCATGCCATTGTCTTGAGCAACCTACAATTTTCTTTCCTCAACCTTGCTAATGTTGATTGTTGCCTCTTAACACCATTAATGGCTACATTTTATTGAATTCAAAACCCTCATGAAGCACCAAAATGTGGCACCCAAATCTATTCTTTCATTTCCCCCAAATTGTCCTTTGAAATTCCTGTAGAAAAATGAAGAAATCTTAATTTATTGCTTCCAAATGTGTCATTCAAAGTTGTTGCTTCCTCCTCAACGTCTTGTTGTTGTAGATGCCTTTGAAAAATAAATAAAACAAGAAATAAATCCATCCTCATCCACCCAAAATTGGAAATTGAAGAGTCCTTAATTGTTTGCCCAAAAATCACTAGCTTTTTTCTCCATTTTAGCCACCCAAATGAATAAATGCAATATTAAATTGCAAATGAGGGAATACTAACAATAAAATATTATTTTCACACTTCCCAAAGCGTTCAAGTTGAGTAAATAAAATAAATTTATTTTATTTTTTCTTCACAAGCCCCTTCCATCATGGTAAATGAGCCCCTTCAACACTTAGGACCTTGAATTTGTGAAATATAATAATTTTAAAAATCACGTTGAATATATTGGTTGCCTTTGATATTGGAAATGGAAGCCAAGTCCTCACAAATGAAGATTTTTATCCTCCCAACACTTCACAAGTTCCTCTTGAAGCTGAAACCTACACCAAAAATGTTGAAATCTGAACATAAAAATAAAATATATTTTTTTGGTGATGCAGGATTACCTATGAGCTCGGATGCTCCTGAATAAGGTTGTGACAACCTCTTCGAGCCCCAATAGAAGTTTTCAAACCTTGTTCAAGTGTTGACACTTTAACTTTTTCTTTGAACACTGCTTTTAATTACAAAGGAGTGTCGAATTCTGATGGAGTTTTGAGAACCTTGTCGGTCCCCGACATAGGTTTTGAAACCTGTTTGGAGAGTTGACAAACACTACAAACAAAAACACTACCATTTTTATGATTTTTCATTAGTTTAAAAGACATCGTATGCCGACAAGGTTGTGACGATAAAGGTTTTGAAACTACTAATAAGTGCCGACAGACACTAGAAACTTTCTTCAAATGTATTATAAAGGGAATTTTTAAGACTTAGGGAGTCTAAATAGGCCAAGTAAGAATCTTCAAAGTAGTTTCAACTTTGATAACATGATGACATCATTAAACCATGAAATTTCTTGTAAATGAATCTAACATTCTAACATGCCCTGGAAATGGGGGCAACAATCTTCATGTTCTAGACATGACATTCTTTGAGGTCTTCATGTTGTTCTAGACATGACATTCCTTGGTTCTCCTTGCCTAATTACTGCGGCGCATTTTCCTCATTTGGCCATTCAAATCATGCAATCAAGGTCCTCTTGCTGGCAACTTCGGTACACCTGACCTTCCTATGCACCTCATGTGACACCTAGCTTCTCAATTCGCTATTATCTTACTTGTCCACTGTCACCAAGTGAACTCTCGTGAAATAGAACACCCCCCTTTCACTTGGTTTGGCCTGTCCATGTCATAGACACCTACATAGGCAAACAATCCATCAAAGCAATGAGACACAATGCTTTGATGGATTGTTTGCCTATGTAGGTGTCTGATGACACGGACAGGCCAAACCAAGTCAAAGGGGGGTGTTCTATTTCACAGGTAAGATAACGGTGAATTGAGAAGCTAGGTGTCACATGAGGTGCATAGGAAGGTCAGGTGTACTGAAAATGCCAGCAAGAGGACCTTGATTGCATGATTTGAATGGCCAAATGAGCATCACATGAATCTGAAACACTTAATTTGAAATTATTTAATCAGAGTCCTTGTCAATGCTTCCTGCACACTCAAGCAAATTGTTAAGTCATCAAGTCTTCACAAAATAATCCAGATGGTGCTGATTCAGAAAATGTTGGTCATAGATTTAAAATCACAAATTTGAGAACTTCAGTCCGAGTAGTGGAAACATGTTATTCAAGTTTATTGGCAATTTTTTCAGGATTCATAGACTAGTTAGCATTCATAGAACATTGCATTATCAGCATGTTCAAAAATATCACAATTATCTGAAATTTTATCAGTTCACAAGACAACTCGAATACAATCCATGAGATTCTGATTACTAGGCTTTACAAAAATTGGGGAGCAACAGGTTATTACAAATGCATTCGATATTATTAATTTATTACATTAATCCAAGAATTTGAGAAAGTGGTCTTACTCCAAATCAGATGTCAAACGACCTGCTATTCATATGCCAAGAACCCCAACCATATCAAAGCATACAAATAACCTGACTTTGTTTGAAGAGAACAATTTGTCTGATCTCTGAAACTTCCTTAAAAAGACAGATTTTTTAGATGACGCCTCAAAAAATCCATACTCTCAATTAGAATGCAGCTATCCTTTGCAGCTTTGGCCCTTTATATCAGGTTGCCATATACTATAAGATGACACTTCTCTGCTTTTACAGCCATGGTTATAACACCATACAACATCACATGTAGAATTTTATATTTTTATTCAACTGCAAAAGTAAGATCTAGGGAAAAAAGCATCGGGAAACTTGAACGTGCAGACTTTTCTTTAATATATTTCCAAATTCTCGTAAATTTTACAATCCAAAGATTGGCTGCAAATAGATAGCTTCATAACAATTACAGTAGACGCAAATAACTATTTCTTAGCCCCCACCACCAGTGTCCATATCTGTGACCCCATCTGAAATTCCCTTAAAAGAAATCCGCACTTTTCTTGTCGTAGTGCTCTTCTTATCATTAGTAATTATACTACCACTTAAATGTACACTGTCTTTTGGAACTTTACCCATAAGCTCAAAGAGAGGATGTTGTAAATTTGATTGCGTCATTTCCTCCAGAACAGGAGGTGCTTGAATATAAAGATTATTTCCTCTATACATCACACTTGGTCTTGACAACTGAATCCTTGGATGTTCTCCAACAAGATCAATGAACTGAATGACAGCAAAAATAAACAAACATCTATGAGCAGTACGAGTCATGGTAGACAGACTATTTTTCTGTATTGAGCAGTTATAGACACTTGTCCTATAAATATTGAACATTTATGGATAATTTTCCTGTAAATATTGAACAGATATAAATAATTTTCCCATACAATAATTTCATTCTTGCATTAATTATTATCTGTTATGCTTAATAAATTGAAAAGCATTGCTGATTAATATAAACTAGTCAGCATAAAGATGGCATTTCTAGTGTACAAACCTTTTGCAAAGTCTCAGAGGAATCTAGTTCCATCAACACTCCAGAGCCACAAACCAAACAATCATCATCTTTCGTAAATTTGGTTACATTTGTGTGAAGACCTTCAACCCCATTATACCTGCCAATAATATAGAGCATGAATGCATAATCATTTCCGCCACCAAAAAAAATGATAACATTTCAGACCATGCAAAAGTTTCAATTTTGCCTTCCAAAGTTTCTAACAGTATGTCCAGATGGTTCTGGTGTACTGGTAATTGATAGAAACACTTGTTAAGAGTGTAATCCAGGTTCAAATCTCCCCGCAGAAACACCCCTAACCCGTATCATCAAAAGGCAGCGCATAACAAAACCAAGATTTACAAGGAAACAAAATAGTTTCAAACAATCCAATAAGAAAAAAAAATGTCCAGTATTCCGTAATTGCAATTGGCATCAGCGTAATGGCAATTGGCATCAGCTCCATATTTCCTCTACAGTTTGAATTAAATATCGTCATTTTTGTCATGTCTCTTGACAACTTAAATAAGCATTTCCCTTCCATGTGTGCATGCTGAACTTACCATATTAAGAATGGCTCACAACTAAATTAAATTTATGCAATATAGTGGATTTTGAGGAATGGCAGTTTCCACCTAGAAAGCACAAACAAAACTCTCAGTTGAAAACTTCAAATGCAACCTAAATATCAGATGGCATCACCTAGAAATTTGAACAGAATAGTTAAAACATTAACTGCTGCAGATTACAGGATAAAATATAAAATAAGTACAGTTAATTCCTCTCAAACAAAGCCATTCAACAAATGCTGTGAAACAGGACTACAAATTAATTGTTCTCTTATAACGTAGCAGATCATTTCAAGAGCTACAATTGGATTATTCATTAACTCTAGGTCATCAGAAAACTTATGTGGTTCTGCGCTCATAACAAAAGAGCATGTAAAACAGCCTTCACGAGGCTGCAAAATTTCAACTGTTTGTTAAGAATGGCCTAGTTGCAGAGACCACCACTCCATGCACCATGTACCTTAATGATGCAGGAGCATACCTGATTATGCTCAGTCCGAAATTTTCTTCTTTTTCTTGTTCTCTTGAACTTCTTGCTGCTGCAGGTTGTCAAATTTTTATTATGGCCTGTAGCAAATATAAATCAGGGTGTTTCATTTAATAGGTTGAGGCCTGAGGTAAGGTCCTTATGGCTGGCGGCGCATGAAGGCTGACAACTTTTATTTTTCAAATGGGTGGTTTAGACTGGCGTTTTATCTCATTTAGATTTGGCAGTTTCAAAATTTTTGACACCTGACCTTGGCGGCTACCACTCAGAGTGCTTAATTTAGAATGTTCTGCTTTTATATGATCAACCTAGCATCTGTTGAGGCAGCGAAGTAAGGAAAGAAAATTAGAAATGTCACCAAGAAATATTTTCAAGTCTGATCAGTCAGTAAGGAAAGTGGATATATTTTCTGTAGTTGAATAAACATTTTGTAGTGAGTGTGAGTCAGGAATAAATAGCCTGGAAGGTTGCTATTAGTTTAGTGTGTGAATTTCTGCTGTGGCTTGTACTTTTCCAGTGTGTGTGCGTAATGGAGGTACTGGATGGAACCCTGCTGTGGCTGGTAATTATTCCAGTCTGATATTTACTGCTGTAGCTTCTTCTATTCCTGTGGGCATACGTAATGGAGGTACTGGGCAGAATCTTGTTGTGGCTGATAATTATTCCAGTCTGATATATTTCTGTTAGTCACAAACTGAGTGAGAATTTCCATGCAAATTAGGAGTATTATCATGTCTAATGCTGTGTTGGACGTTCTGTAATGCTGAATTGAGTTCTGTAAGTGAAATTTCAGTCTTGGGTTGAATAATATTAAGATGCTATGCCTGGTTCATATGAATTTCTGAATATTTATTTGTTTGAAACTTTCTCATTATAAAAATGAATAGCTTGAATGTAACTTCGAAGTGCTGCGAAATCAACTGCCTAAGATTGGGCAGCCTGGTTTCGAATGCACCACTTAATTAAGGTACCAATGTTTAAACTTTAAAGCATCAACACTTTCTCATGTCTGGCATCCCTGTGAGCTAAGCAAATAAAAGAGACAGACCTCCAAGATTGATACAAGGCTTCTTTCAAATTGTTGAAGCATTTGTCTTGGTTTGAAAATGCACAGTAGACAATAATGTATAAATATTAAATGATTATGCATACTAATCTAAAACATGAAACGGCAGCTTTTTTAGTTTGTTTAACTCTTAACAATTATCTTATAATACCAAAAAAGCTTATAAATAAAAGTGCAGTGCATGAAACATGATATCAAATCATCAAAAAGTTTATTGAATATTTACATTCTTCATACAGAACATTTTAAGCCTTTGTAAAGCTCCTATGGCACTACCATATGTATCTATAGATGTATATATCTCAAATACATCTATCTAAAAGACATCGAGAGATATCTCCATCATTGGACCCACAAATACATATTAATCCACATCAGAATCAAACTCCACATGGACAAAATTTGGTTTAAAAACATTTTATCTGAATTAGGTGGAAGTTCATGAAGAACTTTTCATAAATTTGCATGTCTTTATAAAACTTGTCACATTCTATTTTGTAATTCATTGCCCTATATACCAACTCTTTATTGACTGTAGAGTTATAGATCCGTCCTTTGAAAAATGATAATTGACAAATCTTTTATTTTATGTGGCAACACCTTGGCGACATCTTTAACTTCCCTTGGAAAACTTATAGTATATCCTTTATATTAATATTGACCTCTGGTTGCATGTGCCACTTGGACGATTGGGTTGACACGGGCTATCAACATTTCCTCAACTTGTGTTAAGTTTCCAAGTTTTGGTGGTGAGGACCAAGATCCATATTGTTTGATGCTGAAAATCGATGTTCTTTTTTCTCTTGTTGACATCTATTGCAAATAGGGCCTTCATGTTTTCTTGGCCTCTATACATTTTCATCTCGGGCTCTATAGTGAATTAAATAACTTTGAGTAGTAAATTAAGTAGTAAGTAAAACTATTGAAATAACTATGTATATGTATTAAAAAAATTGTTTCAATGTAGGTTTTTGAAAATTGTAGAAAAATAAAAATAGCTCTTCACGTAAGAATAAAGTAAATAATGTTTAAAATAAAATATCAAGTAAAATCAATTAGTTGACACAGTCACACTATTGCACTCCACCCCACCTCTCAGCATAATAATATATACAAGAATAAAAAACAATGTGTCTTGGTGTTTTGAACCTACGTTAAATAATTTGACAACGATTTGCTGCATCCTGTTGCAAGTTTCAGTGCCTCCAGTGCACATGCAGATGATATGATAGCATTTGTTGATGCAATGGCTGGTACTATATTTTTAACAACACCCTGCAAAGAAAGTCCCAAAAATAAAAAACAAATCAGACATTTTTGTCAAAACATCCTGCCACCTGAATCTAATAATAAAAGCAGTAAAAAGTATCTTAGCCAATATTATGTTTATCATAGAAAAAAAAAATGTCAGGTGTCATAAGAATCTCTATTTAAATTTAGGACTTTACTCTTTCCTCTATGGTGACATATTGAATGTTAAATAAAAAAAACCTTCACAAAAAACATATTGCTGTATCACATATTTTAAAAAATGGTGCCTCAAATAATACACATAACAAATAAACTAGCATAATGCTATTTCTCTTCTCTTGCTATTTCTCCTGAGGATGGATCATGGAGTGTGATCCGAAACATTGAGGAAAAAACTTGCACACAGTTAAATCCTGAAATACTGAGCTACTAGCATATGCTCCTTAATACCTGCATTGGGGGAGTTTATGTTATCAAAGTGGGCTATGAATTCCTTGTAGCAAGAATGAATGCATTTTAAAAAGGTATTAACTAAGTGAATGTTAAAGCTGATGTGTTAGCCCCCTTGCATTTTTTGGATTTTTCTTTATGCCTATTAGGCACCTGGGTTTGTGCTCAACTACTAGATAACCTCATACGTAGGATATGCACCAGTCACATTTGACAGGCAACCAGAGGGACATAGGGATTGCACACAATTGTAAGAGGGATTGACCGAGCCTTGAAAACAATAAAATCCCAATATTCTCACCTGTGTACCCAGCATGAGGGTTTCCCCTACCCATTTGTGTGTCGCCTCAAAGTTGGGTGGAGACCTTATCATAATTTCTGAAGGTTCCCCAAGGACGCATCCCCGACATTTTTTGCCACATCCGGGCCTCGGGAACATTTTGGGAACATAAGGACGCCTCAAGGACATCCTTGGGCCATCGTCGGAAAAAAAAAATTGCCCCCTCCCATCCTAGAAACCCGGGGACATTTCGGGGACAGTTGGCCGTCCCCACAGAAAAATAGGCGCTTTTATAAAAAAAGGCCCAAAATTAAAAAATAAAATATTTTAATGCTTTTTATGTGGGCCTCCACACACCACTTTGCCCTAAATGGGGAAAATAACCTTCCTCTTCCATTTTAACACCATTTTTACATGCCAAAAAACATTGCAGCCAAGTTGGAGGAGAAAAAAGTTTTTTTGAGCAGGGTTTGAAAGTGTAGTTGGAGAAATCAAATCTAGGGCAGCCTTAGCAGTGAGATAGCAAAACAAGTGGAAGAGTAAGTCATTCTTTCATTTTATTTTATTTTTCTAATTTTTTTCCAAAGTTTTAAGGAAGAAATCTCTAATTTTTTTTTTTTTTCAATTTTTAGTTTGCACTTGCATTATATTTTCACAAAACCAACAGCAATGAAAGTAGTGAACATGAAGTGGAAGAAATAAATGTTAGAATTTCAGCCTCAACTAGGGGTTCATGAAGGTGTGGGAGTGTTGGGGTTAGCGGAGAACAACCACAAAACCCATTTGAGTGCCCTTCCGCCATCTTGAAACCTCTTCTCCAATTTGTGATAGCGCTAGATGTCAAAAAGAAAAATTCAGGGGGAGTAGAGTGTGGTTGTGTCATATTTGCAAGACAAATTTTAGAGAGAGCTACACCAAGGTATGGTATCATTTCCTGGCTGTTATAGGTCATGAAGTTAAGGTGTGTCCACATATAAAAAAGGATGAGAAGGTAGAGGTTCATAGATTGCATATAGAGGCGGAAACGAGGTCTAAAGGTGTGCCAATGCCAGTACAATCTGCACAATCAACTATGTCTCTACTATCTATGGTTGGTAGTGATAGCAGTGATGTTGCCACAAGAGGAAAGAGAAAGACTCGTGCTAGTGAGAGGTCGGAGATAGTTGCAAGCATGTAATTGTTGTGACCAAATCACAACATCACCCCATTGGAAATGGGGACCCCCTTTTTTGAGCTCTGATGCTTTGCATTGAGATTTTGATAATGTCTTTCGTTTATTTCATGATGAAGTCAGTAATGTTGGAGTCTTATAGTCCCCTGATGACCTGATCCTGATGTTTGAGATCCTGAAAATGACTAAGTCTGGTAGCCTGAAATCCTGAAAATCCTCAAAAATTGACTGAGTCTGAAATTTGGTGGATCCTCCAAATTCTATAATCTGCATGTTAAATCCGGTGGATCTGAGACCTATCTCAAACATCCTGAAAGGTATATTGAAAAATATTTAAAGTATAAGAAATCCAATCTCTAAACTTATACTTTAATATATTTTTCAATATACCATACCTTGGCGACTTGCTTTTTTGGGCGCGAATTTGCTCTAGTACTTAGGCGCGTTTTCCCACCTCTGCCAACTCACATCAACGCCTAGAGGAGATCAACTTTCAAACACTCTAGAGGATGGCGCCTTGACTAGAATTGACATAAGAAGCCTTAAACATCAAAAAAAAAGTTTGACAAAGGAATGTTTTAAAGCTTAGGCGCCCTTTCCATGTCCAAATGATCACCCAAATTGCGCCTTCAATTGAAGTAGGGAACCTTAGGCACCCATTCCTTGTTACTCCTCTCCACTTTGGTGCCTTGACGTGAGATGAAGTCTAAGTCCATGATGAATAGCGCCTAAGAGTAAAGTACTTTCATAAGGGTGTAAACTAGTGTTTGAAATCATAATATGACAAATTTGAAGTTACAAGTGTTAGGCGCCTAGCCTTAAGAACATCTAAATGATTGAAACTTACCATTAACCTTAGGCGCCACTCCTTATAGTTCATAGCATTTTTGGCGCCCAGAGAAGGATTACATTCAATAATATCATCAATTGGCGCCTTGCATGTGAAAGTTCATTTTCTGGCGCCTTGTATCTGGTGAGAGGGTTAGAAGAGTATATCATTAAAGTCAAGTGAGCCTTGAAGTGTTGAAAATTTTGAGAATTGGCGCCTTGATAAGGATTCTACCTGAGTTGAAATCATCTAAATTGCTAAGTAACGAACATGAAGTATAATAAGCGCTTTTACTTATCACTCCTTCCCCATATGAGCGCCTAGATTGAGCTTGAACCTAAGGGCATCCAAGTTTCAGCGCCTAGAGGGGAAAGTCCTTTTAAGATCTTCACAATCATTTAAGACATAAAAATGACAAGTATAAAGCTTCATAAAGAGCTAGGCGCCCATTCCAACCTCTGTCACCCATATTGGCGCCTTGGGGAAAAATCATTGAAGTTCATCCTTAGAAATGAGTGCCTGGGAAGAAACCTCTTGTTTTGGCGCCTTGAGTTAGAAATCATCATCATTGGCGCCTAGACTGGTAAAAATGTTAGGAGTGCCTTACATCAAAGTAGACAGGTTTGTGGCAAGTAAACTTGGCGCCTTGGAGTGAATTAATGGAGTGACTTTGGCGCCTTAGATTTAGGAGATTGGTAAAAGAAGATTGTAGCGCCTAAAAGTGAGATTGAAGTCTTTATAAAGAGAAAACACGAATTATTGGAAGTCTCAAGTCATCAAGAACCTAAGGCGCCATCTCCTCTATATACTACACCATATTGGCACCCTGGGGAAAAATCATTGAAGTTCATCCTAGATGAGCGCCTAAGGAAGATAGGGTCCTTGAAGCCATCAATAAGTGGTTAAAATCATAAAATGATAAATTTGAAGTCAATTGTCTTTAGGCGCCCATTCCTACTAAGAATGAAATCATCTAAAGCTAGCGCCTTAAGTAAGAATGCACAGGGCCTCATCAAGTTGAGCGCCTTGTAGATAAACTCCCCAAAATCACCTCAATGGGCGCCTAGGAGAAAATTATATGAAATGACACTTTAGAGTGGGCGCTTGCTAGAGGGAGAGTTACCCTGAGACTTGTTCAAACATTTGGAATCACAAAAATAGCAAATTTAAGGCCATTTTATCCTAGGTGCCCTTGCACCTTTATACCTTTCTTTGGCGCCAAAAGACTTTGGATTTTTTTTTTTTTGAAAATTACATTAAATGCTAAGAGAGGCCGACCCATTCCTATAGCCGTCAGCATTTAATGTAAGCGAATTGGCTATATAACAAGAGCGCCCTCTCTCCATTTGGTCATAATTCAATTATAAGTGGAGCGAATTTTCAAGGAGGGCAGCGAATTTTCAAAGAGGAGCAGATTTTCTTAAAGCAGAATTATAATTTAGAGGACTGATTTTAGCAGATTTTATCTCTGATTTTGTCATTTTGAGACTGATTTCACTATTAAATTCACAAATCTGCATTTTTTCTAAGTCAAAAATTGATACAAGGTATGTTTTAAATTAATTTTACTTCATAAAAATTGCCTTTTCAATTTTGTAGAATTTCATAGTTTTATTTTAATTTTGTAGATAAAGTCAGGTTTGTAAGGGTAAGTCTATTACTTCAAGCCACTTATTCGAGTCTTGTTTGTAGGTAGATGGGCATGACGGCTAAAGAAAGACAAGTGATGATCAAGATGGATGCTAAGTCCACTATACCTGAATCCAAGTTTGAAACACATTGGAAGAACGTGGGGGATACCAACATGGGACACGTCAACCTGGAGGAGGTGAAGGACTTCTTGCTCACCATCACAAGGAACGAAGACATCAAGGCTATAGCGAAAAGTGGAATTGTACAAGCAGCCTGCTTCCCACCTACATTGCCTAGTACTGACTTAGTGTTGGAATGTGTTCAACATTATGACAAACAGAAGAGGCAAATTATAGCTGAGGATGGGACTGTCCTAGCTTACCTACAAAGAGAAGCCATCCAGGAGATCTTCAATATCCCAAGCCGAAAGGGAGTGTTCATTTGTCCTACAACTGCTCAAAGTACTTTTGAAGACAACTCTAAGCTTTACATGCAAGAAATAAGGAAGAAGTGGATGACTGATTCATCAATGAAGATATACAACTCTGAAGATCCAAAGTATCACAAGGCTGACTTCAAACCGGAGATAAGTTACCTCATCATGTTCTTAAATCGAGTAACAGGTAGGCCTCAATCATCTACTTTTGAAGGATGGATGTATACCTATTTTGATCATGTGTTTACAAAAAATAAGATGGTTGACTGGGCTGGCCTTGTAAGTCATTGCCTTGATGAGCAGTTTGAGAGGTTTGATGAAACAAAGTCTTTCTTCATGACTTCATATCTTGTTTATATCTTGGCAAGAAATGTCGTTCATAAGGGACTAACAACTAAAGGAGAAGTAGGTACAAAGCCTGGACAGATTCTTGTACATCAGTGTTATCCTCGGCTTCATTTGAAGAACATCAATGATTACAAAAGGTTCAATGATGCGTTTGCCATGCATATAGTGAGAAAGTTGAGAGGTGAACCGCATAGAAGATTAACAGGTGTTGCTAGAAACTTCATCAAGCAGTATGGAAGATACTACATCCAGTATGACAAGTTCACATATATTAGGATTCAGGGTTTTACATCCTTTCCATACAGATTGCCTAGATATCCTTCAAACAGGATGGTGTTGCTAGAGGTTTCAAGACAGTTGTTAGAGTTTCATAAGATGCAGAAGGCAAGAAAGAAAGCTGGAGTCCAGTTTCCTCTCCAGCTTGGTAGATATTACTCCTGTCCAACACTTCAAGCGGCAGAACATTCAGAAGTTGAGCTTCAAGCGTATCATCTACATCCGCATGATTCAAGGAGGGAAAACTTTGATCCACATTGTGCCATTAAGCAATCATATTCCTCTTACAAACATGCTGAGCAGCTGGAAGATCACTGGGCTAATGCTATTGACGATGATGATATCAGGATGCAAAAGTGTTCAAGGCTTAAATGGGATTTAGTGAGGAATACTAAGATATTGAGGATTCCTGATCAGTTGAATGGTGATAGAACTCTTCTAGGTGACGAGTACAATAAGATCCGGAACCTGCCTTATGATGCCAATTGGGCTGATAGAGAAAGGGTTGATGATGAAGGGTTGATAAAGCCTATCATTGTTATTACTGAAAAGCAGATAAATGAACAAGTACAAGCATTGCTTGATGAGGGAAAGAAACTCACCTATACTAAAATGGGAGAAGTTGATTAGCAAGAACAACACAATGTACCTAGTAAAGATTCACGGAATAAGGATGATGAAAGAGATTCGGGTCAAGTAAAGAAAATAAAACAACTTGAAATTGCACAAGGAGAATCCAGTAAGAAGAAGAAAATGATAAGTATTGAAACTGCTTCTTCTAGACAGCCAGGTGATACCCCACTAAATCAAGACATAGTGGTACATGTTGAGAATGCAGTTCCAGAAGCTCCAGTTGAAGAAGTACCTTCGAGTCCACATGACACCGAGATCATTGATGAAACTAACACCGAAGACAAGGATGAAGCTGAAGAAGAATCATTGTCTGCACCAGGAAAACAAATGCAACAGGGACAAGATCTTTCATCACTGCCAGAGTGGCTACAAGAAAGAATCAGAGAAAATTATGACGTTGAGAAGTGTCCACCTCTTCCAGTTGATGAGTTATTTCTAGATATGTCTAATGAAAAACCAAAGAAAAAGGCCACTATCCTTTCAAAAATCACTAAAGATGAAACAGGCGTAAGAAAGGTTCATGTAGCCGTTCCAAGGCTTGAGAAGAATATAGAAGATGTAACACCTAATGATTATGACATCAATACAATCAATTTGGGTCCATTGACTGGAATGCAAGTAGAAGAAGAACTTTAAGATTCAATTGATAATGCTCGAGCTATTATAAGACAAGAGACAGAAGGTAGAATCAAAGATGAGCAAAGGTGCCAAGCCTTAGAGCAGTACATTTAGCATTTAGTTCATCCTATTCATCAGCAGGAAAGAGTTGCTACACCTCCATCTCTTCTTCCTCCTGAAACAGTTGTACATTTAGAGGAGTTGAAGACTTCATCTCATAGGATGAGAGATTGGATGAAAATATCAAAGGAAGTTACATATAAACATCTGGAAGATATCATGCAAGTGTATGATAACATTGCTAATCTCAAAGAGAGGGTACTTGCATTGATGACAGTTTGTGTTGAATTCAAAGACATCAAAGAACATTACTTGCCACACTTGAAGAGCTTAATGGAGACATCCATTGATGATTTGATACATGCTGAAGTGATTGAAGAAAATAAGACATACGACTTCTCTTCTTGGTATTATGGCTTTCGCATCAAAGGACAGTTGCTGGATAAGATAGAGACAGATATGTCAAGAGTAAGAAGTGTACTTCAAAGGATTCAAGATGGAATACATGCCTCTTTGATGAAGATATGTAACCCATTTGGAGAGATGACTCTTGATAACATGAAAGAACAAGTTCAAGCTTTCTATTTTCAAGAAGATGATGTTTCTGATGAAAAGTTTGATAGTATCTTTTCACTTGATGTCCACCTTGGTGCCAACAAAGCAAGGATGACTGATTGGGAAAAGACACTTGGCCTTTATTCAGATGATGTACTTGAAGCTGAAGGAACCATTCAGAATGCGCCAAGTGTACCTTTGGATGATGTCAAGCATATAGTGTCCAGATTCATTGAATGTCAAGCTTCTAGTGATGGATATTCACATAAAGACTCCTCATAAGCTGATGACATGTTATCCTTATCTTCTTGGGAAGGCGTGCCTTCATTGCCTCCTTCATTTACTAAAGATAGCCTCTTTAATTTAATAAAATAAGAGTTTGTTATAACTACTTGTGATGTGGCATGATCTGGTCCGCTGGCTTGGCCGATCGATCTTGACCCTTCATTCATTTTGAGGTCTATAAAAGGGCTCTTGTTGCTTTCATTTGTACGATTGAAAACTCTAAAATTGTTGCAAGAGCTCTCTGAGATAATATAAGACTCATTGTTTTAGTGATTCTATATATGTTTCTAAGTGTTGCATAGTTTGGATTTCTTCAAGCAAATATTAAGTTAGATTAAGTTTTCTTTAAGTTTATGTTAGTTGGTGGAAGGCTTCATTATTGTTTGTCGTGAAATCTCTATGTTCACACCATTTGTAATTTGTGGCTGGCAAAATGCAGTGCATGGTTAGTCTGAACAAAACTAAACTTCAATTTGATCCTTATGTTTGTTGAATCTTTCATGAGCATAAGTGATTTAAATATTTTGTAAAACCTTAGAAGATTGCATCAATCTTGTGTAGTTGTCTGTCTTGGTGAAGCAAGAATTGGTTTGATTTCACCTGAGCAGTAATTATCCTTGCATCCAGGATTAGATTAGTGTTTCTGAACCTCTCATCTTTTGTTCTTTTTATCCATTTGGTTAGAGTTAGGATCGAGAACATCATCGCAATATCATACGTCATAAGTTGTAGTACTTAGATATTCCAGTGTTTGCCTTCTCTTTCATTTGAATCAACAACTTGTCGAACAATTGCAAAGTCCCTTTGTGTTTACCAGCATAATCATACTTAGTCACTGAGCTATCTCTTGCAAAATTATAAAAAAAGGAACCTTGGCGTCATCTTATTTGATCACTTCGTCCAGCATTCGAGAGGCTTTGCTCAAGAGAGGGTTAGATACTCTGTATTTCACTCTATTGTTGACTTGTCGAAAAACAAACATCAACAGCAATGTCCCCATTTTAGCTCACCGTGGTTTATGATTGGATTAGCCTATTATTGGCCCTCGTAGGCTAATGCAGATGGTTAGGGAGTCCTGTTTAGCAGTTCTGGTTGCTTTCTTCTTCGTCAGAGCTCAGTGGGTTCAAGTTGGGCCTTCGTTTGATGTTTCTGGACTTAGTTATACACACTATTTATAGTAAGTCACCATTTCAGGAGAGTCAGTGTTTCTATATATAGCAGGGCACCTAGACAGGCCTTGATTGTAGTGTCGATCCCTTACTCAATTGGTTTGATCAGGTAATGAGGGATTTACTATTTATAGTAAGTCAGTGGTTGATAGAGAGGGACCCTTACTATTTTTAGTAAGCCAGCTAGCTGCACAATGAACACAATGGTTAACTCCCAGGTTCAGACGGAATTGAAAAATAATTATTATTTGTGGAGTTATACTATTTTAATTATTAATAAAGTGCAATTATAATATAAGGTGTTAAAAAAGTCACTTTATGAGAGGCCATGACCCTCAATTAAGTGACTTTAAGTGCAATTAATGAATTATATTTTGGAGGCCAAATATTAAAGCATTTCATAAAGTCAATGTGCACACAAGTTATATTATTTTAAATGATATTAAAGTGCATTTATTATTACCTTGACTTGGGCACCCACTTATGAAGATATTGAATAAAGTTATTAATGAAACATTAAATGGATTTAAAAGTGCTATTAAATGCACTTATGGGATCGACCTCTTTGGAGACTCTATTTAAGGGTTTCAAAAGCAATTATCTCAGGATTATTGAATGATCATTTTGATTTTTGTCTTTTGTATGTTCTTGGAATTTGAGCTTGTGACCTAGGGTTTCAGCTGCTTGTCTTCTTTCAGCCATTGGCTAACGTTCATTCTTCAGTGTTGCAGCAATCTGAGGTGGTGAAAGATCCATTGAAGATTGGCATTCAAAGTTGGCTTCATTCAAGAGCCATTGTTGCGCATATTGGTGAAGAAATACAAGCATTTCAAGGGTTTCATGATTATCTATTTTGCAGATCAGAATATTAAAGAGTTAATCATTTGCATATCAAAACTTGTGCTGGCTGCTACAGTGGCGTGAACAGTATTAAGGCATTTTGATCAAAGTTTGAAAGTCTATTTCATACAATTCGTCCATTTCCATCCACGGCTAGGGTTTGTGGGTATTTAACAAGAAGCTACAGGCAGATTTCATGATTGCTGCTGATCGGCTATCTCTGGGTTATGGAATATCAGATTTGCAGCCATCTTTGGGGTATGTAGTGAGGTTTACATTGGCTAGTATAAGTTTCTGTAATTTCTGAGTCACTTCCAGCTTATGGGTATTGTCTATATCTATTGTTTAGTGCATTTTAGCAGACTTGGAAATATAACAGCTTATGGGTGCTATGAAATATTGATTATTGAATGTTTAATCCTTCTGGTTACTTGAGAAACCATTCTATATTGCTACAATTATCTATTTGCCATTGAAGGAAACAATATAAACAGCAGTGTATGCATTCCAAATCTTTAACTTGAAACAAATATATTCTATCTATATCTGCTGTTATCTGTATATCAGTCCTTTTGCATTGTTGTCAATATACATGCAAATATTTGTTCTTTGTTCTTTGAGATGTCTATATGAAATAAATTGAAGAACATATAAAAACAAACAATCAAACAAGCTTTCAACACAATAGAAAATCAGACTTTAAAGCTAAAATCCGGACAGGGATACTACAGTGGTATCAGAGCATTCGGAATTTTAGGGAATATCCTAAGCGGGATATTTCAGTGGTATCAGAGCGGATTCCTGCCACCCTGTTGCAGTTTGAATTAAATATTCAGAGAGCTCACATTGCATCATTTGAGTGACCAGCACTCATTAGTTTCAGTTATGGGTTACTACAGTATTGAAGGAAAATCCAGGGAAGAGATTGAACGGGATGCCATCAAGATGAGGGAAAGTTATGAACAGAAGGCCCCTCAGCTCTTTGAGAGATATTAGTGTATGCATGATGATTACAAAGCACAATACTCACTTAATGATTACTTGACCTTTATTGTCACTTTGCATCCTGAAAATATTGGATTGGTAGAGTATTTCAAGAGGGTGTATAAGGAAAAAATTAATGAAGTTTTGGTTGAATTCATTGATGATGCTGCGGATAGGAATGACAACAATTAGGAATTTTGTAACAACAGCCAAACTATGGAGAATAATCATGATGTGGATGTGATGGTACAGGTGGAAAATGTTGAGGAAGGATCTACAAAGGTTGGCATGCAAGTTGGGAGTGTCAAAGATGAGGAACGTGTAGAGAATACAAGTTCAAATAATTCTGATTTTATGAACAGCAGTACCTTCGTTGAGGAAGTGTGCAGTGCCGATGGCTCACATGATGATGGGTATCAAACAGTGAGTGAAGATGATACAGCTTCATATCATAGTGCTGATTATACATCGGAAAAGGTGCATGATGTTAACGAGTCCCAGGAGTACAGTCAGTTGGTGGGACATCTGAGGGTAAACGACGACCAAATTGATGCAGCCATTAGACACTTAGACAACACTGTTCAGCTGATGGCTAAATATTGCTAGAGGATTCCAAGAATACAGAACAATCTCGAAGGAGGTATTTCCCTTGTAGGTTATCATGCTCTCAGTGAGGCGTTGATGGAAACGAAGTCCAATTACATGCAGCTACTCTCGGATAGGGATCACCTACTCATGTTTGGTGAGACTTGTCTTGATGCACTCAAGGGGAAAGAGAGGGAAGTGGATAGGCTTACTAATGAGCTTATGGTCGTGGAGAATTCCTTGAAGAGCACTCGGGAGGCTCTTCGGGAGTCCCAGTTTCAGGTTGTCGAGCTTTGTGAGGAAGTGAGTTTGGCTCGTTCAGCATCAACCACAGTGGCAATACAATCATCCAAGGCTGTCATGACATCTCATGATAGGGGTGCCAGTCTCTACAATGGTGGAGTAGAGATTACTATTGGAGAGACTTGTGCTGAGGAGGTAGAGTCATGTGTGATTAGTGTGCTAGACCAACACGCTACCCGATCACATTTGCTTGAGGATTGCAGAGCGTATACGGGTGGGAGCATGTCTCCTATATTTGCCGACAGTTCGGGTAATGCCTTGGTTGAGGTGGATGATTGGCGTGAGCCTATTGAGTCACCAGGACTCAAGGAGCAGTTGATAGTTACCGAGGACAGGGTTGTCCAAACCTTATCTTGTTTCGACACCACACATAAGTTTGTGGAGCACCTCCTGTGGTCAGCACAATTGGAGGAAAGGCGGACGGGGGTAGTAGTTGGTACTTCCATATCTAGTCTGCAGACTATAGTGTGTGTTTTGGAGGGAATTAAGTCAGATTACCTTCAGTTGTTATCTGACCGTGATTTTGCAATTGGGTTTGCAGAGAGGTCTTGTAGAGTACCTACCCAACCAGCCCCTCAGAATTTGGAGATGTGAGCCATCTTCCGATTCCAGTAATGAGAGTGACGGGGTGACTGTTCCCCAGGACTATGACGGTCGGCCATTGACAGAGGAGGGAGCATTTTACCTAGACTGCATAGTGAGAAGTGCTCATCACTTCTCCTTTAGTCCACACATGGAGGATTTGATGATGCGTCGGTGCGGATTGGCTTAGGGCTTATACCATCCATTGTGGGATGGAGAGTTGCCATCTTCCGAAGATGGGACTAGAGGCTGCAAGTACCCGACTCAGTTGTTTGTGGGGGATTACTTGCAGGATCAGAGGTGGAATTACCATCATGCAAATGAGCACCTGACAGAGTTTGCCACTTTTGGGTTTCTTTTGGAGACAGGACTTCAGGGAGGTCGTAGTGGCAGTGGGCATGATGGCTTAGTTTGTTATCACATCCATGGGAGTTTCACAGAGGTTGTAGAGAGATATTGTGTTGCGGATGCTCCCAGATATTCATGTCTTTTTATGGTGGATGGATGTGAGGTTCGATTGTTTTGGGATCCATGTGGCGACAAATTTCACACGGTGTATTGGGTGGATTCCAGTGAATTGCTTCGCCATTTTCAGCATGGTGAAGTTGAGTTCAGAGTAGATCAGCAGAAGTCTGAGAGTGATATGCATGGTAGACTTCTTTTCTGGGTTTGGGATCCAGGGATATTTTGTTGGACACTCTCCACTGTGCTATGGGATCCTTCTTGTGCATCAAGGTTCCAGTCAGGGTTCATTGGTGAGTCTTGTAGCATGTACAGGGTGTGGATTGCTCGCAGCTTCGCTTTTGGTTCACATGTACATGAGTTGAGTTTGATGCACAATTTTAGTGCGCATGGTTTGGAAGGTTGGTTCGATGTTTATATTTGCACAGTTGAGTTCATGTTGATGCTGCAGTAGTTGTGTTTGTGTGTGGGACATTTCACAGTCTTCCTTTGGACCTCCGGTGGAGTGGCGTTTCTTTGCAATGGAGATTCAGGGTTCATTGGTGAGTCTTGTAGCATGTACAGGGTGTGGATTGCTCACAACTTCGCTTTTGGTTCACATGTACATGAGTTGAGTTTGATGCACAATTTTAGTTTACATGGTTTGGAAGGTTGGTTCGATGTTTATATTTGCGCAGTTGAGTTCATGTTGATGCTGCAGCAGTTGTGTTTGTGTGTGGGACATTTCACAGTCTTCCTTTGGCCCTGTTGATGATGTTTTCTTGTCAACAACAACATTAGAATAAAACACCAAGTGCTCTATCCTCTCTTGAACAAAGCGTCTCGAATGCTAAACTACGTGATCAAACAAAAACGCTCCAAGGTTCCTTGTACGTGATTTACAATAGATAGCCTCGGTGGTATGACGTGATAATGTTGTTTACACAAAGGAACTTACGCAGAATTTATTCATCACTCCATTCAAATATGTACTCTTTCCTTGTGAAATGAAACTTCTTCTAATCAACTACAAAAAGAAAAGGCAAAAGGCAAGGGTTTAGAGAAACTAATCTAAGGTCAATGAGGCAATAATGCTACATGAATAGACAAACTCCTCAATAAACCTAACTCCACTTCGTCAAGAATGCCTACAACTACATGGAGTAGGTGCAATCTCCTAAGGTTAGCAAATGGTTTTCAAATCATGAAAGCTCATATAAGCACCCATTGGACGGCGCAGCTCAAACAAGCATTCACAACTGAACTTGAGCAAATTATGATGAAGCTCAGACTAGCTTTACACAACACTCCACCAGCGATGGATGTCAAATGCATGAGCTAGGAGTTGATCAAATATTCAATACATACATGCATTACATCAATGAACTTCTAATCTATCAACTAAGCTACTTTGGAAACAATTCTTAACTATTTTGGAGACAATGAAGACCATGCTAACATTCTAAAATCACAAGATCACCATGAAACATTCAACAATGAGCTTGCATTAATCTTGAAGTGCATCTTTACAACAATCTCTCAATATCTCTTCAATGACTTCGAAGAGCTTCCTCTACTCTACTCCTTTCTAATCTAATGTATATCATCTAATGTATCATCTACTCCACCTTTACAAATGAGAGAAGTGAGCCTTATATAGAGCTCAAGAATTACATGAAGGGCCAAGATTGATTTAGTAATCAACGGCCGAGATTGAGACAACAAGGCAATTTGTTACAAAATTTGCTATTTTTAGAACTTGAAAGAGGCAATGAAGGCACGTTTCCCAATGTGATAAGCATCTTTGGAGCATCTTTATGGTGGGCCCTCTTGAATGAATGACATGGCAGAATGTGATTGGCTTGATGATGTGTACGGGCCACCTTAGCATCTTCAGACGAACTAGTCTGGTTCACCTCATTTTCACTTAGAATATTTTCTTCTTGTTGTCTTGATGTAACTCATGGATCGCTTTGATGATCATGCTCATCGCTCATCTTGTGACGTCCTTGTGCTTGTGCAGGATTATGCCTCTGGACAATTGTGTGAAGTAGAAGATATGTTGTGCACGAGTCCTTGGAGTAGATTACAAGATGATTGTCCTTTTGGCGCGTGGAATGAATCACTAGAAGATGACTCCCTCTCATGCGTGGCGTTGATGTCTTCCTCATCCAGACATACAAAGTCTTCAAAGTAAGATAAACTTGATGTAAGAACTCGCCTCCATGTGGATGAAGATGACAAATTTGAGCAACTTTCCTCCACCTTCCAAACTTCTCACGTATAAGCTCTCACCATTCACCTCCTTGGATCCTCCATCACCTACAAAAGAAGCACATCTAATTAAGACTTGATATAAAGGATTTTTAATAACAAATTACATTCATCTTACGCATGTGGGATCAAAAAATGACATTTCAAAACATACCCTTTCGTGTGAAATCCATGCCTAAGTGCCTAGGCAGGTTTAGAGGGGTAGTATGGATTATTTGATGTGAATTCCACGTCAGGGTGTGAAAGTTGCCCAGGCTGGGCGGGTTTAGGGGTGTCATCCGGAGAGTGTATTGTGAAGGACGTGGAGTCCATGCAAAGTGGTCAAGGCCGCCTAGGAAGGGCGGGCTGGGAGGTGGTGAGTGGATTTCGTCACTTAGACTTCATTTGATGTTTTTTTGATGACTCTTTAGCATGACTTAGTGTTCTCTTCATGTTCTTCATGTAAATTACCTTCATTTGAGTGAAGTCAAGAAGTGATCTGAATGGCATTTGAGGTATTCTCCATGTGTAATGGTGGAGACCGCCTATGATGAGCAACCTTGAGGGTGATGTGTGGATTTGACCCTCAATACTAATGATTTTCAATGATTTTCACCTCCTTATTGGACTTGCATGTGTGTGGAAGCAGATGGGTGGAGTTGGTAGGCAAATGATGAGTGGCATGAGTGCTCAAACACTTGATTCCATGCTCACCTCCCTAGGCCGCCCAAGTAGGGCGGGGTTGAGAGTGAGCCTTGGATTTTTGTACTTAGAAACTTTTCACTCTTTTCAACTTGATCATCTCAACTTCCTAGTGTCATCTTCATTGAGTATACTTGCAAATTATGTTGTTTTCACCCTAGGCGGTCCTGGAAGCAGTGTGTGGAGTGTTTGATGTGGGACAAGACAGAGTCCATGAACACCTCTTAAGGCCGCCCAAGTAGGGCGGGTTTGGAGACAACCCTTGGATTCTTTCTCGAAATGCATTAGATTCATTCAACTCATGAGTTTCCTCAAAATTTTATCATCTCTGTCCTCAAAACCTTACAAACTTGAAAACTCTTTTCCTTGAGCAGATTTGAAGGCAGTGTCTGGAGAAGTTCTCCTGATGATGACATTGTCCATCACTCCCTTGTGAGGCCACCTAGCAAGGGCGGGTTGGGGAGTGATGCATGGAATTCACCTTGTGATGCCTTAGATTCATTCAAACTCGTGAAATTTCCTTGGAGTTTCATCATTTCCGTCTTTTGTGCTTAAAACCTTGTAAATTTGACAACTTTCTTCCTTGGGCGGATTTGAGGGTAGCGTCTAGATAAATGCATGTCCAGGACGTGAAGTCCATGACCTCATGCCAAGGCCGCCCAGTTTGGGCGGATTTAGAGGTGCTGCATGGAATTTGCAAGTTGAACTTAATTCTAGACTCTATCATCACTTCCTGACTCTCTTCAATTGGCAAAAGCCCGTGAAAATATCCTAACTTTCCCTGGGCGGGTTTGGAGACTGTGTGGAGAGATTGTCCTGGTGAAGACCTTGTCCATGACTACCTTGTGAGGCCGCCCAGGTAGGGCGGGTTTGGTAGGTGTGCATGGAATTTCTTGCCTTAGTCAAATTTTGGATTTTCCTAAATGGAAGTATATTGAAAAATATATTTAAGGATGTTTGAGATAGGTCCTGGATCCATGGGATTTAACATGCAGATTCTAGATTTTTGAGGATCCACCAGATTTCAAACTATCATTTTTTCAGGATTTTCAAGATGTCAGACTTAGTCATTTTCAGTGTCTCAGGGACATGCATCAGGATGAAGGCATGTAGACCTTTAGCAAGCAATTATTGAGACCTGGGCAAAACAACACTACCAAAACCCTACAAGCTCAAAGGAAAACTAAACCTAAAGCAAAACAAAGACAGAAAGCAAGAAAAAAAGAGGGGGTCCCCATTTGCAATGGGGCGATGTGTGATTACATCACAACATCTAGTGCCAATCCGAATAAATGTTCCTAAACATTTCAAAGAAAAAGCCTCAATCCAGACCCAGAAACTTCGGATAATTAGCCCTAATTACATCACTTAGCTGGGACATATACTCGAAAAGGAAAAGAACGATGAATTGGGTTAAGACACTACGTCCTTTGATTACCACCGTGTGTGCAGTGTTCGACAAACATCGACTCTCCCAAGCATTCCAATGATAAATAGGAATCAACAAATTGAAACCTTCTATGTACACCCACATGTTAGGTTAAACAAATATGAACCCCTGATCAAGAAATTAGAATCAAAAGCTTAGAACGGCCATTCATAATTCAAAGACCCAAGTGGGTGCAATCGCGTTCATTTCCATCCCTTGGAAACCAAGATCATCTAAGCTCACCTATCTTAAGCTCGTAAGTTCATGAAAGACGAGTGAATGGATGTGAGTACGTGAGCAATAGCAGATAAAATGGTTGGAAATGGTATGGAATGAAGCGAGATGAAATGAGACAGTGTCTCTACGCATGACCCTGTTTGCCAGGTTTTCGCCATGGTACTTATCCAAGGCGCCACCAGAGATGGTTTTCACCTGTGGACAAAAGGATTTCTCTTTACTATTTTTTTTTTTTTTAGATAGGTTGACAATTACACATAGCGCCTGTTTGCCAGGTTTTCACCATGGTAATAGATAGGAGGGACTCAAATGTCTAATTCTGTGAAAAAGATAGCCCATACAAAAACCATGTCGAGTCAGTATGTTCACCGATGTTGGTAAGGAACGATGGGTATGATACGAATGTATGGAAAAGTGGACGGAAACAATGGACTATGATGTGGATTATGCAAAACCAGGTAGATGGAAAGTGCATCCAAAACATAGACCAGGTGAGTGGTGGAATATGCAGGCTAGCGGGAGATGGAGGGAAACGGATGGTATGTAGTGGAATGAATGAAACGGAAGGGAATCACAGTCAACATTTGCACCTACCGAACTAAACTTCGAAGCATGCAAGGGGAAGGGAGGTGTATTTAGGAACAGAAGCGATGGTTAGTGAACGAATAAAGCGGTAACTTCATGACCCGACCGAACTCAGAATATTCTTATTGATTTTATTTCGTGGGATGAAGAAATTTGGAATTTTAGATGGAATGGAAATGGCGTGAGATGGATTCTTTGGATGCGGAAGCCTCTTTGGATTCAGCTTCTTGGACTTAAGTACCCAGACTTTTGGTTTTTTCATTAGAAATATAGAATGAAATAGCCTTTGAATATGCTTTGCTTTGATTTCTGGGATTTGTGCTAAGGCATAAAGATCTTAAGACTTTCAGGAATTTCTTTATTTCATAGGTAAAGGCATCCAAATATTTATTTCATAGAGATATGGGATGGGTGGATGGATTGCAAGCTTCTCGCTTAGACGACACCTACATTCATTGATCATCATTAGGAAATGGGTAAATGAATAAAGGGATACGGGTATATGAATTAGGCAAATGAAAGTAAGACAGATGGCGGAAGGTGTGTGTGGCCAAATGCTTTTGGAATTTGCATAGTAACGAAGGTGTAATGGGTGGATAATGGAAAACAATGTATTTATGCAGAATGGATGGAAATACCAACATCTTGACCCTGCCTTCTTTGTGGTGGCTAAGGTCATATGAATGGATATTGACATGGATAGACTCCAAATGCATCGTTCATAAAGGACTTAAACCTTTACCCTGATAGTTCATCTTTTGGAGTATGTAACGAACAATAGGACTATATGGATGATTCGGACATTGGACTCGAGTTCATTATTCAATGGAGAAGGTAAAGTGGATGGAGACCTTTATTATGTATAGGAGGCGATGAATGGAAGTGTATATGGAGGTATGCGGGAATACTGTATAACAGAATGAGGTGTAACCATGAACTACCTTAAGCTTTTCACTTAATTCAAGCTCACCAAGACTCACTTAGAACTTTGGGACTATTAAGATGCGTAAAATTATGAGGCCTTTAAATACTTCAAATAATGCTAAACAATGGATTCTTCTTCTCGGAGCAAGCAGACACACTGTTCAACCCTAACCATGGAGTCCACAATAAACTTCCAATTCATGACTCAAGTTTCTCAAAAAAAGACTAGGAGATATCAACAATTCAATAGAAAAATATGTGTAATCGCAAGATATCAGTTGTAGTCGATCATAATTGTAGTCGGTCGTAGTCGGCCAAGTAAATAATCATAAATTAATTAGTGTTGTTAAGTTAGGAGTGTTATCGGGAATTAACCCCGACGGTTGGATAGTTATAGAGTCGTTGCCAACGGTTGGTATCTCATCCAACCTTGGCCAAGTTATATATTGGTTTAATACTTTGTAGTCGGGGGCACCGGCAGCATTGTGACATTGTAGTGTGATATTGATATATTCAATGAATGGAACAATGTTTTATCTTGTGCAATTCTGGTATGAATCATATGCTTTATAGTTATTGCTATATATTTCCGTTTACTCCAAGTTTGGTCTGAAACACCATATTGCCAGTAAACATTTGGCGTCGTTGCCAGTTCGAAAACGGGAGGGTGACAAGTCGATGACAAGTTGAGTCGTTCGATGCCATCGGATGACAAGTTGATAACAAGTTGAGTCGTCGGAGACCATCGAATGACAAGTTGGCTGTCGATGACAAGTTGGCTGTCGATGACAAGTTGACTCGTCGGAAACCATCGGACAAGTGGCATCGTTAGAAACAAGCAAACCGTCGGGTGTAACCAGGGTCGAGAAAAACACAATGAAGATGGCGTCGTGATGGAGCAGCCCACCAAAGAGTCAGTACAAGCAAACGAGGATCGTGAAGACGCTCTGACAGAAGACCTCTGCAGTTTGTGGGAAAACTCGTTTAAGGACCACGTACGAAGGGAGGCTCTAAGACGAGAGATCCCTCAGTCGGTCATCTGGGATCAATTGCACGTCGACCATCTCCTCACCCGAGTAGCAATTAATGCCCATACAACTCAATAAGGATAAGAACCGAGTACAAAGTGGGCATGAAACACCAAAGGAAAGAACACGAAGATCATTGAGATTAAAGGAACAAGAAGAACGAAGGAAAACACTAAGACAAATTGTCAATGAACATCATCATGCCGACGAAGGAATTTTCAAGACACCGCTGACAAATAAAGAAAAAGGGAATGAAAATGAATTGACAGAAGAAATTGAAAATAGCATACGCTGCATCAGAGAGTTATCCATATCGGACGACGAAGGGCCGAGAGTTGGAAGATCTGAGCCTAAGACCCCAGGGCAGAGGGAGTATCAAAATGAACCCAAGGAGACTCAAGGTGTAGAGGACGCTGACAGAAGACGCGAGGAAGACTCGAACGTGGCTGAGAGTGCAAGTGATGCACCGGGACGTTGCGAGAGAACCAGTCCAATCAGGTCCAACGCACAAGGAGGGCATCGGGGAAGGATGGTGACTCTGCTAGCCAAGAGGCAGAAGCTGCCCAAATTTATGGGGGATGGGTCAGAAGATCCAGTACGACATTGTAAGACGTGCGAGACGATTTGGATAGCCAATGGGCAAGATGATGTGGACTACTGGTTGAAAGCATTTCCAGCGACACTGAGAGATAGTGCCATCGACTGATACACAGAGTTGGACCAAGCACACAAGGCATCATGGAGATTACTTAAGAAGGCCTTCCAAGATGAATTCAAACTTCTGAGGGATAACAGTGAAATTGTAGCGGAGATCTACAATACGAAGCAAGGGAAGCACGAGAACGTGCAAACCTACAACCGAAGACTGAAAGAATTGTTGGAAAAACTGGAGACTCAATCGGCCGATAGGCTGAAAAAGCGAAGGTTCATCGAAGGGTTGCGCCCATCGCTAAGAAAGAAAATGAAAGTCGTGCCTCCGTCGTCATACGATGAAGCGTACAATCGAGCGATGGATATAGAGAGTGAAAATAAAATATCCTTCCGAGGGAAAAGGAAGACGGGCGACGAGGAGAGTACGGATGACAACAGCGACAGTGAGTCCAAGACCGTGCAAGCACTCAGGAAGGACATGATGAGAATGATGAAAGAACTGAAGGCTGACAAGGAGAGTACGAGGGAAGCCAAAGAACTATGGTGTACAGATTGCAAGGGGGAAGGTCATACAAAGGCAAATTGCCCGAAAAAAATGTTTTGTGATATCTGCCAAGTGATGGGACATTTCATCAAGGAATGCCCATACAATCTGAAAGCAAGGGGTACGCAAGTACTCCACTCAAGGAGAACCATCAACACCGCCGAACAAACCACCAAAGCCCTAGTACAATAGCCATGCATCCCCTCGAGGTTACTAAAGCAATAGAAGTCCGAGAAACAAATCGCAGTACGACAACAAGGGGCGACCCATGATACAATGCCGGCAATGCAACGAATGGGGACACTTTGCAAGGGAATGCCCAAGCAATAACCAGAACAAAATAAATGCATTATGCAAGTGGTGTGGGCCTGGGGATCACGAAGAAAAAGATTGCCCGAAGCAGAAAGGGGTGAACCTCATCAGTTTCAAGAAAAATGGTAAAGAGATTCTTGCGGTCACCTGAGCACAATGGAAAAAAGCGACGTATCCAAATCCCGGAACCGAGAAGGAGAGACTTCGGGAGGCTAGAAAAGAAGTAGAGATGGCAATGGAAATGGAGGGGAAGAACAAAAAAATAACTACCGTACGACCAGAGTCAGACAAGAGTATTGTGAATCAGGTGTTACAAACCACTGTATCGGTCAGAATAGCGGATCTTCTACAGAGCATGCCGCAACTAAGGATGGCAATCTCGAAGGCGATGGAAGGGAACCCAAACGGGCAAACAAAGGACGAAGATGTCATAGTGGAGCCACCGTTGGAAAGAGAACAAGTCATCGACCCGAGACTATTGGTAGTTAACAATGGCAAGAATCCAATTGTCGTACACATGGAAATCGGTGGATGTCACCTGACGAACACAATAATCGACGGTGGATCGAGAGTGAATGTGTTGACAGAAGATACATGGAAGTGCTTGGGAAAACCTACATTATGGCCACAAAATTTCTAGTTACTGGGAGCAGACCAGCACGGAATTAAAGCGTTGGGAGTGCCAATGGCTCAAAAAGTGAAGATTGGCACCCAACTCTTTCGGTTAAACTTTGTAGTCATAACAGCTCAAAATGCGTCATACGATGCATTACTCGGCCGAGGGTGGTTGATAGCCGCCAAGGCCGACCATAACTGGAAAAGAAACACATTGTCAATAGAGAACAAAGGTAAGAAGATTGTCATAGATTTGAGAACACAGGCTGTAAGTGAGGAACTAGCATTGGATTCCGATTCAGACGGAGGGGAGTCAGTTGGCAAAGGACCAATAGAACTTGATGAGGAAGGAGTATTAAAACTGCAAGAATGTTCCAAGGATGAAACTAATTCCTTTAGTGGGTCTTCCACTGGTAGATGGAAGACTATGAGTTCTTCAGGCCAGAGTGTAACATGATTTCAATAAGAGAAAGTGGCAAATGCTCTCGGGCGACTAGTGAAACACTCGGCAATATTAGGCCCAGTGAAACATTGTTGATGAATGAAGCACTGGATGGATTGACAAACACTCGACCACTTGGCAAGAGGGAACCAGTAATGAGTGACAAAGGGGAGGAAGGTAATAATCAATCGGAAGTAACAGAGCAAATAGTGGCAGAGACAAGTCGACCAGAATAGACAAGTCGACCAGGAGAGGCACAGAAATAATATACAGAGGGTGAAGCCAAGATAGATGATACACTTGCACATGCATTTGAACCAGACAAGGTGATCAGGTATGAAGAGTCATTGATAAGCAAGGTGAATCGGGGGGATGAAACTAACGACGGGAAAGAGACCACACAAAAAGAATAAGGACTATAGAGTAATTCTGCCGACTTGCAATTTTTTGGCGATCAGTGAAAAGCAACAGAGAAAAAAGGATGTTAAAAAGTCGGAAAGTTTGCTGAACGTAGTATGCGGCTTCCGAAAGACAACAATTCTGGTTCCAAGAAAGACAACAGTTCCGATCCCTACCAACGATTACAAAATCAATAAAGTCGGAGTTGCAGATCGAACGTGGACCCCGTCAGAGAAAAATAGAAAAATCCAATTCAGGTTGACATGTATGAAAAATTGGAAAAAACGAAAAAACTAAAATGTCGGGAGAAATTGGGAACCAACAAAAAAACCAAAAAACCAAAAAAAAAAGAGACAGCAGGTCGTACGACATACGACCAGACCGTACAACATACAGCTGAGTCGTACGCCGTACAACGTACGGCCAACCCACCCCGCCCTTCAAAAACCCCCCGCCGTACAACAAATCAACAGATCGAAAAAAAAGGACTGTCAAAGAAGAAGGAAATTTGCTGAAGCCGTACGCTGTACACCTAGAAGGAAAGTACACCCATGCCGTACAGGTGATGTTGAGGCCGTAGTACGGCGTACGACCCACCACGACACAGAGAATAAAGGAGGCCGTACCAATTAGAGGGAGGAAAAGAGGGCAATTGGCCACATACTCGGCAAGTTTACTCAATGAGCAATGGGGTGTAACATTCGCAACATTTAGTGTGCTATCAGATTGGATCCCTTGGTTGGTTGGTCTACTGGCAGGTGTTCCGAATGTATTGGTTCTACTTTTGCACAGCTCCTACTTCAGCATTGTCATCAGTTGGCAGAGCTTACTTAATGTCACTTGATACTTCCTGGTTTTCTGTCGTCTGGAAGACGACTAATTTTGTGGGGGGGATGATGTAGTCGGTCATAATTGTAGTCGGCCGTAGTCGGCCAAGTAAATAATCATAAATTAATTAATGTTGTTAAGTTAGGAGTGTTATCGGGAATTAACCCCTACGGTTGGATAGTTATAGAGTCGTTGCCAACGGTTGGTATCTCAACCAACCTTGGCCAAGTTATATATTGGTTTAATACTTTGTAGTTGGGGGCACCGGCAACATTGTGACATTGTAGTGTGATACTGATATATTCAATGAATGGAACAATGTTTTATCCTATGCAACTCTGGTATGAATCATATGCTTTATAGTTATTGTTGTATATTTCTGTTTACTCCAAGTTTGGTCTGAAACACCATATTGCCAGTAAACATCAGTGTCAAGACACAATTCATAATTCCTTTCTGAGTCAAGTACGGATCCTAACCTCGTGAAAGAGTTAGAGAAAATCATCTTTAGCTTCTAAAGACTTTCATGAATATTTATCAAAGAAATGAACTTAAACATCTACCAGATTATGTTTCTTGAAGCTTCATCGCCTTGTCACAACTTGGGAACCCCGGAAAGCAACTAACTACTAAAGCCAACAAACATAAACCAACTAAATATGGCAAAACTATTCTAAAGCAATAAAAAGGAAAAAAACCTACTCTAAGCAAGCTACGTACGAAGAGCAGACACAACTCAAAAGACCCAAATATATACCAGACCTGGTATGGTTTCTCAAAATGAAAAGCAACAATAAGGTGTTGCAAGTATGGACCTAACCGGTGTTGTCATTGATGTCAACATACTCCTGTTGCATTGATGATAAGGATTGGATGAGCTGTGTGCTAAGGATATTGAGAAAATTAGCCCTAATCAGGAACAGTGAAGACAGTAAGGTAAAGATCCCAGCTAAGAGGAAGATCAAAGGATGCGCTTCAAAGGGTTTGCAAATATGTGTCTTAATATGATCCAGTAAAGATTTCAGAGGTCCGCATGAAGATCTGAAAAAGTTATGGCCACTTAAGTAAAACCGGTTCTGGCAGGTGTTCAGAAGTGACAGAGTGACACAGACATGTCCGGTGAGATCCGGAAATGCAATATCTTGTTCTACGGATTTGGTGGAGTGTTTAGGAAGTCAATATGAACTAACAACCCAATTGGTTCATGGTCTGGAGGTCTGCAAGCATCTATTCCAATATGATAGTGATGACAGACTGTGTTCTTGAGGTTCTGAATGAAGGAGAGAATGATTTCAGTGAGCAAAAGTAGTGTGGATGTTCTTGGTGATTCAGACAAGCTTGTGGAGGTCTTTGAATTGTGTCCAACTCGTGTTGGTGGTCCGCATTGAAGATTGAGCTCGTAATAGAAGAATTACTTCCAGATGATGATGTTCTTCCTAAGTCTGGCCGACCGGATAAGTTACACACCCTACGGATGATCTTGAAGATGTTCTGTGAAGATTGGTGCATTCCTACAGAATATTGAAGCCTCAAATCTGTGTGGCCGACAGCGTGTTGATCCGCGTGAAGTCTTTCTGTAATAAGTCATGTTGTATTTATGTATTTGCTCTGTAATGTATGCCGACTTGGATGATTATTCCTAAGTCGATGTCTTGTATAAAAAAGGAGTTGTAAAGTCATTTCAAGGTAGTTGTGTTGAGATGAGAGTGTGGTAGAGAGGAGCAGAGCGAAAGGCAGAGCAAAAGTATTGGGCTTAAATGGAACTGACTCAAGCATGGTGAAGATGCTATTCTTCAGTTCAAGTATGTAATAATTTTATTCTGTAGACAGTGTGTCTCCCATAGGCAGTGGGCCTCTTGTGAGCAATGTGCTCGGGCAGTAAGCCCTAATTGGCATGTGCCATTTTGTTCTTTCTATTCTTTTAACAGAGAATACAATCTTGGGTTAGTCACCCCGTGGTTTTTCCCTTAACCAGGTTTTCCACGTCAAAAATCTTGGTGTCATATGTGTTAATGTGTTTCTACTCTTGAATTGTTGCATTATGTTTCCATGATTGATTTATTATTATGTTGCTGAATTAAGAAAAGGATTTGAGTGATTAATTGAAAGAAAGTTTTGGACAACTGATTCACCCCCCCTCTCTCAGTTGTCTGTCCTAAATCTAACATAAGGCACACATGATAGTTCATTGATGTAATGCATGTATGTATTAAATATTTGATCAACTCCTAGCTCATGCTTTTGACATCCATCGCTGGTGGAGTGTTGTGTAAAGCTAGTATGAGCTTCATCATAATTTGCTTAAGTTCGGTTGTGGATGCTTGTTTGAGCTGCGCCATCCAATGGGTACTTATATGAGCTTTCATGATTTGAAAACCATTCGCTAACCTTAGGAGATTGCTCCTACTCCATGTAGTTGTAGACATTCTTGGTAAAGTGGAGTTAGGTTTATTGAGGAGTTTGTCTATTCATGCAGCATCATTGAATCATTGACCTTAGATTAGTTTCTCTAAACCCTTGCCTTTTGCCCTTTTTTTTTGTAGTTGATTGGAAGAAGTTTCATTTCACAAGGAAAGAGTACATATTTGAATGGAGTGATGAATAAATTCTGCGTAAGTCCCTTTGTGTAAACAGCATTATCACATCATACCACCGAGGCTATCTATTGCAAATCACGTACAAGGAACCTTGGAGCGTTCTTGTTGATCACGTAGTTTAGCATTCGAGACACTTTGTTCAAGAGAGGATAGAGCACTTGGTGTTTTATTCTAATGTTGTTGTTGACAAGAAAACATCATCAACAGGACCTCTGGTGGAGTGGTGTTTCTTTGCAATGGAGATTGCTTGGGGACAAACAATTTCAGGGAGGGCAGACTGTAATGTCCCCATTTTAGCTCACCATGTTTTATGATTGGATTAGCCTATTATTGGCCCTCGTAGGCTAATGCAGATGGTTAGGGAGTTATGTTTAGCAGTTCTGGTTGCTTTCTTCTTCGTCAGACCTCAATGGGTTCAAGTTGGGCCTTCGTTTGATGTTTTTGGACTCAGTTATACACACTTACTATCTATAGTAAGTCGCTATTTCAGGAGAGTCAGTGTTTCTATATATAGCAGGGCACCTAGACAGGCCTTGATTGTAGTGTCGATCCCTTACTCAATTGGTTTGATCAGGTAATGAAGGATTTACTATTTATAGTAAGTCAGTGGTTAATAGAGAGGGACCCTTACTATTTTTAGTAAGGCAGCTAGCTGCACAATGAACACAATAGTTAACTCCCAGGTTCAGACGAAATTGAGAAATAATAATTATTTGTGTAGTTATACTATTTTAATTATTAATAAAGTGCAATTATAATATAAGGTGTTAAAAAAGTCACTTTATGACCAATGGGCCATGACCCTCAATTAAGTGACTTTAAGTGCAATTAATGAATTATATTTTGGAGGCCAAATATTGAAGTATTTCATAAAGTCAATGTGCACACAAGTTATATTATTTTAAATGATATTAAAGTGCATTTATTATTACCTTGACTTGGGCGCCCACTTATGAAGATATTGAATAAAGTTATTAATGAAACATTAAATGGATTTAAAAATGCTATTAAATGCACTTATGGGATCGACCTCTTTGGAGACTCTATATAAAGGCTTCAAAAGCAATTATCTCAGGATTAATGAATGATCATTTTGATTTTTGTCTTTTGTATGTTCTTGGAATTTGAGCTTGAGACCTAGGGTTTCAGCGGCTTGTCTTCTTTCAGCCATTGGCTAACGTTCATTCTTCAGTGTTGCAGCAATCTGAGGTGGTGAAAGATCCATTGAAGATTGGCATTCAGAGTTGGCTTCATTCAAGAGCCATTGTTGAGCATATTAGTGAAGAAATACAAGCATTTCAAGGGTTTCATGATTATCTATTTTGCAGATCAGAATATTAAAGAGTTAATCATTTGCATATCAAAACTTGTGCTGTTGCTACAGTGGCGTGAACAGTGCCGCGCTACAGTAAATGCTACAGTATTAAGGCATTTTGATCAAAGTTTGAAAGTCTATTTGATACAATTCATCCATTTCCATTCACGGCTAGGGTTTGTGAGTATTTAACAAGAAGCTACAGGCAGATTTCATGATTGCTGCTGATCGGCTATCTCTGGGTTATGGAATATCAGATTTGCAGCCATCTTTGGGGTATGTAGTGAGGTTTACATTGGCTAGTATAAGTTTCTGTAATTTCTGAGTCACTTCCAGCTTATTGGTATTGTCTATATCTATTGTTTAGTGCATTTTAGCAGACCTGGAAATATAACAGCTTATGGGTGCTATGAAATATTGATTATTGAATGTTTAATCCTTCTGGGTACTTGAGAAACCATTCTATATTGCTGCAATTATCTATTTGCCATTGAAGGAAACAATATAAACAACAGTGTATGCATTCGAAATCTTTAACTTAAAACAAATATATTCTATCTATATCTGCTTTTATCTTTATATCAGTACTTTTGCATTGTTGTCATATGCATGCAAATATTTGTTCTTTGTTCTTTGAGATGTCTATATGTCTATATGAAACAAATTGAAGAACATATCAAAACAAACAAGCTTTCAACACAATAGAAAATCAGACTTTAAAGCAAAAATCCGGACAGGGATACTACAGTGGTATTAGAGCATTCAGAATTTTAGAGAATATCCTAAGCGGGATATTTCAAAGCATGTTCAATATGCAAGCACGGGATGTAAGAGAGTCTTCTATTGCCAAAAAAAATGTATGCCCATGCTATCCCATTTCATGTGGCCCGTTCTCCTTACTTCAAACAAATGATCAAAGATGTAGCTTCTATTGGTCCCTCATTTGCCCCCTTGGAGAACATAAACTACGCACTACCCTCCTTGACAAAGAATATTCTAAGGTGAGTTTGGTGATGGAGGACATGAGGCAGACTTGGATTAGGACGGGTTGTTCTATTGTCATGGATGGGTGGACCGATATTAGATGTCGGCCACTCATCAACGTCATTGTCACATGCACAGCTAGCTCTTATTTTTTTAGAGTTGTTGATTACTCAGGGAAGCGCAAGGATGCGGACGTCCAATTTAACATTTTTGAGAAGCCATAGAGGAGGTTGGGGCATCAAATGTTGTACAAGTGGTCATTGATTCAGCACATGTGTGCAAATTGGTTGGTATGATGGTGGAGGGTGCTTACAAGCACATCTTTTGGACCCCATGTTATGTTCATGCATTGAACAATGCAATGAAAGACACGGGGAAGATAAATTGGGTGAAGCAACTGGTGGCAAAAGCTAGAGATATTCATATGTTCATTTGCAACCACTACACCTCACTTGCTCTCTTTAGGACTTTTTCAAAGAAGGAATTCCTCAAACCTGTGGACACAAGATATGCCAATTATTTCATTTTGTTAGAGAGGATGTTTGAGGTGCATGAGCCTCTACAATTGATGACAGTGAATTCAAAGTGGAGTAGATGGCCTAAATCAAGCTCTGCAAAAGGAAAAGCTATCAAACAAAGGATCCTTGATGACGATTGATAGTCCACTGTGAGGTAAGACATTGCCGATTTTATTAATAAATATTAAATTGTTGGTTTTATTATTAAATTTCTTATTTTAATATTTTATCGTTTCTACGTTCTAACTTGTCATGTAACTTTGAGTCCTATAATCTTATTCATTTTTGAAATTTTTGTTTACACTTTGCAAATATGTTTGCTCCTTCATCTCACCTATTGTAGAGGTCATTAGATATGTTAATACGAACTCTCTTAGTCTTGGAGAGATCTATGAGACATTTAACAGTATGCTTGGGCGGATGAAGCAAGACATTTTTGTTAAAGATCCTGATTTGGGATTATATGAGTAGCATATTAAGTCCATTGTGATGCGGAAGTGGTACACTATGAACACCCCACTTCATATGGCAGCCTTTGCTTTAAATCCCAAACGGTATGCACCAAAGGTTGGAAGGCTGCCTCCTTGTGATGATGAAGAGGTGAAATAAGGGTTAATGAAGGCCTTTCGAAAGATGTATTCACATGAGGAGTCAAGTATACTTCACACACAATGGCTTGCCATCACAAATCTTCGTGGTCCAACATTCAACAAACTAGATGCAAAAATAGATAGAGCTACATTAGTTCAAACTGACCTTATTGGATGGTGAACATGGCACGACAAGGATACACCAAAGTTGAGGATGCTTGTCATTCGCCTCCTTTCACAGATTGCTAGTTCCTCTGCTGCAAAGAGGAATTGGTCCACATACAACTTTATCCACTCTATCAAGAGGAATAGATGTACCTCTAAACTGCCAACTCCACGTTGGACATTTCAAAGGGCCAAAATAAAAACAAATTAAAAAGAGATCCGTAAATCCAAATAACTTGGTCAAAGTTGAAAACACAAATTTAGTTACTGTTGTGACGTTTTCACACATCACCCCATTGCAAATGGGGACCCCCTTTTTTCTCGCTTTCGCCGTCGTTTTTGCTTTGATCTTGCAGTTTCTTGCTCGAATCCATGAAGCTAGGAAAGAATGTCCAAGCAGTCAGCTCACAGGGAACATTAAGAATGCTTGAAATAGTGAATTTCCCTAAGGATAAGTGAAACCCTGACTATCATTCCTCGATCAAAACTGACCAATCCATGGCATAGGTCCATCATTCCATAGGAAAAGTCCAAGTCCTTCACCCTCAGCATAAGACTCCTTGACGAATAAGAGGATCCCTTTCTAGGAATCCTGTTCCAGAGTCCCTATCCAGAAATTCCAATTCCGTAGCTCCAGTTCTGAAGCTCCAATCTAGGAATCCTGTTCCGAAAAAAAATTCCTATCCAGAATGAAAGAAGCAACCTTCCGTCTGAGTGAGATTCCATAGAAAAAAATTTCCAAGACTTGGCAAAATTTTGACAAAAAGACTTGAAAAAAAAGTCTGAGAGAGAAGAAGTCCAGACTCAGGAAGAAGTTATCCATGGTCGCATAATCCAGTCACTCAAGGAATCCCCAACCTTAAGGAATCCCCGACCAGAAGGAATCCCCGACCTCAAGGAATCCCCAACAAGAAGAATCCCTGACCTCAAGGAATCCCCGACCTCAAGGAATCCCCGACCAAGTGGAATTTGCGCTCTTGGACAACAAGATTCCAGTTCCCTTTGAAAAATGCAAAATAAGATAATTCCTGTCCAGAATCCTGTTCCAAGGTCTATCCGGATTCTTGTTCCGCAATTCCAGTCCATGTTTCAAACTTCGAAGTCTTGAGGTCCCTGTTCGCGATCCCATTCCTGTGGTCTTTGTCCTAAGTCCTCGTCTAGGCCCCTACTCCAAAACCCACCATGATTTTTGTTCCAGAGTTCTGAATCCGGAGTCCGGGGTGCACCAAGGGCTTGTCATTCCTTGGCGAAACTCATCGATCCCTGACTTGAAGTAATGGAAGATTCCAAAGATAACTTCAGGGATTCCATGATGAATGAGGCAGTTCCTCATTCCAAGGTATAAATCCTTGTTCAAATGTCAAGAGGCTTCATCAGGAGCGAATAGAAGTTCCACAGTTTAAGGCAGGAAAACCCAAGGCCCAGTCCAACTTGATACTTGGAAGATCCTCAGGAAGGAATTCCTGAACTGGATATTCCTTGACAGGAGCATTCCTAAACTAGACATTCCTTGACCCACTCCAAAATGCACCTCTGGACAAGGATGATTTCCGGATAGGAAAATTCCTTCACTTAGTGAAATTTGCAAACATGGAATTCAAGGATCATTCCATTCCAAGATCCACCCTGAAAATTGCGACTTTTTGCCTTGGAGGAATTCCTAACAGAGGAAATTCCCTGACCATTAGGAAAATGCGACAAGGTGGAAAATCTTGTTCCTACAGGAATTTGTGCCCTAGGAAATTCCCCCTTGACTGTCTGGAAAATACGACTTGGAGAATTCTTCCCTGACCAAGTGGATTTTGCGACCTAGGTGAAGAATCCAGTTCAACCTGGAATTTGCGACCTGGAACAGAGGAATTCTAGTCTAGACTGAAAAATGCGACTTGGGAAAATTCCTTGACCTTAAGGAATATGCGACAGGAATAAAGTGATCTAGGACTTGAAGAAAAATCCATAACATGACTTAGAAGAATCTCGAAAGACAAATCTAGTTCCATTCCAAGATCCACCCTAAAAACTGTGACTTTTTTCCTTTAAGGAATTCCAAATAGAAGAAGAATCCCTGAAACCTGGATGAACTTTGTCCTTGGGCACAAATTCCTGATACAGCTGGATTTTGCGCTCCAGGGACAAAACTGTCCAGGTCGCATATTCCATGACCTCCTGGAATTTGTGCTCTTGGAGGAAATTTGTCCAGGTTGCACATTCCTGACCCTCCTGGAATTTGCGCTCCTGGACAGCAGGATTCCAGTGCATTCCTGATCCAATCTGTGGGTACCGGCATGAAGAATCTTGTCTGGCTGGAAGATTTCACCATGGAATCTGAAACTCCTTGAGGGAAATAGAAGAACTCCTTGTTTTGGATCCCAACCTCTAAGATGAACCTCTAATCAAGCACCCAAAAGTCCACCCTTTACAAAGAACTGAGCAAAATGATAGACCCTTAGCCAAAAAAGTGAACTGCCATTTCCTAGTCGCAAAATCCAGTAGGTACTGGAATTTGCGCCCAGGAAGAAATTTTGTCCTGGTCGCAAAATCCAATACCTACTGGATTTTGCGCCCAGGGAGTGAGGATGTTCCAGGTTGCAAATTCCTACGGGAGGTGGATTTTGCGACCTGGACATCAGGATTCCTGTTGACACTGAAATTGCACCCTAACCTAGAATTTCATCAATTCCTTGCCTGGTGACCCTGGAATGAGGGAAAAATGTGAAGAATGCCAGAGAATGAGGAAAACCCTTTGTTTGTTCAAGAATTTATAAGTGAAATTGATCAAAACTTGCAAAAATCATTCATGCTTCATATTGCATTGCATTTATGGATTTTGTGCATCATGACTATTCGAGGTTTCCCTTATTTTGCAGGAATCCAGGACTAGGATGAGCTTCCATGAAGACAGAGCTCAAGGATGATCAAGGACTATCTCAAGCATCATGAAGTTCCAACACCGGAGAGGAGGACTACTTCCAACGCCAGACGAGGAGACTACATGTGAATTCCACAAGAAGAAAAGAAAGATTCAGACATCGCAATGATACAAGCAAGGCAACATCAAAGATTCCAGTTCAGCAACAAGGAGACTTCGCATAAAAGACCGGAACTCCTTTCAACACTTCAAGTTCCACATCAAGGACTTCAGTTCTGAACAAGAGGATCAATCCTTGGAGAGCCAAGAACAAAAGAACAGTTCACCATCCATCGAGAAGAACGAAAATCCATGCCGGGATAAGGAATTCCAACTCAAGAATCCATGACCTCTGAAGGACTGCAGCCCTGGTCGGAAGGAATTCCAAACGAAGGATTCCTGAACCTACTGAAAAGTGCGCCCCTGCTCAAGTAAGGATTCCTCCACATGAAAATCCTGTTCACCCTGGAATCTACGCTCAGGATAAAGGATTCCAGGACACCATGGAATTTGTGACCAAGGAGAAGAATAAACATACAGTTGACTGGTCTCACCTACCTACCAAGCAGTTTAGTCAACCAAGACAGGTGGTGCCCCCCATAGGGCCTATGACATGTTCATCCCTATCTCTTTAGGGTTTGCACGGATTTTTAGGAGATCAGATCTCCTCACCTCCTTTGGGTTATGTTTGCCTATAAATAGGCTGAGGGGCCTCATTTGAAGGGGTCTTCTTTCTTCTCTCATTTTTCATGCTCTTAGAGCAAGTAGTTAGTTAGTTGTTCCTTTCTGTTGCACTCCATTTCTAGAGCAAAGGAACTTTGAAGAACCAGCAAGATTGTTGTAAGACATTCCCAAATCAATACATGGACATTGAAGATTGGTGTTCTTGATATTCTTTGGATTGTGGCATGGTTTTCTGACTTCTTTGAAGCAAATCATAAGCTCCAAGATCTAAGTTGTTTCATTTTTACTTTCTTTCAATATTTCATTAGTTAGAATGATGGAGATTATTACTATTGAATGATTGAATTTGCTTGTTCATACCATTGGTGATCTGTGGCTTGCAAATCACCATGCATGGTTAGCCTGAACTAATTCAAAGTCTAACTTCGACTGTTTTGCATGTTTCAGTTCCATGTCCCTTGCAGGATCAGTCTGAAAACCTTACTCCCCCTCAGAAGATAGCACCATCCCTGCCTAGTCGTTGTCTCATGACGAAGCAGAGGACTGGTTCCAGATTCCATCTTCAACAACAATCATTTCCATTGATTAGATTCCTGAACCCTTACCTCATCTTTTGCATTTTCTTTTAGGTCTTCGTTAGGAATAGTCCATAAGGAGCCTCACTGGGAAATCATTCCCTATCCGGAAGTGGAACTAAGAGCCTACGCCTTGTTTTCCTTGGAAGAAATAGTGAAATCTAGGCCTTTCCGTGGAAGAAACAGCGAAATCCCGGTCTCTCTGTTGGAGGAAGCAGTAGGTTCCAAGTTGTCCACTTGTGAAGGAATTCCATTCACCCACAAGTCCGAGTCCCAAGAGTGAATTCCATGTCCATGAAGGAGTAATCCCACGTAAGTCCCCCTCGTGATTACCAACAAATCACATCATTCCACTGAGTCTATCCCTATGCACGTCAAGCCCTGACATTCAAGGAACCTTGGAGCAGTCTCATTCGATCACGAAGTTCAGCGTCTGAGAAGCTTTGTTCAAGAGAGGATAGGATACTCAGTATTTTATTCTAATGTCTGTTGCAGTCACAAAACACTCATCAACAGTTACAAGCATGGGCCTCGTAGAAGAAGGGTGGTAGGTTGTCGAGAGAGGAGGAGAAATTATTATGCAATCAGAGAAGGATATGTTGGTCCACAACATTATATACCAAGTAGGTACCAAGGTGTGGACGCCATGAAGAAGAAGGGGGGGTTGCCTGCAATGTCATTAAAGAGGAATGGTGTCCTGTTGCAAAGGCATGGGCGGCAAGCAAATGTTAAGGGTGATTTAATACAAGTTTTGGTGGGGTATTATTGATCCATGTCGGCAATTCATTGAAGGGGATTTGCTTTGCATTCAAGTCCGCATTCAATTTTCTATCTTTTTTAGCATTTGGTTTCGATTATTCTGGAAGAGGGAGAAATGACCATAGAAATTAGCATTCTCAAATGCCATATATAAAATCTCTACTCTTCAAGTGGATTGGGTATTGGCCCATTGTTTCAAAAAAAAAACGTTTGATCTTTTCATCATAGGACTGGTGAGTGAGGGGATCGACATTGCAATCACGAAGATCGTTTACCATGTCAGTGTTGCCATTAATACAAGTTTTGGTGGTGTATTATTAATCCCTGTCAATAGTTCATTGAAGGGGATTTGCTTTGCATTCAGATCCGCATTCAATTTTCTATCTTTTTTAGCATTTGGTTTCGATTATTCTAGAAGAGGGAGAAATAACCATAGAAATTAGCATTCTCAAATGCCATATATAAAATCTCTACTCTTCAAGTGGATTGGGTATTGGCCAATTGTTTCAAAAAAAAATACGTCTGATCTTTTCACCATAGGACTGGTGAGTGAGGGGATCAACATTGCAATCACGAAGATCGTTTACCATGTCAGTGTTGCCATCCGATTCAAGAAAGAGTTGGATTCCCTCAATGAGCTTCTAATGAGTCTTCAAGCTATAAACCTTGCCCTGCAGAACTACCAATTGGCTCTAAGCTCTGGTCAGTTCAACTCTCATGATAAACTTATTACTTTAGTTGTCAATAACTAGCTGAAAAAGCTAGATACACTTCTCCAACAAGCAACTGAAATAGTTCAAGAGTGCACAATAGCAATACCAATATGTGATGTATTTTCTCATCATAAAAAGAGCAAAAGAATCAGTCGCACTATTTCAAGCATCAAGGAACACCGAGACAATACGACATTGATTGGAATTATGACTAAGCTTGCTAAGTCGCTGAGGTATATTCAATGTTCTATGAAGGAAATTATAACATCAACAAGCTCGGTTGCCCCTATGAGGGAACCTGTGAAATTTATATGGGAGGGTCAGGGAAGTCTCTTCTCCTAAAATTCTTCAACAGCCATCAGAGAGAGTAATGGCAAATAGGTGGGACGACTCTGGCTCCTACGTGGTTAGTAGTTCGAGTCTCAAGGATAGCATAAGCAAGCAACACAACTTTAGACCTCACCCAAGGCTCTGTTGCATTCAACATCACCCCTGGAGATGAGTACACTCCTTCACCATTACTCCCCTAAGATAGTGTGAAATTCTGAATTATCCATTCCTGCAACTAAAAATAATTAATCTGGGATGATTTATGCTTATGGGATGATGGTGTAGGACTTTGCTTGAGGTTGCTATTGTTTAGTTTATATGCTTGTGATGAAAGTCTTATGCATGTTGTGGCTTGTTTTCCTGAAACATCAACGGCTGAATGTCGACTTCACGAAAGTGGTCTCATGTAACAGTGATTCAAAGAACTGTGGCAAAATGAACAAGTGTTATGTATTTGCTTGCCTTATTCATATTAGGGTGTTGATTGGGACTAATCTCTAGACCATGGTGATCTTGTAACGGCCACCGTCCTTGTAGGTTTTTATGCCGAATTTTTTTTTCATCTCTCACTGTTGATTGTTTATAGGGTTTGTGTATGGTCTTTGCATATGATATTTGTAGTTTAACAATGAAATACAAGCATGTAACGAAAACCCAGAAAAACTACAATAGATATGCACAAAGTATCGAAGACCCAGTTCATAATATTGCTCAAAATGAATTGTAGTTACATACCCATATCATTTTCTTCACTTTCGAATTTTCTGTTGTATGTGAACCAGCTAGATAGGCAAGTTTACAATGAAAACGGAGCATGCAACGAAAACCCAGAAAAACTACAATAGATATGCACAAACTATCGAAGACTCAGTTCATAAAATTGCTCGAAATGAATTTCAGTGACATACCCATTTTGAGTTCTACAACTTTGGAAAACTGATATATATGGACCAACAAGGGTTTGATATGAAATTGCTCAATAAGTTTGAATCCTCATGTCTTCCTTGTTGCAAGCTCTACCAATGCATTGCCAAGGCTAAATCGCCCAAAAACCATGTATTAGCTGAACCAAGAGATAGACGTTGAGCTTCAAGGAACCCCACGTTCCCTAGTTGCACCTGTACCCCCTGTTATGGGCTGCTACAGCAATGAAAATCAACCAAAAACTCTCAAATCTGATGATGACTTCAAATCTGCTCCATGAATGTGCAAATCCCTTCCCAAATCGACCCCAGTGAAGTAATATAATGTTGTCCAAACAACTATTTTGACCCAATAGTCTGGTACAACCTCTAGGAATGTACGGCCAGCTTGGAGAATGATGGAAAATGTCAAATACCACTCACAAATCTATTGTTGATATATTTATCTAAATCTGCTCACAAAATCTGAATGATAACTTTATGAAATCTCCACCAAAATGCATCAAAATAAGTTCAATGTGAAGCCCCTGGATGAGACTTCCCACAACCCGCCTGATGTTGTCTTCCAAACACTAAGCGAGTGATTCTACGGAGGATTTCGTCTCAGCAGAACCCTAGATCAGCAAGAAAGCCAAGCTTCAAGCTTCACCACAATGTCTCTTTCTTTTTTTCTTTTTTTGCAAAGTCAATAGATGCAAATGAAGTCTCATTTCCCCTTTTTATTTCTTGACTTCCAACACCTATGAGGGAATTCTTTTATTGATTTTATTTTATTTCATTAAGTCCCATGAGTCCTCATGAAGGGGGGGCCATATCCTAGCACACAACTTTAAGTTATGACTTATAACATCATAAAGTTAAGTCACTTTTATAATATCATGTTATAGTCATTTTTTTTAATTAAACTCCATTTTAGCTCTGAAAATGACCTTTTAAATAAAATAATGATAATTTGACACACAAGGTCCCTGATTAATGCATCCATGATTTAAAACATTTCATCCCGGTTCCAATGAGCTATAACACTAAGGTGCTCTTAAAATATTTTAAATAATATTTTAGCAACCTTAGTAAAATAATTAAATAAAGCCATTAATACACTCATTTTGCGGAAACTGTCGGAATGCATCGGAATCGAAATCTGACTGCACTAGAGTGATCTCGATGAAGAATAATGATGAACGGAGCCAACCGAGTGACTTTCCATAAGTAGACGCCCTCTCCAAGAATCTTGGAGCCCAAACCGGAAGCCGGAAATAACTTCTGAGAGCATCATATGACTCCTCTAACCCATCAGAGCTCACTGGTAAAATCAATTTACCCCTCTGAACAAGATGACACAGACCCAAAAGGTCAACGACAACTGCACTACTAGAGACCCCAAAAAGGGGGACATTACAGATCTCAAACCCAATGTTAGGAAAGGAGTAATGGTCACTCTCCTTCATGGTGCTAAGAATTATTATGAGTCATTCGACTACCACTACTAGGAGAGTCAACTCAATCTTTCATTTAATTCTTTAGGGTATATATATTTAATGTTGACCGAAAGGTTTAGATGATTTGGTAAATGTTATTATCTTTCAAATCTGCATATAAAATGGAAGCCAAGGAGTCTATCTTAAAAGTCATTCTATTTCGACATGGTTGTTTGAATGTGTCTTGCAAAGAAATATATACTTGGTTCAAGGGCTGATCCTAAAGAAGTTTTGCTATTAAAGCTACCCTTGGCTCTAGTAGTGTTGAAAGTATTTCATGGATACATGGAGGAAAGATATGTTGGGGCCCATGTTAGCATGTAACAAGAGCGTTTTTTGAGAAAACCTAAACTAAGTTTTGTGCTTAAAATCTATGAATATTAGATCAAAGTAGACCATTAGGAAGAATTTTCAATCATGATATCAAGACCATGAAATTGCTATAATCATGTTAGCCTTGCCGTGATCCTTGTTACGCATGGGATGATTAAATCTATGAGCTTTAGTGGCAAATTCAATAACTTCCTACACCGCTTGAAATATAGTAGCAATAAAGATATACATATATTTTGTAGTCTTATCAATGGATCACTGCTATTAGTGAATTAGATATAAATTTGGAACCATAGATGTTGCAACTGTGGCGTGATATTAATATTATTAAATGGTATAGTGTAGGTTAATGAGGTGCTTGATAACTCATCTCGAATGAGTTGGAATCAACTTAAAAGATTATAGCTAGTAGTGCCATAAGAAGCTTGTGTAATCAATAGGTTTATTAGCCCATGGCCAAGAAAAGTGACTAGATCATAACCTTTATCTTGAAATTTAGACTGTTTTATCTTGTGAAGAGTTCCTAGCAAGTTTAGCATTAAGTGAAATATTATTTAGGAGTTATGATGTGATAGGCCTTTCGAAGGTATTACCTATTTATCTTGTCACAAGACTAGTTAATGTTAAAGAGTTGATTAGAGTTCTTTTATTTGAATAAAACCACGGCTTGGAGAGTCAGGATGTGAAGACCTCTAGGTGGTCTTAGTTGTCTAAGCTTGAACGGGGTTGAATGATAGTTACTTCTTATCCTTAAGAGTGACTAGAATGTTTGAATTAAACTTAAATTGGTTTTATTCCCTTAACTACCTAGGAGCTATTTACAAGCTCTCTTCTTGAATGGACTATTATAAGAATATGGGATTATCACAAAAGGTAAATAAATTAGAAGGTTCTGAATATTATTATTTCTGATATTATTAAGTGTATATTTTATATGATGGACTGATGGATATAGTGTGGTCAACTATCTTAAGTATGACTCGGGTATTGGTCATGCATAAAGCAAGTCTATAATTACTGCGGTATGTCTTTCCAAGTTCAGATGAGTGTTATGTGGTCTTGTAGATGTAGGTTGTGTTCCTAATTGAGAAGGATGTTGTAATATAATATGATTATGATATTGATATCATTGAATCATATTATGGTAGAAAATCATGTAAAGTCATATCAGGACTTTGCATAATCGTTGCATTGTGAAGATGTTATGTTTGTTGATGTCATGTGCTCTATTAGGATTGGGTTTAATTTATAATGATTATGTTATTGTGCATGACTTCTATGTATGGTTTCGATTCTTGAAATGAAAGTAATTATTGGTTGAAATTGACAATGAAACCCTAAGAGTAGGAACCTATGTGTATAATCCTTGAGACATTGAAGAGAACTACATGTGACTACGATCCTGTTTGGAAGTGGGTATGTAAGCAGTTCTTGGGCGAAGGATGCCCTTGGACTTCAAGTCCATAGGGGAAGGGTTTAGGGAATTTACTCCAAGGTTTGGGGTGTTCTTAAACTTGATCAACCTTCCCTCTTTTGTATGCTTCAACTTGAAGCTAAAATTTGCATCAAATGATTGTGAACTCACCATCCAATTAATAAGTCCCCACTATATAGGCCTGAGCCAATAAAAGGCACTCTATCAACACTAAGTTCATCTACTCTGAGGTTGTTGGGTTTGGCTCTCTAAATCTGCTTCAATCTTGGATGAACTTTTAGAATCATCGTCTTCACGGTTTGTCTCTAATATGAATGTACGAAGATGCCTTTGGACTTGTCTAGACTAAAATGATCAAAGTTTTGTGTATAGAACACTTTAGGCAATTAATGGTGAGGATTACCAACTATATATTGTTGAATGCACAAGACAACTGAGAGGGGGGGGTGAATCAATTGTATCAAAAACTTTAAACCCTCGCAAACATAATTACATTCACATTAGTTCACTTAAACCCTTATTCTGTTATGAAGATTATACATAAAAAACAAATAACAAAAAATTAATCACATCAACACCATTCATAAGAGAACACCAAATTTTTACGTGGAAAACCCTAAAAGGGAAAAACCACGATGAGAATTAGCTCACAATATAAAGTAGTATCAATACCGAATTACAAAGAGGCTCGCTGTCAAAGGGCTCACTGCCCAAGGACTCGCTGTCCAAAGAAATGCTGACTACAATAGGCTCACTGCCAAAAGGAAAAAAGGCTCACTACCATGAACTGCTATGATAACATCTACCACATGCCTGAGTTCAGTTCCAATGAAGCACAATACATATTACCTTCGCAGCCTCACAACACAAACATCCTCATCTTTGCATTTTCCGCACATACACACAAATCCTTTACACTTATTTATATCAATCATCAACCTTGAAACATTCATCAAGGTCAGCAACACATTCTACAACCTTTGGAACAGTCTCCAAGGTCGGCAAACATACAGAATTCAAATTAGGTCTGGACCTAAACATTCCCGCAGAGCAAAGGAATAAAGGTGAAACACCTCATTTATCAAATTTTCTCAAAAGCACTTGGAAATTCAGCAACAAGAACAATATACTAACATCATCAACATTTCTGCAAGTCATTCAAATCACTTTAGCACAATAACTCAATCAACCAACAACAACAACAATAGAAGATACAATTGACACCAATGACAACACAAACATATTGACACCAATGACAACATCGATTAGCACATACTTGCAACAGTCTAGACTAAAATGATCAGAGTTTTGTGTATGGAACACTTTGGGCAATTAATGTTGAGGATTATCAACTATGTATGGTGTTTTGCCTTTACACCTGTTGGTGGAAAATTGTACGCTAAGCTTTCTGATTGATATTATGCAAATGCTATGCACTAAGGAATAGAATATTGTCTAATATTACTATTATGAGTTTAACTTCTGTATAATGCCTATTGTGTTCTGAAGTAATAAGTTGAAAGTATGGAATGGACTTGAGATTATTTATGAGTATGTATGTATGACCAATTAGAAGCCAAATCATATGGGCTCGGGTGTTACTTGTGTGATGACCCGTAAGTTAGAACCCACGACCTAAAAGACTGTGTATAAGTTATGTATTACTTTAGGCGGCATGTATCCCAGTCAACTTGACCAGTGTTTGTGAATCCTAGAGATTTCCTAATTGTGTGTACCTAGCTATAAGATGACCCCACATGTAGGAACTGAGACTGACACAAGTGCGGATAGCCGGCTGTCACCAATACCGTGCAGGTGATGGATGAGAGGTGCTATCTGCCGTATCTTAGGATTAGCTGGTTGTCGCCAATAGTACGGAGGTGACAGATGCCAAGAGCTATCCAGGTTATGATACAGGTGCAATTTAGCCAGTTGTCACCAGTATTCTACAGGTGATGGATCCCAGGTGCTAACTGTCGTAACTTAGGGTTTAGCTAGTTGTCGCCAGTTGCACGGAGGTGATGGATGCCAGGGGCTACCCAGTGGTATGATAGGGCTTAGCCGGCTTTCACCAGTACCATGCAAGTGATAGATGCCAGCAGCTACCCCATATCAGATTGGACCGGCTTTTGCTAGTGGCATGTGTTAGGGTTAGCCGATAGAAGATATCAATTAAATGCAAATAAAGATTAAACAGAGAAATGGAAATACACAGAATTAATAACAGCGAGAGACAAGTTTTAACGTGGTTCACCCAAACTCGGGCTACATCCACCAAACAAAGAGTCCAATTTTATTATCTAGTAAATCAAACCGATTACAACCAACAATCCCTGCAACTCAATACCGTTGCAAATGCTACAATACAATATGTCAAAACCCTAACCCTTAGCCGCTTTTTATCAAGCCTTTTTGTCGGTTACAAAAATAGGGTTTTCTTATGTCGGTCACAAAAATTGAACCCAGGCGAGGATACATGGCTAGTGTACAGTACTTTCCCAATCAGTCGCCACCTACCAACAATCTCCCACTTGGAGACTGATCAGGCTCCACACCAAACAACATGGAGGCAATAGATGTCAAGATCCACCAACTCGACAAGTTCAACAGGCTGTGGAAATCTTATTAATGGCTACATGTGATGTATGTTACACTTACTCCTTAGATAGTGATGACAACAAGTAGTATGGGATGCTTGCTTGTCATCACAGTTGGTTGGGAATCGGGAAAAGGATGGGATCCACGGTGTAGCATGGGATGCACCGACATTTCTTTTTCTCGTAGGGAGTATTTATGTTTTTATATGTTAGTGAACTTCTATTACTAGTTGGTCACTATGTATGTGTGAGTCAATCACTGTGTGCATCTGTATTATGGACTTTATGTGTTCGGTTACTACACTTGAGCCCTTCCCAGTGATGACCGCAAGTAGTATGGGACGCTTGCTTGTCATCACCATTGGCTGTGAATTGGAAAAAGATGGTGGAACCCAAGGTGTACCATCAGATATACCAACATTCCTTTTCTAGCTGGGATATATTTGAGGACTTATGGGCTAGTGAATCAGGCAAAGGGGAAGATTCTTGCAATATGGTTGCAACCATTCCTTTTGCTACCTGGTCACTATATGTACCCATGATGTGCATATGATCTAGTCACCTTGTATAAATATATATATATGATTCTTTGACGAGCTAATCACATTGTGTATATGTGAATTAGTCACCCTATGTATATGTGATGCCTGCACGAGCTAATCACATTGTGTATATGTGAATTAGGTGTGAACTAATCACACTATGTATATGTGTTGTATGCATGAGCTAGTCGCTCTGTGGGTATGTGACGCATGCATGAAATATTCTCCCTGTGTATATATGGTCTATGCATGAGATAGTCACTCTCGGTGTATGTGACGCATGGCTAAGATATTCACATTGTGTATGTAGGTGGTATGCAAGAGCTAGTCACACTGTGTATATGTGACACATGCATGAGTCATTCACACTGTTTATGGGTTGTACTCATGAGCTAGTCACATTGCATATATGTGACGCATACCTAATATATTCACATTGCGCATGTAGGTGGTATGCATGAGTTAGTCACACTGTGTATATGTGACACATGCATGAGTTACGTTGTGTAAAGGTGATGTATGCTTGAATCACTCACTATGTGGGAACAAGTGATGTTTATATGAGCTAGTCACTATGTGGTTTTGCGCGTGTTCATACATTGATGTTGATGTTAAACTAGCATTTGACTGGATTGCATTTGCTATCATACTATTGCATATGAACTGAATTAGAATCATAAATTTCACTTAAAGGATATGATTTAAAAATGAGATTAGAGATCTCATATCAACAGGAAGGATGAAGTCTTTCTATTATTGGTGTACGAACTATAGAGCCTCTAATTCCCAGGAAGGGATACATAGGCAGGGCCATTACGAATGAACCCTCAAGATTTAGGTCTGAGTCTAGGGATGACCCTAACCTTGGGAGCTTACCATACTCTAGTGTGAGTATATGAGTTGTGGCATAGAGTTGTTGCCATGACTATGGTTAGTAAGTCTACAGAGTTGGTACTTCTAAATCAAATAGAGATGGTTGGTCAATTAAGTTAGTACTTACTGAGAAAAAAAAATAGTGGTAACCAAGGTGGTTATTACATAGACAAGCGGATAAGTTAGCAGCCATGCATAGTGCTCTATGACTTCAGGATCATCAAACTCCAGAGTATCAACAGACTCCAACTTTACAGTGGGATGTTGATCATGAAGACGCTACCCAGATTGATGAGGAGGCATAGGAGGGATTAGTTGGGATTCTATTAGATGAGGCAACCCCTCACAGTGGTAGTGACTCAGAGTCAAACTCTGATTTTGATGTAGTGTTGGTAGATGCAGATTAGGGGCAGAAACATACTTTCTATGTTTTGTCATTTTGTAGTTGAAACTTGTAGCCTTTGGGCATTTTGCTGTACTTTTTAGGATCACATGCATATTGACAATGAATTATGAAAGCAATTAAGTTTTGACATTTGTTAATTTGTTCGATTCTCATGTGAACTCTCAATTCAACTCAAATGTTAAGTATTAAGGATCTATAACGTATATGATGAATGCTTTATCAATGTTATCATATGAATATTTGAAATTTCCCTATATTTTATATAGTCGCCCCCTTTGCTGTCCCCTACCATCCTCAAAAATGGCCCCAAAAAATCTGTCCCCAAAACACATCCCCTATCGTCCACACAAAAGGCCCCAAAAAAATCCATTCCCAAAACGCGTCCCCAAAAATGGCCTCAAAAAAATCCATCCTCAAAATGCATTCCCTGTCGTCCCCATCCTGAAAATTTGGTGTAACATAGTAATTTCATTTCTAGTTTTGGTATTTCATTTTATTCCGTTCATACTTAAAAATAAAACGCATGCTTATTATACTGTAATTGTTTCATGACTTTTAAGGTTTCATATATTTATCCCATGAATATGCTTTATACAGGAAGAGGATTCTAGCTTTCCTAAAAGGTGATGCAGTTTATACAAACTGCAGAAACACTACAATTAAGATCTTCTGACACTAATAACACTTCATGCTTAAGTAGTGTTATCCCTCAATTTTGACAATCCAGGATAACACCCCCAATTGTGCTTCTACGGACAAGTAGAGGTCAATTGCAGTCAAGACAGGATCGAATAATCAAAGGCAAGTTCACAAAGGCAACGTCACATGGTCAACCAAATGAAGGCAAGCAGGTGATCATAATGTGAAGTTACTGACTCTATTACCCATAGGATAGGGAAAATACAAAAGATGGGATGAAATATTGATGGCTTCTCATTCAATTCAGTGTCAGGCTATCAGCTTGAGGGAGAACCTTGAAAATTTAACATTCACCAATACAAATATTGGTTTTCTAGATGTTTGATCACTGCAGTGATTTATGTCCAAGCCAATTGCCATTAGCAACAATAGAGACAACTAGAACAATATGCTCCCTTATCTTCAAGGCAACATCAGAATGGATTTCCAGAACACATCCTAAAGAATTAACTCAGGGGAGGTGGGGTGAAGATTCAACACTAGAAGTGGTGGCTTCTCCGGCTTTGTCAAGATCGGGGCATCTATCAGAAGAATCTTTTGCTTGTAATCAGGCACAGATTCCAGCCTTCCATTCCATCAGTTGTGATGAAGACAACCATCTTCCATGGGAAGCCAACACTGGGTTATCTATTTTTCCAACACAGTACCAACAGCATAAGCCCAAACAATCCAAGAAGCAAGCCAGTTGGATATTTGGAAGTGTATTAGACCCAAGAAACGAAGAGATACAGAGATGGAATAGAACAATTCTTCTTGTATATACCATTGGCTTGGCCATTGATCCACTGTTTTTTCTATGTTCTGTTCATCAGCAAAGACTTGATGTATGTCTTCATAGATAGAAGATTTGTTGTAATGGTGGTTGTTCTCCATTCTACCAGTGATGCCATGCACTTGTATCATGTTCGGTTGCAGCTCAAGCTTGCTTATGTCTCATAGGAGACCCTTGTAGTGATCTGTGGAAAATTAGTCTAGAATGATCAGTCAATTACCTTCCATTATTTGAGATCCCTCAGAGGCTTCTAATTTGATATCCTTGTCATCCTGCCAGTCCCATAGATGGTGTTTTGGCTAGTTATACCAGACCTCATTAAAAGAGGACAAATCACTCCAATCATGACTTTGCTGCTCCTAATATTTAATTCCAATATCTATCTAAGGTTTGCCAACCTGTATGTGTTATGAGAATTGTTAGGAAAGGTGTCTCAACCTTTCACCTAATGTTAAGATTATAAACAGTGTGATTTTTTTGTTGAAAAAACGAAAAACTTGATTTCTGGGCTATAGAGTTAGTTTTTGGCCAAAATAAAAATTCCACCTCTTCTAGCTCTACAATTTAAAAAAAAGGAGCCCAATCGGCCTCCCGAATCAAAAGGTATGGCCTCCGAAAGTTGGGTCTCCTACATTGGAAATGTAAAAACATCAACACATAAAAGAGTTGTAAAGAGAAGTACCACTTGTTGACCAACACATCATGAGGCATCTTTGGATGAGGATAATGAAGCCAAAATGGAACGCCCAATTTGGTGAGTGTATTATAATTTATAACGAAGTTATGACAGGTGGAAGGAATATGCTATTTTTTACCTTGTAGACTTATCTTGGAATTTGATTGTTGGATTTTCAACTAAGAATTTGGGCACCACTATTTTGGATAGTTTTAGCTCATGGTTTTTTAATTACCCGTTGATGGTTTCCTGTATTGTATCTCCTATTTATTGGGTGCTTGAGGTGGAGGTTTGATAGTAAGTTTAGTAGGTATTGTTATGCTGTCGGAATTCTTCCAAATCTCTGGTTGGTGATACTCTTGTGAAGGTTTGCTCTGCAAGTGTATTGTAACTGTGTTGTTCATTAAATAATGCATTGAGATGCTTTGGGGTGTGGGCTTTTTCTTTTGAAAAGGTTTTCCCCACGTACACCTATGTTATGGTATATTGTTCATTTTATGTTTATATGTGTTTCTACTTTTTGGAATTGATAAAAGATTGAAATTTGCACAACACTCTCCTCAAAATTTTAGTGTAGGAAGCGTTTCTGCATACCTTCCTTTCAAGAATGATGCAGTGAGTGAGAGGCTATGTTTTTGGTACAATGTGGTGGGATTTTGGCCTGTACTCGATAGCATATTTTATTGCATCTCATGCGGCCGGAACTTGTTGGTATGTATCGGTAATCCAAAGAGCGGCAACATATCTGAAAATACGATGTGAACAAAGTGATACTTGTGACTTGCTAATGCTGGGATGCTCGAAGCCTACTTCATATAGCCTTCCATTGCCTACTACAGATGAATTGAGCTCCACCTGCAGCAAATATGAAACTCTAGATGCTGTCTGTTTTAGCCAAGATGGTCCTGTATTTCACTATGGCATTTACAACTGGGCACTACCCTTGGTAACAAGCTCAAGCTGCTCTGAAAAAATACTTGTACCCAATCTTCTGGGGCCTCATGATATTGAGTATATTTGGCAATGATTTGGAACCAGCATACCATCAGTCGGAGGTGGTATTCAGCATCGTTATAGTTCTTAGTGGTTCACTTCTGTTCACACTACTGATAGGGAAACATTCAGCTTTTTCTTCGTGTAGTTATGCAAAAGAAAAGACTAATGCAGCTGAAGAGATTTAGAATGGTGGATGAGGAGAAGACAACTTTCTACTAGTCTGAGACACAGAGTAAGCCATTATGAGTGACAGCGGTGGGCTGCAACCCAAGGAGTGGCTGAAACAGAGATGATTAGTGATCTGCCTTAAGGTCTGAGAAGAGATGTAAAGCACCACCTTTGCATTCATCTTATCAGACAGGTACCATTATTCAATAACATAGATGATCTTATTCCAGACAATATCTGTGATAGAGATAAATCTTTAAGAGAAGGAGATCCCGTGCAAAGAATGCTATTTATAGTAAGGGTATTTACAGAGTAGCCAACAGCTAAGCAAAGGCCTGGTAAGTACATGCATGCTTGGCCCTGAAAACTTCTGCGAGGATAAGCTGCTATCATGGTGTCTCAAAAAGGCATTCTTGGAAAGATTACCCCCATCTTCTGCAGCATTCACAAGCCTTGAAGCCACAGAGGCATTTGGGCTTGATGCTCATGACCTAAAGTATGTTACAGAGCACTTCAGGTACAAGTTTGCAAATGAGAAACTGAAATGGACTGCACGTTGTTACTCTTCTAGTTGAACTTGGGCTGCCATCACAATTCAACTGTCATGGAGAAAGCATAAGGCAAGGGCAGAACTCTTTGCAGCAAATAATATTGTACCAGCCTTTGTGCCACTAATTATCTTCAATCCAGTGAACAGATCACTCTTGGACCAAGACCACCTTCATCTCTATGTTGCAATGTCCATGTCTTTTGTAAAATCCCCTAAATATGCAAAACGTAAAGTGGGCAAACTCTAGCTAAGGCAAGCAGTGTCCCTAAATATGCAAAACGTAAAGTGGGCAAACTCTAGCTAAGGCAAGCAGTGTCAAGTCAAGTAATACAGGGTTATATGGGCCCTAAGTGATTTTGTAACGTCAAGTTGAATTAATTCTTTGTAAGAAGTATTTAATACTGTAAAGTGCAAAACTTACAATTACAAGCATTATGTAAAGGTGCCTCGTATGTATTGAAGAGTGAAATATGTGCAAACTAAGAGTTTGGGCAAGTGAATTCTTAAGTAGTTGTCTAACTACTTGTCTTCAAGTGAGTACAAAAGGGATGATTTCCATTGTACAAACATTTTTTTTTCTCTGACCCTGAAGAGAAAACTTTTTGCAAATTTGTATATAGCTGGTTATTTCCTTGAGATTGTTAATGGGATGATAGTAAAATGATAAGATGAATTAGCTCCTAGGGTGTAGATGAATTGGCAAGTCATTGAAAGACGCAAACATTTGGTTTTGTGTTCAAACCCCAACCACAACACAAGTGAGCGGTAGGCTGCTTGCCAAGAAGTTATAGTGAGGATTCGCTTGTAATGGTATATAGATGTTGTGTGGTTCTTGATTCTCCTTGTTAGAAAAAAATAAAAGAAAACATTATGAGACAAATATATTACTTAATGGGTAATTGATATTCTTCATTTATGTTATGTGCTTTGCTATTTGTAGGTGAAATCATACATTAAATCCTTGTATTTTCAGATTACGTACAAATCTTTGGATTTTACAAACTTTGTGTTGTTAATCATTATGAATGAACTTTGTGCCAATTACACATAAATCTGATTTTAAAGAAGATTTTAAGCTGCCAAAGTGATCATTTGCCTTCATTGCATATCAGAGAAAGAATCCCCTTTCATTTTTACCCATTTTGAGTCATCCAAGCAGTTCTTCGTGTTAATCATAGTTGAAAAACTCGCCAAATTGAAAAACTCGTCAAGCCCGAAAAACTCGACTCAGCAAAAACTCGGCAAAAAACTCGGCAACTTAAAAAATTGTTTAAATTTCATTAAAAACGCATTTTTTTGCAAAATTCAATGAGAAGATGCATCCAATGAGTCAATAAATGAGTACATAAAAGAAACAAGCTGAGTCTAGTTGTATTTTATTGATTTCAAAGCAAATTGGATACAAAATGGCATCCTCATGTGGAATGCGCTGAAACTGATCCATCTTTTGCTTTCATCCTGATGATGGATCATGGAGTGTGATCCAAAACATTGATGCAAATATTTATTAAATTACACACAGTTTTTCCGGAAGAGTTTATTCTCAATCTAATGGACTGTGAAAATCTCATGTACATTATAGAAAGAAAGAAAGTAATAAAAATGACTAGAAAAAGTAAATAGGATTCAAAAAGATAGCCAACAGTAATGTCAATATGACAAGTGCAGAAAGCAATAAATTAAACAAATAAAAAGGAGTTTTACCAAGGAAAAAGCAAGACCAAAAGGCCCTACAAAATTATAAGGGAAAATCGTGACAGCTGTAATAGTACAGTCCTCTTGAGATAGAACGAAGCAAAATGAACAGAGAGAATGGTATATCTGCTGAAAGTTTTTGGCCACACCTGAGTTAAGGAGTAGGTGACTCCACTTATACCAAATGCTTCTGCTCTTTCAAGTGCCTGTATAACAATAAACATCTTTAATTTTATTTAAATACAGTTTTAATGCTTGAAATTGATGAGATGCTTCATAATTTCCTTATGCTGCACCTGTGAATAAATCCATTGCATATGCTCTGGATTGTCTGCATCAAAAGGTTTTCCATGATGTTCCTAAAGACAGAAAGCAAACATCTGAATTCAAGTTTGTGGTTGTGAGAACAATAGTTTAAATCATAAAGCCTGCATAAGAAAGTATTTGTCAAATCTAATCTCACCTGGTCCCACTGGATTAGATGAGCATACTCAATGCAGTGAGCAGCTGACCGAGGTGTCTCCGCAAGAGTACATAAAGGAAATTTAACCTGAGGTGGGAAAAGCCATACGGTACACTCGAAGCAAGGTGTGACTCCTGGTAAGATCACTCTAGCATGGCCTTTGAATCCTTCAGTACCCCCATCAACAATAGGTTTGATTGTTTCCAGACATGGTTTATCATCAGAATCATATTCTGTATTTGAAGAGGACAAAAAACACCAATTTTCTTACATAAGAGAGAAGAGTTTAATCAAGAATAAAATCTCTCTTCCTATAATAAATGAAGTAAAACAGGAAGAAGCTATGCAAATAGGATATGATTTTATAAAAACAGGACAAGAGGTTGACCATCATAGATCTAATAAACACATTAGGTTCTCAGTCTATAACGAACTGGTGTACAACTGTTTTTTTCAAATCTTAATCGAGAGAATATATTCAATTTACATGGTTAGAGCAAAGATCCATGTGCAAAAATGGCAAAGATATCTTTATAACAAAAATCCCTTGTATAGACATGGCTGTAACTCCAAGTAAACTTCTGACTATGGCCATTTGGGCCACAGAGAGGTAGATGTAATCATAGTTTCAAAACTTGGTGAGTTCTCACCTCACTCACAAGAACTCGTGAAATTTTTTGCAGGCTGAGTAACTCAAGGCAGACTTGCACACCAAGTTCTGCAAAAAGACTTGCTAGTTTTTCATGAGTGACTCAGTGAGTTTTCGCCAGCCACTCAGCCATCGAAAAAAATCACAAACCCCTGATAAAACCTTGATCATTTGCATTTTTGTCATTTTGTCTTCAGCAATTACAATCCCAGTGCCATGAATTGATTCTTGACTGATTGTGCATGTGATTTGAAGGATTGATTGACGATTGGAGTGCATTTAGACAGGTATTTGTTTTGTTTTCTATTCTTCTTTTCATTATTTTTCCAAATTTCAAAATCAAAAGAATGAAAACCCTGTTGTCGTGCTGCTAAAATTTTCTTATTTCAATGCCTAAAAACTAAAGTATGCAATGCAAGGCACTCGCAGAAATGACCTTGCATGGAAGCATGGCACCAGGAGTGTGATCAAATGCATGGTGACCACCAGTAATTACCAATTTACTATGAGAGAAGGTATCAATCGATTGAAATACCATTTTACTTGAATTGCTGGCCAAGATGTTCAGTTGTGTAGCCAAGTGTACGAAGAACTGAAGAGAGAAATGAATGCCCGACTTTCTAGCTATGAGGAGAAAAAAATTGAAAGTAAGAAGACAAGGGAAGCAGTTGCATTAATAATGAATGTAGTCAGTGTATGATGAATATTATTATATTTGATAATATGGGTTATCCGACTATGTATTAATTGTTTGTCAGCTTTTGGGTAGTTATAAGAGTCAATTAGTCAGAATCGGTTAGTTGACAGTTGTGTTCCTCTTGGCAACTGTTGGATCTTCTAAATAGTCTTTGTATAGTCAAGGAAAGTAGTATGATCGACTCTGATCCTTGGCAAACCATCTCTGGTCTACTTCTATAATAACTTCATATGCGAATAAAGATATACTTTTACTCCTCTATCCGGTATGCACTGCTAATTCTGTTTATTATTTCAAGTATTCGTTTTATCAAAGAGAAGGGTAAACAATGAATTCCAAGGCCACCCGTCATTCATTTGGAGATTCTATTTTTGGCCCATATATCCGGCATTCCTCCACTCACACTAAGGAGAGTGCAAGCCATCTAAATTTCCCACCTAATTTCTTTATTACTTGCCTATGTCACAAGGTTCATGTTCGTGTTCGAGTTCGGCAAGGAAAAAGCTTGAAACAAATTCATCAACTAATAAAATTTGTGATTAAATTCGAAGAATATAAATCTACATTTTTTTATTGTTTTCATTTCCAACCTAAAAAATAAATATAAAATAGATACATTGCTAATTGCTATTTATAATTTTAAATTGTATTTATTTCTAATAAAAAAATTATTAGGATATTAAAATACTAATTAAATTATTATACTATTAAAATTTTAATATTAATATAGAAAATTAACATAGCATTAAACTATTAAATGGTAAGATACACAGGGACTTCCATGTCTCCATTTGATGTGTTTTTGCCCTCTGCCCTCTCCTCTCCATGAAAATTCTCATTTGCAACATGTGATGGATTCGCGAGATCAACACCATGGTGATTATTTCAAACCACCACGTCTTCACCCTTTCAAAAATTAATTGTGCTTAGCTACCTTAATAAAAAGATTTAAAATCCAAGCAAAAATTTGTTGCCCTATTGCAAACCGATGATGTGCCTCCCACTAAACGCTGACTACCACAACCCACATTGAGATTTTGTTCAATGTACACAACAGTCGACTCACATAAAGTCCCAAGCTTTTACACTAGGCCATTCATGGTCAAAACACAAATGAACAATTTTTTTGCGTTGCAATTGCAACATACACATGTCACAACTCATGCTTGCACACACACTGACATTGCCAAATGGGAACAACATCACACCCAAAACACAAAGCCAAACCACTAGGTGCATGATGGCTCGAGGTCAAAGCACACCAACACAAAAACACTAGCGGAAGACTTACAACATCATCATAGGGTGACACCAACATGACAATAGGTAGAGAAGATAGAACCTTTTCTTGACTGAAAAGAGAGTACACAACTCCCATCAACAACACCAACAACAAGCAAGAGTAGAAAGAGCTAAAGCCCATATTAAAGCAAAGACCCAAGGATGGATTCACAACATTCAAACATCCTCTCAAACAAGCCATAATGGTTGATCACTAGGGTGATGCAACGACTTGCCTAAGTCTCTCCAAAGACTGATCAAGCACGCTCAAGGACACAAGCACAACACAAGAATGATCATAACTAACCAAGGACAAAAGAGAACACCAAACTCAGATGATAAGCAAGCAAGGCAGACCCTAGGTAACAATCCAACTATAAGAAACTTTTCTAGAAAAGTGTAGGAAGTATCCATTGTTTGAGGGTCGCCCCTTTCTGTACCAAATCACCCATACTAACAGTTTAGGTCACCCATAGCTTTCTTGAGGTTGCCCCTAGATTTCTTGTGGTTGCCCCTAGTAAACTAGGCAACCCCCAAATCGCCCCTACTGCCAAGCAGGTCACCCTTGGTAAAACAAACAATCTATAGTTAGTAGAAAGATTTCGGATGGACAACAAGCTTCTCAGAGATCAAGAAGTTTGTTTCAAAGCACTATGAAGAGTCACCTACATGCCTAAAACCATCCTACACACTCAACACTAACTTCCAACATCACAAAACAAAAAATGAGGCACAAAACCCCAAAACAAGCGAAGGGCTAGACCTAGGCAAGCCTATAGCAACCTACACAAAACATGGCAATACCATCTCATTTTAAGAGTTATTAATGAATGGTTTGAAGCAACCAACTACAAGATGAAGAGAAGCACAAACGCCTATGGGCCTTACCTCCCCCACTAGGGATAAACGTATTCCTAGAAGCTTGCATCAAGATAAGAACAAGCACCCACCACCGCGTAGCCTCCTCACAAAAACTACAACACAACAAAGCTACTCCACTAGACCTTTACTAGGGACATGTCTCGACCCTAAAGGCCCTGCCTTCGACATAGCAAACAAAGCAACAAGTTTAACCTAATGAGACCTCGCTGCAAAAAACACGAGGCCTACCAACATAGCCAATTGTTAACTCAAACAAAGTTGCACTCCGATCTCTAACTACCATTGCACCCTGACCACCACCACCTATCGGAGCTTGCAAACAACTCCTTGCCATGTGGCCCACCTAACCACAAGTGAAACATAGTCCTCTACCCCTAAACTAAGATGGTTGCCACCTACTCAACTACTCAAAGCTTAAGTAATGGGAAATAGGCCGCCCATCTCCAACCTTCTATTGAGGTTGAGCCTCAAACCCACTCTAATGTTGCCTAAATTGTTCTCTACGAAAACCACTACTAAGCTGACCTCCCTAAGTTCCCGGCTGAAACTCGGGTTCCTAACGCTGCTACTATTGTGAAGTCTAGGGAACATAGGTGGTGTCCTAAAACTCTCTCTTGATTGGGGATGAGATTCCCAAATCCTCAAGTTTGTCTGGAAAGCGATACGATTTTGAACTCCAAGCTGCCCTCCATGGCCTTTTTCTAGATTCTCCCTTGCAATCCTTGCCTCTTCCATTGCGGCCTACAAAGACACAGGCTCTAACAAGTGAACAACTCCCACAATGCGAGAGTTCAAGCCTCTCCCAAACTAATGAACAAGAAGCTTCTGATTAGCACAAGGATCCCCATACTAATTTAGCTCAAAGAAACGGTTCTCGAACTCAAAAATTGTCTTTCCCAACTACTAGCGGTCATGGAACTCGTCAACACAATGCTACCTAAAATGCTCTAATAAGTAACACGCATGGAACCTCTCCAAGAAGGTCTCCCAAGTGACTAAAGCAACATCTAGGTTACACTTTTGCTCCTCCCGACACCACTAGGTGGAAGCAAAGCCACATTACTATATAATGGCATATCAAGCCTTGGTACTGCTACCATATGGCTACATAATGAAACATTGATCCAATGCCAAAAGCCAAGGCTCTGCCTTGGTCCCATCAATGGAACCCTTAAAGGTTGGTGGATGACAATGAAGGAGATTCCTCATGTGCTCTGTTGCCTCATCACAACCTCCGACCAATTGATTGGCCCCCTAACAAGGCTACTCCTGCCAAAGTTGCTCCTCTTCTACTCTGGACCTAGGAGGGCTCCTAGATTGCTCTTTCTTTCCCAAAAGTGGTTCTCTCCCTTCTCACTAGAAGGCTGAGAACTACCTACCTAAGTTTCCAACTTTCCACCTACCTATAGGGGAACTATGCCAAAAGCTCGTGAAGCAACCCTGTTATATGAGGAAGACCAACTATCTCCTTTGGCTGAACATCCCTGACAACAAGAGATCCCTCACTCTGGATTTCAAGAGAATCTCTATCAAGGTTATCCTGACCTCCCTGACAAGTACGGTAATACTTAGGAGGCATCCTCCTTCAGAAACAAGTTGCATGGATTAGAACAACGATATCCATTAGTCCAATCACACCCACAGGCAAGACACATGCAACAAGGAAGCACACAGTTAGCAAACACACAACCTAGAATTCCCAATGATGCAACAGGGTCTCTGATACCAAATGCAATGCCCCAAGCTTTTACATCAAGACATTAACAATCAAAACACAAACAAACATTTTTCGCATTACAATTGCAACATACACGTCACAACTTACAATTGCACACACTGCAATATCACCAAAAGGGAATGACATCACACACAAAACACAAACGAAACCACCAAGTGCATGACAAAACAAGGTCAAAGCACACCAACACAGAAGCACTCACGAAAGACTTACAACATCATCATGGGGTGTCACCAACACAACAATAAGTAGAGAAGGTAGAACCTTCTCTCAACTAACAAGAGGGTATAAAACTCCCATCAACAACACCAACGACGGTCAAGAATAGAAAGAACTAAAGCCCATATTAAAGTTCATCCCCAAAACATTCAAGCCTTCAAGCAAACACCCAAGGATGAGTTCACAACACTAAAACATCTCTCAAACAAACCATGAATAGTTGATCACTAGGAAGATGCGACAGCTCACCAACGTCTCGCCAGAGACTGATCAAGCACACTCAAGGACACAAGCACAACACAAGAATGATCACAACTAACCAAGGACAAAAGATAACACCAAACTTAGATAATAGGCAAGAAAGGCAAACCCTAGGGACTATTATAAAAAAATGCAGGAAGTATCCACTGTCTGAGGGTCGCCCCTTTCTAGACCAAATCACCCACACTATAGTTCATGTCACCCCTAACTTTTTTGAGGTTGTCCCTAGCATTCCTAAGGTCGCCCCTAGTAAAACATGCATCCCCAAATCACTCCTATTGCCAAGGTAGGTCACCCTTGGTAAAAAAGTGACCTACAATCAATGGAAAGATTCCAGTCGTACAACAAGCTTCCCAAAAACCTAGAAATTTGTTTTGAAGCACAATGAAGGGTTCCCTACAAGCCTAAAACCATCCTGCACACTCAACACTAACTTCCAATATCACAAGACAAGAAATTGAGGCACGAAACCCCAAAACAAGTGAAGGACTAGGCCTAGGCAAGCCTATACCAACCTATGCAAAACATGGTATATCCAACTTGTTTTAAGAGTTGTTAACAAATGGTTTGAAACAACCAACTACAAGACAAAGAGAAAGGCACAAACACCTATGGGCCTTACAAACATGGAATTGATAGGGATTAAAACTCACAAACAACACTGCAGCACAACAATGGACGCCTCACACGCACAACACGACAAGCACAACAAAACAAGATGGAGACATGGATTTATTTTGCAATCACGTTTATATATGAAAAAAAAAAAACTATAAAGTGAAAAGCTCCTTTTTACAATTTTCAAAGTGTTTTCTTTAAAAAAATGGTACACGAGTGAATTTCAAGGCAAATAGAAACAATTTTTGAGGGTTTATATTTATGTTCTCTGGATTTTAAATTTTTTGGATGAACTCTGGCAATCTATGTGACTTAGTTACTCGCAATGTTCTAGGTGCACAACCTTCACTTGAAGATGCTACTTGGAACTGAGAGCGCCACCATGAGGCGAGGGTGGTGGCTACAAATTTTTGTTACTACAATAATATACCTTTTAATGTGACTAGTAACCCATATCGAGATGCATTGACAAATGCATTAATCATTGCTGATGTGGGGTTTAAGACACCAACTCCACACAATTTCAATGGCCCATTGTTAGAGGAAGCCATCAAAATAACATAACTAATTGTAGAAGATTAGAGGAGAATATGATGGAAAAAGCACTACAACATTTTATCGGATGGGTGGAAAGATGGCAGGAACAAGATCCTAATAAACATTTTAGTGGCACATAGGTGTTCTTGAGGTCCCTAGATGCCTTGCAAGCAGGCTTACACGGGGACACATCCCCGGCCCTTCTAGCCCTATACCCGTCCCCTGTGGCGTTTCCAAGACGGGGGGAGGGCAGGGGAGGTCTCTTTGGTGTCCCCTGAAAATCACAATTTGCTAGGGACGTTTCGGAACGCGTTCAGAATTCAGGGACGACAGAAAATTCAGAGGGGACGCCTGGCAGTCCTCAGGATGGCCGGGGACGTCTCAGACATCCCTTGATCGTCCCAGGGACGGCCAGGGGTCCTCAGAGGTAAATATGGGACTATTAGTTATCAGTGAATCTCAAAATGTTCAGAATGTTAAAACAGGGGACTTATAGGTTATTTTCTGAAACATAAAGCATAAAGTAATAACATCTAGCCTTTCTAAGGTGTCTGCAATGTGAATGTTAAAAAATAACAAACCAAATAGAGTGCCTCTATACTAGAAAGATTTTCATGGTGGAACAGTAATAAAAATTTACTTAGAAAGACACTTCCATATTTTTGTGTCTTTAATTTGGAATTTGGCTCCTCAACTATTCTCTTGCTATCCATCTTCCTTGAGAGTTGTTGTTTCCAATACAAACGACCTATCCTCTGTCTTAATTCTCCCTCTTTGCTAGCAGCCTACAATTATTTTATAGGCTCTCATCCTCCTTTCATTTTCTCATTGTTATCTCCCCTTCCCAATTTCTTCTTGATGCATGGATTGGGATTTGGAGGTGTTTTGATTCAGATTGTGCTGTGGAACCATGGGAGCTCTAATTTCAGCTTTAATTAGGTAAATGACCCCTTCCATGAATGAAGCTGATGTTACTCACATCCTAGCTTTGACTGGTAGAAGATCTAACAACCAATCTCCTACTTGAACATCTATGGAGTATAAAAGTGGCAGGTTTGAGAACAACGAAGAGAATAACACAAATCAAAGCATTGATCTCGACCTCCCCTCTTCTTCCAGCACCCCTGGCTTCTGCAGATATGTTAAGTTTTATCCACAGCCTTTATCCTCATTGAATTGGGTTACAATGGCAGCCAGACATCATGCCTCCTGCACCCCTCATTCTGTCATTTCTTCCCATTGCACAAGTAACAAAAATGTTCATCTTTCTTAATGAAGCCCATGTTTCCCGGCATCGTACTCTCAATGGGGGTGGTTTGACTTCTAGTAGTGGAGGTCATGGCAAACCTAATGCTCCCTTTATTTCTTTCTCTCTATTTAATATATAATATATCAATTATTGATATATCTCTATTTCTTTCTCTCTATATAATATATTTTGAAAAATTCATATATATATATATACTCGCTAAGTGGTTTCTTGAAGAAACATGGAGTAAACGGAGATATACAGTAACAACTATAAAACATAAGATTCATACCAAAATTGCACATAATAAAGCATTGTTTCCATTCATTGACTATATCAGCATTACATCACAATCTCACAATATTTGATCCCCGACTACATAACTACCCAACTGTCAGGTTCAATTCCCGATAACACTCATAATAAACTAACTGTGCACAAGTATTATTTAATTCATTATTATTTGCTTGGCCAAATATAACTACGGCCGACTATGACTCCAACCAACTATGGCCGACTACGGCCGACTACATCATCCCCCCCACAAAACAAGTCATCTTCCAGACAATGGAAAAACATGAAACATCAAGTAAGATAGTCCACACTGGTTATGGCACTGCTGAAGACAACTTCTATCTGCTAGGTTTTGTTTACCCTAGCCTTGTACGGTCTCAACAAAAACCCAGTGTTGGCGTAGAAAACTTGTACAATCCACAATAACAAGAATGTTTTGGTAGAGATTTGTTCGGCAAGGATGAGCGTAGCTAGGGATATATTCAAGGCTTCCCTCTATTTGTTTCTTGTATTGGTACGGTCTTAGCTTGTATTTGTAGATTCTTTTGTGCACACAACATATGAATTGGCGAATGAGGACAATACTCTGAATCTTAAACGGTTAGCTGGACACGATGGACAATACTACCAAATGTGTTGATGTTATATCATACTCCGCAGAAGTAAAATAATGCTTTTGCAATCGTGGTTCTTTATTAGCGCTTGTAATCTTCCTTGAATAGTCGACAGGAATGTTTATGCAGGGATGTATAAGCCTTTAGCAACCCATCCGACGTCAAGGCTTAGAGGATGCTTGTTGAAATTATGTGATGCTACTCCTGGTCGATTGCAAATGTATGGTTCTGTATTTTAATCGTATTTTTGAAAAAAAAATTACTAACTCCTGTGAATGCTTTGGTCGTACGGCAAGGTAACATTTCCTTTTTCCTTGCTTCTGCCAATTGAAATTTTAATTGTCCAAATTTCTTTTAGTCCCTGTCGATGCATATTTCTGTGTTTTTTTTTTTTCTGTAGTCGTACAGCTGATATGAATCCTTTGTTTGACGATTCCAAAACCCTTATTTGTATGGCCACTACTCTTATGTCTGGCGATTGAGTTTTTTGGAGATGTCGACTTCAATTTCTACCATTCCGTTTGACTTCGCCCATGCTCGCCCAAGTATTTGTCAATTATGAAAGGGAGTTGATTAAAACATTCTTCGACGATATCCTTTATTGCTTCTTTCCTTTCCATAAAAACTTCCCTTGCATCCTGATTGAAGCTTGATCACCCTTATCGCCGAGGTTTTTCTTTTTAATATCGGCCTCCATCTTCAATTGTTCGGCCTAGTCGTACGAGGGAGGGGGTCGTACGGTCTTAGTCGTGCGACCCTTTCTTTTATTCTTTTATTATTGTTTTTTAACATTTTTCTTTCTTTCTCTCTTTTTTTTTTAATTTTATTTTTTCCAATTTCTAATTTTTTTCAATTTTATTTTTTCTGTTTTTTCCAATTTTCCATCCATAGCAAATTGAATTGAGTTTTCCTATTTCTCTTCGGCGAGATCCACGTTTTTTCTGCCTCTTCAACTGTAACAATTTCTTGTCGCGTAATTTGTCCCGTAATATTTTTCCCTTTTCCGAAATGTCTCTTGATATTTTTCCCTTCGCCAGAATTTTGCTATGAGGGTGATTTAACAGTACGACAAGTAGCCATATCCTCCAAATTAAATATTTTAATTTCATTATTCAGAGACGTACCTTTATTAATTTTGCAATCATTGGTAGAGTCGGGTGCCTTTATTGGAACCGGAATCGGAACTGTCTGACTTTTTACAATCATCTTTTCTCTGTTGCTTTTCACCAATCGCCCTAACTTCAAAAAATTCCAATTTGACAAAAATACTGCATAATCCTTTTTCATTCGGTATGGTCTCTTTCTCCCTGGTCTTGCTCCTCGTACCAATGGTATTCTATGTATGCACAATTCACGAGATACGCCTTTCAAGTCCTTGTATGTCCATGCGAAGGCGTCTTTGTATTCTGTGAAAATCTTGAATGTTGTTGCCTTGAACACTGGATTCTAATCATCTCCAACCAGGATCGTACGAGGATTATCTTCTTCTCCCAAATTGCCTTTCTTCATGTTCGGTTCCTCGTACTTGATCACCTTGTCTCTTTCGAAGTGGTGTGCTGGTGTGTCATCCATTCTGGCCACTCCTTCCTTATATTCTCCATACTCTAGAGGGAACGTCTGACTCGTCGACGCTCCGTCTTCTTCTTCCCCTTCAATTTCTTTGATTCGCAACATGTTACAGTCTTGCTAGAATACCTCATAGTCCTCCATCTACCAGTGGAATAATCCGTTCAATGAACTTGTCTCGTCCTCCGAGCATTCATGGAGGTCTAGAATACCTTTGTCGTTCGGCTCTACAGTTCCCCTTTCTTCCTCCATTCCGCATCCTCCTTCAGATTCTAAATCTAACAATGCCAGTTCCTCGCTGACTGTTTGATTTATTAGGTCAATCACATACTTTCTTCTGTTGCTCTCTATGGACAACGTGTTTCTCTTCCAATTATGATCTGCTCTGGCTGCCACCAGCCATCCTCTTCCGAGCAACGCGTCGTACGCCTTTTTCTACACCGAAATGACTATGAAGTTTAGCAAGAACCGCTGTGTCCCGATCGTCACCTTCTACGCCATCAGTGTTCCCAACGGCTTGATGCCATGCTGGTCGGCGCCCACCAATTGGAATGTCGATGGCAAGAGTGTAGGTTTCCCGAGTCTCTTCCATGTGTCTTTAGTTAGTATGTTGACTACCGACCCTCCGTCGACGATCGTGTTTGTTAGGATTTTCCCTCCAATCTCCATTTGTACGATCGCCAGCCTCTTCCTGATGTTTACCGTCAGCAACATTGGGTCAATGGCTCGTTCACCTTGGGGTGGTGGTTCTACTATTAACTCCCTCCTTCGGCCTTTCTGTCGTTGTCATTGATCATCACTGACTACGTTCGTGATTGCCATTCCAAGTTGTGGCATAGCCCGAAGAAGGTCAGTCACCTTGATGGGTATGGTGGTTTGCAGTACCTACCCTATGATATTGTTTTCTACTTCTGACCGCCAGGAGGTACTTGGGGTTTCCAAAGAGGTCTTTTGTTCCTTCGTCATCGTCCGCTCCACTTTTGCTTTTGCTTCTTTCATTCTTTGCTCTTCCGTACGTGGATTTGGGTAGACGGCCTTCTTTGTTTGCGCTCTGGTGGTGACCACGAGTACTTCTTGGCTCTGCTCCTCCACATTTAACATATTGATGCCTTTCTATTTGGGGCAGTCGTTGTCTTCATGATCACCCGGTCCACACCATTTGCACAGTCTTCCCCCTAAACTTTGACCATTCTGGCATTCCCTTGTGAAGTGGCCCCATTCGTTGCACTTCCGACATTGTATCATGGGCCTCCCTTTGCTATCATATTGTATTTTACTTCTAGGACTGTTGTTGTTACTTCTATTATTCCAATATCCTCCAGGGGATGCATTGGAGTTGTTCTGGGGTTTCGATGGTGTGTTTGGCGGGGTTGACTGCTCTCCTTGTGTGAAGAGCACTTGCATACTCCTTGTTTTTAGGTTGTATGAGCATTCCTTGATGGAATGTCCCATCACCTGGCAAATATCGCAGAACAGCTTCTTCGGGCAATTTGCTTTTGTGTGTCCTTACAATCGGTGCACCACAATTCTCTGGCTTCTTTCATACTTTCTTTGTCAGCCTTCAATTCCTTCATCATCCTCAGCATGTCTTTCCTTAGTGCTTGGACGGTTTTTGACTCACCATCGCTGCTGTCGTCTGTACTCTCCTCATCGTCCGTCTTCCTCCTCCCTCGGAAGGATATTTTGTTCTCACTTTCTATATCCATCGCCCGATTGTACGCTTCGACGTACGATGACAGAGGTACAACTTTCATTTTCTTCCTCAACAACGGGAGCAACCCTTCGATGAACCATCGTTTCTTCAAACCGTCAACTCGCTGAGTCTCCAGTTTCACCAACAACTCCTTGAGCCTACGATTATAGGCTCACACATTCTCGTGCTTTCCTTGTTTCGTGTTGTAGATCTCCGCTACAATTTCATTGTCATCTCTGAGAAATTTGAATTCATTCTCAAATGCCTTCTTCAGTACTTGCCATGAGGCTTTATGTGGTACTTCAAGTTTGGTGTACCAGTCTATGGCTATGCCCCTCAGCGTTGCTGGGAACGCTCTCAGCCAATAGTCTTCATCTTCCTGCCGGCTATCCATATCGTCTCGCAAGTCTTGCAATGCCGTACTGGATCCTCTGACTCGTTCCCCATGAACTTCGGCAACTTCTGCCTCTCGCTGGCTGGTGGAGTCACCATGTTTCTTCCCCGATGCCCTCCCTGTGCGTTAAACCTGGTTGGACTAGTTCTCCCACAACGTTCTGGTGCCTCTCTTGCACTCTCGGCCCTGTATGGTCTTCTCCACGTCCCTTCTCAGCGTCCTATGGACTTCGAGTCTCCTGGGGTTCGTTTCAGTACTCCCTCTGCCCGGGGGTCTTAGGCTCAAGTCCTCCAATCCTCGGCCCTTCATCGTCTGATATGGACAGCTCTTGGATGCGGCCTATGTTGTTTTCGAGCTCTTCTGTCAATTCATTTTCATTACTTTTTTCTTTTTCTTTATGTCACTAATGGTGTCCTGAAAGTTCCTTCGTCGGTTTCCTCGACGAGGTTTTGGTGCAACTCAGCAGTATCTTGATTTACTTCATGAAGATCTTCATTCGCTTCCTCAACAATTTGTTTCAGTCTCCTTCGGTTCTCTTGTTCTTTAATCTCAGTGATCTTCGTACTCTTTCCTCAAGTGTTTCTTGCCCGCTTAGTACTCGGTTCTTGTCTTTATTGAGACGTATGGGCATTAATTGACGATCGTACGGGCATTAATTGTCAAGAGTACATCTTCAGCTAGTATCACGTTCTTCCTCCTGTTTACTTCTCTCCTCGTACCGTTGTGGTATCTGTTGCCTTCGTCATTCTTGATCACTCTCAGCGCGAAGGTCTTGCAGGATGATGCAATGGCAAGCAATCAGTAGTCGGTTGAGGAGGTGGTCGACCTCTGGGTTGATGTGCAGTCTGTCCCAAATGACCTCCTGAGGGATCTCTCGCCTGAGAGCCTCCCTCCTTACGTGATCCCTCAACGAGATGTCCCACAGGTTGACCAGATCCTCCGTCAGAGCGTCTTCACGTTCTTCGTTTGCTTGTACCGGCTCTTCAGTTAGTTGACCCATCACAACGCCATTCTCCGTCTGGGTGATGTTTACCAAGTTCATTTTGGCAATGGCGCCAAATGTTTACTTGCTAAGTGGTTTCTCAGAGAAACATGGAGTAAACAGAAATATACAGTGACAACTATAAAACATAAGATTCATACCAGAATTGCACAGAATAAAGCATTGTTTCCATTCATTGAATATAGCAGCATTACATCACAATCTCACAATATCTGGCCCCCGACTACAATGTATTGAACCAATATATAACTAGCCGAGGTTGGTTGAGACACCAACCGTCGGCAACGACTACATAACTAACCAACTGTCGAGTTCAATTTCCAATAACACTCATAATAAACTGATTGTGCACAAGTATTATTTAATTCATTATTATTTGCTTGGCCGAATATAACTACGGCCAACTACGACTCCAACCGACTATGGCCGACTACAATATATATATATATATATATTGAAAAATTCATATATCGCTGTCCCCAAAAATTGGCCCCATCCCCGAAACGCAGTGGAACATAGCTTGCAAACCAAGAAATCATGTATATCCCAAAAAGGGACATTACAAGTGATATCAGAGCTTTGATCTTGCTAGCCTATGGATCAAAGATAGTGTATGCAAATAAGCCAAAGAGCTCAACGGGCCTTAGATAGGGAAAGGATAAAACTAGAAGTAAGTAGCAGCCAAATTAAAAGTAGTAAAATGGGTGATCATGAGGTTAGCCTAGGAAATGAATTGGGGACTTTTATAGATCAACAAGGGAAGACATCACAATTGCTTCTCCAAACATTTGAAAACATGAACAATACAATCAATGCTTTTAGGTCTAACCAAACCAATGGAAGAGATGTTAATTCCAACCATTCCGAGAATAACAATAAAACTCCATTAAGATCATCACCTAGATTAACAAGGCCTACATTCTTACCTAGAGAAGAGCAGCCAAGAGAAGAAGAACCCAACATTGCAGCAAATGGCATTGATGAATGTGTGGAAGCATATTGAAGAATTGATCCTGACCTTAGAAGAGCTATTCCATTTAAAGAATATTGTAATGCAAGAACAAGAAAGACCTCAAAAAAACGAAAGAAGGCAGAACAACAAAGATTTACAACGTAGAGTAAGTAAGACGACTCTTCCCAATTTTGATGGTTCGGGAAAGGTCACTGCACGAGCATGGATCCAAAAACTAGATAGATATTTTACCCTTAGCCCCATGACAAAAGATGATGCTATTAATTTTGCCATTCTACACTTAGAGGGGATTGCACACGATTGGTGGCACCATGGAATTGCTACACAAGGGCATCAACACATAGACGTATGACGAATTTACACAAAGACTTATAAATCGATTTGACCAAAAGCATCCCGAAAGGGATTTCAAAGAATTAACACAATTAAAACAATGGGATCCGTAGAAGATTAAGTGGCCAAGTTCCAAAGAATTTCAGTTATGGTACCGGGTATTAATGAGGTAAGGCTCACTTATATATTTATAGAAGGATTGACGAAGTCACTTCGTGGCTTGGTGGGCACTCTTGATCCACCATCTCTCCAATATGCAATCCAAAAGGCATCAAGATTAGAAGTTACAACAACGAAGAACAAGATCTATTCTAAGAATGCACCAACCGAGCAACATAAGGAACCATTCCCCCAAACTAAGTCATTACCTCCTCAATCAAACATAACAGAAGAACCCAGGAAAGAACTTTGAAAGAAAGGGTTGTGTTTTACTTGTAAGGAAAGATGGGAGCCAAGTCATCGATGTTCAAAAAAGGGACAAGTACACAACTTAGAAGCAATGATGGATGAGGAAGTGGAGGAAGCAGAAATTGAACCTAAAAGGAAGAAGTGGAAACAAGATGAAGAAGGGTTTTGCAAGTAGTGCATTAGAAACACTTTCAGGTGTCCCCAAGTATCACCCTTTTAGGATTCATACTGTGTTACAAGGACAAAAGGTAATAGTATTAGTTGATAGGTGCTACACAACTTTATTAATGAAGGTTTAGTAACAAGGATGGAAAGAGCATGTAGACATGGACAAGTACAAGGTGGTGAATGAGCTCATTCTATACAAAGACCGAATATATCTTGTCCCGGGATCAAAGATGAAAGAAAAATGGTAAAATACATAACCACCCCATATTGCCCCATGAAAGGAGAGAAGAATCTTGGAATATTTCTAGAAACTCTTTGGGACTAGTTACAAGATATGAGAATCTTGAAAGTCAACCAAAAAGATATGAAATCATTCTAGAAAAGAACCGTGCATTCAAGGTCATAGATGTGTGTCGTGCTTCAAATCCTCATCTTAATATATGGGGAGCTCACTTTATTGCTTTGACTCAAAGCATCCAAACCCAATTGGTTCTTTGAAGATGTAGTTGACGGCAAAAGAAGAAAATGATCTTCGGATTGATGCTTCCTTTACGTGGGTTCAAACTATACTAATGCAAGATGTCTTTTGTGAGAGTGAGAGAAAACTTGTCTTAAGTTACACACCTTATCCCGTTACCAACTCGTGGTTTTTTTGTTGAGAGATATGGGGAAATACAAGTACCTGAACCAGAAGAATATTGGGCAATAAATTGTCTTCATACTTTAGAGAATGTTATCAGCCTTATGATCTTAAAGGACAATCTATGTCTATGAATTACAGATGTACAAGGTTGAATTGGGATCTTGACTGGTGATTGCTTGAGGACAAACAATCTTGGGAAGGGCGGACTATCATGCCCCTACCAATCTCAGCTCGCCACCAAAAGAAATAAAAAGAAATCAAATGTGGAAGGGCCCACCCCCTTTAGACATAAATAAATTTAATACCTATTGAGGAGGCCAACCCCCTTGAGAAGTCGCCTCTCTTGGTGCAGCAGCCCCTCTTAGGGAATCAAAAATAAAATAAAAATAATATATAAGAGGCCGACCTCTTTCAAGAAATGCCACCCTTGGGACAAGTCGTCCCTATTGGAAGGATCGCCTCTCTTCCTAGAGGCATGCTATAGTATAAATAAAGATGAGATGTAAGCAGCAAAAAGGAAAATATACCAAGCAGAAATAAATAAAGACATATAGAAAGATTTACAGCAGAAATAGAATAAATACAGCAGAAGATGATTTATTGCAGCCATTTGGAATAATTAGCCAATACATCAAGAGGTACTCTAATCAGTAATAATCCAGCAAACCTCTTAAGCAATCTTTATTAGAAGAAAAAAATATAAGAATCCAGCAAAAGGAAATATATCAGCAGTAATATATATATCTGCCATACAAACAATCGTTAACAGCAAAGAAGGATATATTGCAATCCTTGGACTGAACTTGAAATCCATCAAGAGATACTTTATATCAATCATCTAACAAATTCCTAAGCAATCCATGTTGGAGTCAAGGAGATGTTTGCAAGTAGGAAGGATGGCCCTTCCAAGTTCATGAGAGATGAGAGGATGGGATGGCCCCCCCTCATGCTCTTATGAAGTTGGCCAAGAGATTGGAAGGATGGCCCTTCCATGCTCTTGAGCTGAATCAAAGAGGATGGCCCTCTTGAGCTTGATCAAAGAGGATGGCCCTCCAAGGTGGACTGGGAGCTGCAAAGCGGATGACCCCCTTATATGCTCTCGGCAATATTGAGGATGATCCGCCTTAATATTGCTACTTGCAAGTATTCCTATGCATTTCACTATGGGATTGGCTTTGAGGGATTGTGTTATGATAGATTGAACTGAATATTGTTTATGCTATGATGTCTTGATCTCATTATTAATTATGTTATGAAGTATTGATCTCATTATTAATTATGCTATGATAGATGAATTTAATATGAATGATGTTATAAATTGATGAAATGTCCCGTACTTGTTAGGGACATTACAAAAGTGGCCGACCTCCTATCAACCAACTTCCCTTGATTGAATAAAATTTTAATTAAAGATGTAAATTTATAGGTGGCCGACTTTCTTGTGGTAGCGCCACAAATAATAAGACAAAGTCTTATTTAATTAAAGATTCAAGCCATGTGATTGAGACAATGATGCAATTAAGAGGAATAAGGAGATACGATCTGCATTTAATATGAGGAACGATCAGCAAATACATAGTGGCGACTTTGAATAAGACAAAAAAGGTTGTTAATGTTTTGATAAGACACGATCTGCGTTAAAATAAGAGGTGCGAATCGTAGAAAGGGCAGCGATTACTCATTGAAGAGCAGCGATCAGAGATAAATCTGCAAGGAATACATCAGCAGTGATTTATATATGCAATAATTGATAACAACAGAGAATTATTTATTGCAGCCATTCTATCATGCTATAACTCTATCATCCTCTCATTCTATTAATCTATTATTCCATCATTCTATTATTCAATTATTATATCATTCTTTCATTCTATTCTTTTATCATTATTCTATCGTTCTATTATTATATCATTCTTTCATTCTATCCTTCTACTCTTCTATCATTCTATAATTCTATCATTCTATCATTCGATTATTCTATCCTTCTATAATTCTATCATTCTATCGTTCTATAATTCTATTATTGAATCAATCAAATTAGCGAACATCTAAGATATCAATTAGCAATCAAAGGAAGCTATCTTCATTGGAAGGAAGTCGTATAAGAATCAAGCAAAAGGAATGCGATGTCCCGATATTAAGGCATTGTTTAAATTATCATGATAAAAAATGGTGGAGTTACTTTCGTGAAATACAGTGTTTAGACATATTGAATGATAGAGAAAATTAATATTTAGATAAACAATAATATTATTATATTACAAGATATTATATAAAATAAATATTAAAATAATAATATAAATATGAGTATTATCAATATATAATATATTTATATTATTATATTTAATAATTACAGATATGAATATAAATATAAACATAAATATAAATATAAAGTATTAAATTAAATGTTATTATAGTATAAATCTAAATATCAAATGTCATTATTATTATATAATACATTTAAGGTGCATTATGAATAGACATTAAGAGCAGCGCTTGATAAAAGGAGGAGGCTGCAATTGATAAATAGACAAGGCCAGTGGTAAGGAAAAAGCAACGGACCCACTAAAGGATGATCAGAGCCTAAATTTGATGGCCGTATAGCCGTATTTAGGCATTTTTGTCCTAAAATACAATTAAAATTTTAAAGAGATTGTATTACATGAAAGAAGACATTTTGAAGAGATTGTCAAATTTTATATAAGATTATGATGATATATATATATTTAGTTTATATATAATATAAAGTATGTCATAATATTTTAAGGGCATTTTTGAATGGATAACCGTCATAAAAAAATTGCTTGACAAGCAGGGTCGACCGTCAAATTTAAGCCCTAGGTACAATCCATAGAGTAGACACATCTACTCACTAAAAGGCACCCCGATAGAAGATATAAAGGTGAGTTCAATGAGGAAAGGGAAGACATCGAAGAAAACAAGGACATCAGCTCTGAGTTTAAGGTCTGCGATAAGCATAAACCTAGGCTCCCAGGGGATGTGTCCCCTGCCCTTTTCTGCCCGTACCCGTACCGGGGATGCAAGGACGGCCAGGAAACGTCCCTTGACCATCCCCGTTTGCTCAGGGACGTCCCCTTTTTTTAGGGGACGTCCCCTTTTTTTAGGGGATGTCGAGGACGGCTAGCCATCCCCGACGACCCAACAAACAACTGACTTAAAAAACAAAAAAAAAACACACTTTAAAAAAAAAGGATGGGGGACCCCCACATCCCTCTTAAACAAACCTAAACCTAAAAAGCATCTTATATCATTCAAAAAAAAAACTCATTATCTCATTTTGACATTCTTGAACAGCAGCTTGAAGAGGAGCAACAGCAGTTGGAGGAGGGTAATAGCAATGAAGAGAAGGCATTAGGGCATCAAATCATCATCATTTGAGGTAAGATTGACATTCTTTATTTTGTTATTCATATTCCTTTGTATTTTTTTTAGTTTTTTTTTTAAATTTCATACACATGGGGAGGGTTTTTTTTGTTTATTTTTTGTTTTATGTTTGCTTGCAGCTGTCTATTATCATTTTTCAAACAAAAAAACAATGAGCAACAGTGAGAGTAGTGAAAGTTCTGAAAATGAGATTGAAATTCAAGTGCAACGGCAACCAAGTAGAACTAGTACTAGAGGCCGTAAAAAGAGTGGGGGTTGTGCTAGTGGTAGTGGTACAGCAGAGAATGTGAGTTCATCCAAATCTAATCCATTTGAATGCCCCTCCAAAACACTTGCCACTTATGCAAAAGGCCCATTTAATCCTAAAAATCCTTTCTTACAATTTGCAACCCGCATAGACACTAACAAACAAAAGAATACTAGGTGGTCTATAGTATGGCTTTGTCACATTTGCAATGAAACCTATAGGGGCAACTATACAAGAGTTTATTCTCACCTTTTGCATTTGGGTGGATTGGGGGTAAAAGGTTGTCGAACAATTTCCCTAGCTGAGAAGGTCGAGGCAACTAGGTTGCACATGGAGGGGGAGGCAAGATCTAAGGGATTGTCAATGGAGAGTATGCCTAGTGTGTCATTGCCTTCACAAAGCCAAGTGGAAGAGGTTTCTAGTAAGGGAAAGAAAAGAACTACTACTGTTGCAAGGTTGTTTAATGCACAAACACGAGAGGTGGCCAACTCTTCCATTGCTAAATTTTTCTTTGCCATGCCATACCATTTCATGTGGCACGCTCTCCCTATTTCAAACAAATGTTTAGAGATGCTACAGTTGTTGGTCCTTCATATGTCCCCCCTGGAGAACATAAGCTATGCACCACCTTACTTGAGAAGGAATATTCTCAAGTGAGTATCTTGATGGAGGACATGAGACAAACTTGGATTAGGGATGGCCGCTCTATTGTCATGGATGGGTGGACCGACATCAAACGTCGGCCACTCATCAATATCATTGTCACATGTCCAGCTGGCTCTTATTTTCTTAGAGCTATTGATTGTACAGGGAAGAAGAAGGATGCTCACTTCCAATTTCAGATTTTGAAGGATGCCATAGAAGAGGTTGGGGCATCTAATGTTGTCCAAGTGGTAACAGATTTAGCCCGTGTATGTAAGTCAACTGGTTTGATGGTGGAGGGTGCTTATAAGCACATTTTTTGGACCCCATGTATTCATGCATTGAACCAAGGAAGCAAAAATCGTTTAGAGATAAAATCAGCAAACCAAAAGTATAAGATTTTTTCAAAAAATCGTGATAAAATCGGAAAAAATCACAGGGGTAAAAATCGGAAAAAATCACAGGGGTAAAAATCGGCAAACCAAAAGTATAAGATTTTTTCAAAAAATTCGTGATTTAAACGGGAATAAATTGGAAAAAATCGGATTTCAAAAAAACCATTAAAAATGTTGAAGAAGGGACAAAAACTTCTTGTTTTTTAAATTTAAAGGCATTTCCATAACATAGAGATATAGAGAGCAAATAAAATCAAGAGTTTTGCCCATGAATTGTAAAATATAGATTGTAGTTGTTCATATTCATATCACTGAATCACTGATTACATTGCATTGCACAAAGCATACTTCATAGTGCATAACTAATAACTAGATGTTGAAAGTTGACAAAATATCAATTACAATCCAGTTTATACAATGTCACTATAGAAACTGAGTACAAAATTCCAAAAAACTAGATGTAGCCAATGAGTCTTGCTACTACAAAGAGAGCTACACTAGAGAGTTGTAGGTCTTGATGATGAAGCTCCTGGGTCAGAGCCTGTCCTAACTCGTTCAAGCAATTCACTACTCATGTTGCTCTCCATTAGGTTATCAAGATTGTCAGGGTCAAGAAAATCATCATCATCATCATCATCAGCTGCAATCCACTCAGACTCTGGATCAATTTCATCAAGGTCAATTGGCACGTCATCCTCAGCAGTACCTGATTTTGTCCATATATAAATTAGTCGTGGCAATAGAAAGTGAAAAACATAATGAATACAATTATAACTATGATTGCAAGTATATTAAAAGTCTAACCTTGAGCTTTCTTTAGCTTCAAGCGGAGGTTGTGGTGAACGAACACCAAATTATTCATCCGTTCTTGTGCTAGACGGTTGCATTTCTTGGAATGTATGTGTTCAAAAACACTCCAAGTACGCTCACAAGCGGATGAACTACATGGTTGGCTCAATATGCGCCTTGCCATCCATCTAAGATTTTTGGTATTTTGACCAAAAAAATCCCACCATTGTGTTGAAAAACACAAATTATTACCATGATGATTTCATGTAAGATATATTAAAATCTTAACATCTTTAATCTACATGTCCACAATAAAGAGAAATTGTCCAAAGCTAATAGAGTGTACCTGGTTGGTAGGTCTTCATGCCTTGCACCGCAGCCATACTTGAGAAAACACCCCTTACCTGCTTGTACATTGGCAACTCTGCCATAACTACGTGCAACTTTTCTGGGGTAGGGAACATTTTCTCCATGCATATGAATAGGCCACATGTGACTTCAGAATCATCATCTTTGAATGAGGAGCTATAGAACAAGGATGGATTGAGATAATGCCCAGCAGCATGGAGAGGGGAGTGCATCTGTTGATCCCATCACCTATCAATTATGTCCCACAATGGCATGTACTTGTCCCTTTCATTTTCCATCCTACCCCTCATCACCTCCTTAGCCCTATCCATGGCCTCATACAAATAGCCCATGGGGGATTCATCCCCATCCACTAGCCTCAAAACTTTGACTAGAGGCTCAGAAAATTGTACAACTTGTTCAATTGCATCCCAAAAACTTGCAGAATAAATGTACTGTACCACCTTTTTGCCATCTGCTAGCCTTGTGAAGCCAGACTCGATCCACTCAGGAGAAAGGAACATTTGCTTCAAATTCAATTGTTGTTGCCAAAGAGTCTGCAATGCAAGGAAGTGCGTAGCAAATCGTGTCACCCCTGGCCGAATTAGCTCCTTGCCCTCTGTGAAGGAGCGCATTAGACACAACAGCCTCGTGTGATTGTAGATGAACTTTGTAACTATGCGAGCCTGTTGCAATACCTCCATAACCCATTCAAGTTTTCCAAAATCCTCTAGGGTTAGATCAAGGCAGTGTGCCGCGCACGGAGTAAAAAACATAGAGGGATACTTGTCCGTCAGGAGTTTCCCAGCAGCGACACAAGCAGCAGCATTGTCTGTAATAAATTGTACCACATATTCTGGCCCTACATCCTTGACCACATCGTCAAACAACTCAAACAATTCAGCTGCAGATTTGATCCTATCTGATTTATCCACAGATTTCAAAAAAATGGTGCCAATATCACAAAAGACAAGGAAGTTGATGAGGGTTCGGTTCCTTCTATCTGTCCATCCATCTGACATTATGGTGCAACCAATCTTTGTCCACGCTAGTCGATGTTCAGAAACAACATCATTAACATCATCTACTGCATCATTGAGCATACCAACTCTCAATGTCTCATAAGATGGGGCTTTGAACCCAGGACCTGCACCTGCAATCGCATCCACCATACCTTGCCAATATGGAGATCTGGCAACATGGAACGGCAAGCTAGAGTAGTACCAGAAATTTGCAATTGCCTTCTTTGCATGTTCATGGACGTTCTTTCTCCATCCTGTACTCTCCAAAGTGGTCTGTGATCCTGGTGTAGTACGAGGTGCAAGAATTAATGTTTCCTCCACCTGTGTTTGGGCCATGTGTTGTAAAAGAAGGCGTTGACACAGACTCCTTGAAAGACATTTGTTCACTGGTTGCCTCATTCGAAGGATTGCTCTTAGCATATGTAGAATTTAATGCCATTTTTGTCCCAGTTCTTGCCCTTTTTGCCTTATTATCAAAAATCACCTCAAGAACTAGTTTTGCCTGATATGTGACATCTGCAGGGCAACCTTTGCAAATAATGGTCTCATGTCCTGCCTCCTTTGCCAAATGCCATTTGAAGCGATAAATGCCACCAGGGATTTCAGCTTTACACCAACTGCATTTGACACTGGTTGTACCCAATACTGATGTGCAATGAGTCCACGCAAAGTCTCTTGGACGTGGCATTATGATCAAATCTATAAAAACATTTGAATTCAATCTTTCATGTGCATTAAATATGACTTTTCTAAGTTTCTTTTGCAAACTCAAAACTTATGGAGATTTACTACAATTCATGAAAATTTGGAAGGAATATATTTGAAGGGTTGAGAAAATAACAGCAATACAAATGTGACAGCGATACTATGTTGCAGCATGCTCAGAAAAAGATAATACAAAAAACAGTAAGGAACATGATAACATCATATACAATTTCTTCACTTTGTATAATTAATTAATTTTCATGCTAGCTGTAACTAACAAGTAAAAAGGGTTTAGTAAAATGTTAAAAACTATAAAATTATATATATTTCATTACATTTGCATAACTATACAATTATAGAAGTACAAGAATATAAATGCAAAATCATCTCAGTCCTACTAGGAAATGATAATTTATGCAGAACAACATGTTGACAATATAAAAAACTAAAAATCCTCCTTTGTGCATAGTAGCATACAATAATTATCTAACATTATCAATTAATTCAGAATCTTATTGAGTCTAATATCAGATTATATACGCTATCATATACACCATTTATTGGTCTTATTTGGTTAAACTAACGTTCATATAGTGTGGAGCTAAAAGTTTTAGATAGAATTTAAAAAAAAATTGCCCAGATAATTTTAATGGCCTTTTTTAATTAATACCTATATCCCACTACATCCCACAATTAACAGATATATTTTCCTGACAATTAACTTTAGGAAAACTCAATAACACCTATATTCGACTACATATTGTAACGTTGCATACAAGTAAACTAATTGTTAAACAAGTCCCTCTTAGGAAAAAATAATCCTCTTATGTTAAAGTTTAACATAACAATTCCTAAATTTATTATAAACAGCCATTAAAAAAATAAAGGGCCATTAAAAATAATCTAAACGGCCATATTTGTTGGTAGTTTTAATTTGATATCTATGTTTTTAGGTAAAAAAATAAAACTCTTCTAGTCTAAACAATTTTCATCTTGTATTAAAAATAAGACTCTAATGTTTTTTAATTTTTAATAGTAACTGACTCTAATGTTTTTAAATTTTTAATAGTAACACTAATTGTAATTAACCGATAGGCTTGTATATGTGAGCATTATAGTGCTCGGGATTGTTTCACGGCCTAAAAAAATTCACGCAAGAAAATTTTCTAAAGTTGTCGGTTGTTCCTATCGAAGTATTCCTTTCTCTGTATTCCTTCAGAGGGTCATCAGTTGTTCCTATTGGCGTATTCCTTTCTCTGCGTATTCCTTCAGACTCTTAGAGGACTCGGCTTCCTTACTAGTTTCTCCACCTCTACAATAACATTTGTTTAAATACCTACCTCTACAATCCCGTCACAAGTTCAATGCAGGACCACGAAAGGAAAACAATCGCGCAAGGGTTTTTGCCAGAGACAAAACAAACACTCGAAATAAAACGCGAAATAAGACTCTGGCATCGTTTTATTATTACTATCTATAATACTATCATAGATTATAGATTTTCAACAATAATATTAGGGAAACGATAATAATCATACAATAATATATAACACTTAATAATATATAAACAGTAAGAAATATTAAAATAACAAAAAACAAATATATATAGAATCATAGATTATCTGATTTTTAATAGGGCCAAACGAAAAACGAAGAATGGGCGAATTAAAAACCTAGAACGGATGAAGACTTGCTCTGAAGACTGCTAAAGACTTGCGATGAAGACTTTGCTTTGAGCACCGGGCCTGCTGAAGATTGTAATCTAATGAAAAATGATTAAAAAAACCCATAAAAATAGCACTAGCGGGGCCAAAACGTGCGGGTAAAAACCGCGGGATTTTTTTCACGGCACTCGAGTAAGTTGCAGCGTTTTAAAAGCGAATTAAAACCCCTGAAAAATCATTGACTGATGGTCAACGATTTCCGATTAAAACAAGGAAAAAAATCGACATTGTGGGCGATTCGCAATTTTTTAAAAAAATCGCGTTTTTTATGCAATTTATGCTTCTATGCATTGAACAACACATTGAAAGACATTGGGAAGATTGCTTGAGTGAAGGAAGTGGTGGCAGGAGCTAGAGATATACAGATGTTCATTTGCAACCATCAAACCTCACTTGCATTGTTCAGGACTTTTTCGAAGAAGGAATTCCTCAAGCCTATGGAAACTAAATATGCCACCTATTTCATTTTGTTAGAGAGGATGGTTAAGGTGAAGGAGCCTCTACAATTATTGGTGGTTAATGCAAAATGGAATAGATGGCTAGAGTCAAATTTAGCGGAAGGAAAAAGTGTGAGGCAAAAGATCCTTGACAATGATTGGTGGTCCACAATAAGGTATGAAATTGAAATTTCAAATTGCTGATTTTCATTTTATTTATATTATGATACTATCATTTTATTAAAAATTTGATTTTTGTTCTTAAATTGCTGATTTTTGTAACTTGTTTTCACTTGCAGCTATGTTTGCTCCTTCATTGCACCTGTTGTGGATGTCATAAGATATGCTGACACAGACTCTCCTAGTCTTGGAGAGATTTATGAGACATTTGATAGCATGCCTGGGAAAATGAAGCAAGCCATTCAGAGCAAGGATCCTACTTTGGGATTTTATGAGGAGCATCTTAGGCCCATTGTGACACGGAAGTGGGACACTATGAACACCCCACTTCATATGGCAGCATATGTTCTAAATCCCAAATGGTATGTTTCTAGACTTGGAAGAGTGCCTCCATCTCATGATGATGAAGTGAAACAAGGGTTCATGAGGGCCCTTGAAAAAATGTATACCAAGGAGGAAGCTTCTATACTTCGCTCACAATGGATGGCCTTTGTCAATCTACGTGGTCCAAACTTCAGCAAAAAAGAGGCAAGGATGGATAGAGCTACATTAGCTCAAACTGACCCTATTGGATGGTGGATGTGGCATGGCATGGATGGACCAGAATTGAGGATACTTGCCACTCGCCTCTTTGCACAGATTGTCAGTTCCTCTGTTGCAGAGAGGAATTGGTCCACATATAGCTTAATTCAGTCAGTGAAGAGGAACAACCTTACCTCTAGACGATTAGAGAAGTTGGTGGCAGTGCATAGTGCCTTGCGACTACAGGATCGACAGAGACCTGAGTATAGTCAGACTCCAGCTGCACGTTGGGATGTTGATCTCGAGGATGTTATGCAGATTGATGAGGAGGAGGCACAGGAGGGATTGGTTGGGGTTCCACTGGATGATGTAGACCCTCATGGTGGCAGTGATTTGGACTCAGATTCCGATTTTGATGCAGTATTAGGAGAGGCTGATTAGGGACAGCCATATACTCTATGTTTTTGTCATTTTGTTGTTGAAACTTGAAACTTGCAGCCTTTGAGCATGTTGATATAATTTTGATATAATATATATGCAGATTGTCGTTGAAAATTTTGTTTATTTGTTTGCCAATTCTCATGTGACAAGTTGAAAACTAAGTTCAAGTGTAATGTTATGGTTATGTATGCATGTTTTAATGTTCTATAATGTCTATAATGAATGCCTTATCAATGTTATCATCTAAATATTTCAAATTTCCTTATATTTAAAAAAAAAAAACCTTATTTTTTTAGTGGCCGTCCCCTAAAAAATGGCCAAAAAAAACGCCATCCGCGAAACTCGTCCCCCCGTCCCCGCCCATCCCCATCCCCGAACCTTGGGGGAGCATAGGCATAAACCAGCAATCAAGAAAAAGACAGATATTAATAAAAAAGGCAGCAGTGTAGTAGTAATTTAATATGTATAACATGTTTAATGTGCAGTTTAATATGTTAATATATAGTTTATTAATAATTGTTTTCACTAGCAAAGATACATATTAGTAATTTAATATATGTATTATTGTTTTATCATCAAAGGTGCATGTAAACTAATATAAGATCTTTTCATAATTTTATATTTGGATTAATGTGTTTGTATGGAAATTTGTATGAATGTCATGGTTACTATGGTGGAAGAAATGTGGTGCAAGAGGGATAACGGTGATGGGGCACTCTTCTAGGTACGCCACCCCTCTAGGGGGGGATTGAATAATCCCATTGGGGCCAAGGGGGTACAAAGGGTACTGCCCTTGGGCTTAGAAGAGGTAGCTTCCAGGGCACCTTTTTGTGATCTCATTCTCCTATCATAGACATGAAAATTCAAAGGAACCAATCTAAGAGAAAGGGAAAGGAAATGACAAGATGAGGAGCAACGGGATAACGGATGCCACATTAGGTACACCACCTCATATGGATGCCATGCGCCACATGAGGCCAAGGGGGAATGGTATATCCGCTCTTGGGAACAGGGTAGAGGATCTGGGACACCCCATCGAAGTCACGTTCCTCAACTCTCTTATGGTTAAGCCTCCTAGATATTTAGGTTTGGTTGAATTAATAATGCCATTATAAGTTTGTTAATCATGTTAACTTGATTGTGAGAAATATTATTGCAAGTGTTTTCTAACTTGTTTACAGGGATTAAATCAGGCCAAGGTACTCTCCAAATCTTTGTTTGCTTGGAAATTGATAATTTAGGGTAAAATTAGTATTGTTCCTATAAGGGACATTACAAGTGGTATCAGAGCATCTTTCCTGGCATCCTGTGTATACTTCGTGACTTATGCACTCATGTGAATACTTTGTGTATTACGTGTATTTGCTTGTATGCTTCATGCTTGATGTGTATACTTTAGTATTACGTGTACTCATGTGTATACTTGGTGACCTTGGAATGGTGGACGAACCCGCGGTGTAGTATGGGATGCACTGAATCCCCTTTCCAGTTGTCTAACGGTATACTTACATGTATTAATGCAACTTATGTGTATTCATACCTTGTGACTTATGTGTATTCAAGTGTATTCAAGGGTATACCTTGTGATTTATCTGTATTCAAGTGTATACCTTGTGGATTATATGTATTCTAGTGTATACTCTATGACTTTGTAATCAAGTGTATACTTCATGACTATGTATTCGAGTATATACTCTATGACTTTGTATTTGTATTCGAGTGTATACTCTATGACTTGTATTCGGGTGTATACTTCATGACTATGTATTCGAGTGTATACTCCATGACTTTAAGTATTCAGTTGTATACTTTATGACTTCGTGTCTTCGATTGTATACTCCATGACTTTGTATGTTTAAGTGTATACTACATGACTTATGTATGTTCAAGTGCACACTTCATGACTTATTACTTTGTACGTTTAAGTGTATACTACATGGTCCTTATGTATGTTCAAGTGCACACTTCATGACTTATTTGTATTCATGTGTATACTTCATATTTGTGTATTACTTATACTTTGTATGTTTCACGCTTTACTTATGTGTATGATTCATGCCTCGCATGTATTTAGGGGTATACTTCATGTTTTACGTATCGCGTATGCATCATATATTACGTATATCTATGTGTTTCCTCAAAAAGCTTACTCCATGTGTATTAAAATTACTTCATGCTTAAAATTTATGAAAATGCCAAAACCATTTGTCAAACCCTCGGCCGTGCAAAATGTTCCCGATGCTACAAAAAATGTAAGAACGATGAACAAGTAAATATTCTCCGTGACACTAGCATGCCGAATTAACCCCTGCTCTTTACAGGGCCGGATTCGCTCCTTCAAGCATTGAGGAAGCCACAGGAATTTCAGGAGTAGAGCAAAACAAAATTGTAGTTGCTCCTAGGGTTCATTCTTCTATTGTATCCAGTGGCGTTGATGAAAATTCATTAACCTATTTTGATATCGGTGAAGCCGATATCCTGAATGAGTTTAGGTCTCTTTCATTAGAACTCAAATGAACGAAACATTGAATGTATTGAATTATCTCATGTTAAAAGAATGTATTATATATATATATATATATATATATATATATATATATATAATTTAAACATATTATCACTTTTCAATAATTCAATACATTCTTTTAACATGGAGATAATTCAATACATTTTATATATATATTTTGATCCTTTTATCTATATATATGTTTTAGGAATATTAATAATTAATAAAAGCAATAATTTAATAATATATAAATAATTCAATAAAATATCATCGTAAATATTTGTATCTCTTTTTATTTTTTAACTTTTTTAATTTATATATATTTTATTTTTTTATTAAAATCTTTTATATAGCCATCCCCAAAATTTTGGAAATTTTTTGCCGTCCCTGGAAACCCGTCCCCCCGTTCCCCCGTCCCCCCGTCCCGGAAACTTGGAGAAACACTGCATAATAAAGACAACTCACTCTTTAGGAACCCACAAATGAAAGATCTCAAAAGAAATGTGGAAATTTATAATAAGATATATTCATCAAACTTAATTGTTCTATCCATTTAGAACGAGATCAAATGTACAAACAAGCGATCTATCCCTCACTCATGGAAATGATGAAGAAACAATCCAGTCCATATCATATGATCTACCTTGATCTAGTGAACTTTGTCTTAGTTTTTCTACATGTAATATCTAGGGTAGATCATTTCATCCAAGGGTCTTCTTCTCTTAAGCTCTTTAGAGTAACCCTTCATTCATGATAAAAAGATCTTTGATGAAATTAATACACATCAAGTTATACCAAAATTGTTACGATAAAACAAACACTGTCCCAAAATATGAGGAAACAAATTTAGTACCAAAGCATAGAGATATGTAAAGAGGAGGATAAAACCCCAATGGAATTGAAAGATAGGACAGAATTGAATATTAGAGTAAACCTACAAAGGTAAGTCCTATTACTCGCTAAGGAATGACTAACTATTGTACACCTTTCATTTAGCAATTTGTACATATAGGTATAACAGATATTTGGCTAAGTGATTCAAAACCCTATAAACTCCTCATAAGAAATCAGCTTATCACAAACCTTGTTTGAATACTTACACAAATTCTCTCTCTATGACATCATATAATAAATTATTCCTCAAAACATGGTTATCTTTTCCTATCACCATTGGAATTGAACATGACTCTTCTTTGAGGTCAATAACTTATCAAGGGGTAAAACTACAAGATGACAAGTACAAGATTGAATTTTGGGATCAAGATCAAGATGTCTTTTGGGTCCTTCTGTCTAAGGACAAGAGAAAACTTATCTTAAGTTACGAACATCACTAGTTACCAACTCTTGTTGTTGAGAGATATCGGAAGATACAAACACATGAACCAAAAGAATATTTGCCATTTAGGGAACATCATCAACCTTATGATCTTAAAGAACAATGAGGGCAATGAAACTACGACAAGAATACTAACAACCACTCTTCAAGGAGACCGATGGTTTTAGAGGTATCATAGTTATAATCGCTTGAGGACAAGCAATTTTGGTCGGGGTGGACTATGATGTCCTGATATTAAGGCATTGTTTAAATTAAAGATTTAAACATCATGATAAAAAACGGTGAAGTTACTTTCGTGAAATACGGTGTTTAGACATATTGAATGAAAGAGAAAATTAATATTTAGATAAACAATAATATTATTATATTACAAGATATTATATAAAATAAATATTAAAATAATAATGAGTATGAGTATTATCAATATATAATATATTTATATTATTATATTTAATAATTATAGATATGAATATAAATATAAACATAAATATAAATATAAAGTATTAAATTAAATGTTATTATAAACATAAATATAAGTATTTAATTATTATTAATATGAATCTAAATATCAAATGTCATTATTATTATATAATACACTTAAGGTGCATTATGAATAGACATTAAGAGCAGTGCTTGATAAAAGAAGAAGGCTGCGATTGATAAATAGACAAGGCCAGCGATAAGGAAAAAGCAACGGACCCACTAAAGGGTACTATCCATAGAGTAGACACATCTACTCACCAGAAGGCACCCCGATAGAAGATATAAAGGTGAGTTCAATGAGGAAAGGGAAGGCATCGAAGAAAAGAAGGACATCAGCTCTGAGTTTAAGGTCTGCCATAAGCATAAAGCAGCGATCAGGAAAAAGACAGATATTAATAAAAAAGGCAGCAGTGTGGTAGTAATTTAATATGTATAACATGTTTAATGTGTAGTTTAATATGTTACTTAATATATAGTTTATTAATAATTGTTTTCACTAGCAAGGATACATATTAGTAATTTAATATATGTATTATTGTTTTATCATCAAAGGTGCATGTAAACTAATATAAGATCTTTTCATAATTTTATATCTGGATTAATGTGTTTGTATGGAAATTTGTATGAATGTCATGGTTACTATAGTGGAAGAAATGTGGTGCAAGCGGGATGACGGCGATGGGGCACTCTTCTAAGTACGCCACCCCTCTAGGGGGGATTGAATAATCCCATTGGGGCCAAGGGGTACAAAGGGTACTGCCCTTGGGCTTAAAAGAGGTGGCTTCCAGGGCACCTTTTTGTGATCTCATTCTCCTATCGTAGACATGAAAATTCAAAGGAACCAATCTAAGAGAAAGGGAAAGGAAATGACAAGATGAGGGGGAACGGGATAACGGATGCCTCATTAGGTACACCACCTCATATGGATGGCATGCGCCACATGAGGCCAAGGGGGATGGTATATCTGCTCTTGGGCCTAGGGTAGAGGATTTGGGACACCCCATCGAAGTTACGTTCCTCAACTCTCTTATGGTTGAGCCTCCTAGATAGTTAGGTTTGGTTGAATTAATAATGCCATTATGACTTTGTTAATCATGTTAACTTGATTGTGAGAAATATTATTGCAAGTGTTTTCTAACTTGTTTACAGGGATTAAATCAGGCCAAGGTACTCTCTAAATCTTTGTTTGCTTGGAAATTGATAATTTAGGGTAAAATTAGTATTGTTCCTATAAGGGACATTACAAGGAAATATATCAAGTATATATATGTGCTATACAACAAGTGTTAACTGCAAAGAAGGATATATTGCAATCCTTGAACCCAACTTGAAATCCAATAAGAGGTACATATATCAATCATACCAATTCCCAAGCAATACAATTAAAATAAGGTGATGTTAGTAAGTAAGAAATGATGGCCCTTCCGGGGTTCACGAGATGGTGAAGTACCGATAGGCCCCTTCGTCAAGCACGCCACCCCAAGTTAGTTAGCTCGTGGCCCGGGAGGCGTATGAGTGCTCCCGGGCTTGTTGAAATAGTGGTCTTCATGCATCTTATCAAGCACGCCACCCCGAGATGAGACACTCGTGGGCTGGGAGGCAACTAAGTGCTCCTAGGCTTGATCAAGGAGGATGACCAGCCTCCAAGGTGGACTAAGAGATGTAAGGATGGCCCCCTTTGCATGCTCTCAACAACATTGTTACTAACACTCCTGAGAGATTCAAATGTGATTGGCTTGAGGAATGGTGTTATGATGGATTGAACTAAATATTGATTATGCTCTATGAAGTATTGATCTCATTATTAATTATGCTATGATAGATGAATTTAAAATGAATGATGCTATGAACTGATTATTATCTTAATTTATTTATCTTTGATATTTCTAATGTCCTTTTCTAGCAGTTATTATTATATGCAGGTAAAGAAATCAGGAATATCCTTAAAAAGGGACATTACAATTGAATATTATCTTAATTTCTTGATCTTTAATATATCTAATATCATTTCTAGTGATTATTAGTGTTTGCGGGCCAAGAAATCGGATATATCCCAAAAAGGGACATTACAAAATAATTGTCCTTCAGCCCCTCCATTGTGCACCAAACACAACATTCGACAAAATTACCCTCTTGCACCCTAGGAAGTGATGCCCCAAAGGTATATTTCAAATCTATAGAGGTCGAGGTGATAAGAAGACTATAGATACTTCTTCTTGCAATTGTTTTCTCTTACATTTATCCTCTTCTCTCTCTTTCTTCTTCTAGTGATCTATCATTCGACTATAAATCCGACCCGTGGAATCATAGTGTTAGACAAGTGACTCTGCCTACAAGCTCTAAACTACTCTTTGTAAGAAAGTATGGCATTAGACAAACTTGAGACCCTTCAGTTGCATTTTTTTATGGTGCCACTCTACTTTCAAATGTTATCACTCTTCCACATACCTTCGAGTATATAAGGTTTGGTATATGGAGAGTTTGGTATATTGAGAGAATTGCTCTTTTGTACCATCACTTTGGTATATTGGGTAGTTTGGCATTGGGGATCTAGGTACATCAAAAGGCAGAAGTGATAAGGTTGCAACAATAAGGGTTTCTTTTGGGAATGATGAGGTAGAAGTTATAATCTCAGAACATATGAAAGATTGAATTCAGATTTTTTTGCAAATTTGGTCATCGTGCCACATGAAAGAGACTTTGTGTGGGTATATTGCATGTTAGTCTCGAGTACGAACAAGGTCAAATGCAATTTTTGCAAAGATGATGTTAATGGATGCATTTATCACTTCAAATGGCATTTGGTGAAGGAGCCAAGACATGACACCACTCCTTGCAAAGATTGACCTACAGACATCAAATATCAGGAGCAACAGGTTCTTAAGACAATTTATGATGGTAAGGCTAAAGGGGCAAGAACTAGGACAAAAGTAGCTTCTAATTCTATAGATGGTAGGGACAATCCTTTGGATGAAGTAAAACTAGCACAGCAGTCTTTATGGGAGTCCTAGTCGACACCTAATTCTATAGCATGCGGCCCAAACACAAGTAAAGGAAACATTAATTCTTTCTTTACACCTCGTACATCACCGAGATTGCAAACCACTTTGAAAAGCATAGGATGAAAGAAGAATGTCCACAAACAAGCGAAGAAGGTGATTGGGAATTTCCGATACTACTCTAGCCTATCGTTCCATGTTGTCAAGATCCATACTGGCAAGGTATGGCAAATGCTATTGCAGTTGTAGGTCCTGGGTTCAAAGCCCCATCATACAAAACATTGAGAGTTGATATGCTCAATGACTCAATACAAGACATTAAGGATGTTAAAAAACATTGATTAAAGTGGGCAAAGACTAGATGCATTGTAATGTCAAATGGGTGGACAAGTAGAAGGAACCAAACTCTCATCAACTTCCGTGTCTATTGTGATTGTAATGTCCCCCATCTAGCTCATTGCACCAGTGGACCATGATTAGCCTATAATTTGACTTCTGTAGGCTAATGGAGGTGTTTAGGAAGTCATTCCGAGGACTTACTATTTATAGTAAGTCAAGAGCCGAGCAGTTGCTATTTTTGGCAAGGCAGTATGGATGGTCATGGCATAGGAAATTCATGTTATTCTAGAGCCCAAGGTATTAAAAGTCGATATATAAGTTAAATTAAATATTTAACTTATACTATTTGAAAAAATAAAGTTACTTTAAGTTATAAAGTAATATTGTTTTATAAAGTCAAGTTATAACTTAAAGTGAAGTGACTAGGAGGTGGGCGCCCCTCATGGAGAAACAAGGGGTTGTTTAATAAATTAAAAATAATTAAAAAAACCCTCTTCTTGGGCGTTGGGATTGAGAGCAACAAAATGAGGAAATGAAGGCTCATTTGGATTATGCGAGACTATTGGATTTTGCTCTCTTTTGGAGACTATTATGCTTTGGCATTTGGAGCTTGGCTCTAGGGTTTCAGTTGGCTGTGTTGGGACGAAAACCCCGGCATTGGTCCCTTTCCTCATGCATGAAAGATCGTATCAGGAGAGGATTGAGGAGGCTACACCCAAAGGTCTCATTTGTGCATTCAACGGACACATTTCGGAGATTATTCGAGCAAGAAATGAGGACATTTAGATGAGTTTGATATTGCAGCTTGTAGAAGAGTTTTGGAGGACAGAAATATGTATTTGTGATTCAGTTTTTTGCTGCTGCAGAGTTGCTTAGTGCTGGCCGTACCATCTTGTGCTGGCCGTACTTCTCTAGGAGGCCGTACCACTCATAAGATTGCATTTGGAGGGGTTTGAACTGACTATTGGCATTCATCCTTGTCGTTGCGAGGTGAAAAGAAGCTGCAGACCATTTCATACAATTTCCAGTGAGATTTCAGTCCATTTTCTGCTGTCACAAGCACTCAGCTGGCCGTACCAAGTACAGGGGGACGTGGGTCTTGAAGATACTCATCCTTTTGACATTCAGGGCTGTATATACTCACATTTTGGGCGTCTAGAGCTGTCTTGGCACTCTCTATTTATTGTAATGCAATACTACCTATTTGGAGCAGTCTGTGAAGGTGATTTCATAGTGTTATTTGGCTGGTCCGGCAATGACCCCGACATGAAGTTATAAAGCTTGACATTGTTGCAAATATGTGCCTAATCGGTGTTGTCATTGATGTCAACATATCCTTGTTGTCATTAGTGTCAACTGTATCCCATTCTAGAAGACTTGTATGTTGAGGATATTGAAAAAATTAGCCTCTCCGGAAGAAACAAGTGAGTTACATATCTCTTTGTCAAAGACAGTGAAAACAGTGCAGTTCAGTGAAGTAGATTGCTCCGCATTCCCAGTAGGATGAAGATCAGAGTCTACAGATTAAAGGGTTTGTAGAGGATTGTCTTAAGTCGCTCCAGTCAAGATTTGAGAGGTCTGCATGGAGAATTGGCGAAGTTATGGCCATTTGAGTAGAACCAGGTTTTGCAGTTGTTCAGAGGTGACAAAGCGACAGAAATCTGGTCCGGATTGATCCGCATTGGAATATTATGATCTGCGGATCTAGAGGTGTGTTTGGGATGTTGGTGTGTGTCCCCAACTCAAGTGGTTCGTGGTTTGGAGGTCCGCAAGCAATCTTTCTAGTGTGACAGTCATGACAGTTGGTGTTCTTGAGTTCCCGAATGAAGGTGCAAGTGTTTCTGGTAATCTGAGGTGGTGCAGTTGTTCCTGTTGATTTCATTGTGCTTGTGGTGGTCTCTGGATCAAGTTCCTATTGTGTTGGTGGTCCGCATTAAGGATTGAGCTCGTGGTTGAAAATTTGTCCTTGGGTGTTGCTGTTCTTTCCAATCTTGGCCGACCGGATGCTTTGTGCATGTTACGGATGATCTAAGAGAGATTCTACGAAGTGTGGCATGTTGTTCGAGGAAGATTTGGGTCCCAGCTATGTTTGGCCGACAACATAGTGACTCGCATTAATTCAGATGTTTGTAGTGCCGACCTTGATGTTTATTCCAAGGTTGATGAAGATAAATGTGTGGTTGAGTTGTGGAAATGTATCCTTGTGCGAAAATGACCAAATCTTAAGAAAGGAGGAAAGGCAGAGCAGAGAAGAGGAAGAGAAGAAGAGGAAGAGCAGTAGATGATGAGGAGATAGCGAAGAAGTTTTTGGGGCAGAACAAAAGTATTTTGAGCTTAAATGGAACTGACCTTTGCATGAAGAAGATGCTATTTTCCAGTTCAATCTTTCTATGATAAACTTATAAATGTTTCTGTAGGCAGTAAGCCTCTTTGAGCAGTGAGCTCTAGGCTGTGTGCCCTAAAGGCATGTGCCTTCCCCATTTTCTATTCTTTTAACAGAGAATAAATCTTGTGGGTTAACCCCCACCGTGGTTTTTCCCTTAACCGGGTTTCCATGTAAAAATCCTGGTGTTATATGTGTTGATTTTGCTTCTGCTCATGCGTTGTCAATTCATGCTTTCATGGTTATATCATTCATCTGTTAATAAGTGGTAAAGAAGTTTAATTGCAGCAAAAGATAAAAGTTTTTGAGACAACTAATTCACCCCCCACCTCTCAGTGGTCTGCCCTTATTTCAACAAACATGGGTATGTAATAAAACTTCATATTTTGGCTTCCTTCAATCTAGGTCTTAGTTAGTTTGTTGTTATCTCTTTTAGTTTTTTTGGGTTTTCCGTATATGCTCCATTTTCTATGTCAATGTTGCAAAAATCATACATGCAAAAACATGCAATAAAACCCTAAACCCAAAACAAGCAAAAAACAAAAAAAAATATACACAGAGCAAACATATATAGAGGGGTGTATGTTACAGTGATATTGGTGCGATCGTTTTGAAATCCATGGATGCTTCATATAGGATGAGGGTCAAATCCATGGCCGCACTATTCGAATTATTTAATGAAGTGGTCATAGATATAGGGCCAACAACTGTGGTTCAATTTATTACAGACAATGTTGTTGCTTGTGTTGTTGCCGAGAGACTCCTAATGGACAAGTATCCCTCTATGTTTTTTAACTCGTGCGCAACACACTACCTTGATAACCCTAGAGGACATTGGAAAACTTGAATGGGTTAATAAGGTATTGCAAAAGGCCCACACTATTAACAAGTTCATCTGCAATCACATGAGTGTTGTGTAAAATGCACTCCTTCACAATGGGCAAGGAGCTAGTTCAACCAGGGGTGACAAAATTTGCTACACACTTCCTTCCATTGCAAACTCTACCAACAAAAAATGAATTTGAAGTGAATGTTCATTTCAAATGAGTGGACGGAGTCTAGCTTCACCAATTAAATGGATGCAAAATAGTGGAAGACTACATCTTTTATGCGGGATTTTGGGATGCAATAGAACAGGTTGTCGAATTTTTAGAGCCTCTAGTAAAAGTTTTGAGACTAGTGCATAGGGAGAAATCCCCCATGAGCTATTTGTATGAGGCCATGGATAGAGCCAAGGAGGCGATGAAGGGTAGATGGAAAATAACAAGGATGGGGGTATGCCATTGTGGGATATAATCGATAGGAGATGGGATCAACAAATGCACTTCCCTCTCTATGTCATTGGGTACTATCTAAACCCATCGTTGTTCTATAGCCCCTCATTCAAAGGTGGTGTCACATAGGGCACTCCCCTCTCCATATCGTTGGATACTATTTAAATCCATCATTGCTCTATAGCCCCTCATTCAAAGGTGATGTCACATAGGGCACTCCCCTCTCCATGTCGTTGGATACTATGTGAATGCATCATTGTTCTATAGCCCCTCATTCAAAGATGATGTCACACAAAGCCTACTCATGTGCATGGAGAAAATGTTCCCTATCTTATGACAGAGCTACCAATATACAAGCAAGACAAGGGATTTTTCTCAAGAATGGTTGTCATGCAATGCAAGATGACCTTCAACTAGGTAGACCCCATGAACTTTTGATAGTCTCTCTATATTGTAGACATGCACATTAAAGGTGTTTAAATTTCAGCATATTTTACATGATATAATATCAAGATAATTTGTGTTTTTCAATGCAATGGTGTGATTTCATGGCCAAGAAGCAAAAAAACTTCAATGGCTAGCGATGTGTATTTTGAGCCAGCCATGCAATTCATCTACTTGGAAGCATACTTGGAGTGTTTTCGAACACATTCCAAGAAACACAATCATCTGACGCAACAACAAATGAATGACTTAGTGTTTGTTCACCACAACCTCCACTTGAAGCTAACAAAAGCTCGAGGTTAGAGTTCTGAAATACTTACAATTGTAATTATAAATTGTAAACATTGTTTTTATTTCACTTTCAATTGACAAGTCTAATTTTTATATGAAAAAAATCAGGTACTATCGCAGAAGACCAACCAATTGACCTCGACAAGATTGATCTAGATACTAAGTGGATTGCAAATGATGATGTCCTTCTTGATTCTAATGATTTTGATATCCTATTGGAGGCCAACATTGACACTGATGTGGTTGAACAACTCAAGAGAGGCTCTGATACTGGAGCTTCATCGTCAGGACCTATGGCCCTTTCATGTAGCTCTTTTCATAGTAGCAAGAGTCATTGGCTACATCTAATTTTTTGGAACTTTGTACTTAGTTTGCAGAGTAACTTTGTACAAAGTAGATTGTAAATTTTAGTGTTCCACGGAGTTTCCTGATGGGGACGGGTTTCGAGGACGGCGGGACCAAGGGTCTAAGTTTGGGGACAGCGGGGGGATAGTGACGGGGACGGCGGCGGGGGGCGATGCTAATATACATATGGTGCTTGAATAACTAGTTATAAAAAGATGTTTAAGAATAACATTTCAAATTAAACTTTGGCAAATTAGTAAAATAGCAAAATTGCAAATACTAACATTTTAAATACTTGAATACTATTACTAAAAGACTAAAAGTAAATAAAATATTAAAATTTGACAAATGAAATTGTCGAATTTGAGATTTCTTAGTTTCTGTTATATCGAAAATCGGAAAATATGACATGTCACATCATAATATCATATCATAAAGATGATTACAATGAGTAGCATGATACATTGATATCACAATAAGTACAAAATGCAAAAATGTAGTGAAGGGAGGCCTCTAATCATCCCCAAACTCCTCATCACTCGAACTACTGGAATCCTCGTGGTCAAGCTTATAGGCATATGTGAGCAAAAAAATGAATGAGAGTGTTTTGTTTAGCTTATAGGCTTTTAGAAGGGTCCCACAAGCCTTTAGGGTTCAGCCCAAGGCTCACATTCTCAAAAAAATCAAAGAATTTTTTTAAAAAACGCCTTTTTGGACGTCCCAGCACGGGGAATGCCTAGGAGTCTCCAAGACACTCAAGGGACGTCCAGGAGTCCCCGTCGTTTCCTCAAAGTTTCTAACGTCCCGGTGGCGGTGGGGGGGACGTTTCTCAGTAGTCCCCAAGTCTCCGAAACGTCCAGGTCGAGGAGACGGCTGGATTTTGGGGGGGGGGGGGGTACAGGTCCCTGTGGAATTGAAAATTTGAAAACTATTAGTATTTGGTTATCATTTACGCACTCTGCAGTATGCATTGTGTAATGCAATCTAATTAGTGATATGATGAACATAAATGAAAAAATCTATATTCCACAATTCAAAGGTTAAACTCTCATTTTTATTTGCTCTCTATGTCTCTATGCTAATAAAATGCTTTTGAATCTAAAAAAACAGCAGTTTTTTCTCTCTTTTTTTGCATTTTCTATGTTTTTTTAAAATCCAATTTTTCCCCCATTTTTGAAAAAATCCTAATCTTTTGGTCTGCCAATTTTTTCCCCAAAAGTTTTGTGCTGATATGGTACTATAACTAAATGGTCACAATCTTAAACTGTTAATAATATGCCAAAAAATTTATAAAACATGCATATGTGGAAGTACCAAGAAAGCTACAAGCCACTGCATTGATATAGCTTCGAGCCTCAATTGAATCAAGACCAAGTGCAATTATATTAAACTCGCTGTAGAAGTCAATATCTTTCTCCTCAATCCGACAGAAATGGGATACAATGTTTACCCCACTAACTTGCTCCATGACTCGTTTTGCAGCTACTTCTGCTTTTGACTTCCCTACATCTTGCATCCTGCAAAATCATTATCCTAAAGGTGAGAACAAAAGTTCCACACATAAATGAAGTATCAATGAAAACAGCCAGATCAAATGCAAAACAAGAACCTCCAAAATTGGACACATTACGTATCACAGTGACAACCATAACCAATCTCATGCAAGTTGATTTTATTAAATGTCACAGCAAGCAGAAAATTCCAAAAAGATACATTTTTCCGTTAAGCATTCTTCAAATATGCATCCCATCAGCATTTATGGAATGTTCAAACAAACATATGCAGATCAGCATTCCCTGGAATCCAACTCCATCTCGTCCTATGGGTAGTTAGGCATACATAAACATGAGGCATTGTCATTGGTTCATTAGAAAGCAACCTTACCCAATCACACAGAATTAGCACAAGGTTTCCGTACATTGTGCCAGCATTAGCAATAACTAATTAGCCACCATGCATTATTCTTAGAGATTTACTCATAAAATCAAAAACTGTTTTGTATAGCGAGAAAGACAATTGAATGAACCAAGATAATACATGTGCAAGTGATCCAACATATCTAAGATGCCAAAGACGAATCTAGATAGAACCTGAAGAGGAATTGTCGGTTGAGATTGGATACTTCAATAGTATCCATATCTATCACTTCAATGTTCTTAAAGCCAGACAAGGCAAGATCTTTTAGTAACTCACAGCCAAGCCCCCCAGCTCCTACAACCAAGACCTTGGCAAATTCTTGTAAATCACTTCTCAACTGCAGCATGAAACCAAGGTAAAATGGAAACAATAGTTAGAAAACAGTAATCAGTAACGATATACATTTGAAAAGAACAGCTGCCCTCTGAGGTGTTAAAGAAGCAAAACATGACTATACATTAATTTTAATTTAAAATTCAAACAAATGATTATTCCAAGATATCCAAACATGTTAGAATGAAGAATAGCAGTAATTAATAAAAATCAAGAAACTGCACCGGAATTGCCTTGGAGCTTTAGAAAAAATTCAGAATTTTTAGCATAATGTTGTATAAACCCTTTAAAATTAAATGCTATAACGTGCAAAAGTGTTCCAATTTTTTAACCAACTAGAACCCCTCCAAACTATTAATAACTGCTTGTTTTTTAGATTTACCACTCTGAAAAGATGGAAATTACTAAAATTGCAGATCATGTGCATATTCCGCTGCAAAAGCATTATTCTCGAATAGCAGGGGTGTTGCCAACCATGTGGTTAAATATTTAAACTTGGCTTACATCTTTGCCTTAGACGTGCATCATGGATCAGTAAATCTTGATTACAAAAACCATAGGGAAGCAGTTGGGCACAGTGGCCCCTACCCATTCTATTTTTGCTAGCACAGGAGAACACAATAAATTTATTATTGGGGATATTGTCAATTTGTTCTGGTGTAAAGCCACTGGCAATTGTTAGCAAGTGTTGCCAGCCAATGGTTAAATTCCATGTTGCTTGCTTTTACACGTGTATAGGGATTGACTAATGGTGTTGCTTCAAGAGATCACATAATAGATAAAGAACTGGGCTGAAATAGGTTTAGTCTGATGATGGCAAGTGGTAGTTCTCAGCCAATAACCACAATTTGAAATACGAGGACATATTATAGTTACATAACTAACGCACTCTCCAGACCCAGAGCTTGACATGTTTCTGAAGCGCTCTGTTGGCTGTACAATTATGACATGTTTTTATTTGATAAAAATAAAAATATATTTCCTAGCATCTCAAAGTCAGATGTTCCAAGTATAGTATTCAATTCCCATCAAACTGGACCAATTTGGAGGCTTTTGTTTGCCCGATTGAATTGCAGTCAATTAGAACTTATAGGTCCAAATTGGTGCAGTTTGATGGGAATTGAATGCTATTCTGCTAAAATCCTACCTTGGGACCCGGAAGACCATATTGCTTGCAAGTCAATCTAGTGACCAAACTTACAAAGGCCTCCACGGAGTTGCAATTATAGTGGTTGACTCTTACCCAAGTCCATTTATTCTGTGGAAGCATTAAGGAAGCATATTAAACAAAGCCCACTAGGGTAGGACCTGCAGTCCCTTCGTGACATACAGAAGTACAGAAAGTTCACGGATCATCGCCATCCTAGGAAAATGCTCTGGATCATGGAGACTGACGAGAACCACCAATACAATATACTCCTAATTATTACAGAGTTATGCTTGTGCCCTGATTCAATCATAATCTAATCACAATTGTATAAACACAACCCTACTTGGCCGGTCTATGAGAACGAATTTGGCCTTAATGACAAGTGGATATTTTCAATTTTACCTAACTGAAAATTCGGAGGATCAGGTTAGCAAAACACAACCCACAAAGCGAACATACAGAACCTATTGAGCAAATTTGTTTGGAGGGAAAAACATAAACCTACGGAAGCCTCCTGATTCCCAGTAAAAGAAGCTGAGATAATGAAACCAAAATCCAAAAGAGAAGATCATAAATATGTGAGACGGATAATCAAAGAAAACCAAAACCCACCTCTTCACCTGGCTCAAAATTTTCCCCAACAAGGTTCCCTGGCCTGAGAAGCAAGCAATCAAGATCTCTCCATCTCCCTTTGTCGATGTCCATGTCTCTTCTCTTTTCTATTGCTTTTTCTGTTTCTGCTACAAATGCAAGCTCTCAATAACAAGAAAAGAGACAGCAAGGCAGCCAATGACAGTTTGTTTTATACTGCCAAAACCCCAATCAAAGGCTGAGGCTGTTTTCTTGGGAGTGTCTTTTTTTTACTGGATGTAGATTCAAGTGGCTTACAAGCATCACTAAATGAATTTCTCGTTGGCGTGCCTTAATAATGACTTTATGGATTTGCATTAGGAGAAAGGGAGTGCTTAAGACCAAGCTCCTAGGAGTAAATTGGACCCATAGGTTCAATGGGTACGCTGAAAACTTTATGAATTATAGAATTTGTTAGATATTTTTTATTATTTATTAATTTATAAGTTATCTAATCTATTAAATTATTTTATCAATTCTTATTGAAATTTTATCACATCAACTATTTCTTCTTTCACATATATTAGTAATTTTGTATAGATCATTTTAAAAATATAATTTTGAAAATTATATTTTGTATAGATATAGTAAATTAATTGTCTATACCCCATAGAAACAAATGTATATTTAATCATATAATTATTTTAAAAATAATTTTGTAGGGTAAAATAGATTTATGTTCTACAACTTATATTTAAAATTATGCACATAAGACATAACTATATTTTTCTATTAAATACATACTAAGATGCTCATAATACATTCACTCGAAATTTTTATAAATATGTATTTGATATATGAATTTTTATAATATCTATCACATTAAAAAAAATTAGAGAAATACTTATAACATATTACCAGTCCATGTGGATTAATTGAATGGAACTCTATTTCATGATATAATCAACAATACTACCCTAACTAACTATACCATATATTATGGTTTTTAATATTATATTACTATTATATATAATATGTATTATTAATATTATATTAGTATGCAATAATGAGGGTATAAATATAATACATTTCAATAACTTAATACCATTTATATCATTATCAAATTTGATCTAATCTATTCATTATGAGGGTATAAATATAATAAATTTCAATAACTTAATACCCTCTATATAAAAGTTTATCCTCTATATGTGTATCTAAAAATTCTAAACATATAACCATAATTTTATCATAGTAAAGAAATTTAAATTTATTCAAAGATTTGAATTCAGATGATAATGAGAAAAAGAAAAATACCATGAAGCCAGCGCCCTCCCTCACAATCCTAAGAAATCCATGCCCTCTAGATCACCATGTTCCCTCCCTAAAATATTAAATTTTTAATTACCCCCCCACCCCACTTTTTTAAATAAAAACATTGTACTCCCTACTCTCTATGCCTTATGCTTTATACCTTTTACTTTTTCAATTTATATTATCCTAAACTTAAGGACCCCTACAGACCCCTTTGCATTTTTTTTTCCAAAATTTAACAAACCCGTTCCCATTGCAGGGTTTCCCGCAAGGGACATTTAAACAACATGAACAAAAATGCCACGGTGTCGAGCAAGGGACATTCAAATGACACACTTTTTTTTTCCTGGCGTGATAATAACCGCCAGGTTTAGAAACGTCGATCAGGCATGAACTAGAAAAGACTGCGCGTGAACGGCATCCGATGACGGGCGACGGAGAACAAACAATAGAAAATGAAAAACTAGCGATGGGAAAAGGACGCTCGCATGTTGGTCTGATTATACTCAACTGTCTATTCATAAGTATTTTTTTCATTTATTAATTCACTCAACTTTGTTGTCTTTTGTGTTAGTGTAGGTTTTTATTTCCTAGTTGGGTTATTTATTTTTCCCTATATTTCTAGGTTTTTCCTACACTTCTTTTAATCTCGCTTAGGTTAATAAAGCATGTCTTATTAAGTGAGTGGTTACGAGGTGTCATCTTCCTACATGTGAGCATCCATTAGCTATTTTGGGAAGATACTTTGCTATCTTTAATCCGATAGATGGTTGCTCTTGATTGGTCGGTGTTGCCACCTCCTCTCTCTTCCTGGTCTATATAAGCATGCTACCTGACTTGTATTTTGCATCTTTTGCTTTTACATCCTCTTAATGTTATTTTGCTTCTAGCATTTGCATTACTCTCTTGGAGACTAACTATGTGTTGCTATTTTGATTTTGTATCATTTGCATTCATAGTTTAAATATCTATTCTTTTGCACTAGTTTTCTGGGTTAATAATCTTTTCAGATTCTAACATGGTATCAAAGCTATTTTATGTGCAAGAGTAGATTTTAGTTTCCATATTTAAGAGATTCGAGGGGGGGCTAATAAATCTTATTACAGTTTTTCAAAAAACACAGTATGCTCTTCTCTTGCATCTTCGGATGATCTTGAGAATCAGAAAAGTTTGACGAAAACTTTTTTAATCTCTGGGGTTTGCACATGTGTTTTATGAAATCTAGGTGATTGCAATATTTTCAGCTGTTCCAATGCGTCCAGAAGGCTTGAGAAAGTCAAATTTGGCTTTTGTTTCATCGAAATCAAAGATCGTCATACACAATTGCAGAACCGGGGTTTCAAGCTCAAATCTAACAACCAGCTTGCATATTTGGTGCTTTCAATCAATATTGCAGGTTCCAGCATGCCATTGCTTGTCTTAGGTAGCTTATTCAGCCTTTGCATGTCGTTTTTTGGTTGTTTGGGTCATTTTTTGTAGCTAAAGGCATTCTGTTTACACTAGATCAACATCTTTTGTACATCAGCAAAAAAATGCCTTCTAGGTTTTGTTCGCAGCACAGAAAAACCATCTAGGTATGTTTTAGTTTTTGTATGCAGTCTATATATTTTGTAGAAACGCACTCAGAAAGCTACAACAAGACCCCTCTCCGTTGGTTGTTGCAGTTTTGAAGGCAGTATTCAAATGCTCCGTTCTTGCTCATATGGACTTTGTTTCCCACGATTTTTATTTTATTTTGGCTATTTTTTCGTGCTCTATGCACTAGTGCAAACATTTTTTTATTTTGATGCAGAGATTTTTTAGAAATTGCATATTCTCAGTCATGACACTGCGCAGTTCTCGTTTTGGAAACTTCGGAGGATCATAACTTTCACATACGACCTTGTATCGAGGTGATTCTTTTTTTGAAAGTTCATGATTTTTCGAGTAGATCGTAGTGGTGTTGTTTATTTTTCTGATTATTATTTCAAAGTTGTATTTTCGGCATATGCTCTTCGTGAGGGTTTTGCAATGTATTGAAATCAAGACCACTTAGTATTTCTTGCTAGTGGCAATTGTAAACGCACTAATATAAAATGTCAAATCATATTTTTTTGGGGGGGTTCTTTGATTGAGTGAAAAGGGGGGGTTGTCTTGGTTGGGTTCTCTTCTTTTCAGCATTTCTTCTCTGCATTTCTTCATTATGGATCAAACAAATGTGCCTATCCTAACTCCATACAATTACTTTGAGTGGAAATCACACATGACAATTCACTTAAGGAAAGCTAGATTAAATAGGATAACTATGGGACTTGAAACTGAACCTGCTAAAGATGAAGATAAGCCTAAGTGGTTTAACAAATGTCATGAGGCACACAAGATTCAATGAGGGGTCATATGTTGGAAAATGAACTAATTAGTTTAAGTCCAGGCAATTTCAACACAATCCAGAATTTCTTCACTAAATTAAAATCACTAAGGCTGCAGTTAAAACAATGTGGAATTGAAAAGAAAGATGAATAACTGATTCTTAGTATTCTCTCTAAGCTAAGTTCAGAATGTTCTGTGTTTGTTTCTACTTTCTATGCTACTAAGGGTGCACTTGGTACTCAATTCACCATGTCATCTTTAGATAATTTTGTTGTCAATCTCACTCGGGAACAAGACAAGCTAATATAGATGGACACTCTTAAGTCCTCTAAGTCACATGTCTTGGCTTCCAACAAAGGCACAAAAGAATAGAGAGGACAAAGTAGTAACAACAATAGTAAGGATAAGAAACAGAAGAATAGCAATGAGAAGAAGGATTAGATATCGATTGCTTCAAAAGCAACTAATGAGACCCAATCTTCCAAGGGCGACAAGCCTAAGAAAGAGAGAGTCCAATGTGCCTATTGTAAAAGACCCGGTCATGATGAACATAAATGTCTGAAGAAACAAATTGATCACTTGACACACATTCTTGAGAAGAATAATATCAGTGTTCCTGAGTCTATCAAACAGAGTTCTAATAAGGGTCTAATAAGGAAAAAGAAAATAGCAAGGGGAAAGGAAAGGGCAAGGCCCTTGTTGCAGTTGCTTCTTCACCATCCACTTGGGTTCTTAATTCAGGTGCTTCGCACCACATGGCTTCATCTAAGGAAGAACTTGCATCTTTGGAGCCGTGTACTATGCCTTCTATTTTGATGGGTGATGACACTCCTGTTGTAGTGTGGGAGAGGGTCTGTTGATGTGGGGGATGGCACATTCCATGATATTCTTTGTGTGCCCTCATTGTCAACTAATCTCCTATCGGTATACTAGATCATGTAGGGAGTTGAGCTGGTCATTTCTCCCAAAAGGCGCACCTGTTAGGAAACCGCTACCATCCTAGATAAGGACCAACGGGAGGCAGTTAAGCCATGTCATGAATCCCGAAGGGGGACGCTGACTTTTTTGCCAATAATCCCCCCTTTAGCGTTACCTGAGGGGATTCGAACCCATGACCCGGCTCTGATACCACTTGTAGGGAGTTGAGCTGGCCGTTTCTCCCAAAAGGCGCACCTGTTAGGAAACCGCTACCATCCCAGATAAGGACCAACGGGAGGCAGTTAAGCCATGTCACGAATCCCAAAGGGGGACGCTAACTTTTTTGCCAACAGATCACTCACACAGGTTCAGGTAAGTGGGTTGAGTTCACTCCTGATTCAGTGGAGATTCGTGAGTTGCATAGTGGTTCTATAGTTGCAGTTGGGAGAGCAGATTATCAGTCATGGTTCTATTTATTTTTTCACTTTGTTCCTGATCCTCCTTCGACTGTTTTGCTCACTCATTCTAATGATGTGAGTAGATTATGGCATGAGCGGTTTGGCCATCTTAACTTATGCTACTTGCAGCAGCTCAACCAGTAGAGCATGGTCACAGGGTTGCCTTCAGTTTAGTTTTCAAGTGGTGTTTGCCAAGGTTACATTCTTGGTAAGCATCCTAAGGAAAAGTTTGACAAAGGTAAGGCATGAAGAGCTTCACAGATACTGGAGTTAGTTCATAGTGATTTGGCTGGTCCATTTCAACATCCTTCTTTCAGCAGGGCTAGATATGTCCTCACATTCATTGATGACTTTTCTTGATATACTTGGGTGTACTTTTTCAAATAGAAGTCAGAGGTATTTGATCATTTTCAGGACTTCAAAACTTTTGTAGTGAAGCAATCTAGGAAAGCCATCAAAGTTTTGCACACTGACAATGGTGGTGAGTATGTCAACCATCGGTTTGAGAGGTTTTGCACTTTAGAGGGGATTGATTTACAGCATTCAATTCCATACAATCCTTAGCAGAATGGTGTTGTAGAACGAAAGAATAGGTCCTTGAAGGAAATGGTGAACTGCATGATTCACTCCAGATCTCTTGCACCACAGTATTGGGCAAAGGCCGTTAACTGTGCTTGTTATATCCAGAACTGTGTTCCTCACTGAGCCTTAAAGGGAGTCACTCCTTTTGAAGCTTGGAGTGGTCAGAAACCATCGGTTAAGAACTTTTGAGTTTTTGGTTCTTCTGCATGGGCCCACATTCCTGCAGAGAAATGTAAGGCCTTGGATCCGCAGAGCAGACCTTGCATATTTGTAGGTTATCCTGATGGTATGAAGGGTTATCGGTTGCTCTACCCTACTACACATGAGTTGTTCATTGAGAGGAGTGTTTAGTTTAAAGAGGGCTCTTCGAGCTCACTTTCTATCACTTCTCCAACTCCTTCTACTTTGACATTGGAGTCACTTGGGATACATGACAGGTCTTCTGAAGAGTCAGATTCACCTGAGTAGTCTTCTACCTCCATTGATGTAGAGAGCGATTTAGAGGACTCACCTCCTTCCTCTCCTAGTCATCATTTAGAGGTTGATGATTCTCCTCCAGATTCTCCATCTTCCGGTCCACTTTGGGCTAGACAGACCTTACAGTCTGCAGGTGATTGGGTTGGGGATCCATCAGACACTAGGCAGACTCGTTCACAGTTCCAGGATGCTCCACATGTCTTCATTGCTACTACCTCGGATCCATAGTCTTTTCATGAGGCTTCTGGTATTCCTGGGTGGGATACAGCTATGCAGGAGGAGTATAGTTCCTTGATGAGGAACCACACTTGGGATCTTGTCCCTCTTCCTAAGGGAAGAAAACTTGTTCGATGTAAGTGGATCTATCAGACAAAATTTGCAGTAGATGGGTCGGTTGACAAGCATAAGGCTTGCTTGGTCGCCAAAGGATTCTCCCAGGTTCTTGAGATTGACTACTCTGAGACTTTTGTGCCAGTTGCCCGAATGAATTCCATCCAACTTGTTCTTGCCATTGTTGCAGCTAATCGTTGGGAAGTACACCAGATGGATGTGAAGAGTACTTTTCTTCATGGTGACCTTCAAAAGGAGATCTACATGGAGCAGCCAGAGGGGTTCATTCAGGATTCTTCACTTGTGTGTCATCTTCAGAAGTCTCTCTATGGCCTCAAACAGGCTCCTTGGGCCTAGTATGCCAAGATGGACTCCTTCCTTCTATCAGTTGGGTTCACTCGGTGCCATTCTGATCCTAATGTCTACATTCTGCAGCAAGATGGTTCACTCCTATTTCTAGTTTTGTATGTTGATGACTTGTTGATCACAGGGAGTTCTTCATCCACCATTGGGGCTGTCAAAATTGCCCTTCATGACAGGTTTTTGATGACTGACTTGGGCTTGTTGCATTACTTTCTCAAGATTGATATCTTTCAGTCTTCTTCCGGGATCACCATCACACAGTCCAAGTATGCTCTAGATTTGCTCTCGAGGTTTCATATGGCTGACTGCAAGCCTACTCTGACTCCCTTTCTTTCTCGAGTCAAACTTGAGGCTTAGTGTTCTTCTCCACTTGTTGATGGCACTTTGTACCAATAGCTTGTTGGGAGTCTCATTTATCTGACTCATACGAGACCCAACATTTCATATGTTGTAGCCATGGTCTCTCGATTCATTGCAGGAGCCTCATGAGCTGCACTAGAAAGCAGCCAAGCTGATCCTTCACTATATTCAGGGTACTCATATATTTGGGATTCACTACGCAACAAGCATTGGGCTTGACTTAGTGGGCTACACAGATTCAGATTGGGCGGGCGATTCTCAGGGTTGCAAGTCTACTTTAGGTTACAGCTTCTCACTTGGTTCAGGTTCAATTTGTTGGTCGAGCAAGAAGCAATCTGCTATTGCTCTATCTTCTACTGAGGTCGAGTATCGAGGGGCTGTGAATGTCGCCACTAAGGCCATTTGGCTTCAAAATCTTCTCACTGAGTTTGGTATCCAGATCAGACGGCCATCAGTCATATTTTGTGACAACCAGAGTGCCATTCAGATCTCACGGAATCCGGTCCATCATCAGCGGACCAAACACATAGAGGTCCACATGCACTACATCCAGGAGCTCATCCATGGCCACGTCATCAACCTTCGCTACTATCTGACTTCTAAGCAGGTTGCTGATATCTTCACCAAACCCTTCACTAAGATCAAGTTCCTTCATTTGCGAGCTTTGCTAGGGGTGCGGGATGCTTCATCTTCTGGAGAGGCTTCTTCCTCTCACTCGGAGTCTTGACTCTCTCTACTTTTGGGGGGGTCTCTTCTCTCTATTTTTTTTTAGGGGGGGGCTTTTCTCTCTCTCTTTTGGGGGGAATTTTATGTACATGGGTACCTCATCAGACTTGATTTGTCGGGACCCATTTCTACATCCACCTAAGCTTCACTTATGGGGGGTGTTAGTGTAGGTTTTTATTTCCTAGTTGGGTTATTTATTTTTCCCTATATTCCTAGGTTTTTCCTACACTTCTTATAATCTCGCTTAGGTTAATAAAGCATGTCTTATTAAGTGAGTGGTTGCAAGGTGTCACCTTCCTACATGTGAGCATCCATTAGCTATCTTGGGAAGATACTTTGATATCTTTAGTCCGAGAAAGGAAGCTAGGTGTGCAGACAATGCTTCCTACACTAATCTAATGAGGAGAGGGCTATGCAAATTCAACTTTATCCTAACTATTACAGCAATGTTAAACCATTAACATGAGATATTACAACAAAACACAAGAACCCGAAAGAAGAAAGAAGAGAGAGAGAGAGAGAGAGAGAGAGAGAGAGAGAGGGGATATACATGGGGAAAACCCTTACGAGTGAAAAACCTCACACTCCAAAACACAGCTCAAATATATTATAGTAAACAATAACAGATTATAATACAGTTTCAGAGCCAATGCTCTTTCAGGAGTCTTCAAATGTCGAATCTAGAGATATTTCAGTAGCATAACAGTACTTGTACCAAAGTTATCTATCTCCCATCCAAGCACCTGTTTATATAGAGTTCACAAGGCAAATATAGAACCTTCTAGAGATGGGCGTCCGGACTCATGCCCCAAAACTCACGCCTAAGGACACTTGTCCAACATCCCATCCCAAAGTGGGCGCCTAGTCCCAAGATAGGTTACGATAGATGCTCTTACGCACCCTACAGCTGTCATAGAATCCGTCATACACTGACTAAAAATATCATATTCCTCTTACATGTCATAACCTCCCTTGACCGCCCAAAGATGCCTTTCTCTCATGCAAAGATACTCATCGACACTTGTCATTAATTAAAAATTGTTTGAGGTTTCGGGGGCGTTGCCCCCGAGCCCCCACGAGGGCACTGCCCCTTGACCCCGCCCTGTATTGCGACAGGGAGCACACCAGGGGCGCTGCCCCTGGACCTCGCAAGGGGCTACGCCCTTGACCCTGTCTTGGGGGTGCTGCCCCCAAACCCCCGTTAATTATTTAAGGGGGAAACTGTGGCTACCAAAGTCACCAAAATTTACCCTGCTACATATACACAAGGTGCTGACTATGCCAACTCAACATGGGATAAATAAATACAACATTAGGAATTTGCAAAGGTTGAGACACCTTAATTCCCAACAGTCCGATAGATGGTTGCTCTTGATTGGTCGGTGTTGCCACCTCCTCCCTCTTCCTGGTCTATATAAGCATGCTACCTAGCTTGTATTTTGTATCTTTTGCTTTTGCATCCTCTTGATGCTATTTTGCTTCTAGCATTTGCATTACTCTCTTGGAGACTAACTCTGTGTTGCTATTTTGATTTCGTATCATTTGCATTCATAGTTTAAATATCTATTCTTTTGCACTAGTTTTCTAGGTTAATAATCTTTTCAGATTCTAACATTTTGTCATTTATTAGTTTTTTCAAATGAATGGTTGAGATGTATTATATAGTATTCCTTTTAATTTGGACCATTTGTCTATGTATTTGAGGTAGTGTTGCTCACTAAGGGAAGGCTTTTAGCCTAACTAGTATATTTATATATTTTTTTAATTATATTTACGATACGTATAAAGATATCTTCCATTTTCTTTTTTTGGTTTTTATTTTTAATAAATTATCAGTGTTTCATTTGTCATTAAATATATTTCTTATTCTTGGCATTTCTAAATTACTAGCAACTAGAATATTTACTTTAAAATAGCAAAAGCATCTTTGAGAGTGGTGTCAAGTTTAGTGGTGTAGTTATTGTGGCATTTCATTATGATCCTTCTTAATAATATCATGCATATAAATCTGTTTTTTTAGATTGGACTCTTATAAAATTATAGGGAATCTTGGAATCCACCTCTGTTGTGATTGTAGAATGCCTCTCAGCGTAAAAATAGTGACAATAGTAATAGATTCAAAATTCAATTTATTTTGACAATAGTAATAGATTCAAAATTCAATTTATTTGTCATAATAATCTCACTCGTTTCCTTGGGTTGCTTGCATACTAGTGTGTGATCTCATCTTCAATCTGTTCTATCCAACATTCAACTTTATCTTGTGAAAGGCAAAACATCCTCCACCATTGTGGCAACAGAGTGCAATATGTCATGGCAACGAAACCAAAATGCGTGAGCACGGTGCTTTCTACATGTGGTAGTCCAGGTGTGTAACCTCATAGTATACCAAGGTGCATGAATTCACAATCTTAGGGACATGCCCTACTATATTTCATACTTACATGTTGGCATATCACTCAAGGATTATACTTGAGTGCTCACCCGAGGCGTAAGAGTGCACCAATTCACATTGAATTTTGTTGTGTCATGATGATGTCCAAGGAAAACTTTGACAAATCACACATAATCCATAATAATTAACAAAGAGTATAGAGCTTGTAGATGCATTAACACAATTGAGCCATCAACCGTTCATTATATTCATTCAAGGTGGTCGTGATACTAATTTTGTGTTCTTAACAAGTTCTTTTGAATAACAAACATCACAATATCTTTGTTAACTATTACATCAAAGTCCTTTGTGAATAACAACCAGGGCGACAATATCATGTCTAGGAAATACAATAATAAACTTATAGACAACAATAATGATGAGGACCTCATGCCGCATGGTTTCTTCCCGTTCTCCTTCTCTTGCTTAGAGGACCTCAAAAATGCCTTGACCTTGGCAATCCCTAGTTTTTTGGCAAGTCAAGCTTATTCCTTAAAAGTGGTTCACATGCTTTGATCCAACTACTAAAAATATCGGCATATCCCCCTATATGGGTGAGACTTTTGGGTCTTCCCATGGAGCATCGAGAAGAAGTTTTAGCTAGGTGTTGGTTTTTTTCCAGACTGGATGCTTACTCCCAGATTTCCCTACAAGGTAGCCATCAATGATCAACAGGATCTCTGGGCCAGGGGCCAACAGTGTAGGAGATAGACTCTATATTTTATCTCCTCTTCTTCTTCAGGCTCTACAAAACCTAGGGGGGTATTCCCTACTCAACATCCATGAGGATATGCATACAAAGGCTGGGATGCTGACAGAAAGCAGATAAGTCCTCCTGTAAGGAGACCAAAACTGTAAGATAAGAGAAAAGGGGCTGGCTTTGGGCCTATTTGCAGTTGTAGATAGAGGACTTGGATCCTAAAACTAATTCTACTGTCCTAATGGTTGTTTTGGAGTTTTGATTTTGATTTTATATTTGGATGCAAAGCTGGACATGGTATGTAACACTAACACAAAGCAAGATTGGTGCCTATCCAGGGCCTGGAGTCAGTAGACATACACCTGTGAATGATCAGCATGAACAACTAAAACTAGATTTCAGGGGGATACATGTGATACCTACCTTACAGATATCTCCCAATACAAAGTGTTAAGCTATCTATACTTATGGCATCCCTATTGTAGTATATCCTTCCCAATATTCAATCTGAGAACAATTCAATCTACCCCTTGAGCAGAAGTTAAGAGATCAGACATTCAACACGGGAATTCTATGTTCTAGAGTCTCAGACATTCCTTAAATATCCAGACTCAGAAGAAAGATACATGCAATACTGGAGATAGAATTAACAAAACACATGCTAACATAGCATTTCTCATATAAAATTAACCATGAAATCAGTGGATTCATGCAAAAACATACAATAGGAGATACATAAACTCACAAGTTTTGCTGCACAGAGCAACCAAATCAGCTGTATTGCATTATAGAGCCAAAAATGTTCAACTTTCAACAACAACAAAAATGGTAACACAGTCTGCCTATATCGGCCAGAAAGTGTACCTCTAGCAATTAATTACATGTTTTTGACAAAAATCTACCAGGTACAGTCCTTAGAAGGAATGGCGCTCAGAAGCCATCAATGCAGCAGGTAGGAGAAACCTTGAGCCCTGCGCCGCCATCTGGAAGTCCTCATGCCAAAAATTAGGTACATGACTGTTCAACAACTCGCCCACACCTCAGCACAGTTGCCATTGATGGCTCAACCACCTGTGTTTCACTTGGAAACCGTCGCACTATTCAAATGGGAAGTTCCCGCTAAAACATGCTTCACCGCAGGTTCAAAATAATATAGGGAGATTAGTCCCACATGCACGGTGAGGAGACCACTTTAGCAGTTTATAAACGGGGCCGCATGCACAATAAGCGTCGAGCGCTTTTGCCATGCTCGACACACGCCTCTCAGCCCAAAGCCCATCGCCAAGACCCAAACCATCGGCCTACCCCACAAATCTCCTTCCGACCTCAATGGTCTCGCCGATCGCTACATCACATTCCCCTGTCGGTGAGACCAACACTATTGGCCAAACATTTCACACTTCCACCGATGAACAAAGTCACACCGACAACGCCTTCACTCCCTATCTCCGTCAGTGAGACTAACACCATCGGCTCGCCCAAACAAACTCTCACCGATCCCAACGGTCTCTCCGATGGCCCAGCAAAACACACCCGTCGCCAAGACAAAGGCCATCGGCACAACAAAAATGATGCTCGCCGATCTCAAAGGTCTCGCCGATGAGTACCTTGGCTTCCCACTTCTCCTTTGGCGAGACCCTCCATCTGTCAGGTTGAACCATGGCTAGGTTCAAATGAGAAGTTCAACCTGATAGCTCAACGCCGAGGGTTCAACGCTGATACCTCCTCTGTCAGCAACATGAACGTAACCTCGTGAACCCATTGAATCGATGAACTGGTTCAAACTGATGGTTCAATGGCAAGGTTCAACACTGAGGTTCGCCGGCAAGGTTCAAACCTCAAAAACAATACTCCATCGGCAAGACACTTGACTGTCGGCCAAGAAACTCGAAGTCAACCCGATACTCAAAAAACAAACTTCGGCCAAGACCAAAATCACAAAGCCTTGAACCGTTGAACCCTGAACCGCTGAACCATTGAACTTTGAGAAAAGGGTTCAAGTTCAAACCGAAAGTTCGAAGACACAATTGGAGCACTCAAAAAGACCTTTCGCCGATACACCAAGTTACTCCGATGAACAATTGACTCAAAGCCCATCGGCATGACCAACACCATCGGTGGAACCACAATCTCCTTCGCCGATAGGCAAAAGTCTTGGCGATATACAAAGAACACACCATGCTATTGATATGATCGCCAAGACACATGTAAACTTACACCGATGGACAAAACATGAAGACCCCTTCCTCAAAAAGATGAATGCGGATGCTGAAAAACACTAAGGGGCCCCAAAACTTAGAAACTTTTGGGAAGGTGCCTGCATGAAAATTGCTAAATTAACTGACAGTCAATTCAGGCACCAACACTGGGTGTAGCCTCTTCTTTTGGCTAGTTAGTAGCTATTGATCCTATCACTAGATCTTGAGGAGAAGGCTAGTTTTCTCCTGTATTTGTGTCTATATTAGCTCAAATTCCCCCATCCTTAATCACCTTGAACTCCATATTTGGCTCATGGGAACAAAGCTTTATGTTTGAAAGGTCCCCTTTTGCCTGCTACATCTAGAAGTCCCCTGGCCATCTTGCTAAAAGCTTCGCCACAAAGGGAAAAGGTTTGGTATCAAAAGATCCAAAGTTGGATATGGCTTTGGGTTCATCTCAAGACAAGGAAAACTTAACTACTATGAAGTTGGAATAGGGACCAGCCCAAGATAAGGAGGACTTGTCTACTGCAGGATCTCCTCCTTATGTGACCAACCCTTGGACAAGGTTCCATCCCTAGGACTTGGCCTGAAGATGGACAATGTTTTAATCTTGAAGGTGGCCTGCTCAATCTCATCTGTGGGTGGGTCAAATCAAATGGGGCTTGTGGTTTTGGACTTGAGGATCCAAAACCCTTTCAATACCCTGGCCTTTTCTTAGGAGGACTTATTGTTGGAAGATCATCTTCCCACAACCCAAATCAAGGATCTTCTATTGGTAGATGCCCTGGTGGTTGAACCTTCCCCAAAGGTCATCTCCCCCATGGTGAAGTCTAGAAATCCTCTCAAGGTGACCTCGAGTTCTTCAAAAGAGCCAAAGTAGACACCCGGTCTCAAGAGCACCTACTCCTCTCTTGTAAGAAAGACAAGAAACTCCAAAAAGATGGACGTTAATGGGAACAACAAGGCTGGCTACCTATCTCAAATGGAGGTCTAAGATGGGGAAACTTCAAAGGAAATTGTTGAAGGGTCACAAGGTATGTTGGATTTGATTAAATCAAAAATCACACCTAAAATTAAAAAATCAAGTTGATTGCATGGAACATAAGGGGGATAAATAACCCTTCAAAATAAAACATTTTGTCTAATCTTAGTAGATCCCATAACCTTGACATATTGTTCATCTAAGAAATGAAAGCATCAATCAAAAATTTTGAAGCCATCAAGAAAAAAGTTTGGCCTAAAGCTCATATGATTGGAATCAATGCCTTGGGTGCCTTAGGGGGTGTTATCTTCTTATGGAACCCTGTCATTTTCTCTTACTCTATTTTGACCACCACCCCTCACCATGTGTCTATTCTACTTTCCCGTAAAAAGGAGAACTTTTCTTTCATTGTGTCCAACATCTATGCTCCAAATGGTCATGGAGAAAGAAAGAGGATGTGATCTGAGCTCTTAGCCTTTAGGGTTGTTCACATCAACTTTAAATGGTTAGTTACTAGATAATTTAACACTACTCTTACTATTGTTGATAAATGGGGGGTTCTCAATCTCACTTTGATAGCATGGATGACTTAGCTAAATTTGTTTCATCTTGTGCCTTGATGGACAATGATCTTCATGGAGCCCAATATACCTAGTCAAATAGGAGGACTGGAGATGCTTTAATTCAAGTGCGTCTAGATAGGTTTTTTACAACCATGGACTGGCTCTTTACTCACACTTTATGCCTTTTATGCCCTTCCATGTATTGGTTCAGATCACTCACCTTTGACTCTCAATTTGGAGTTACTTAAAAAAAGGAAAGGCTACCCCTTCCACTTCAAAAAAATGTGGACTTCTCACTTCGTTATTGAAGACAAAATCAAGAAGTGGTGGAACTTTCAAGTTGATGGTAGGGTTATGTTAAGGTGCGTCTAGAAACTTAAAAATATCAAGACCAATGTCAGAATATCGAGTAATGTGTGTTTTGGCAATATTGATAAGATGGATATATCCAAGGATGTGGAGCAAGTTCAAAACCAAGATTCAAAGGTCAGGGATGAACCAAGAAACTTACGAGAAGGAAAAAGATCTATTGTGGAAGCTTAGCTCTATCATATACATGGAGGAGACCTTCTAGAAACAAAGATCTAGATCCTTATGGATCTGGGAGTGTAACATAAATACAAAGTTTTTCCATATTACTTCCCTCAAGCATAAAGCAAGAAATTATATAGGGGAGATTTTTTATGAAAGGGGACTCAAAATCTAGGATTAAGATCTAATAAAGGAGGAGGCTATCAATTACTTTAAGAGACTTATTGTTGTTGATCCTTTTGTGGGGAGTGTTGATGAAGAGATCCTTAATCATATCCCTTCCTTGGTGTCTTGTGAGGACATGTATTCCCTTCTTGCCCTAGTCTCAAAGGAGGAAGTCAAAACAATGGTTTTCTCTTTTGATGGCCTCAAGGCTCTGTGACCTAATGGATACCTCCATTGTTTTTTCCAAGATTTCTGGGACATTGTCTTAAAGGATATTGTTGATGCCACTAATGAATTCTTTTCATCAACTAATGTCCTTAAGCAACTTAACAATTCTTTTTTTGTTCTCATACCCAAGAAGCAAGGAGCCTAGTTTTTTGCTCCATTCATTTGTGTAACTCCCTTTACAAAATCTTCTCCAAGACCCTTGCCTTGAGAATGCAAAGTCTTCGCCCTCTTTTGATCTCACCTCAACAAAGTGGCTTTGTGAAGGACCGTCAAATCTTGGACTCCCTAATTCTATCTCATGAAGTTGCTCATTCTATGGAGGAAAGCAAAAAAGCTAGCATGTTGCTCATTCTTTGTTAGAGTAAATAGGATTTTGTAATTCTGTGTTTTAGAATTTAATTGTGTGATGGATTTTTTTGCCTCAGCATTTCGGATCACACTACATGATCCATCATTAGGAGAGTAGAGAGCAAGAGAATAGAAAATGTAGTGTGATCCGAAACATTGAGGCAAAAAAAATCCATCACACAGTTAAATCCTAAAACATAGAATTACAATATTATGGACTATGGAAATTTGATGTCCACTAAATAGGATTTTACTTATTTACTTGCTTGAGTTTACTTAGGCACATAATAATTCATAGTTAGATTTTGGGAAGTTATTCCCGTAATAAGTTGGGGTAGTTTTTACCTTCTTGCTCTCGAACTTGCCTATATATTGTAATTGTAATATATTATTGAATATATAAAATTATCTCTCTATTTATGCAAACTCTTGCTCGATCATTCTCTAGTGGTTGTTTATTTCCTAGTTTGATCCCTAAAGTTTGTAGCTTCATGATGGCTTCCTGTGTATATCCCTACATGGTATCAGAGACTGAACCAAGGAGATTCTAGCCTGTATTGGAGAATTGAGTTGTTGGAGAAGAGATTTATCATACAAGCATCAATTCATGTTTGTATCCAATCAGAGAGGCAAGTTTTTTTTTGTTTTTCTTCTTTGTTCAGGTGTTGTCCTTTGCAAAAATCTAGGTATCATACTTCATTCTATCGATGATGGATAAATATTATCACAAATGGGGTAAGTAGAGTCTCTCCTTGAAGTGATTTTTCCAATGTCTTGAGGTGGTGTTGCCAGGATTTCCCTCTTCCTTCCCTACACCAGAAATAGGGCCCCATGCATACATGCCATTCTCAAGTCAAACCCTAGTCCATGAGGCATTTTGCTCTCACGCAGGGCAATTGGGAGAAACGACAACTATAGGAAGGGCAAAGGATATAGGGAGAGCCATGAGGCCTTTTAGTTAGTGATCAACATCCCTCGTTTGCCCTCATCCAAAACGCAGAGGAGACAAATCCGTCATGCCATCCAGCAGAGGCCATTGCGCATAGAAATTCATTCTATAATTGATTCAATCTATTTTTTGAAATTATTAATTCAATTGGCTAGTGATTATTTGTGTTAAAATGGGTTGCCTCTTCTCATTCGCCGGTACATGTGTGCAAACTTTGATATTTGTAAAGTCTCCAACAAATATCTTATCAATTTAGGTTTTTTCACTGTGAAGAATGTGAGGGTGGGCCTGCGGTTCAGATCTCTTGCATTTAACAGGGACTTTAGTCCCACATTGGTGGCACTGTGCAATTCTTGACTATTGAAATAGCCTGACCACTCTAATCTTAATAGTGAGAAAGGCTCACAAGGCAGTGTATTATTTATCTCACATGTGGGGAACCAACCTTGAGTGGGCCCAATTGGTGATTCGCGACTCATGGACTGGCAACTTGGAGGTTGGTTGGCGCGACTGACTAGCCAACACATAGGCTATCACCTAGACCAATTAGTGGGTCACACCTATTTTGCACCAAATCACAGTGCTCAAACTAGCCTCATAGACTATTTTTTTCCCATTAATAGTAGGTGGTCACGTGGGTGACCATGGGTCAATCCACCCTAGGGCTTAATCCGGCTCCCACTTTTATTTAATGGGCTCCATATTAGCGTTTTTTTCCACAGAGGATACCTTGGGCATCCGGAGTCAGAATTTCAAGTTTCATATATCGTCGAAAAGGTGATTTTTCCAACCTCACAGTGGTGTAGGTCAATCCACTTGATTTTGTTGTTTATCAGTATTTATTGCAGCTTGAAGTCAACACTTATTTTGGACACTTGAGCTCGTATCTTGGTGCCTCGATCTCTAATTTTTGTCATTCTTGCGGTGTCAAAAAGGTATTGAGGAGCTCTTTCATCCAGTCCATGTGCTTTTTTCAATTTAGCACCAAGTACTATCTATTTCAAGTTTTGTTGTTTTTGGGCATTTGCTTGATAACTTGGATATCCTGACACTTGGAGAGGTACAATTTGTGGGGAGACTTCATTTTTAGTTGCATATCTTATTTGGAAGTTTCTACATTCATGTGATGGTTCTATCTTTGATATTTTAAGAATTTTCATAATTAGCTATGGGTTCTACATTTCATTCTTCTTTGATCATCTTGAAGAGGGGGAACTACGAAAAATGGAGAGATGGCATCATTACTCATCTTAGAGAGATTCATTTGTTGCCATATTTTTATAATCTTGTTCCTGAACCTAGCACTTCTTATTAGAAATTTGCTTGGAAAAGCAATAGACATCTTGTCTTAAGAGTCATTGTTATGCATGTTGATGATGACATTTTAGAATCTATTTGTAACATGTCATCTCATATTACCCAGAGTTTACATTCCCATTTTACCATCAAGTAAAACAAAATCAAAGTTTTCATAATCATATGTTTAACTAACACTTAATCATTCACATAATGATTATATAAAAAGCATATTTTTTTTTATTCAATATTTTCAAACTTAAAATGTATAACATGTTCAAAGATAGCATGTTAGTGAATTCCTTCACTTCACAATCATAATATTTTGCTCATGGCAATAATGTCAAGTTTACATAGAAATTGACTGTCAAGTCATATAATTTAGTACATTGCATCTGGAGTTTTGATATATGTCTTCATAAGTCTTGGCTTGTCATATGCTTGGGAAGGAGAGCATCACCCGAGTGCTTTTCCTCCAACCACAGACCGACAGTCCCCTGCACAACTTCCTTCCTAGAAGTAGCCCTATCCTTCATGAAGGGAATATATATAAGGAACCAATAGGTTTGCCATCTGAGTCTCTAGTGTTGTGTCCTTCATAACTCTTCATGGTCATAAAACTATAGATCCACTCTAACTATGTATGACACTACTGGAAGGTTATGTCATCTGGAGCATAGTGAATTGACTAATGCATGTAGAGACAGATGCATTACTTTGGCCAAAGATTTCATATAAATAGAAGTTTCACAATGGATGTAGTCGATTGTTCACCCACATCTAACTCGATGTAGAAGTTATCTCATCCAACAGTAAGATTTGTTTAACTAAATCCATTAATGGATATCTGGGTAATTCTCACCCATAGTCTCACTGACTTTTAGTTTCTACTCTGAACTCTGGAGTACAAGACCAAATGATTCTCATAGAGGTCTTCCATCCTTTTAGAGAAGTTTACTAGTTGCCACAACAATGTGAAATATGTGACTCCATGTCACTCCATCTCATGATTCACAAGTTGAACATGTAAGTGTTTTCTAGTTTCGAGTGTCTAGTATAGACACGGATAATAATTTGATGGGTGTCCCAGATGGAATTCTCTTCAGAATATTGGTCCCATTGGACCTTGCATTGAGTGATCTCTTTATTATGCAAGTGTAGCTTATGTATTTCGAGCACCTTGATGGGCTCAATCATTACCACCCCTGGGTCCTTCACCTATATGGCATTCCAATCAATAATAGGGACATGATTATCTCCTACAATATACTTTTTCAAATAAGAAACATGGAAAACATTATGCATCATGGCAAGGGCTATTGGTAGAGCAATCCTGTATGCAACTGGGTTGACCTCCTCAAGGACATCGAAGGGACCCACATACCTAGGAGCTAGTTTGGATGTTTTTCCAAACTTAATAGAACTCTTTTGCAGTTTAACTCTTAAGAGGACTTTTTCTCCCACTGAGAAATGTCTTGCAATGCGTTTAGCATCTGCATAACTTTTATACCTATCATTCACTAATGCTAGCCTTTTCTTAATCAGATGGACTTGCTCTTCCATTTCTGATAGCATTTTCGGACCAAGGTTAATCCTATCTTCTAGCTTATCCCAACTTATAGGAGTTCAACACTTTGTTCCATATAATGCTTCAAATGGAACCATCTTAATAGCAGAATGATAGGAATTATTTTAAGAAAAATCCACAAGAGGAAGATAATCTTCCCATTTGTATTGATGGTCCATGCAATACATTCTCAATAGATCTTCTAGCACTTGGTTTACTCTTTCTGTCTGACCATCTATTTCTGGATGATAAGCAGAGCTTATGTTCAGTTGAGTTTTGAGTGAGGAAAATAAGGTTTCCCAAAACCTTGATGTCATATGAGCATCCCTATCTGAGATAATCTTCTCATGGATACCGTGCAATCTGAATACTTCTTGCACAAATTTGTGGGCTATGACCAGTGCCCCATTTGTCAAATTCCTAGGTATGAAATGTGCTACCTTGGTGAGTCTATCCACCACAACCAGAATAGCATTGTGTCTATTTCTAGACATAGAAAGTCCTTGCACAAAATCCATGCTAATGATTTGCCATTTCCATTCTAGAATATCATGAGGGTATATAATCATGTCGGGGGATAGTGTTCTACCTTCACCCTCTAACATTCTAGATATCTAGCTACAAACCTAGCAGCATCCCTGATGAGACTAGAAATGTCTCATTTAAATTCATCTCTATTTTCTCTTAAAATTAGCATTAAAAGTAGATTTAAATGTAGTTTTCCAAACTGTTAGCTTATTTAAAATAGAACATAGATATATATTGGTTTGTTTCTTAGAAGTCTATTGTAATTTAATTGCTAACATTTTCTAATATTTATTTAAAAAAAATAGAATGCAATATGTTTTAAAATAATGCAAAATTAGTCTTGAAGTATTCCAGCTTCTTTCAGCCAACCTTGAAGCATTCTAGAATCACTTCCGGAGCCAATTTTGAAAGTATTTCAGCCAAAGGTGTTTCAACTCATTTGCCTTGAACCATGGATTTGATATTCTCTCAACCATTTATTTTCAAAAAAATTGAAGATAAATTGTTTTGGGAAAATAATAAAAGTAGCAAAAATAAAGTCTTTTTCCCTTAAAGGATATGGATGTGTTGTCACTTTGTAATGAGGGAATAAAGGATGTTGTTCCTTTAGCATAAGATTAGTAGAGAGAATAAAGGAATTTGTTTCCTTTAGCATAGGAGTAGGAGAGATATGTGTATAGAATAAAGGGAGTTGTTCCTTTATCATAGGAATGGGAAAGACAAGTGTATTTATTCTTTCCACTAGTTTAGGGAGTTGTGAAGATCTTCAATGTATAAATAAACCTCTCAACTCTAAAGAAAAAGGTTGTTATTTTGGCAAATTTTTGGAATAAGAAAGCGACGACAGTTTTAGAAGTAAATAATTTATAATATTTTGTTGAAGAAATAAGATATATGGAGCATTGAGCACAAAGTTAGGTGAATGATCTTGGTCCAATTCCAAGGGAGGAGTAAGCAAGCTACTCATCCTGAGGAAAAGGACAACATTTGGTACTTATTTTTGTAAATTCAAAACGAACTTATAATCTCTGACTTGGATATTTTCTGAAAGTTGGATATTTATATAGCAGACTTAACTTATTACTTTCTTTTGTATTTCAGATGCAATTTCCACTTCTCATACACTTTTGATTTTTGTGTCGATCCGTGGTATTGTAGGGCAAAGACATTGATATAAATATGTGAGTGACGGTAGGAGTCACATCTATGATAGACGTGACTCCTCAAGGAGTCACACCTATCACAGGTGTGACTTTGTCACTGTTTGTATTGTAATCAGTTTCACTGATTTTAACAGTTACTAATCACCGTTTAGAATGCAGAAGATGTTTATGCTTTGGTAATATATCATTCGATCATGCTATATTGATATTTATCTTAACATACCTTATATATTAAGTATGAATATATAAGTAATGTTTAATATTACTTATATATTCATATTTATTATTATGTTATCTGATCGAAGCTACAAACAAGTCAACACTCCCTCTTAGCTCAGGAAGATAACAATATCACAATAATCTCTGTGAATATCAATTATCTGATCTATAATGAATTACTCAAAGTAATTTAATATCACATAACTCATGATAAATAGTATCACCTATCTCGTGATACATAGCATCACCTACCTCGTGATACTAAAGGATATACTATACTCGAGAACATTACATTCTCCTTATATATATCCTAGTTATGGTATGTGCACTGACATTAAGTCACATAATGTCTACCATAAATTAATCATGATAACTCCATGATTCATACCAATATCAAGTCACATGATATCAGTCTAATGAACATTATAAGATCGTCACCTTATAATGTTAGGTACAAGTGTAGATTATCCAAAAAATCGTCACCTTTTGGAAATAAACACAGAATGGGTAGGCCCATAATGTCATAGAGTCACACATATGACACAAGATGTTTACACATTAAACATCTTGTATATATTAGTACAAATCAATTAGAATTTTACATTTCAATCATACCAAGATTTTTCTGAAGTATTCAACTTTTACCTTGAGGAGTGGTTTAGTAAGAATATCTGCAGTTTGATCTCCTGTATTGATATACTCCAATTGAATCACATTCCTTTCCACCATATCACGCACATAGTGATGAGGAATCTCAATATGTTTAGATCTATCATGGAATATTGGATTCATGGATAGCTTAATACAGCTTTGATTTTCGCAGTGGATGATAGTTGGTTTCAGAGGTTTACCAAATAATCCCACAAGCAGTTTTCTAAGCCATACTACCTCTCTAGCAGCCATAGAAGCTGCAATATATTCAGCTTCTGTAGAACTCTGAGCAACTGAAGACTGTTTTCTGCTGATCCATGATATCATTACTGACCCTAAACTGAAACAACATCCAGAGGTGCTCTTCCGGTCAGTTACACTTCCAGCCCAATCTGAATCTATGAATCCATGTAGATCTAAGTCAACCTTTTCATATTTTAAGCCATAATTTAGAGTACCTTGAAGGTATCTCATTATATGTTTCACAACCACAAGATGTGTCTCCTTGGGCTCACACATAAACTGACTTAAGGCATTTACAACATAACAGATATCAAGTCTGGTATTGACCAAATACATCAAGGATCCAATTATCTGTCTATATAGAGTGGGATCTGCCAACAGAGAATCTGCTGCTGCTTCTTTCAATTTATGAAGATTTGTTTCCATGGGGGAAGACATAGGTCTACATTCCATCATACCAAACCTTTTTAATATATCAATTGTGTACTTCCCTTGGTTTAGAATAATACAGTCTGATTTCTGCCATACTTCTAGTCCAAGGAAGTAGTGTAATAGACCTAAGTCCTTCATGTCAAATTTTGAAGCTAGATCTTTCTTACACTGATCAATAAGGTAATTTTCTCCTGTAATCAATTGATCATCAACATATAATATCAATATTAACATATTACCTTTGCTTTGTTTGAAGTAGAGATTTGGATTTGCATCATTCTTTGAGAAGCCTAATCTCAAGAGATAACTGTCAATTCTTTCATACCAGGCTCTAGGGGCCTATTTAAGTCCATATAGAGCTTTCTTTAATTTACATACATGGGATCCTGCATAGTGAATCTCAAATGCTTCGGGTTGCTCTAAGTAAACCTCTTCTTCAATGGTTCCATTTAAGAAAGAAATTTTTACGTCCATTTGATGGACTTTCCACCCTTTGGCTGCTGCAATAGCTAGAACTGCCCTGACTGATGTATATCGAGCAACTGGAGCAAAGGTTTCGTCATAATCAATTCCTTCATTTTGTGAAAATCCTCTGGCTACAAATCTTGCTTTGTATTTCCCTATACTGCCATCTGCAACATGTTTGATTTTAAATAGCCATTTTGAAGAAACAACATATTTCCCTTTTGGTCTAGGTACTATATCCCACACATCATTCTTCAAGATGGATTGATACTCCTCTGTCATGGCATCCTTCCATACTTGGTGCTTAAGAGCTTCTATAGCACTAGAAGGTTCTGATTTAATGAATTCACTCATTAAAGCTACATAACTAGAGAATCTCTTAGGTCTTGTGCTTTCCCTAAAAGTCCCTAAGGGAGCGGCATAATTTTTAGCTTCTTCCATTGTTTTGGTGGCCCAGAGTGGTCTTTTCTTGGGATTTTCTAGTGATGTGATTTGTTCATGGTTTACCTCTTCCTCAGGATACTCCCTCTGAAACTTAGGTGTAGGATCCTCTTCTATGCTTGAGTTGGAAGTTTGAATTTTTGACTCAATATCATTTCTAGCTCTTTTGAAAGCTATGTCTTCCTCAAAAATCACATCTCTGCTTAGTTCAATCTGTCTTTGACCAGGTATATATATTCTATAAGCTTTTGATGTTTCACTATAGCCTACTAAGATGCCTTTTCTCCCAGAAGGTTCTAGCTTAATTCTTTTCTCTTTGGGCACATGAATGTAAACAGGACAACCAAATATCCTTAAATGACTAATGTCTAGTTTTGTGTTAGTGAAGGCTTCTTCAGGAGTTTTGTCATCAATATGAGAGTGAGGATATCTGTTCTGTATATAGACAGTAGTACTAGATGCTTATGCCCAAAGTGAAGTGTCTATATTCTGATCAAGTAACATAGCCCTAGCAGCTTCTACAATGGTTCTATTCTTTTCTTTCTGCAACTCCATTTTGTTGAGGATTATAAGGTATAGTGAACTCCCTCTTAATCCCATTTTCATATTCATAATCATTTATATTCACTTTCATATTCATATTTATGATCAAAGGCCTTATGCTCTACCCTTGAGAGGATCATGTGTCACCCTATCATGAATCCATCTCTAGCTCCATAGGTATGATTCATTAAGGAGCCATTAATCCATCTCTAGCTCCATAGGTATGTCTGTAATGATTTCTGTTTAGACTAGATTCGAAAGTCGAACCCTAATCCTCCTCCTCCGAAGATGCCTGATCTAGATCTTGGATCAAAGGGGACTCATTCTCCTGGTAGATCTGGTCTGGTCTTCGGTGATGTAAAGGTTGCCTTTGCGAATGACCCTGCTATTTTTCATATTTCAGATGACAGCTTCAAGGCTATTTTTGATGATGTGGGGAGCTGATCTCTCATTCTCCGTCGCATGTAGAAATGGCCTTCTGTGGAGGACCTCCAGGCTTGGGTTTCGTCCATCTGGCATAATTTGGCTCCTCCAATGGTTCAATCCTTGGATTTTGGCTTCTTTTTGATAACCTTTGCTTCTCCTGAGGATTACATTTTTGTTACTCAAAATGGCCCTTGGTTTATGGGGAATTCTAGATTGTTCCTCACTCCGTGGACTCCTTTCTTTGACCCTACCACTGCTATTATTTCAGAGATCCTGATCTGGAAAAGGCTTTACAACCTTCCCATGGTGATGAGGGACCCTTCTCTCATTGGGTAGATGATCAGTCAGGTCGGGTCTTTTGTGAAGATTGACTTTGAGGGAAAAGCTTCACACAGAAACATAAGGATTTGTGCCCTCGTGGACATATCAAAACCCCTTCCTAGCTCAATTCATATTCTTTCTTCTCATGGTTCTTGGGTGCAATTTTTAAACTTTGAGGGCTTGTCCTTTAGTTGCTTTTGCTGCAATGAGCTGGGCCACAAGATAGGGGACTACTTTACGCCAAGACCTTCTGGATCTAGATGCTACAGCCTTAAGAAGTGGGGCAGAAAACCTGGGTCCCCGAATGCAGATTTTGTTTGGCGCAATCATGGAGAATTTTTTGCTACCCATTCTGCTACGAGGTCTGAATCAGTGGCTCATTCGGATCCTCCCTCAGTGCAAATTTCAAACCCTGATCATCCTCCTGCCCCTTTCTTGGATATTGTTCTTGTTATGGATGATGTGGAGGATTCGGAGTCAGTTGACACTTTCTCTTTTATGGATGATCTAGATGACCCCATTACTAATTTTTTTGATCAAGATTTTCTTGTGGTTCCTTCTCAGATTTTGGGTATCTCTTAGATGGAATCCAAAAAGACTAAACCTGATTGTGGTGCTTCAAATAAAAAAAAAGGTAGGAAGTCCGAAGTTGAGAAAATTTGCATTGAAGGAAAAGAGGCCATGGAGGAGGGCACTCAATGGACCATGGATGCTCTCCTCTCCAGGAAAAAATGCTAAGTTTTAGCTTGGATTGGATTGGTTGGACTTAGTCTCTCTCCATTTTGGATTCATTTTTTGGAAGTTTCTCTTCTGTAGTCTTCATTGGGTAGTGATGGCTTTGCTTCTTCTTAGTTTGCTGGAGTGCAGTAATGTAGCTTACTATTAATGCTCCCCTTTTTCAAGGGCTTGCTTTTTGTTTTTTGTTTATATCTTTTAATATATAAAAACAATTAAAAAAATACTTGTGGTTTCAATTGGAGTGATTTGATCTTCAACTTGCCTATTGTCCAAGGCTGCATGTATCTGCTATTGGAAGGCTGTCTGTTGTGAGGGTAAAGGATTTCCTCATGGCTGAGTCCATTGTGTCTTATTGGGACACTGGCTGGCATAATGGTCACCGCCACATGAATAACACCCTCCCACGGGTCCTCGCCCCTCATAAGGCTTTCCTAAATTGTCTCCATTTTTGTTTTGATAGATATTTTGAATTTAGGTGCATGTTGATAGATAAAATCTTAACCAAAAAAATTAAACTTTGTTTAGAATCATTTATAATATCTTCCAATGTATTATAGTAAGAATGGGAAATATTAATCAACTAAGGAAACTCATTTTTTGTAAAATAATTGTTATTCATAAGTTTATATTAGTTGAGACTTGTTAATGTTTAGATTTTGTTAAAAATTAATAATATTTTAAATCTTCCTTTTATGTATAAGCCATGGTTAAAGATTTCTTTGAATTTTATATATATTTAAATTAAATACTTAGTTAATCCATATAAGTTTAGTATGCACCTAGGTTGATATATCCATATCATATCGGAAGCTTTACATACTCACTAGGGTTTTTGCTTGATGCATATCCTTCTATATATTTATTCTCAATTGTACCATATGGAAAATATATACTTATAGTAGTTTGTTACCATTCACTACTATCTGAGTATGTTGCTAGCATTACATGTTATTTATTCTTATAAAGCAGAATTATACAACATTGTATTTTAGTCTTGACATCATGTTGTCTTTCACATATGTTATCTTAGTCCATAGGTTAAATGGCTTCTAAACTTGACTCATAATTTTAAATTTTGATTATTGATGCTCCTTTATGTCATTGGAAATGACATCTTCTTTCACAATACCTTAGTGAACTTCCACTTATACATAAAATTCATTTCTATAGGTTAAGCCTAATTTATTGCATTGAACCAAGGAACTATTTTGATTTATAATTTGTGAGCCTAATGCACTTGATAAATTGAATTGATAAAATAGCAAGATAAACTTTTTCTTGATTAAACATGTATTGATGAGTTTATTGCATTATTTAATTTTGTGCTTCGATTGAAAATATCTAATTAATGTACATATTTTGAAATTGATAGAATGCAACGTTGATGATATTTTAGATAAATCGTGTAAAATGATTTTACATTAGTGATAGTATGATTATTTAAAAAGAATTATTATTATATTTATTTATTAAGTGTGTCTATTAATAGTACAAAAACACCACCACCATTTATTTTCAAATATTTTGTACAGATGGGTCGAGCAAGGTTGAATTGTGAAAATGAGGAGTAACAAATGAATATCAAAGACACATCATAGAGAATATCTAAGATGTCAACGACAACAAATGACAAATACAAAAAGAGAGGAACAAAGAAAATGTCAAAATGACAATGGCACAGGAAGATCTATTATTAGTGAAACAAAATGATTGATTCATTAAAATAATGTTAGGGATTGAATTAATATTTTACATGTTGCAATTGCGAATGATATTAACATACCTATTTAATGAGCACACGATTATACTGAGAGGGGGGGGGGGGGTGAATCAGTATAATACAATCCTTTTACCTCTTCAAAACTTAACAACCATAACAATATCAATCACACAAGATCTACCAATTATGCAACACAAGAAGAACACAAGGTTTACATAGAAACCCTTTCAGAAGAAAACCACGACAGAATATTGCTTCAATATAAAATGTTTCTTACAAACTTTGTAGGCACAAACCTACAAGAGACACCAATCCCCTCTTATATGATCTGTAAGCACCAATCCACTAGAGACACCAATCCCCACTTGTAGAATTTGTAGGCACCAACCCACTGGAGACACCAATGCCCACCACTGAGCACCAACTCAACAAGAGACACCAATCTCTTTGGTGTGAGGCACCAACCTTCAAATTCTTCAATGGATGATATTGTCTTCACAAAGATTTGATTGTAGATACTTTTTCCTTCATGAACCTGGTTTCAAATCTTCACATATAATTTTGCCTCTTCTTCACAAATTAATTTTCAATGCTTTCCTACACAAATCAGATTGTCTATGATGTAATGCTTTCTTCCACAAATCAAATTATAGGTATCACAAATATGCTTTTGAATAATCCACCATTAATCCTTCATAAATCAATTTATTTTTGATATAGCTTTTTTCCCCAATATCTTCCTTCAAAATTTTGCTCTAAGTCTTCTCAAAATTCTGCTCATAGATTTGCTATAATTCTGCTCATATATTTATTCATAAATCTGTTATAATCTTCTTCTATATTCTTCTTCCTCAAATATGTTTGTGCTTGTATAATATATTTGTTATTATCCACACATATCTGCTCAAAATCTTATGTTACATTGCGTTGCTTTCCTCAAAAACTGCATTCTCATCTTCTTATATGTCTCTTCACAAGAGATGCGATCTTCTTAAGGAGGCGACTTAATAAGGGGTCATCCTCTTTTAACTTTAATTAAATTTATTTCATTCTTTCAAAGGGCGACAATAAGAAGGGGTCGGCCTCTTCAAAAACATTTAATTTATTTAATTTACTTTAATTCTCCTCACAAGGTGGCGCTTGAGGTCAGCCATAGAGAATTTTAGTGCTGCCTTCAATGAAAAAATCTGCTCACATAGTCGGCTAAGATTTTGTACCCATCCTTTGCTATCCTTTTGATGATCTTAACTAGGCGATTTATGGCCATTTATGAGGATTTTCCTCTTTATTTGTAATCAATATATTTCCCTTTGACATCAATAACAATATTTTCAACATTATTTTCAGAAAAAATTGTAGTAAAGATGTCAAGATAAATTATTGTTGAGGTGCCTATTTCACTTAAATCACAAATCCAATAAAAAATATATGCCTTAAGAATGATATCTCTCCACATCTTTATAAATAGATTAGTTTTAACATTAATTATTTATCTAAACTACTTGTTTATATAATTACTTTAATTAGTTAACTAACCTAAATAAGTGGTTTATTTTCCATAACAAAATTTAAACTTATTTATTTTTAATGCTTGAACTTTTTTTGTTTTATTTTCCATTCTCTACTATCAAACAAAGGGCTATTCTTAAATATCATTTAGTTCAAAGGTCAATTTCGACCAATAAAAATAAGACAAATGTTTACCACGTTTTAATGCAGATGATGTGCAAAATTGCTATTCACTCTTGTTTGGATGTGAAATCTGACTTTCATTTAATCTCCCTTGTTTTGTCCCTTCATCTTCTCTTGAAGAATATATATATATATATATATGAGGGAAAAACTTTATGTATGCTTCTACGATTAATAATAAAATTAATGCCCTGAATGTAGCCACATTTAAATTCTTGTCTATGTGTGCATTTTTCTATGCTCTTTGTTTGTCTTATTTATTAACAATTGGTATTAGAGTGAGGTTAGGAGCCTTAAGCACCTGTGGTGTTGTTTAAAAAAGGTGTTGGAAATAAGCCACACTGAGTTAACAGTTCAGTTGTTAGAACACTCCAACAGAAAATGAAAACTCCTAAACTTTAGTGCTGACCAATTTTAGTAAAATGTAATAGAATGTGAATTGAATAATTCTAAATTTTTGGAATCCTCGGGCAAGTTAGTGCTTTTGTTTAACACACTTGTAAATTATAGCAATGAAACAAGGGACGTGATCTCCATGCTCAAATCCCGCTAAGATCTATCATCATAAAAGTGGCAAGCAAACAAATTATTCTCGAAGGGAGGTTTCAGGATCGAATCCCTCCGGGTACTGTCGGAGCTCCCTCAAGTTTTAACTCATACATGCGTCTCATTCGGAGGGGCCGCAATAAAAATAGCCGGGTTCATCTGATAGATCTGCCCAGCGTTTGGCATTGGAAGGCGAAACATAATCATAGCATTCATGAAAAATAGAAATTAGATGATGAGAATAATAATGATAGTAAGAATAAGAAGAAGAATATGAATATATTGTAGAAGCAAAGCAGTCAATGCCAATCGAAAAACACTTGGCTGCTACACTGCGCCCCTCAGATTTGGAGAATCATGCCGACAGAGCTATTTTTAGATTGGTTTTCCATCGATTGGGCAAATAAAAATCCCATCTTGGATTTTTACTTCTGCCAGACAGATATTGCTATTCATACATAATAGAATAGAATGAGAATGCCATACAACCCAGTTCTCACCGTCAGAGCATCTGTTTTAGGATCTTCCACCATTTATTCATTTATCTGATGGATATTAATTATGTATATGCATGCAATTAACTCCCTATTGAGGGCAAACATCGTGGAGAGATTGGTATACACTGGTTTGAAAGGAATAATTTTGCAGAGTTATATATGTGACATATGTTGTTGAGAGCAGTGGTCGTTGGGAGTATTGATGTGGGTGTGGATACAGAAGATACATATTGTGTATATGTCGAGAAAGATATATCTTATGTGTATGTGTCCTTCATGAGGAGGCTATTGACGTGCAGCATAAGTTAAGCTGCCATTGGAGATCGTTTTTAACGTTTATTTAGCTCAAATGGGTGTGAACCAGGTTGTCAAGTTACAATAGATGCATCTCTTATTTCTCTGTAAAATCTTTTTAACGTTTGCATTCAAAGGCATTTGATTTGAAGTGATCTAGGTATCTGTTACTTTTTGGTTTTACAAAGATAAATTGAGTGTTGGTCTTGAAACGTAAGCTAGAGCTAGAGCTCTAGATGGGAAGAGCTTAAGCAAGCGGTGCATTGCAGTCAACGGCTCTTTAGCCAAAGTGGTTTATTGGGATTTTTAAGAATTTGTCAGTGTTTTTGCTTCGTGGTTTTGATATGGTGGAGTTTTGGCTCTAGAGTTGTGTTTTGGATTTGAGGACCACTTTTCTGAAGTGGGTTTATGGAGCTCAAGGATATAGATTGCTGGGACAAGGAGGAGATGGAGATTGGGCTGAAGCTCTGTTGCTCGCCTGTGAAGAGGGAAAAAAGATACAGTTGCAGTCTGGATTTGTTCAGTGGGAGTTCATGTGAGACTGTTGATGGAATCATTGAGAGTAGTCATGTAAGTGTTGATCCAGTGGGGGAATTGAAAGAGCTGGATCTTATCAGGTGCCTAATGAAGAGTTGTAGCAGCTCCGAGGACAATAATTCAGTTAGTTTCAGTAGTGGTGTGGATTGCACACTGTCTCTGGGGATGCCCCACACTGTGCTATCTCCAGAGGAACAACATCCCATGGACATGCTGAAGCAAAGGACCATGCAATCTAGCTTCAATGTCATAGAAATAATGAAGTCTAAGCTTCTTTCACCCAAGGTACCAATATCATTTTATTGTTATGTTAGTAGGGAAAATGAGGTAGAAAATACTTTTGAGAATATGAAATATCAAGCGTCACATCTGTTTGGAATTAAAAGACTTTAACAATGTGATCCAGATATATTATATTATGTTTGTTTCTGTATTGAAACGGAAAAGATTTCTGTATTGTTGTTATGAAGGTTTCATTCATTTTGTGACTAAGATTTTGGGTAAAAGTTGTGTAGCAGATATTTCATTGATTGTTTAATTATCAAATAAGCGTTGGAATTACATTAAGCTAATGTTCAGCTTATGTTATGATGCTGGGTTATTGGAGGGAAAAAAAAAAAGGTTGTGTAGCAGATATTTCATTGATTGTTTAATTATCAAATAATCGTTGGAATTATATTAAGCTAATGTTCAGCTTATGTTATGATGCCGAGTTATTGGAGGGAAAAAAAGTTGTGTAATAGATATTTCATTGATTGTTTAATTATCAAATAATGGCTGGAATTACATTAAGCTAATGTTCAGCTCATGTTATGATGCCAGGTTTTTGGAGGAAAAATATCCAAAATATAAAAATAATGTCCAGCAAATATAAAGAACACAAATATATTGTATATCAGCAGTAGATAAATTACATGGTAATAGAATAAATTGCAATATGCTTGCTATACAGAGGTGGAGTGGCTGCTATATTTATAGGGTTCATATACACTTTTAGAGAAACCTAGAATGCTTGATAGAAGCCTCTAGAAAAGTAGCATTTAGAAAGAAGAGGGCAGCTATAGGCAAATTGCACATGCTGGAATGTTTTAGATACAATGTATTAAATAAACATTATTTCCAACACCTCCCATAAATATTTATTTGGAGAAGATGATCACAACACTTATTACATCAGTAATTGTTGGTGGTGGAAACAAGCCTGGAGGCGCGGGCTCAACGAGCATGCAAATATCTTGAAAGAGTTCAGTGTAACATTTATGGAGGCAATAAAGTGTGATCTCACATATTGTTAGATATTGTGGGTTTTGCTCATCCTCTGTATTTTATTTCTTCTCTTCAATTATTTTTTCTGAGTTGGTATCAGAGCCAGGCCCAGGCTAGGAGCCCCAAGCACACGAGAGTTGTGGCTTAAGGGGAGGTGTTGGTGGTGGAAATAAGCCACACCCGGACTGACGATGGACTGGTCCAAGAGGGGCCAGTAGCTCAGTGGTAGAGCACTCCAGTAGCATATGGAAGGTCCTAGGTTCGAGTCCTAGCTGGTCCATGTCTCAACAGTAATTATATAGCAACTTCTTTGAAAATTTACATGTTTCGAAAGTTTAACAAATTTCACTATAGGCGATGCTTTGGTAAATATGTCGGCAATTTGATCTTCTGTTCCACAAAACTTTAGCTCCACCACCTTCTCCCCAATCAAGTCATGAACAAAGTGATGATGTATTTCTATGTGTTTGGATCTAACATGATACACATGATTTTTTGCTAGTTTGGTAATGCTTTGATTATCACAAAATATAATAGTTGGACAATCTTGTGGTTGTGTTTCTTCAAGGAGTCTTCTAAGCCACAATGCTTTTTGAAATGCCATTGAGGAACCAATGTATTCAACTTTTGTGAAAGATAGTGACATTGTCGATTGCTTCTTACCGCTCCAAGAAATTAGCCCTAAACCAAGATGAAAGATATATCCAAAAGTTGATTTCCTATTAGTAATATCGCTTGCATAATCAAAATTTGTATACCCTACTAGAGTAGGCTCTCCTCCATGTTTGTATTAAATTTCAAGTTGATATCTACCTCGAATATATTTTAGTATTATTTTAGTTGCTTTCCAATGTTCAATATGTGGATCTACCATCTACCTAAATACAATTCCAACTGCATATGCAATATCTAGTTTAGTTTTAATTAGTTACAATAGATTTCTAACAAGTTGTCTGTACAATTTTCCATCCACTTTCTTTTGAGTGGAATTAGCACTCAATTTTAATCCTACTTCACATGTTGTACTAGTTGGTTTACTCTCAATCATCTTAAACTTTCTTAATACATCAAGAGCATATTTGGTCTGAGAAAGCATGATCCTAGCTTATTCTTGCCATACTTGCATACCCAAAAAATAATGCGTTGACCAACCCTAGATCAGTTATTTCAAAAGCTTGTTGGAGTTGTTCCATAGTGTTTTCAACATGTCCTAGATATGATCCCCTATAATGATTAAATCATCTACATATAATACAATAATAACAATTTGACCATCACCATGCTTTGCTTCTTTTAAACTTTGCTTCTAGAAAGTATTCATTTATTTTGGAATACCTTGCCCTTGGAGCTTGTTTAAGACTAGCGACTTTTTCAATCTACATACTAGATGTTCTTCACCAAGTTTAACAAATCCTTGTGGTTGTTGTATGTAATGTTTTTTCCTTTAAATCACCATATAAGAATGCACTTTTTACACCCATTTGATAAATTTTCCAACCAAATTTTGTAGCTAAGGCAACTATTGTACGAATAGAGGTCATTTTAGAAATTGGAGCAAAGGTCTCAATATAGTTAATACCTATTGTTTGAGAGAAACCTCTAGCCACTAGCCTTGCCTTGTGTTTTTCAATAGCTCCATCTGATGTGAACTTTGTTTTGTAGGTCCATTTGCAATCAACCAAATTTCTACCTTTTGGAAGGTTGCCAATTCCCAAGTGTCATTTTTTATTACAGAGTTGTACTCATTTTGCATAGTTGCTTCCCGTTCATCTTTTCCTTTTTCTTCCTCATATGTACTTGGCATGTCAACCTACACACCCTAGTCATAAGAGCATAGTTAGGGCCTTCTTGGTAGATTTCTTGAATGCTTCTTGTCTTTCTTATGTCTTCATCATCACTTGCACTCGATGCTTTAACTTGAGTTCCTTGTTCTTCTAAAGAAGATGACGCACCTTCATTTGAATAATTAATAAAAGTAGGCAGTATCCTCTTCAATCGAGATTGAAAAGGAAGATGGTGTAGTAGAATTCACTTTCAATATCTTCACCAAACTATACACTCCTTTTGATATGGATTTATTTTGTTTTAGGATTATACAACCTATATCCTTTTGATTCCTCACTATACCCAATCATTATGTACTTCTCACTTTTCTTATTTAACTTGTTCCTTTTCTCATCAAGAATGTGGGCATAGGCATTACATCCAAAGATGAAAAAAAAACTCAGAAATAAGACATTATAGGCTTTCTACCAATCCACGCCTCTTCTGGTGTTATGTTCATCACTACTTTAGTAGGAGTTATATTCAAAATATATATTGTAGTATGAATTTCTTTAGCCCAAAATTTTGCTTCCATATTTCTAGAGCGTAACATGCATCTAGCCATTCTATGATAGTTCTATTCTTTCTTTTTGCAACTCCATTTTGTTGGGTGAGTAGGAAATAATTGATTCCTTCTTTTATATCATGTTGTTTAAAAATGTAAGAAAGCTTTATTCATATCTTCGGTACCTCTGTCTATCCTTATTATCTTTAGAGATCTTCCACTTTGCTTTTCAAATAAAACCTTATACTCTTGAACTTATCAAACACTTAATCCTTCTTTTGTAGAAAATATACCCAAATTCTTCTACTATAGTCATCTATGAAAGTGAGCAAATACCTTGATCTTGCAAGTGATGGTGTTTTAAAAGGACCCATTACATCACTACGAACCAAATGTTAAGGACTTTTTGTTCTCCATGATTTTCTTTGTGGGAAACTTACCACATGTGTTGCTTTCCCATAGCACATCCTTCACATACCACATGTCTTGGTGAGACTTTTGGAAGTCCATGTACCATATGTATCTTCCCCATAAGCTTGAGGATTTGGTAGTTGATATGCCCCATACACTCATGCCATAACCTTCTTATGTCATCATATTTGGCAATAGCACACATGTTTATTTCCACATTTAGAAGTCATTTCTTGGAATTTATATAATGCATTCTCCACTTTTCCAATTGAAATCACTTTATAGTTATCATTCACATCTTTGATTAAACATGTTTTATTGTAGAACTCTATCTTATATCCTTGATTTACAATTTGAGATACAAAAAAAAGATTTGTTTTCAATTCTGGAATTAGCTTCACATTTTTTAATGCACCATTATCAACTTGAACAAATCTAGTTCCTTTAACTTCTAAAGCGCTATTATTTCCTATGAATGTTTTCTCTTTAACTTGCTATCATTGCTTAATGATTCAAATTCTTCCTCATTGTGAGACATGTGTTGTGTAGCACCAAAAAATAACGACCCAATCATTCTCATAAGACCTATCTACTTTAAGTGCAACACAAAGAGCATTACTTTTAGAATCAAAAGCTTTTGAAAACTTGCTTGTCTTCCTTTCTGTATCCCTAATCCTCTTATACCATCCATTTGCTTTGTGACCTAGCTTATCACAATAATTATATTTCCATTTGATTTTGTCTCTACTATCATTATGATCCTTAGATGAAGTGTACCTGGTGTCATGCTTCCAATGCCTCTCTCTTGACTTCTTGTAATTTTGTTTCCCCTTCATCATGAAGGCTTGAGGCTTATCATTGAAGAACTCCCTTTCCTTGGCTAGACACTTTTCTTCTTGCACTAGCTTAGCACATAACTCTCCATATTTTATGCTTTTTAATTTATTAATTGAATATCTAGGCCTCTTATAAATGGTTGATAGAATCTTTGAAGACTTTGTAAGATTATTTGCACAAAATCTTTATCATTTATATCCTTTCCCAAAGAAGCAAGTTCATTTTTATTTTCCTTTAATTTGCTTAAATGAGGGACTAGCTCTTGTGAATCTAATAATTTCATATTTTACAATTATGTAGTGAGAGCTAGATCCATACATCACCTAAATTTTCATATGCACTTTTCAAAATAGCTCATACTCTAACTCCACTTCTCTTATTGCAAACTTCTGAAAAAACCTCTTCAAAAAGTGTAAGCTTGATCAATGTTGTTGCCTTCTTATCTCTTTTGTTCCAATCTTCGTGTTCTATACCAGGGCTTGAGGGTCTTTTTCACTACCAATAACAAGTTTATAACAATTTTGAAGTGTTAGAAAAATATCCATACGAGACACCCAATCATAATAATTTTTCTCATTTAATTTAATTGTAGGTAAAGGAATACCAATGGACTCCATTGTACCATATTCCATCCTTTTAAGATGAGAATAGACAATAACCTTCAAAATTTTCAAAAAAATAATCTCACCAAACACTTCAAGCACAAATTCTTTCTTATAGGATAACTTTTAAAAATTAGAAAATCCTGACTGAATTCTTATGCTGAAATTCTCTTCCTTGTTGCAATGTCACTCTCCTTTACCTTGCTTAGCAATATCACTTTCTTCTTTAACTCAGAGCAAGCGCTGAAGCACCTATCTAAAACGCCTTCAAACCAAACTCAAAAAATAATTTGGGCAAATAACCCTTCCCCTCTTTACTCTTTTTTTTCACAAAATGGCTTTAGCATGAAAGCTTCCCAGGAGCAATTTTAACATAGAACAAAAAAAATTCACTTTTCATCTGCTGATAAAATGAATCTGATTAGGGAAAAGAAAAGAACTAAAGCAAACTTTATGGAAATAAATTGCTCACAAAAGTGTAACCAACCGTCCAAGAAACGATGTGCTGTGTGTTTCTGCAATAAAGAACTCTCACCCAAGTTGTCTTATTCCACAATTTCAAACAGCTTCACAGCCCAAGATTTTGATGGGCTTTGATATCATATTGGAGGAAATAAAATATCTGAAACAGAAAAATGAATGTACAGAAAATATAAAAAATACAAATATATTGTACATCAACAGTAGCAACAGAATAAATTACAATATGCTTGCTTGCTTGTTGTATAGTGGTGGAGTGGCTGATAAAAGCCTCTAAAACAGAAGAACCTAGAAAGAATGCTGGAATCTTCTATATACAATATATTCAATAAACGTTATTTCCAACACAGATGCACTTAAAAATTTTCTTAAGAACTTTTCAATCACAGATATTTTTTATATTTTTTAAAATAAAAAATAACAGCCCTGGTACTTTTTATCATTGGAAAAATGCTTAGAAATTATAGATTAGACAAAGTTCAAACCCTGTACCATATTTTATTTTGAAAAAACTGCAAGCATACAGATTATTATATAGAGCCTCTTTTTATTATTCATGAATTTCTCTGCTTAACCATGTGGGCTTATGCACCTTGCATTGACAGAATGGTGACATCCAATCTAACTTTTTTGAATTTTGTTAATATATTGAAGTGATTGTTAAGAAAATCTAATCATTAAATAGTTTTGGTATTTCATAGATTTGCCTTTTGTCCCCTCTGATCATTTTTGTTTTTTGTTTTTATAACAGATAACAAATTCTGAATTGGAAGCTTCATACAACATCGCTGCTCCATTTGGTGGATTGTGCAATATATCATCATCAGTAAACAACAATATTTATAGAACCCAACCGTGCAATTCTTCTTGTACTGCAAGCAATGCTGCTACCACTTCCAATCACACATCTTGGTTTCCAATAACACACTCCAGATCAAAGTTTATGGAGTCCAAGGACATTCTGGCACTTAGAAACTATGCAACAGGTTTGGGATCCGAACTACTACTACCTACAAGACCCAAGAAGATAAGTAACAGTAACCCCATAAACAATAATAATGGCAGTTCCTTAAGAATAGTACAACAGAAGAAGCGAAGAAATATTACTTCAGATGACGCAGCAAGAAGGTGCTCTACATGTCATACCACAACTACACCTTTGTGGAGGAACGGTCCTAAGGGTGCCAAGGTAAATTTTACAATACAAATAGGTTACCCAGGTATCAGTATCTCTTCTCTTGAGTAGATTAAAACTGTTTTTTAAAGATACAACCGGGTTACATAGATATCAGCATCTCTGCTAATAAGTAAATTAAAACATGTTAAATAAGCGTACATCTTATGCTATTGCATGACATCATCCTCACCAATTGAACTACAACCTCTTCGATTTCATAATACATTTTCTTTTAACAGAGCTGAAATATTATCTCTAATTAGACATATAGAGATCTCTACGGATTAATGTTTGTTTTCTTTGGTGGGTTGATGAACAGTCTCTATGCAATGCATGTGGCATCCGATACAAGAAAGAAGAGAGGCGTATTGCGTCTGCCATGGCTGCTGCAGCAGAGAATAACAATCAGTTTGTAGAGGCATCATGCTCCAACTCCATTGTAGATCATGATAATAATAAAATCCCTGCAACTCCACATCTTAGGCCTTCAAAAAAATTGAAACTCCAACCCATTGGTGCATAGGAATTCTCTTTACTGATTGCTACTTCTTAAAGGCACAACTTGATCTACAATTCTAGAATTTGAAACTTACCGGTTTTATATATTGAATTGGAAGAGGTTTACTCGGAGCAGATTCCAGAATTTGATTGCACAGGGAATCAGCTCACAGAGAAATTGTAGCCTATTAAGGGTTACAATTTAGAAGGGTCTTGCGTAGAATGATGTCCCTAAGCTACAACTTTTCATGAACTGTCCCTCTTCATTTATAAGCCATTTATTGTTCTACCCTTGTCTTGACAAGGTAAAGGATGGATAGAGTCTTCTCACTATGTTTCGAAGCCATTTGTAAAAATTCCTTCCTGTCATTCAATTGTATTTTGTTGTCACCTATAATGGATGATTGCACCCAAACTAATTGGATACATGTGTATACTTATAAATTATTTTTTATGTACTTCAATATTATAGCTTTATGATGAATAGTGCACATTCTATATTACACATAAAAATATAATGCACTAGTTTACTTAAAAGACAAGTACAATGGTATCACTCCTAAAAGTTGATACAAGAGTCTATAGACAAAAAAAGTGATCAAACCACCTATGTAGCTAGAGCAATCTCAGTGAAAGGAGGAGGAGGGTCACAATCTAGGGGGTTGCCTCAACCATCGAAGAGATTCCGCCATCAAGATTAGGCTCCTAATGCATTATGGCATCCTCTTTTTCTTTTTCTTCTTCTTGAACAAGAGCAATACAAACAAGAGAGATAACAAGGTCTAGCCAAGGGAAATTTCCACTATCATGCTAGTTGGGAATCCCTCGGTCACATTGAGAAGCAGAAGACTAACCAGATGATGGAGGGGACTAGCCATGACCTCTACATTGAGGGGAGCCATGAGGGCTAGGTTTGGAATGAACACTATGGCTGCAACCACGTGGAGGAGATAGATCCCTACTAGCTAGAGAGGGTGGCACAGGAGCAATCATACATAGAGCATTAGCTTGATGCTCAATAAGAGCCTGGAGATGAGAAACATCCAAAGTAACCTTATTGTCTTAGACTTAAATTTGTAACATAACATTAGAGTTAATCATGGCTTTAGTATAAATGGAAAAGTGAACATCCACAACAACTCCAAAAAAAGTAGCAATCCTATCTTTCCATATGTTGAATAGAAAATCTAGTCTAAAAGCACACCAAAGTTGAGTGAAACTGGCTAGTATTTTAGGTGAATCTCCAAGAAAAATTGCGTGCCAAGATAAAAGCACAGGCTGAAATGGTTTGAAAAATCATGTATCTAGATCCATGCTTATTAGCCCAAGGGAAAAACTAAAATAGGTACAAGTAAGAGTTTCCAAATATACACAAAAAGTACAAAGAGGGTTAGAAACTTCAAGGTGGATAAGAAAAGATCCAATGAGAAGACGCTATTAAAGGAGACACTAAGCAAAATGAGCCAGTTTGGGTTCCAAAATGGTAGGCCAAACTGTTGTGGTGCCATTAAGTGGTAGTGGATTGAAGACTCCACCTATCATGAGTTTTTGAACCATAGGTAGGTGGGGGGAATGCCATGAATAAGCTTTAAAAGACTTGTAATCCCTAAAAGGGATATCTGGATACCATTTGCAATCCTTCTATCAAGGTTTGGTACATTTGATTCCAATTTTTGAACTACTTTTGGAGGAATAGACTCCATAATAGTTTGAAAGGATTCATAATCTTAATTTCCCAATTTGTATTTAGCTTTAAATTTTGACAAAGACATCCATCTCTTGGTGTATTTCGAAAAGAGGTTTGAAAAATCATGTATCTAGATCCATGCTTATTAGCCCAAGGGAAAAACTAAAATAGGTACAAGTAAGAGTTTCCAAATATCCACAAAAAGTACAAAGAGGGTTAGAAACTTCAAGGTGGATAAGAAAAGATCCAATGAGAAGATGCTATTAAAGGAGACACTAAGCAAAATGAGCTAGTTTGGATTCCAAAATGGTAGGCCAAACTATTGTGGTGCCATTAAGTGGTAGTGGATTGAAGACTCCACCTATCATGAGTTTTTGAACCATAGGTAGGTGGGGGGAATGCCATGAATAAGCTTTAAAAGACTTGTAATTCCTAAAAGGGATATCTAGATACCATTTGCAATCCTCTATCAAGGTTTGGTACATTTGATTCCAATTTTTGAACTACTTTTGGAGGAATAAACTCCATAATGGTTTGAAAGGATTCATAATCTTAATTTCCCAATTTGTATTTAGCTTTAAATTTTGACAAAGACATCCATCTCTTGGTGTATTTGGAAAAGAGGTTTGAGATATAACAAATCCCTCGATGCAAAAACTTTAAGGCATGAACCAAGGAACTTTAGCAAGTAATCTTAGGAGACTAGTTATAAAGTCATCCCCATTCCAAATAAGCCAGGGTTTAGTGGCTTATTAAGCTTTCTAGATACTTTTAGCAACAAAAGTGTCTTAAATGTGCATAGGCCCCTTCATAACATGAGAATGGAATGAAATCCTAGACCTTTCTAGGACTGTCTTCCACGAGGGGTGCCAAAAGAAATATAATATTTAAGAAGAACTTTCTAGGCCTTGTTGCCCTCCAAGGCTCTAATTATCCATTTGGCACATAATGCTAGACCTTGTCGGCAAGTATCAATAAGGCCAAGTCCTCTAAAGTCATGTGGACTTGACAACAAAGATCCCAAGTAACTCTATGAAACTCTTTGCTTTGTTCAAGGGAAGCCCAGACAAAATCCCTTAGTAATCTCTCTAGCTTTTGATAAGAGGATTTTGATGGACCCCAAAAAGAAGAGTAGTAGACATGGGCAGCTACAAGAACCTTAGAGTAAATCTAAAACTTCCCAGCAAGGGAAAGAGGATTAACTATCTAAAATGAAGCTTTTTCAATAAGATTAAGGACAAATTATCGAAGGGCGGTAGAAGAAGACTAAAAGGCACATAGGATACCTAAAAACTTGAAGACTTCTCTATGGTCAATCCTTTTCTAGCCAAAAGAATTAAGCCAAGGAGGCTTAGACATGAAAGATTGGTGGTAGCATTGAATCTTTTGCCACTATATGTTAGAGTCAGAAGCTAGACAAAAAGTGTTTAACATTGCAATGTTTACTTAAATTATTCTCCTCTTCTAAGAGAGTGAGAAAAGAATCATTAGCAAAGTAGGCATTGACAAACTAGAGATCTGAATTGGGAAGGGAAATACCTTTAATTCTTTGTTGGGAAACCACATTAGCAAGTAAATAGCTAAATCCTTCAACAACAAGAACATAGAGATCTTGAGCAAGAGGAAAACTTGGTGAATAGAACTAAAAAACCCAAAATAATAGGACTATTAACCATTAATGGTGAGATAGGTCGATGCATCTGCAAACAACATTTGAACTAAGTAGAGAATGTTGGGGCCAAAGCCAAGAGCTTGAAGCATAGATAAAATGAATCTCCATTCTATGAAGTCATAGGCCTTGAAAAAATCAATTTTGATGAAAAGGGTAAGTGCACAAAGATGAGGGACCAAAATGGGGTCTTAAGATGTCACCTTTTTTTTTTTTTTTTTTCTAAAATTAAGAAACATTGATGTTGGATGATAAATTGAAGATAGCTACACTCAAAATTTGAATATGGAACAAAAACAAGAGTCGTATTGCTCTGAATCTAGTTTCTAAACTACTAATTTTTTTCCAAAAATGGTTGAGATTAAGGGGTTCAAAAAGGGGGAGCACACAAATTGGTTCTATTTTTCTCAAAAAACATAACATAGCGTCTGGTGTGCTCCCCCTAAAATGTTAACTTTTTTTAGTATTTCAATAACCACTCTGGTGAGAAATTAGCTAACACCATGTAGTTTATCCCTAATTTTTCTGATAATTTTTTCATGAATAATTGATTTTTTAGTAATTTTCAAAGTGGACACATCTTGAAAAATAGAAATTTGAACATGCTCCCCCCTAAATTTTTTGAAAACTAATCAAAAATCAATTTTTTTTTAAAGAATGGAGTTTAGTTTCTAAAAATGTAACTTATTTCAAATTTTGATGAACGGTTAAAAAAAGTCAAAAATACTAGACATTGGTTTTTGACAAAAAATGGACACACTAACAAAAAAAATTAAAGATGAAACCCTTAATATACTCAAAATGTGAAAAAAATTATATGGTTAGATAGCTAACAGAGATCTTAAGATTATGGTGGTATTTTTTTGAGTTTTCATTGAAAAAAGTTCCATCCTGATGGGGAGCACGCTCCAGATTTTGCTAAAAACTGGTAAAAACATGTCAAAGAAAACTCAGCTCATAACGTGAGCGCGTTATAATGTGCTCGCGTTATGCTAAGCACGTTTGGCTAGACACATACGAATTGCATTTGCTTGAAAGTTTATAAAGCCTTTTCAACAAATCTATTTTTTGCATATCTTGCAATCATTGCATTCCATTACATAACATCTCTTTGAGGTGTTACATCATACAATTGACATGCCTTGTCTATTCTTCCACACTTTACATACATGTCTACAAGGGTAGCTACACTTCATATCATCTCTCTCACTCTCTACTTCCCTCCCCTCTCTACGTCCTACTCTCTCTCTGAGTCTCTGCTTCCCTCCCCTCTCTACCTCCTACCTTCTCTCTCACTCTCTTCTTCCCTTCTCTCTCTACCTTCTACTCTCCCACTCTCTACTTCCCTCCCCTATCTACCTCCTACCCTCTTTCTGAGTCTCTGCTTCCCTCGCCTCTCTACCTCCTACCTTCTTTCTCACTCTCTTCTCCCCCCTCTACCTCCTACCCTCTCTCTCAATCTCTACTTCCCTCCCCTGTCTACCTCCTACCCTCTCTCTCCATCTCTGCTTCCCTCCCCTGTCTACCTCCTACCCTCTCTCTCTCTTCTTCCTTCCCCTGTCTATCTCCTACCCTCTCTCTCTCTTCTTCCTTCCCCTGTCTACCTCCTACCCTCTCTCACTCTCTACTTCTCTCCCGTCTCTACCTCCTACCCTCTCTCTCACTCTCTACTTCCCTCCCCTCTCTACCTCTACTCATCATTCTTCCCATCCAATGAAATTTCATAAATTATCTTGTTTCCATTTCATCATCCCAATTTATATCCTCGTCCCTCTTTGCATGTCCTAGTTTTCTTATTTCCATATTCTTTGTCGACATGGAGAGAGAGAGAGAGAGAGAGAGAGAGAGAGAGAGAGAGAGAGAGAGAGAGAGAGAGAGAGAGAGAGAGAGAGAGAGAGAGAGAGAGAGAGAGAGAGAGAGAGAGAGAGAGAGAGAGAGAGAGAGAGAGAGAGAGAGAGAGAGAGGGGGGGTTGGTCGGGTTTATGAGTTTTAGGGTTGCTTAAGTTTAGGGTTTAGTGGAATTATTTAAGGTTTCGGGTTGCTCGGGTTTATGGTTTAGGCGTTAGGTTTTAGGGGCATTATTTAGGGTTTTGGGGTTTTGGGAGAGAGAGAGAGGTTTAGGGTTGCTCAGGTTTAGGGGCATATTTAGGGTTTATGAGTTTAGGGTTGCTCAAACCTTTAGGGGTATTATTTAGGGTTTATGAGTTTCTAGGGTTTCTCAAGTTTAGGGTTTAGGGGTTAGGGTTAAAGGAGAATTATTTTATAATTTCCCTCCAATCCTCCTAATCCTAACACATTTGTCCACCCATCTCCTAATCCATCAATCCCTATCATCCATCCAACATATAACTCACCATCTATTCCACCATCAAATATTCTAAGCTCTAATCCATCAACCCATGAACGCTTGAAAATTTTTCTCCAAAGACTCTTTACAAAATCCAAAAATAAAAGCAAAGATATGGAGCCATCCAAATCCACTGATCCAATTTCATACCCCTCTAACACTCCCAATCCTAATCCATCCCCTCCTATATCCATTCACTCTATCCTAATCCTAACCTCACAACATCTTCCATCAATGTCCATCAACTATATGCATATCCTAGTCCATCAACCCATGAAGCCATGAAGAATGTGATCCAAGGACTATTAGAAAGAAATATAAGAACATCATGTACTCAAATTCCTATCCTTGAGCCTAACAAAGAACCTCCTAATAACATGTCTACAACTCAAACACCATCATCCACTCCTATGTCTATCCATTTCATTGAAGAGTCTCCTACCATAAGTCCAAGTCAAACCCCATCATGTCTAGCCATGTTCTCAAACATCCAAAGATTATTGATCCCATCCAAGAACTCATCACATCCATCTAAGAAACCCAATAGCTATGTTAAGAGCCTAGTCCAAAGAATGTGGAAACACCAACCACCCATCCTAATCAAAATCCAAACATCCCATCTAATCCCATGTCAGATCCCTTACCATCTCATGGTCTACCCCTCTACATCTATCCCATCATTGATACTCCAACATCTCCTAGTGAGCCCCCATAACCACCTCTTACTCCCCAATCCAATGAATATCAATGCATCCACACTTACCCTATCCATATCTAATATCCCACTATCCATGCTTATCCTCCCTATAATCAAGCTATTATCTATGATCAAGATCTTATCCATGAGAAAGTAACCCACATCACTCCTATTCATCATCCCATTAGCCCTATCCATCATCCCACTAGTCCTATTCATTATCCATCAATATCCCATGATGAGCCACTTGGTCCCCAAGAAAACATAGATAATCAAACAAATAACTTGGATCCTATCAAATCACATCCCAATGAAGATAATGATAATCAAGATCCAAGAATTCTACATCCATTTCCCATTTATCCTCTTGTTGATGAGCAGGATTGCACCCATTATGCAAAGTTGTGAAGTTCAGCAATCATGTGTAACATGGGATCAAACTCAGGCTGTGGGTGACCTATGGTGAGATTGAACCTCCAGATTATGGGATAGTTCCCTGGTAATATTCAATGGATTTATAACTTTGATATGAAAAGGGTTAAAAGGATCTATTAAAAGCAATAAAACTGTAATCTAAAGTGTGGTGATGCACCTAATTTTGATGGAAAACTGCAAATCTAACTCACAATAGATCTTAGAAAATCTATCCACACAATCCACTTTTGGCAATAAGATCACAAAAATGTTTCTAAGGGAGGCTAGAAATGAATTTCTTCTTGAAGGAAAAAAGGGTTTTCACATGAAAGAAAATTACTCCAATTTGCATAGCCTATGACCTGTGATTTCGATGCTATTCAATACATGAAAACATAAATGAGACAATGATTTTAAAGGTTCTAATGTTTAAACATAAAAAAATCTCATCAAATCATTAACAAAAGCAACATTAATGAAAAGGTAGACACTTGATTCAGCTGAAAAGTAAAGGAACACTTGCATAAAAGACAAAGAATAGAACCTGTAACCTGTTGTAATCTCTATAAATCTGCAAAATATGAGTTACAAAACCTTCTTCTCTCAGTAATGTGTAAGAGAGCAAAAAGGCAAGAACTAGAAAAGCATAAGCTTTTCTTACAATATATAATATGCTCTCTCCAAGAGACCTAGAAAGGTCAACTACAGTTAACTGCCCCTAAAAATAAGCTCTCAAAACTGATCCATAAGCAAGCAATAAAATCCCTAAAAATAAGGGCTATAACTGCTCCAAATTGAGCTAAAATAGCTCCAAATTGCTCTCCTCTATAAGTTTGACAAAAAGGTGGACCAAACTCTCTAATTTTGACCAAAAAAAACATGCAAAAAGCTCCCAAAAGACTTCAATTAACTCCATCCTCCAGATTTGCATGATTTTAGGATATGTGAGCAAATAATAAAGTAATTTTGGGATGATTACTTTACTATGAGTTACAATTTGTCTTATCTTCTTGATTTTACAACTTGTGACAAAATAATAAAGTAATTTATAATTATATTACTTTATTACTTGTTTACATTTACTTAGTTGCAAAATCATGCAAAAGTTGAATGCATTTGCCTTTAGAAGATTTAAAAAAACAAAAATAACCCCTTATTTCTCCCTTTTGCATTCACATACTACATCATGCCAAACACCTTATAACTCCCTTGCAATACCTTATGCATCATTTGTTATGTGAAATACCTTATCTCTCCTTTGCATCATACACTATGCATCATATTTCAACACTTAATACCTTTCAAAAAGAAAACAAGGCTATATCCCTTATGTCTCCCATGTATACATCATGTCATACTATGCATCATCATGTAAAAAATACCTTAAGCTCCCTTGCAATATAAAATACTTCATATCATCAACCTAACATCACCTTATAGCTCCATGCATAATCATTATCCATCACCACCTTCGAATCATCTCTTTTGACTTCAATCTCACTTCATACCTTAGCAAAAACTAACATAAGGCACTCAACCTTATCCTCTGATTATTGTTTTGACTTTTGAATAAAATAAAAAAGGCAATAATAAAACCTGCCCTCATGGGCCCATGTGGCATCATGATTCAAATAATTAGGTTTTTAAAGACTTTATAAGTCTTGACCACGATGATAGAATAGATGATAATGATTTTAAAAAATGAAGGTCAAAAATGAAGAAAAGAAACTCTAAGGCATCGGCCAAAAGAAGGGAAAACCCTAATCTTTTTGTCATTTTCACTTTTGTTCTTACTGCTCCTCTTGAGCTGCCAGCATGCTCGTTTAGGGTTTAAAGGTTTCTTCATTTCTCTCTGCAATTTCTTGAAGATTTCTCCAAGATTTTCCTTCGAATCTTTGATAGGAACTGAAGGTGAGTGTATTTTGTCTCAAAACTGAGTCGTTTCTTGATTTTCTTCACTGGTTTTTTGGCCTTTTGGCCGCAGCCATATAGTTGTTTTTGATGCATTTTGGTAACTCTTTTCTCTACCACTTTTCTTCCTTCTGTGGGGCCACCATGAAAGCTTGAATCTGAGCTTTGATTGAAAGAGAAAGAAGGCAAAAAATGGGTAAAAGAAAACCCACGGCTTGTAGCAAAAGTTCTTCCTCTCTGCAACAAAGAATAAGGTAAGGCCTTATTTTATCTTGCACCACTCATGATTCTTGACTGCGTATCTTACATATGATGAGGCTTTGTAGTAAAAACTATGTGGGTTTGGCATTTTTTGAAAGAAATACCCTTCCAGGCCGCGGTCATGGCCAACTGCATGCATGGAATCCTTTGTATTTTCTATCTCTGTGGAAAATAAACTCGACCCATGAATGAAAGATGCAACTCCTGTAGAAAGAAAATTTTCTTGCACTGGTTCTTGAAGCTTGTCCTGGTAAAATAAAAGATGAATACTCTTATTTAACTTGGCCTTTATGCACATAAATATTACCATTGCTAGGGTTTTGACAAAAAATGAAGCACAAACTAGTAAATTGTTTCCTGTGTATTTGCAAAGCATACAAAAACCTTTTGTTCTTCTTCTATGTATACTTCTCCTTTTGCATTTTATATGGGTTATTAGTATTGTAACACATGATGCAAGGGTTTCTTTACATCCATTTTTTACTTTCTGTATACTATCCTTCCTCTTGCTCGTCCTTCATAGTTAGCATTTTGTGTTGCATTATTATAGAAAAGAGAGACTGTAGTTGATATTTCCTTAAATACTCTACTCTTTTACTCATGGCATGACTGTGACAGAAGTAAGAATGTGTCTATTTGAGATAAAGAGGTAACAAACTCCACTTACTGTATGTAAACCCTATTAGGGTTTGGTGGACCAAAACACTTCATTTTTTGCTTTCCTCTTTAATGATGTGATAGTGAGATGCTCTCTCTTTTATTTCTTACAAACCCTACTAGGGTTTACATACTCCTTCACAAAGTGTTTCTTTTTAGCTAGTGATAACAATACACATTTCATTCTCTTTCTGCTACTTCTTGAGATTGAGACAGTGTATTCTACCTTGACCTTTTGATGCTATGACAGTGACTTGTTTACACATACCATTTAAAGCTTCACTGTACTCTTCATAGTTCTTGTAGCATAAAAATATGTCATTGCATTTATGGAATATGAATGTTTGCAATATACAGAAGGTATTAAGATAGATATAATCTTTGCTATCCCTTGATCTTCTCTATACCTTGATTATATTTGTTCATGGCCTACTGTTCCTAGATCAAGCCAATGTTGTAGCAAGTCTCTTTGCACTTTTATATTGATGAGATGTGATTTGTACCATGTATAGAAGGCATGGCATCCTCATGATGCAATCTCAATTTTCCTTGTGACTTTAGCAAAACTGATCCTTCTTGATTCTCTTTTGCTCTCCATATGTACATCTGCACTTTATATCTTTTACTCCTTATGCTATACCTATACATTTTATTGCATGATCTCTTTGGTGATCATTTTGTAACTTCTCTTAGTTTCTTGCACCTTCTTCATATGTTGTTACAGGTATTTTGAACACATTAAAACTGTCTCTCTTTCTCATACTTATTGCTCCTCTTTGAAGTATGACTGTATCTCTGTATGAGGCATCTCTCTTTGTTGTTATTCTCATATGAATATGGGCTCATGATGACATGATGACATAATTGTTTGATGGTTTTTGTAACTTGTTCATTCTGCTCCATGGTATGGCTGTTCATGTTGTCACTCTATGACTGTACTTTGTGGTCTTCCTGATGATACAATGGATTCACTATGGCTGAAATACATGGAATTTTGACTTGATGGTTCTTCATGCTTGAATCTTTGTGGCTCCACTATACTTTATATCCTTCTATGCACTTGATACTTGACTCACATAGGACTGTCTATCTCTAGCATGACTGTCCCTTGTCCTTTACGACTGTTCAATGAATTCAAAAGCAACTCTAAATCATGTTCATAATAAGAAGGTAGCAAAATACCTGTTCTATTTGTTGTTCCACTGTGATTGATCATTCATTATGGCTGAAAAAAGTCATGCATCTTGGATATTTCTGCATTAATAACAATACTTGAGCATGCTGGGATCAACCCTTATGGGAGCCCATTTTCTCCACATACTTTAATGTCTTCAAATCAGCAACATAACTTTTCCTATACCTGCACAGTGAACAAAAAAGTTAGCATAAAAACATAACTTTGGAAGTTGATTGATCCCTCTCATGATGATTTGACTTTCAACTAATGATCTAATTTATTGCACATGTTTGATATTGGTCCAATTGTGTTGATGCATAATGATTGCAAGTTTATATATCTACTGATAAAGCATATGATGAATTTGTATATCCGGAGCTTCTAACAAAACCTTTCTCCAACCTTGCAGGCTTATCATCCTAATCAGGAGCAAGAGGCTGAAGACATGGAGATCAAGCTGCTAGATAGGAGGGTCAACCTTCATGATAAAGCAATGATGGATATCACTTTCCTCATGTGCTCTTTTCTTTTACTTTATCATCAGATGTATAGCTTGCATGCTTTATTGCATTGGCTCAGTTTAGTCATTCCCACGGCTTGTGTGGGACATATTTAAACATTCTCTTGAATATAATCAGTTATTTTACTTTATGCAACGATTTATGTATATTTTGCTTTCTGAATCAAATGCATAGCATAAAATAACTGAATCTACCTTAAAAACACATGTTTAAAACAAGGTGATGAAATGAAAGTTTATAAATACCTCTTCTTTTGCACAGAAACATAATGAATAATCAGCAATTGAAACATGAAATCTATTACACTCTTCATTCTTGAATGTTTGTTTTTCTAGACTATAGATAACTTCACTTATCAGGATAGTTTGATAGCCCAATATGAGCTGTCATATGATCTTGACAAGTGATTTTGCACTTATCTTCTGTCAAGACAACATGCATTTTACTAGATGATCCTACACAAGCAAGATTTTTTATACCCCCTCTAAACAACTGATGTTTAGGCCTTGCTAAATTAGGTGTGAGCATAATTTAGTAACACCTCGATCATCCCCTAGTGAACTATATGTTTAGGGGTTTAGCTTGGTTGCTCGAGTTTAGGGTTTAGGGGTCAGGGGCATTATTTGAGGTTTACATGAGTTTAGAGTTGCTCAAGTAAGTAGGGTTTAGTATTAGGTTTTAGGGGAATTATTTAGGCTTTAGGGGTTTAGGGATGCTTGAGTTTAGGGTTTATGGTTTAGGGGTTAGGGTTTAGGGGTTAGGGGTTTAGGGTTGCTCGAGTTTAGGGGTTAGGGTTTAGGGTTTAGAGAGAGATAGAGTGAGGGGACTGATAGAGATTGGGAGATATAGGGAGATGGAGGTTTAGGGTTGCTTCCAAGGTTTATGGTTTAGGGGTTAGTTAGGGGTTTAGTGGTTTAGGGTTGCTCATTTTTAGGGTTTAGGGGTTATGGATTAGGGTTTAGGGGCATTATTTAGGGTTTATGGTTATGGTTTAGGGGTTAGGGGTTAAGGTTTAGAGGTTTAGGTTAGGGTTTAGAGAGAGAGGATTGATAGGGAGATATAGAGGAGACCGAGCCTGGGAGATCTCTCTCTCTCTCTCTAACTCTACCTTTCTATCTCTACCTCCCTCACTATCTCACTCCCCTTCTCTATCACTCTCCCAATCCCTCTACCTCAAATCTATCTCCCTATGTCTCTGGACATCTCTTGATCTCTTTCCCTATCTATATCTCTCCACATATCCCTATCTCTTAATCTATCCCTCGCTACCTCTCTCTCTCCCTCTCTATCTGTCTCCTCCTCTCTATCTCTCTCTCCATCCCTCTACCTCTTGAAATCTCTCTCCCTATGTCTTTGGACATCTCTCCATCTCTTTCCCTATCTCTATCTCTCCCCATAACCCTATCTCTTAATATATCCCTCTCTACCTCTCTCTTTGTATTTCCCTATCTATCTCTCCCTCGCTAGATCTCTCCTTATATCTCCCCTCTCTATATATATCTATCTCTATCTCCCTCTTTATCTATCTTTCTCCCTCTATGGACCCCTTTGTCTATCTTAATCCCCCTCTCTCCCTCTCCCTGTCTTTATCTCGACCTATCCCTCTCTATCTCTCTATTTGCCCCTCTTTCTATATTTTTTCCTTTCTCTAACTCTAACTCTATCTTTATCTCTCCATCTCTTTCCATGTCCCCAAGCTCTCTCCCTATCCATGTCCATGTCCCTCTCTATCTCTCCATGTCTCCCTCTCTCTTTCTCTCTCTATTTATCCAGGTCTCCTTCTCCCCCTTTCTATGTCTCCCTCCCTCTCTATATACACCCCTTTCTATCTATCTATTTCTCCCTTTATTTCTTTATTTATCTATCCTCCCTCTATCTAAATATATCTACCTCTCTATCTCTATATCTCTCTCCCTCACATTCCAAGGGGTCGACAGAGAGAGGAAGATATATATATATATATATATAGAGAGAGAGAGAGAGAGAGAGCATGTAGATACAAGGTTACATTTGTCCCTCCTAGTACAGAAAAGTTCTATTTCATGAACCACATGGATATTTGAGTCTAGGGATACTCTTGGACCGTCACTTGATTACATATTTGATGCACTACATGCATAGTTACAATATATTTTATGTGAAAGGATGACATCCCAGACCATAATTTTGGCACCAACATTGAGAAGGTTATGATTTTTGCATGCATGAAGCTTAATGTTTTCATGCCTCCCAGAATGCGCTAGTGTTATGTGAAGCATGAAAAATGGGAAAAAAACATGTGGGATCCGTGATTCAGAACATGACTGTTATTCCTGCTTTTCATGCAGTATATCGGACAAGAAAACACTTTTCATTTTGTTTGACATATTAAGAATAATTTTTAGATCAATCCACCACCTTTTTTGTTTTTTCAACGTAGAAGAACTAATTTTGCATGTTTTAGGAGAAAATTTGATTATTTAAACCTAAAGTTTCATGTTTCATGTGTGATATTGTTTCAAAGCTAATTACCATTGATATATAGATTGAATTTGATGATATATGTTTGTTTTTTCCATAAATTTCACTAATCCTATTCTAGAGTTAAATAGAATTCATAATCAAACTTGTGAAAAAGAAGAATTTGAGGATTTTGAAGCCATATTTTGGAGAATTAGTCAACTACAATATCGAATTCTAAGGTATGTTCAAGTTATGTTCATTTTAATTCACTTATATATGTTCTTATGTTCTTTATGTCTTTATGTTCTAATATATGTTCTTTAAATATTTTTTCATACTTAGTCAAAAGTTGTTGACCAAAACACATGAACCATGTATGTATGTCTTCATACATTGCAACCAAATTCAAACTATGGCTTGTGATAATAAAGACAAACTCGAGCAATTGCTTCTTATCACTTTGATACCTCAAAACATTCTGTAGAAAATATATACATGTTCTCAATTGTCATTACATGCACTCTAGCATTGCCACATGTGCCCTTGCACTACCATACATGCTCTAGAAACTCACTTAGCTCATGATGCAATAGCAAGTTCTTCACCAAGCGTCTTGCAATTGCTACCATAGCAACTATTGGTTGTAATAAATCTCCATGCCATAGCACAATGTCCAACCTATCTCATCATTATATTCTTCTTCCTTCTCATCTTCTCATCATTATATTTTTCTTTAACAACCTATCTCACCATTTATCCTTCAATGATCTTGTGATTGCCAGGTTGTAATGCACCAATTTACTTATGAAACTCCTAGGGTTTGATCATTCTTATTTTGGACTACTATTTGAACAATGTCATGTGATATTCCTAAGGTTACAACAACTGTCCTATACATTTATGATTCCTAGAAAAGCCCTCATTTACACCTTAACAAGATATCAAATTATCTTCATACCTGGTTTGATGTTCCTATTAACAGTCATGATAGTCCTAGTTGTGTTGATAGTCCATTTAAGGTGCTTGACAATTCTAATCTGTATATAAGATCAGTCCTTTTCATCATGTTGTCATCTCTTACCTTGTGAATAGATGCCTTGACTACTATTTAGAAGAAAAATTCTATGGCATTGTCTCAAGATTCTAAAAAAGTTCACAAACACAATTGATTCTAGAAGTTCGATACGACACCATAGACTTTTAAAAGTCTCTTTTGTCAAAGAAAACTACCAATCATGTCACATCATCATCTAATCTTATCATCTAAACAATATTGATTGAAGCAAAACATAATTGTGATCTATCATAAGGGAAAGAAATTGATCATAAAAATAGACTTCCTAATTTTGGATGAGTTTTTGTAGCACTAGTTATCTCCTTAAGCTTATACACCTAGAGGATTTAAGAGTTTTTGTGTTGTAGACAATATCCAAAACTTTTCATTGGATGAAACAACATCACACAATTGATATCTTCTTGCTTATTACCAACTATGGGAATGGTGTTGCAGTAGCTTCATGTCCACTCTCTTGCATCGCATATCTGAATGATACTTTCTCATTGGTATACACTTTGATGGAATCCTCATTTCCAATACTACAAATGATCAAGGGAATCATAATTCATGAACCAAAGTTGAATTTGGTCCTCAACATATTCCATAAAAAAACAAATTTTGTGCATAATTGGAAGGGGTTCTATAACATGTCATTATGAAATTAGTAGAACTATAAATTTACTCTTAGGTTTCTAGTCATGAAAATGATAATTAATTCAATAGACAATCCTACAATGTCTTACTTGTGGAACCATGGATCACATACATGTGTGCTAGTATTGGTTTGCAATAAGTGTGGTTAAAAATTAACAAAAAACATAATAATATTAACATTTGTGTTGTATGACCTACTCAAACCTTCATGGGCAGGGTCTTGTGCATTTTAGGCTAATAATTTGTAAAACACAAACATGAGTGTATGATTTTTCAATATTAAGGCATTTGTGGTTCACCACTAGAGTCCACGTTTGTAACCACTTGTCATTGTACTCTTCAAGCATAAAATACCAAACTCGTCATTGTTGATCTTGCAACCTCTCTTTCTCCACATGAGAAAGTTCTCATTATGTTGTGACAATAGTCTTCTATGTTTATGATGTGACAGTCTATGTGGCTTTTTGTAATAGTCATATATCACAATTTGATAGTCTTTTCCCTCAATATGACCTCCATACTTAGAAATTTGTCTATCATTGTTTATGGTAATGTTCACATATGGGATATACTCAAAATATTATAGTTTAGGACAACTTGTCATCATGAAATAGAACTCTGCCCTGAATTTCTGCGCCTTGTTATTCCTAAAAAACCCCTCCTTTACACCTTGGCAAGATATCAAATTATCTTCAAACCTTGTTTGATGTTCCTATTGACTATCATGATAGTACTAGTTATGTTGATAGTCCATTTAAGGTGCTTGACAATTCTAATATGTATATAATCAGTCCAATCATGGCCTCCAAATAGCTCCCTTCAAATCTCTTTGTCATAAATCACACTACTTGCAATCTCCTTCCATAATCATGGCTGTTTATTACCACCCTTTCTACTATTTTTATGCCTTCATGTAGCCTCTTGATCTCCTTATTAGATCTTCTGTGCACCTCACAACCATGAAACCAACTTCTACCTTCATTACACAACTAATGCACTTAATACTCCTCTTGGTGTCTTAACAATTCTCTGATGACCTTCATCCACCAATATCAATCATTTGGATACTCTTTAGTCCCAGTTGATTGCTCTATCATGTGAGAATAGAGTACATTGTGATGAACAACAATCCTTTTATGCATGGGTTGGTAAGCATCTGATTGTTATAATAGTCTTCTCCAACTATCAAAATACCCCTTGTAAGCAAAGACCTTAATTATCCTCTTATTAACAACACCTTCCATATTCAATGATGAGGGTTTTATTCTCTATACTAGCATTGTTTGTCCTTTTGACAGCATGGCAATCATATTCATAGGTCATGTGATAAAATCTTTTGGTAAAGGATAGCCTTAGGGTTGCTATAGCAATCATAGTACTCATGATTGTTATTGCATCTCATGTGACACCATTTCAATGTTGTTCATGATAACCTTATAGCATAAAGACGTACCCAATTGTTCTTATGACTAATATGATATGATATTGAGAGGACAATCATAATCTAGTCATTTTAACACAAGTTTCAGAAGTTGCATGAAGGTTGATCAGTCATTTATGATTGTTATATCATTGCTGATAAGTCATTTATCAGTCAGTTATGACTGTTATATCATTTATGACTGTTATATCATTTGTGACTATTTTATCAATGTCGATCAGTCACTAATGACTGTTATATCATTGTTGATCAGTCAATTATGACTATTATATCAATGCTGATCAATCATTTATGGCTGTTATATCATTGTTGATCAGTCATTTATGACTATTATATCAATGTTGATAAGTGATTATAAAAGTTATAGAATTATCATTGTCTTATTCATCATGCTTGTAGAAATCATCATCATGCTAAGGAAACGAGCAAAGACTCTAACACCAGAAGAGCATGAAGTTGAGAATGAGAGGAAAAGAGAAAGAATGAGGTGATTTTGGGAAAGTAAGAAATTGTCAACCGTACAAGAAGACATTCCACCATTGCCAATTGAAGAGGAACATGACACATCTAATGAAGCTAAGAGAGAGATGGAATTGGTGGCACAAAGGGAATGAATACAAAACCTTCGTGCATTAAGGAAAGTGAATCTCCAAGTTGGAGGCACTCCATCGTCCACAGGTCAAGTTGAAGGAACACCATCATTATCTTCTCGAATTGAAGACACTCCATCTTTCATAGGTGAAGTAGAAGGTACATCTTCATTTTCTTCTCAACTTGGTGGCATGACATCATTCACACGTCAAGTTGAAGGTACACCATCTTCCCCATCTCAACTTCAAGCCTTTTCATAGTTTTCATCTCCAATTGAAGGTACGTCATCTATCCCATCTCAAGTAAATATTGAAGAAATTCCTAATGTTGAGTCAACTTTACCAATTAAAATGCCTCCTAGAATTTTGCATAGGAAACCTAAGTTTCTAATTGATATCGATGAGAATGTGTTGAAGCCCATGCAGGATAAGATTCCCAAGCGCACTTGCCAGAGATATGCGAATAAGATATGGAAATCATTCTTTGATAATTTAAATGAAACCGACAGATGTCAACTATTTGTTTAATTGATGAGAAATCTAAAATTTAGGCCCACTATGAAGATTCTTGGCCTAAGAACATCAGATGCCTCGAGTGAAAAATCAATTGTCAAGAATCTAATGAGTGCATATGAGAGTGTGGGTTCCACCTCATGAACAAAGGATAGTAATGTCACACGACATGTCATTACATTGACAATAGTAAGCCAACAAACAAAGAAAGCTCGTCTCATTAGAAAGACAAGTCAAGCATTGAAAATAAGTAGAAAAACTCTAATGAGAGCCGTTGGAAGACGTGAAAGAGTTGAGGATCCAAACACCAATGAATTGTGGGTATTCTCTAGGAGACTCCTACAGAAAGACAAAGTTGTTGTTGAAGCCTTGAGATCCCTCATCAAATAATTTTGGAAAAACAACACAAGGGTATCTCCTAATGCAAGAGATGTTGTGAGAAGGAGAATTAGTAGTCGAAATCGTGAGCCACATCCAAAGCATTTTTTGGATGTGACTTAAACATAATTTTTCAAGAAATTTTAAGAAATGTATCCTCAAGTTAAAATTTGTCAAAGATATTTTGAAATGCTAAAACCTTTCTATGTCAAAATAAATCACACATGCACTACTTGTTATAGATTACATATTGAATTTTCTAACCATTTTGATGTTTATCGGTCTATATGTTTAGATTTGCATACTAACAATGTTTTGCAGGATTGTGGCATACGTGCCCCACCAACATCTTCAAGAGACTTCATATCAATAATTTTATGTGAAAGAGAGGAAGGTCAAATATTCTACAGGAAATTATGCTTGGATGGCACATGTCAGCATTGCGGTGGCTTGCAACATATGCCAATATGTGAACATATGGAAAGCACACATGTGGTTGGAAATGAACTAATAGAGTTTGACAAGTATAAAATAGTGGCTTACATTACAAAAGATGGTAAAGAAGAAAAGAGGTGCGATTTGGTTATTCAAAAGATTTCAGTGTATCAGTTTATGTCTACATTTTGTGACATTATAGTGTACGAGTATGCAAGGCACACCCATAGAGCTCGATGGTTGGACATGCAATTCAAGTTATTCAAGGACATGTTTCCACTTGGTGCCATCGTTTCAGTTGTTGACTTTACAGAGAACTACACACTGCAGCCATAGAATGAGGTGCAATCACAGTATTACAACTCTACGTAGGTTGCTATATTTGTGCAAATAGCATTCATGCATGTAGAAGATAGTACAGAGGACGACAGGAAGATCTTGAGGGAATATCATTTTTATATTAGTGATGATCGCACACATTCTACGGAGTTTGTGCAAGGTTGCTTTCAGATTTTCTACAGTTATTTGGCCAGTAGGAGCATATAATTTCGTGAGCATGTCATATGGTCAGATAATTGTGCATCACAATTTAAGAATGTGCGGATGTTCTTATGGATGAGCAGGATGTATACGATAATTGGTGTTCAACATATGTGGAATTTTTGTGAGGCCGGACATGGAAAGGGAGAGCATGATGGTGCATGAGCATTTATCAAAAGAGCATTGGCACAAGAAGAGTTGAAGTACAAATAAAATGCAAAGTTGACAGATGCGAGATCTATTATCAAATGGCGTAACACTACAGTGGGTCCAGGTAATGAAGGTAAGTCTATAGTTCGTAGATATTTTTGGTTGGTTGATGATACTAACATTACAAAATATGAGGACTGTTGTACGTTGACAGGATCGAGTGAGCTACACTCTTTTCGAAGCTCTAATGCAGGTTCATGGAGTATTCATACGCTTCATATGGCATGCTTTTGTTCTTCATGTACATATGAAGTTTGGTATGATTGTGAGTCAAAGCAGTGGGTTGATGAATGATGTACAAGAGGCCTAAGCCTAGTTGACATGTATTGACTACCGACAACACTACAAATGACAAGGATTGAAACATCAGTTGATTTTGACCATGTTTCAGATCTAGTACAAATAGGTATTATCAGCATTCAAATTTAATAAAATTTAATATGGCATCTTATTTTGTATTTTTTTCTTGTATTGTTGAAGTTATATTCATCGAATTGAATGCACATATCAATGTAGGATATGTTTATGCAGTTATTGCAGCTGAAGACAATGAAGAAGGAAGGGATTATTATTTGTGTCATTGTGTTGATGCAAAAAAGAAATTAGATTCCTCTGTTATAGATGGAGAAAATATCAAGTACCCTACAAGATTAGTGGTTGTTACCGGAACATGGCTTAGAAGGTACCCACTAAAGAAGTCTGATGTGTGGGTGTTCAAGGACTTTGACACACATAGGAGGATTCTTCATTATTCTAACCTTGTTGTGGCTTCAAACATTCATTTGATCAAATATGGGGGTAGACCATTGATCAGGACATTGTGGAAGGTTTGTGAGTCTTATCACGAGGCAATACTCGACACAATAAAGAGTAGAGCAGACCCTGATGGTTCATTGGATTGAAGTAGTGGAATGATAGAAAGGTATGTTAGTTTGCTTTGCTATCCTCATTTCACCTTGTATATTTTAGCTACTCATTTGAGCTAAATAGTGCAATTGCATTTGCATTCAGGATTTTAGTATGATGGAGGTATGAATAATCCTTATGAAGCTACCTTTGGATGGAAAGTAAGGTAGGTTTTCATGATTATTTCACGATGATATGTACTTTACTTTCTATTTCATATTGAGTTTTAATGATGTTACTATGAGTTCTAATTCATTTTAATGATGTTACTATTTCATAATGAGTGTTAATGAGTTTTAATGAAAAACAATTGATAGTAGCAGTAAGGGTATCCTCATTTGATGCCCTACAAGATATTGGATCAAGTGAGAACACCTTTATAGTATTGAATTTCTAGCTACCAGAAAGGTATTATGACTGAATTTTTAGGATAGGCATCTCTTGGGGCCAAATAGATGGTGCCAACACATCCAAGTGGGCAGGCAAATGCTAGGGGGGATGTCTTTTCGGTGGCAAAGCCTCATGGTCGTTCTTGGCTATATCAAATGTAGACAATCTCTCAAGAGCCCTAAGAAAAAAATGTGACAAACTTTGGATCGACTATTCCATCAAACTGTGACACCTAAGAACATCTTCTTTGCATGTGTAGGTGGATGTCAGATCCACCTACAAACACCTACCTTGATTTTGCAAGAACCAATTTCATTTGCTTATGGTGGCAAGGGATGCGTGCTTCCAAAATGCTTAAGTTTCATGCAGTGGAAAGGTGCTAGGAGTGACATTTTACATTCCATAGGTCGTGGGGTCGAACGAACTTTGCCAATGCATTGGGGTGGGTGGGTAAATGCTAGGGGAGGTCTCGTTTTGTGTACCAAGTGCCCCAGTCGTTCGGGGAGGCTACTGGCAAAGTCCCTTAAGATCCCTAAGACGAAAAAACTGCCAAACTTTGATGAAATAGTTCTCAGAATTCATGGCATCTAGGAACGTTCTATTTAGACCTACATGTGTATGTGTGGTCCATCCACAATAACCTCTTTCAGTTTTGGTCAACTCCAGTCTATTTGACCATGCCGAAATCAAACGCATTCTTACAAAATACTTCAGTTTCATGTAGTGGAAGGGTGCCAGGAGTGATATTTTGCATTCCATAGGTCGTGGGGTTGAACAAACTTCACCAACATGTCAGGGTGGGCAGGGAAATGCCAGGGGAGGTCTCGTTGCATGTGCCAAGCGCGCCAGTTGTTTGGGGCAACAAAGTACTGGTAAAGTCCCTTAAGATCCCTAAGACGCAAAAACTGTTAAACTTTGATGGAGCAGTTCTTAGAATTCATGGAATCTAGGAACATTCTATTTGGACCTATAGGTGCACGTGGGGTCCGTACACAATAATCTCTCTCAATTTTGGTCAACTCCAGTCGGTTTGACAGTGCCGATATCAAACGCATTCTTGTAAAATGCTTCAATTTCATGTAGTGGAAAGGCGCTAGGAGTGACATTTTGCATTCCATAGCTTGTGGGGCTGAACGGACTTCACCAACGTGTCGGGATGGGTGGGTAAATTCCAGGGGAGCTCTCGTTTCATGTGCCAAGCATCCTAGTCATTCCAGGCTGTAACTTACCGACAAAGTAGAAAGTTGCTAATATTGAAATTTTGCATTCCACAGGCCTTGGGAGTGAGACAACTACGCCAACATGTCTGAGTGGGTGGGTAAATGCTAGGGGAGGTCTCATTTCATGCGCCAAGTGTCTCAGTCATTCCAGGCTGCAAGCTACTGGTAAAGTCGAAAGGTGCTAGGAGTGACAATTTTCATTCCATAGGTCGTGGAGTCGAACAGACTTTGCCAACATGTCAGGGTGGGTGAGTAAATTCAAAGGGAGGTCTCATTTTGTGTGTGAAGTGCCCCAATCATTCATGGCAGTATGCTACCAACAAAGTCCCTTAAGATCCTGAGAGCAAAAACTGTCAAACTTTGACAAAGTAGTTCTCAGAGTTTGTGGTAGCTGGGAATGTTCTATTTAAACCTATAGGTGTATGTGGGGTCCATCCACAATAACCTCTCTTGGTTTCAATCAACTCCAGTCTGTTTGACCGTGCTGAAATCAAACGCATTCTTGCAAAATGCTTCAGTTTCATGCAGTGGAAAGGTGCTAGGAGTGATATTTTGTATTCCATAGGTTGTGGGGCCAAATGAACTTTGCCAATGCATCGGGTTGGGTGAGTAAATTCTAGGGGAGGTCTCATTTTGTGTGACAAGCACCCCAGTCATTCAGGGCAACAGGCTATCGGCAAAGTCCCTTAAAATCTGTAAAACGTAAAAAATGCCAAACTTTGACGGAGCAGTTCTCAGAATTCATGGTAGCTAGGAATGTTCCATTTGGACCTACAAGTGCACATGGGGTCCGTCCACAATAACCTCTCTCAGTTTCGGTCAACTCCAGTCCGTTTGATCGTGCCAAAATCAAACGTATTCTTGCAAAATGCTTTAGTTTCATGTAGTGGAAAGGTGCTATGAGTGACATTTTGCATTCCATAGGTCATGGGGCCAAATGGACTTCACCAATGTGTCAGGACAGGTGGGTAAATGCCAGGGGAGGTCTCATTTTGTGTGCCAAGTGCCCCAGTCATTTGGGGCAGCACGCTACCGACAAAGTCCCTTAAGATCCCTAAGACGCAAAAACTGCCAAACTTTGAGGGAGTTGTTCTCAAAATTTGTGGTAGCTGAAAATGTTCTGTTTGGACCTACAGGTGTATGTGGGGTCCGTCCACAATAACCTCTCTTAGTTTCGGTCAACTCCAGTCTAGTTGACCGTGCCAAAATCAAACGCATTCTTGCAAAATGCTTTAGTTTCATGTAGTGGAAAGGTGCTAGGATTGACATTTTGCACTCCATAGGTTGTGGGGTCGAATGGACTTTGACAATGCATCAGCTTGGGTGGGTAAATGTCAGGGGAGGTCTTGTTTCATGTGTCAAGCGCCCTAATCGTTCGGGGCAGCAGGCTACCGGCAAAGTCCTTTAAGATCCCTAAGACGCAAAAACTGCCAAACTTTGATGGGGTAGTTCTTAGAATTCGTGGCATCTGTGAATGTTTTTTTTGGACCTATAGGTGCATGTGGGGTCCTTTCACAATAATATCTCTCAGTTATGGTCAACTCCAGCCCGTTTGACCGTGTCGAAATCAAATGCATTCTTGCAAAATGCTTTAGTTTCATGTAGCACAACCTTGCCAGGTGCCTTATTTTTTGATATGCTCATCATGAGGCCAAACCAACTGCACAAGCATGTTGGGGTGGGCAAATAAATGTTAGGGAAGGTCTCGTTTCATGTGCCAAGTGTCCCAGTCGTTCTAGCCTGCAAGCTACCGATAAAGTGACTTTGTCGATAGCGTACAACCTAGAGTGACTGGGACCCTTGGCACATAAAACAAGACCTCCCCTAGTATTCACCCGACCACTTTGATGTTTTGGTGAAGTCCGTTCAGCCCTACGAGCTATAGAATGCAAAATGTCACTCCTCGCACCTTTCGAGTTTGATGGTAGCTTGCAACCTAGAATGACTGAGACACTTGGCTAATGAAATGAGACCTCCCCTAGCATTTACCCACCCACACGAATGTGTTGGCGTATTCGGTTCGACCCCACAACCTATGGAATGCAAAATCTCAGTCTTAGCAACTTTCTAGTTTGTTGGTAGCTTACAGCTTGGAACGACTGGGATGCTTGGCACACGAAATGAGACCTCCCCTAACATTTACCTGCCCACCCCAACATGTTGGCGCAGTCGGTTTGGCCCCATGATGACCAGAACAAAAAATACGGCACCTGGCAACGTTGTGTTGCATGAAACTGAAGCATTTTGCAAGAATGCATTTAATTTTGGCACGGTCAAATAGACTGGAGTTGACCAAAACCAAGAGAGGTTATTGTGGACAGACCCCACATGCACCTGTAGGTCCAAACAGAACATCCCAGCTATCATGAATTCAAAGAACTGCTCCGTCAAAGTTTAGTAGTTTTTGCTCTTAGGATCTTAAGGGACTTTGTCGGTAGCCTGTTGCCCCGAACAACTGGGGTGCTTGGCACATGAAACGAGACCTCCCCTAACATTTATCTGGCCACCCTGATGCATTGGCAAAGTCTGTTCGACCCCACGACCTATGGAATGCAAAATGTCACTCCTAGCACCTTTCCACTGCATGAAACTGAAGCATTTTGCAAGAATGCATTTGATTTCAGCATGGTCAAATGAACTAGAGTTGACCAAAATCGAGAGAGGTTATTGTGAACGGACCCCACGTGCACCTACAGGTCCAAATGGAACTTTCCCAGCTATCACGAATTCTGAGAACTGCTCCGTCAAAGTTTGGTAGTTTTTGTGTATTAGGGATCTTAAGGGACTTTGCCGGTAGCCTGCTGCCCCGAACGACTGGGGTGCTTGGCACATGAAACGAAACCTCCCTTTACATTTACCCACCCACCCTGACATGTTGGTGAAGTTTGTTTGGCCCCATGACCTATGGAATGCAAAATATCACTCCTAGCACCTTTCCACTGCATGAAACTGAAGCATTTTGCAAGAATGCGTTTGATTTCAGCACGGTCAAATAGACTGGAGTTGATCAAAACTAAGAGAGGTTATTGTGGATGGACCCCACGTGCATCTGTAGGTCCAAACAGAATGTTCCCAGCTACCACAAATTCTGAGAACTACTTTGTCAAAGTTTGGTAGTTTTTTCATCTTAAGGATCTTAAGGGACTTTGCCGGTAGTCTGCTACCCCGAACGATTGGGGCACTTCACACATGAAACGAGACCTCCCTTGGTATTTACCCGCCCACCCCGATGCGTTGGTGAAGTCCATTCAGCCCCACGACCTATGGAATGCAAAAGGTCACTTGTATCCTTGAGGATTCAATCAAGTAGTCCTTAGGTTGATATGACCATTCTAAGCTTGCCATATGACTGCTACCATTTGCATATAACTGTACATTTATAAAATGAGTGTTCTAAGATTTTTATAACAACCTTATTTATTTTGCTGGGACAACACTATCCTAATATGTGTTGACAGTGTTAAAATGTGAATAATGGTATGATGATTAGTAAATACTCTTAGGACCTTGATGACTGTCCTAGAAATCATATGACTAGTTTTTTAATTACTAGATCCCCCCAAATGGAAGCTTTTCTCATCAAATAGATATATGGTTGTCCATATATTGCATGCTAATTCATGATTGCATGCTTTTCCATAAGTGTACTATGTCATAGTTGGTCTATTGGCCTTGCTAGGATTGTCTTTATGTGGGAATGACATGATTGACTTGATGGGGCTATGTTCCCTTCTTAATTTAGGATTTCTACTCTCTGATTACCAACACAACTGTCTCTTCATTATGACAGTCCTCTTCTTTCTCTCTTTTACACTGCCTACTTGTAGACTTTGCATTCGTAATGCCAGAGTATAAGTATCCTCTAGGAAGACAATAACGCCTTTGATACATGATAGTCAACCTAGGGCTGTCTTTGATCTTTGTATGACAAACACCTAATTAATTCTAGCTACTTGTAGTACCTCTAAGCATCTCCTATAATATCACCAAATTCATGACTAGTTTATGCATACATTGCGACCGGTGGAGGACACATTTCAATGCCTAAAACCTTAATCTATGCCTGCACACGTGTGAACAACATTCAAAGATGTATGTTATTCATTCTACCTGACTAGAGCCCATATTTCATAAGGTTTTAGATGGGCAAAATACAAAGAGATAATGGACCGATCCATTGTTGTATTGACTGACAACCATGATTAGAGGTCAAAATACATTGCATTTACATAATTTCATGCTATTTACATAGTGATTAACCTATTTGTGTGATTAACCCTAGTGTCCATGATAGATCAATGATAGATCAAATAGATAATGGTGAATAAGTGATAGATCAATGATAGCTCAAATAGATAAGCGGAGGTAGCATGATGTCTCCCAATATGGACATAGGGTCAAAGAATGATATAACCAATAAGGATCAATACTAAACTCTCAAAATAAGATAAAAAAGTGTTGGATGATAACATGTATACTCTATAAAGTACATATTAAAAGATGAGATTATAATACAAGATATAGTAATATGAGATCATGATATTTAAGATATACTAATGTAATATCATAAGGCATGGTATATAAGATATAAAAATGTAGGATCAATGATGTAAATTCTCTAAAATAGAAAAATATGTCAATATTTGATTGTAAATGCTCATAATAGCTAGGTAGAAACAATGATAAGAGATGGACCATAGACAAGATGCTGAATATAATGATAGACCATGAATGTTCTAAGAAGCTAGAACCTCACTCAATGTGAGTATATATCAAGGATAATTCTTTAAGAAGTTAGATCAAATAGTGTAAGAACATATGTAAAGCAAAGAGTCATTAGTATCATTGGATACAAAACCAAGGATCAAAATATAAGATGTAAAGGATTGAGAGAAAAGACCAAAGAAAAAACATACTTAAGTAGACAAGACAAGATAAGACAATGTAAAGATGAAATATGAAAGACAAAGATCATGAGATCAAAATGTAAGCCATCCATAAAACCATCATAATCATTACATAATAACTCCTCACTAAGACTTCTAATATGATAAGTTGCTAATGTATCATCATAAAAGCATAAGAAATCATGTGAAGCAATAGAATAATCATGATGAAGCTCATCATCATCATGTATAACAAGAGGTAGCACATTTAGAGAATCATCATGATATATAGGAATAATATGAAAAAGGTAATAAACACAATTTTCAACACTAGGGAAATAATCATAAATATGTGGTACCAAAAAAACATGCATGTCTCTAATCTTGGAAGATGGTACATAATGAATAACATCATCATGGCATGTGAGAGGAGTATCATTATAAAATACAAGAATGTCATTAGTAGGAGGTAAGATTATGTCATCAATGCATGTCCTACAAGGTGCATCACAAGGTCTAGATCATTAGTATGTATGTACTCACCACTATCCATATGATCGTCATTAGGCTATTTGGATGTTTGGAACATCGTATGGACAACCATCAAAGCATAAAGGATATAGGAAATTTGTCACATGATGCAATTGCAACTGCCCTTGTAGACATGTATGCAAAGTGTGGAAGCATAGACAAGGCACGTGAACTGTTTGACATGATGCCCCAAAGAAATGTCACCTTATGGAATGCAATGATCGCAAGATATGAACAAAATGGATTTTTTGATAAGGATTTAGAAACTTTCAAGCATATGCAATTGGCAGGTGTAAAGCCAAATTTCAAAACCTTTCAAATGGCATCTTTGGAACACAGTATAGACATCCATCAAAGCTGATGCAGGAGCATAGGCTCAAAACCAATCAAGTGACTTTAGGAGATGGAAAGAAGGAAATTTTCATGTTTCCAAGTGGTCTTTCAGGTCAAGACATCCATTTAAGTCATTTGGATAAGGTCTTCTCATTTTCCCGCCAAAACAGACTATTTGAAAATTCAAGTTGTATAAGGACTTTTGGAGACCTCAAACATGAACATGAAAGGTGTCAAGAGGTTTAAATAACCTTGAAGGTATCATAGAACATATTTATATTATTTTATATTGTAAAATCACCTTGACATGTTGTCAAAAGGTGAATGAGTGTAGTGAGAAATAAAAAAAAGATAAGTTGACTAGGTCTAGGTGGATAGGGATGAGTGGATAAAGCTTATAAGTTTGAAATACAAAGTTATAGGGATGAAGTCTACATGGTATTAAGGAGATAAACATTTTTTATATTCAAGGAAGCAAGTTGAATAACTTTAGGAGAGGTTGAGTTTGTTTAGGAGCAACTTTAGAGGTTGCCAAAGATAGCAAAGACTAGTTTTTTGTATATAATCCATTGAATAAGACAATATGAGAGGTATGCAGGTGTATAGAAGGTGTGGAGAAGGTGTGAATGCATTGTATTTAGAGTTTATTGAAGGAATAAGCAAGTAATTATAGTTGTGTATACTCTGTTGCATGTTTTCTTATTATTTTTCTTGTATTTTTGGTTAAAACTCCATACATACCCTTAGATCCTTAACTTGAGCACTGTGATGATTCTATGAGGTGTTATACATGTTCACAGACCTAATCCAATGAGTTAGACCCTTTGGAATAATTTAATTTGCATTTTATAGCAAATTGAGTGCTCTCAGCTAGTGAGGGGGCAGTTTTAGAAATTTTTTATTTTCTCCCAATTCTACCATTCAAATCCTCTAAAACTTAGTGGACACCATATGCAGGTATATATAGAGCTACAGGAAAGATTTCATAGGTTGGTCACACGTGCAAGTTCTATTTTGAGAAAGCCCTACTCTTTTTGGCCTAAAAGACCCTATTTTAGTGTATTTTTGAGATCTCTTGTGTTGGGTGAGTGATATATGAAAGGGGAGTGTTTAGACATGTTATATATGTCCACTTACACCTTACCTATCAATATTAGGGCTTGATAAATCCATTTGGTCTCTTCTGCTACAAAACAGTCCCTAAAATAGGCCTAATTTGACTGTAACAATCCAAGCTTTATCTATTCCGTACAAAACAAGCCTATCTAATTTTTAAATATGTTTAATAAGGGCCAAAAGGGTATCCAAATCAAGTCTCAGATCTCAATTATTAGGTGTATTACGGTAGTTATTACATAAAAGGTCTCTAAGAAAGGCTACAAACTCCTAGACCACTTATAGAGCAAGTACATGTTATACTGATCACAGAGCTCTGCCCATGCATGGATAAGGTTGGTATAGTGAATTTAAGCATTTATGAGTGTTTTCAAACCATGGTGAATTTGTATAAGTCTTCCAATCAAGATTTGGTTTTGTTCTAGACCTAAAGTGAAGCTAGTGTGAGCTAGTGGGAGATTAAATTGCTCAGTTCATTGCATGAACATATCAAGTTGAGATCATATATTCTATTGCATGATTCTAGACAAGATATATGTCATATTAAACGACCATGAAGGTTAGAATTCAGGTGAATAATGAAGGCATGATATGTTGTAAGCAAGTGTTCAAGGTAAAGAGACAAATTGATGTGAGTATGGTTGAGCTAGGATGGCATCAAGAGCATAAAGGTATAGCAATTTTGTCAACAGTTTTAGTTGCAACTACCCTGCGAGACATGTATGCAAAGTGTGGAAGCATAGACAAGGCACTTGGACTGTTTGATACAACACCACAAAGAGATGTCCTCTCATGGGATGCAATGATTGCAAGATATGCAAAAAATGGATTTGTTGAAAATATTTTAGAAACTTTCAAGTAAATGCAATTGGCACGTGTAAAGCCAAAATTACACAACCTTTACCAGGGTCCTCCCTATCTGTACACCAAAATAGGATGTTTGGAACATCGTATGGACAACCATCAAAGCATAAAGCATATAGGAAATTTGTCACATGTTGTAATTGCAGCTACCCTTGTAGACATGTATGCAAAGTGTGGAAGCATAGACAAGGCATGTGAATTGTTTGGCATGATACCCCAAAGAAATGTCGCCTCACGGAATGCAATGATTGCAAGATATGAACAAAATGGATTTTTTGATAAGGCTTTAGAAACTTTCAAGCAAATGTAATTGGTGGGTGTAAAGCCAAATTCCAAAACCTTTGAAATGGTATCTTTGGAACACAGTATAGACATCCATCAAAGCATAAAGGATATAGAAATTTTGTCAAAAGTTGTAGTTGCAACTACCCTGTGAGACTTGTATGCAAAGTGTGGAAGCATAGACAAGGCACATGGTCTGTTTGATACAACACCACAAAGAGATGTCCTCTTTGTTGGCAAGAGACACTGCTCTAGTATGGACTTGTATGTTGTCATTGATGGAAATAAGGCTCAGAGATCCTATCACCATGACAGGAAGAGATATCTCTGGAAGAACATATTAGATTCTAGGTCCGGTTGACAGAAAATGGCTAAGTATGGAAAGTATGCAGAATAGAGGATAGTAAGTCAGCTAGTATGCATTCGTAATTGAAGACTTGCAGATGCGGTTTAGGTATGATGTCAGTTGGTGTTTGATAGTGTTATGCCTTAGAAATTAAGTCTTGATACTCTCTGAAATTCATCTTAAAGAAATGTCTAAGTTTAGGTAAGCAAAGGTATAGCAGGAATAGTGAACAGGGTCTAGTGCAGTGGTCTGCATTCCTCCATAAACAAGTATTTCACTATGCGGTTTTGAGGTGTTGAAAACACTTATATGAAGTGTCTTATTCCAGAGTTAGGAGATCTGAAGTCCACCGGAAGATTAGCTACAAGGTGCTGAGTATCGGCATAGTGTTTGACTAAGTTTGACAGAGACAGAGCCTAAGTTCTGATGGTCCGCATTTCTCCGCAAGATGATATCTTGCCTTACAGTTCTGAGGGTAAGATTAGGAATGTATAAAGAGTCCTTGGTATGGTTTTGGAAGTGTTTTGAGATCCTCAGTAAAAGTTTTAAGTCAACAGATGAAGTTAAGCATGATCTTGAGGAACAGGCTGACTAGTGAGATAAATCATGATGCGGAGAAAGGATAGTGTGTGAAAGATCTATGTAAGTAATTGAATGATTAGAGCCGAACTATATGAACACATTTGGGAAAAGGTTTGGGTCTATGTGACACATAGTTAATTGGATTGAGCGACAAGGTACATCTTTCTATGTACACACTTCACTTGTTCGATGCCAACCTAATTATCGATTAAATCATGATGCAGATATATACAAGAGTGATGATCTTTAGTTGAGTGTGTGTGTAGAGTGTGTGTGTGAGATGTGAGCATGCGAATAGAAGAGCAAAGTTAGAAGATCAACAACGATGAAGACTTGGGATTCAGAATACAGTTGTTAAATGACTGCACCCTGGCATAGTGGCAGATGCTTAAGCAGTACTCAGTTATTACGTGTGATCTGATTGGAAGCAAGCTTTTGTCATCAAGGTAGTAAGTCAACAGTGAGCCTTCTATAGGGTTTAATAGCCCTCATTGTAATCTTTCTAGGTTTAGGGTTGAGGCAATAAGCCTGCTAAATCTAGTTGTACTTCATGGCTATAAGCCAGCATGTTCTAGGCCCGTGGAGCGACCAAGACTGAACATCATTTCTGTAAAGATTGCAATATATTTATGAGAGCTAATCCTCTCTGTGGTTTTTCCCTCTTTGGGTTTTCCACCTAAAATCTTGGTGTTATTTGTCATGCTTTTGTGGATGCTGTTTAGTTGTATATTTTGCTTCTATTGGATTATTCTTTTGAAATGGTTAAAAGTAAAAGTACATGAATAGATTTATGGAACACTAATTCACCCCCCCTCTCAGTGTTCCTAACACTCAACAATTGGTATCAGTGCAAGGTTCCTTGGAAAAAGTTTAACAGCTTAAGGAAGATCTGGGATAGTACGATCATGGTAGCAAGAAGGTATGGAAATTATGAGAGATACAACCAACTAGAAACAACTCTTATGGATCTATAAAATTTTGAAGCAGAGGTCAAGGATCTGAAAGAAAACTTGCAACAAGCCGATGAATGCATCTTAAAGCTAAAAGAGCAAGTCAAGAAATTCAAAGATAAATACAAAGAAGTCAGTGACCAATTGTTATCAGCAAATGAAGCCATAAATGATTTGGAAGTAGAATTTACAAAAAGAACAAGAGAAGAAGATGATCTAACTTTGATTGTGAAGAGCAGATCAGAAGATTGTGCTAAACTTGAAAAAGAAATTATAAGTTTAAAGACAGATCTGGAGAAGGCCAGAAGTTTTGAAGAAAAATTCAAGATAAGTACTACAAAGCTTGATGAAATGATTGCTAGCCAAAGGAATGTCGATGACAAACATGGTTTAGGATTTGAGAAAGAAGAAAGTTCAAACTCTGGACAAATAAGCACCGAGTCAAGACAAAACAAAGGACACCAGTTCAGAAATCAAAGAAGACCTAGAAGACCTCTGGTTAGACAACCAAATGCCCAAAGGTACCCATCTTTCAATAGCTATTGTAATTCATGCAGTAAGTTTGGTCATAAGGCTACTTAGTGTAGGAGTAGAATAAATCAAAAGACTCCATCATTCTCTGGTCAGTGTTTCAATTGTAAGAAATTTGGTCATAGAGCAAATGAATGTAGAAATTAGATCAGGAAAAGTTTCAACAATGGGAGGAATGAACAGTCATTCAAAGGTAAATGCTTCACCTACAATAGAATTGGTCATAGAGTTTTTGTATGCAGAAGTAAAGTAAGTCAGAATTCTATTAGGTGCAATGCATGCTATAAAATGGGACACAGATCAAATGAATGCAGAAGTTCGGTAAGAACTAATTTTCAAAATATCAGGAACAACCAATCATTCAATGGAAAGTGTTTTGCGTGCAATAGATTTGGACACATGGCTAATCAATGCAGATCAAATTCAATCAACGGAAGGAATTAAGGTCAAAATAATGTGGTATGTTTCAATTGCAATAAATCTGGACATATTGCAAAATTTTGCAGAAGCAAGAATGTGAAGAGAGATCGCTATTCTGAAGAAAGGAAAATAGAGTAGAAAAGTGAGAAGGGAAAAAAAAAGGTTAATCCGATTGAAACCAAGGCAGAAATGGACAAAATATGGATTGATAAGGAAGTAATTTTAATTGAGGATAGATCTGCACCAACATCTGATGCGGATACCCTCTTTGAAGAATGAGTTGTGGGCACTAGCTCAGGGGGAACAGTATTGGAAATCCAAACTCCCCAGCCAGGTAGTTGGTGCTAGATTTTAGCACAGAGTTTCTTGGTAGAATTCGACAAGACAAATCCTCTGAATGAAAAACCAGAAGGAAATAAGCTGATGCGACATTTTGCGGAGCAATTCTAATTGACTATGCCCATCAGAAATAAGTTAAGCAGCTTTTTTTAAAAATAGCATTTATGACAATCAGGTCAAGTGCGGAGAATAAAAGGCAAGTCTTTTGGTCTCAAATTCACCTTGCATTTGAAGTTTTTCAGATGCCAAAAAGAGATTGATGCAAGAATTCAAGGTGCAACAAAAATTCAAGCTCAGATCAATTCAGGTGAAGGAAACCCAGTCTCAGCATCTCAAGGTATTTACCGCAGAAACCCTCATTGTAAAGCTATTGAATCTTTGCTATGGAAACTCCTCAAATTGTAGACATTACCGAATGCCCTCGACCCAAATTCAAGAAACATCCTCATAAAGCAACTAAAGTCGATCAAATGTGTGCATTCTCAAGCATTCCACATGGAGTTTTATATGTTGAAGACATTAGGGCATACATTCATGTTGCCCTAGAGGAACTCATAGGAACCTGTTTCATAGATCTATTTCAAAATCATTTGAGTAATGATTAGTTTAACCTGAAGGAAGAGCACATGATTCTGAAAGAAAAGAAATTCATCCAATACGTTGAGTACCCCACATTTGTTGAAGACGAATGGGTGCGTTACGTGCTAAGTAGAATCCATGATGAATTTATGTGGTTGGGAAAGGAGCAACCCTTCAAGATAACAAAAGAAGCAATCCAAGCAGTTACCGGATTAAATTCTACTGAAGGTATGCCACTGCTAAAGGTAGTTAAGAATCAAACAGTCACAGAAGCTACTAAAGCACAATTTGATAAAAGGGGAATGACAATAAAAGATATCATCGATCCCACTGTGAAATTTGTTTCAATGGTCATAGGGTACAAGATCTATTTCTCCAGTAGAGAAAACTCTGTCTCAGGTATGGCAATTTACACTGCATATCAGATGATCAAAGAAAATGTTGATTATGACTTGTGCAAATTGTTGAGGGTTCATCTGATGGATAATTTGAAGAAAATCAAAGAAAGTAAGAGTTATCGCTTCAAATTTGGTACACTCATTATGTGCTTGTTCTTTTACTTTCTAAATGAATTTCCTAATCACAAGGGTTTAATCTAGTTAAGAAATCAACCAGTAGCTGCTCAAATAAGACAATGTCTTAGCAACTTAGGTGGCCAAAATGAACAAAAAGTAGCCCTATGGGGATTCTTCAAAAACTTTCAGAGCATGATGCAGTCTAGGGAAAGAATTCCCAATGGAATCATTGAGAAATACAAAGACAGTATATGTTTTATGGTTACCAAGGACCAATGTCTGATGGAGGTTGTTGAGCCCAAAATAGTCTAGATCATTCCCATGGGGTATGAAGTAAGTGGTGACATACTGGACAACTATGCCAAACATATGTTGAGTAAACCTAAGAATAAAAAAGAAGAAATATTCGGTACATATGAAGAAATATATTTGAAATTGTATGTTGAACATAGAAAATTTGAATCTTCTAGAAAAGTGAGGAAAGAAGTAGAAGAGATCACTGCAAGATATGGCATTACCAAGGAACAACTAAAAGAGGCAAGAGAAAAGGGAGAGAAAGAAGTAGAAGAGAAGAAAAAGGATGAGCCAGTACAGATTCCAGAGGAATCTCAATTAAAGCAGGACAAACTGAGAACCACCAGAAGCTCTACCACTCCATCAAGAGCTACATCATCATCAAACTTGGAGAAATCTTCAAAGGAGTCCGCTACCAAACAAATGAAGAGGCAAAAAGTGAAAGGAAAAAGGTTATATGTTAGTATTGGTGAAAAGGATGAAGAAGAGACTGAGTCAGATGAAGAAGTCAAGAAGATGAAAGATGAGGCTGTTAAGACCTCCAGAAGTAGCAAAGGAAAATTCTTTGGAGAAGAGAAGTCCAGCAAGAGACAAAAAGTACTCCCGACACTTGCAGATATAGTAAAGGCTGTCACTGTAGATGGGAATCTAAAACCCATCATTAAGCACTTTGATGAATATGGTAAAGAAGACAAAAGGAGTCTAGAGGAAGCCACTATAAAATATCTCAATACTTTCAGCAAAGCCCTCATTGAGATCATCTCTGATCTCCTAGAAAATCTAGCAAATATTTTGAGCATTAGAAAGGAGAATTCCAGGGCTAAAGATATTGAGCTAAGGAAACATGTGTTGACTAGACTATATCTGGAAATCACTGCAAAGGAAGAAAATCTAATCTTCAAGGAGACCAAGGATTAGTTTAGAACTAAAACAAGGATGAATTTGTTAATGCTAGGTGACATTGACAAAGTAGTGAAAGAAACAGAAGAGATTATCTTGAAAGCCTTGAAGCAACACAATCTTCCCACTACAAGTGTTGATGAAGATATTGATGTTCGTATCAATTCATCTACTCCGAAAATAAATTTGGGTCAAGAAACTGATACAGATGGTAGAATGTCTGAGGAGGAAGAGGAGCCCACAGATGACTCTCAAGTGGGAACTTCTCTGGCACAACAGACTGAGGATAATATTGACAGAGGAGAAACTAAGGAAGAACTGGTAAATCTTCCACTTGAACAAGTAGAGGAAACCAATAAGAATATGGAATTAGATGATCTAGAACAAAATCAAAAAGAAGAGGTGCCTACTGTGTCAAGAGACACTGTTGCATTGGAGAAAGAAGTGCTAGAGAAAGAGAAACAAGATGTGGATGAACCATATTTTCTGCATGGCCCAATAAATCTGGATACAATGTCTCCGACACAGAAGTTTAAGTGGATTTCAATTGTTCAGGTAAAGGCTCAAGAAGAGATGCTAAAATCACATATTGAGGATAGTGAACTAATTGATGAAGCATCAGGAATATTAGAAAAACTGTTACCCACCTTCAAAATGGATTTATCCATGCCCTCATCAAGTCATCTAAAGGGGCTAATAAATTCAGTAAGTAAACAATTTGAATCCTTTGAGAAATCTGCAGAAACAAAATTAAGACAATAATTTGATGAGAAAAGATTAGAAGAATTGAAAATAATGATAGCAAAGGACAAAATCATATTAAACAATACAATTGCCAGCATTCAAAAAGCTATGAAAGATGCTAGGGATATGTACAAGTTCTGTTTGTTTTGGCCTAAAACTGCTCAAAAGATTGAAGAAAAGATCAAAGATTTGGAACAAAAATTGCTGGACATCTCTGAGAAATTTGATCCGGAAGCAGAGTCAGTCATAAGGATAGAAACATAAGTCATTAATATTCACAATGAATTGACTAACTTAACAAATCAAAAGTACCAAATAAAAGCAGGATGGGACAACTTAGAAGGTTAGTTTGTCCAAGGCTAGACTCAATGACAAATCTTATTACAGAGGCCAAGCTAGCTGTCCAAGCAAACACAACTTCTGATCTTAAAAAGGCAGAAGCCTTAGTTTTTCTTCTCAGCGGTCAAATTTAGATTTTGGAAAATGCAAAGAAAAGCTGGGATGCTAAGTGGACACTAATCAAAAACATATTTAATTATGTTCTTAAGCACATGTAATACTAAAATGAAGATTGCACTTATAAATATGCGGCATAATATATAAATTTTTGAAATTTTGACAAACGTTTGGCTCCGGATCACACCCTTTTGCCATTGATGTCAAAGGGGGACAAGTAGATCAGTGAGAAATGGATAAACATCTTAGGGGGATCAAGAAAATACAGTGTATATAGTAAGGGAGAGCAGTTAGGCATTTTTCACTAAGTGTTACCATCAATGCCAAAGCGGGAGATTGTTGGCAAGAGACAATGCTCCAGTATGGACTTGTATGTTGTCATTGATGGAAACAATGCTAAGAGATCCTATCACCATGATAGGAAGAGATATCTCTGGAAGAACATATTAGATTCCAGGTCTGGTTGACAGAAAATGGCTAAATATGGAAAGTATGTAGAGTAGAGGACAATAAGTCAGCTAGTATGCCTTTGTAATTGAAGACTTGCAGATGCGGTTCAGGTATGATGTCAGTTGGTGTTTGATAGTGTTATGCCGTAGAGATTAAGTCCTGATACTCTCTGAAAGTCATCTTGAAGAAATGTCTAAGTTTGGGTAAGCAAAGGTATAGCAGGAACAATGAACAGGGTCTAGTGCAGTGGTCTGCATTCCTCCGCAGACAAGTATTTCGCTATGCGGTTTTGAGGTGTTGAAAACACTTATATGAAGTGTCTTATTCTAGAGTTAGGAGATTTGAAGTCCACCGGAAGATTAGCTAAAAGCTGCTGAGTATCGGCATAGTGTTTGACTAAGTTTGACAGAGATAGAGTCTGAGTTCTGATGGTCCGCATTTCTCTGCAAGCTGATATCTTGCCTTGAGGTTCTGAGGGTAAGATTGGGAATGTCTAAAGAGTCCTTGGTATGTTTTTGGAAGTGTTTTGAGATCCTCAGTAAAATTTGTAAGTCAGCAGATGAAGTTGTTAAGCATGCTCTTGAGGAACAGGCCAACTGGTGAGATAATCATGATGCGGAGAAAGGATAGTGTGTGAAAGATCTATGTAAGTAATTGAATGATTAGATCTGACCTATATGAACATGTTTGGGAAAAGGTTTGGGTCTGTGCGACACATAGTGCATTGGATTGAGCGACAAGGTACATATTTCTATGTACATGCTTCACTTCTTGGATGCTGACCTGATTATGGATTAAATCATGATGTGGATATATCTAAGAGTGATGATCTTTAGTTGAGTGTGTGTGTGTAGAGTGTGTGTGAGATGCAAGCATGCGAATAGAAGAGGAAAGTTAGAAGATCAGCAGTGATGAAGACTTGGGATTCAGAATACAGTTGTTAAATGACTACACCCTGGTATAGTGGCAGATGCTTAAGCAGTACTTAGTTATTATGTGTGATCTAATTGGAAGCAAGCTTTTGTCATCAAGGCAGTAAGCCAGTAGTAAGCCTTCTATAGGGTTTAGCAACTCTCATTGTAATCTTGCTAGGTTTAGGGTTGAGGTAGTGAGCTTGCTAAATCTAGTTGTACTTCATGGTTGTAAGCCAGCATGTTCTAGGCCCGTGGAGTGACCAAGCCTGAACATCATTTTTGTAAAGATTGCAATATATTTATGAGAGCTAATCCTCTTCGTGGTTTTTCCCTCTTTGGGTTTTCCACGTAAAATTTTGGTGTTATGTGTCATGCTTTTGTGGATACTGTTCAGTTGTATATTTTGCATCTATTGGATTATTCCTTTGAAATGGTTAAAAGTAAAAGTACATGAAAATATTTATGGAACACTAATTCACCCCCCCTCTTAGTGTTCCTAACACTCAACACTCTCATGGGATGCAATGATTGCAAGATATGCAAAAAATGGATTTATTGAAAAGACTTTAGAAACTTTCAAGTAAATGCAATTGGCACGTGTAAATCAAAATTCCACAACCTTTGCCAGCATCCTCCCTATATGTACACCAAAATAGGATGTTTGGAACAACGTATGGACAACCACCAAAGAATAAAGGATATAGGAAATTTGTCACATGTTGTAATTGCAGCTACCCTTGTGGAGATGTATGCAAAGTGTGGAAGCATAGACAAGGCACGTGAACTGTTTGGCATGATGCCCCAAAGAAATGTCACCTCATGGAATGCAATGATTGCAAGATATGAACAAAATGGATTTTTTGATAAGGATTTAGAAACTTTCAAGCAAATGCAATTGAAGGGTGTAAAGCCAAATTCCAAAAACTTCGAAATGGTATCTTTGGAACACAGTATAGACATCCATCAAAGCATAAAGGATATAGCAATTTTGTCAAAAGTTGTAGTTGCAACTACCCTGTGACACATGTATGCAAATTGTGGAAGCATAGACAAGGCACATAGACTATTTGATACAACACCACAAAGAGATGTCCTCTCATGCAATGATTGCAAGATATGCAAAAAAAGAATTTGTTGAAAAGACTTTAGAAACTTTCAAGTAAATGTAATTGGCATGTGTAAAGCCAAATTCCACAACCTTTGTCAGCATCCTCACTATCTGTACACCAAAATAGAATGTTTGGAATAGTGTATGGATAGCCATCAAAGCATAAAGGATATAGGAAATTTGTCACATGCTATAATTGCAGTTGCCCTTGTAGACATGTATGCAAAGTGTGGCAGCATAGACAAGGCACATGAACTGTTTGGCATGATGCCCCAAAGAAATGTCACCTCATTGAATGCAATGATTGCAAGATATGAACAAAATGTATTTTTTGATAAGGCTTTAGAAACTTTCAAGCAAATGCGATTGGCGGGTGTAAAGAAAAATTCCACAACCTTAGCCAGTATTGTCCTTGCCTATACTAAAATGGACTCCATCAAAGGAAAAAACATATGGGAATTTTGTTAGATGTTCTAGTTGCAACTGCTCTCAGAGACATGTATGCAAAATGTGGAAGCATAGACAAGGCACGTGAACTATTTGGCATGATGCCTCAAAGAAATGTCACCTCATGGAATGCAATGATTGCAAGATATGAAAAAAATGGATTTTTTAATAAGCCTTTAGAAAGTTTCAAGAAAATGCAATTGGCGAGTGTAAAGCCAAATTCCAAAACCTTAGAAATGGTATCTTTGGAACACAGTATAGACATCCATCAAAGCATAAATGATATAGGAATTTTGTCAATTGTTGTAGTTGTAAGTACCCTACAAGACATGTATGTAAAGTGTGGAAGCATATACAACGAACATGAACTATTTGACACGATGCCTCAAAGAAATGTTGTCTCATGGAATGTAATGATTGCAAGATATGCACAAAATGGATTTTTCATAAGGCTTTGAAAACTCTCAAGCAAATGCATAAAAGTAAATTTCAACCAAACGCAAATTTTGGCACGACTAAAACCAAATTGCACAACCTTATCCAACTTCCTCCTTGCCTATGCCAAAATGGGATATGGGGAACATGGTGTGGACAACCATCAAAGCATAAATGATATAGGAATTTTGTCACATGTATTGTATTTGCAGATGCCCTTGTAGACATGTATGGAAAGTGTGGAAGCATAGACAAGGTGCATGAACTATTTGAAATGATGCCTCAAAGAAATATGCAGTCCCACAGAATGCAGTGATTGCAAGATATGCACAAAATGGATAAATATTTGAAAATGATTTATAAACTTTCAAGCAAATGCAATAGGCATGTGTAAAACCAAGTTCCTATAATAATAATTGATCATCATGTTAAATATTTAATATAAACTGTCATATACATAATGTCATGAACATAACATCTAGTTTATATACAAAGCCATATAGGCATGTCCAAACAAAGCCATACAGGCATATATACAAAAATATACATCGGTAACATACAAAAGTATGTATACAAAGCCATCTAGGCATACAAAAAATGTCCCAAAAACTAGTTTCCCATGGACTTTTATGAAATAATCGGTGACCCTTGCTTGACTGTAAAGATGGAGAGCCAATCCGTGACTCATTGTCTCTATACCATTTAGTAGACCTTTTCGACAAAAGTTCATCCAGTTCCACCTGTTAATACAATCAAACAATATGCACATTACTATAGAAAATGTACATGAAATATATAACATCACATATGTAATCGTTGTTATCTGATGATCACTCTCCATCATCTTATCTCTCTCTTTGTCTGTAGTTCGACAGGTTGGAATTGTGACCTCCTATGAGAAGCATCAAGAAACAGAATTGACTAAACATAAATATCATTTATGTACATCAAATGACATGAGATAAAACAAGAAATACAAAATTATGACATTTTCATGTTACTAGCTCATACCACAGTCAAAGGATTTGAAGACATCATGGCTGCAACAATGCTTACTTGCATTGACTCACGAAGATGAGGAGTGTCCATATTCAGCATCTGAAAATCAATTTCAAGATTATTCGACCAAAATAAATACATAACATTATTTTAAAAATGCATAATGATTAGAAATGGTTAAATTTACCTCTGTATAAGTGGTGGATTTGCATCTAGGGGACCAAGGAAACGGTGGAGGTGCTGGTGACTGTTGAAATTATCAAATTGTTACAAAATAATACATATCTACAATAATTACGATCATGTGATAAATTACATACTTGCTGACTTGACCTCCACTCATAACCCGCCAATGGACAGCTAATGGAGGTAGGATGAAGACTCTATGACCCTGGAATTTCATTGTGCAGACAATTACATACATTATTTTTGACTTATAATATAGATAGTCATATAAAATTAATTACAAATTTCAAATAACAATATATTAAATCAAGATGAAACTTGTAAAAAATTACTTGAGAGTCAATACCAAATGTATGCTGTAAGAGATCGTCGGTGAGAACAATCTCATCCAATATGGATGCCTCCATCAATGGATATTGCCCCTGCGTCGCAGCATCCTGCCGAGAGTCCTGTCGTGTGTCCTGCATCCCATAATCACACAAGTTCCCATATGAACTGCACAAATTTGGGGACAAATGATGCCTACTTCTCTCACCCTCATTGGCCTGGGTAAGATCATTGGCATGCTATGATAGAGACTGTGTGAGAGTAGTCAATGAATGCAATGTCTCCACCTCAACACTCTCCTTCAAAGTTGAAGGGAGTGACCTACATTTTGGCCTCAATAGGGGTATAGGTACACAGTTTTCATCTCGCTGAGTCCCCTCTCTATCTTGGGCAGAGCCACCACCTCTACCTTGGAACTCACGAATGTCCAAATAATTGGGAATCTTCTTGAGGACAAATTCACAATGGAGTTTCCTCAAGAAATATTGTGGCACCTCATCATTGTTGCATGGGCACTCATCGAAGAGCATGTACCATCTATCCCAAAAGTTTTGGGATATTTCTTCATTCCTACACCAATGAATAGGGAACCGTTTGCAAGTTTCTTCTAATCTTTGGCCAGTTTTGGGATTAATAAAGTGTGCACATAATTGAGATTTTATAATTTTTCATTCTTCACTTGTTTATATGACAATTTATCGGCATAGTATTGCCGACACCTCTCCCAATTTGGTGATTTGTTTTGTCACCGAATCGGTGTGGGAAACAATCTCCTCTAGTGACTTCGCAAGCACTCTCCTACGATCGGTGCTTGCACTTGGATTGTTTAGCATTTGAATAAGAGTTCAAAGATGTTTCTTGTTTTCTTCTATTATTCGTAGGTAGTTTTCTTGACCATCCCTTACATTGTGAGGATGTGAAGGTGGGTTTTGAGGGTTTGGAGGGTTTTGGGGGTTGTTTTCACCCTCCTCAACTGGATTTAGGTTTTATTTTACCTCAATAACTGTAAATGCAATATAAAAACAAATCAAACATTACAAAAGTAAAAAGTTCTTCTCAAACTAACAAAAATTAGTCAAACCCTACCTTCTTCGGCTGCTAGACCCTCCAAATTTGCCTCACGACGTCTTTGGTAGCGAGGTCGAATTGTAAATTTGTCATTTTCTCTCTTGCACTTGCTTGGAGAGACTTCCCTTGAACACGATTGCACTTTCAACACTATTTTTTGCAGACTAACTCCTTTGGCCACGGGTGAATGACAAGAAAATGAGGTTTTTTTGAGTTTTAAGTAAAGGAAGATGTTGGGAATTAAGGTGTCTCAACCTTGGTAATTCCTAATGTATTTATTTATTTAGCCTATGTTGTAATTGTTATCAATTAGATATGCACCCTATGCTAAGTTATTCAACTTAACTATCTATTGACACATGGGAACACTCCTAGGCCTGTGGGTTGCCTTAACTCGCAGTGAACCTCTAGAGTGGGCTGGTTGCCCTGGTTACTTCACCTAATTTAAATAATTTTCTAGGAAAAGGGATAGAAAGATAACTAAAAATTAAATTCTAAATCCTAAGGATATTTTACCAGAACTTATCTTGACTCACAATCAGCCTTGCAAAGCCTTTTAATCCTCACAATTTCACTGTATTTAATGCAATACATAAGTGATTTGTATGAAGGTTTGAGAAGTTAGAAGTCTGCATGAAGGACAAACCGAAGTCTTATCACAGCTTCAATCCAACTAACTGGTTTAAACATGACATACAACCTGTATCACATATAGCTTTCACACTCCAACTTGCAATAATGAGACATAGGAAAATGATTCAAAAATTGAATATCAGATCATTGATTGCAAAAAATGAATTAGAAAAATGAAAAGAACTCTGCTGCTTTATTAAGACTGAAAGAAATAGAAACTATGAGAATCTGAGTACAAAATTTTACAAACTCTCTGCAGGTGAACAAGAGAGAAGAAACAATAATTAGAACTTAGAAAAACTAAGTCTTTCTCCCCTACTTATAACTCCAAAAATCTCTGAAGGAAAAAACTAAGAAATCTTCCTAGAATAGCAAATTTGATCCATTTTCAAGCTCCACTGAAAAGCCTCCATCTTTTGCCCAGAAGAAAGAAAATCTAAAAAAAATAAAGATACACTCTGCTTTAACTACATTTAATAACAATTCTTTAAAATCAATTTATAAATATATTGCTTTAAATAATGTTTTACAATTTTTTTTTTGTAGTTTCAAATTTGCAAAATAGAAAGAGGGCCCACCTTGGCTTTTACAACTTGCAAAATTCTAAAAATATGCAAAGTTTATCAATATATGCAAAGTTTTTTTTTAAAAATACCTTATACATATCTATGAGCATCTAAAAATAAACCAAGGTATTAATTTATGCAAAAAACAAAGGCAAAAAAAATGCCTTAAAGCAAAAGTCACGACCTTTTGCATTTTGTTCTTTATTTGGCACTTAACATTTTTTACTCTAGTTTGGGCGCCGCCATTATGAATATTCTGTGAAAATGACAAACTGGGTTTTTGTGCTTTATTCTCTTCTCATTTCTGTCGAAAATTCTCAAAAACCCAGATCATAGTTTTTGAGATATGAAGGAAACACAACTGCTTTCTTTATTTTGCTGTGTACTGTGCCTCTAATTGTTCCTCAAAAACTACAAACTAGGTTAGTGAGAAATTTAAAAGGTTTTTTCATTTTATTTTTCTGTAATTGTAATCCAAAAATCTCAAAAACCCAGATCATATTTGTTGATATATGATGGAAACACGTGACTGCTATCCTTTTTTTGCAGGGTCTTTATGTGACACTGCTGCTCTTTCAAACTGTTTCCACAATCCTCTTAAGACTTGGGGGAAGCATGCTAAGATCAACCCTTGTGGGAGCCCATTTTACTCCACATGCTATGATATGTCATCTTAAATGAATCAGCAATAAGATTTCACCATACCTTTAAGATAATGGAATGACTTCAACTCTGCTAATTTGAGCTGTAGGTGAAAAATTGGTAACAGTAATTTTGTTACACCTATATTTAGTGTGAAGTGATACGATGAGTTGTCACTCCACTTGTAAGATAACTAGGATGGTCAACTCACTCCATGTGGAGATAGGCGTCCCCTTTGTGTGGTAGAGGTTTTCTGCCATGTGTCGGTATTTTAACTAGTGTGTAAGTGAATCTAGACCGAAACGGTTATGATAGATTCCTATGATAGAATCTATGATGCGTAAGAATCATAAATGGAATGTTCTATGACAGGTGAAGACATGTGTCACAAGGCATCTTGGAAGAAGGCATCTTTGGGCATCCGAAGGAGGGTTATGACATGTTGTAAGAGAATATGCTATTTTTATTCAGTGTATGACAGATTCTCTTACAACTGTAAGAGATGTCAGTTACGACAGATTCTATGACAGTCGTAAGATGCGTAAGAGCATCTATCATTGCCCAACTTGGGAATAGGTGACCATATTGGGATGGGGTGATATGACATTGTCATGACCATGCTGCAGTGTTGGACAAGTGTTCCTAGGCGTGGGTTTTGGGCCATGAGGCCAGGTTGGACACCCATTTCAAGGAAAGCTCAGTTTTGCCTTGTAAACTTCTATTTAAATAGGTGCTTTGAGAGGAGATGTATTATGTGATTGATAGGTACTATTATGCTGCCAGATCATCTCTAGATATGAGTGTCGAAGACTCTTGTAAAGATTGCATTGCAAGTGTGTTGTAAACCTTGTTGTTTAGATAATACATTGTGCAGGTTTTGAAGTGTGGGGTTTTTCACCTGATAAGGGTTTTCCCCACATTATATCCTCTCTCTCTCTCTCTCTTCTGTCTTACATTCTTATGTTGTGTATTGCTGCAATATCTCTATTGTTATGTTCATAACTCTATAACTGTAAAGATTAAAATAAATTTGCACTCATCTCTCCTCTTTAGATTAGTGTAGGAAGCAATTTCCGCACACCTAGCATCCTTTCTGTTGGTATCCGAGCCTGGCCAGTTTTGGTTCTAGCTGCTGGGTAGGGGTTTTTTTAGCTAATCTTAGGTTGAGTGGGAGTCTATGCAGAGTATTCTATAATCTTGTTCCAGGAAGGAGATGGCAGGCACATCTAGAAGATTAGAGGTGGATAAATTCAATGGCACAAATTTTGAGTTATGGAAACTTAAGATGGAAGACATGCTTGTTGATCGAGACCTATGGGAAACTGTTTCTAGTGTAAAACCAACCGTAATGGTATAAGCTGATTGGGATCTCAAAGATTGGAAAGATAAGGGTTTGATAAGACTCAGTCTAGCTGACTCTGTCCTGTTAAAAGTCCATGAGGAGAAGACCATGAAAGATCTTTGGAAGAAGCTGGGAGATGTTTATCAGGCCAAATCTCTAGTAAACAAGCTTTTTCTGAGAAAGAAGTTATATTCTCTGAGGATGGAGGATGGAGGATTTGTTGTAGATCACCTGAATGCCTTCAACATGTTAGTTTCACAGTTGACTTCCCTTGGTGTGAAGATGGAGGATTGTTGTATGACCTTGCTTTGTTCTTTGCCGAACTCATGGGATCATCTTGTTATGGCTATTGGGAGCACCACATCCACTTTCAAAATGGATGACGTGGTATCTTTGATGTTATTTGAAGAGATGCGGAGAAAGTCTTCTGAAGTAGCCAAAGAGGCTCTTGCAGTTCGTGGAAGACCCAAGGAGAAAGGGAAAAAGAAGGTCAAGAAAACTGAGAAGGGTGGATCCAAATACCGTGGGAGATCCAAAGATCATGGAAAGTCCAAGACTCTCTGTTGGAACTGTGGTAAAACTAGGCATTTTTGAAAGGAATACAAAGAGGAAAAGAAAAAGAAGAAAAAGAATGTCCCAAATTCAAATTCTGACAAGTCACAAGATGATGGTGATGCCTTCATCGCAGCCCTAGCCACCCATGCATCTGATGATGTGTGGTTGATTGATTTTGGTGCATCATTCCACATGACCTCACATCGAAGCTGGTTCATGAAGTATGAAGAATTTGATGGCGGAAGAGTGTACCTAGGTGACGATTCTTATCTGAAGATTGTTGGTCGTGGAAGAGTCTCAATCTGATTCCTTGATGGATGAGTGAAGAGGATCTCTGGGGTTATGCACATCCCAGGCTTGGTACGGAACCTGCTTTCTATAAGTAAGTTGAATGATGCAGGTGTGTAGGTTGTCTTTTCAAAGGACGGATGCAAGATGACTAGAGGATTTATGGTGCTTGTGAAGGGTACTCGGAGAGGTACTCTGTTTCAGATGGAGGCATGCACTTCACAGTGCAATAGTTCTTTTGACTCTAAGAAAAGAGCTGCAGCCACTTCATCCCCATATTTGAACCAGCAGTGAAGAAATCTGTTGTATCTAATTCTGATGGTAGTGCATTTTGGGTACCCAAGGGTGCTCATGCTTTGGAAGTTAAGTTTCCTGCTAAAAAGACAATGTTATGGCATAAGAGATTTGGCCACATTGGTGAGAAGGGTCTTAGAACCCTAACAAATAAAAACCTCGTTGAGGGGTTAAATGATTGTAATCTTGAGTTTGACTTTTGCGAACATTGTATATATGGAAAGAAAAACTGTGTTTAGTTTTACTCTAGTTCTCACAAGTCTTCTGGTCTGTTGGACCTTATTCATTCTAATGTGTTCGGTCCAGTTAGTATTCCTTCGATTTCCAAATCTGTATATTTTGTATCTTTCATAGATGATTACAGTAGAAGGCATGGATTTATTTTCTCAAAAGCAAGTTTGAAGTCTTTAGTCAGTTCAAAGAGTTTAAATCTTTTGTTGAAAATCAGACTAGTAAAAAGATTAAGTGTTTGAGGACTGACAACAGTGGTGAGTTTTGTTCGGCAGAGTTTGATAAGTTTTGTAAAGAGCAAGGGATTGAAAGACATAAGACAACTCCATACACCCCGTAGTAAAATGGAGTTGCAGAGAGGATGAATAGGACACTGATGGAGAAGGCTAGGAGTATGCTTAGTGGAGCAAGCCTCGAACAAAAGTTTTGGGCTGAAGCTGTAGCCACTGCTTGGTACCTGGTAAATAGGTCTCCTACATCAGCTATTTTTGGTAAGACACCTACGGAGGTGTGGTCTGGTAAGAAGCCTTCAGTTATACATATTCGTGTTTTTGGTTGTGAGGCATATGCACATTTGCCTAGGAAGAAACGGTCTAAATTGGAGAATAAGGCTGTTAAGTGTATTTTCATTGACTATGGTGTTAGTGTGAAATATGTTATATGGAGCCTAATCAGACTTAGAGGTTAAATTAACCCCACTTTTATCGGTGCGGTTTCCCCCCAAATTTCTATGGGGTCAAGGGGCAGCGCCCCTTGTGGGGGTTTGGGGGCAGCGCCCCCAAGACGGGGTCAAGGGGTAGCGCCCCTTGCGGGGTCTAGGGCCAACGCCCCTAGCGCGCTCCCTATCGCGATATAGGGCGGGGTCGAGGGGCAACGCCCCCAAAACCTCACACAGTTTTTTATTATTTTATTAAGGCATCGGGAATTATTTTTTCATTGGCTGACATAAAAAAACCCTATTTTGTAACCGACAAAAGTCATGATAAAAATGGCTAAGGGTTAGGGTTTTCGTTGATATTATATTGTAGCATTTTGCAGTGGTATTGAGTTGCAAGGATTGCTAGTTTTAATCAGTTTGATTTGTTGGATAATAATATTGGACTCTCTGTTGGTGGATGTAGCCTAAGTTTGGGTGAACCACGTTAAAATTGTCTCTCGCTGTTATTATTTCTGTGTATTTTTATTCCTCTGTTTAATCTTTATTTGCATTTAATTGATATCTTCTACCATCTAACCCTAATAAGTGGTATTAGAGCGGGTTGTGTTTGATTATCATCTGCAGGAAGGTCTCACGATTAAGTGGGAGCAATGGCGGATGAGGGTAAATTGAAGGTTGATAAATTTAATGGGCAGAACTATTAGTTATGGAAGATGCAGATGGAGGATTATCTCTATCAGAAGGATTTATGGAGTCCGTTGGAAGGAGTAGCCAAGAAACCAGCAAGAATAACAGATGAGGATTGGAATCTTCTGGATAGAAAGGCACTGGGAACCATCCGGTTGTGCCTGGCACCATCAGTGGCATTCAATATAATAGAAGCGAAGACAACAGATGGTCTGATGAAAGCTTTGGCTAAATTGTATGAAAAACCCTCAACCTCAAATAAGGTATTTCTCATGAAGTGTTTGTTTAATCTGAAAATGATTGAAGGTGGATTTGTGACAGATCATTTAAATGAGTTTAATATGATTATCAGTCAGTTAACTTCTGTAAAAGTAAGTTTTGATGAAGATGTGAGTGCTCTCTTGATATTATGTTCTTTGCTAGAAAGCTGGAATAGCTTGGTAATGGCTGTAAGTAACTCTGTCTCTGGTTCAAACACTTTGAAATTTGATGATGTTGTTGGTGTTATCCTTAGCAAGGAAATGCGACAGAAAAGCTCAGGAGGGTCCACATCAGGTAGTGTTTTGAATGTAGAAAGTATGGGCAGATCAAAGGAGAGAGGAAAAGGTTCTGGAGGTCATGGGAATTCACGAGGAAAATCAAAGGACAAGAGATCCCAATCTAGAGGATAGAAGGATTGCTGGTATTGTGGGAAACTAGGTCATCTGAAGTAAGATTACTGGTCTCAGAAGAACAAAAAGGAGACAAACAAGAAGGCAATAAGGAGGCAAATGTGGTAAGTAATAAATCTGAAGATGATGCTTTGATTCTTTCCCTAGATAATGTTGACGATTCATGGGTTTTAGATTCAAGGGCCTCATTTCATGCTACGCCCCATAGAAGTTATTTTCTTGATTATGTCTAAGGGGATTTTGGGCTAGTTTATTTGGGAGTTAACGAACCCTATCAGATTGTTGGAAGGGAAGAATTAAGATTAAGTTGCAGAATGGAAATCATTGGCTACTACAAGAGGTAAGGCACATTCCAAGGCTCAGTAGGAATTTAATTTCAGCAGGGCAGCTAGCTGAAGAAGGTTGCATTGTTACATTTACTGATAAAAATTAGAAGGTTTCAAAAGGTGCCTTAATAGTAGAAAAAGGTGTGAAAGTAGGCACCTTATATCTTTGTATAGGTCATTTTGTTCCTTCTACTTTAGCTGTTGCAGAGAAAAAACAAACATGTTCAGGAATAGTTGTTGCAGGTTTGCAGAAAAAGACTGAAATAGTTGTTGCAGGTTCTGATACAACATTGTGGCATAACGGACTTGGGCATATGAGTGAAAAAGGTATGAAGGTACTTCATTCTAAGAAAGTTTTACCAAGTCTGAAATGTATTAATATGGATTTCTATGAAAGTTATGTGTATGGCAAACAAAATAGAGTTAGTTTTCTAAAGGATGGGAAGCAAAAGAAAGATGAAAAGTTGGAGCTTGTGCATACAGATGTATGGAGACCAGCTCAGGTATCTTCTCTTGGTGGCTCTCGGTATTATGTTGCATTCATAAATGATGCAACTAGGAAGGTTTGGATTTATTTCCTCAAGCAGAAATCTGATGTATTTGAAACATTTAAGAAATGGAGAAGCTTGGTTGAGAATGAGACGGGTAAAAGATTAAAATGTCTCAGATTTGATAATGGTGGTGAGTATTACAGTAAAAAATTTGAGGATTATTGTTCCTTTAATAGAATCCGTAAGCAAAAAATAGTTCCAGGGACTCCATAGGAAAATGGAGTGGCTGAGCGCATGAATAGGACAATAATGGAGCGTGCAAGGACCACGAGATTGCATGTTGGTCTACCTTTAAATATGTGGGCAGAGGTTGTCAACACCGCTGTATATTTAATTAACATAGGTCCTTCAGTTCCTTTGGGCTGTGGTATTCCAGAGGAAGCATGGACAGGTAAGAAGGTGAGTTATTCTTTTCTCAAAACCTTCAGATGTGAAGCATTTGCACATGTAGATTATGAAAATAGAACCAAGCTGGATGGAAAATAAAAAAAGTGTACCTTCATTGGATATGGCATTGATGAATTTGGTTATAGGCTTTGGGATTTTAAAAATCAAAAAATTCTGAGAAGTAGAGATGTTGTATTCAATGAGAAGGTGTTGTAGAAAGATTAGTTGCAGCAACATGAGAAGAAAGAAAAATATTATGTGGTGCTAGATGATAGTCCAAATAGTGATGTTCCAGTGGTTCCTCATGCTCTACAACAGCAACAAGAAATACCACAAACTCCAGTGAATGTTAGACGGTCAACAAGGCTAAGTAGACCTCCTGAAAGATTTTCTCCCTCTTTGTATTCTATTTTGTTAACAGATGCTGGTGAAACAGAAGGGTATGATGAAGCTATATAGGTGGATACAAAGGTTCAGTGGGAGAATGCAATGAAAGAAGAAATGGACTCCTTGCTGAAAAATCAAACTTGAGAATTATGTAAGTTGCCTGCAGGTAAAAAAGTTTTACCAAACAAATGGGTTTATAGGCTGAAAGAGGAAGATGGAGGTAAGAAAAGATTTAAAGCCAGGTTAGTTGTAAAAGGATTTGCACAAAAAAAAGGGCATTGATTTTGATAAGATATTTTCTCCAGTTGTCAAGATGACTTCTAGTCGTACTATTTTAAGTATTGTGGCTGCTGAAGATTTGCATTTGGAACAGCTAGATGTGAAAATTGCCTTTTTCCATGGTGATTTGGAGGAGGAGATATACATGGAACAACCCCAAGGATTTGAGGTCAAAGGTAAGGAGAAACTGGTGTGTAGATTGAAGAAGAGTTTATATGGCCTGAAACAAGCACCTTGGCAATGGTACTTGAAATTTAATAGTTTTATGGCTGAGCAAGGCTACAACCGGTGTAATTCTGACCATTGTGTTTATTTTAAGAAGCTGGATAACGACAACTACATTATTTTATGTTTATATGTTGATGACATGCTTGTAGCGGGGTCTAACATGGATCACATAAGAGAGTTAAAACAATAGTTAGCACAATCATTTGCTATGAAGGATTTGGTGGCAGCAAAACAAATCCTTGGTATGAAAATTTGCAGAGATAGGAAGAACAGAAAATTGACTCTATCTCAGGCTGATTATGTTGAAAAGGTGTTGCAGAGATTCCATATGGAGAATGCAAAAGTTGTTAGCACACCTTTGCCCAGTCATTTAAAATTGACTAAGGAGATGTGTCCTAAGGCACCAGAGGAGGAAAACAAAATGTCTAAGGTACCATATGCTTCAGCTGTAGGAAGTTTAATGTATGCCATGGTATACACGAGACCAGATTTTGCACATGCTGTAGGAGTTGTAAGCAGGTATATGAGTCATCCCAGATTGGAGCATTGGAATGCAGTAAAATGGATTCTCAGATATTTGAGAGGTACATCTAATAAACACTTATGTTTTGGGGGCTCTAATACTAATTTAGCAAGTTATGTAAACTTAGATTTGGCAGGAGATATTGATACCAAATGGAGTACTACAGGTTATGTCTTTACTATAGGTGGGACAGCGGTGAGTTAGATCTCACAGTTGCAAAAGGTGGTTGCTTTATCCACCATAGAGGCAGAGTATGTAGTTGCAACAGAAGCAAACAAGGAGATGATATGGCTACAATCTTTCATGGAAGAATTGGGCAAACAACAGGATAATAGTTATTTGTTTACCGATAGTCAGAGTGCCATACATCTTGCAAATAATTCTGCCTTGCATTCAAAGACCAAACACATATAGTTGAGGTATCACTTCATTCGGTCAGTGTTGGATGATGGGAAGTTAAGGATGGAAAATATACATACAGATGAAAATCCAGCGGATATGTTTACAAAGGCAGTGACATGGGAGAAACTGAGCTCCTCTTCAGCTTCAGTTGGTCTTCAAGACTGAAAACAAAATTAACAGTAAAGTCCAGGGTGCTTATTTCCAATGGGAGCTATAGGGTCAGCGGTGTTATGATCAGTCTCCAAGTGGGAGATTGTTGTTATATGGAGCCTAATCAGACTCAGAGGTTAAATTAACCCCACTTTTATTGACACGGTTTCCCCTTAAATTCCTACGGGGTCAAGGGGCAGCGCCCCTTGTGGGGGTTTGGGTGTAGCCCCCCTAAGACAGGGTCAAGGGGTAGCACCCCTTGCGGGGTCCACGAGCAGCGCCCCTAGCGCACTCCCTATCGCGATACAGGGCGGGGTCGAGGGGCAACGCCCCTGAACCTCACACAGTTTTTTATTATTTTATTAAGGCATCGGGAGTTATTTTTTCATTGGATGACATTAAAAAACCCTATTTTGTAACCGACAAAAGTTGTGATAAAAATGGCTAAGGGTTAGGGTTTCCGTTGATATTGTATTGTGGCATTTTGCAGCGGTATTGAGTTGCAAGGATTGCTGGTTGTAATCAGTTTGATTTACTGGATAATAATATTGGATTCTCTGTTGTTGGATGTAGCCTGAGTTTGGGTGAACCACGTTAAAATTGTCTCTTGCTGTTATTATTTCTGTGTATTTTTATTCCTCTGTTTAGTCTTTATTTGCATTTAATTGATATCTTCTGTCATCTAACCATAACAAAAGGATACAAGCTTTGGGATCCTGTGGCTGAAAAAGTGTTGTATAACAGAAGTGTATTTTCAGAGAGCTAATAGCTTCTCCCGTTGTTCTACAGCCAGAAGAAATAGAAAAGAAAGAGGATGTGGTTCAGTTTTCTTCTACCTCTGAGAAGACTGAACCGTTAGACCCTGTGAGATCTGATGATGAGGAGAGTTCTAGTTTAGAAGAAGAAGCAAAACCTCAACCTCAGCCATTGAGGAGGTCTACATGAACAAGGAAGCAACCTAATAGGTTTGGTTATTCATTGCTTGACTCTAGTTGTGCTTTTGCCTTGCTTACTAACACTGATGAGCCTAGAACTATGATAGAGGCTATGGGCATGAAAGATGCAGGTTCCTGGAAGGAGGCCATGGAAGATGAGATGGCTTCTTTGGAGAAGAATAAAACATGAGACTTGGTGCCTTTGCCAGAAGGATGAAAACTTGTTGGATGCAAATGGGTGTTCAAGAAGAAATTCGGTGCAGATGGCAGTGTTGAAAAGTATAAGGTCAGACTGGTTCCGAAGGGGTACTCACAAGTGGAGGGAATTGATTATGGTGAAATTTTCTCTCCCATTGCAAAGCTGACATCTATACAGTTCTTGTTATCTCTTGCAGCAACTTATGACTTAGAGGTGGAGCAGATGGATGTGAAAACAACTTTCCTTCATGGTGATTTGGAGGAAGAGATTTACATGTAATAGCTAGAGCATTACATAGAGAAAGGTAAAGAAAATTTGGTTTGCAAGTTGAAAAAGTCTTTTTATGGTTTGAAGGAGTCTCCTAGAATGTAGTACTTGAAGTTTGATGCCTTTGTGTTGTCAGTTGGATTTCTGAGATCAAAATCAGATCATTGTGTGTATTACAAATTTGACAATGATCGCATTCTCATTATTGCATTGTATGTTGATGATATGTTCTTGATTGAGAATGGTAAGAATATGATTTCTGATTTGAAGTCTCAGTTGTTAGCACAGTTTGAAATAAAAAATCTAGGGGCAGCCAGGTACGTTCTAGGAATGGAAATCAGAAAAGACAGAGCTAACCAAAACTTTGGTTAAGCCAGAGTAAGTATGTGAAGACCATGTTGGATAGGTTCATCATTGCAGATTGTAGACCATTGTGTGTTCCTGTTTCACTGGGGACAAAGTTGTCTGTTAATGATTGTCCAAAATCTCCTAGTGAGGTGGAGGACATGAGTAGAGTATCTTGGATAGTGTTGTTGGCAGTTTGATGTATGCTATGGTCTGCACAAGACTAGACATTGCCCAAGCAGTGGGAGTCCTTAGTTGATTTATGTCTAATCCTAGACGGGTACATTGGGATGCAGTAAAGAGAGTGTTTAGATATTTGAGGGTTACTTTTGAGTATTCCATATGCTATCATGGTAATCCTATAGGACCTCCGCATTCAGTTTATATTCGTGGATTCTGATTGGGCAGGTGACATTGACAGCAGGAGATCCACTAGTGCTTACATGTTTACTATGTTCAATGGTGCAATTAGTTGGATGAGTAAGTAGTAACCTATGGTCGCTTTGTCCACAACAGAAGCTGAGTATATGGCAGAAACTCATGCTTGCAAAAAAGCCATTTGGCTTAATAGATTGTGTTTAGATATTGGTGTTGATGCAAGACAGATTATGATTTGTTGTGATAGTCAGAGTGCGATTTGCCTAGCAAAGAATCTAACTTTCCATGCCAGAACAAAGCATATTGATGTACAGTTTCATTTCATGTGAGGCATGGTAGAGGATGGGAAGGTGAATTTGGAGAAGGTAGTCACTTTGAAGAATGTTGCGGATGCATTGACAAAACCAGTGGGCATAGAAAAGTTCAGATGGTGTTCAGAGTCTATGGGCCTCACGACCTATAGCAGTTAAATCCTGTTATTTCCATTGGCTCTTACAAGGTGTTCGACAAGTGGGAGAATGTTGGGAATTAAGGTGTCTCAACCTTGGTAATTCCTTGCATTTATTTATTGTAATGTATTTATTTATTTAGCCTATGTTGTAATTTTGTTGCACATCCTATTTTGTCATTTAGTGTGAAGTAGCACGATGAGTTGTCACTCCACTTGTAAGATGACTAGGATGGTCAACTCATTCCATGTAGAGATAGGTGTCCCTTTTGTGTGGTAGTTGATTTTGTCATGTGTCAGCATCTTGACTAGTGTGTAAGTGAATCTTGACCGAAACGGTTATGACAAATTCCTATGACAAAATCTATGACGTGTAAGAGTCGTAAATGGAATGTTCTATGACAAGCGAAGACATGTGTCACAAGGCATCTTGGAAGAAGGCATCTTTGGGCACCCCAAGGAGGGTTATGACATGTTGTAAGATAATATGCTATTTTTAGTCAGTGTATGACAGATTCTCTTACAGTTGTAAGAGCTGTCAGTTATGACGAATTCTATGACAGTCGTAAGATGCGTAAGAGCATCTGTCATTGCCCAACTTGGGAATAGGTGACCATTTTGGGATGGGGTGATATGACAAGTGTCATGACCATGCTCTAGTGTTGGACAAGTGTCCCTAGGTGTGGGTTTTGGGCCATGAGGCCAAGTTGGATGCCCATCTCAAGGAAAGCTTAGTTTTGCCTTGTAAACTTCTATTTAAACAGGTGCTTTGAGAGATGTATTATGTGATTGACAGGTACTGTTATGTTGTCGAATTGTCTCCAGATACGAGTGTCGAAGACTCATGTAAAGACTTGCATTGCAAGTGTGCTGTAAACCTTGTTGTTTAGATAATACATTGTGCAGGTTTTGGAGTATGGGGTTTTTCACCTCATAAGGGTTTTCCCCACGTTATATCTTGTCTCTCTCTTTTCTGTCTTACATTTTTGTGTTGTGTATTGCTACAATATCTCTATTGTTATATTCATAGCTCTGTAACTATAAATATTAAAATAAATTTGCACTCATCTCTCCTCTTTAGATTAGTGTAGGAAGTGATTTTCGCATACCTAACTTCCTTTCAAAAAAATGTGAGCGCGTTATAACGCGCTCGAGTTTTTTTCTATTTTGGACCAAAAAGTTCCATGATGGTGACTTTTTGGTCCCCCATCTCTTTGCATATACCCAAAATGGTATTATACTCAAAGTGTCAAGCCCAATACATACTATTGGTAGGAGAACAAAGTAGTTATTAGAACCTACCGCAAGTCACCACAAGTGAAGTGCGAAAGAGGAAGACGACATGTATGATAGTTGTTAGGATGCCTTGTAAGGGACAAGTCCCTATTAAAGTATATAATATATGTAATAGAATAGAAAGTAAGAAAGTAGAGAAGAGAGTGTGTAAGAAGAAGATATATGTGCAGAGTAGAGACTTAGACTTGGTATTTTGTATATGATACTATAATGAATATATAAGGAGATATAAGGATTAGACCTAATGGATATGTGTATATGAATGTATATGATATGTTGTGTATGATGTATTTTTACCACATTATATGATTCCTAAATGTTATCTATGTTTCTCTCATTGTCACGTGTCTAGGGTATAAACTAACTTTAGAGACTTGATCGAGGCTCAGATCTTCGGACTGTGTCCTCCCAGTTTCTTGCCAACATTTGGTTCCATTTCTAGGACCCTAGATAGAACAATGAAGAATAAATAGGATGAAACAATGAAAGGAAAAGTGTGGAACAAAAAGAAGAGGTAAAAGAGTAAAGAGAAAAATAACAAGAAATTTTTTTATGATCTGCAGTGAATTCTCTTAGGACCTACCCTTATGAGAGGAGAGAGGCACCTAAGGGGATAACAAATGGAAAGGGGGGAGGCTATGAAAAGATCCTAAAAAATATGTAACTCTTCATACTAAGTCGACCATGGGATACATAAGGATTAATGTAATACCAAACACAAAACACCTATGACAAAAGGAGATAATAAGAAATTAAGAGAAGTTAGTGAAAATATACAAACTAGAATGGACATGAGCATGGAAGAAAGAAGACTCAGGAAAGATAGGAAAGATATTGCAGAAGAATGGAGAAGGCAGAAACATTAGTGAGAGAACACACTAGGAAGGTTGTGGAGGAAAACGAACAAGAAATAGAGTGTGCCAATGAAGATGTTGCTGAGCACACCACTGTGGGTGTAGCCAAACAACAAAAAGAAGTAAATTTGGAGATAAGAGATGAGCATGCCATAAGGGTTGCTACAAATGAAATAGAGAAGTAAATAGATAATCTAGGACCAAATGTTAACAATACACATTAATAAGGCTACAGAGATCCTCAAAATCCTAGAAGGAAGCATTAATGCATATGACCATTCCAGGAGGATATGGGAGGATGAATATGACAAAATCCTAACCCTACCGTAATTCGGCAAAACACCATGTATGTTCAACTTGATTTTACCAATATCCACATCAGGGTCGATGAACAATGGGAACAAGTACTGAATCCCATGAAAAATATCCAACCTCTAAATTTTGATGAGGAATTCTCAGATCATCTGGTAAATCAAAGTATAATGAAAATTAGGGAAACAAGAGAAGACTTCGTATATGACAACATCAGTTTCAGGAGTATAAGGAAATTAAGAGAAGCACCACCAATAAATAATGAGATGTTGTAAGATTAGATGATGGACTCAAGAAGATGTAAGATCGCCTGCAATCATAACAACCTTCAACAACATGAGACAAAACAACAATGCCAAGAAAAGATGCAGAGCTTAACTTCACACAATTGGATTACATTGCATACAACACGATTACAATGTTTTGTGATATCTTGTGATACGATTTACAATGAGATATCTCTCTTATATAGGCAAGGTGTAATGTGACATAGATACAATATTAAATGACAACTAGAGGCAAATAATAAATGTCCTAGACACCACTAATAAATAAAGCATATAAGACAACTTGTAATATGACAAGTGTCTTAATGCTATGACATGAGACAACTAGTGCAACAATATTAAATGCACATACTTGTACATTATTACCTACTCCAAAAGGCACTAAGTAAACTTAAGAAGACTAGTGTGAAGAGGACCTAGAAATGACTAACTAGGTAGAGTCTCTTTTTACACTAAGATCCCCCCTTAAGTGCAACTTAGGGAGAAGCAAACAAAACATGAATGCATGAATGAGTCTCGAATACTAGGCCATGTTAGGTATTCATGAACAACAAATCTCAAGTGGAGAAAAGTTGAAAACCTCATGGGAAAAAACTCGTCCCAAAAAGTCAAAATGCATGAAACAATGTGATGGACTGTGATCAAAGGAGGAATTAGAACCCCCCTAGAAAAACATCCATCATGAATATACAATGAATTATCCCCCCATAGGAGAGAATGAATGAGACAAGATGTCCCCCCATAATGAATCATCTCATGTGCCAATGATGCATGCACGAAGACAAATCACGATCCAATGCCTACAAACAACATTTCTCCCTTTGGGAATAAACCAATCCATTGGTAGATGTAGAAGAAACTCCAACTCCAAAAAAAGAGATGAGGAATGAAGTCTTATGAAGTATGATGTCTCTAAAAAACCCAAAGACAAATATGATGTGACAACAACTGTGCCATAATTATCATCAAAGAGGAGAGATAACCCCACAAATGTGTCCTCCAAATAAGAAATGTGAGACTCCACAAACAAGGAAGCAATGTATGCAAGACAAGATTCCCATTTAGGAAGATTGAAATGATCCTGCTGCAAAAAATCACTAGGAGCTCTCAAAGAATCATCACTGAACTTTGATGTAACAATAGGTGATGTAGATGATGTGATCTCAATAGGAGAAGAAGGAGCAAGATAAGTTTCTGAATCTGAAGAATAAAAATATTCCATATACTCAAGCTCATCTAAAGTATCATCATCATAGGGTATATTATCTGCATCATCAAGGGGAATGAGACAATCTGCAACAGGATCATCTAGAAATGGTGAGACATCAGGGTCTCGAAACAACTCCCAAATTTAAATCCATAGAGTGTGTGGTCCATCATGAATGAAAAGATTACACCTAGTGTCATAATCAACAGTAGTGCCAATTAAACCAATAATATGATCCATATTGAGTTCCCAATTAAATTTCTTCTGAGGTGATTCTGGTTCAGGTATGAGCTCATAAAACAGAGGCAAAACACGAATCCACCTGAGATGTGTCAGAATATCTTTTCACCAAGACTCATAATTATCCTTAGTTAGATTAACCACAAAAGGATGAATAGAAAAACCCATGATACCTCCTCAAAATGATAGAGATCAAAACATCAAAACAAATATGTGCTAATAAATGAAGCCAATGGAAGCATATTTCACTTCTCCAGGAGCCAAAACATCTAAGTTACCAATCAAAAGCCATAAAACTGACAAACTAAATAAAATATACATGGGGTTGAAACTGAAAAAAGTGCAAGGATGACTATGTAGAGCTCCTCAATATCTTTCCAATGCTGCAAGAATCATGAAAATTGGAGATTGTGGCAAGAAGTTATGATATTGGGAGCCAAAAAAGATGCCTCAACTTCAAACAACAAAAACAAGAGTCAAACAGAAAAATCAAGAAAAAAATCTAACATCACTATGAAGAGAATGGAACTAGCTTTATGGCAATATTTCATTTGTGAAGAATGGACTCTATTTGCTCGAGGTAGAGGAAACACCTAAAATGTAGATTACAACATAGCTTTTAGTTTAGTTTCATCTACTAGAAAGGTGCTAGGACTAAATTTTTGCATTCAACATCTCTTGGGGCCAAATAAATAGTGCCAACTTGTCTGGGTGGGTAGGTAAATGCTAGGGGAGGTGTATTTTCATTGGTGAAGCCTTCTGGTTGTTCTCAGCTACAATGGATGGAGGCAATTTCTTAAGAGCCCTAAGACAAAAAAAGGTGTCAAGCTTTGGACCTACTGTTCCATCAAATAGTGACACCTAGGAACATCTTCTTTGCATGTATCTAGGTGGATGTTAGGTCCACCTACAAATAACTACCTTAGTTTTTTTAAATCAATTTCATTTGCTTGTGGTGGCAAGGAACACATCGTTCCAAAATGCTTCAGTTTCATGTAGTGGAAAGGTGCTAAGAGTGAACTTTTGCATTCCACACCTTATGGGGCCCAACAGGTTGTGCCAACACGTCAGGATGGGTGAGTAAATGCTAAGGGAGGTCTCTTTTCGTGCGCCAAGTGACCCAGACATTTTGGGCTACAAGCTACCAACAAAGTCACTTGAGATCCCTGAGAACAAAAAACTATTAAAATTTTGATAGAGTGGTTCTCAGAATTCGTGGCACCTAGGAATGTTCCATTTGGACCTATACGTGCATGTAGGATCCATTCAAAATAAACTCTCTTGTTTTTTTTCAACTCTAATCTTTTTGACCGTGTTGAAATTAAACGCATTCTTGCAAAATGCTTCAGTGGCATTCTGCATAACCTTGCTAGGAGCCATATCTTTTGTTCTTCTCATCATGTGGCCTAGTGGACTATGCCAACATGTCAATATGGGTGGGTAAATGCTAGGGGATGCCTCTTTTCATGCACCAATTGCCCCAGACATTCTGGACTGCAAGCTACTGACAAAGTCACTTGAGATCCCTGAGAGCAAAAAATATCAAACTTTGAAGGAGCAGTTCTCAGAATTCATGGCACTTAGGAATATTTTGTTTGGACCTACAGGTGTACATGGGGTTTTTCCACAATAACATCTATCATTTTTTTCAACTCCAATCCATTTGACCGTGCTGAAATTGAACGCATTCTTGCAAAATGCTTCAGTGGCATTCAACACAACCTCACCACGAGCCATATTTTTTGTTTTTCTCATTGTGGGGCCCAAAATACTATGCCAACAAGTAAGGGTGGGTGAGTAAATGCTAGGGGAGGTATCTTTTCATGCTCCAAGTGCCCTAGATGTTCTGGGTTGCAGGCTACCAACAAAGTCACATTTATGGAAGTTTTGCCGGTAGTCTACAGCCTGGAACATTTGGGGCACTTGACGCATGAAAAGAGATCTCCCCTAGCATTTTCCTATCCAACCTGACATGTTGGCATAGTCCGTTGGGCCCCACAATGAGCAGGACGAAAAATATGGCTCTTGACAAGGTTGTGCTCAATGTCACTGAAGCATTTTGCAAGAATGCGTTTAATTTTGACATAGTCAAACGGATTGGTGTTGACAAAAACCAAGAGAGGTTATTGTGGATAGACACCATGTGAACCTCTAGGTTCAAATGGAACATTCCCAAGTGCCATGAATTTTGAGAACCACTCCCTCAAAGTTTGGTAGTTTTTTGCTCACAGGGATCTCAAGTGACTTTGTCGGTAGCCTGCAACCCAGAATGTCTGGGCACTTGGCACACAAAAAGAGACCTCCCTTAGTGTTTACCTACCTACCCTAATGTGTTGGTGTAGTCCATTGGGCCCCATAAGGTGTGGAATGCAAAATTTCACTCCTAGCACCTTTCCACTAAATGAAACTGAAGCATTTTGGAACAATGTGTTCCTTGCCACCACATGCAAATGAAATTGATTTAAAAAACTGAGGTAGGTATTTGTAGGTGGACCTAAAATCCATCTATGCATGCAAAGAAGATGTTCCTAGGTGTCATGGTTTTATGGAGCATCTGGTCCAAAGTTTGATGCCTTTTTTGTCTTAGGGCTCTTGAGAGTCTTTCTTCATCTAATGTAGTCGAGAATGACCAGGAGTATTCACCACTAAAAAGACTCCTCCCCTAGCATTTACGTGCCCACCCAGATGTGTTGGCACCATCCGTTTGGCCCTAAGAGATGTCAAATGCAAAAATTTAGTCCTAGCACCTTTCTAGTAGATGAAAATTCAATACTATAAAGGTGTTCTCACTTGATCCAATGTGTTGTAGGGCATCAATTAAGTCTACCCTTACCACTTCTATCAATTCTTAGCACCAAATGTGAAGAAACACATGAGGGTTTGTAAGATGGAATCCTTGTCATTAAAATTCTTAGTAACATCATGATATTATGGTCTTAATCTCCTCATAGGATATGACAAAGCCAATTTGAAATATAAGATCCTTATATGATTTCATGATGCAAAGATAAGTTTGATGTACAATTTGCAACTTTGGTTTCCATGAATGAAACCATAATGTAACATGATGAAGAAATCTTTGCAGGAATCCCTATCACAATGATGCATGAAGAACAATGGTTGCTCCCAAGCCTGATAGAGGATACTTTTTCCAACACTAGTAGAATTTTGGAAAATAAATGACTATGTGACTAAAACTTTTAGTCATGACAACTAAAAATGACTAAATTCTACTATTTTTTACAACACAACTATAAATGACTAAATAAATGACTAATTTGATCATCAGGTAAAAAACACAACTAAATAATTAGTCACACAAATAAAATGACTAAATAATTAGTCACACAAATATAAATTAGACAATATGATATTAAAGTGGGTAATTAAAAAATATTTCCAATTGGAAAGAGAGGGAAATTTTTTCGATGAAAAATAATTCAAACAAAAGAAACCCCTGTATCATCGTGTGATAAAGAAGAGTTTTTGAAATATGGTGAAGTAGAGTTATGCTCTGAAAAGGGTTTTCTAGTTGGAATCAGAGGTCAAGGGTTCTAATGGAGGCAACGGTGGATCTGATGTGAAGAATGATGCCTATGCAATCACAAAATGTGCTTAATAACTTACTGGCTCTCCTTCCTAAGAACTCCACCGAGTTGCTCTCGCGTGTCAATCAGTCCCTCCAAGTAACCCCCCATTTTCTCCTTTTATTTGTCCTCTCATTTTGCCCCATCTGCCCAATGCAGTTTTGGCTAAATTTAATGATTTCTTGTGTATTTGTTTATTGCAAATTTGTTACAATCTGGCTTAATACCCATTTTAGTTTTTGCTAGCCCTATCACAGTTTAGTCTCCTGAGTAGTCATTATTGTGTTGAAGTATTGGTTATTAATACTAGTGTTGGTGTTCTGAAGAGTATTCTGTTGGAATACTCACTATCACTGAGAGGGGGGTGAATCAGTGATATACAAAAACATTGTGCAATCATCTTAAAAACATATACAAGAATGAATATATCAAGCAAACACATCAACACATAACACCAGGATTTATGTGGAAACCTTGTGAGGGAAAAAACCATGGGAGAAATATTTCTTGGATCTACTGTCCAAATCTAGCCTCCAAAGAAAGAAAAGATTACAATTGTTTTTGCAGCACCAACTACAAGGTACAAAGGACACCCATGCACTGTTTACAACTCTTCTACCTCTCAGGTACAATGCACACCTGCTCAATACAATATCACCTTAAAACACTAACAACAATGAGGCACCAACCTCAAACACCTGAATACACCAACCTCAATCACCTAAAATACTGATCTTTTGGAATTTGACATGAGTTTATTATGCAAAAATTGATTCTAGATAATCTGATTTGCATCAAGATAGAACAACTACATGCCTCTGCAATAACTTTATATACCTCTGATCAGCCAAAGAAACTTTCACAATTCAATCCTGCTGTTCATCTTAAAAATATAGTCTTTGCATAATAAAGAAGAGAAGAAACATTATATCTGCATTATTGTCTTCTCAGAAACTTCAAGTAGATTCACTTTGTGTCTCTCATTCTGACCCCCTTCAACATAATTAGGACATAATGAACACATTGTTCTTAATGGTTTACAATAATCCCTCTGTGTCTTTAAAACCCTCATTTTGTTTTATTTATCTTTCTCATTCAAAAGACAAACATCAACTTCAGACTCACATGACAAGACATCAACTTACTTTCTCTCACCTCTTTGCACCAAGATCTCAACATTCATCGAAACTAAAATCAATCAAACACAAAGAAACTGTGATAATATGAATATAAATATTTAGTATAAATTCTTGACACACATTGTCTTAGCATGATTTCTCACAAGAACCCTAAGCAAGACCTTCAAAACCCTTCCACTCTCTACATACAGTATACATTATCTGATAAAAAATCATCTGTCACCTTCATTTAAACCATGTTAAAATCATATGAAACAATGAACTCACAAACACTTCAACAAAATTCAAAAGATGTACATACTACACTTACAAAACCTGATATACAGTTAGTGGTTTAGGATCTCGCTTTTGTTTTAATTCATGACTTCTATAGAAAAAAAATATCATCTGTTGCTCACCACTCTATCAACTCTCCATCTTCATATACCTCACACTAGATCTTTCAATAAAGAAAAATCCTTTATCAAATCTATATATCCCAATTAGTGCAAAGAAGAACATAGTCTATGAATACAGGGATGCAATAACATTATTTATCACTATTGTTTAAGGATAAAAAATGATCTCTCATCTTCTCCAAAATTCACTCACCGATCAAGATATTCAACCCACCATACTCAATGCATTAAAAAACACAAAATACATGTCTAAAGTCTGAACTATTTTAAATACAATTACAAAAACTAAGTGTAACTGGTAATTGATTCATAGAGGTTCAGAATCTCGTCAAATTACAAACGAGAAGATTGCCCGTTGTCATTTAAATCAACTTTAAACTGTCTCCGTTGATTTTACCTTTGGCACCTTCGAGATAGCCACTGATTTGGTTTTTCCTACTCAAGAGCAAGACTCAACCGGTGAGCACCGGTTCCCTTAGGGAAAGGGACCAGTCAGATAATGAATCCAACCCCCTTAAGTTGTAACTTAAGTGGGTTTCAACTTATGATCTTCGGTCAAAAGCATTTTATAAGAAAAGATAGACTTTTTAAAACGTATACAATGATCATTTTAAAGCCATTTGAGGCTCTTCTTAGGCCTTGAAATTTACCATTAAACCCTAACCATGTTCACCAATACATACTCACCTTAAAATGTCCATTCAACTTTGTGAACTGTAAACCATAAACACTAAGAAGTGACTATGACATCATAATCAAAATTAGCAAAGCTCTGGAATCTCTTGAGTTTTTAACAAGCCTATGGCACTAAAGAGATATGTATACTTGACATCAACTTCAACAACTTGATGACTAACTATCTTACTGAAACAACAATGCAACTAACTGAGATCACTGAGACAACAATGCAACTGACATCAATAACAAAAACTCGAAGCATGATCGACCATAGACCATATGAAGTAATATCATGAAGACAACACCTTATCACTGTTGCATGGACACTGAGGAGATTCAAGGATACTACAAGAGCATAGGAGTTACCTTAATGTAGTCATACACCTTTAACATCAATGACAAATAATTCCAATGCCAACATATTCAATATGCTCCGTTGTTAAAATGGGGTTTGATTTTTCTTAATTGGGGTCATCTTATGTGGTTTAGCTTGGCTTAAAATGCCCAAGTGACGAGCTTGCAGATCAATCTAGGGTTTCTAGCTTTTTTTTATTTGATATGGAAGACACCCTTTCAGATGTTTCTCTCCCTGATGATCGTCTAACTAAAATGTCCTTTTAACATGATGATTTTCCTCTCATGGGAAAATTCATGGGAAGAAGACTAGATGACGTAAAACTCTATGGATGGATATGGAATCTACGAGGCTGGATACAGAGTTAAATTCTCCCTTTTAAGGATTTCTTTCTTCTTCAAGTTTGCCGAGGATAGAGAGTTTTCTCAAACAAGGGTCGTGATATTTTTGGCAAATCTGGGTTGTTTTTATGTCCTTTGGCAACCATTTTTAGACCTAGATCATCTCTTTTTCAAAGGTTCCCTTTTGGAGCCCTCTTCTTCAACCTCCCTCTGGTTTGTAGAGCAGTGAAGATAGTTCATTTGCTTGCAAAGATCTATACCTCTAGACCAATGCTAGTCACAAGTTGCATAGTGCATCATAACGATTGCCTTACACCCTATGCAGTTGTTAGTAGCTAGATGGCACAACCAATTTTAATCATCAATATCAACACTATAAAATTATATGCTTGTGTGCACCATGCAAATGATACTCATGCTTCCTAACACTCGAAAGCACTCATTGCCACATGTTTACTTGCATTTAGCATATCTAAAAAATTAAACAGAAAATAAAGGGCACTTGATAGCAAGGTTTCCCTTCAAATTTAACTCCAAAACCCAACATACAATTCAGCAAAATTATCCCTCAAATTTCAGCTCTATTATCCAATTAATTTACCCTCAAAATTATCAAGCCTAATAATTCAGTAATATGACCTCTCAAATTTCAACTCTAAAATCTATCAATTTACTATGCAAGATAACGATTCTTTGGGTTCTCAAGTCTTTATCTTTATACTTCCTTTCATTCAGAATCATATGGTCATTGGCTTCTCAGGTCTTTATCTTTCTACTTCATCACATAATTGTATTATCATGTCATAAGATATCTAGAACACAATACCATGGAAGCCTCAATGCATCTCGTATAAAGCCAAATAGTTTAAAAAAAACAACAAAGTAAGAAACATACTCAGCAAAAGTGATGACAAATTGGCACATTATCTTCTCATTTTGTTGTATAGTTGAGAACATTCAAAATGTTTTCAAATGTCAAATTCTTTGAAACATCAAATGACTCCTCTAAATTATTACATTTTTTAAAATAAAAAGTTTATAGTTTATAATACTAAGAAATCATCAATCTTTTTACCATTTCTATGATCTGAAAGAAAATAACAAGCACTCAAGAAAGTATCAAAAATAACAAAGTCAATTAATATGGCAGCCTAAAATAAGCCTCAAACAATACAAGGAAACAAGGATTACAACCTAGTTTGAAGTCTTTCCCAAAAATTTTAATCAAGAGTAAACCACTAATGATAAGAAACAATAATAGGAAACATGGTTTACAACCTAGTCCCCATAAATTGTTGACACAAAGAAACCTAAAGAAAAAAGAAACTAAAAGATGACATTTTTAAATAATCGGAGCTCTATATTTGTTTAATTATGATTAAGTACGTGTGTGCATGCTAAGTCTTCTCTGTATGATGCACAGAACTAGCATGCCCAATGTGTTGATGATTACCACCACCATGAGGATGCTCAACAGGATTCATTGCCACACCACAAACCTTGGGCCAACAATTTCCTTTGACCCTATATTTGTGATATGCATTGCCAGCTTTGAGCATTGGCTTTTATGTCCTTCCACCACCAGTAACCTGACCAACCATGGCTCTGCAACTACTTGGCACAATCCTCTTAGCTCCAGATGGAAGCTTTACCCTATATAACCAATTTCGAAGACTCGTCAAACAAGGCTATTAAAAATCTGGAAAATCAAAACTTACACAAATCTGAACATTAAGAGAGAACTTAGATAATTGATCCAAAATTATTTCCACTACCTTTGGAATAATTACATTTATCAGCTCACTGTAACCTTGGAAAAAAAATTAAGCATAGAAATATGCCATAAGTCTCCACAAGGTGTACACCTAGAACTCAAAATAGTTTGAAAATAATTTGGAAAAAGCCACCATCCATAGGACATCACAACAGATGCATCACATGTTTGTTGCTAGCCAAAAAGCAAGATGATAAACAAAAATGATAATGAGTCAAGGGGAACATCAAGAAGCAGTACATTCAAATTAAATTTCAACCAGTTGCTAAATGAGCACAACCCACTTTGACTTGTCGTAAGTTAAAAATATTAGAACAGGTACATTTTTTATGTCTGTAAAGGTGACAGCCCCACAATGGATCAAACATTTCATATTGAAATGCAATAGAAATGCATTGCAAATGACAACAATCAAATTTGAAATTACTCAGCTATTAAAATAATAGTGGAGAAAAGGCAGAAAAAGTGTTCTTTGATTTGATTGGGCCAATGACAAATATTGTCTCAAAAAATTCAACTATATCACCATGACTTGTTCCTTGCTGCAGTACCGCAAACTATTTTTTTGACCATTGCAGGATTGCCGTATACTAAACATCACTTGAAGCCTTTCACCACACTACAGCACTCCTTCATTGAAACCGTCGCGGGGTCGCAGTATTCAACACTTAATAACTTAAACTCCTTATACCATCATACCGCAAGCCTCACTTGAGGCCACCGCGGGGGCGCGGTGTATTGTTTTCCTTTGCTCCTTCTTACCGCCATACCGCAAGCCTCACTTGAGGCTACCGTGGGGGCGCGGTGTATTATTTTCCTCTACTCCTTACCGCCATACCGCAAGCCTCACTTGAGGTTGCCGAGGGAGCATGGTGTACTGTTTTCATCTGCTCCTTACTGCATTACAGGCGATTATTCTCTTGACTACCGCAGGACCGTGGTGAAGTATCATATGCCACTTAAATTTATACCGCCAGCCCACCACTTTGTTTTGAGACCGTTGCAGGGCTGCGGTAAATGATCTCTGTATACTGCGATACTGCAAGTACAATCTCTTCATGTTGTGGGATAGCGATAAGTGCTCCCTTGTTATCCTTGGTTCCTGCACACCCACCAAGACCTTTTGAGTGACCTACAGGACTACGGTGAGGGACAAAAACACATCAATGGTCAAAAATACAAATATCTTTCACATGGACTTGGTATGGGGTGCTTATGAATGACTCCTAGAATAATTTAAGAGAAATATGGATCCCTAAGATGGATTTATGGAAGGAAATTTGCATGAAACCAAGTGGGACTATAAGAATTTTAAATGGTCCTAATGAATGACTACAAACCTTTCTATTCTTGTCTTGGCTGGGCCATGTATAGGCCTGTTATGGGTTCCATAGGGTTTCTAGAAGTCTATCTATATAGACCTTACAAATGTCTCATAAACCCTTAGAAAACTTCACAGACCCTTAAAAAGCTTGTGCATACCTTTAATGACTCGATAGAGTTTCTAATGATCATGCAGAATTTCTCATGGTTTATGCAAGGTCCTCCACTAGTAGGACCTAGTCCTACTTTAGGACCTCTTAATGGCGAGTGGACATCACCTTCACAACCACCAGTTCCTTATCTAGTTACTGCTCCAGGTAAATAATCTCCTTGTTGATGGTGAACTTTTAGTTGTATTTCACCTATTATGAAACCATACATACTTAAGTTTGTCATGCTATTCAAAGGTAAAATTTTAAATCCTAAATGAAACATTATGGGCCGATCTGTAACTTATATAATTATTGAAAGATTGGAGTTAAATATAAGGCCTTAGTTGCTTTTGGTCTTTGTCTTTTGGTTGAATCAGTATCCAACAAAAGTAGTGCATGCTTGTTGAAGCAATGAAGTATTTTTTGAAAATTTAGGCTGTTTCTTTTGGGTTGAGTGCTTTTGTAGATTTTGTAGCCCAGGGCCTAGGCTAAAAGCTTGAGTTTGGGAAAATCAAATCAAAATAATATGGATTTGATTATTGAGTTGGGGGTTGTATATATGTAGCTGAATCTAAGTCTTAGTGACAGTTTTTTATGTCTGTAGCTGGAACTCTGTGAGGTATCAGTCCCTGAATGTTCTTTTATCAAATGTATGTATAGATGTGTATCACCTGTAGAACATTATAGGAGAATCACTATAGAAGATGAATTGACTCCACATGCTTCTTAACTAACCCTGTTTCATTTCATGAATATCTAAACCTTCTCAAATAGATAAGCCATCTTTCCATAAGAAATACATTTTTCTTGTTTCCAAGAAACATAGTTGAGACTCTGTTGGGTGACAACTTCAAATGGAAGTGAGTTGATTTGTCAAGTGCCCATATTCAGATATGGTAGTCTTTTATTTTAATTTAAATCTTTATTGTAGGTTATTTTCCCTATATCATTTATTCTTGGTTTGAACTCCTTGATTTTGTGGTTTTTTGTTAGGACCTAGAGCTTTCATATGCAGGACCCCCTACAAGGTGCCAAAGGAGTCATCTGGATCATGACTTAGGAGCTAGTTAGTATTCATTGAGTGGTATAATGGTGGTTGAACTGTCCTGGTCTATACAACTAAGATATGTACTTGTGTGCTTTGTAGTTTGTTTGTTTAATTTTTTTATGCTTAGAAAAACATCATAAATAGATAGGATGACATTTTTTGTAATTTATTCCTTCAATCACTTGTCATAGGTCCAGTTGGAGGTAGCAGAGCTAGTGGAATGGAGGGTGCACCTTATCTTCCTATTTATTCGAGCAGACATGTTGCAAGTTCTACTTCGGATCACCAAATCCTTCACAAAAACTTCTGTACAAAATTCAATAATGAAGAATTTATGCACAAATTCTCTTTTGAATGATGCACAAAGCCTCCACCGCAACACCACATTGTTGCTGAGCCTTACGGTGATGTGGGTGATTCCCGCATCACCGCAAGGCCCAACAACAAACTGTGCGGTGTTGTGGTGGAGGCTTTGTGCATAATTCAAAAGAGAATTTGCACATAAATTCTTCATTATTGAATTTTGTGCATAAATTTTTGTGAAGGCTTTGGTGATCTGAAGTGGAACTTGCAACTACAATATCTGATAAAAATCTACTTCCAAATATGCTTTTGATGGATGTTCATATCCTCATCGAAAGCTCTAATTCGCACACAGGCAGGAAGGACGCTTTCAAAGGTTGAGGAGTTGGGCTTTACACCCATTGGTTGCATTTTCTTAAAATTTTCTAAGGACTTTTCATAAAAACCCATTTTAAACATATCCTTTAATCATGGCATTCCATGATATCACATTTCTTTGAGGTATTTTTTGAAACAATTCGCTTGCCTTGTCTATGCTTCCACATTTTCATGTATGTCTAGCAAGGCACTTGTAACTACAACATATGACAAAAAAATCCCTATTGTTATGCTTTGATGGATGTCCCTTCGTTATTACTAGATATCTGATGTAGTGCACATTATTATAGTGCAAGCCTATTTTTCAGATTGTTTCATTTAGCATCACCAATATTCTCCACAAGAATATTGTCCCTGTTTAAAATGATGGAAATGGTTCACATCTCTCATAACAATTTCTCTTGCAACAATATTCTTGGAGATGAATTTAGATGCAGTGTGAAAATCAGAACATACTCGAAGGTTCTTAACAACTCTAATAGTTGTACCAGGGGCCATGTTTAACAAACCAAATGTAATTGCTAACTTTTCACTATGGTGGCAGATAAATGATTCTTTTTTCTTCTATTCCACAACATTAAGTAAAAGTCTTGAATCTGGAAATACCCTACTACCTTCATTTGCCAAGCCAATTTCTCCAATTTTGTATAGCTCTCCCATGTTTGTGGATGTGATCTATCTCCTACACAAAAAAGCATGTACTGTTTTATGCCCTTCAATCCAACTACATGCAGGTATCTTTTTAATTCCTCTATCTTTCATCAATCTCCTTACTATTTGAACCTCACCACACCTGCCCACTTTTGCACAAATGTTTTAGAGAAGAACATAAGTTGCAACATTTTTAGGATCCAACTTATAAAAAAGCAGTGTTGCTGGAATACTCAGCCTACATTCAAATTTTGAATTCTGGGAAATTATATATAGTAAATAGATTGATGGCTATTTGGACACTCTATTTAAGTCATTTATTTCAACAAGGCTACATTTTTTCAATTGATTTATCTTTTTGCTATAGTTTGGACTTACTTTTGTGAACTTGCAATATACAATGCACTTTTATTCTTTCTGAATTGAGACTAATAGTAATTTTGTTGGTTGTATTGAGACACAACTTCATTCATGGTAGAAAAGGCAACACCCTATTGCTCATATCAGATGGCATGTTGCATATAAAGGAGGAAAGATTCTAGGGTTATTGTTGGCTGCATTGAAGGATAGAGCTTCATATATGGGACATGATCAACACTCTCCTTCTTGGATTCCACATGTTACAGCTTGCTCCAGGAAGATTGTGTTGGCAAGAGACACTATATGGATTCATGATTGTTGTCATTGATGGCAACAAAGTTCATCCCACACATCCGCAGGACATGGTATGTCTCTACCGGAAGTCAGAGTGAAGAATGTTGTGGTCCGGTAAACAAGAACAGAGCATGTGGCGAGGTCTGACAGACAGGTCTGGATCTCTCAGAGGAAGTATCTTGGTGAAGTGCAGATTTGGGGAAGTCAAGAGGACTACCTTGAGTGATAGATTCCAAGGATTTAGCCTCCGGTGATAGATGAAGAAAAAGATATGATCACTTGAGTATCGGGTTCCTGATTGGTAGTGTGACAGAGGAAGAATTGACTGACAGAGCATCAGACATTATTCTGAATGTGTTACTGATGATGGAAGAGGTTCTTAAGGCATAAGTCTTGTTTGGCCAACATGATTGATGACTTCTACAAGTATATGCTTGATCCGCATTACTTGGTATGCAAGGATTCAGCTGACAGATCAGAGTTTATGAAAAGATTGACTATTCCAGATGCCGACTTGAAAAGTAATGAAATCACTTGTGCGGATATATATACAAGATGGATTTAGTTGTGAGAGGTGTCATGGTTGATGGTGATGTGCGAATAAAAGTAGAAGAGCAGAGTGAAAGTAGTAAGGAAGGTCCGATATGTGAAAGGAAAGCAGCATAAAAGAAGAGGAAAGATGAAGTGCAATAGATCAGTATACTGAGGATAACCATAACTGAACTCCAGCATATGTAGATGCTCCCAATCAGTTCAAGTATTGTATAACACTCTTTTATAGATAGTGGGTCTCTTGTAGGCAGTGTGCCTCTTGTGAGCAGTGTGCTCGGGTAGTGAGCCCTAATTGGCAAGTGCCATTTTTGTATTTCCATTCTTCTAACAGAGAATACAATCTTGGGTTAATCACCCCATGGTTTTCTCCCTTAACAGGGTTTCCACGTCAAAAATATTGTGTCATGTGTACTTCCTTTTCATGGTTATGTTTGCTTATGTGAATTTACATTACATTGATTATTAATAAAGTTCAGAAAGCAGAAATAATTAGGATAACTGATTCACCCCCCCTCTCAGTTATCAACAGATTTCCCACGTTGTAGAAGTTTTAAGAGATGAAAGGGGCATGTGCATGCATTGAAGGGCTCCAAGCGTGCATTTACACACTAGTAATAGTCTGGCAGATGACATAGAGTGCATACCTAGGTAACAGTAGTAGTGATGAACTATTTTCAAGGAATTTGGAAAAGATATAGTGATGTCAAAGGTAGTCAAGGCATTCAATACAGGGGCAGTGTTCTACGTTGATGGGAGGCAAAGTACAAGTGAAAGCATGCCAGAATAATGAGCTAGGTAGTGGCAGTCATGAGGCATTGTTATTTTATAAAGGGAAAATGCATGACAATAGGTTGAAAAGTGATTGGACAATGCATTTCAAGAAGCTACAAGTTTGATTAGGACAATGCATAGCCTAGTCATAAGGCAATGTTGAATAATAGTCCATGACAATTGAGGCATCCTACCAAAGATGCCAATCATTAGAGGCATAATCATCAGAGATAAGGACAATTTATTGCTACAGGTAACAATTCATAGTGGCATCTTATGAACTAGAGCAAGTTGGGTGCATGAGTCAGGATCTCTACAGAGATGACAATATGATCTTGAACTAGGACAGTGAGCTTCATGGGAAAGTCATGGATTTGTGAAGAAGACATCTGTAAATGTCTTTGTGCTTCTATACTTAGTGATACTCAGAAAATCAGTTTCTTTCTCATTCTTTGAGCTATGTATTGTAACCATGAAGGTTTTTTTAGCAAAGAGAAAGCATTGTAACTTATTTTCAGATCTCTATGTTGTTTGTAAGCATTTTTTATCAATAAAACAAGCTGGTTTTACCTTGTCAAAGTTGTTTCATTGTGCAAGCTTCAAAATATACTACTAAATATACTAATGACTAAATGCAAGCTTCAAAATGACTAAATATACTACTAATTGTCATCAATTAATAATTAAATTGACTAAATATACTACTAATTGATAGAAACTAGTGAACAATGAATAAATATGACTAAATATATGACCAATGTTAAATCAGTGAATAAAAATGACTAAAAATACAACCAAATTGATCAAAATGATGATTAAAATTAATGACTAAATACACTACCAATGGATAGAAATCAATGAATAAAAATGACTAAATAAGTGACCAGTTAACAACAATCAATGACTAAATTAACGACTAAAGATATCAGTGAATAAAAAATGACTAAATAAGTGACCAGATTACAACAATTAATGACTAAATATACTACCAAATTGATCAATCAAAACAACTAATAAATGACTAAAAATGGTTTAGTCATCAATTTGGCTGCATTATAAATGACTGGCAATAAACTACTAATGGTCACATGACCATGTTTGGTCATTTATAAGCATTTTTTAGTAGTTTTTTCAGTCATTTATTGTTGTTTCTATACTAGTGCAATAATGCCACCATTGGTACTATGAAACCTTCAAAATCTCAAGGCTTGCAAGACAAATGAGAAAAATAATCATGAAAAAACCATGAAAACCTACCTTACTTTCCTTCCAAAACTAACTTCATAAGGATTATGCCTACCTCCATCATCCTCAAATCCTGCATGCAAATGCAATTGCACTATTTAGCTAAAATGAGTACACTAACATGATGAAATGAGACAATACCATCAAAATACCTCCACACAGTACAATTTATGTTTCTAAACATAAATCTATGTTTCTTTTTGTCCACATGTTCAAAGATGCAAGTTTTTGTTATACCAGTCCTCCTGGTAAAGGTACAAATCAAATGCTTGCTAAATTAAATTAAAGACTTTACAATTTTGATTTTCTTCCATTGCTATTCATAAGCTGAAAAGCAGTGATATTTTTCACACACCTTGTTGTTTGAAATATATTAACCTTAAAATGTGAGTTTGATCAAACCAACTCACCAATCATGACCTTGGGGAATATCCAAATGCATCAACAACCATGCCATTCAGCCACAAGCTCTATAATGAAATGAAGCTAATCAACCAGGACCAAGGAGCACATATAAGAAGGTAAGAAAAATGTGAAAAATATAGAAGGTAAAATGAGGATAGCAAAGAAAAATAACATACCTTTTTGTCATTCTACTGATTCAATCTAATGAACCATCTAGATCTTCTCTACCCTTTATGGTGTCAAGTATTGCTTCATCGTCAAACTTGTGAACTTTCCACAAGTTTCTATTCAATGGTCTACCCCCATATTTTATCAAATGAATGTTTGATGCTACAACAAGATTAGAATAATGAAGAATCTTCCTATGTGTGTCAAATTCATCAAACAACTACACAATAAACTTCTTCATTCGATACCTTCTAAGCCATGTTCCAGTAACAACCACCAATCCTGTAGGATACTCAATGTTTTCTCCATCTATGATGGGGGCTATCAATTTTTTTTGCCTCAACACAATGAAATAAATAATAATCCATTCCCTCATCATTATCTTAATCGGTAATAACTACATATACATGTCCTACAATAAATTGCACAAAAAAATTTAAAATTTAATAAATGATAAAAAATACTACATCATCATCTAAAATAAATAATAATTTCTTTAACATATTACCTGGTTCAACTAGATCTGAAATATGGTCAAAGTCAATCGATGATTCCATCTGTGCGAGTTGTAGTGCTCCTGGAAGTTGATACGTCAGAATTGGGCTTAAAGATCTAGCATGTCATTCATCGACTCATTCTTTTGACTCACAATCATTCCAAGAAAATTTGTACATGATGAAGAAAAATACACCATCTACCTCAAATAAATAGTCCACTGAGTTGCATTTAAACTTCTAAAAGAGTGGAACTCACTCAATCCTGTCAATGTACAAAAATCTTCATATTTTTCAATGTTACCTTCTTCTATCAACCAAAAGAAACTATGAATTGTAGACTTACCTTCATTAACTGGACCCATTGTAGAGTTGCACCATTTGATGATGGATGTTGCATTTGTCAACTTTACACTGTCTTTGTACTTCAACTCTTCTCGTGCTAAGGCTCTTTTAATACATGCTCTAACACCATCATCCTCCCCTTTTCCATGCCTAGTATCAGAGAAATTCTATATATGTTTAACACCACTGAATATATGCATCCTAATCAACCAATAGAACATTCATGAATTCTTAAATTGTGATGTACAATTATCTAACCATATGATATGTTGATCAAACATGATGTTCTTGCTACTCAAATGACCATAGAACATCTGAAAGCAACCTTGCACAAACTCTATAGAATGTGTGCAATCATCACTAATATAAAAATGATACTCTCTCAATATCTTTCTATCTTCATCTGTACTATCTGATACATGAATGAATGCTATATGCACAAATATAGCAACCTGAGTGGAGTTATAGTATTGTGATTGAACCTCATTCTATGGTTGTAGTGTATAATTCTTTGCAAAGTCAACAATTGACACAATCGTACAAAGAGGAAATGTGTCCTTACATAACTTGAATTGCAAGTCCAACCATCGAGCTCTGTATGTATGCCTTGCATACTCATAAACTATCTTTTCTCAAAAATAGGTATATGATGCAGGAGCATCCTAGGTTGCAGAGCAATCTTGCATCAACCAAAAATATTTGCATTCTTTTTTTTGTTTCTTTCATTTTCCAGTTCATTCCAATTTAGACAGTTAGAAGTAGTTTCAGTGTTTTGGTCCGCATTCTACCACATTTGCATTTTAGAGTTTGTAGAGCAGGACTTAGCATCTAGACATTATCAGGCACATCATATCCAAAATTTAGATCATTTGGATCAGTCTCTGAAAAGATATCGCTATCAGAAGATCAACTATTTTCTCAGAACAGAGCATTCAGATAGTCAGCTAAAGGAGAAGGTTTGTGGAGCACTTCCATAACTTGTAGAGCTAAATTAAACATCATTATTGAGGTTGGGACATGGCCAACCTTCCCTGAGATTTGCACCTTGTTTCATTCACTTGCGGAGTACAAGTTGCTTAGGGCTGACCTATCCATTTTTCACATGTTACACCTTCATTGGAGACTGTAACTTCTTCCTTGGCTGACGTGGAGGATTTATTGAGCTTGGATATGATATATATAGATCTTTAGGATGTATTAGGAAAGCAATTAGCTTAGCTCATGATTTAGAAGTTGGTAGATGGTTTGAATTCTTTTGGAAGAGGCGCTTCAATGCCATATCCTTCTGTTTTGTAATCAGGTCTGTGAGCCCTAGTTTGTAAGCCCACATGTTGCCGGCATGTAAGCATTTTGAATCTATGATATATTGAAAATTTGAATCACTCTTTGCATTCCATATTTGAGTTTCTTTCGTTGTGTTTACTTTTGTTGGACGGCCTAGACCATTCACTCTGTGGACTCTCTGACCACGACTGTACCGGCATAAATGTAGATACTGGTATTTCTTCACTAACCAATTCACACCTTTTTGCTTTTTTACCATCATTTAGACTATATGCCACTGTCTTATATTTTACAAAAGGTAATAATTTATTTCCAATTGCATTTGCACTCTCCATGGGTACACAATTTATCAAATGTTGCAAACCACCGCAACTATCACATGTTCCATCCAAGCATGATGTCTTATAAAACATTTTTCCATCTACCATTTCACAAAAAATGCTTGAAATGAAATCTCTTTCCGATTTAGGTGGAGCCTCTATCATACACTCCTGAAAAACATCATTAGCATGCAAAGATACACATATTTGTTGATAAACATCATAATGCATAGAAAATTCCATGTGAACTCTCCAACAACAAGTTGTGTGTGTGTGATTTATCTTGACATAAAAAGATTTTTCCATTTCAAAATGCCTTTGACTAATTTGAATTTGAGGATAAGTAGCTACAAATTTGGAGAAAAAATTGTGTTTGAGTCATATCTAAAAAATGTTTTGGATGTGGCTCACATTTTTGACAACCAATTCTCCTTCTTACAACATCCCTTTGATTGGGAGATACTCTTGTGTTATTGGACCAAAACTCCTCAATTAGGGATTTTAAGGATTCAACTACAAATTTATCTTTCCATGGGAGTCTACTGGAAAATGCACATAGTTAATTGTTATTCGAGTCCTAAATTCTTTCACGCCTTCCAATGGCTTTCATCAAAGTTTTTCTATTTATCTTTAGTTCTTGACTTGTTTTTCTTATCAAGAGAGATTTCTTTGTTTGATTGCTCATAGTAGTTGATGTAATGACACATTGTATAGCATTACTATCTTTGGTGCGTGAGGTAGAACCAATGCTTTGATATGTATTGATTAGATTTCTTACAATAGATTTTTCACTATTAGCACTTGATGTTCTTAGGCCAAGAATCTTCATGATTGGCCTAAACTTTAGATTTTTCATCATCTCAACAAATAATTGGCATCTTCTAGTTTCACTTATGTTTTGAAAAAAACATGTTTCATCTCTTATTCACATTTCTTCTACAAGTACGTTCAGGAATCTTATCAACCATTGGTTTTAGAATATTCTCATCAATTTCAATAAAAAAATTAGTCTTTTTATGCAAAATCCAAGGAGACGTTCTTAATGGCAAACTTGATACACAAGATAAATTTTGATCACTAAACAGTTGATCGATTGGTGTATCATCTACTACAACATTTGCAAATGCATCATAATTTTCAATTGGAGATTGAACATTTTCTACATTATCAAATTGATATGGCAAAGATGACATACCTTCAAGTTCTCTCACATTCAAATTTTTTTTAAAAGATAATGCGCCTGGTAAACTTTTGAACGTGACCGGTGACGCTGGTGCGACATGCCCTCCGACTTCACACGAATGCTTTTGCCTGAAGCAATGAACCGGTGAGGCCACCACAACATGGGGGACCTCATCCCCTAGCAAGACCACTTCAAACCCATGAGCTCATTGGCCCAGCGAAGGCATAATGCCTATGAGCTCGTTGGCCTAGCGGGGGTTTGAACTCTAGTGGCCGCCACTACAACTGAGTGACTTAACCACTGAACCACGCCCTTATCGGCATCTCACATTCAATTTCTTACTTGCATGAAGTTTTTTCATTTGTTCCCTTTGTTTCTCCAATTCCTTCTCTCTCTTCAATGCTTCATCATCCAATTCAATTGACAAAGATGGTTCACCTTCGCTTGTGAAGTTCAATTTCTTATTGTCACAAAGTTGTCTCATTCATTCTCTTTTCTTTGCATTATCAGCTTTATGTTCCTCTGATGTTAGATTTTTTTATCATTTCCTTGGCATTATATTGAATTCTATAACAATGGTCGAAAGAACACCAAAAAAATCTGATAATTTCTCAAGTTATAATACAAAACATGCTTAATTATATTGTTTTTTGTAAATGTAAAACATAAAACTAGTTATTTTATTTAATCTAGTGTTACAATCCCTCAAAACATGAAAAAATGCTTTCCAGTATCAAATTTGAATTTAAAACATATAATTTGAATCTTGTGCATCGAAACAAGAACAAAAAGTGCATCAATTTTGTCAACCAATGATGGGAGAATGTCAAAATCATGAAAAGTCTCTTTTAATGTTTGAAAAAGCACAGAACAAGGAAAAAAATAGATAATGTGCACCAAAAATCACATGGCATGCCTTTTTGCAGGTCGTTACATATCATTTTAACTAGTTCAAAATGCACTCACATTATAACACGAGCGTATTTTAGACTAGCTAAAATGTTATTTATATCCCTCTCCTACTATTTCACAAACTCTTTCTCTCTCTTTAGCTATCTCTTTCTACTCTCTCTATCTCTTTCTATCTATCCTTAAACCCTAACCCCTAAACCTTTAACTCCCTATATCTATCATCCCTCTATCTCTCAATTCCATAAATATGCCCACCCCGCACTTAGGATAGGTCTAAGTTCCCTATACCCCAACCCCTATCTCTCCCCTATCTTCCTATCTTTATCATCTCTCTACCTCTCAATCTCTCTCCCTATATCTCTGGACATCTCCCTCACTCTCTATCTCCCTATCTCTCCCTTTTGTCTCCTCTATCTCCCTATCAATCATCTCTCTCTCTAAACCCTAAACCCTAAACCCCTAACCCCTAAACCCTAAACCCTAAACCTGAGCAACCCTAAACACCTAAACCCAAAATAATTCCCCTAACCCCTAAAGCTAAACCCTAAACCCAAAACCCAAGAAACCCTAAACCTCTAACTCCCTATCTCTCCCCTATCTCCCTATCTTTATCATCCCTCTACCTCTTAATCTCTCCTTGTCTCTAGACATGCCCCTCACTCTCTATCTCCCTATATCTCCCCTCTATCTCCTCTATCTCTCCCTATCGGTCCTCTCTCTCTCTCTAAACCCTAAAACCTAAACCTCTAAACCTTAACCCCTAACCCCTCAACCCTAAACTCAAGCAACCCTAAATCCCTAAACCCTAAACAATGCCCCTAAACCCTAAACCCCTAACCCTAAACCCTAAACCCAAGCAACCTTAAACTTCTACCTCCCTATCTCTTCCCTATTTCCCTATCTCTATCATCCCTCTACCTCTCAATATCTCTACCTATGTCTCTAGATATGCCCCTCACTCTCTATCTCCCTATCTCTCCCCTTAATCTCCTCTATCTCTCCTTATCGATCATCTCTCTCTCTAAAACCTAAACCATAAACCTCTAAACCTTAAGCCCTAAACCCTAAACCCTAAACCCTAAACGATGCCCCTAAACTGTAAACCCTAAACCTCTAACCCATAAAACCTAACCCAAGCAACCCTAAACCTCTATCTCCCTATCTCTCCCTATCTCCCTATTGCTATCATCCCTTCACCTCTCAATCTCTCTCCCTATGGCTCTGGACATTCCCTCACTCTCTACCTCCCTATCTCTCCCCTCTATCTCCTCTATCTCTCCATATCGTTCCTCTTTATAAACACTAAACCCTAAACCCCTAAACCTGATCAACCCTAAACCCCTAAACTCTAAATAATGCCCCTAAACCTTAACCCCTAAACCATAAACTGCCAAACCCTAAACCCTAAATAATGCCCCTAAACCCCAACCCCTAAACCATAAACCCAAGCAACCCTAAACCTCTATCTCTCTATCTGTCTCCTATCTCCATATCTCTATTATCCCTCTACCTCTCAATCTCTCTCCTTATGTCTTTGGACATGTCTCTCACTCTTTATCTCCCTATCTCTCTCCTATATCTCCTCTATCTCTCCCTTAGGTCCTCTCTCTCTAAACCCTAAACCCTAAACCCTTAAACCCTTAAACCCTAATCCTTGACCCATAAGCCATAAACCCAAGCAACCCTAAACCCTAAATAATGCTTCTAAACCCTAACCTATAAACCCTAAACCCTAAACTTGAGCAACCCTAAACCTTAAACCCTAAATAATGCCTGTATGCACCTAAAAATGGCTCGAGATGAATTAAATAAATATTTTATATTTAATTTATTCTTATTCCTCTATCAATAAATAAACATACTAATTTATTTATTTGGTTCACGTTCATCATATTCTTCCAACAATTAAATATCTTAAATTCCTCTAACGTCATCTCTAATTAAATAATAATCATTATTTAATTATTCTTCTAAGACAAAGTCCTATGTCTAAAATCTGCATCATTCATCCATGTCACCCTCCACGTCAGTGGACACTGTTGGCAAGAGACACTGCATAGCATTGATAGGAGTTGTCATTGATGGAAACTAAGATTGTCCCACACCTCTACAGTGCAGTATTTGATCATACTGGAAGTCAGAACAATAATCTATCAAGTCTGGGAGCCTGAAACAGAGTATATAGCAGAGTCTGGTATTTTGGTTCGGATCTCTCCGGTGAAAAGGCATGGTATACTACAGATCTAAGGTTGTTGACAACATAGCAAATACACTCTAAATCCAGAATTTTGTCATCCGATGATGAAGGAATCAAATGTTATTAGCATCTGTGTATCAGGTTCCAGTCTGACAGAGTAGACAGAAGAAGAATGGGTAGACCTTGCAAAAGATCTTGTTTCTGGATGAATGGAAGTTTCTTGTTGGACAAATGGTGGCATTCAGTAACTGTGGCCAACATAAGTAATGATTTACAAGAGTAAATTTTGGTCTGCACTTCAAGTTATGCATAGATCTAGCCGACAGGGCTAAGCATTCTTAGGTGTTCTAAGTACTATTGAAGCCGACTGGTAGAATGATTATAGATCTTGTTGCGGATATATATAGTAGATGAATTCGATCATTTATGAGGTGAAAGGTGTGTGAAGGAAAGTGGATGTGAATAGAGCATAAATCTAAGGTGCAAATAAGAGCAGAACAATGAGAAGAACAAAGCTAAGATGAAGTGTGTAAGATCAATTTTTTCACTCAACCGGAACTGAAATTTCTGCATAAGTAGATGCTATCATCAATTAATATCTCTGTCTTTCATTTGTAATATTGTCATAGGTAGTGAGCCTTCATTTGAGTAGTGAGCTCTGGGCAGTGAGCCCGAATGCATGTGCATTCCCATTTTGTATCAATACTTTTAACAGGGTATTAAATTCTTGTGGGTTAACCCCCACCGTGGTTTTTCCCTTAACCGGGTTTCCAAGTCAAAAATCTTGGTGTTAAATGTGTTATTTCATTTCTGCTTATGTGATGACTGAAATGTTTATTTCATTAACTATTTTTAAGTTGTAAAAGAAATAAAATAATCAAGAATGTGTGACAACTGATTCACCCCCCCTCTTAGTTGTCTGGACCTAATCCAACAATTGGTATCAGAGCAAGGATCCTTAGAGAATCCTAACAGCTTAAGGAAAAGATCTTGGAAGAAGGTTCAATGGGATCACTAAGAGATCTTCAATCAGCCCTAGAAGAACTTGCTCAATCTAGAACAAAAATTAGTAATATGAGAGGTGAACTTAAAGATGTTGATGACACCATTGAAATGTTAAAAGATAAATTAAAGAAATCTTTGCAAAGAAAAAAGGAGCTACTTTTGCAGCTATCTAGTTTACCTAAAGAAAATAATTTGAATGAAGCCTTGGAAGAAAAAAAAAGAATGTGAAAAGCTCTCAAAAGAAGTCACTGTTCTAAAAATTGAAATGGAATCTGGGGTGATGAGGCAAACCAAGAAAGTGAAGATAGAAAGAAGATCGAAGAAGATCTGAAACACAAATTAAAAGAAAGATCTAAAGAATGTTGCAGATTGGATGGAATAGCCAGCCATCTAGAGTCTGATCTGCAAGAAAGTAGAGACAATGAGAGAGAACTTGAAAGGAAAATAGTCATTCTCAGACACGACCTAGATATTGCAAATGAATACAAGGAGAAGTTCAAGATAAGTTCAGCTAAACTTGAAGCACTACTTGAAGGACAAAAAAGGGTCGATGACAAGCATGGTCTTAGATATGAGAAAGGTGAGAGCTCTAGATCCAGACAAAAAAAATCCTCAACCTAAGAATGGGAGAATCAGACCTAGAAAATCTCTGACAAGACAGCCAAATGCTTAAAAATATCCATCATTCAATGCAAATTGCTTCAACTGCAACAAATTTGGTCATAGAGCTACTCAGTGCAGAAATAGAATAAATCAAAATGGTCCATCCTTCTTTGGTCAATGCTTCAAGTGTAACAGGTATGGTCATAGATCAAATGAATGCAGAAGTATGACAATGAATAATTTCAATAATAGAAGAATTAGCAATTCTTTCAATGGTTACTACTTTGCTTGCAATGGGTTTGGACATATGGTTGATCAGTACAGATCAATAGAAAATCAGAAAAGAAATGTTGTATGCTTCAACTGCAATCAATCTAGTCATATTGCAAGATTTTGCAAAAGTAAAGACTATGGAAGAAGAGGTCTGGTAAACAGAAAACCGGATGAACAAAGACAAGACAAAGGCAAAGAAAAAATTGATGTGAATGAGACTCAAGATGAATCAAACAAGATATGGGTTAGGAAAACCATTATGAATGACAGCAATGGATCCGCACCGCAATCTCGTGCTAATAATTCCTCTGGGAATTAAGTTGGAAGTCTTGGCTCAAGGGGAGCAACCTTACAAATCAAATTCCCCCAGCCAGTAAGTTAGTGCCCAGATCTGGCATAGTAAGAAAATAGATCTTAAATTGTCTTCAGATCATATGGAAGAATTTCCAGAAGATAAGAGATGGAAATGGCAATATGCAGAATGATACATGAAGGGTTAATAAAAAATAGGGCAACCGGATGCGCTAGGGCAGAGCATTTACTACAAAGGCAAATTAGGTGATGCGAAGCTTAAAAGGGTCATTCACTCTTCATTTTAAACACTTTGCATCAGAAAGAAAGAAGTTGACAAGCCTAGACTGAGAATTCTCAAAAGTCAGAAGCGAGAAAAGGATTTCCAAGCAAAAACCCCAATCCGCGTGGCAAGGTATTTTCTATTTTCTACAAAATCTTTTGAGTTTTCAATTTTTGCAAATGGCTACTCCTCTAGTGGTAGATGTTACTGAAAGGCCTCGCCCTAAGTTCAAGAAGCATCCATTCAAATCTGTTGAGGTTGAGCCATTAGGTGCATTTTCTGGAGTTCTGTACGAGGTTTTACATGTTGAAGATATTAGGGCTTATATTCACTGTAATATAGAGGAATTTGGAAATATGAGATTACTGGATTTAGTTGAAAACCACTTGAAGGATGACAATCACCAATTGAAGCTGGAATATAAAACCCTAGAAAACAAACACTTCATACAAGTTATTGAATTTCCATCCTTTGATGAAAGAAAATGGGTTAGGTATGTATTGAGTTGGATACATGATGAGTTTATGTGGTTGTTGAAGCTATTCAAGATTACAAAAGATATAATCCAAATTGTGGCTGGACTGAATGCAACTAGTGGGCAACCCATGCTTAAGGCTGTGAAAAATCAAAAAATAACTAATTGAACTGGAGTAAAATTTGATAGAAGAGCTATGACTATCAATGGCATCATTGATCCAGATGTCAAGTTTGCTTCAATGGTAGTTAGGTATAAGATCTACCACTCCAGCAGGGAGAACTCAGTCTTTGGAACAACTATTTATGTTGCATATCAGATGATAAAAGAAAATGTGGATTATGACTTATGTGAGCTTCGACAAAGCCACCTACTAGAAAACCTAAACAAAATAAAAAAGGACAAGAAAAATTCCTTCAAGTATGGTTCCTTGGTGATATGTATCTTTTTATACTTCATGAATGAGGTTCCGGGAGTTCCAGGTATACAATGGACATCTGACAGACTAGTGGTATGGAAAATTAGGGATCTTCTTCACAGTCTTGGCGATTCCCAGACACAAAAGACTGCTATTTGGGGCTACTTCAAGAACTTCCAGAATTTGATGCATGCAAGGGAAAGAATTCCTAGTTCAGTTGTTGAAAAGTATGAAAATGAAATATGTTTCATGGTAGACACATATAAATGTTTGATGGAAGCTGTAGAACCAAGGACAGTGTGAATAATGCCCATGGGCTATGAAGTGGATGAGGAAATTCTGGACATGTATGCTCAACATCTCTTGAGCAAACCTAAAGACACCTCTGTTGAAAAGTTCAGAACATACAAGGAACTAAGCCTAAAGTTGCATGTGGAACTTAGACAGTCAGAAACAAAAAGAAAGGTACACAAGCAAGTAGAGATGTATGTAGAAAGTATTGGGATTACAAAAGAAGTAGTGAAAGAAAACATACAAAGGATTGAAAAGATAAAGAACACCGAGCAGGCAAAAAGTGAACCTAAAATTCCCTTGGAAGCCCCAATAAAGATGAGGAGCTCTGTAACTCCTACTGAGCCTCTCAAGACCACTCACACTAAGAAGCCAGAAGCTACTCCATCTGGTGAAGGAGGGAAAAGGAAGAAAACCAAGGCAACAAGAATCCTCAAGAGCACACAAGATGATGGGGAGACTAAAACAGATGAAGAAGTGAAAGAGATAAGATCAAAAAAGGTCAAAACTTCAAAAATTTCTGAAGATCAACCATTTGGAAGCATGAGGGCTAGTAAAAAGCTAGTATCCGATAAGGTTGCCATGTCTATTGATGAAATTGTAAAAACAATCACTGTTCACGGAAACTTAAAACCTATCAGAATTTACTATGATAATCTTGATCAAGCTAATAAGAAAACTTTAGAAGATGCCATTATCATATATCTAAATAAGTTCAATAGAGCCTTGTTGGAAATCATGCAAGAGCTTCCTAAAAGTTTGAGGAAAGTAATGGAAATGAGGAAAGATGTAGCCAAAGAAAAAGATATAGAACTCAGAGAGTATGTTCTCTCCTCTTTATGCCCCGTAATAACTAGAAAAGAAGCAAATAAAATCCTCACTGAAGTCAAAGATAAATTCAGAAGCAAAGTCTGGATGAACAAGCTAATGCTTGGTGAAACTGAAGAAATTGCAAAATAAACAGAGGAAATTCTAAGAAAGGCTGTAGACAAAAATAAGTACTACATTATCTCAAAAAAGCAAGATGAAGAAGACAATCTTGCTACTCCAAAAGAAAAAAATGACAAGAGAATCAATCATCAAAGTATCACTCTAGATCATCCGGAACTTGATTCATCAAATCTAAATATTGGAGAAGTTCAAAAAGAGGAACAAGTCAATCAGGAAGACATAGAGATGATAAATAGAATAATTGATGAAGTGATATCTCCTCCACTTGATCACTCTGAGAAGAAAGAGAATATTGCTACCACTCAGAACCCTCCAGATCAAGCAGCAAGTGGTGAGCAAACAGAAATGAGTCTCTCAGAAGAGAACACAGAGAAGATTAATACAGAGAAAGTGAAGGAAAAAGGAAAGGAAGACAGCAAAAAAAGATGGTGCAAATGTTGAAACACCTAAAGCACCTAAATCAGATGATCAAAAAGATGATTCAATAAATGCAGCAAGAGACACTGTAGATGTAGTGAAAGATTCTCTTGAAAAGGAAGTGATTGAGCTTAATGAGCCTGAACTACTCCAAGGACTAACCAATCCGGATGCGCTCTCTCCATTTCAATTGATGAAAATAGCATCCTTCACTCAAGTAAAAGCCAGATACAAGATGATGAAATCTCACTTAGAGGACAATGAGCTACTGGGGTTAGCAACCAGAGTGTTAGAGAAATTAATGCCAACTTATCAGAAAAATCAAAATGATTCCCCCTCTGGCCATTTGAAAAATCTTGTAAGTGTAGTTGACTCACATTTTGAGTCTTTTGAAAAGTTTGCGAAGGCAAAGGTTCAGAAAGAGTTTTTGAATAAGAAATTTAATCAAGTTAAGAATCTGATAAGGAGTGATAGAGTGGTACTGGGTATTAGAATAAAGAGCATTCAAAATGTTCTAAGTGATGGAAGAGATATATATAAATTTTGTCTATCACGGACTAAAGTCAATATGGATGTTGAGAAGAAAATAAAGGAACAAGAATAGAAAATATCAGTTCTATCCCAAAATTTTGATCCTCTAAATGCCTCTCCCATAAGTCAGGACTGTCAGATCATTAGCCTAACAGATGAAATAAAGAGACTTGAAAAAGAGAAAATCAATACTATGAAGAGGATGTGTGAACTTTGGGGATTAATTGCCCCCAAGCTGGAAGCCATGCATAATGCCTTATCTGATGCCTAGAATGCACTCCAGACAAGTGATCCTCCAGATTTGGCTAAGGCAGAAGCATATGCATTTTTATTGAGGGGGCACATCTCACTCTTGGATGGAATGAAGAACTCTTGGGCCTCTGAACTTGTACAATTAAAAACCAGTTTTGCAGACATTCTCAAGTTCATGTGAACAAGACTTGATGAATTGTTGTACATATGCGACAGTATAAACAGACTCCTTTTTGAGAATTTTGACTTGCGGACCCCACCCTTTTCCATTGATGTCAAAGGGGGAGTGACAGGCAGTGAAAAATGAGGAGTTCAGAAAAGAGGGAGAATTGGAATAAGTGAAGAGCACGAATGCACAGACAAAGGGGGAGTTGCTCTAAGACACTTAGTCATTTTTCACTAAGTGTTGCCATCAATGCCAAAGGGGGAGATTGTTGGCAAGAGACACTACATAGAATTGATAGGAGTTTTCATTGATGGTAACTAAGATTGTCCCACACCTCCGCAATGCAATATTTGATCATACCAGAATTTAGAACAATAATCTATCTAAGTCCGGGAGCTTAAAACATAGTATATAGCAGAGTCCAGTATTTTGGTCCGGATCTCTCTGGTGGAAAGGCATGGTATGTTGGATCTAGGACATACAACTGAGAGGGGGGGTGAATCAGTTGTATAAAACTTCTTCTTTTTCAAACACTTGATTCTTCGTTGTTAGTTAGCAGCATATCAATTAATCATTCATGAAAGCATAATACATAAACACAAGAGCAGATAAACATCAACACATTGAACACCAAGATTTTGACGTGAAAAACCCGGTTAAGGGAAAAACCACGGGGTGATTAACCCAAGAATTATTCTCTGTTAGAAGAATAAAGAAGAATGAATGGCACATGCCAATTAGGGCTCACTGCCCGAGCACACTGCTCACAAAGAGGCCCACTGCCTACAAGGAGACACACTGTCTACAAAGTGATAAAAATCACAGTCTTGAACTGGAGAATGACATCTCTACCATGTCCGGATCAGTTCCATTTATGCCCAAAAACTTCTGCTCTGCCTTTCGCACTTCTCTTCCCTATGCCACACTTTACCACACACACCACACCTCGAAATGAACTCACAGACCGTTATTTATACAAGACATCGACTTAGGAACAAACATCTAAGTCGGCAAACAATCATAAGAGTATCCGCAAGATGAATAACACATCCGGTCGGCCACCACAAGAACATTCGTAGGATGAGCAACTCATCCGGTCGGCTAAACAGAGCAAGAACTTCATCCGGAAGAATAACTTCAATTCTGGGCTCTACTATCAATGCGGATCAACAACACAACCTCAACACGATCTAGAAAACTTCACAAGCCTGCCTGAATGTCCGAATACATCCGTACTTCTTTTACTTGCTGGAATCTCTTGTCTTCCTCATCCGGAACTTCAAGAACACAGTCTGTCGCCACTGTAGAAGGTACTTCCGGACCTTCAAATCATACATTATCAATGCGGACCAACAACACAACCTCAACATGATCCAAGAACCTTCACAAGCCTGTCTGAATGACCAGGTACATCTGCATTTCCTTTACTTACTGAAATCTCTTATCCTCCTTATCCGGAACTTCAAGAACACAGTCTGTTGCCACTGTCATAATGCAAGAGGTACTTTCGGACCTCCAAATCATACACAACTTGAGATGGCACATCACAAGGACATCCCAAACACTCTTGCCAATCCACAGATTAGGATTGTACAATTCCGGACCTCACCGGACCTTTCTATGATCCTCTGTCACCTCTAAGCACTTGCCGGAACCGGTTCCACACAGACAGCCATAACTTCTTTAGGTCTTCATGCAGACCTCTGAAAACTTGACTGAAGCATCTCAAGACTCATATCTGCAAACCCTTTAATCCGCATCCTCCGGTTCTCAACCTATCCAACATATTTGCCTTCTTCTCATCACTGTTCTTCACTGTTCCTGACTGAGGCTAATTTTCTCAATATCCTCAACACACAGCTCATCCAATCCTTCTTGTCAATGTAATATGAGTATGTTGACATCAATGACAACACTGGTTGACCTCATACTTGCAACAATCTCCCCCTTTGTCATTGATGGCAACATATGATGTGAAAAACCATCAAGACAAGAACTTCTCCTTTCTGTCACAGCTCCCCCTATCAACAACAACTTTTCACATGTCTTCTCTTCCTTTATTGCTCCCCCTTTGATCATTAACCACTTGTTTTTCACATGTCTTCTCTCCCCCTTTGACATCAATGGCAAAGGGCTCATACTTGCAATTCTAATACATCAGAATCATACCAGCTGCTCCCCCTAAGTAGCAGCTCCCCATCATCAATCCGGATCACAAGACATGACTGTGATATCCACCGGACTGATGCACATCAGTGCATCCTAGTTCATCACCGGAGGGGCCATGACCCCTAACTTCTCCCAGAGATATTCAAAAGAGTCCTTGGGAAGAGGTTTTGTAAAGATATCTGCAATCTGATCCTTGGAGGGAACATACTCCAATCTGACTTCTTCCTTGTTTACTTGTTCTCTCAAAAAGTGAAATTTGATAGATATGTGCTTAGTCTTAGAATGCAATACCAGATTCTTGGAAATATTAATTGCACTTGAACTATCACAGAAAATTGTGATAGGCTCCTCATATTCAACTTTAATGTCTCTTAGCATCTGCTTCATCCATAAGATTTGAGTGCAACTACCTGCTGCTGCAATGTATTCTGCTTCAGTTGTAGATAGAGATATTGCATCTTGTTTCTTGCTTAACCAAGAAACCAATCTCTTCCCCAAAAAGAATGCTCCACCACTAGTGCTCTTCCGGTCATCCACATCTCCTGCCCAATCTGCATCTGTGTAAGCATGAAGAGAGAAATCCGGATCTCTAGGGTACCATAGACCATACTCAACTGTTCCTTTCAAGTACCTAAAAATTCTTTTGATTGCCATAACATGAGATTCTCTAGGATCAGCCTGGAATCTTGCCACAAGACCAACAACCTGCATTATATCTGGTCTAGTTTGAGTGAGATACAACAATCCACCAATCATTGATCTATACTTTGTCTGATCTGCCTTTGGAGAATCATCATCTTTGCTTAACTTACATCCGGTTGCCATAGGAGTGTTCATAGGCTTTGAGTCTTCCATACCAAATTTCCTTAACAATTCTTTCACATATTTGGTCTGAGAAATGAAGATCCCTTCTTTTGTTTGAGTAATTTGCAGACCCAAGAAGAAATTCATTTCACCAAGCATAGACATTTCAAACTCACTTTTCATCTGATTTGCAAAAGTTTTGCACATACTATCTCTTCCTCCAAAAATGATATCATCCACAAACACTTCAACAATCAAAATGTTTTCATGATCAATTTTGAAATATAAGTTACTGTCAGCAGTACCTTTGTTGAATCCAATCTGCACAAGATGCTTATCCAACCTTTCATACCATGCTCTTGGGGCTTGCTTCAATCCATACAAAGCTTTCTTCAACTTGTAGACCATATCATCATTATCAGACAATTGAAATCCATCCGGTTGTTCAATGTAGACTTCTTCTTCCAGATCACCATTTAGGAAGGCAGACTTGACATCCATCTGATATACCTTGAAGTCTTTGAAGGCAGCAAATGCAAGAAGTAATCTGACTGCTTCAATTCTTGCCACCGGAGCAAAAGTCTCTTCAAAGTCAATTCCTTCTATTTGAGAGTAGCCTTTGCAGACCAATCTAGCTTTGTTTCTGATTACTTCACCAGCTTCATTTAGTTTGTTCCGGAAGACCCACTTGGTTCCAATTACATTCCTGTCTCTAGGTCTGGGAACAAGATCCCAAGTATGATTTTTCTCAATTTGCATCAATTCATCTTCCATTGCTTTGGTCCAGTTTTCATCATTGCAGGCTTCATTTATTGTTTTAGGTTCAATCTTTGAAATCAGACAACATTCATCCTGATTTTGAGCAACATTCCTTCTAGTTTGTACACCTTTGCTTCTGTCACCTATGATCTGATCTTCAGAGTGGTTCAGTCTTACATACCTTGGAATTTTGGGAGTATCCTGCACTACTGCTTCTTGATCAGGCTCATTCAAACCTATCTCTTCTTCCTGATTTACCGGATCAGGCTGACTCTGTCTCACCGGAGAGGACTGAGGTCCTTGAACACTGTCTTGGTCATCTTCATCAAACTCATAAAATCTTGAAGGCTTCTCAATTCCTTCATCAACTTTCACATTGGTGCTTTCTATCATCTTCCTCAATCTCTTATTATAACACCGGTATGCTTTGCTTTGAGTGGAGTAACCCAAGAAAATTCCTTCATCACTTCTAGCATCAAACTTTCCTAGATCTTCATCTCTTTTAATATAACACTTGCTACCAAATACTCTGAAATATTTCACAGTAGGAGTGATGCCAAACCAGAGTTCATAGGGGGTCTTACCGGTGTTGTTTCTGATTTGAACTCGATTGAGAGTGTAGACTGCAGTGCTGATAGCTTCCTTCCAAAACTTTTGAGGAACATTTGCTTCCAACATCATTGTCCTGGCAGCTTCCTGGATGGTCCAGTTCTTTCTCTCAACTATTCCATTCTGCTGTGGAGTCCTAGGAGCAGACAACTGTCTCCTTATGCCCTGTTTCTCACAAAAGTCAATGAACTCACCAGATGTAAATTCACCACCTCTATCAGACCTTAGACACTTTAGTTTCAATCCGGTTTGATTCTCTACCATAGCTTTGAAGATTTTGAACTTCTCAAATGCTTCTGATTTTTCTTTTAGAAAGGTAACCCACATCATCCTGGAATGATCATCAATTAACAACATGAAATATCTATCACCTTGCAGACTCTTGATTCTTGTCGGACCACAGAGATCAGTATGTACTAATTCCAACAATCCGGTAGAAGACTGATCTTTGCTTTTGAAAGAGACTCTGCTTTGTTTACCTAGCTGACATTCTTTGCACAAACTATTTGTAGGTTTCATCAATTTTGGAAGATCTCTTACGGCTTGAGTATTGCTTATCTTGATGATGTTATCAAAATTTACATGACACATTCTTCTATGCCATAACCAACTCTGATCAATTTGAGAAAACAAACAACTTTTATTTGAACCAACCAGATGAAAGATATTACCTTTTGTCTGAGTACCGGATGCAATTTCAGTTTCGGAGCTTGTAAAGATTCTGCATTTTCCATTCTTGAACCGGAGATCATAGCCTTTGTCCACTAACTGACCAACACTGAGAAGATTGTGCTTCAATCCTTCAACATATAGTACGTTACCTGTTTTGCTCTTTCCATCAAAGGAAATAGTTCCCCTGCCTCTGATTCTGCCAGCAGAATTGTCACCAAACTTTACCATTCCTCCTTCATACCTTTCCAAATTCAAGAACTTATTCTTGTCACCAGTCATATGGTGAGAACATCCACTGTCAATAACCTAATCATCCTTTTCTTCCACTTGAGCAGCCAAAGCTTTTTCAACAACTTTGTGATTGACAGATTCAGAGAGTATTGAATCTTCTTCCTTGATGGCAATAAACACCCACTCATTTCCGGATTTGCTTCCTAGTTCTGATTCATCATCTGTTACTCCTTCATTGTCATCTTCTTCATGAACATAATAGCAATTCTTTTGAAACCTTTGTCTGTTAGTATTAGACCTTGCAGATCTTTCCGGACATCTTGAAGCAAAATGACCAATCTTATTGCAGTTGAAACACTTAAAGGGTAGTTTTCCTTCATACTTACCGGATCCTCTTGGCAGTCTCTTTGCAATGAGGGCTTCAAGTTGAGCTGTTTCTGCTTCTTCTTCTTCCATGTCTCTTCTTGCTTGATCATACCATGACATTTTCCTTGATGAGTTTTCTCCCGGATCAAATCTCTGTTTGCCTTTCACATAGGCACTGGCTTTGAAAGCAGATTCAGTCTTGGGAGGATCATCTCCAAACTCGGTCATTTCAAATGCAGCTAGTTTGCCAGCCAGTTGTTCTCTTGTGATAGTTGTGTGGGCTCTGAATTCATCAATGGCAGCAACCTTGATTTTGTAGGCAGCAGAAAGGGATCTTAGGATTTTGCAGACAATCTCATTTTCATCTAGAGTTCCACCAGCATTTCTGATTCCACATACCAGCTCATTCACTCTTGGCATAAAGGTAGTGATGTTTTCATCATCTCTCATCTTCAGTCTTTCAAATTTCCCTTTCAGACTTTGCAACCTTGCACTTTTGACAAACTCATCTCCTTCATACAGAAGTTCCAGTTTAGTCAGGATCTCATATGCAGTTGGTAGGTCAATAACATTTGAGAGATCTGAGTCATTCAATGCGCTTAGAAGAGCTTCCTTGGTCCGCAGATTATTTTCTGCTTCTATGATTTCATTCAGAGTTGTCGGACCACCTTGTGGAGGTACATATGGTTTTGAGACCATAGCCAAGTATGCTTTTCCCATACATTCCAAGTGACACTTCATGCGACCTTTCCAGAGAGTGAAGTTGGTTCCATCGAACTTCGGACTATCCTTCTTGTATGACGACATCCTAGATCTCCTCAAGCGGTTAGGCTCCTATCAGAGGAACTTAGCTCTGATACCAATTGTTGGATCTAGGACATACAACTTAGAGGGGGGGGTGAATCAGTTGTATAAAACTTCTTCTTTTTCAAACACTTGATTCTTCGTTGTTAGTTAGCAGCATATCAATTAATCATTCATGAAAGCATAATACATAAACACAAGAGCAGATAAACATCAACACATTGAACACCAAGATTTTGACGTGGAAAACCCGGTTAAGGGAAAAACCACGGGGTGATTAACCCAAGAATTATTCTCTGTTAGAAGAATAAAGAAGAATGAATGGCACATGCCAATTAGGGCTCACTGCCCGAGCACACTGCTCACAAAGAGGCCCACTGCCTACAAGGAGACACACTGTCTAGAAAGTGATAAAAATCAGAGTCTTGAACTGGAGAATGACATCTCTACCATGTCCGGATCAGTTCCATTTATGCCCAAAAACCTCTGCTCTGCCTTTCGCACTTCTCTTCCCTATGCCACACTTTACCACACACACCACACCTCGAAATGAACTCACAGACCATTATTTATACAAGACATCGACTTAGGAACAAACATCTAAGTCGGCAAACAATCATAAGAGTATCCGCAAGATGAATAACACATCCGGCCGGCCACCACAAGAACATTCGCAGGATGAGCAACTCATCCGGTCGGCTAAACAGAGCAAGAACTTCATCCGGAAGAATAACTTCAATTCTGGGCTCTACTATCAATGCGGATCAACAACACAACCTCAACACGATCCAGAAAACTTCACAAGCCTGCTTGAATGTTCGGATACATCCGCACTTCCTTTACTTGCTGGAATCTCTTGTCTTCCTCATCCGGAACTTCAAGAACACAGTCTGTCGCCACTGTAGAAGGTACTTCCGGACCTTCAAATCATACATTATCAATGCGGACCAACAACACAACCTCAACATGATCCAAGAACCTTCACAAGCCTGTCTAAATGACCAGGTACGTCCGCATTTCCTTTACTTACTGAAATCTCTTATCCTCCTTATCCGGAACTTCAAGAACACAGTCTGTCGCCACTGTCATAATGCAAGAGGTACTTCCGGACCTCCAAACCATACACAACTTGAGATGGCACATCACAAGGACATCCCAAACACTCTTTCCAATCCGTAGATTAGGATTGTACAATTCCGGACCTCACCGGACCTTTCTGTGATCCTCTGTCACCTCTAAGCACTTGCCGGAACCGGTTCCACACAGACAGCCATAACTTCTTCAGGTCTTCATGCGGACCTCTGAAAACTTGATTGAAGCATCTCAAGACTCATATCTGCAAACCCTTTAATCCGCATCCTCCGGTTCTCAACCTATCCAACATATTTGCCTTCTTCTCATCACTGTTCTTCACTGTTCCTGACTGAGGCTAATTTTCTCAATATCCTCAACACACAGCTCATCCAATCCTTCTTGTCAATGTAATATGAGTATGTTGACATCAATGACAACACTGGTTCACCTCATACTTGCAACATGGTATACTACAGATCTAAGGTTGTTGACAACATAGTAAATACACTCTAAATCTAGAATTTTGTCCTCCAGTGATGAAGGAATCAAATGTTATTAGCATCTGTGTATCGGGTTCCAGTCTGACAGAGCAGACAGAAGAACAGGTGGACCTTGTAGAAGATCCTATTTCTAGATGAATGGAAGTTTCTTGTTGGACAAATGGTGGTATTCAGTAATTGTGGTCGACATAAGTAATGATTTGCAAGAGATAGTTTTGGTCCGCACTCCAAGTTGTGCATAGATCTAGTCGACAAGGCTAAGCATTCTTATGTGTTCTAAGTACTGTTGAAGCCGACTGGTAGAATGATTATAGATCTTGTTGTGGATATATATAGTTGATGAATTCAGTTATTTATGAGGTGAAAGGTGTGCGAAGGAAAGTGGATGTGAATAGAGCAGAAATCTAAGGTGCGAATATGAGCAGAACAGTGAGAAGAACAAAGCTAAGATGAAGTGTGTAAGATCAGTTTTTGCACTCAACTGAAACAAATTTTTTTGCATAAGTAGATGCTATCATCAGTTCATATCTTTGTCTTTCATTTGTAATATTGTCTTAGGTAGTGAGCCTTCATTTGAGCAGTGAGCCCGAATGCATGTGCATTCCCATTTTCTAACAATACTTTAACATGGTATTAAATTCTTGTGGGTTAACCCCCACCATGGTTTTTCCCTTAACTGGGTTTCCATGTCTTGGTGTGAAATATGTTATTTCATTTTTGCTTATGTGATGACTGAAATGTTTATTTCATTAACTATTTTTAAGTTGTAAAAGAAATAAAAAGATCAAGAATGTGTGACAACTGATTCACCCCCCTCTCAGTTGTCTGGACCTAATCAAACAGACACCTCACCATGTTGCTCCATAAATTAAATATCATTAATATTTAATCAGGTATTTATCCTCTCAACACATGCCCTATTTCCTCTCAGCCATCCCTACTTTGTAGAGATTGGTTTCTCCACATCACCATGGTCAATGTTGACTATGAGACAAGTGTCTCATGAATCCTATATTCCCTCTCACATTCCAACAAACAAAGACTCTTTCCTCCATGTTTCTCTCATGGTCTTCCATCTTTATCTCATTGGTCTTTGTGAGCAACATGCGGACATCTTCCATCTTTATCTCCCCTCATCCAACCAATTTGATCTTAACTGCACATGTCACAAGACTTATTCTTCAACCATGGATCTTTTGACACTTGGATTTGAGCCATCCTTGGCCTATAAAAGGAAGCTCCTCACCTTCATTTCGCAATCACAAGAGCTATCATACTTACATGTTGTAGCAATTCTATCAAGTATCCAAGCGTGCCTTTGGCTCCCATTTGCATATCAATATCATAATCTCCATTGTTGCATTATCATCTAGCTTCATAGTATCATTTAGTTGCATATCATTATCCTCATATCAATCATTATAAAGAACATTGCGTTAGCTTTTATCAAAATCATCATCATTATCATTAGTCTTGCATTGTAGGATTGTTTACATTGCTTTTGAATCCACAATTCCATTCATCTCATAGTCATCTTGAAAAACAAAGAAGTGCAATTTTGAGAGCACCATCATAATCGGTAAGATCTTGAGAAGATAGGAGACAATGGAACACGAAGGATAAATCAGAGTTTGCAAGGTATAATTTATGTTTTCTATATTTTTCCTAGTTTCATTGGTGATTTGAATTTGAGTAGGAATTTAGAGTAATTGTGGTATCTTATTAGGTTCTTACAGTTGTTTCAAATAATCAATCACAATGCCCATAAACCCTGACTCCTAACCCCTAAACCCTAAACTCGAGCGACCCTAAACCTCTATCTTCCTATCTCTCCCCTATCACCCTATCTCTATCATCCCTCTACCTCTCAATCTCTCTCCCTATGTCTCTTGACATCTCCCTCACTCTATATTTCCATATCTCTCTCCCCTAGATCTCTCTCCCTAAACCTTAAACCCCTAAACCCTAAATAATGCCCCTAACTCCTAAACCCTAAACCTCTATCTCCCTATCTTTCCCTATCTCCCTATCTCTATCATCCCTCTACTTCTCAATCTCTCTCCTAATGTCTTTGGACATCTCCCTCACTCTCTATCTCCCTATCTCTCCCATCTATGTCCTTTATCTCCCCTATCTGTCTCCTCTCTCTCTACCTATCTATCTCTCCCTATCATTCCTTTATCTCTCTATCTCTCCCCTCTATCTCCCTCTCTCTCCCTCCCTCTCCCTCTCCCTTATTGACAAAGGAAATGGAAACAAGAAAACTAGGACTCTCTTTCTATCTCTCTCTCTTGTTAGAAATGAAGACAACAACTACTCAACGCAAATCTAATTCAAATAAGTTTAATGATCTTTAATAGTGTATTAGAGAATGGAGATTGCAACAGAATATAAAATATGCAACACAAAAGCCACAAATCTAAAAATTGATCACATAATGACATAGTATTTATGTGGATAAAACACTTTCGGGAAAAAAAACTCCACCAAGAAAGAGGCACAAGTTTATTTTAATCTGCAAAAGTGATACAATACATCAACTACACAACTCTCTCCTTTAGTCTTTAATCCAACAACATTCCTGCAGCACCTGAGTACCTATAAATCTGTTATATTACAACAAATACATGGAAAAATACTTATAGAAGTGCTCTCACATCAAACTAGGTGTCCACCTTCTCTCTCTAGAGAATCTCCAACACACAAGTATTAAATGCCTCCTTACAAGCTCCTGCCACTTGTCCAAAGTTAGCCATGCATATTTGGGTGCCCAAGACTCTCTTACAACATCTTATGATGCGTCATAACCATCATAGATTCTTCCAGAGAGTATCTTCCCAAGATGGACACCTTGGGTTGAGCATAGCAACTTACAACTAATAAATATCTGACATGTGTCATAGTGTCATAGAATCTTATGACAACTTGCAACTATCATAGATTCTTTGCATGCACCCACCAAACATTATGAGGCATGTCATACATGCTAAAAATGGCAGATTCTACCAAGGTGGCGCCTACACTCATTTACTCATGATTTTTACAATTGCCAACCATAAAAGTCACTCCATAATTACCTTCGGTGAATCCAAAATTGCCACTGTCGGTGAAACTACCACATTCCCTTATGGGTAATTACAAATTACAAATAATAAAATAGAATAAATACAATATTAGGATTTACAAGGTTAATGACACCTTATCCCAACATTCTCCCACTTAACATTATACATTGTAAATCAACCCATAGGAAATCAAATGAAAAATAATCAGGCACTAGAAACAAGGCCCATGGCTTCTCTGCACCACACAAATTTCTCTATGCTCATAGGTTTAGTCAATGAATCTACGACATTCTCCTAAGTGTCTATCTTCTTTAGCTCAATCTATCCACTTGCAACCAATTCTTGAACAAAGTTATACTGAACATCAACATGCTTAGTTTGACCATGATACATAAGATTCTTGGCCAAACAGATAGCACTCTGGCTATCACAACCAATTTGAATGACCCTTCAATCAAAACCAATACATGTATAAAGTCTCCTCAACCAAACTGCCTCCTTAGACACATGAGTAGCAACCATATACTCTGCTTCGGTGGTGGCTAAAGCAACCGTGGGCTGTCTCTTACTCATCCAACTCACTGCTCCTCCAAAGAGAGTAAACACATAGCCACTAGTGGACCTTCGACTATCCAAGTCACCTGCCCAATCTACATCATCAAATCCGTGTATGTCCAAATCTTTATCATCACTATTAATACCAGAATAAACCAAACAATAATAAGGAGTACCCACAAGATTTTTAAGCACCCTCTTCACATAATTTAAATGTTGTCTACTAAGGTTAGACATAAATCTGCTCAAAATTCCCACTGCTTGGGAAATATTTGGCCTAGTGCAAACCATTGCATACATCAAACTCCCTACATCACTAGCATATGACACATTAGATATATCCTCAAAATCATCCTCATTCTTTGGACACATATCTAATGAAAGCTTAGTACCAATGGGTAAAGGAACTCTAACTGGGTTATAGTCCTGCATACTAAATCTCTGCAAAATGGTATTCACATACTTACTCTATGACAACCAAAGCTTTATGTTACCTCTGTCCCTCCTAATCTCCATACCCAGAATATACTTGGCAGTTCCAATATCCTTCATATCGAATGCACCTAAAAGTTGGGCTTTCGGCTCATTGATCATGCCCTTAGTATTGCTGAAAAAGAACATGTCATTAACATACAATGTAATGATCAGTATAGAATCATCAATACAATGAATGTACACACAATGATCCTCCTTGCTTCTAACAAAGCCCAATTTCAATAAAAATGAGTCAAATTTTTGATACCACATTCTGGGGGACCATTTCAAACCATAGAGAGACCTCCTTAATCTGCAAACCCATTGCGCTTTCCCTTTTACCTCAAACCCTGTAGGCTGTTCCATATAAATTTCTTCCTCAAGAGCTCCATGCAAGAACGCAGTCTTAAAATCCATTTCCTCAATCTCCCAATCATAAGTTGCTAATAGAAGTCAGTTTAGCAACAGGAGAGAAAATTTTACCAAAATCAACTCCCTCTCTCTCGGAGTAGCCCCTGGCTACCAGTCTAGCCTTGTACTTCTCCAATGAACCATCTGCTCCAAACTTATTCTTGAAGACCCACTTGCAACCTATGGCATTTCTTCCTTTGGGAAAACAAACAAGATCCTAGGTGTTACAAGAGTCTAAAGCCATCATCTCCTCCTACATGGCTAACTGCCAAGACTCACTATCATCTGCATGAATAGCTTCCCTGTACTCAATAAAACAAATACACAATAGAAATCTGGTGGGCTATACCTGTCAACTAGATTTCGTTGTCTTATGGATCTCCTCAAGGGTGGAGTAAGAGACTCTACTTGTTCTTCTGGATGCTCATCTGTACCAACTTCTTTTGCAACAACAAATTCTTCTTTATCAGAACTACTTGAATTTTCTTCTTCTTCTTCACCCTCCAATCCATCATTGTGTTCTTCCTGAGGTGCATCTTCCTGCTCTAAGTCAAAGTGCACTCTAAAAGGAAGTTAGGTGTGCAGAAATCACTTCCTACACTTATCTAATGAGGGGAGGAGAGTGCAAATTCAATTTTATCCTTACAATTATAGCAATGTTAAACCACTAACAGAGATATTGTAGCAAACACATAAACAAGAAAGTGAGACAGAAGAAGAGAGACACAAGATATATGTGGGGAAAACCCTTATCGGGTGAAAAACCCCACACTCCAAAACCTGCACAATGTATTATAAAAAATGAAATGGTTTACAATACACTTGCAATTCAAGCTCTCAGGAGTCTTCAACACTTGTATCTGGAGACAAACTGATAGCATAACAGTACCTGTCAAACCTGTAATACATCTCCTCTCAAAAGCACCTGTTTATATAGAAAATACAAGGCAAAATTGCCTCTATCTTGGAATGGGCGTCCAAATTGCCCTCATGGCCCAAAACACACACCTATGGACACTTGGTCAACATTGTAAGATGCTTCTGACACTTGTCCACACACCCCATCCCAAAAAGGTCACCTATTTCCAAAATGGGCTGTGACAGACACTCTTACGACTCTTACGACTGTCATAGAATCTATCATAGCAGTTACAACTTACAGCTGTAAGAGAATCTATCATACATAGGCTATAAATAACATATTCTCTTACAACATGTCATAGTCCACCTTGGGGCACCCAAAGATGCTATTCGCCACATGTCTTCACATGTCATAGAATCTCTTATTTTCGACTCCTACATGTCATAACTTCATCATATGAATCAGTCATAACCGTTACGGTTAATATTCCCTTACACAACATCCAAGATGCTGACACATGGCAAAATATTCCTACCACTAAGTGGGACACCTATCTCCTCATGTGAGGACAAAAATACATGTGGCCATATGCCATGTAGGATGACACATCACCGTGCCAACTCCCACAATATGACAACATAGGATTTGCATCCAATTAATACAATAGGCAAATAATAAATAAATACAATGTAAAAATACAAGGAATTACCAAGGTTGAGACACCTTAATTCCCAACATTCTCCCACTTGTCGAACACCTTGTAAGAGCCAATAGAATTAACAGGATTTAACTGCTATAGGCCGAGAGGCCCATAGACTCTGAACACCATCTAAATTTCTCTGTGCCCACTGGCTTCGTCAATGCATTTGCAACATTCTTCAAAATATCTACCTTCTCCAAATTTACCTTCCCATTCTCTACCATGTCTCACACGAAGTGAAACTGTACATCAATAGGCTTTGTTCTGGCATAGAAAGTTAGATTCTTCGCAAGGCAAATCGCACTCTGACTGTCACAACAAATCGTAATCTATCCTGCATCAACACCAATATCTGAACACAATCTCTTAAGCCAAATGGCTTCCTTACAAGCATGATTTGCTTCCATGTACTCATCTTCTGTCGTGGACAAAGCAACCACAGGTTGTCGCTTACTCATCCAACTAATTGCACCACCAAACATTGTGAACACATATGCACTAGTGGATCTCCTGCTGTCAATGTCACCTACTGAATCAGAATCCACAAATCCATGAATACAAACTGAATGCGGAGGTCTTGTAGCATTGCCATTATAGCAAATGGAATACTTAGAAGTACTCCTCAAATATTTGAACACTCGCTTAACTGCATCCCAATGTACCCATCCAGGATTAGCCATAAATAGACTAAGGACTCCCACTGCTTGGCAATGTTTGGTCTTGTACAGACCATAGCATACATCAAACTGCCAACAACACTAGCATAAGGTACTTTTCTCATGTCCTCCACCTCACAAGGAGATTTTAGACAATCATTAACAGACCACTTTATCCCCAAAGAAACAGGAGCACACAATGGTCTACAATCTACCATGTTGAACCTATCCAACACGGTCTTCACATACTTACTCTGGCTTAACCAAAGTTTTCTGTTAGTTCTGTCTCTTCTGATTTCCATTCCTAGAATGTACCTGGCTGCCCCTAAATCTTTCATTTCAAACTGTGCTGCCAACTGAGACTTAAAATCAGAAATCATATTCTTACCCTTCCCAATCAGCAACATATAATGCAACAATGAGAATACAATCACCATCAAACTTATAATACACACAGTGATCCAATTTTGATCTCACAAATCCAATTGACAACACAAAGGCATCAAACTTCAAGTACCACATCCTAGGAGACCGCTTCAAACCATACAAAGACTTTTTCAATTTGCAAACCAAATTTTCTTTACCTTTCACTATGTAATGCTCTGGCTGTGACATGCAGATTTCTTCCTCCAAATTACCATGAAGGAAAGTTGTCTTCACATCCATCTGTTCTACCTCTAAATCATAAGCAGCTGCAAGAGATAACAAAAATCTAATGGATGCCAACTTTGCAACAGGAGAGGAAATTTCACCATAATCAATTCCCTCCACTTGTTAGTACCCCTTCGCAACCAATCTAGCCTTGTACTTTTCAACACTGCCATCTGCACCAAATTTCTTCTTGAACACCCATTTGCATCCAACGGGTTTCTGTCCATTAGGTAAAGGCACCAAGTCCCATGTTTTGTTCTTTTCCAAAGAAGCCATCTCATCCTCCATGGCCTCCTTCCAGGAACCTGCATCTTTCATGCCCATAGCCTCTTTTACAGTTCTAGGCTTATCATTGTTAGTAAGTAAAGTAAAAGCACAACTAGAATCAAGCAATGAATAACCAAACCTATCAGGTTGCTTTCTTGTTCGTGTAGACCTCAATGGCTAAGGTTGAGGTTCTGCTTCTTCTTCTGAGCTTTCAAAGCTCTCCTCATCATCAGGTCTCACAGGGTCTATTTGTTCAGTCTTATCAGGGGTAGAAGGAAACTGAACCGCATCCTCTTTCTTTTCTGTCTGTTCTGGTTGTAGAACAACAGAAGAAGGTGTTAGCTCTCTGAAGATAACACTTCTGCTATACAACACTTTTTCAACCAATGAAAATACATTTAACAACCCTGTTCTCCAATTTAGACCGTTTCTCCCTAGGCACATGTACATATGCCTCACAACCAAAAACACGAAGATGTCTAACTGAAGGCTTTTTACCAGACCACACCTCCATAGGTGTCTTACCAACAAGAGCTGGTGTAGGAGATTTGTTTACCAGATAGCAAGCAGTGGCAACAGCTTTAGCCCAAAATTTTTGTTCGAGGCTTTCTCTACTAAACATACTCCTAGCCTTCTCCATCAGTGTCCTGTTCATCCTCTCTGCAACTCCATTTTACTGCAGGGTATATGAAGTTGTCTTATGCCTTTCAATCCCTTTCTCTTTACAGAACTCATCAAACTCCACCGAACAAAACTCACCACCATTTTTAGTTCTCAAACACTTAATCTTTTTACTAGTTTGATTTTCAGCAAAGGCTTTAAACTCCTTAAACTGACTAAACACTTCAGTCTTGCTTTTGATAAAATAAACCCATGTCCTGCTGTAATCATCTATGAAAGCTACAAAATATATAGATTTTGAAATTGAAGGAACATTAACAGGACCAAACACATCAGAATGAATAAGATCCAATACACCAGAAGACTTGTGAGAACTAGAGTAAAACTGATCACAGTTTTGCTTTCCATAAATGCAACGTTCGCAAAAGTCAAACTCGAGATTACACTCATTTAACCCATCAATGAGGTTTTTATTTTTTAGGGTATGCAGACCCTTCTCACCAATGTGGCCATATCTCAAATGCCATAACATAGCCTTTTCAGTAGGAAGATTAGCTTCCATAGCATGTGCACTACCATCGGAACTAGTTACAAAAGATTTCTTCACTGCTCGTTCAGATGGTGGGGATGAAGTGACTGCAGCTCGTTTCTTTGAGTCAGAAGAACTATTGCACTGTGAAGTGCATGCCTCCAGCTGAAACATAGTACCTCTCTGAGTACCCTTTGCAAGCACCATAGATCCTCTAGTCATTTTGCATCCATCCTTCGAAAAGACAACCTGCACACTTGCATCATTCAACATACTTATAAAAAGTAGGTTTCGTGCAAGGCCTAGAATGTGCATAACTCCAGTGATCCCCTTCACTCATCCATTAGGGAATCATATTGAGACTCTTCCATGACCAACAATCTTTAGATGAGATTCGTCACCCAGGTACACTCTTCCACCATCGAACTCTTCATATTTTGTGAACCAGTCTCGATGTGAGGTCATGTGGAATGATGCACCAGAATCAATCAACTGCACATCATCAGATGCATGGGTGGCTAGGGTTGCGATGAAAGCATCACCATCATCTTGTGACTTGTGGGAATATGAATCAGGAGTTTTTTTCTTCTTTTTCTTCTCCTCTTTGCATTCCTTTTAGAAATGCCCAGTTTTACCATAGTTCCAACAAAGAGCCTTGGACTTTCTAGGAGACTTGGATCTCCCACGGGATTTGGATCTGCCCTTATCAACTTTCTTGTCCTTCTTCTTCCCTTTCTCTTTGGGTCTTCCACAAACTGCAAGAGCCTCTTTGGCTACTTCAGAAGACTTCCTCCGCATTTCTTCAGATAACAGTGAGGACACCACATCTTCCATCTTGAAGGTGGTAGTGGTGCTTCCGATAGCCATGACAAGATGATCCCACGAATCTGGAAAAGAATAAAGTAGGGTCATACATCGATCCTCCTCCTCCATTTTTGCACCCATAGATGTCAACTGTGCAACAATCATGTTAAAAGCATTCATGTGATCTACAATAGATCCTCCATCTTCCATCTTCAGAGTGAACAACTTCTTTTTCAGGAAAAGTTTGTTTACCAAGGACTTGGCTTGATAAACATCACCCAACTTCTTCCAAAGATCTTTTGTGCTCTTCTCCTCATGGACATTCAACAGGACAAAGTTAGCTAAACAGAGTCTTATGAGACCCTCAGCTTTCTGATCTTTGAGGTCCCAATCATCTTGTGACATTGTTGTATCATTTTCCATAGGTCACAATCAACAAGTAGGTCCTCCATCTTGAGTTTCCACAACTCAAAATTAGTGCCATTGAATTTCTCAACCTCTAACCTTCCAGATGTGGTTACCATCTCCTTGCTGCAACAAGATATAGAATACTCTACACAACACTCCCACTCAACCTAAGATTAACTCAAAAAACCCCTACCCAACAGCTAAGACCAAAACTGGCCAGGCTCTGATACTAACTAAAAGGAAGCTAGGTGTGCAGAAATCGCTTCCTACACTAATCTAATGAGGGGAGGAGAGTGCAAATTAAATTTTATCCTTACAATTACAGCAATGTTAAACCACTAATAGAGATATTGCAACAAACACATAAACAAGAAAGTGAGATAGAAGAAGAGAGACACAAGATATACGTGGGGAAAACCCTTATCGGGTGAAAAACCCCACACTCCAAAACCTGCACAATGTATTATCCAAACTGAAATGGTTTACAATACACTTGCAATGCAAGCTCTCAAGAGTCTTCAACACTCATATCTGGAGACAAACTAGTAGCATAATAGTACCTATCAAACCTGTAATACATCTCCTCTCAAAAGCATTTGTTTATATAGAAAATACAAGGCAAAATTGCCTCTATCTTGGAATGGGCGTCTAACTTGGCCTCATGGCCCAAAACCCATGCCTATGGACACTTAGTCAACATTGTAAGATGCTTCTAATACTTGTCCACACACCCCATCCCAAAGAGGTCGCCTATTTCCAAAATGGGCTATGACAGATGCTCTCACGACTCTTTCGATTGTCATAGAATCTGTCATAGCAGTAACAAATTACAGCTGTAAGAGAATCTGTCATACACAGGCTATAAATAGCATATTCTCTTACAACATGTCAGTCCACCTTGGGGCACCCAAAGATGCCTTTTTCAAAGATGCTTTTTGACACATGTCTTCACCTATCATAGAATCTCCTATTTCTGACTCTTACATGTCATAACTTCGTCATAGGAATCTATCATAACCATTATGGTCAATATTCCCTTACACAACATCCAAGATGCTGACACATGGAAAAATATTCCTACCAGTAAGTAGGATGCCTATCTCCTCATGTGAGGACAAAAATACATGTGGCCATATGCCATGTAGGATGACACACCATCGTGCCAACTCCCACAATATGACAACATAGGATTTGCATCCAATTAATACAATAAACAAATAATAAAAAAGTACAATGTAAAAATACAAGGAATTACCAAGGTTGAGACACCTTAATTCCCAACACACTGTCTTCATATTTTCTTTCTCTTTTGGCTGCTCAGGTTCAGAAATAGCTCTAAGTTCCCTGAAGATAACATCTCTAGAATAGATAATCTTTTGGGTTAGTGGATTCCAAATCTTATAACCTTTTACATTATCACCATATCCAATGAAAGTACACTTTTGTTCTTTTGGATCCAACTTAGATCGCTTGTCCTTAGGCACATGAACAAAAGCCTCATAGCCAAAAACCCTTAAATGTGAAACAAAAGGTTCCTTACCTATCCACACTTCATAAGGTCTCAAATCAAGAGCCTTACAAGGATATCTGTTAATCAAGTAACAAGAAGTACACACAACCTCTGCCCAAAAGTCAACTGTGAATCACTCAACATATTTTTGGCTCTTTCCATGATTGTTCAGTTTATCCTTTCTATAACACCATTCTATTGTGGTGTATACGGAGTTGTCTTTTATCTGATTATACATGCATGCTTGCAAAACTCATCAAATTCCTTAGAGAAATATTCCCCTCCATTGTTAGATCTTAATATTTTTATCTTTAATCCTGATTGGTTTTCAACTAAGACTTTAAACTCCTTAAACTTAGTGAAAACTTTAGATTTGTGTTTCATAAAATAAATCGATGTAAATCTGGATACATCATCAATGAAGGTGATAAAATAACGAGATTTTCTGATAGAGTCATTATCCGCTGGTCTAAACACATATGTATGAATAATCTCTAACTTCTCTTTTGCTCTATTGCTTCCTAAAGGAAATGATTTTTTGTTTTTTTCACCAAACACACAATGCTCACATAAATCAAACCGCTCATTAGAATAGGAGAAACCATCCAACAAAATTTTATTCATAATTGTTTTCAAAACATTATTACTTGTGTGGCCCAATCTATGGTGCCACAACATACAAGTGTTTTCAGAATCCTTAGAAACATAAGAGAAATTACAAACTGTAGTGGCATCTAGCCTAAACAAGGTTCCCAATCTCTTCCCATTTGCTACCACCAAGTTTCCTCTCACCAATCTGCAACCATTCTTATCAAATGTTACATGCATTCCTAAATCATTCAACTTCGAAACTAAAATTAGATTTCTAGCTAATCCAGGAACATACAAAACACCAAGGAGGGTTTTAATCCTCCCATCACTGAAACACAACAATACCTTGCCTTTCCCAACTATTAGATATGTAGAGTTGTCCCCAAGGTACACTTTACCTCCATCATACTCTTCGTATGTGGAAAACCATTCCTTATGCGGGGTCATATGAAATGAGTATCCTGAGTCAACCAACTAGTGATCATTAGAAACAACATTACATGCAGAAAGTAAAACATCTTCACCTGCATTCGAGGACTTATCAAAAGCACTCTCCCACTATTTCTTTGGGTTTCTACACTCCTTCACATGTCCCCTTTTAATGCAGTTCCAACACTTAACTCTATTCTTTTTCCCAGGAGTCTTAGATCGGCCCTTAGACTTGCCCTTATCCCCTTTTTGATCTCCTTTTAGTCCTCTTTCCTTAGACCTTTCCCTGACACTGAGAGCATCACATGAACTATCTGAACTCTTCTTCGTCAATTCTTGTGCCAGTAAAACTGCAACATGATCATCCAACTTCGGATCCACGAGCTTAGCAGTGATAGAAAGGATAACATTCTCCCAAGACTTAGGGAAAGAACAAAGAAGTAAGATACATTTATCTTCCTTATTAACTTCAACATAGATACAAATGCTAGCTGACTCAACAATAAATTAAATGAGTTTAAATGCTCTGCAACCAATTCACCCTCTTTCATTTTCATAGAAAACGGTTTATGCTTCAAGTAAAGTTTGTTTTATACCATACTCTTGGCTTGGTAGATCTCACCCAAACATTTCCACAAGCTATGTGTTGTCTCTTCCTTCACGACACTCAACATGATAGAATCTGCAAGACACAAACGAATAGTTCCCCATGTGTTCTTATCTAGTCTATCCCACTCATCTTGAGAGACATCGTTGGGTTTCTCCTCTTTTTGAATAGTCAACCACTGGTTTCTTTCTTCCAGCAAATCCCCCATTTTTAGCTTCAACAACTCATACCCCGTTTCATTGAACTTTTTAATGTCCAAACGAGAGGTTGATGCAACAGTGGATGCAACAATAATATCAACTCAAGATCTACAAAACAAATACAACCAAATCTCCCATTGTAGATACACTACCTTCACACTACCACCCAAGAGGCAAAGCTGGCTAGACTCTGATACCAATGTTATAAATGAAGACAACAACTACTCAATGAAAAATCTAATTCAAATAAGTTTAATGATCTTTAACAGTGTATTAGAGAATGGAGATTGCAATAGAATATAAAATATGCAACATAGAAGCCACAAATCTGAAAACTGATCACACAATGAAACAATGTTTACGTGGAGAAAACCCTTTCAAGTAAAAAAAACTCCACCAAGAAAGAGACACAAGTTTGTATTAATCTACAAAAGTGATACAATACATCAACTACACAACTCTCTCTTTCAGTCTTCAATTCGACAACATTCTTGTAGCACCTAAGTACCTGTAAATATGTTATATTACAACAAATATATGGAAAAATAATTATAGAAGTGATCTAATGCCAAACTAGGCATCCACTTTCTCTCTCTAGAGAATCTCCAACATGCAAGTATTAAATGCCTCCTTATAAGATCCTGCCACTTGTTTAGAGTTAGCCATGCTCAAGACTAAATCTAGTCTCTTACATCATCTTATGATGCGTCATAACCATCATAGATTCTTCTAGAGAGTATCTTCCTAATATGGGTACCTTGGGCTAAACATAGCAACTTACAACTAATAAATATCCGTCATATGTGTCATAGTGTCATAGAATCTTATGACAACTTGCCGATGTCATAGATTCTTTACATGCACCCACCAAACATTATGACGCATGCCATACATGCTAAAAATAGTAGATTCTCCCAAGGTGGTGCCTACACTCATTTGCTCATGATTTTTACAATTGCCAATCGTAAATGTCACTCCATAATTACCTCTGGTGAATCTGGAATTACCACTGTTGGTGAAACTACGACATTCTCTTATGGGTAATTACAAATTACAAATAATAAAATGGAATAAATACAATATTAGGATTTACAAGGTTAATGGCACCTTATCCCAACATCTCTCTCTCTATCTCCCTCTCTCTCCCCTCCATCTCTCCTCTCTTCCTCCCTCTCCCTCTCTCTTATTGATAAAGAAAATGGAAACAAGAAAACTAGGACATGCAAAGAGGGATGAGGATATAAATTGGAAGGATGAAATGGAAATAAGATAAAACAAGAGATAGAAAAAATTAAGAGTTGGAAGATGGCGTCGATGGTGGAGCTCGCTGCTTGGTGTAGGCCGAGTCCTGCATGAGGTCGTGCCTCACTTACATGCTCCAGATCAGTTCATGGGTTTTGTTTGCTGGCGGTTGTAGGTGTGAACCGAGGGTTGAGGGTGTTGGATGATAGTGGGGTGGGCGTTTTGGTTGCCAGCTGGGGTTTAGCTGGTTTCTTTCCTTTGGTGCAACATTTGACACCTTTCTTTGTTGCTCTTTTCTCCTCTGTTTGCAATCTCTTGTGCTGTTCGAAGAGTGGGAGTTTGAACAGGGACCCTGGTGTGGGGGTTTAAGATTTTTTTGTTCCCTTGGGTATGGCTCCCGGGGAGGCATCAGGGGTTAAATCCCCATGGGATTTTCTTGCTGCATTTGGGGCTTCATGTACAAATGGTTCAACAAAAGTTTTTGATAACAATTTATTCTCAAATGATTTGGGCAATGGTAGATTTGTGTTGTTTGGTGGTTCTCAAATTCCCATGATAAATGGATGTCTGAAGCACACCAAAGATTAGCCTGTGCTGGTAATTCAACCAGAATTGATTGCGGAGGATATTGAGTATTTATCGAAGCATGCCTTTATTTACAAATTTATGGGCATGAGGGTTTCACTCCAATTTTTGGAGTTGTGGGTTCATTGGACTTGGTATTCAGAGGGTGAGATAGAAATAATATTGCTAGCGAATAGTTACTTCATGGTGGTTTTCAAATGCATGGTAGATTGCAATAGAGTTTTCGAGGGAGGACCTTATTTCCACAACCAAATTGGTTTATTCATTAAACCTTGGCATGCGGGCTTTAATCCTTTGGAGGACCTCCCAAATCGGGTTCTGGTATAGGTGTGTCTTCCTCATTTTCCAGTTGAATACTGACACAATGAGATTTTGCATAATGTTTCTTCACTTTTGGGGAAACCAGTGGGTCCTTCTCAGCAAACTCTAGATAGAAAGGCAATGACTTTTGCTCGTATTTGTGTTGAGATTGATTTAAGTCACCCTCTTTTAGATTCTTTGGAAATTCATGCGGGTTCATATTCTTGGGTGCAGTAGTTAGACTATGAGACTTTGCCCTTTCGATGTCACCTATGTCATGAGTATGGCCATTTACAGTGAAGGTGTCCGAGGTCTAAATCTTCTAAGTCTCAGCCTACTTAGCCTCCTCAAAACCCCGTGGGGTTGACAAAGGGAAGGCTCCCATTCCTGGTGAGGTTGCAGGTGTAGAGGGTTTTATTCCTGTTAAGGATCATAATAAGAATCGTGGTCAAAAGAGTACCTTTAAAGAGCGACAGGAGGGTGATACTTTTAATAGATTTGAGGTTCTGGATGATCTTAGTCAGCAGGAGGTGAATCCAGGTTTGATGGTTATGGATCAGGGTGGTTTGAAGGAGGTCTAGGAAGGTATCATTCCAGTTAACACTCACGCTTCACAGGAGGTTGGTGCTGTGCAAATGGACTCAGATCTTAGTTTGGTGGTTGGAGAGAGGTTGGAGTCTTCTACAGATGTGAGAATGGGGGAGGGAGTGATCTCTAATCCTCTAGTAAAAGTGGGGTCTAATTCGGTGAAAGGTAGCGGGCTTCTCCTCCAATGGGTCTTCTGTAGAAAGACCAGAAGAAGGGGACTGTTGAGAAGCCATCCAAGGTTGACAGAAAGAAAGACTTAGAGAAAATTAAGATGATGGGGGAAGCTTTGGTGGAGTCAAGATCGGTTAAGACTCTGGACTCTCACTTTTCTAATCCTCTGAAATGATCATTCTTTCCTAGAATGTAAGGGGCTTGAACAGTGGCCCTCAACAAAAAGTTGTTCAAGATTTGGTGAGAATTCACTCTCCTAATGTTCTTTTTCTTCAAGAGACTAAGTTGTCGGTTGAGAGCATGGTTGGCTTGTTGCCGAAACTGTGGGGGTAGGGTGATTTCCAGTATATTGGGGCCCATGGTAGTGATGGGGGTGTGGCCTGCTTATGGAACCCCTTGAAGATTCATCCTCTTTGGTGGATGTCTTCTAAGTCTTCTATCTCTACAGTTGCCTCAAGCTTGGAGACAGGGGAAACTATTCTTCTATCAAACATCTATGCACCTACTGATTTTCTTGGTAAGCAGTCTTTGTGGTCTCATCTCAATTTTATTCAGAATCTTGCTCCTTTTTTCCCTTGGATTATGGTTGGAGATTTTAATGCCATCGAGTTAGATGAAAAGAAGGGTGGTATTGCAAAGTTGGAGCCCTCTGCTTTCCTTCTCCGTGATAACATCTCGGCCTTGAATCTTGTTGACATCAAGCCCAGTAATGGTCAGTTTACTTGGAACAATAGGAGGTTGGGGGGGTCTGTGCAAGAAGTTGAGTCCACTTTTTGGCCAAAAAGTGGAAGTGTTTTCCCTGATTTTCAGAATTTGTCACATTTGACCTAAAAATTTGAAGCACTTAAAGGTGGAATCTTGAAAAAAGTCAGTAAATATGAAATGTAGTACTTGGAGTCTAGTTTCCAAATATGTAATTTTTTTAATACTTAGATGATACAAATTGATTTTTAATAGGCGTTTCTAAAAACCACTGTTTAAAAGTCACTTTTTTTTACTATACCATGCACGTGTACGCCATCCATATTTTGACCTAAATTTCGTCAAAAACTTCTACAAAAAAGGCCTTCAGACATATGCTCAAAGTCACTATTTTGTTTTGACATTGACAAGACCTTCAACTTGCAGGTCAAACCAGGTCCAAAGCCAAGGGTCAGGTTCCCAATTCTTTTTTCCAACCCAAAACCCATAGTAAAAATTGAGTCAGAAATTCAAATTTTATGAAACAGGATCCCGTTTCATAAAATATTAATATTTTAACCTATTATGAAATGGGATCCCGTTTTGAAATGAGATCCCATTTTAAAATGGGATCCCATTTCTTGAAAATGAGATCCCGCTTTTGGGTTGGGATCCTGAAGCATAACATGATCTCGTTTCATAAAAAGCGGGATCCCATTTTTGTTTACCCGATTTCAGGTTTTTTTTAAGTCTAAAACTTCCACCTTAAGTGGACTCATCTTTGTGCATTTACCCTGGGGGAGAATTGTATTGCTGAGAGACTTGACCGCTTCTTGGTTTCTTGTTTCTAGATTGGAGGAATGTGGTCTACTTGTTCTGAGATTCTTGATTGGAGAGGCTCTGATCACTGGCCTATTAAATTATTTTCTACTTCGACTTGAGTTGCTCGGTCCCCCTCCTTCAAGTTTAAGCTTATGTGGTTAAGAGATCCTTCTTTACACGAGTATGTGGCTGAATGGTGGTAGTTGGGGAGACCCACGCATGACATTGCTATGTATTCCTTTTCCAAACTGCTGTAGTATGTGAAGTATCAACTTAAGCGTTGGAATAGACAGTGTTTTGGAAATATTTTTCATGATAAGATTGCTACTCAAGCTGAATTGGATGTTATTACCTGGGAGATAAGGGAGTTGGGCCTTTCAGAGGATTTACTCAGGGAGGAGGCAAGGGCTTTAAAGGTTTTGGAAGAATGTGAACTATGCGAGGAGATCTATTGGAAATAAAAGGCTCATGTTGAGTGGTTACATGAGGGAGATAAAAACACTGCTTTCTTCTTCAATACAGTGAAAGCCAGGAGACATGGTCATTCTATTCCTCTTCTAGTGAATGACAGAGGGGAGCATTTATCCTCTTTATAGGATATGTACAGAGAGGCTTTGCAGTTCTTTGCTTCCTTATTTATGGAGGATTATCAAGATGTTCTGATGGAAGAAAACCAAGTTTTATCTTGTATCCCCTCCTTGGTTACTGGGGAGATGAATGAGCGTCTTTTGGGTAGCATTTCTCTGGAAGAATTGGAGACTACTGTCTTTTAGATGAAGAAAGGGAAAGCCCTGGGCCTTGATGACTTTTCGATTGAATTCTTCAAGGAATTTTGGGATATCATTAAGGTAGACTTATTGGAGTTGGTTCAGGAGTCTCAGAGGAATAAGTAGATGCTGAGGGATTTGAACTCCACTTTCCTTGCCCTAATTCCCAAATGTGAGGGGCAGATCGGTTAAGTCAGTGTCGGCCTATCTCCCTTTGTAATGTGGTTTATAAAATCATTTCCAAGTTGATTGCTGAAAGGTTGAAGCGATGGCTTAGATGGCTTATTTTTGAGGAACAAAGTGGCTTTGTGGCAGATCGACAAATTCTTGATGGGGTGGTCATTGCTACTGAAACTATTCACTCTATGGTGTCCTCCAAAGAAAAGGCTATGTTCATCAAGATGGATATGGCAAAGCAATATGATAGGGTTAAGTGGTCCTTCTTGCGCAAAGTTCTTATTGCCTTTGATTTTGCTGAGGAGTGGGTTCAGTGGGTTATGAGCTATGTTACTTCCACTTCTTTTTTAGTGTTGATAAATGGTGAGCTTTCTTCCCTTTTTTGTGCTTCTAGAGGCCTTTGTCAAGGGGACCCTCTCTCTCCTTATTTATTTATCCTCCTGACTGAAGGTTTGGAGAGAGTGTTGAAGCGTAATGTGGAGTTGGGCCTTCTTCAGGGATGGGTGTGGGGGAATGGTTTGCCTCCTCAGCCTCACCTACAATTTGTGGATGATACTGCCTTAATGGGTTTGGCTAACGTTAGAGAAGCCACTAATTTGTGCAAGGCTTTGGATATTTATTTGCATGCCTCTGGTCAAATGATTAATGAAGATAAATCTTCTATTTTTTTCTTCAACACTCTGCGGCTCATTCAGTAGAGAATTGCTCATATTTTGAGGTTCCAGATTAGGTCTCTCTCTTTTACCTATCTTGGTATCCCTATCTCTTCTAGTTCTCTTCCTAAAGAGTCTTGGCAGAATATTCTTGTTAAGTTTCGTGTGAAGGTTGTCCTTTGCTGGACGTGTTCAGTTGCTCAAGTCAGTGGTGCAGGCTCTTCCGATCTATAGAGGTATGCTCCAGATGGCTCCTGTTGGGTTTGTTAAGGATTTGGACTCTTTGGCTAGACAATTCTTATGGGCAGGTAACTTGTCTTCTTCTAAGTGGAGCCTTGTGAAATGGGATATTGTGTGTAGACCGAAGTAGTTGGGAGGTCTTGGATTGCGATAGTCGACTTTGACCGGGATGGCGTTGGCTGCTAAGCTGTATTGGAGGTGGTGTTTGGAACAGGAATTTGGGCTAGGATTTTATCTCATAAGTACCTTCAGGGGGTCCCAAAGGAGGATATTCCCCACTATTCTCTGGTGGGGAAATGCTCTGTGATTTGTTCAAAGAAAGGGGCTACTTTGAACAATGAGGGTTTGTTCTAGACGTGTAATAGGGGGCTGAGGCTCTCTTTTGGTCTGACTCCTGGGATGGTTTCCCTCCCATCTTGCACCAGTAGCTAAATTTGTGGAATTTTTGCTAGAGATTCTTGGAGGTTGATTGGTCGAGGGTGATTGATTTTAAGACTTCTTACCCCTATGGGTAGATGGAAGTGGCTAGGTGGAAGGATCCCTGTGATTGGCCAGTTATTGGTTCAGAGGAGGACTGTGTCACTCTTTAGCATATTTTGGCTGGTAGACAGTGTAGCTCCCTTAGTGATAAAGATATTCTTGCTTGGTGTCCAGATCCAAAGGGTGTTTTCACTGTGGCTAGTGGGTATCAGGAGCTGCTAGTTCACAAGTTTGGGGGGATGGAGGTTCCTTGGTGGAGACATGTGCGGAACAAGTTCTCTTGGCCAAAGTGTAATTGCTTTGTGTGGAATTTGGCTTGGAATAGATGTTTGACTTGGGCTAATCTTTAGAAACGGGGATTTCAGGGCCCTTCGGTGTGTGTTCTTTGTGGCTGCAGTGAGGAGGATTCCTCCCACCTATTTTTTCGTTGCTCCTTTGCTATGCTGCTTTGGCATTATTGGTGGGATGCTTGGAAACATCCTTGTGTTCATGCGTCTTCCCTTGTGGAGTTTTGGGGTAGCATGGGAAGACCTCCTTCTCAGGCCTATTTCCTCCAGATTGTGTGGTGTATTGGTCCTACCTTCATCCCTTGGCAAATTTGGCTGGAAAGAAATCGTAGGATCTTTCATGGGGATAGGTTGATGGTTCAACAATTTTGGCATAGAATTGTTGGTATGATCCAGGAGACGGTGGAAGCTAAATTTGAGGTGGCGTATCCCTTGGAAAGGAGTGATGATGAGATTGGGTTTACAGGGTATGACTTCTATCTCAGCTTGTCCCCAAAGAGGTAGGCAGGCTAAAAAGAAGGTTCATAGAGTTGGAAGATGGGTGCCCCCTCCAGCGGATATTTTGAAAATCAATACTAATGGTTCCTCTAGGGGTAATCCTGGGCCAGTTGGGATTGGTGGAGTTCGAAGAGATTGTTTTGGCTTGGTTATTTTCTTTTTTTCCATTCATAATGGGCAACATTCTAACAACCTTATGGAGGGGTTGGCAATCTTCTGGGCTATTGAGCGTGCTTGTGCTTTGGGTTGGCGTAGGATTATCTGTGAGTCTAACTCACAGATTATTGTTAATTTGTTGAATGAGCATAAGTTGACTGATGTTAATTGGCAACTGGCTTTAGTTGTTCATTAGATTCTGCAGATGTGCTCTATGCTGGAGGTGGTGTCTTTTGTCCACATATCGCGCGAATGGAATAGGGTAGCTGATTGTTTGGCCAAGTGGGCTTCAGAGCATGATGGAGATTAGCAGATTGAGGGATGGGGGTAGTTACCCCTTGATTGTAGTCATGATTTAGAGAAGGTCTTATCTGATGATTGGGCTGGTTGAGGTACCTGTTGTTGTGGGATGGGTGTCTTTATCCTGGTTGGTTTTTGTGCTCCTCTTTTTTGGGAGCCTTTTGGTTTCCTAAACTCTTTGTAATGCTTATTTCCTGCTTTCAATAAAGTTTTTACCCCCTTTTAAAAAAAAAGATAAAACAAGAGATAATTGGATGGGAAGAATGATGAGAGGAGAGGTGGAAAATAGTAAAATAGGGAAAAATTGGTGGGATATAAAGGAAAATTGGAAAGAAAAAGGAAAGCTAGGAAAGCTAGGGTTAAGAGGTGTAAAAGAGAAGGGAGGAGGTGGAAAAAAAAGTCAAATGGACACAAAGAGATGAAGATGAATGATACGAGAGAGAGTGAGAGAGAGAGAGAGAGGTCCATAAAGAAGACAAGATAGAGAAAGGGTGAAAGATATATGCATAAAATTCATTTTAACTATTTTATAATGCGCTCACATTTTTTCCTACTTTGGGAAATTCCAACCCTAAGGGTTGGATTTGCCTTGGGCATCCAACCCAAAGGGTCAAGGAGGTAGCTTTTGGATGCCAGGATGTGTTTTTCAAAAAAATTAGAAATTTCAACCAAATATCGTGTGTGCTCCCCCTACGGTTTACACATTTTTCAATGTCAATATGAAAAAATTCTAGGACCACTTCAAGTTTTTTATTAGCTTTCTAACCATGTATTTTTTCAAAAATCTGATAACATTAAGGTTTCAATCTTCAAGTTCTTTTTCTAATGTGTTCTTTTTTTCAGAAAACTTATGTCTAGTATTTCTTGTGTCATTTTTTACACGTTTATCAAAATTTGAAACAAATTACATTTTTAGATTCTAGACTCAATTCTATATATATTGAAAAAAATTTGTTTTTTGATTAGTTTTCAAAAAACTTAGGGGGGAACATGTTAAAATTTTCATTTTTCAAGATGAGTCCACTTTGAAAATTCATAAAAAAATTAATAGAAAAAATAGGCATAAACTAAATGGTGTTAGCTAATTTTCCACCATTGTGATTTGTCTAATACTTAAAAAAAGTTGACATTTTAAGGGGAGCACACCAATCACTATGCTATATTTTTCTAACAAAAACAAGAGCACTCTGTGTGCTCCCCCTATTTGAACCTCTTAATCTCCACCATTTTTAGAAAAAAATAGTAGTTTTGAAACTAGACTCAAAGCACTACAAAACTAGTTCTTATCACATATTCTAATTTTGAGCATGACTATCTTTTTTTTAGACTGCAGGAATCGAGTAGCCCCCTATAAACTGTAGTGCGCCTAGTAAACTTTTTTCACATGATCAATGATGATTGTGCGACACACCCTCTAGTACCACGAGTATTGGGGGAGACTGGACCTCATGATCTTCTTGCCTACAATAGGAATTTCTAGCCAATTGAGCCAGGGCCCCCACCCCATTGAGCATGACTATCTTCAATTTCTCATGCAAGATCGATTTTTTTTCTGATTTCAAGAAAAGGGTGGCCACTTTTGACCCCCTTTTGGTCCTCCATTTCTATGCACTTACCCAAGATGAACTAAAATTTGTCTTGTTAAGTAGAATGAAAGATCAAATGGAATAGGTTTGGGGTTAAACAAGACTACAACATCAACAACTTTGATTCTTTGCACCCTAAGTAGTAATTAAATATGAAAAAGAACTAACTGTCTAATATGAGACTTATTTCCTAAAAAAGGTTTTGCATCCTACCTTAAGGATGTAAAGTGTAGTCCAAACTTGATTGCCATATGAAATACCAATTGATGGACCATTTTAGAATTCTCACTATTCCATGAAAAAAAATGGCGAGTCCTACTAAATTCAACATGACATTTAAATTCTCCATAATATAGAATTGAAGCCATTACATATTATTATTACTTGACAAGGCGTGACTTCTCCATTGATACCACTAATGTTGATTCTTGCATACAACATGCCTTATAGTGAGCATCAACAATATCATAGCCATAGGCTTTATCTTCCACAATACAACAGAAGTAGAGCCCCTCTTCATCATGACCAAAAAAATCATCAACAAATCAATACTACAATATAATTGTAATGTCACCCAAATTAGTTCTACCTACAATAGATTTTCCAGCTATGGGGCATTGAAAGATTAACAACCTAAAGAAAACAATTGATTATAAAACTTCCTTTATCTTAGTATATGATTTAGATGAATTAAGATATACTATCTGATACAAAGAAGAAACCAAATGTATGAGAAGGCAACATTTGTTGAAAGTTGAAATAGTACCTAGGACTAGCAAAACCACCCAAAAGCCATTACACTAGCCATTTCACATCATTTTTCACAAGAGTATACTCTTGTTCAATCCCATACCTATTGTGGGCAACTGATCTTAAAAAATTCACTCAAATCATTTGTTTGATGCAATTTTTTTTTATAGCTGCCACCTCTATACCATAGTTCCTCAACAACAAAAATTGGGTTGCTAAATATTTTTGCAACAACTGTCCATTTCTTGGTGGGAATAGGCTCTCCAATTGGTGTTTATGTATCACAAATTACCTGAAACCCACAAACAACCCCATCAACAAATGGTTCCCAAAAATGATGAAAATCAAGTCCAATTTTACTATGTTTTAATGGGAGAAATAGTGGGTGTTGTTGACCTATTTTCCTCTATCTAGAGTCAAATAGTTCATCTTGAAATTGTCTTGAAATATGGCTCTACAAGCCTTGATCCATCCAAATCCTAATGCTATGCCTTGTAAAAATCACTAAGATCCAGTTTGGAGAATCCTTGCAAAAAACCCAGAAAAACCCAGAAATCCTTAATCTTCAAATGCCTTCCTTCGCAGGGATTTCCCATCTTCATACTTAGTCATTTTGGCATGGTTATCCTGATGACATCATCCAGATCTTAGCTAACATCCGGGATATTATCTTAATATCCCGGACCTTAGTCGAGGTCCCGATATCCCTCTCATATTCGGACCTTAGTTAATATCTGGATGTTTTCTAAACATCTGAATCTTAACTAATATCTGGGTCCTTTTCAAATGTGCAGACCCTTGTGAATATGACGATGACATCATCCGAATATTTCCTAATATCTAGCTATTAAGTTAGCGCCCGGATATTAAAAGTTAATATCCATGCGGAAGATTATTTCTCCATGCTACAAGGTAAAATTGACGGGTGCATATCTAGATATTAGGATTATGAAGGCTCTTGTGTTCGATCTGGATATATCATCTGGATATTTGTGAATATGCAGACCTTGAGGGATATTCATGATATCGCGTGCCCATAGTTCGTTGAAGCTGGCGTCATGCTCCCATTGCGTGACTGTGAGATGTTGACATGTGGATATCCATATGCTTGTTGACTGCAACTTTGACCGCAGATATCTCCCTCATCCTGAGGAATTTCTACATGATCCAAAAGGCAAAAATGCTTAGAATTTCCTCCTCTTTCATTTGGCAATCTTTTTTTTGGGGGGGGGGGATATCCTCACTTTCAAAATATGATCCAAATTTCATGATCTATATGTGCACATCCAGATATCAGGATGGTCATCGACTGAAGATGAATATGTAGTCTTGGCCAACAAGACATCTCAATGACTGACTTAATGTGTTGCAAGGACTTTTGAGATGCAGATATTTGTTGCATTTATGGTTATAGATTGATGATTCAACAACTCGCATTGAAGGCCCAAAATATCTCCCATCTGCCCAGGGTCCAGATATTTTCTGCAATGAATTCTTGCAGGCTGATATTCCTTTTAGCGAAGATATTTTCTGACAGAGCCCATGGGGTCATTTATTGTAACCTAATTAGGTAATTTGGAATCAGATGTTATATATGCATGAACATAAGATGTAAAAAAGGTTGGAAAATAATTAGTCTGAAGCTTTTGTATGAATCCAAACAGAACTTTCATCTGCTGTAACTGTGCCTCTTGATCAATACAAATGGTGTTTTACTTTTTCATATTTTTTAAAACTCTGTGTAGTCTTAGAATTGGCTATTGTTTGTGAATTTTTAATTCCTGGCAATCCATTCTTTACCTCTGTTAAAATCTTCATGATCTATGTAAGTTATCAACTGTATTTCTTATTTGTGCATCTTAGCTCTGTGAATGTTGTTTATTCAAACCTGGTGTATCATCCCTTTTATTTTCAATTCATCCTTCTTCCCCTTTTCCTCAACAATGCATAGATTAGGTTTAGTCTTAGGATCGCTGAATCTCTCATTCAACAAAGGAACCAGCCTCTCTCTGGAGATTCGGCCTCCTTGTAGGGTCCCACACCTGGAGGTCGTCTCAATGTTTCACTACATTGTTGGAGCCCTAAAAGCCTTCAACACTAGGTGCAAATCTATGTGACAACAGGTGTATATGAATCAAAGACATTTCTAATATGTTGTTATCAAGTAGTCAATATTTAATGGAAAAGTAGTGGGTGCATATTATCAAACATATTTATTTATTTATCAATTAAAAACTTGGAGAAGTTCCATCGTATATTCTCATAAGAGATGCCACCTCTGCTTTCTTTTCAAGAAATTGTAGTTAGGGCTTGCATTATCACCATGGACATCAACTAATTTAACAATATTGGGAAGTAAATAAAAATGATCCTAGAAAGAAGCAAATAGCTTGTTAACCAAAAACTTTACTTTTCAATATTAGATATCACTTCCCTTGAACAATAAATGAAATCCAAGATATTACCCAAATAGATTTAAAATGCAACCCTTATCGAATATGGGAATATGTTAAACCAAGTTTCTAGGATGGGGATGGTAGGGGACATGGAACGTGTTTTTAGTGAAGATATTTTGGGAGGGTATTTTTTAGGGGATGGTAGGAGATTACTACTAAAAAATAGGGAAAATTTAAAAAATATAGAAAATCTCAAATATTCATATGATGATTGATATACATGGCCAAGTAAAGGAAAAGAAACTAAGATTTTCTTATTTCGTAATTTGGGATTCCATGTATTTTTAATTTTTACCAGCATTTTGGGAACTTTATCAACAAGGGCTACAAATCCCTGCCTTGCACTGAAATAAATTTACTATTGAGATCATAGTAGAAATAATTTACCATCTTTTGTCTTAAGTTATTTGTAATCTATACGAATATAAAACCACTTTTTTTGCATAATTGTCTTGACAGTGGATAGACATTAGACAATGATATTTCATTTGCTATCCGTCTTTAGTTTCTGGACTGCTTGTTTAAAGATCCATTTACTGCAAAGTTGCATGCATAGACAATAATCTTGTAATATATACCCCTATTGTGTATATATTCTGATGCCAATTTTTTGTTTTTCTGATTGTTCTGAGTTTAGGGTTTCATTGAATATATTGCATCTTTGATATTTGCATTGAATACATGAAATAAGAGCATATAGCACAAAACTAGAAAATCTAAAAGAGATATCAGCAAACTAACAAAGACCCAGATTGAAGGAAGTCAAAATATGAATTATCATAACATACCCAGATGGAGTTTTACAACTTCATACATATGTTGACGGAGAGCCAGCCATACAAGGCATAAGGAAATGCTCACAATTTCTAGGAATGCAATAGTTTGCTTCTACAATAAATGGCAGCTCAAACCCTTGCCAAAATTGCCTACTTTTATGAATAGAAAGGACACAAAAGGTAGCCCATTAAATTTCTTGAAGTCCCATGAACTGCTCCAGTTGGTATGACCCCTTAAGCATCAAACAACAACAACAAACTCACTGAAATCCCCCTCAAATACCCCTGCAATATATCAGCCGAGTCTTTTTCCCAAGGGTGACCAAGTTCCAACACACATCATTCCAAAACAAACACAAAATCTAAATCAAAGAAGGGGTACGACTCTCTAGATGGTATGACCCACTGAATAGAGGTACGACCTGCTCAATGAAGGTCTGCAACAACAAATAAATACCATAAGAACTCTCATCATCTACCTTCCATCAGCTGCAGCAACGAACTCCCTTCGAATATCATCATTCCATACTCAAATCATCTCCAAAATGGGTTCCCTGAATGCACAAAATGAGGCCTCTGGATGAAGCCTCCAATAAATTGACCAAGTGGGTTTTCATCCATAAAGCCAAAGATCAAATCCTATCTTGTAGAGGTTTTCATCTCAGTAAGACAATACCAAACTAGGGAGCCAAGCTTCAACCAAACCAGGGAGCCAAGCTCCAAAAACCCTCACGGGAATATCTCAACAAGAGAGAAAAACAATATCCAAGCATATTAAATGAAGAGCCTTTTCCTCCTTTTATACTTTTTCATCTGGGAGTTTCTAAAATCCTCTTGCATATGGGATAAAACATGAGAGGGAAAATACATTTTAAAATATTATAATTCTTTTTAATTCTTTTCTCAACATCTTCCTTAAAGTCCCCTCTTTTAAAACAACATTAAGTTGTTGAGCCTAGGCACCAAGGTCCAATATTAAATAATAATGTTTAATTTACGGACTTTAAAACAGAGGCCAAGATGATGTCAGAAACCAATGATCTATAGCTTGTTGGAAAGGTCTTGACAAGACAAAATCCAACCCCACTCTCAAAATGTTGTTCTGGTGCCAATCCCAAACTTACTAAAAATAGTAACAGCTATAAGCAAATTGAGCCAACCCGGAGGGTGCCAACTGGATCCACAAACCATCCGATAACCTTGAGTTCAATGCAACGACTGGGAGAGCCAATAGCTGACTACCAAGTCACCAAAACAGTGCCAAACTGACACTTACTAAAAATAGCAGTGTTCCTTGAGGACCAAAGAGAACAAACCCAGAAAGATTGCCGACATGCAAGCACTTACTATAAATAGTAAGTATGGACAAGTTGTCTGAAATCTCTCCGAAAAGTGTCAACCAGCTCCACTGGATCACCTGAACACCCTGGTGACATCAAAATACTCCTTTGATTATGTTGTCACCAACCCTGAAAGTTAACTCTGATTGAACTGCAAGAGAACTCAAAAATGGGGACATTATAGTCTGCCCTTCCCAAAGATTGCTTGTCCTCAAGCAATGCCAATACAGCCCCCAAACAACAACCTGAACCAAATTGAAACCAAAAATGATCCTAGGGTCCCAAGTTGTTCTCAACAGAGAACCACCACGTCGATATTGCGCTACTCTAATAAATCCTTCACCATGCAGAGAGTGGTGAAGCAACACCTCGAAATCCAACTGATATATCATGCCAAACCTATCACCACTTGGATCCCAACACATCATAACCTCACATCCATTAATCATGATGAGGTAATTAAATCTCAAAGTGTCTGAACCACAACATCCCCTTCCATCCTCTGCCAAATTCCTATGGATGTGCTGACTATTCGACATAGGTGTTGGAAGATATGAAACTGCTTCTCTCAAATTGAGGGAATGATAAAACTCTCCTCCATCACCCCTGTAAAAACTAAACAGGCCATCATGCCTAGTGACACTGTAACCTCTCTGAAGCCATGTCTCCAATGGAAATTTTAGAGACAAAGAAGTTGCAAACTCTGTCAGGTACCTATCACCATGATGGTAATCTGATCTCTGACCCTACAAGTATTCCTCTGAATGTATCAGAGTCAGCCACTTGTAATCCTTAGTTCCATCTTCTATAGATGGTAACCCTTCATCCCACCATGGATGGTATAAATCTCGATCCAATCCACACTTACGCATCATCAAGTCATCCATGTGTGGACTAAAGGAGAAATGATGAGCACTCCTCACTATGCAGTCAAAATAAAAAGCACCTGCATGTGTCAATGGTTGACCGTCATAGCCATGGGAAACACATTCCTCATCAATCTCATCACTCGAATCAGATGATGGCTCATGTCTCTGATCTTGAATAGCTAACTGGGTAGATATTCAGGCAACCCTCTCTGCATTCCCAATAGCATACTCCCTGTCCTGAAACAATTGGAGATATTCTGATTTTATCTCCTCCAAAGCACTCCTGATGAACTGCAAATCATGAATGTGAGTACCAACCGAGACCCCATACTGTCTCTCCTCCAACTCTGCTTTCCAAAGAAGGTTCTCGACATTCTTATGAGTGCAATCTAAACGGAATAAGGTTGAATCAACCTTATCTCCTGTAACCTTCAGCTGATCTCTCCAACCCTGTGGTCTGGTAAGCTGTCGATCACTATTAGCTGCGTAGGATGCAATCTCTGATTTGCTCCCAAGAGAGGGAAATGAATCAACATGAGAATCGATCTCCCCACTAAAAGATGCCCTGCATGTCTCCTGTGAAAAGGATGGAGTAGTGTGGTAATCTGTCACACAACTCTCGGGGAAATCCACCAACTCTTCGCAAGAGCTATCAATCATATGCTCTGCATCACCTGAAATGGGACTAACCTCAGGAACACCTGGTGCAACATTTGGCTTTCTACTATTCTCAACCACAACACCCATCCCATCTGTGTTACCTGCATCTGTAACTATAATGGATGTAGCCACATCCACAAAGTACTCCTTACCACTATCTGTGGGTGTATGCTCATCACCAGTAACTATCATAGAAATTGGAACTGTAACTACTGGAGATGAAGATTGTGCTAAACTCAACTCTACGGTAAGCTCATCTATCCGTAGCTCTAACTCTTGAAGGGCTGATTGAGTGCTCTTCAAAGAGTCTGTGGTGACCTTGAGCTCATAGGTGAGCTCATCAACCTTCTCTTCCTTCCCCCTTAGAGCATCATGATAAATGCCATCGAGCATGAGAAGATGATCTCTATTTGATAACAGTTGTAGGTAATTATTCTTCATTACTCCAACTGCATCTCTAAGTGCCTGAAACCCGGCAAGGGAAAGTTCACTATCAAAATGCTCCTGTGTTTCTGGAGTCTTCCAACAACAATTTACCAACTGCTGAGCAACATCAAAGTGTTCTATGGCTGCAACAATCATGCCTTCATTCACCTTCAATTGTCCTGTTAAATGATTAGACCCCACTGACAATTTGTCTCCACACAAATTTTTTGATTTGACATTTACACTATGGAAAGAGGCTGAATCATCATCACTCACTGATTGGTAAGCATCCTCATGTGTGTTATCAACTTCACACACATCCTCGTCAAGTGTATTGCTATTATGAATCTCCTGGGATGGCTCAAATGACATCCTAGAGATTGCTGAATTGTCAACACCTCCCCTATCAAAATAGATGCATGCACATCCATCAAACAATCCTCAGAATCATCTCCATTACTCTAGTCAAAGCTTATGGCAGCATCAAATTTGTCACCCATGGCTGATTTAAACTCTTTATCCACATACTCTTCACCTAGGTCCTTTGAGGACTTAAGACTTTCAGTATCAATGCTCTTAGGCTCGCTTGCAAAGTCACCTTCTAGTAATCTATCAATCATTTTTAATTCATTCTCAAAAGTAGTATCTTCAAGACCTTCATCAAAGCGACGCCCAGTTGGACAAATTTCTGCTGTAGTCTTCCCCAAATCAGCAAGCTCTCCTTCACATGTCTCTTGATTATTGATCTTGTTTTCATCATATAAAGGCTCAGATTCATCTTTGTCATCTTCTTTGTTATTATTATTTGGCTGCATTGAACAAGAAGTGGAAATTTCTCTTTCACATTCTTTGTTGTTCCCATATTTATGACTAGATATCCAAGCTTCTTGGCATGTGAAACAACACTGCTCTCTTCTCAACTGATTCTTGCTCATCCTTGTAACCTGTAAACCACAAGCAATACATTCTTCTTCTATCAAGAGGTTTAATTTTTTCAATTTTCTGCTCAACCAAGGTTTTTGACAACTCATATGCTACAAGAGAAACATGTTCCCTTCTCCAAATACTCAACAAATTTCATAACAACAACTTGGAGATGTCTTCATCTTCATCTATAATCAGAGACAAGATATTTTGCATTGCTACTTTAACTTTATCTATATGACATGTTCTAATCTTGTCCACGAAACAATGAAACATTCTGAGAAGTACATCATTACACTTGAGGTCAATAAAAAAGGCCCATGACTAGACCCCAGCCATGATTTCTAACATCTTAGCAACCTTTTTGAAAGATGGGATTTTAGTATCATCCAGCCCATGAAAGCTTTCAATAATCAACTGTAACATCTCCATTAAGTCATCGTTGTAGGGTGCTTCAGGAGCTGAAATTCTCATAACCTGACTAATGCATGTGATAACCGCCACTCTTACCATCTTGTCTAGATGCCTCAACAACTCGGGCTTACACATCGAAGTCTTTGAAGGAATCATAGACCTCCACATTGACTCAAAAAGTAGCTGAGGGATTTCAAATAAATGTTCCTCAATTTCTTCCAAGGTGCTGAGAAGTCTATCATCTGTCCATGGCAAAAATTTTAGTTTCCATCCTACATCAAAAAGTCTTTCCCATAGATCACCCTTCACAAGGAATGCCATGAATTCACATTCACTGATAAAAATCTCTCAATTGCCAAATTAATGAACATGCATGTAAGTGTTGATCACCCACACGCAGGCTGAAATTTGTTCCACACTTTGAAATTCTGCAATGAATGAGAAGTAATCCAACAAGCTGGCAAGATACACCAACTCTGATACCACTGTAATATACACCCCTATTGTGTATATATTCTGATGCCAATTTTTTTGTTTTTCTGATTGTTCTGAGTTTAGGGTTTCATTGAATATATTGCATCTTTGATATTTGCATTGAATACATGAAATAAGAGCATATAGCATAAACCCATAAAATCTAAAAGAGATATCAGCAAACTAACAAAGACCCAGATTGAAGGAAGTCAAAATATGAATTATCATAACATACCCAGATGGAGTTTTACAACTTCATATAGATGCTGACGGAGAGCCAACCATACAAGGCATAAGGAAATGCTCACAATTTCTAGGAATGCAACAGTTTGCTTCTACAATAAATGGCAGCTCAAACCCTTGCCAAAAGCGCCTACTTTATTTAATAGAAAGGACACAAGAGGCAGCCCATTAAATTTCTTGAAGTCCCATGAATTGCTCCAGTTGGTATGGCCCCTTAAGCATCAAACAACATCAACAAACTCACTGAAATACCCCTCAAATACCCTTGCAATATATCAGCTGAGTCTCTTTCCCAAGGGTGACCAAGTTCCAACACACATCGTTCCAAAACAAACACAAAATCTGCATCAAAGAAGGGGTACGACCCTCTAGATGGTACGACCCACTGAATAGAGGTATGGCCTGCTCAATGAAGGTCTGCAACAACAAATAAATACCATAAGAACTCTCATCATCTGCCTTCCATCAACTGCAACAATGAACTCCCTTTGAATATCATCATTCCATACTCATCATCTCCAAAATGGGTTCCCTGAATGCACAAAATGAGGCCTCTGGATGAAGCCTCCAAGAAATTGACCAAGTGGGATTTTGTCCATAAAGCCAAAGATCAAATCCTATCTTCCAGAGGTTTTTGTCTCAGCAAGACAATACCAAACCAGGGAGCCAAGCTCCAAAAACCCTCACGGGAATATCTCAACAAGAGAGAAAAACAATATCCAAGCATATTAAATGAAGAGCCTTTTCCTCCTTTTATATTTTTTCATCTAGGAGTTTCTAAAATCCTCTTGCATATGAGATAAAACATGAGAGGGAAAATCCATTTTAAAATATTATAATTCTTTTTAATTCTTTTCTCAACATCACCCTTAAAATCCCCTCTTTTAAAACAACATTAAGTTGTCGAGCCTAGGCACCAAGGTCCAATATTAAATAATAATGTTTAATTTACGGACTTTAAAATAAAGGCCAAGATGATGTCAGAACCCAATGATCTATAGCTCGTTGGAAAGGTCTTGACAAGATAGATCCAACCCCACTCAAAATCCCGTTCCAGTGCCAATCCCAAACTTACTAAAAATAGTAAGTAACGGCCATAAGCAAACTGAGCCAACTCGGAGGGTGCCAACTGGATCCATAAACCATCCGATAAACTTGAGTTCAATGCAATGACTGGGGAGCTAATAGCTAATTGCCAAGTCACGAAAACAACACCAAACTGACACTTACTAAAAATAGTAGTGTTCCCTGAGGACCAAAGAGAACAAATCCAGAAAAACCCAGAAAGATTGCTGACATGCAAGCACTTACTATAAATAGTAAGTACGTACAAGTTGTTTGAAATCTCTTTGGAAAGTGTCAACCAGCTCCACTGGATCACCCGAACACCCTGGTGACATCGAAATACTCCTCTAATTATGCTGTCACCAACCTCGAAAGCCAACTCTGACTGAACTGCAAGAGAACTCGAAAATGGGAACATTACAAATCTGAATACAAAACCAATTTAAACATGAATGCGTTAGTGGGCAATGCATATACCCAAAATTATTGGGGTACTTGATAAATTTTTATTAGAATACACCAACAAAACATGAACTACATAACCTATGTTAAGAGAACCCTATAAACATTTGTCATTTAAAATACTAAGTCAATTAAACAATAAGATAATACTTCCAAAAAGAAAAGAGCTACTTCCTCCATCTTGAAATGGAAAGAAAGTGCATTAAACATGGAACAAGAACCCATTATAGGGCTGCTGCACTATAATAAAATGCTTGTAAATTATGGACGACACATAGATAACAACCACAAGGAATCACATAGAGATGAAATCTCCACTGATATTAAGAACAATTTACATCTCACTCACATATTTCACTGCTATTTTCCTTCTTTCAAAAATATTGAAGAAACAAGCACAATAGACATAAAACTTCATATCATTACAGCACAACAATGCTCTTTAGCAGAGCTGTATAAAAAAGAAAAGAGAAGTAGAACCTTGATATTCATGAAAAAAAATAGAACTTCATGACTAGTGCTAAGCAGAGTTATAGTACAAATGAACTCAAAACTGGTATTGACCAATTATTGCTATCACCTTGATCTGAATAAGCTTCTCAGTAAGAAACCACCTCCGTGGACAGCCTATCATGATAAGTTGATTCAAAACATTAAGGATAAATGTGCTCAGTTGCCACCTCTGAAGTTACCTGGACCAGGATATAAAATAGTTGAGACCGACGCAAGTGAGTATGCTTGGTCTGGTATTCTGCGAGAACAGAAGACTCCTGTGTTTGATCCTAAAGATAAAGGTGAAATTGTTAGAACAGTCTCAGGCGCATTTCACAAATCTGAGATTGATTATCATAGCACTCACAAAGAGATCCTTGCTGTTGTAAACACTTTTCAGGCATTTCAGATGTTTATTGGTGATAAACGGTTTCTGTTGAAAAGTGACTTGCAACATCTCAGAGGTTTCTTCAAGAAGGAATCTAGAAATAAGGTAACACGTGGCCGCCTTCTCAGATGGGCGCAACTTCTCAGTACCTATGAATTTGATTTTATTCATTTGCCTGGTGTTGAGAACATTTTTGCAGATTTTGAATCAAGAGAAGGTTTTCAATTGAAGCTTAAGCTTGAAGCCAAAGCAAAACAAGAAGAACAGAAAAAGTCTGTTAGAAGTCTGTCTGGTAAAGTCTGAGTAATTCGAATCAGAGAACAGCGCTGGAGTGAGCCTAGTAATGAACAATGGAGTTGTAATCCCTTTCCACATCGGGATTTGCATAATCATCAGATGGCTGCGGATTTCCTATATGACCGCTTTCAGATGCTTGTTTCCAAGCAGCAACTCACTACTCCAGGTCTATGGTCTGAAACCCCTTTCTTTGAGTTCTCTGCAGAAGCCGAGCCTATTGATCCAGAAGTGGGTCACATGCTTCAGAACTGGTGTGGAGACTTTGTTCTCCCTGTAAAGTTTCTTAATCCAGAAATTGGAAATCCTTTCCAATGGTTGCACAATGAGTTTGGTGTCACTACTATTAGAAAGATGTTTTCTGGTCCTTATCCTCAAGCTGATCAGTTACAGTTTAATGGCACTACTGCATATACTGGATGTATCTTCAAACTCCAGTTCAATTCAGCTTCTGAAAATGCTATCAGCAGACACATGTGTCAAATGTATGGGCCTAGCGGACCAACATCCAGATTCAGCAATTGGACAATTGGGAATCGTCTGAACCATTTCACTCAGCATCAAACTCCTATTTGGCTAGAGGCATGTGGAGACTTTGTTCTCCCTGTAAAGTTTCTTAATCCAGAAATTGGAAATCCTTTCCAATGGTTGCACAATGAGTTTGGTGTCACTACTATTAGAAAGATGTTTTCTGGTCCTTATCCTCAAGCTGATCAGTTACAGTTTAATGGCACTACTGCATATATTGGATGTATCTTCAAACTCCAGTTCAATTCAGCTTCTGAAAATGCTATCAGCAGACACATGTGTCAAATGTATGGGCCTAGCGGACCAACATCCAGATTCAGCAATTGGACAATTGGGAATCGTCTGAACCATTTCACTCAGCATCAAACTCCTATTTGGCTGCATACCAAGACTTACAGGATCAGTCGAGGAATACCGTATGCCAGCAATGCTGTCCTTGCACACCCTCATAAAATTAAAGTGATGAGTATCATGTGGCGTGAAGATGATAATCTGCCAGGTTGTATCCCACATGCCTCTAGCCAGGTGTGCGCTAATTGCTATGACTTCTCAGAGGATGACCCAAGGGTCCCGGAAATTCATAAAAGGAAAATGTAAAGATCTTAGAGATTTCAAGTCATACTGTAAAAAATAGTATGAGCATTTTTATTTATCAGGCCATGAGCAGCAACATGATTTGATGTATACTACTTTCTTGAAAAGTTTTGGAAATCCGATAGGAGAATTCTATCATAAGAAAGTATTAGAAAATATGGTTGCTGATGGAATTGAGATGAAAGAAGTTACCTTTCCACAATTGGTACAATTTTTAGAACAGATCAATTCTGACATCTGTGATGAGGTCAAGGTTAAAAAAGAACTCAAAAGAGTTCAACCTCTCTTGTCGACTACGCTATGCCACCGCATAGACGATGAAAAAGGAGACGCATGTGCAGGATGCTATAAAGAAAAGTCTGACAAGAAGTTTCGTAAAAGATTCAAAGGTTTGGACCTCAGAGATAAAAAGATAAAGAAAGGTAAGAAAGGTTTCTTCCGAAAGAAGGATAAACAAAAGAAAGGTAGTAAGTGGAAGCCAACTTGCTACATCTGTAAAGGGAATCACTTTGCCAATAAGTGCCCTGACAGAAAGAAAAGAAAAGGACGAGGGAAGATGCGTGCTATGCAAGCACACAGCATCACAGAACCTGACTATATCTATATAAATGACTATCCGTCTGATTCCAAAGATATAACTTTGTCTTCAGTATCTGAGTCATCTTCTGAAGAAGAATATCAGTCTGCTACTGAGGAGATGTCTACGAAATTGAACAAGATTTCAATTTCTCAGAAAGAAGCAGAGGATCAGCATATGTCAGATTCTGATAGTTCATCGGCCAGTGAAGTTTCCTTTTATTGCCGAATGATAAGAAGCGGTCCTGTTCAAAATGAGCTAAATCAAATAGTTGATAAGATCATGGAAATTGAAGGACGCCTGAATGTCATGAATATGGGTCCAGAGACATGGCAGAAACTCAATTCACAGTTGGAGCAGCTCAAAGCAAGAAAGATGTATCTGCTAGCTCCCAAAGAACCAAGAAGGCCCTTCTCAGGCCAAAGCTTTCAGGAATCCCATGGATATCGTCCAGCTCCATGGCAAAGACCGCCTTCCAGCCCTCAGTCATAAGTGCTCAGCAAAGCTTAGAATCCACTTTGCCTTTACCGCAAAGAGGTATTCTGGAAGCCCCCGCACCTGGGAGTATGGCGCGGCGTCTCTGGCGTCGTCATAGAAAAGAATTTCTTCAAAAGGTAATTTCTCAAGCCCGAGCTGAAATTGATGAAGAAGAAAATTCTTGTTTGAAAGAAGAAATGGAAGCAGCACCTGACTTAGATAGATATATTAATAGAATCAATACTTCCGGAACTTTCCAAATTCCTAGGTCTGTTAGCCCTAGAGAAAATCAATTGTTTTGTGAGGAAAAACCTTATAGTCCTATAATGGATAATTCTCTTAGGGAAGTTCAGTGGGTAGGAACTATATCAAGGCCAGAGCCTAGTTCTAGACCTTTGTCTCTTCGACCAAATCAGGCTCCCGGTCCATCTGGTTTACCTAAATATCCAGTTCCTCCAGTTCCTCCAGTTTCTCTACCTAAAAAGGAAGACCTAGAAGACGACCCTTTTAAATATCTGTCAAATGAAGCTTTTGAAGGATCTCCTCCTCACGAGATCACTCCAGGGTCTAGCCACTTGAATATGATCAAAGAATACAAGTATGCCCGAAGTGCTAAGATTGCATCTATCTGTCCTGCTGTTATCATAACCATCCATTTCTGAGGAATACAAGCATATCCTCTGTCTTTCTTAATTGATACTGGTGCAAATTTAAATCTTGCAAGAAAGAATGCCTTCCCTGAAGATGCTTGGAGAGAAGGAAACACCAATATCACTTTTGCAAATCAGAATAAAGAAGATAGTGGTGCTTATTGTATTGCTCCTGTTCGTCTTAGCACAGAAGAAAAACCTTCTAAAATTTTGTTCATTCAGTATGAAGTTGAAGACTATGATGGCATTCTGGGAAGTAACGCCATCAGAGAATGGGAACCTTTTATCATTGATCGAGAGTTTCTCTCTTTCAAAGATACTTATCAACTTCCTCGAGTCTACCAGCCTTTAGCTTTTTCACATCGCCAGCCACCTGCCAAAGGTAAAAAGAAAAGAGATGTAAGTCATGCTTATCTTATTAAGCAGTTTGAGGCAAATCAGACTATCATGGCTGAACTAAGGAAAGAATATGAAGAATCTGTTATGACAAAAGATTTGTCAAAACATCAGCGCAGAATCACCTGTGATCTAGTCCTCAAACGAGATACAAATGGAGAAGAGCTTCTTCCGAAAGGTAAAGCTAATTATTTTCTCATGACTTCAGCAGAATCAGAAGTATGTGCCAAGGAAATCTCTTCCCTGCTGGACCAAAATCTTATTCAGGTATCTGAATCACCTTTTTCTTGCCATGCAATGTATGTTCCTAAAATAGATGAAAATGGTAATGAATTACCTGAAAAAAGGCTAGTAGTAAATTATAAACCTCTCAATGAATGTCTTGTGGATCATCGTCATCCCTTGCCTAGCAAAGACCATATTTGGCAGTCTATCCAGGGTAGTAATGTCTATTCCAAATTTGACTTGACCAAAGGCTATTGGCAGATTGCTTTAAAACCAAAAGATTATTATAAAACTGCTTTTTCCATGCCTCAAGGTCTGTATGAATGGAAAGTCCTTCCATTTGGAATCAAAACTGCCCCTTCCATATTTCAACAACGTATGGATGCTCTGTTCCGTCCTTATGCTAAATTCATTCAGCCATATATTGATGATATCCTCATCTTCAGCCCTGAAATGAATTCTCATATAGAGCATCTTCGTCAGTTTTTATCCGTCTGCCAGCACCATGGATTAGCCATTAATCCATCCAAGTCCGTCTTTGCTCAGTCCTCTATTGTTTTCATTGGCATCAAGCTTCTCCCGGGGGGGAAAATGGAGGCTCAACCTCATATTCTTAGGTTCCGAGCGCAGATCTGAGCGCAGATGGCATCGACTTCTTCTTCTTCTTCTCAGTCAGCGGGCAACATCGATCTCACGGCAGATCGAAACCAAGAGGTCAGATTTACCAATTTCTTTGCAAATAATGAGTCTATGTTTACCAGTGGTGAAAGTTCTGGTAATGCCTTAGAAGATTTATCTGTAGTTGGTGCGGAACCCGAAAAGCCTTTTAAGGTTCCAAGGATTCCACCCCATGAAATATATAAGGATATTCCTAAGGGTATCATAGATATGATAAATAATAAGGATATAGGTTTGCGTGATTGGTTTGGTTATAAGTCCTCTCAGAATTGTCATGTAGCCGAATTGCAGCATGTAGTAAAAGGAGGTAGTCAGGGTAAATTACATATTTTCTCTGATGAGTTAATCAAGAAGTTTAGGAAGAAGGCTTATGAAAATAAGAACAATCCTCAGTTCATGCATCTTTCATATGTTAGGATTGGAGTGTGTGGTCATTACCGAAAAGGGTTGCCAATCATAGTTTTGATGATGTTAAAAGATGCAAGGTTTCTGAAACTATCACATTTTTTGTTAGGAGCCGGTTGTGACTCCATGGCCAAAGGTCCCATTTTTGTAGATTGTCTGTTAGACTTTCCAGTAAGCCTTAAAGATGAAAATCTTAGGGATGTATTAGAATATAAGTTCAATACCATGAATCTGTTCATGAAGAAAGATTCAGTGGATCATTCCATAGCTTTTCTTGTGCATTATCGCCTTTATAATAAGGTTATGCCCTTAATGATAAATCCAAAGCGTAGTCAAGGGCTAGAAGGCTTATCTACTATATGGACCTCAAGCAGTGATAGTACTCAGCTCACGGCCCCAAAGATAGTTCGACATAAGGATATTAAGATGCCTGAAGAATGGGCAATGGAACTTTGGGACTCGAAAAATTCAGAAACAGAATATGGATCTTCAAGTAGATTGAGGGGAATCTCAATAGAAGAGTTAGATGATCAAGCTGTTATTAAGTTTGGAAGTACCCAGAGTATGCCGTCTACCAGACAGTCCTCTGGAAGCAGTCAAAGTAGTAGGATGTATTCTCCTGCTCTCAGTAGAGAAACTTCCTTTAATAGCCAGCTGTCTACTGAACCTTCTATTCTCCCAAGATCCCAATCTGTAAAAGTACAACCAAGTCAAGGTTTTGAGAGTTTATTCAAAATTCCTAAACCTAGTGTGAATCCTCCTATGCGCCCTGTTGATAAGCGCTCTGTTAATAACCCAAGAACAGTTGTTACTTGTCATCACAATAAATTCTCTGAATTAGATAATGGGTTATACAAATGTGATGATTGTGCTTTTGTGTTTCCACCAAAATCTGGAAACATTAGAACCCTCTCTGGTCATGTTAGAATGATGTCCTCCACAGTCTTTGATTTACCTGAACAAAGCATTGAGGCTGATGAGGCCAAAATTGTTGATACTCCTGGTGGAACTTGTACAATTCTAGGACGTTTGCCACCCTTTAAAGATTTTATGATCATTGATACTAAAGGTCATTATAAAGTTCAGTGTTGGCCAGTTCATGTTTTCCTTTATTTATAACTGCATATTGTGACCAACAAAAAAGCTGATACTAGGCCCACAAGAACAATGACAATCCACTTAAAAACTTCTAGTGGGATGATCAAGAGGAACTGCCAAATAAAAAATAATAGGATTAGTTTTTGTTTGAAGGCATGGAAATGGATAAAAAATAGTGTTAAAAGTAGACAATGGACATCAAGTGTATGTATATCGAAGCACGAATGAAGATGAACAGAGAGTAACCATACAAACACCAAATCTTGACTAAACTTGAAGTTATGCCCAAGAATTAGTGTAGAAAGTAGAGTCCAACCGGTGCAAGGCCTATATATGCATAGAATATGGTTGCAGCTAGGCTCACATAATTGATGTCATAAACCCATTCTATATCAATGGTACTTGGCTCAAAAGATGATGCATAATTTCGAAGAATAGTTGCCAAGGAGATTAGAGTTGTATAGATCTAGACAGGTCCATACCTGCATCACCTTAAACAAATAAGTGATGCACTCAAATATGAGCCTGCCATCACTAGTTTTTGAATCTCTCTCATATGCACATATATAAATATAATTTGCAAATGTTAGCACCATTATGTTATCCAAATAACATATTCATTCTTCACCATTTGACATATTCATTCTTCACCATTTGCTTAATGTTATTTACATATGTTATTGAATATTGCATATTGTGATAAATGCTATTACATATTATCCTATGGAAAGAGATATTATGAGCATGTGCCCATAATTGAAAACAAAAAATTTAGACAGAGATAATATAAAACAATTTCTGATAACAATTGCACTATGTTAAAGGTTGTTGAAGATAAAATGCAGCTAAACGAAAAACTATAATAGATAAAGAATCACACACACACACACATAAAAATAGAGACACAAATTTAATGTGGTTCACCATCAAAATGGCTACATCCACCAAGGAAAGGGGGACACACTATTTCATTAATCAACTCAAAATACATCAGTCTTCATCTACACCAAAATGAGAATAATAAGGGAATTATATCAACTCTTCAGGCAAGTGAAGAGACATGGGAAGAGGAAGATGAAAGGGTAGTGACGGTTGGGCTTCATTTCCAACAATCTCCCGCTTGAAGTCCAAACCGCACTGTTGTCCCCACTTTCTTTGAAACTCATTGTTACTTAACTACAGTACCAAGTAACCACTCCATTGGCTAACCAATCCCGGTGAGAATTCCAACCAGCTCAACCAAACTGACACCCTATTCAACTTTAATCCTCTGTCTATCACTAACAATTAATCTTTCTTCAATCCAGTCATGAAGCTCTATTTCTTTGTATTCTCCTTCTTCACCTTAGTTTTCATCTTCAGCCAGTTCAACAAACTTTTCAGCATCTGCTGCATTTCCAACTTCAAAATTGCCAAGTCTATTTTTAGGTGGGCAAGGCCGCATTGTAGGGCGGCCAGTTATTCTCATACCCAGCTTATCTGGAATGGCTATTCTATAAGAAGGAACCCACTCCTCTAGATTGCCACTCCCATCTTCATTCAGTACATCTTTGTACCAAACCTTAATTCGATGAGGAGCCTTTTTTATTATTGTGCATTTGAACCAATAGCCTTTGATGCCACTGTCTTGGCACAGTAATTCAATCTTCTCACCAATATCAAAAGACTTGAATTGCTGTTCACATGCACCACCTTTTTCCTTGCTTTCACTGAGGCCCAATGAAAACTATCTTTTTTCAGATACGGAGTTGTCTAAATTTCTGTCTGCTCCACCATCCTGTACTTGTCTATATATGTTTCCCGTGATGACTTTATTTTTTTCTCCTAGTTTTCTCCCATAGACACTATCAGAAGCATCAAGATGCCTATAGGTACATCTATTTTTTCCTGGATATTTATGTAGTGCTCTCCCAGAGGTGGTATCTTCATCCAGATCAAAGCTGTTAGAAGCAGTTGTGTGCTTTACATCTTGCGATTCATAATTGTTGTTAACCAAAATCTGGATGAAACGTCTGCTCTGGGGAAGCATACACTGTTGATGACTCCAAAAAGTTCACAGAAGCACAAAACAAACCAAAAAGAGCATGAGTCAATTTCTTCCACGTTGCATCAACCTGATCAAGTGGAACATAAAAAATGGCCCATAATTCGACACCAGGAGGCTTGGCATTAGTACTGGACAATGAATCAAATCCTCCCCAGTGTTCATAATTCCATTTCCTGAATCCTAAATTTCTGAACCAACTGATAAATGGCTTTAGGAAAAATCTTGTGGTGATGTCCATAGATGTTTGTAGGAGGCAAAGTGTTCGTAAAATCAAAGTGGGCCAAAATTTTTTGATCTGACAATGGCCTTAATATCAATTCTGCAATATATTCCTCTTCCGCTGGCTTAACATCACTACAATGTTGGTGCCGATAGTGATGATCATGGTGATGGTGATGCTCTCCCCATTGCTTGAGTCCAGGGTTTGTAACAAGAACCTCATCGGAATGTGCCTTACCCATCAGCATATCCATGGGCTTGGGCAACTCCTGTACACTTCTCAGCCTCCCAGTAATTGCACATAAATCCTGAGACAAGGAAGCCAATGACTCATGCGACATGTTGACAATCTTGGACTCCAAAAACTCTATCTCCATTCTGAGTTCATGCACCTACTGAAGCACAGACATCTAAGAATCTGCATCCAAAAGTGGCCCCGCCACTCCTTTCACAGACTTCTTGGCATCTGAAAGAGTAGTAATTCTAGCTTTTAATCGAGCAATATCTTTTGCAATTTCTTGTCTTCTACAACTCTGGTTTCGTTGATGGCGGTCTTTGGCACCACTCAGCTTTAGCTTACACCTTTTCCCCTGGCACCGGGAAAACTGTTGGGTTTCGCCCTGCTGCATTCCACTTTGTTGTTTCTTCATCATTGGACTAATTGACGGCAAGGGCGATGCGGCTTCGAAATAAGTTTGCTTTCCCAACTTTAGCCCGATTATAGACTGTAAGCAGTTAGGACCCATGGGTGACCATCCACCTCCAAGACTCTTCATCTTCTTGCGCTGGTGATGTTGCTTCCAAGAATAAATATCCCTCTCTCTCTTGCGCTTGGGCTTCCTTCTAGATCTTCGCAGGCTGTCACAACTTTCTTCACAAGATTTAATGTTTTCATAAGGCTCCCATGTAACAGTAACCTCCACAACTTCTGTCTTTTTCATTTCTATATTTTCTACAGAGGCTCTTACACTTTCTTTCACAAACATTTGATCAAATTCCAATAGGTTAAGAAATTCATCAATGATGGAATCAACTACATCATCTAACCTATCCATTTCACATGAAGTAAGAGTTTCTACGCCATACAAGGTGCCTACTTTGTTGCCTTGAGCAATTACCAAGGCTCCTTTAGTGACTTTCCATCTATTCAATTCAAAATCGACTTTACATCCTTGTGAAAACAACTGTCTAGCTGAAATTAGATTTTGTTTGAGCTGAGGGACATTTCTAACTTCTTGCAAAAGCCAACTTTTTCTATTTTTTAATTTTAACAAAACATCCCCTTTGCCAATAACATCACAAGATTTATTATTGCCAAGAAGAACCTTACCAAAGTCACCGCTTTGCATATTTTTGAAGTACTCCTTGCACGGAGTGGCATGAAACGATGCTCCCGAACCGAGAACCCAAACATTTGGTGGTATTTCTTCCAAAGCTGAAACAAGAACACCAATTGTTGCATTGGCATCCTCTTCACGTACTGGATTTGCTTCATCTTCTTTTGACCAATTTTCAACCTTCTTCAAAAATCAACAATTCTTCTTGATGTGGCCTTGCTTGCCACAATACCAGCAACCAACATCTCTCTCGCTAGATATTAGCCTCCCTTGTGATTTCCTACGACTTCCTTTATAATTCGGCATTGCTCCCACTCAAACTCAAACCTCTCATGCCAAATGACCGAGCACCATGGTTCTGATTCCAATTGTTGAAGATAAAATACAGCTAAACAAAAAACTAAAACAGATAAAGAATCACACACACACATATAAAAATAGAGACACGAATTTAACGTGGTTCACCATCAAAATGTCTACATCCACCAAGGAAAGCAGGACACACTATTTCATTAATCAACTCAAAATACATTAGTCTTCGTCTACACCAAAATGAGAATAATAAGGGAATTATATCAACTCTTCAGGCAAGTGAAGAGACATGGGAAGAGGAAGATGAAAGGGCAGTGACGGTTGGGCTTCCTTTCTAACAAAGGTAACCTGAATGAAAATACATAAACTATAATATTAATAGCAAAAGAATCAAGACATGGAATGTTGAATGAGGACAATGCCATTGTGCATTAGAATATCAATTAAGAATGATAGCAATTTATTTTCAAATTATCCTCCTAGATTAGGTAAATATTATTTCCAACTAGAGATATCATTAAAGTTCTTGACAAATTAGCTTGTCGGAATATCGGTAAAAGCAAAGCTTGTTAATACAAGAAAAGCCTAAATTTGATGGTTGTATGGCCGTATTTAGCCATTTTTCTCATAAATACAATAAAAATTCAACAAATTTTTTTAGGAAGATTGTATCACATGAAAGGAGAGATTTTAGATAGACTATTAAAAACCTTGGAGGATTATAATAATATATATGTCTAATCTTAACACTTGAAGGGCAACTTTGAATGAATAACTGTCACAAAAAAAATTACTTGATGGGCAGGTTGATTGTCAAATTTAGGCCCTAAATGCAAGGACAATTTTATTGAAAAGCATGCCAAAAGCATAAAAAACATAAGGTCCAATCACATAGTGAGTATATGATAGACATACATAAAAACCAATCACACAACTATGACACATAAGTTAATGACTCCTAACAACAAAATTTAATCTTTCTATTAAATTAATCAAGACATTATTTACGGCATATAACATGTAACATTTGATATTATAGTGACAAATGTAAACAAGCCAAGTATTAAGGTTTCTCCATATGAAGAAATTTTTGAGTGGATTGAAATGTTTGTTCACTACAAGTTAATACGATAATAATAAATTACATGATTAATAAATGATCTACAATATTAGGAAGAAGTCAAAATTATATGAAGAACCAAATTCAAATTTTATAACTATGTTTAATTCCCTTTTGAAAAGATTTTAGTGTCATCTCGTGTTTTGCAACTTCTACTTCTAATATGCCTACTGTGTTGCCAAAATGTTAATCAAATGCATAATGTTGTCAAAGTATTTGGAGATCAAAAGGCACAGACATATAGACAACATCTCTCATGCAAAGAATCCCAAGGAAAATATTTACTATGTAAGCAATGCAAAAAGGCTTTGTGGCTCTAATGCCAAGATTGATATGGTAAATGACAACGATACCATAATTAATTAAAAAACGAATGCCAAAACATAAACTTCAATTCTCAAACCAACATGGTGTACAAATCTTATCCTCCATCAAACATCAACTATATATCACACCTGCTCTCATGTGCCTAAATGTGACTCTTCTAATGAATTGAAGATTTTTCGATTCATATTACATACTTCATTCTTAACAATCTCCCACAATTTACACTATCAATTCCATTAAGTATCACTTAGCAATTTAGTGACAGATTAAGGTCTAAACAAGATTATGATACATTCTAACGTATGTTCTGAAATCTTGTTCTAAATTCTTAACAGATCTAAATAAATTTTCATCAAACACAACTCCACCATGCATTGTTAGAATAAGCAATTAGTGACTAAAGAACAATAAGACCATGCGTGGCATAGGCAACAAGGAGTTCTATAGATTCGTAGAGCAATGGATGCTTTTCTTTATTGATTAATTCTAGAAACATATTAGTGCCAATAAATTATTTTAATTAACTTATAAGATAATATTAAAACAAAAAAATAAACAATTTAGGCATGGTTAATCTACTCCCTTCCAATGATTAGATAAAATCATAATCATGAAAACAAACTATGTACCCTTCAAATCATTTGATCCAACAATCTTGTGGCCTATCTAATGCCATGGGTGTAATTACCCTAACCAGCAATAAGTTTTCTCCTGTAACTAACTTAACAATAATCCCTACTGCCTTTCGCATCCCCACTGGTTTGAAAAGGTCCCTCTTTTACAAACATCAGACAAGAAGCATCATAAACACTCAAAAACGACATCATGGAGCAACAACATAAAACAGACCATGCAAAATCAACAATACAACAGCAAACCAGAAACCTCCAAACAGCAAGAGAATGTTCTTCTTCTATGGAACATACAAAAAAGGAGCAAATAAAAACAGACTTCAAATAGAAAACACTAATTCCCTATGATGTTTTATAACTATACGTTATCTAATTTCTGCAGAATTTGAAAAGCTGCTAGTACTTGTAGTGTTTGCAAACCTTTCTGAACCTGGTAAACTCATCTTTTCAACCAACACCTGAGATTACAAAGGATGTATTAGAATTGCTTGTTATACAGATAGTATCATTCTTTAGATAATAGCACAATTTTGTCTAAATTGCATTGACTAGGTACCGAATATAGCAGCAGGTTAAATACTTGGGCAATAGTTTATTAAACGCATTATTTACTATCTCAGTATGCATGCCAGTCTCTATGCAGCTACCATTAACAATAGTTGTCCCTACAGAAACCATGCATTTTTCCCTTCGAGTCTACATTGTCCTACTCACTCTATGATGGCTTTTGTTAACATACGTGCTTTCTCCGGTCGGTGAACTTTGTTCTACCCTTTAGTCTATATTTCATAATAAAAATCAGGAAGCTGGTACCTATGCCTATATTTCATAATAAAAAAGAAGTATGATTCATTAAATTGTGTATAGAACATAATAGTCAATTGACTGAAAAGCCATGGTTACATTATTAGCCAAACAACTTTAAAACAGATTAATACATGAAAGATCTGATACGCCATATTGGTGGCAGAAAATAAAATGCATTAAAAGGGAAATGGTTCTTGCGGATCTTTGGTGACATACACAAACCCTTTTCCGCTTCTCATTGTGCATGGCCCCCGCCAGATCTGCCCGCCCACTGCAGAGGAGCTCAGATGGCTGTGGAAGGGCCCGTCAATGGTGGGGTTAGCTCTCCCACTGCCGTTAAAGTTATAGTCTTAACTGGAAAAAGCGGCAGCGGGCTTTTCCGATGGTGTGGGCCCCCAGCAGACTCATCATTTCCTTTGCCGCAAACTCTTTTGTCCCGAATGTGTAGATCATGGTGTTGATTTCATCATTTCGCGATCGCGAAGACAGATTGCTCTCTGGCAGCTGGGAAAAAGAAGTCATGCTATCCCTAAGCCCTGTTTTCACAGGAATGAAATGCCCTTTTATCCGCAATACAAATCAATATTCAGCTTCATTACACACCATCTTGGAGGGAAATAATGACCTGGTTAAATTTGATCAAACAGAAAAAAAAAAACAAATGCAATCAATACAAGATGAAACCTAAAGTTGTCCGCAGTTTCAGAGACTGGATTTCTGTGCATTTCCATGAAGGCAAAGATCATATGGAGAAAGAGCTAAAAGATTGCGTTCTAAAAACAAGAACCAGAAGATGTTTCTAAATTTTGGTCGGAAAATCCAAGCAAAGGAAGCAACACCCCAAAAAATATACAATTGCCCATGCTTAGCTAGTTTTCATTATGCTACAAGTTTCTTCCCTGAGGTTGGGATTACCTCTAACCTAAAAGTACATCAACTGCCTTTACAAAACACCAAGAGTATTCTCTAGAGCAGCAACCCTGCTCCGCAAATCACTCATCTCTTCCCCAACCTCTGCAGGCACAAAATATCATAATTATCACTCAAGTGTAATAGAACAGACAAATTAACCTAATTTAAATAAAAAAAAAGAAAAACAGCTCTCTAAGGTGACAAGATAAAAAAAAAGTTACCTAAACTCTTTCCTTTAGAAGAAGATGAAACATTGGAACCTAACACTCTAGGGGTACGTCCCCCACTTCAGTCAGACCCTTCAACCATATCTGCATCGGCTTCAAAGGTGGATCATGTGCCACGTAATCCAATTGCTTCTCAGTAGCTCCCCGCTTCTTGCCAATAGAGGCAATATTATGGCCCTGTAATAGTCATCTTTTTATAGACTAAAATAATAGATAAATCTAACTTTTTAAAGGAACTAAATCATTTTCTAAATAGAGTCATGTAATAGTCATCTTTTTATAGACTAAAATAACAGATAAATCTAACTTTGTAAAAGGAACTAAATCATTTTCTAAATAGAGTCATCAAACTGTGATTTATAAAAATCAAATCATTGTCAATTATTTGGAGATAAAAATCCAGTAAATAAAACAAATGCCACACCTGTAGGTCAACGACTTCCTTAAAAATCCAGTCAATTATTGTGTTGTAGCCCTTCTTTCATGAAGTCCACCTTTGGTTTTTTGCGAACCTTTTTTAAACCTATATTTTGCACTATGTTTGATCTTCATGTGGCAAGGGAGAACGATCGCTTTTTGAAGCAAGTAGCTTTTCATCAACTTCATTTTGCCATTTTTCGTAATGTTTCCATGACGAGAAGGGTTGTTGTAGGCCTTCAAATTCTTGTGTGGATTTATTTCTGTTATTTTTAAAATACAGCACAGTTGCAAGTCATGTTGATAATCTTGACAGAATTGATGTCTGATGTGGAATTCTTTCTGTTATTTTTAAAATACAGCACATTTGCAAGTTACTTAGGTGAAATTTGATGGCTCCTTATAAAAAAGCGGGGAAGCCCGTCATCTTCGAAGGTCGCTTGAAGAAATAGCAATAGAAAAAAGAAGTGGTGATATTATAAATAGCTCTGGTATATCTGAGAATCCATTAGATGCTATTCTAAGGGGTTGTACACAAAATTATTTGTCATGGTTTGAAGTCAAAGAATTTATGTCACATTTCTTAGAACGCTTTATGTGGGAATACCTTTTATGCTATGCTCATCAGGGGCTACACCCTTGGACAGAAGTTGTCACAATGTGTTATGGCAGTCACTGGGTTTATTATGAAGGCACTAGTTGGACGAAATGATGATGTGTGAGGCAAAGAACCACTCTACTTAAATATCGTCCACTTCAATGATCAAACAGTCAATAGCAATTTTACATCTCATTCATAAGAAAAAATGGTAAATGTTTGTCCTACTTTCATTGGCTAAAATTGACCTTGACTACTGAAGTGGATGATATTTAAAATGTTGGCAGAAAAAACAGGGGATGGGCAGAATGCTGTTCTGTAAATACAATGCTACACTAGAAATGAACAGCAAAAACAAATGCAAACACACAGGAAATCAAACACAGAAGAGACAACAATATATTTCATATATATTTTTCTTTCAACTAGAATACATTCAAAACTTCATTCACATTACAATACAGAGATGCTGCTCTGTTTTTTGACTTTGCCCCAATCACTGGAGCTGCACACTGTATATCCAGAGCTGCCTGTACGAACTCCGTAGCTATCTACTGTTGCTGCTGCAACATTCCTCTCTGCTGTTCTCTCCTGAAACCTTCTAATTCCTCTGCTATCATTCTTCTGCTTCTGCAGGATGTTCTCTTCCATCCTCTCTGCTATCTTTTTTGCTCATTTTATTTTCCCTCTCTTTTGTCTCTTCTACATGCCCAGTAAAATGGGCGCTCAACCATTTCAAATTCAAATGCACCTACCAGAATTGAATGCTGGCAGGCCAACGGTGCTGGGGGAGGATGCGGGAGATCCCCAGGTCTGACGCGGGGGCAGTCAGCAATAAATGTCTGATGGAAGATTAAATTTCCAACACTCCCCCTTAATCTGAAGTCAGACGTCAATTTGCAAATTTCATTCCAGAATTGATCTCCAGAGTTATACACTTGCCTTTGCCTTTCCAGAACAGATCTCCGGAGCTCTTTCTGCTGTGCTGCAACATCTCCGGAGCTGCCCTCTGCATCTCCGGAGCTGACTTCCTGTTTCAGCATCTCCGGAGCATCTTCGGAGCTGACTCTTTGCAACTCCAGAGATTCTTTTCTGCATCTCCGGAGCATCTCCGGAGCTGCACATATATTCCAGAGTTGAGTCTCTGGAGTTCTCCTACTGTCTTTCCGGATCTGAACCTCCGGAGCTGTCTTCTTTGTAGGACTGCACACCTCCGTAGCTGTCCTCTTTCCGGGGCTGCACACCTCCGGAGCTATCCACAATGCCGAGCCTATCTCTTAGGCGTTCAAAGGAGTCTTTTGGTAATGCCTTTGTGAAAATGTCAGCGAGCTGCTACTCGGATCTGCAATACTGCAACTCAATCTCTCCTCATTCTACCAACTCCCTTATGAAGTGATAACGGATCTCAATGTGCTTGCTTCATCCATGGAAGATTAGATTCTTTGTCAGGGCTATTGATGAAACATTGTCACAATGAATGGTTGTACCATCTTCTTGTTACTCATACAAGTCTGCAAGGATTCTTCTTAGCCAAATAGCCTAACATACGGCTGTATTTGCTGCAATATACTTAGCTTCTGCTGTAGAGAGAGAAACAATGGGCTGCTTCTTGGATGCCCATGATATCACGCCTGAACCCATGTGAAATACATAGCCGGATGTACTCTTTCGGTCATCAACATTTCCTGCCCAATCACTGTCCATGAAACCAGCCAACTTAAACTCATCAGAAACATCATACAAAATGCCATAACCTGTTGTGCCATTCACATACCTCAGGATCCTCTTTCCTGCTTGCCAATGTGTGTCCTTAGGCTTCTCCATGAACCTAGAAATCAGGCTTACATCATACATCAAATCAGGCCTAGTTGCTGTCAAGTACATGAGGCTTCCAACCATGCTCTTATATAGGGTTGGGTTTACTTTCCTGCTGCTGTCCTCTTTACTCAACTTTAGACCTGTAGCTGTTGGTGTAGGGGCAGGTTTACTGTTTTCCATTTTAAACCTTTTCACAATCTGTTTGGCATAGTTAGTTTGCGAAATAAATATGCCATGCTTTGTTTGCTTGACCTCAATACTGAGGAAATACTTCAGCAGACCTAAGTCTGTCATCTCAAACTCATTCTTCATTGCCTCTTTGAAATCAGCAATGAAAAGATCACTATTTCCAGTAAAAATCAGATCATCTACATACAATATAGCAATCAAAATTTTACCTTCGGCTGCTTTGATGTAGAGAGTGGGCTCACTGCTATTTTTACTAAAGCCATTGCTCAACAAATATGAGTCAATCCTGCTGTACCATGCCCTAGGTGCTTGTTTCAGCCCATAGAGGGCTTTCCGGAGCCTGTATACTTTATCCTCTTGCCCTAGGATTTCATAGCCAGGGGGCTGCTCCACATACACTTCCTCTTTCAGCACTCCGTTCAAGAAGGCTGACTTTACATCCATCTGAAACACCTTCCACTTGTGTTGGGCTGCAATTGCTATGACTGCCCGAACTGTTTCCAGCCTTGCAACTGGTGCATAGGTCTCATCATAATCTCTTCCAGGTTGTTGTTTGTACCCTTTAACAACCAGCCTTGCCTTATGTCTTTCTATCTTTCCTTCAACAGTAGACTTGGTCTTATAGACCCATTTAACTTCAATCACTTGTTTACCCTTGGGTAAATCAGTTAGCTGCCATGTGTCATTCCTCACTATGGCATCCAATTCTTCATCCATGGCCTCACACCATTTCTCTTCTTTCACAGCTTCTTCAAAGTAGATTGGATCACTAGAAGAAAACAATGCAAAATTCAAATTTTCATCATCATCAGCATACCTTGTGCTGTCATAAATCTCCTTCACACTCTTTGTCCTTCGTGGCATTAATGATGCGAGTGTGGGATTTGAATTGCCTCCGGAGCTGCTACTGTTCTGACCTCTGGAGCTGCTGCTGTGACCTCTGGAGCTGTAGTTCTGATGACCTCCGGAGCTGCTGTTATAACATCCTCTGGAGCTGCTGTTCTCCAGAATTGCATACCTCCGAAGCTGCTGATCTTCGGAGCTGCAATGCTGCTGTCTACCTCTGGAGCTGCTGTGCTGAGCATCTTCAGAGCAGCTGTTTTCTAGTGCTCTACGGTAGTTTCTCCCCGAGCTACTGCTCTCCGTAGCTCCTCCAGAGTTGCTGTCCTCTGAAGCTTCTTCATCTTCAAGGGGTATTGTGACTGAAATACCCATGGTGCTATCCACCGTTCCATCCCATGCTTCATTCTCAATGAATTCAATGTCTCTGCTGATCACAAGTTTTTTGGTGATGGGATTAAACAACCTGTAGGCTTGTGATTCTTCACTATAGCTCGTAAAGATACATTTCTCACCTTTATCATCAAATTTCTGCCTCTTCTCTTTAGGCACGAATGCATATGCCACACACTCAAAAATTCTTAGGTGCTCAATAGTCCATTTGCTATTTGTCTGCGCCTCTTGTGGAATCTGATCACGTACGGCCTTTGTAGGACACCTATTCAATAGGTAGACCACTGTTGCTACAGCTTCACCCCAATAATCATTTGACAGTCCCTTTTCCTTCAGCATGCTTGCTACTATCTCTGTGATGGTTCTATTTTTCCTTTCAGCTACTCCATTTTGCTGTGGAGTATACCTTGTTGTGAACTGTTTATGAATGCCTTCATACTTGCAGAAATTCAAAAATTGTTTAGAGATATACTCTCCCCCTCTATCTGTTCTTAGGGCCTTGATATGGCGGCCACTCTACTTTTCAGCTGATGCCTTAAACTCCTTAAATTTCTCAAAAACCTCTGATTTATTTTTCAAGAAATAAATCTATATTTTTCTGCTGTAACCATCAATGAAGGTCATGAAATATACATTCCCACCTAATGTGGGAGTTTTCATAGGGCCACATAAATCTGAATGCACCAACTCCAAAGGTGCTTTTGCCCTTCTAGAATACCCTGATTGAAAGGGTTGTCTATGCTGCTTTCCTAGAATGTAGGCTTCACATTTTCCATCAGGCTCTACAATATTCAATAGCCCTCTAACCATGCCTTTCCTAGACAGTAAACTCAAACCAGAAAAGCTTAAGTGCCCATACCTTAAATGCCACAATTTGGATGGGTCTTTGATGACTGTCTTGAACGCTGTTTGCTGTCCCACTGCTGTGAGCGTCGGAGATAGTGCAGGAAACTGCGCTAGAGATAGCGCTGGAGTTAGCACCGGAGATGGCGCCGGAGTCAGCAACAGAGGAAACATCCTGTTTCTCGTCATCTGCGCTACTGCAATGACCTTCTTACTGCCTCCTCTATCAAATATTGTGCACCCTCCATTCTCCATCAGGATTCTATAACCGTTTTGGACCATCTGTCCAATGCTTAATAGGTTATGCTTTATGCTAGGGGCATAATAGACATCATGGATCTGCATTTTCTCACCTTGCTTGCTGAGGACTATGATGATGCCTCTTCCTATGACAGGAACCTTTTGGCTGTTCCCCATCATGATTTTAGACTTGACATTTCTGTCAATAGAAGCAAACAAGTTTTCATTACCACTCATGTGGTTGCTACACCCGTTGTCCAAATACCAGACTTCAGGGCTGCTCTTCTTAGCAAGGTTGCACACTATAAATACCTTGGACTGTTTCTCATTTTCAGCCTGATTCTCATTTGCTACATTAGCATTTTGGCCTCCATGGTCTTGCTGTTTCTTTCTACACTCACTAGCATAATGGCTGAATTTATGACAGTAATAGCATTGAATATTACTTTTGTCATACTTCTGATTTGAACTGCTGTTCTTCTTCATTCCATGATAGCTTGGCTATGAGTTGCTTGCCTCTTCTTAGCTGTTAGAAACTCCTCTGCTGGAGTTGCTTCTTCCTCTACCTCTTTGACCTTTACCTCTGCTGTTTCTTCCTCTTCCCCGACCTCTTGCATTGGTCTATGTCTTGAAGGCTTGCTCAAGGGAAGGAGCGGATCTATTCAACCGCTGCTCATGGCTTTGTAGAGAGCCCATCAACTCATCCACTATCATCTTGGACAGATCCTTTGTCTCTTCTATAGTTATGACAATAGGGTCAAATCTAGAAGGTAGGCTCCTTAGGATTTTCTCAACAATCCCTTGTTCATCCATGGTTTCTCCATTTATCCTTAGCTGATTTAGCATGGTAGAAACCCTGGTGTGAAAGTCTAAAATAGACTCACTCTCCTTCATTTGTAGTATCTCAAAATCTCTTCTAAACAGTTGGAGCTTGATTGACCTCACTTTGTCAGTTCCCTTGTAGCTGTTCTGCAATATCTCCCAAGCCTGCTTTGAATAGTTTGCTGCTGCAATGCGGGGGAAAATAGCCTCTGTCAAGGTTGCCTCAACTAGACTGAGGGCTTTAGCATCTTTCATCGTAGTTTCCTTCAACTGATTTTTTGAGCATTCGTTAGGGCTGCATAGGCTGCTGAGTCTGTGATGTTTGTGAATCTATTAGTGACCAAATCCCAAAGGTCATTCGCAACCAGAATAGTCTTCATCTTTTTAGACCAAATATCATAGTTCTGCCCATCAAAACTCGGTGGCCGCTGCCATCCTTTGCTGTCCCCACCTGCCATGAATGCCTAGACAAACTAGGGCTTATAGAATACCCACACAAACTTGACTGCCCAGAAAAACAAGGCTTTGATACCAATTGTTGGCAGAAAAAATAGGGGATGGGCAGAATGCTATTCTGTAAATACAATGCTACACCAGAAATGAACAGCAAAAACAAATGCAAACACACAGGAAACCAAACACAGAAGAGATAGCAATATATTTCATATATATTTTTCCTTCAACTAGAATACATTCAAAACTTCATTCACATTACAATACAGAGATGCTGCTCTGTTTTTTGACTCTGCCCCAATCACTGGAGCTGCACACTGTATATTCGGAGCTACCTGTGCGAACTCCGTAGCTATCTACTGTTGCTGCTGCAACATTCCTCTCTACTGTTCTCTCCTGGAACCTTCTAATTCCTCTGCTATCATTCTTCTGCTGCTGCAGAATGTTCTCTTCCATCCTCTCTGCTATCTTTTTTGCTCATTTTATTTTCCCTCTCTTTTGTCTCTTCTACATGCCCAGCAAAATGGGCGCTCAACCATTTCAAATTCAAATGCACCTACCAGAATTAAATGCTGGTAGGCCAACGGTGCTGGGGGAGGATGCGGGAGATCCCCAGGTCTGACGCGGGGGTAGTCAGCAATAAATGTCTGACGGAGGATTAAATTTCCAACAAAAAATAGCTGCAAAGAAAATGTAATGACTTTGTGTAAGATTTGTCTAATAGTCAGTGATGCAGTTATTGGTGAAATATCAACTATAGAATTTGAAGGGTACGTAAGTTATTTCTGCTATGATTGATTGCCCCAAGTTAAATGTTTCAAGAGCCAAGAAACAAATGCCACCTGAAGGTCAATGACTTCCTTCAAAGAACAAAACTTTATCATCACGTAGTCCTATTTACTGGAACAACAGTTGTCAATGCAAGGACTGGGCCCATAGGAATTTCAAAGGTCTATTAAACCATTTCCAGAGTCGACAATTTTCACATTTATTTTAAGTTTAGAACAACCATATAACTTAAATACTATGTTGCTGAGGGTAAAATAAGTTTTGCACTTCAACCATATAATAATACAACTCTAGTTCCTATAGAAAATATACAATCTCCTGCACAACTTTTTAGCTTTTACAAATAGAGAAAACTTCCCATGCCAGAAACCTTTAATTTCTTAATGCAATGGACAAACTACTGCAAATATATATTGGTAGTTTACACCAACCATCCCAAAGAATTATTATCTCGTCAAACCAAAACTTGCACAAAATAACAAATTCCAAACAAAAATTGGTGTTTCTTATAGAGTTCAGACCATAATTTAATTATTTTTAATATAAATGCACAATCCTAAATTAAACTAAGCATTCTAAAATCTTTCGATTTCATATTATTAAGCCATGTAGGTTTTAGTTCAACACATGTTTTCAGCATTGTGTAGAACACTGACCAACTATCAGACATACATCATCCAAATCAGACATACCTTGTTGATTTCATCATTTGGCAAAGGCAGATTGCTCTTAGGCAAAATGGCAAATGAAGTCGTGCTATCCATGCACATTGTTTTCACAGGAATGAAAGGCCCTTTTGTCTGCAATACAAGTCAAAATTCAGCTTCATTATACATCATCTTGGAAGGAAATAATGGCCTGGTAAAATTTGACCAACAGAAAAATAAACAAATGCAATTAGTACAAGATATTTCTAAAGTTGCCCATAGTTTCATAGATGGGATTGCTGTGCATTTCCCTGAGAGCAAAGATCATATGGAGAAGGAACTAAAAGATTGCATTGCAAAAACAAGAACTAAAAAGTAAGTTTCTAAATTTTGGTTGAAAAATCCAAGCAAATGAAGCAAGACCCAAAAAAATACAATCGCCCATGCTTAGCTAGTTCTCACTATGCTACAATTTTCTTCCCTCAAGTTAGGACTACCTCTAACCTAAAACTACATTCAACTGCCTTTGCATAACACCAAGAGCACTCTCTAGAGCAGCAACCCTGCTCCGCAAATCACACAACTCCTCCCTAACCTCTGCACACACAAAAGATCATGATCAACACTCAACCATAATAGAACAGACAAATTAACCCAATTTAAATGAAAAACAAAAGATCAAACAAAAAAACATCTCTCTAAGGTGACAAGATAGAAGAATAAGTTACCTAAACTCTTTCCTTTACATGAACAAGAAACATTGGAACTTGACACTCTTGGGGTAGGTCCCTCACTTGGACCTGCACCTTCACTTAGACCCTTCACCTGTATCCGCCTCTGCTTTACAGGTCGATTTTGTGCCATCTTATCCTCTGCGCATGCAAGAGATCATGATCAACACTCAAGTGTAATAGAATGGACAAGTTAACCCAATTTAAACAAAGAACAAATGACCAAAACAAAAACAAAAAAAGCAGCTCTCTAAGGTGACAAGATAGAAGAACGAGTTACCTAAACTCTGTCCTTTAGAAGAAGATGAAACATTGGTACCTGACACTCTAAGGGTATGTCCCCCACTTGGACCTACACCTTCAGTTGGAGCCTTCCGCATCCGCTTCATAGGTGGATTTTGTGCCACATAATCCAATTGTTTCTCAGCAGCTCGTCGCTTCTTGCCAATAGAGGCAATGTTATGGCTCTGGAATAGTAATCTTTTTATAGACTAAGATAAAAGATAAATCTAGCTTTTTAAAGGAACTAAATCATTTCCTATAGATATTAACCTTTTAAAAGAGGATTATATTTGATATACATATTAGCCTTAAATCAGTCTCTTACATTTATTTAAAATATAGAGTATTAAGCAAAATCAGATCTGTAACACTTGTATAAGAATTAAAAGTATTTCCTATCTCTTGCACCCAAAACATACAGTCATCAAACTGTGATTTATAAAATCAATTAGGTGATTTGGAGATAAAAATACAAATGTGGAGGGCGGGGGCCCCGGCTTGATTGGCTAAGTATTCCTGTTGCAGGTAAAGAGGTCATGAGGTCCAGTCTCCCCCCGTTTGCGTGGAGCCTGAGGGCATGGAGCCGGAGGGCATGTCGCACCACCGTCACTGGTCACGTTAAAAAGTTTACCAGACACTTACGGAAAAAAAAATACAAATGTGGAATTGCAAGAATCTGAGCAATCTTTGGGTTTCATAGTTATTAGACAACAACAAAATTTGAATTACATGAAATTTTCTATCCCCTAAGAAGTCAAAAGATCCCACCAAGGCCATTTCACTCTCATTAAAAACTAAACATTAGCAAGAAATTTGGAGAACATGGAAAACAGTTTAAGGGATTTTAAAAGAAAAGGAGAGCAAGTTTATAAAGCAAGGCATACTTGGGCATCATAAAATTGCAAGGAAGCCCATCACACTGAAATAAGAGATAACAACTAAGAAGCATGCATAGGGGTGAATACAGTTGAAGATTCTTATAGCACAATTGAGAAGTAGCTCACATTATCTTCCATGTGAAATAGGTTGATGGAAGAGGCCTAAAGAAAAATGGGAAATGGGGAGCTCATCAACAATTTTATTGGCAGAAGGTTAACAAATCAGAAAAATAAAATGGTAGGGTCTACTGTCCCCTCATGGAGGTTCAAATTCTTCTATTTATATTTACAGTTAATTTTTAACTTTATATTGTATATGCAAATGGGACCCTAAAGTGGTGTCTACTCCTACATCTCTTGGTGACTATGATTTTAACAAATACTTTCTGCCTCAAACACATCCACATATGTCTCTGACAAAATGCAGCACATATTTGCCCATTTGTAAATAAAATGGCTCTGACATAATCTCTTCGATGCCATAGCAGGCTCTATAGTTTCTCTGACATGTTTTTTCTTACCAGCTTTCAAGTTTCTTGAAGCCTATGATCATTCCTCCATTATCCAATATTGAGCATATTGCATTCAGATTGTTGTTTAAGTGGGCACTGTTTTTGCATGATAGGCAGCCATAGACACAGGTTGTTAATTTATGTTGTTCTTATTACAACATTTGTCATGTCTGATGGGTTCCTCAGAAGTTAAATGGTTCAAGAGACAAGAAACAAACGATCTATTTGGAGGTCAATGCCTTCCTTAAATGAGCAAAACGTTATCTTCATATAGTCCTATTTACAGACAAAGAGAAAAGTTGACATGCCAGAAACCTTTAATTTCTTAATGCAATGGACAAACTACTGCACATGTATATTGGTATTTCATAACAAACATCCTAAAGAATTATTATTTCGTCAAACCACAACTTGCACAAAATAATAAATACCAAAAAAAAAAAATTGGTGTTTATTCTAATATAGTTCAGACCAGGATTAAATTATTTTTAATAATGCTAAATCAAACTAAGCATCCTAAAATTTTTGAGATTTCATAACATTAAGCCATGTAGGTATTAGTTCAACACATTTTTTCTGCATTGTATAAAATATTGACCAACTATCACACATACACACAATTCACAAAAATCATACACACATACTACTACAGTCAATTCAAACTCTAAATGCACCTTATTGTCGTTGTCATTCTCAAAGACAGCATCTACAAGGGCCCTGTAACATTCGTCTTCTATAAACTCCCATTTGTTGTTATACAACTGTAGAAACACAAGGAAAATGTATGTTAGAGCGATTGTATAAGAGAAAAAATAAAATATGAAAAAGCAGAGGGCAAACCTTCAAAAGGCGCTTCAGAATAGGACTGATGGCATTGCTGCTGAGTCCAATTGCCTCCATAGCTCTTAAAGCTCTGTTGAATCTTTCGCTCCCCATCTCCACAGCAAAAATAAGTGTTATGGTGCCTGTAATTCACAGAGGAAAAATAGGAATTCTACTTGGGCTTTGAAGAATGCTGCATACAATTCCTGCTCAAACAGACCTTCACACCTATTTACAGCAAAATGCCAGAGACAAAAATAGCATGAAATCATGCGTTATGGATTATGAAATATTTTCTTACAGATCGTTTTCATGTGTTATGGATTATGAAATATTTTCTTACGGATCGTTTTCATTCCCAGTCATTTCACCTGCTCACAATTTAGGCAATTCTGAAAATGAATTGTTGACATGCAGTTATGTAGTTTCTTTTTTAAAAAATAGAGCAATAGAGCTATATACTAGTATATTTATATTTAAAAAATATATCTATTGTATGTTTTTTTTTTTCATAGCTTTTATTTTTATTTTTACTTTGTTTTCCATAGCTTTTATTTTTATTTCCCTTGTTTTATTTTATTTTTTTTTGTTTTCCATAGCTTTTATTTTTATTTCCCTTTTTTTTTTGGTTTTTATTTTTTAACTTTTTCAATTTCCTTTTTATTTTTTAAATCTTTGAAGCTATCTAACATCTTCCAAGAAATTTTATTAATCTTGCAAGTTGCAATTCAATGGATCAACACATATTCTTCCTTAGGTTTTCTCTATATGGGTTTATTATTTTATCTTTTAAACTATCTAAGGTTTTTATCTCTCATATGGCATGTCAATTGCTTTTAATAAATGTTTTTGTTATTTTAACTTATGTATGCTTTCTAAAATAAAAAATAAAACTGTAATCTATTGTTGTGTGTTTTTGCCTATTTGTTTAAATTGGTTTTTCATTTTTTTCCCACTAGGCATGGCTAGAAATCTTCTATTTGTGTTGTTGAAAGGTAAAGGGGTAAGGGTCAAGGCCTAAATTTGATGGTTGTATGGCCTATTTTGGCATTTTTGTCGTAATACACTATAAATTTTTTTAAAAGATTGTATCATATGAAAGGAGAGATTTTGGATAGTATGTCAAAATTTATATAGAATTGTGATTATATGTATGTATGGTATGTCATAGTATTTTAAAAGCACCTTTGAATGGATAACCGTCATAAAAATTTGCTTGATAGGAAGGGTTGACCATCAAATTTAGGCCTTGGACTAGGGGTGTCGCATGCATGCTTCAAATTTAGGCCTTGGACTAGGGGTGTCGTATGCATGCTTCCATTTTTCCTCTCACATGTACCCTAGTCAGCTACAATCCTTTCATATTGACTGAAATTTAAACCATAATAATTTAAGATAGGTGTTTTCATTTTTTTTTAAAAGAATCAAGACATGCAACCTAAAATGAGCTAAAAAAATATTAGATCAAGTACATATATAACTTATTTTCTAGTCTAAACATGGAACAATAGCTTACACGCAGATTCTAAAATCTCAGGGCTTATGACCACGAGCTACTTCATCAAGTCCATGTTCCATTCAATCCAATTAGGATGATATAAGACTAACAAACTCCTCTACAAAAGATTTGAGGTATTTGGAGGGATCCACCTGAAATCTCCATTTTATAACCCCATTTCCATTTCCATCTCTATTACCAACATTATGCACATTGAAGTTTGCTATGCATCCCTCCATCCCCAAGCTATTATCAATTACATCATAAATATAAGATTAATTGACACGATCTAATGCTACCAATTTCTCTTTTGCCCATAGTTCTAGACCCCTACACAATCTAATGCAACCAACTGCATTTATTTCTTCCTAAATATGTTCACATGTAATAAGGTGAGCATATTGAATATTTGATAGGATCTATCAATTTTACTTTTGCCCACAATTCTAGACTCCTACATACTCTAATATAACCAACTGCATTTACTTCTACTTGATTATGTTCACATGCAATAAAGTGAGCATATGGAATAACTGATAGGATCTATTGCTACCAATTTCCCTTTTGCCCATAATTTTGGACCCTTACATAATCTAATACAGCCAACGACATATATTTCTCCCTCAATATGTTCAATATTCTCACATGTAATGTGTCTACAACAAGTCTTGAATGCTTTGAAAATTTGTACATCCATTCTTAGAAACACCCAAGATAAGCCCTCAAAATAGTTAGTGTTAACTCCACCATGGCCATCAATATTTGTTTGTGGTGAATTTCTAAGTTTGCTTGTAGTTTGGATGGAATCAAGCCACTACTGATACAACCTACCTACAACAAGAATTTTTTTCCTAAAGAACATTAGCTTGATACAGATTTTTCCAAATAACTTGACCAAGAGATGGCATGTTGGCTACACATGTCTCAACATTCAAACCAATAAAAACCCTTGCCTTGGCCCCTACATAACAAATACCCTCTTAGCTACCAATTATACTCTCCCAAAATTAAAATCTTTAAAAAAACAAGTCACTATCCATAACCATTAACTCCAACTAAACTAAATGAATTTAGAGTATAATTTGTAGAAAACCTACTAGTGACTATTGGGTCTAGATTGTGGAACAATGAGCTAGGGCCCCTAAATAGTAGAAGGAAAGGACAAACAAGGCAATGTGTGTGTGTGCACGCATGTGTGTGTGTGTGGGTGGATGGGTGAATGTGTGCATGCATGCATGTCCTTAAGAGAGAAGTGTTTCCTAAATCACAAGGTAAATTATTTAATTTCCAAATAGAGCTCAGAAATGAGGAAATTGAGGGCATTATAAACTTTAATGTCATTCTATTCATCAAAAGTAAAAATAAACTCATGAAATGAAGAAGTATATGTTTTGAACAATTACATGATTTCCATCATGTGAGGCCTTGCAACAAATGCCTAGTCACAAACAACATACACACAATGAGAACATCAAATACAGTAGAATTAACTCTATAATTAGAAAGAAGCTAATTTTTTGTAGCCATTGCTTCAACCACATGAACAATGTATTTAGAAGAATGATGGTACAAAATGAACAATTGTTTGGCTAAGTTGTGGAGTACTTTCTTATCACCAAATTCTAGAATAGAGGCAATGAATAGCTTCATTTCATGCTTGGGGTGAATGATCTGAATTATTTTGTAATTCAGAGGACAATACCCTATAAGAAACCTGCAGTATTATAAAACACACAACAAACTATATGCAAAACAATGTTATTTCAAAAATGAAGAGTTCATACAATGTGAGAAACCTCAGCAGAGGAGATGTATGCTCTGGAGACTCCATTTGGGAGAGTTCATATAGTTCGGAAATCTCAGTGGATGAGGTGTATCTTTGAGAAGAGATGTATGCCGTGAACTTCCCCCCTTATTGTTTGGAATTGAACCCATTTATACATTTCAATAGAAGTTGAAAAGTCGCTACACCTCGTATTCCTTGGAATTTGAATGGATAGCCAAAACATGAAAGGTCACCAATACCCATTTCTTTATTTGAAATTAACATTTGGATAAGGATATTATTTAATTTAGATACCCTAATTTATTTGGATCAGTGAAAGATGCCCCTATATATGGATATTACCCAAAAATTAAAATTCAACATTTTGTGGACAAGCATATCTCTTCTAACTCTTCACTACTTGATGCAAGCCTTGTCAAGATGCAAACATACCATTGTACAAACAACTATAAGAAATATAGAAACTCTAATTACAAGTTTGGTTTCCCTTTGCCCCTAATAAACAATGTGCAACCATATAGAATAATCGTGGTTGTCATACCAAGTAATAACACATGTTATGACATATCATAAGACATTTCTGAAAGGAGATAATGGAGTGAAAATAGATCACACAAGTTGGTGCTTTGAGTGGCTTATACTGAGCTTATGATAGGTGTAACAAATATGCTATTTTTAGTCTCTAGATTCATCTTGGGATTTGGACATTGAATTTTAACTAGGGCTTTGAGCACCACATTTTGGGTGGTTTATTCTCATGAAATTCTAATTACTATTTGATGGTTTCATGTATTGCTTCTTCTATTTATTGGATGTTTGAGATGGAGGTTTAATAGTGAGTTTTGTAAGAACCCTTATGCTCAAAGAATTACTCTAGATCTCTTGTTGGTGACACTCCTTTAAAGGCGTGTAACATCCCTCACTTTTGACCCTTTTGTGATATTGTTGAGATATTATGTTAGTATGTTCTATGGTGGTTAGATATGGATTATTGCTTTGGAATTTGAGTGCAAATATGTTGATTTAATACATTTGTGTAGAATATGTAATTGTAATGCCATGGTTAATTGTTTAAATAGTGATTATATGATTGCTATTATTATTGTTTCCTTACAATGCTACTAAGGATCTTATGGTGAGATTGTTAGAGTGGTGTAGATACTGAGAGGGGGGGGGTGAATCAGTATCTAGGATAGTTTTACTTTTAAACACAATTGCAGATTCTGACTTGCAAGATATTTTTAACAGAATCGACTATATGCTCATAAGATAAATCAAACTGTATAATTGTATAGAGAAAACTGAAACATTCAACATCAGATCAAAAGCATACCACATAAATAAAATGACACAGTGATTTCTCCTGAGTGGAAAGCCCCTGGCATAAAACCACTCGAAAAAGGTGCCTCACTGGCTTAGAATAAAATCTCACTGATTACAGGCCTCACTGGCTAACAATATTGCCTCACTGGCTTTACAATATTGCCTCACTGGCATCTTTCACAAGACTGTCTTAAGAAAAAAATAACATACAGAGGGATACTCTGTTTTACTGCACTCCTTACTCATATAATATCAACAATGCATGAGTAACTCTTGTACACACTGCACTCTTCATATTATATAAGTAATATATTTATACATCATGTACAAGAAGAATAACATATTTCGTGTCTCTATTATACAGGTAAAAAACTACTTTCTGGAGGTTCCATAACCATCACATAGTTTCACACAGTTTTGCTATGGAAAAAACCCATTTTGCCAACAGTTATTGATCATGACTAAACAGAATATGTAACCAGAAATATGTAAATATCTATAAACATGAAATGTCTTTAACAAAACCCTAACCAGGGTCGTCACAAAATGCTGTAATAAAGCCACAAAACTTTACCATTTAATTCATTCAAGAAGAAAAACTTTTCGTTTTGAAACCCTAACCAGAGTTGAAACTCTAATTCACCTTGCATAACCCACAGATTTCTAGTGGCAGAAAAAATGAGTATATATTGTTTACACAAAAAAACATATCTCAAAAACATATCCTCTTTTGCGACAGCTTAGAACTGTCAAAATGAAACCATATGCAAGAGCAATCATAACTGCCATTGACAAAGATATTTGACAAAAAAAAAATGAAGGAAAATCATAATAGAATCACCTGCCCTGAAGTCAACCTGATTGCCGTGGAAATCAAACCATGTTATCCTCATCATTGCTGCGTAGGGTATGGAACCCTAAATACAAAATGCATAACCGAAGCTCAACTCATATCGAATGAAGAAATAAAAACATAGAACACCCTTTCTCTTTTTTTTGTTTACTAGTGATCATATAACCGAAGCTTCCAGTAACACTAGGAAAACCGGTGACAAGTACCTTGCATTTTGCCATAAGTAACTTAATAAAATTGTTCGGGTGAATAACTTTTAAGAATATGCCGTTGAAGAGTTTAGGTATGATAGGGAGGACTCTAGGCTGCCTACTCTGCATCCTGTAGGTGTACAAGACTGTTTGACAAGTCTAGCCTCCCTACCAATTCAAAGTGCTAACAGACATCTTTCTACACAAAAATGTCAGCTAAATTCCTCAACTCTTTGCAGAGATGGAAAAACTCTATTTCTCTACTTGGTGTGGGACACATACCTTGTCCTCACTGCTTCCAAGATATTGCCTAAATGGCACATAACTTTTATGAGCCCGTTGCCCACCCTTCTCACTCTGTTCAAGGGTCTGGACTGCTTGGTGCTCACTTTCTTTCTCTCTATTTCCCACCCCTGCAAGTCTATTTTCCTACTTGTCTATCTAGCCGGACTCCTTACTGAGCTCACCTAGAACAAGCATGCATTGCCTCTAGTAGACAATCTGACCACCCCACAAAAGAAAAACAAACAAAAAGCATGACTTTGCTTGATGGCCTCCATAATGTACAGAGGAACTTGAGGAATCATCAATACAGAGTCATGGTTTGCAAAAGAAAACAAAATTGCAGAAAAAGAAATGACTAATCTACTTTAGAATAGCAAACTGAAAACATAACAGAAATACACAAATGGTCGAACTGCTGTATTTTATTTTTATTCAAAAACTCTGCTTACATCAGAATGCTTCACACATCAAAATTCCCTTCTTCGATTCTTCTACTGAACTCTCTACAGAAAGAATGCTATATCATATATACTTGCTCATGTCCATTACAGGACGGTTCAGTTAGCAGACCGGTTCATATTCCAACTACCGGTTCAGTTCTGCAGTTTCTTGGCTGTTACTTTTCTCACCGATGCCTTTTTAATTTCCGTTGCCAAACCATAATGTCTATTGGTGAGACTTTTATCATTCCTCCCAATCATACTTCATACGCCGATATAACAAATATCGGCTAGACCATAACCATCGGTGAAGCTTTCTATTCGCTCACCGATAATGCTTCTCATGCCGACACCCACTTCACCATTCCAAAATGATGAATTGTTGAACCATTGAACTTCAACAGCGAGGTTCAATAGCGTGGTTCAACGTTGAGGTTCAACGGCGAGGTTCAACTGCGGGGTTCAACGATGAGGTTTAACTGCGGGGTTCAACCGATCAACAAAGTGACCAACAATTCCAATGAACCATTGAACCTTGGTGTGAGGTTCAACTGCGGGGTTCAACGGTGAGGTTCAATTGCAAGGTTCAACTGTTGAACAAATGCCGAACACCTTCAAACATACATTCATTAACTTGAATTTCACTTGGCTAAAAGGCTGATCAAAAGTAGAGTGCTTCTCCCGCCGATGCATTTTCAGAAAACTCGAAAACTCCAAAGATAAAATCACATGCTGCAAACTCAAAATTGACAAATAAAAAAAAACTATGTATAGGCTGCATTGAGCCTTGGTGCTCCTGCACCATACTCCCCCTGTGCGGAATGAAGCTAGGTCACCTCCGGTGACAATGAGGCAAAATCAATGCCCCTCTTTTTGAACTCTGACTCTGCAACCCAGGTATCTTCTGCTTCAAGCAACTACTTCCACTTGACCAAATGCTCCATGTAGACACCATGTCTGGTTTGCTTCTGTACTCTTGAATCCAGTATTCTTTCTGCCTGTAATTTGGGTTGTAGTGGCAAAGTCACATCTATTTCTGTCTGTTCCTTCTCTGAAATGGATCCATTTGCTGCTGATTGAGGACCCCTGTATTGCACCAGGTCTTGGACATTAAACACTGGTGAGATTGCCAAGTCTTCTGGCAATTCAATTCTGTAGGCATTATTTCCATACTTGTTCAGGATTCTGCAAGGACCAATTCTCCTCATCTGTAGTTTGGTTGGCATTCCTTTCTGCATTCTGGCTTTGTTCAAGTGCACCATAACCAAATCACCAACCTCAAATTGAATATCCCTTCTATGGGCATCTACTCTGTCCTTGATCTTCTGTGTGTTCTCTGTCAAAGTTTTCTTCACCTGCTCATGCACTTCTTTCATGGATTGTGCAAAATCCTCTGCATGTCCACTTCTGTTCTCCATGTTTCCCATATTCTTGAGTTCACTTACTCCTCTGGGATGCATTCCATAGACTATTTCGAATGGACTCTTACCAGTAGTCTGATTCACACTGTCATTATAGGCAAATTCTGCCTGATGAATGGCAAGATCCCAACTCTGTCCATATTCTTTGGTTATACACCTTAACAGGTTGCCCAATGTCCTGTTTACCACCTCTGTCTGACCATCTGTCTATGGGTGATATGCTAAACTGAAAGACAAATTTGTTCCCAATCTCTGCCACAATGTTTTCCAGAAATGCCCCATGAATTTAGCATCTCTGTCAGACACAATACTTGCTGGAAGTCCATGAATTCTAATCACCTCTTTGAAAAACAAGTGTGCTATATGACTGGCATCATGAGTCACTTTACAGGGAATGAAATGACTCATCTTGCTAAACCTGTCCACAACTACATATATGCTATCATAACCAGTCTTAGTCTTAGGCAAACCAACTACAAAATCCATGCTTACACATTCCCATGGCCTGGAAGGAATGGGTAAGGGTTGGTACCGTCCTACATTTGAAATGGTTCCCTTGGCCTTCTGACATACGATACACTGCTCTACATACCTTCTGATGTCTCTTTGCATCCTTGGCCAATAATAGAACCTTTGGACTAGCTCCAGTGTCTTATTCAGACCAAAATGGCCACTCAGACTACCATTTTACTTCTCCTGTATGAGATTTTCTCTCATAGATCCCCTTGGCACACATAATTGTCCACCTTTGAATAGCAATCCCTGCTGTAAGGTGAAATCTGCAAATTCACTGTGAAAGTGATTCTCAAAAGCTTGACATACCTTGTATGCCTCAGCAAAATCTTCATCATCTTGGTAAAGATTCTTGAAATCTTCAATCCCAATGCTCTTCAATTGCACTTCCTGCACTGTGAGCAATCTTCTGCTCAAAGCATCTGCAACTCTATTCAGCTGCCCCTTCTTATGCTTAATTGTAAAGGTATAAGATTGCAGGTACTCCATCCATTTGATATGCCTGCTGCTTAACTTATCCTGTGAGTTTAGAAAACTTAGAGCTTGGTTATCTGTGTAGACAACAAATTCTTTAGGCAGGAGATAATGTCTCCACTTCCTCAATGCTTGGACTAGAGCATACAACTCTAAGTCATACGAAGAGTACTTACTCTTTACTTCATTCAGCCTCTCACTAAAAAAGGCTACAGGTCTGTTTTCTTGGTTTAGCACTACTCCTACAGCTATATTACTTGCATCACATTCAATAGTAAGTAGCTTATCAAAACTGGGCAACAACAAAATAGGTTGTTTTGCTACCTCTTTCTTCAACCTTTCAAAACTTCTATCTGCAGCTGGTGTCCATCTAAATTTTGCTTTCATTCCACCCTTAATTGTATCCAACATGGGTGCACATATTCCACTGAAATTTCTCACAAACTTTCTGTAAAACTGGGCTAAGCCATGGAAACTTCTCACCTCTGTGGCTGCTCTGGGAGTAGGCCAGCTCAAGATTGCCTCTACCTTTGACTTGTCCATCTTCAATTCTCCCTGGGACACCACAAAACCAAGGTATACCAATTCTTGCTTCATGAATTCACACTTCTCTAGATTGATGGTTAGTTGTTCATCATGTAATTTTTGCAAAACAGTATTTACATGTTCTAGATGTTCTTCCTTGGTCTGACTAAAAATTAGAATATCATCTAGAAAAACAACAACAAATTTACCAATGTAATCCTTTAGGACTTCATTCATGAGCCTCATAAAGGTACTGGGTGCATTTGATAGACCAAATGGCATAACAAGCCATTCATGCAGTCCTTTTGTGGTCTTGAAGGCTGTCTTCCACTCGTCACCTTCCTTGATTCTTATTTGGTGGTAACCACTCTTCAGGTCTATCTTGGTGAAATACTTTGCTTTTCCAATACAGTCCATGAGATCTTCAATTCTGGGAATTGGGAATCTATACCTTATAGTTATTTTGTTTATGGCTATGGCATCTGTGCACAATCTCCATGATCCTCCTTTCTTGGGTGCCAACACTGTGGGCATTGCACAAGGACTAATACTCTTCCTGATCAATCCTTGATCTAGCAACTCCTGCACTTGCCTGGAAATCTCTTTGTGCTGATCTGGAGTCATCTTGTAAGGTACCTTGTTTGGCAAAGATGCTCCTGGAATCAGGTCTATTTGATGGCTTATTGCTCTCTGTGGAGGCAATGTGGCTGGTGTACCATCACTGATTATGCCCTTATACTTCTCCAGTATAGGCTGCACCTCTTTGGGAATCTCTGTCTTCTTATCCTGCTGTCCTTTTGGTTTTACTATGATGGCATAACCAATACCATCCTCCTTAAGAGTACTCAGAAACTCTTTTCCACTCATAACCAAGATATTAGGACTCTTTGTCTGAACTGCATCTTCATCCTCCAATGACTGAATATTATAGGTGACACCATCTTTCTGAAAAGAATAGGCATTCTTCTCACCATCATGTACTGCCTTTCGGTCATACTGCCATGGTCTGCCCAATAAGAGATGGCATGCATCCATAGGTAGTATATCACATAATACCTTATCCTTATAGCCACCTATACTAAACTCTACCCAACTTTGTTCATTTACTACCACATGTTGACCTTTATTCAACCATGTGACTCTATATGGGTTTGCATGAGTAATTCTTTTCAAATTCAGTTTCTTAACTGCCTCATCAGAAATAATATTATCAGTAGATCCTAAGTCTATGATAATTTTACATACCTTATTCAAAATCTTGCATTTGATTATGAATAGTGCTCTCCTCTAGCTTAGTTCAGACTTTACTGGTTCCTTCATCAAGGTTCTTCTTATCATCAGGTTCTCTCCATCTTCTGAGTTCAAACTGACCTCAGGTGACTGGCTGCTGGATGCATTATCTTGGACATAGTGATTTCTCTTATCACCTCCTTGAGAAGAGGATGTGGCCTTTTCTGGACACCTATACATTGGATGACCTAGATTGCAACAGTTGTAACACTTCATGGTGGTGAAATAGGATCCTCTGCCTGATCCTCCTGACCTTCCTCTGTGGTTTCCTCTACCACTCGACTCCCCACTCTGCTGTGTGAGTTTGGATTCTGCTTGGGATCTATTGTCAGTATTCCTTCCACCAAAACCTCCTCTGTGTCCTTTGTTATCTTTGCCTCTTCCTCTTCCTCTGCTATTTGATTCTTATTTCCTCTTATTCTTTTCCTCCACTTTCAGTGCCAACTGATAGCAATTTTGCACTGTTGTAGGACACAACAAACTGATTTCTTCTTGTATATTCCACTTCAGACTGTTAAGGTACCTTGCTACCTTTATGCTTTCATCCTCCATTACTTTGGACTTTAAGCATAGCTTTTGAAATTCTTCAGTGTATGCACTGACATCTAATTCCTTCTGTCTCAGATTTTGTCTCTTCCTGTGCAGCTGTATTTCATAATCTTCTGGCATATATGCTTCTTTGATTTTAGCTACCATTCCCTTCCAAGTAGCTATGAGCTTCTTATCTTCTTTTGCTCTTTCAGTCTGCACAAATTTCCACCAGGTTAAGGCAGCTCCCCTGAGTCTGGATTTGGCCACCTTTACTTTCTGTGCCTCGCTTACACCATCACATTCAAAGTGATTTTCAAGTCCTTCTATCCACTCCATGACCAAATCTGGGTCCATTTTCCCACTAAAAAGTGGTACTCCTTCCAATGTTTTACCACTCATTGCTTTCAAAGCTTTCAAGAATGGTTCTTCTTCCAACTTAGGATCAGGTGTGGGCTCTTCATCTTCTATAGACACACCTTTCTCCTTATCCTCAGAATATTCAACTCTCTAGCTGACTTCTTCAGTCTTTTGCAACATTACACCTAGCTTACTCTCCATTTCTGCTAGTCTTTCTTGTAGGAGTCTATTCTCCTCTTCTTGATTCTCAACCTTCTTTGCTAACTCTGCATTAGTCACCATTTTCTTGGATGAACCTACAGACTCACTTGAACTTGGTGATGACATACAACTCTTCTATTCCTATCTAGGAATAACCCAAATCTTACTGCTCTGATACCAATTTGATAGGGAGGACTCTAGGCTGCCTGCTCTGCATCCTGTAGGTGTACAAGACTGTTTGACAAGTCTAGCCTCCCTACCAATTCAAAGTGCTAACAGACATCTTTCTACACAAAAATGTCAGCTAAATTCCTCAACTCTTTGCAGAGATGGAAAAACTCTATTTCTCTACTTGGTGTGGGACACATACCTTGTCCTCACTACTGCCTAAATGGCACATAACTTTTCTGAGCTCGTTGCCCACCCTTCTCACTCTGTTCAAGGGTCTGGATTGCTTGGTGCTCACTTTCTTTCTCTCTATTTCCCACCCCTGCAAGTCTATTTTCCTACTTGTCTATCTAGTCGGACTCCTTACTGAGCTCGCCTAGAACAAGCATGCATTGCCTCTAGTAGACAATCCGACCACCCCACAAAAGAAAAACAAAAAAAAAGCATGACTCTGCTTGATGGCCTCCATACTGTATAGAGGAACTTGAGGAATCATCAATACAGATTCATGGTTTGCAAAAGAAAACAAAATTGCAGAAAAAGAAATGACTAATCTACTTCAGAATAGCAAACTGAAAACATAACAGAAATACACAAATGGTCGAACTGCTGTATTTTATTTTTATTCAAAAACTCTGCTTACATCAGAATGCTTCACACATCAAAATTCCCTTCTTCGATTCTTCTGCTGAACTCTCTACAGAAAGAATGCTATATCATATATACTTGCTCATGTCCGTTACAGGACGGTTCAGTTACTAGACCGGTTCGTATTCCAACTGCCGGTTCAGTTTTGCAGTTTCTTGGCTATTACTTTTCTCACCGATGCCTCTTAATTTCCATCGCCAAACCATAATGTCTATCAGTGAGACTTTTATCATTCCTCCCGATCATACTTCATACGCCGATATAACAATTATCGGCTAGACCATAACCATTGGTGAAGCTTTCTATTCGCTCACCGATAATGCTTCTCATGCCGACACCCACTTCACCATTCCAAAATGATGAACTGTTGAACCATTGAACTTCAACAACGAGGTTCAATAGCGGGGTTCAATGTTGAGGTTCAACGGCGAGGTTCAACTGTTGAACAAAATGATCAATGATTCCAACTTTACAAATCAGAATTATAAACCTGTTGAACCATTGAACCTTGGCGTGAGGTTCAATTGTGGGGTTCAACGATGAGGTTTAACTGCGGGGTTCAAGCGATCAACAAAGTGACCAACGATTCCAATGAACCATTGAACCTTGGTGTGAGGTTCAACTGCGGGGTTCAACGGTGAGGTTCAACTGCGGGGTTCAACGGTGAGGTTCAACTGTGAGGTTCAACCGTTGAACAAATGCCGAACACCTTCAAACATACATTCATTAACTTGAATTTCACTTGGCTAAAAGGCCGATCAAAAGTAGAGTGCTTCTCCCACTGATGCATTTTTAGAAAACTCAAAAACTCCAAAGACAAAATCACATGTTGCAAACTCAAAATTGACAAATAAAAAAAAAACTATGTACAGGCTGCATTGAGCTTGGTGCTCCTGCACCAAGGTAACATGTAGTGTTACTATATTCAACTACGGTGAACAACTTTTCAAACCATAGACTTTAGTTCAATGATAGACATAACAACTGTTGCCATGTGTGCCAAATGGCACAACAATAGAGCTTCACCATAAGGAATGTAAATCTGATTAGAGAAGCCAACCAATACACTGAACAAGACATTAGTGCACAAAAATGTCTTATAAAAGAAATCAATCTGAGCAATAAGAAACATGAATCCAAGACCAAGGATAGTTGGTATGATAATGAAATGCCAATTAAAAAACACAGTGCTGACCAACAATACATCAATACCTGATATTGTTGTAAGATCAAAACCTGTAACAATCATCAATGAAATGAGTTTCCTGAAAAGAAACTTGTGAGATCAAATTGTCAATATCATATCATGTATCCAGCTGTCACAAATACCATCAGAGAAGTCCACAAAAATGACATCCACAATATCCATCTGTCACAAATACCATCAGAGGAGTCCACAAAAAAACATCCACAATATCCATCATGTGTGTTTGAGCATCAAGGGACAAAACGAAGGAAAAAAACAACAATACTCCCCCTTTGGCCATGATGAGAAAACACAGAGCAATAGCAGATCCTTCTCCCCCTTTTTGTCATCAGGACAAAGGGAAGACATAAGAACAAAGCAACCATACTAAGAGTTGCACAGCACTAGAAATCATCCAAAAACTATCAGGGTAAAAAAAAATAGACAAGAAGCTCCCCCTGAAACCAAGAATAGAGAAATATTAATGCAGAGAGGATAAAGAGAGAACCCCAAGCTTATCTCGGAGACCCTCAAAAATAGCTCTGGGAAGTGGCTTAGTAAATATATCAGCCACTTGATCAGTAGAAGAAACATAGTTCAATATGACATCATTGAGAAGAACCTTATCACGAAGAAAATGATATCTGATATCAATATGCTTGGTACGAGAGTGCATCACAGGATTTTTAGAGAGATTGATGGCACTGACATTGTCACATAGAATTCTAACAAGTTTACAAACAGTAACCTTGTAATCATTCAAAGTCTGAACCATCCAGAGAATCTGAGTGCAACAAGATGTGGCTGCAATATATTCAGCCTCAGTCATAGACAGAGAAATAAAATCTTGCTTTTTGCTATGCCAAGCAACTAGTCTTCCACCAAGAAAGAAAGCACCACCTGAAGTGCTTTTTCTATCATCAAGACTGCCTACCCAATCAGCATCTGTGTATGCTGTCAGTGTGAAATCTAAATGCCTAGAATACCAAATTCCATAATCAAGAGTTCCTTGTATATATCTAAAGATTCTTTTTACTGCATTTAGATGAGCTTGCTTAGGAGTAGATTGAAATCTAGCTACTAGACAAACCGCATGCATTATGTCGGGTCTAGTGGCAGTCAAATACAATAAGCTGCCTATCATAGATCTATAAAAAGTATGATCTATATCAGGTTTGTCAACATCAGCACTTAGTTTGCAACAAGTTTCCATAGGTGTACTAACAGGATTACATTCATTCATCTAAAACCGTTTCAACATTTCTTTTGCATATTTTGTTTGAGAAAGAAATATACCTTCTTTGAGTTGGGAAACTTGTAAACCAAGAAAGAATGAAAGCTCACCCAGCATTGACATTTCAAACTTTGCAGTCATAACCTGTGGAAAATATAGACTGAGTTCATTATCATCACTGCCAAAAAAAATGTCATCCACATAGACAACCACTATTAAGATGGAATCATTTTGGTCATAAAATACAAATTACTATTAGCTCCACCTCTAGTGAACCCTTGTGACTATAAATGATTGTCTAGTTTAGCATACCAAGCTCTAGGAGCTTGTTTAAGGCCATAAAGAGCCTTTTTCAACCTGTAAACATGATGAGGTTTGTCCTTGATAGGATCTATTGCTACAAATTTCCCTTTTTCCCATAATTTTGGACCCCTACATAATCTAATACAACCAACTACATATATTTCTTCCTCAATATGTTCAATATTCTCACATGTAATGTGTCTACAACAATTCTTGAATGCTTTGAAAATTTGTACATCCATTCTTAGCAACACCAAAGATAAGCCCTCAAAATAGTTAGTGTTAACTCCACCACGACCATCAATATTTGTTTGTGTCAAATTTCTAAGTTTGCTTGCAATTTGGATGGAATCAAGAGACTACTAATACAACCTACCTACAACAAGAATCCTTATCCTAAAGAACATTAGCTTGATAAAGATTTTCAACGTAATAAAATCCCTTGCCTTGGCCCCTAGATAACAAATACGCTCTTAGCTACCAATTATACTCTCCCAAAATTAAAATATATAAAAAAACAAGTCACTATCCATAACCATTAACTCCATCTAAACTAAATGAATTTAGAGTATAATTTGTAGAAAACCTACTAGTGACTGTTGGGTCTAGATTGTAGAACAATGAGCTAGAGCCCCTAAATAGTAGAAGGAAATGACAAGCAAGGCAATGTGTGTGTGTGTGGGCGGGTGGGTGAATGCATGTGTGCATGCGTGTCCTTAAGAGAGAAGTGTTTCCTAAATCACAAGTTAAATTATTTAATTTCCAAACAGAGCACTTCCATAGAGCTCAAAAATCAGGAGATTGAGGGCATTATAAAGTTTAAATGTCATTCTATTCATCAAAAGTAAAAATGAACTCATCAAATGAAGAAGTATAAGTTTTGAGCAATTATGATTTCCTTCATGTGCTCGGCCTTGCAACAAATGTCACAAACAACATGCACACAATGAGAACATCAAATATAGTAGAATTAACTCTATAATTAGAAAGAAGCTAATTATTTGTAGTCATTGATTCAACCACAGGAACAATGTGTTTACAAGAATGATGGTACAAAATGAACAATTGTTTGGCTAAGTTGTGGAGTATTTTTTTATCATAAAATTCTAGAATAGAGGCAATGAATAGGTTCATTTCATGCTTGGGGTGAAAGATGCCCCTATATATGGCTATTACCTAAAAATTAATATTGAACACTTCGTGGACAAGCATATCTCTTCTAACTCTTCACTACTTGATGCAAGCCTTGTCAAGATGCAAACATACCATTGTACAAACACCTATAAGAAATATAGAAACTCTAATTGCAACTTTGGTTTCCCTTTGCCCCTAATAAACAACACAACTAGATTAAATAATCGTGGTTGTCATACCAAGTAATAACACATGTGATGACATATCATAAGACATTTTTGAAAGGAGATAATGGAGTTAAAATAGATTACCCAAGTTGGTGCTTCAAGTGGCTTATACTGAGCTTATGCTAGGTGTAACAAATATGCTATTTTTAGTCTATGGATTCATCTTGGGATCTACAACATATCTCACCAAAAAAAATTACTCAAATAAGTGCATACATAGCTCTATCAATATCAAAATGAATCTATTTCAATTTAACTTTATCTATAATTATATTTATCTAATTTTAGAACTTTTCAATAATTCCATCTAGTTAATACCCTGGATAGAGAGACTGCTTTACAATAATGTCTTGTTGTTGTCCCATTGCTGAGTTTCCAATGCTCAACAAATTTTATGTGATTAAATTCTCACTGAAGACAAGCTCAAGGAAGCTATCTTTTCAATGGTCAATAATAAGGCCCTTCCTCAATGGCTTTCCCTATGAATTCTATAAAACATTTTGGGACAATATAGGCTGACTTGCATAAAGTCTATCTTGAAGCTCTACAAAATAGCTCTTTGGGGAATCTAATAAATAAGGGCAATATTAGATTCATACCTAAGACTAGGGATTCTAAGGAGATTTGTAACTGGTGGCCCATGACACTACTCAAAGTCTCACACAAGATCATTGGCAAAGCTCTTGTGTTGAAGCTCTGTTCCATGCTCTCTTTAATTGTACAACCTAAACAAATAGGATTCATCAACTCCCATTTTATATTAGACAACATTTTACTATTTGGGAAGGGATGAAATGGGCGCACTACTCTCAACAACTAGCCTTCTTCCTCAAAATTGATTTTGCTAAAGCCTATGATCGCATCGAATGGTCGCTCATCCTTTCCATGTTTCAAGCCCTTGGAATTGGGATGCTCTTTATTCATATGGTTTGGATAATTTTTTTTGATGCTTCATCTTGTATCACCATTGTTGGACAAAAATCTAGCTCCTTTGGGCTTCATAGATCCATCTAGCAAGGATGTTCCCTCGTTCTTGCTCTGTATGTTCTAGTTGCAGAAGGATTTGGATATTTTCTTTCTTAGGTAGTTTCCCAATCCCAAGTCAAAGGGATTTATCTTCCCAACTCTTCTCAACAAATTTTTAATGGACAGTTTGCCAATGATTCTTTCCTCAGTCTTTGTGAAGAAGAGAATAATTTTAAGCAAGCTCTCCAATGTTGGGAAATCTTTTACTAGGCTTCAAGCTCCAACATCCAATGGAAAAAAAACCCAATGTTATCAAGAATCCTTCCTTCCTATGCCCATTTGGTTTCATTCCTTTAGATGGAAATGGATTTGATCATGGAGATTATTTTAGATTCTTGGGGATCCTTTTTTCTTTTCAAGCTTCTTCGACTAATCTTTAGTAGGTTGTGGTTTCTAGAATTGAAAAGAAGCTTCAATATTAGATTACGAAGCCTCTTTATTTGGTTGGTAAATATCATATTTGTTCTAAAGTGCTTGCGGCCACACATCTTTACTACTCTTCATGTGGGGTCCCTTCTAAGGCTTCCTTCTCTAAGATTGAGAAGCTCCTCAAAGACTTCCTTTGGGCTTCATGCGATGGATAGTAGGGTTTCAATTGTGTAGCTTGGGAATTTTATTTCCTTCCTCGTTAAGCTAGGGGCCTTGGAATCATTTTTATTCATCACTAGGGCATTGTGCTTTGTGGTAAATGGGTCATTAGACCCCTTGAAGGCAATAAAGCCTAGAAAATTCTAGTCTGACAATGTACTAATAGAGGTGTCCCTTCAAGTTGTCCTACGTGGAAAGGCTTGGACATGGGCATGCTTCTTACTATGTGGGAGCTTGTCACTATTCATGGTACTTTTGTCAACAAAACTATTTGGTGGGCATGGGAAACCCTAAAACCCTAGCTTCAGTGGGTAGGTGATGACTTCCATAATGTTTTATCCATTAACCAACAGTCTATTTGGTGGTCTCCTATTCTTAGTTCTCAAGGTTGACCTTTGGCTAAGATGACTTGGATTCATGCTTTATGTTTTTCAAATGTGGAGTACAAGTGCTACCTGACTTTTTTCATAGAACCACCAAGATTTTTTTTCCCTGGATAGAGTTTAATCTCAATTTCAAGCTTAACAATCAAGGCCAAGAGGCTTTTCAAGCTGTCATTGACTCTATCCCCCCTCAAATGATTCAAAAGATCAGGGTTTGATCCCTAAAACCTCAATGAAAGGATTGGAAATGGCACTCAGACACCCCTTTAAAAAATTACAGGCCCCGTAAAAGTTATTTGTGAATTTTGCCACATCTACCCATGGTTGAGCAACTCAACCATCATTGGCAGCTTCAATTCTATATTGGAACTTGGCACCACCGATTCCAATGTATTTCGTCTACTATGTTGGAACCCAAGCTTTCTCATTTTGCTTGGTGTTTTCTTTATCAAGGGCTCCTAATGGGGATTTGTCTTGTTCATATGGGCATTGTTTTCCCTCACTATCCTTTCTATGGATATATCAAGCATCTAACATTTGTTTTGGTTTTGTCCTTGGGCTCAAGAGGCCTGGAATTAGATTCACTATTTTTTTTGGCCATTTAGGCCTTGCCACTTTCTCTTGGCATATGGTTCTATTAAATGACTAGCCTGACCTCCCATACAAGTACACCCAAATTTGGTATGCTTTCAAGGTGGAGATTTTATTCAGTATTTGGAAGGACATAAATTTTGCCTTGTTTTCCAATTGCACTACAAATGTTCATTTCTCTATATACACTAAAACTATGATTTTCTCTAATGTGTTAATGCAGATTCAAGTGCAAGCTCGCAAAGTTGCACTTGAGATCACTCATCTACAAGAGTTGTTGGATCACTAGGGAAATGCCCCCTACACTATGGCCAGGGTTCCAACAAATTCTAGTTCTCCTTCTAGAGGCCGAAGGTGTGGGCGCAATTGGTCTACCAAGCAAGACCGTAGCTCCCACTCTCGTGGGACTCAATCTTAGCCCTCACACAACCCTACCACTGATGGTTAGTCTCAGCCCTCGAGGCTACCCTCAGCTTCTTCACATAGGTGTGGAGGTGCTGGTTGGCCTAGTTCAGATAAATTCTCATGGCTCCTGCTAGCTATCTCTTCTATCTATGCCCAATTGGAGGAGGAAAATATTGAAGATGCAGGTGCTCTCGATGGTTGGGAGTCGATCAATGATTCTACCCCCACTGATGTATAAGGGAAAAATATTGATAATCAAGATCCACCTCCTACCATTGTTGCTTTAGCAACTCAATGTTATTTTGTTATTGTTTATATTTTGGTTGTAGGGCCTGTTAGAGTGAATAAATTATTAATTCACTTTAGCTTAAGTGTACTTAGGTTGATGAGGTTAGATAACATCTTGTCTAACTGAATGTGCAACCTTTTAGACATTTAGAGGTTACCTTGTTGTTTGGTAAACCTCATGTGCTAGCTTTTGAGGTTGGAAGACTTTCCATCTCACCTCAAAAGACAATTTTGTAGTCACCCAACACTTGTCACCAAGGCTGATGACATGGTCAAAAGGTTGTTGGTTTACACATTCCAAGTGTTCCAAAGGTTGACACCTATAAGACACTTATCTACATACATGGGGCACATCATGGGGCACTTGTCAATCCACATGAAAGGTGGATTGTCTCATCCATGCCTATATAATAAGACATTTCTATGTAATTTACTAAGTAAGGTTTATATATGTTTATGCTCCACATTCATATGCTTATTGATAGTTATAAGCTTTGTTATTTTGCACATATTCATTTGTGGAAGTATTATTTGATGTTAAATTCATATTGGTGATCCAATAGGGCCTGCTAAGACTTTGGGGTGTGCCTTTTGCACCCAATCCTTTTTTGTAGATATTGTACTCTTTTATATATATTTTATATAGAATAATGGGAATATTCATTAAAAAAAAGGTGGTATTGCTTAGTTAGCCCATTCTACTAGATTGACAAGACCAAACTCAGTCCTTCAAAAATTGGTATTCAGTAATATTATTTTTTTGCAAATTATTAGTGCATATAACGTAGGAAACACAATGATAAATATAAAATTCACTCAGTATAGGGATTTTTATCATCATAGTTTTAAAAAAGTTACATTTTTTTTGTATTACTATATGATTCCTTTATTATTCTAGAGCAACAATGGAAATCTTCCATAGAAGATTAATTTTACTTCATAAAAATAAAAGGATAATCTTTAGTTAAAATTGGTAGCCACCAACAAAAATTTCACGTGACATATGTTATAACTAACTATTTGATGAAATATCAAAACCTAAAATAGAAGACAAACACAAATAAAACCTAAAGCTTGAATTGTACCTAAAATGTCAATTAATCCACATTGAGCTCATTCCATCATCCATGATAGTAAACTATGCAACTTAGCCACCAACAAAAATTTCACATGACATATGTTATAACTAACTATTTGATGAAATATCAAAACCTAAAATAGAAGACAAACACAAATAAAACCTAAAGCTTGAATTGTACCTAAAATGTCAATTAATCCACATTGAGCTCATTCCATCATCCATGATAGTAAACTATGCAACTTGATGCCGAGCCACCTACTAAGCTTGCAAAACTAATTTTGTTAAGTTGATTCTCAAATTAGAAGGCTAATTTTTCTCCAAATTGTGGAGACAATCTGAAGTCACCAATTTTTGGGTGCAACCTCTTGGATTGAATTGCTGGACCTATAGCTTCTCACCAAAATATTCAAAAAATATACAAGACTTGATAGCCCATTTATTAAAATGGAAAAGAAAAATTGGATTTAAAATGTGTCAAAGTGAAAGTGTTTCCAACTATAGATACCATTAAAGTTCTTTACAAATTAGCTTGTAGGAATATCGGTAAAAGCAAAGCTTGTTAATACAAGCAAAGCCTAAATTTGATGGTCGTATGGCCGTATTTAGCCATTTTTCCCATAAATACAATAAAAATTTAACAAATTTTTTTAGGAAGATTGTATCACATGAAAGGAGAGATTTTGGATAGACTATTAAAAACCTTGGAGGATTATAATAATATATATGTCTAATCTTAACACTTGAAGAGCAACTTTGAATGAATAACTGTCACAAAAAAATTACTTGATGCATAGGTTGATTGTCAAATTTAGGCCCTAAATGCAAGGACAATGTTATTGAAAAGCATGCCAAAAGCATAAAAAACATAAGGTCCAATCACATAGTGAGTATATGATAGACATACATAAAAACCAATCACACAACTATGACAAATAAGTTAATGACTCCTAACAACAAAATTTAATCTTTCTATTAAATTAATCAAGACATTATTGATGGCATCTAACATGTAACATTTGATATTATAGTGACAAATGTAAACAAGCCAAGTATTAAGGTTTCTCCATATGGAGAAATTTTTGAGTGGATTGAAATGTTTGGTCACTATAAGTTAATACAATAATAATAAATTACATGATTAATAAATGATCTACAATATTAGGAAGAAGTCAAAATTATATGAAGAACCAAATTCAAATTTTATAACTATGTTTAATTCCCTTTTGAAAAGATTTTAGTGCCATCTCTTGTTTTGCAACTTCTACTTCTAATATGCCTACTGTGTTGCCAAAATGTTAATCAAATGCATAATGTTGTCAAAGTATTTGGAGATCAAAAGGCACAGACATATAGACAACATCTCTCGTGTAAATAATCCCAAGGAAAATATTTACTATGTAAGCAATGCATAAAGGTTTTGTGGCTCTAATGCCAAGATTGATATGGTAAATGACAATGATACTATAATAAATAAATAAAATGAATGCCAAAACATAAACTTTAATTTTCAAAGCAACATGGTGTACAAATCTTATCCTCCATCAAACATCAACTATATATCACACTTGCTCTCATGTGCCTAAATGTGACTCTTATAATGAATTGAAGATTTTTCGATTCATATTACATACTTGATTCTTAACAATCTCCCACAATTTACACTATCAATTCCATTAAGTATCACTTAGCAATTTAGTGACAGATTAAGGTCTAAACAAGATTATGATACATTCTAACATATGTTCTAAATTCTTAATAGATCTAAATAAATTTTCATCAAACACAACTCCACCATGCATTGTTAGAATAAGCAATTAGTGACTAAAGAACAATAAGACCATGTGTGGCATATGCAACAAGGAGTTCTATAGATTCGTAGAGCAATGGATGCTTTTCTTTATTGATTAATTCTAGAAACATGTTAGTGCCAATAAATTATTTTAATTAACTTATAAGATAATATTAAAACAAAAAAATAAACAATTTAGGCATGGTTAATCTACTCCCTTCCAATGATTAGATAAAATCATAATCATGAAAACAAACTATGTACCCTTCAAATCATTTGATCCAACAATCTTGTGGCCTATCTAATGCCATGGGTGTAATTACCCTAACCAACAATAAGTTTTCTCCTATATCTAACTTAACAATAATACCCACTGCCTTTCGCATCCCCACTGGTTTGAAAAGGTCCCTCTTTTACAAACATCAGACAAGAAGCATCATAAACACTCAAAAACGACATCATGGAGCAACAACATAAATAGACCATGCAAAATCAACAATACAATAGCAAACCAGCAACCTCCAAATAGCAAGAGAATGTTCTTCTTCTATGGAACATAAAAAAAAGGAGCAAATAAAAACAAACTTCAAATAGAAAACACTAATTCCCTATCATGTTTTATAACTATACGTTATCTAATTTCTGTAGAATTTAAAAAGCTGCTAGTACTTGTAGTGTTTGCATGCCTTTCTGAACCTGGTAAACTCATCTTTTAAACTAACACCTAAGATTACAAAGGATGTTTTAGAATTGCTTGTTATACAGATAGTATCATTCTTTAGATAATAGCACAATTTTGTCTAAATTGCATTGACTACGTACCGAATATAGCAGCAGGTTAAATACTTGGGCAATAGTTTATTAAACGCATTATTTACTATCTCAGTATGCATGCCAGTCTCTATGCAGCTACCATTAACAATAGTTGTCCCTAAAAAAACCATGCATTTTTCCCTTCAAGTCTACATTGTCCTACTCACTCTATGATGGCTTTTGTTAACATACATGCTTTCTCCAGTCGGTGAACTTTGTTCTTGTTGGATATGAAACCCAACGGTCACCTCGTCCTTTTGTGGTGACTCTTCATTGTTCGGCTCCTTCTATCTTATCTCCTCACAGATATTGTAATCTCTATAGGCATAAGTCTATGCTGCTGTAAACATATCTGAGAACACATAAATAAAAGAGTTTTCCCCTGCTTTGTGGATGTAGCCATACATATGGTGAACCACGTTAAATAGATTTGCACTATGTGTTTGTTTATCGTTCTTTTGCTTTTCATTGTTCCATTGTTTTAACAATTGGTATCAGAGCTTGGTTAAGGAGATGGTTGAGAAATTTGTGACGAATTTTGAAGAAATGGAAGAAGCGGACAAGTGGAGAATAGAGAAGTTTTCAGAGCAGAATTTTGGACTTTGGAAGCTACAAATTCGTGCCCTACTAATTCAAAAGGACCTAGCTATCACGCTGAAAGGAAAATCAGCAAAACCGAAGAAGATGACAGATGACGAATGGGATGTACTAGATCAAAAGCAGCCGCTACAATTATCCTCTTACTGTCCAGCAACGTCTTATTTAATGTTGCAACAAAAATTTTGGCAAAATAGATTTTTGACAAGCTTTGCAACATGTATGAGACGGCATCCGCAACCAATAGGGTCTTCTTGCTAAAGAAGTTGTTCAACCTGAAAATGAAAGAGGGAAAAGGTTTTTCAAATCACTTGAACAAATTTAACATTGCAATCAGCCAACTAGTTTCTGTAGAAATCAATTTTGATGATGAAATGAGGGCTATGCTACTCCTGTGCTCGCTTCCCGATAGCTGGGATAATGTCGTGATGACGATCAATAATTCAGCACCTGGGAGAAGAGGATCCGAAGATAAGGAAAAGAAAGCAATGTTAAGATTTGATGATGTCACTGCCACCCTCCTCAACGAAGACATGAGGAGAGGACAAAATAAAATATCCGGTGAAGCCTTGGTTCTAGGCAATAGGGGAAGAACCTAAGATCAAGGAAAACAAAATAGGAGAAGATCTAAATTAACAAAGAGATCAAAGTCAAGAGGACGGAAAGAAGGTTGTTGGTTTTGCAGAAAAGATGGACATGTCAAGAAGGATTGTTGGTGTTACAAGAAAGCCCAAAAATAGCTGAAAGAAAATGAGATTAACACGACTCTTGAAGATGATGGAGGAGCTCTTGTCTTGGCAGCAAGTGAAGCTGAAGCTGACTCATGGATTTTAGATTTTAGTGCCTCCTTTCATGCAACTTCAAACCAGGATGCCTTCCAAACATATCAAGAAGGAAAATTTGGCAAAGTTTATCTCAGAGACAATGAGCCATGCGAGATTGTCAACAAAGGTGACATATTGCTACAACTAAAAAATGAAAGCAAGTGGCTACTAAATGATGTAAGACATGTTCCTAAACTTAAGAGGAACTTGATCTCAGCTAGACAACTTGATGCGCAAGGCTGCAACATCACTTTCTCTTCCAACATTTGGAAAGTAACTAAAGGCGCTTTAGTTGTTGCAAAAGGTAGTAAATCAAGATCTCTTTATGTGCTCGAATGTACCGCTGAAGTGGGAGCAGTGATGGCCGTAGTTGATAGCGGGATAGAACTATGGCATAGGAGACTTGGCCACATGAGCAAAAAGGGAATGGAAGTATTGCTCAAAAGAGGCCAAGTTTCTGGTTTACAATCAGCAGATTTAGAACTATGTGAGCATTGCATTTGCAAGAAACAAAGGCGGGCCAGCTTCTCCAAAACTAGACACGACAAGAAGGCAAGACCCTTGGAACTCGTGCATTCAGATGTCTTCGGTCCCACAGAGGTAACCTCCATTGGAGGAGCAAACTATTTTGTAACTTTTTTAGATGATTGCACTCGTAAACTTTGGGTCTATATGCTCAACAAAAAATCAGAAGTGTTTGCAAAATTGAAAATTTTTAAGGCTGTTGCTGAAAATCAAATTGGGAGCAAAATTAAATGTCTTAAAACTGACAATGGGGGGGAGTTTTGCTCTTTAGATTTTGATGCTTACTATGCAGATAACGGCATTCAACACATCAAGGTTGTACCATTTACACCTCAGGAAAATGGTGCAGCCGAAAGGATGAATCGCATGATTCTAGAGAGGGCACGTAGCATGCTCTCAAATGCTGGTTTGAGTAAAGAATTCTGGGCTGAGGTAGTTAACACGGCGGTTTATTTGATCAACCGAAGTCCTTCTACTAAGTTAGATTTTGACATTCTGGAAGAAGAGTGGTTTGAAAGGAAGATCTCCTACAATCACCTCCGGGTCTTTGGTTACGAGGCGTTCGCTCACATTCCAAAAGAAAAGCAAACAAAATTAGATTTCAAATCCAAACGATGCATCTTCATTGGTTATGGGGAAGAGCAATATGGTTTCAGATTGTGGGATCCTGTTGCAAAGCAAATCATTCGCAACCGTGATGTGATATTCAACGAAAAAGTGTTCCCAGCCCTGCAAGCACCAAAAACACAGGCAAAGGAGTATATACCAATTGATGATATTGGGAATGGATGTGACTTTTTTCAAAAAGATACACAGTTCAGTGGGAGTGAATTCAGTTCTTTGCCTTAGAATGAAGGAAATACATGAAATGGTATTCTGATACATGGTCCTGTTGAAACAGAGTCTAATGTTTTAAGTCCCACACAACCCTCTTTAACATCCACGCTGCCTTTGCAACCTATGCATAGCCCCACGCTGCTTTTTGATATGCAGCCTCCAAACACTTCCACGCATCCTCAAGATTTTTCAACGCTCCCATTAGTGCCTTTGAAAACTTCTAATCCCACGCAGTAAGTTTAGCGCACTGGGATATCAAATGTGCGAATGTCTTGTTATGACTTTGGGTCAAACACACCACAGCACACATTCTCGTCACTGCCTCCTTTGCAAACAACGACCCCACAACTTTTGGCAGATGCCACATCCTCTTTGTAAAATCAAAGTCCATTGACTCCATCGCACCATGTTCTGCCTCCTACACAACTTAGAACTTGTGACTCTGTTCATAATGGTAAAAGCGCTCAAAAAATAGTTGGAAATGTCCCCACGCAGGATCAAAAGGTAGAGACTTCAGGACATCGCTCTCATAATTATGGTGTAGCTAAAATTTCATTGCAACGGCCTCAGCAAGAAGTGGAAGACATCTCAACACAGCATGCCAGAAATGCAACACAGGCAGTAAGAGAGTCACCAATGTTAAGGAAGAAGGAAAATAGTCCAAGTGAAAATTCACTTCTACCACCTAGGTTCAGCCAGTCACAGGAAATACAGAGGGGCATTACCAAATTTATGGGCATACAGAGAAGTGATACTGGAAAATGTGTTGAACAGAGCACTGCACATGAACAGAGCAGCCTACCACTACAAATTCCTCCATTAAGGAGGTCTACCAGGGAGAGGAAACCTCCTCCAAAATTTGATGATTATCCATTGCTCATTGCTGATCTATCAGAACCAAATACATTTTGAGAGGCTTGCAATGATAGGGACAGTGAGAAGTGGATGGCTGCAATGAAGGATGAAATGGAGTCACTAATGGCAAATCATACTTAGGATTTGGCCCGGCTTCCACCTGATCGCAAAGCTTTGAAGAATCAGTGGGTCTATAGAATCAAAGAGGAAGAAGGCGGCACAAAACACTACAGGGCCGTACTTGTTGTGAAAGGATATGATCAACAAAAGGGAGTAGACTTCAATGAGATTTTCTCACCAGTCATGAGGATGAACACAATTTGAGCCATTTTGGGTTTGGCAGCAGTTTATGACCTTGAGCTTGAGCAACTCGATGTCAAAACTGCATTTCTCCACGGTGACATAGAAGAGGAATTGTACATGCATCAGCCAGAAGGTTTTGTCAAGCAAGGGCATGAAAATCTATTTTGCAAATTAAGGAGGAGCTTGTATGGGCTGAAACAAGCCCCAAGGCAGTGGTACATCAAGTTTGATAACTTCATGATGGAGAATCAGTTTATACGTTGTGAATCTGATCCATGTTTATACTACAAGGTGTTGCCTAGTGGTGAATTTGTTTTGTTGCTACTCTATGTTGATGACATGCTCATCACTGGCACCAACATGAGAGTCATTGCTGATTTGAAGCAACTCTTGGGAAACAAATTTTGAATGAAGGATCTTGGGGCAGCAAAGAAGATTCTTGGCATGACCATCATTCGGGACAGAAAGAAAAAAGAAATCAGATTGTCTCAGCAATAATATATTGAAAAAGTTTTGGACAGATTCAATATGAGAAGTGCTAAGTCGGTTAGCACTCCACTTGCCGATCATTTTCCCTTGTCTTCAGCATTGTGCCCCAAGACACAAAAAGAACAAGATTACATGAAGAACATTCCATATTCTTCAATCGTGGGAAGTCTTATGTATGTAATGATATGCACCCGTCCTGATATTTCCCAAGCAGTGGGAGTTGTGAGCCGGTTCATGAGTAATCCTGGAAAAACTCATTGGGAAGTTGTGAAGTGGATATTGAGGTATCTAAAAGGCACTTCAGATTATGCCTTATCTTTGGTGGGAAAGTTGCACAGCTACAAGGCTTCGTTGACTCTGATATGGCGGGTGACTTGGATAAAAGAAGGTCTACATCAGGTTATTTTTTCACTTTTGTCGGGGCAGCTATCAGCTGGGTCTCAAGATTGCAACAAGTAGTTGCTCTTTCTACTACTGAGGCTGAGTACATTGCCCTCACTGAAGGAGCAAAAGAAATGGTTTAGTTGCAGCGTTTGTTTACTGAATTGGGTTCCAAACAACAAGCTTTCACACTCTTTTGTGACAGTAACAATGCTATTCATTTGGCCAAGAATACGGCATTCCACAACAGAACCAAACACTTTGAGCTGAGGTATCATTTCATCCGTAGCATGATTGAAGAGGGCAAGTTGCAAGTTCAAAAGATCGACACCAAGATCAATTCAGCTGATGCATTGACCAAGGTTGTACCTCGAGAGAAGTTCAAATTCTGCAGGACTTCTCTCGACATTGTCAAACTCTGACAATAGGCTTAAAGTAGGGCAATAGCTCTGAAATTTTGCAGCAGTCGTTGGGTTTCAAGTGGGAGATTGTTGGATATGAAACCCAATGGTCACCTCATCCTTTTTTGGTGACTCTTCATTGTTCAGCTCCTTCTATCTTATCTCCTCACGGATATTGTAATCTATATAAGCATAAGTCTATGCTGCTGTAAACATATCTAAGAACACATAAATAAAAGAGTTTTCCCCTGCTTTGTGGATGTAGCCATACATATGGTGAACCACGTTAAATAGCTTTACACTGTGTTTGTTTATAATTCTTTTGCTTTTCACTGTTCCATTGTTTTAATAGTTCTACCCTTTAGTCTATATTTCATAATAAAAAAGAAGTATGATTCATTAAATTGTGTATAGAACATAATAGTCAATTGACTGAAAAGCCATGGTTACATTATTAGCCAAACAACTTCAAAACAGATTAATACATGAATAGATTTGATACACCATATTGGTGGCAGAAAATAAAATGCATTAAAAGGGAAATGGTTCTTGCGGATCTTTGAAAGCAGCCCCATCATATGACCTCTTGCTGCTGCTGACATACAAAAGCCCTTTTTCGCTTCTCATTGTGCATGGCCATGACCAAATCTGTGCGCCCACTGCAGAGGAGCTCAGATGGTTGTGAAAGGGCCCATCAACGGTGGGGTTAGCTCTCCCACTACCGTTAAAGTAAGTCTTAATTGGAAAAAGTGGCAGCGGGCTTTTCTGATGGTGTGGCCCCTCAATAGACTCATCATTTCCATTGTCGAAAACTCTATCGTCCCAAATGTGCAGATCATGGTGTTGATTTCATCATTTGGCGAAGACAGATTACTCTCTGGTAGCCTGGAAAAAGAAGTCATGCTATCCCTGCGCCCTATTTTCACAGGAATGAAAGGCCCTTTTGTCCACAATACAAATCAATATTCAGCTTCATTACACACCATCTTGGAAGGAAATAGTGCCCTGGTTAAATTTGATCAACAGAAAAAAATAAAAAAATGCAATCAATACAAGATGAAACCAAAAGTTGTCCGCAGTTTCAGAGACTAGATTTTTGTGCATTTCCATGAAGGCAAATATCATATGGAGAAAGAGCTAAAAGATTGTGTTCTAAAAACAAGAACTAGAAGATGTTTCTAAATTTTGGTGGAAAAATACAAACAAAGGAAGCAACACCAAAAAAAAATATACAATTGCCCATGCCTAGCTAGTTTTCATAATGCTACAAGTTTCTTCCCTCAGGTTGGGATTGCCTCTAATCTAAAAGTACATCAACTGCCCTTACAAAACACCAAGAGTATTCTCTAGAGCAGCAACTCCACAAATCACTCAACTCTTCCCTAACCTCTCCACGCACAAAAGATCATAATCATCACTCAACTATAATAGAATAGACAAATTAACCCAATTTAAATTAAAAACAAAAAACCAAACAGAAAAGAAAAACAGCTCTCTAAGGTGACAAGATAGAAAAAAAGTTACCCAAACTCCTTCCTTTAGAAGAAGATGAAACATTGGAACCTAACACTCTAGGGGTACGTCCCCCACTTCAGTCAGACCCTTTACCAGAACGTCTTAACCAACCGGTACGTTATAAGCGACTGGTTGGTTGACGTTGGTATGGTCAGTCAAAGATAGCTGATGTGGAGTCAACCAACCATACGGAAGCAATAGTCGAATGGAGTCGAATGGTTTTGGTCGTTAGATTTCATCGACCACTGGAGTTGTCGAGGAATCCGTACATCCGGTGAGTTACAACTCACCGGTTGTTTACGTGAGGCACCCTTTACCCATATCTACATCGGCTTTAAAGGTGGATCATGTGCCACATAATCCAATTGCTTCTCAATAGATCCCCGTTTCTTGCCAATAGAGGCAATATTATGGCCCTGTAATAGTCATCTTTTTATAGACTAAAATAATAGATAAATGTAACTTTTTAAACGAACTAAACTAGTATACTTATATTTAAAAAAATATATCTAAAGTATGCTGAGAGATATCCTTCTCGAGGCACCTTTTTTTTATCAATTTGCCACACTCACTTTAGCTCATCTCAAATCCTACAATTTAATATGTTTGTTCTACATGTGAAAAAAAATAAGGAAAGAGGCAATATAAATAGATTGAATGTGCGTCTTTTCATATGCCATTTCGTAACATTTCTTTCTTTCATCTTAGTGCATAGTAATGGCTTCTATGAAACTGCCATCCACCTTTCTTTCCATCTAGCATGTATTTTTTTTATTTATTCCTTTCACCTTCTTTTTTTTTAGTTTTTTTTAATTTGTGGAGTGACTATTTGGTTTTTTAATAAAGATTCTAGATTGGAATCTTATAAGTTTACATAGAAATTCTAGAATCTTTCAGCTCCCATTCGTGTTGTGAATGTAGGAATGCCTCTTGGCATAATCATTTTCTAAATAGAGTCATGTAATAGTCATCTTTTTATAGACTAAAATAACAGATAAATCTAACTTTTTAAAGGAACTAAATCATTTTCTAAATAGAGTCATCAAACTGTGATTTATAAAAATCAAATCATTGTCAATTATTTGGAGATAAAAATCCAGTAAATAAAACAAATGCCACTTGTAGGTCAATGACTTCCTTAAAAATCCAATCAATTATTGTGTTATAGCTGTGTTTATGGCCCTTCTTTCATGAAGTCAACCTTTGGTTTTTTGCGAACCTTTTTTAAACCTATATTTTGCACCGTGTTTAATCTTCATGGGGCAAGGGAGAATGATCACTTTTTGAAGCAAGTGGCTTTTCATCAACTTCATTTTGCCATTTTTTGTAATGTTTCTGTTGGTGCCTGAATTGACTGTCAGTTAATTTAGCAATTTTCATGTAGGCACCTTCCCAAAAAATCCAAAAAAATTTAAGTTTTGGGGCCCCTTAGTGTTTTTCAGCATCTACATCTTAGTTCTTGAGGAGGTGGTCTTCATGTTTTCTCCATCGGCATGAGTTTGTTTTTCTCTTAGTGATCATGATGGTAGTAGTCATATCTTCTTCCATTGTTGAGACTTTGCCTATCGGCGGGGGAGCTTATTGTCTTTCTGACAGTGTTGGTCATGCCGATGGGGGTAAGTCAAGTGTTCATCGGTGTAGTAATTGTCATCAGCGAAAGTTTTCTTGTGTGCTCCGATTGTGTCTTTGAACTTTCAGTTTGAACTTGAACCCTTTTCTCAAAGGTTCAATGGTTTGCGGTTCAAGGTTCATTTTTCTTCTAATGAGTCATATCATGCATTTACCCTGCGTAAATGATGTATCGTTGAACCTCCCGCTTGAACCCTTTTCTCATCGGTTCAAGGTTCAATGGTTCAAAGCTTTGTGATTTTGGTCTCGGCCTAAGTTTTTTGAGTATCGGGTCGACTTCGAGCTTCTTGGCCGACAGTCAAGTGTCTTGCCGATGGAGTATTGTTTTTGAGGTTTGAACCTCGCCGGTGAACCTCAGTGTGGAACTTCGCCATTTAACCATCAGTTTGAACTGGTTCATCGGTTCAATGGGTTCACGGGGTTACATTTGTGTTGTTGATAGAGTAGGTATCGGCGTTGAACTTCTCATTTGAACATAGCCATTAAACCAATGGTTCAACCCGACAGATAGAGAGCCTCGCCAAAGGAGAAGTGGGAAGCCAAGGTATTCATCAGTATGACAATGTATGTCGGCAGGAAGATTTTTGGCTGGGCCGATGGCCTTTGTCTTGGTGACGGGTGTGTTTTGCCTAGCGGTCGGCGAGACCGTTGGGATCGGTGAGAGTTTGTTTGGGCGAGCCGATGGTGTTAGTCTCACTGACGAAGATAGGAAGAGAAGGCGTTATCGGTGTGACTTTGTTCATCAGTGGAAGTGTGAAATGTTTGGCCAATAGTGTTGGTCTTACCGACAGGGGAATGTGAAGTGGCGATTAGCGAGACCGTTGAGATCGACAGGGGATTTGTGGGGTAGGCCGATGGTTTGGGTCTTGGCGATGGGCTTTGGGCTGAGAGGCGTGTGTCGAGCATGGTAAAAGCGCTCGACGCTTATTATGCATGTGACCCCGCTTATAAATTGATAAGGAGGTCTCCGCACCGTGCATGTGGGATTAATTTTCCTGCATAATTTGAACCTTCAGTAAAGTGCATTTTGGCAGGAAATTCCCATTTGAACAGTGCGATGGTTTCCAAGCAAAACGCGGGTGGTTGAGCCATCAATGGCGACAGTGCAGGGGTATGGGCGATGGGACAAGCGATCAGGTTGCCCCATTATGGATGAGGACTTCCAGATGGTGGCGCAGGGCTTGAGGTTTCTCCTGCCTACTGCATTGATGGCTTCTGAGCGCCATTCCTTCTAAGGATTGTATTTGGCAGATTTTGGTCAAAAAGCATGTAATTAATTGCTGTGGGTATACTTTCTGGCCGATATAGGCAGACTATGTTACCATTTTTTAGGTGGTTGAAAGTTGAACATTTTGGCTCTGTAATGCAATACAACTGATTTGGTTGCTCTATGCAGCAAACTTGTGAGTTTATGTATCTCCTGTTGTATGTTTCTTGCATGAATCCACTTATTTCATGGTTAATCCTATATGAGTAATGCTATGTTTGCATGTGTTGTGCTAATTCTGTCTCCAGTGTTGCATGTATCTTTCTTCTGAGTCCAGGTATTTAAGGAATGTCTAAGATTCTAGAACATAGAATTCATGTGTTGAATGTTTGATCTCTTAACTTCTGCTCAAGGGGTAGATTAAATTGTTCTCAGATTGAATATTGGGAAGGATATACTGCAATAGGGATGCCATAAGTATAGATAGCTTAACACTTTGTATTGGGAGATATCTGTAAGGCAAATATCACATGTATCCCCCTGAAATCTAGTTTTAGTTGTTCATGCTGATCATTCACAGGTGTATGTCTACTGACTCCAGGCCCTGGATAGGCACCAATCTTGCTTTGTGTTAGTGTTATATACCATGTCTAGCTTTGCATCCAAATATAAAATTAAAATCAAAACTCCAAAACAACCATTAGGACAGTAGAATTAGTTTTAGGATCCAAGTCCTCTGTCTACAACTGCAAATAGGCCCAAAACTAGCCCCTTTGCTCTTATCTTACAGTTTTGGTCTACTTACAGGAGGACTTATCTGCTTTCTGTCAGCATCCCAGCCTTTATATACATACCCTCATGGATGTTGAGTAGGGAATACCCCCCTAGGTTTTGCAGAGCCTGAAGAAGAAGAGGAGATAAAATATAGAGTCTATCTCCTACACTGTTGGCCCCTGGCCCAGAGATCCTGTTGATCATTGATGGCTACCTTGTAGGGAAATCTGGGAGTAAGCATCCAGTCTGGGAAAAAACCAACAGAAATTGGTGACTCTGCTGGGGATGGATTGATAAAAATGAATAAATTTGTGGCCCATCCGAGTCACCAACAGAAATTGGCGACTCTGCTGGGGAAGTCTAAAGGATTGAAAAATTAGACTTTGAAAGTGTTTGTTGCAGCAAAAGAAAAAGGTTGTATATGTGACTCTGCTGGTGGATGACCCAGAAAGAAAGAAATCAATCTGCAGCTTTAGCTTGTTTGAAGCTCATTCCTCTTCAAGGAGGTGGCGACTCTGCATCAAAGAACCTGATAAAAGAACAAAATCAGTTAGAGGAGAATTTGCAGCTGCTGCAACATATCTAGGTATTTCCACAAGTTTTTGAAAAGTTCCCTATTTGGTGAGATAGCATTGGTTAAAAGGGAAACATTGGTGAAAGCAGAGCTTGCATGCTTCTATTAGAACTTACTCTGTATTTCAAAGGGCATGCAATGTTGTTCAAAAGACTCATTTAAAGGACTTTAGGAAAGTTCAAAAAAAGTCTAAATTTTGAGTGCCTAAAGTCATTATTGGTAGAAAATCTGAGTAGAGAGGAGGGTTGCAAAAACATAGAGGATGTATTATCAGCCTATGCACCCTTGTGAGGTGTCAAATGCAATAATGTATAGTAGTCAGTCCCAACCATGTAATAAAAGAAGTTTCAACATAGACAGATATAAGCCCATAAATTTCAGTGGCATTTGTGGCTATCCAAATGCTCTTCCACCTAAAATCAAAAAAATTTTGCCTAAATTTAGTGGTGCAAAGGATGAATCAGCTAAGAGACACTTGCAACAATTTACAAATGTTATAGATGACTTTGAGATTGACCATGAGGATGTGGTTATGAGATTATTTGTTCAATCTCTAGATCAAGATGCAAGGGACTGGTTTTCCTACCTTCCAGCTCACTCTGTCAGCTCTTGGCATGATTTTAAATCTGCATTTCTAGTACAATATGGTGAAAGAATTTCTAAATATGTAGTTATTAGTGACTTCATGTACATCCATATTGAAGAGAATGAGTTGATCCCAGCCTTTAACCTCAGATTTATGAGGGCATTGAATAGAATTCCAGAATGCACGAGACCCAATGATGCACTGTGCTTAGTTGTCTATTTGGGAGCCTTTGATAAGAAAATGAGTTATAGATTGAGAGATAAGGAGCCCACCACATTGCATCAGGCACATCAGTTTGCAATAGATATTGAAAACAATTGGAGGTATGGAATACAAAAGGGTTATTTTTCTAAAAAAATTTGTTGTCCTGCAGTCCCCAACGTAGATGAAAGAGTTAATTCAGGAGTTGACAATGAATGTCAAAGTGCTCACACCCCTGTTGTCCCAGTTTTTGCATCATTCCAAGTTGATGATGTTACTGTTATAGAGGAGGATGTCCTGATTTGCCCAGCAAATGAAGTTGAAAACAATGGGTTTTCAAGTAGTATTTGCATGCCAGTCCTCATCAAAGAGCCTTCATGTTTAAATGATCCGGTTGTGCAAAGTTGTGATCATGTGGATCAACAGTCAGTATCAATTTCATCAGGAAGTATTAGAGGGCTAGAAAATGATGCAGATAACTCAACTTTAGAATGCATTGAAGTAGCAGAATCTTGTATGTGGGGCAATCAAATGATAAAAATGATATCCATGACCAGTGCATAGATCAGGTTTGTTCTTCTTATGACTCTGGATCTGATAGTAATGAAGAAGAATTGGACTGTCATGAAAAAGAAGCAGAGAACTTTGCAGTGAATATAAATCCCCTTTATGATGAGTCTGCAGATGTCTTTGATACTGTGAGTCCTGACTTTCAGTCATGTAGGATTAATCCTCTTTTTGAGGATGATGATGAATATAAAGAGACAGTTGACCTAGGTGATGCATCAGTTTGTGAGGGGGGGCATATGAATCAGGTATCTTCAGTTCTTGTGAAGATAGTATGGATTTGCAAACTATGGATAATGTATGTTCATCATCACTTGATCCAGACATGTGCAACATTGGGTGTGTGGATCAGGATTTGTTTTCAATATCAATAAATATTGGGGGTCTCATATTTTCTGAATGTCTTCAGCTTTTGGATCAACTAGATGAATGCCTGGTGATATGTAACAGCCAGGTGGATGAGGAGAATATACAATCTGAAGAGTATAACATGCATATGTTGCTTAATGCTGAAGGATTTTTTAGCATGTATGGCTGCATGTTTGATTTTGAAATGCAGAGTGACAGAGGCAATACTACAAATGGCAAGTTGTCATAAATGGTAGAATATTTAACTGAGTAGATGACCTTATGGGCAAACTATGCCAATCTTTTCAGTTGGGATTGGGATCTTTCAGTTTGGAATCAGGCATTTGGCAGGATAAAGTTTTGGTTCTTCATTTTTGGTTGCCCAGGGCCACCCAAGTGATGATTAAAAAATATATGTTTTGAGCAGGTTGGTGCAATGATCGACTCCGTGCCCAATAGACAAGGGACTGGTCTGCATCCCAGAGTTCTGTAGTTCTTGCCATGCCTGCAAGAGGCATGCATCCTCAGACAGAGCCACTGTTGGTGCCTGAATTGACTATCAGTTAATTTAGCAATTTTCATGTAGGCACCTTACCAAAAAATCCAAAAAATTTTAAGTTTTGGGGCCCTTCAGTGTTTTTCAGCGTTTACATCTTAGTTCTTGAGGAGGTGGTCTTCATGTTTTCTCCATCGGCATGAGTTTGTTTTTGTCTTAGCGATCATGATGGTAGCAGTCATATCTTCTTCCATCACTGAGACTTTGCCTATCAGTGGGGGAGCTTATTGTCTTTCCAACAGTGTTGGTCATGCCGATGGGGGTAAGTCAAGTGTTCATCGGCGTAGTAATTGTCATCGGCAAAAGTTTTCTTGTGTGCTCTAATTGTGTCTTCAAAATTTCGGTTTGAACTTGAACCCTTTTCTCAAAGGTTCAATGGTTTGCGGTTCAAGGTTCATTTTTCTTCTAACGAGACATATCATGCATTTACCTTGCGTAAATGATGTATCGTTGAACCTCTCGCTTGAACCCTTTTCTCATCAGTTCAAGGTTCAATGGTTCAAAGCTTTGTGATTTTGGTCTCGGCCTAAGTTTTTTGAGTATCGGGTCGACTTCGAGCTTCTTGGCCGACAGTCAAGTGTCTTGCCGATGGAGTATTGTTTTTGAGGTTTGAACCTCGCCGGCGAACCTCAGTGTGGAACCTCGCCATTGAACCATCGGTTTGAACTGATTCATCGGTTCAATGGGTTCACGGGGTTATGTTTGTGTTGCCGACAAAGTAGGTATCGGCGTTGAACTTCTCGTTTGAACATAGCCATTGAACCAATGGTTCAACTCGACAGATAGAGAGCCTCGCCAAAGGAGAAGTGGGAAGCCAAGGTACTCATCGGTATGACAATGTATGTCGGCAGGAGGATTTTTAGTTGGGCCGATGGCCTTTGTCTTGGCGACGGGTGTGTTTTGCCTAGCGGTCGGCGAGACCGTTGGGATCGGTGAGAGTTTGTTTGGGTGAGCTGATGGTGTTAGTCTCACCGACAGAGATAGGAAGTGAAGGCGTTGTCGGTGTGACTTTGTTCATCGGTGGAAGTGTGAAATGTTTGGCCAATAGTGTTGGTCTTACCGACAGGGGAATGTGAAGTGGCGATCGGCGAGACCGTTGAGATCGGCAGGGGATTTGTGGGGTAGGCCGATGGTTTGGGTCTTGGCGATGGGCTTTGGGTTGAGAGGCGTGTGTTGAGCATGGCAAAAGTGCTCGATGCTTATTATGCATGTGGCCCCGCTTATAAATTGATAAGGAGGTCTCCGCACCGTGCATGTGGGATTAATTTTCCTGCATAATTTAAACCTTCAGTAAAGTGCATTTTGGTGGGAACTTCCCATTTGAACAGTGCGACGGTTTCCAAGAGAAATGCGGGTGGTTGAGCCATCAATGGCGACAGTGTAGGGGTATGGGCGATGGGACAAGTGATCAGGTTGCCCCATTATGGATGAGGACTTCCAGATGGCGGCGCAGGGCTCGAGGTTTCTCCTGCCTGCTGCATTGATGGCTTATGAGCGCCATTCCTTCTAAGGATTGTATCTGGCAGATTTTTGTCAAAAAGCATGTAATTAATTGCTGTGGGTATACTTTCTGGCCAATATAGGCAAACTGTGTTACCATTTTTTAGGTGGTTGAAAGTTGAACATTTTAGCTCTGTAATGCAATACAACTGATTTGGTTGCTCTGTGCAGCAAACTTGTGAGTTTATGTATCTCTTGTTGTATGTTTCTTGGATGAATCCACTAATTTCATGGTTAATCCTAGATGAGTAATGCTATGTTTGCATGTGTTGTGCTAATTATGTCTCTAGTGTTGCATGTATCTTTCTTCTGAGTCCAGGTATTTAAGGAATGTCTAAGATTCTAGAACATAGAATTCCTGTGTTGAATGTTTGATCTCTTAACTTCTGCTCAAGGGGTAGATTAAATTGTTCTCAGATTGAATATTGGGAAGGATATACTGCAATAGGGATGCCATAAGTATAGATAGAACACTTTGTATTGGGAGATATCTGTAAGGCAGATATCACATGTATCCCCCTGAAATCCAGTTTTAGTTGTTCATGTTGATCATTTACAGGTGTATGTCTACTGACTCCAGGCCCTGGATAGGCACCAATCTTGCTGTGTGTTAGTGTTATATACCATGTCTAGCTTTGCATCCAAATATAAAATCAAAATCAAAACTCCAAAACAACCATTAGGACAGTAGAATTAGTTTTAGGATCCAAGTCCTCTGTCTACAACTGCAAATAGGCCCAAAGCTAGCCCCTTTGCTCTTATCTTACAGTTTTGGTCTACTTACAGGAGGACTTATCTGCTTTCTGTCAGCATCCCAGCCTTTATATACATACCCTCATGGATGTTGAGTAGGGAATACCCCCCTAGGTTTTGCAGAGCCTGAAGAAGAAGAAGAGATAAAATATAGAGTCTATCTTCTACACTGTTGGCCCCTGGCCCAGAGATCCTATTGATCATTGATGGCTACCTTGTAGGGAAATCTGGGAGTAAGCATCCAGTCTGGGAAAAAACCAACAGTTTCCATGATGAGAAGGGTTGTTGTAGGCCTTCAAATTCTTGTGTTGATTTATTTCTATTATTTTTAAACTAGCATACCTATATTTAAAAAATATATCTAAAGTACTTTAGATATCTCTCGGCGTACTTTAGGTAGCGTCTGTAGCGGCAAGCGTAATTATAACTATATTATATAATTATATAATATAATATTATGATATAGATTCAATGTATTATTATAATATAATATATAATAACATTATTAGGATTTGAATGAAGGTAAGGTTTAGAATTAGGGTTATGCTTAAAATTACGGTTAGAATAAAGTTTTAATCTAATTAGGGTTATAGTTGTGTTTATAAATCTAGTTACATTTAATGTTTTGTTCATGTACCAAATAATGGTTAAGGTTAGTGTTTAGGTTTAGAGTTAGGATTTGAATGAAGGTAAGGTTTAGAATTAGGGTTTTTTTAGGTATTGAGTTAGGGTTGGGCTGATAAATAGGGATAGATATAGTGTTGGTCTTATAAAACAATGGTAAGTGTGATCTTACGGTTATGGTTAGAATTAGGGTTAGATTTAGAAATAGGGTTTCGGTTAAGCTAAGAGTCAAGGTTAGATTAGAATTAGGATTAGATTGAGGGTTAGGGTGATAATTAGGGTAATGCTTAAAATTAGGGTTACAATAATGTTTTAATCTATTTAGAGTTACAATTGTGAAAAAATCATTTTTTAATTTATAATTTTTGGAAATTCATTAAATATAGAATATTGTAGTGCTTGGATTCATATTAATTATCATAATAATTATGTGTTGTGGAATTTTAATTTAAATAAATTTTGCTATTTTAGAATTAAGATTTATTTTATTTTACTTTATAATTATTTAGTTTAGTGAAGCATAATTTCATGTTTTATTATTAGTTTAATGAAGTTAATTTCTTAGAATATGCATAAATCAACACATCATAAGACAAACATATAATATGAAGTATTCCAATGCATGTTCATTGCCAACCTAGTACTTGTACACATAAGAATAGTATGTCCACTATGAGTAACTTAGGGTTATGGTAAGTGTGTGAAATTATCTTTGTACAAATAACAAATAAAATCAACAAAGTTTAGTAATAAAAAATATATGTGGAGAAAGCTTTTGAGGGAAAACAACACCAGCAAAGAGCACCAAGTATATATTCATGTGTATAAATAGCATTTTAGATATACAAGATATTATTTCTATGACCTATTGTACAATGCTTTGGTCTACTACGTTTGCTCTGCTCTACTTTGCTTTGTTTTCTATGCTCTACTCTTCTCTACTCTGTTGAGTTTGTTCTACTCTGCTATGCTCTTCTCTCTTTTCTCTACTCTGCTTTGCTCTACTATGTGCAGTTTGCTCTGCTTTTCTCTCCTCTACTCTGCTATGCTCTGTTGAGTTTTCTCTACTCTACTCTACTCTACTCTACTTTGCTCTGCTCTGTTCTGCTCTACTCTACTATGCTCTGATATGCTCTACTCTGCTCTATTCTACTATACTCTACTCTGTTCTACTCTGCTATTCTCTGCTTTACTCTTCTCTGCTCTATTCTTCTCCACTTTGCTCTATTCTACTATATATTTTGATTTGTTCTACTCTGCTCTGTTCTATTATACTCTACTTTATTCTACTCTGCTCTGCTCTCTTCTGGTCTGGTCTGATCTGCTCTGCTCCACTCTATTGTACTCTGTTGTGTTCTAATAATTTTAATCTTTATTCTTCAGCTTTTCTCTTACCAAGAACTTGTTTTCCCTTTTTTATTTTTTCATAACGATCATATGTAAATGGTGGAATTATTCTGAGACCTTGTAATGACTTTACACAAGATATAGCCACAAATGTTAATCATGTTCTTTCTTTTTACCCTATGTCAATTGTGGCTTTTGAGATAGTCAAACCTTGTGATTTGTGTATTGTTAATGCCTAAGCCAATTTTAAGGGTATTTGGATTGTTCGGCCCTTTTGTATTGGTGTAATTAGAAATGTACATGGAGATTGATCTTCAAATGGTATCCCTATGTAATTATCAAACTCCATCATAACATATGTTGGTGGTTCAGGTGGTGCACTACCAAGTTTGTATATATATATATATATATCTTTTAGCCATTTTAGGTAGTGGGTACAGTAGTTCAATCATGACAGCTTGACCCGTAAACATGAACCAGAGGTACCACGATTACCGAGCGTTGTAATTGTTTTAGTTTTGGAAGAAAAAATGTTTTGAATTTTGTTTAATAATAAATAAATAACAACTTATATTTTCAAATATATGTTAAAAATAAACTTTTGAAAACAAATTAAATCTAGAATAACTCTTAATTTAATAAAATTCTATTGTAAAATCAATTAAACTCTCAATTAAAAATAACTCTATAATAAAATTAATTAACACTAAGATAAGAAATAACACTACAAAACATAAGTATAAGATTATGTTATATAATTTTATTTCATTTATTATTTTATGGGAGTTACCCCTATGGTAACAACTTACCTTAAAAAAAAGATTATGTTATATAAAATTAAATTAGGCTATAATTTAGGAGGTGGTAGAGAACTAATTTTAGAAAAAAATTAAAACTTGTCAAATGACAAAAGCATATAAAAAACATACTTCTACAATATTCTAATTAAAATAATTTAAATAGAAAATTAATCCACCACTTTATTTGAAATAATTGAAATATAAAAGTTACAAAATTGAAATAATAAAACTAAATAATATCATAAAATTATTTTTTTATTTTTTAAATGTGCATAAGTAATTAAAACTAACAAATTAAATGTAAATTGCTAATAAGGGCGTGGTTCGGTGGTTAAGTCGTTTGGTTATAGTGGCAGCCACCAGAGTTCAAACCCTCGTTGGACCAATGAGCTCACAAGCTTTACGCCTTCGTTGGGCCAACAAGCTCGCAGGTTTGAAGTGTTCTTACTAGGGGATTAGGTCCCCCATGTTGTGGCCTCACCGGTTCATTGCTCTGGGCAAAAGCATTCATGTGGAGCCAGAGGGCATGTCGTACCAACGTTGTCGGTCACGTTAAAAAGTTTACCAAGCACATTATCTTAAAAAAAAAAAAATGTAAATTTAAATAGCATTTTTTTAAAATAGTTTAAATATAATGAGACATAAGTGAAGTTTTTTTCTAAAATAAATAAAATACAACTTAGATAATTTTAAGAAAAATATGTTTAATTATGAGGACTTAAATGAAGTCCTATAAAAAGAGATTATGACTCACCATTTAAAAAAAAAGATGTTATATAAAATTAAATTAGGCTATAATTTAGGAGGTGGTAGAGCACTAATTTTAGAAAAATATTAAAACCTGCCAAATGAGAAAAGGCATATAAAAAACATCCACTTTATTTGAAATAATTGAAATATAAAAGTTACAAATAATAAAGCAATCCCTTACTAAAAACCAACCTAATAATTTAATTATGCATATGATCATATTTTTAAACTAATAATAAAGCAATCCCTTACTAAAAACTAACTCAAGTTAGCTACAAAGCAATAACTATCTTTTTCTATTTTGAAAACTTGTAATTATTTAAAACTTAAAATACATTTCATTCACAAGAAATTACTCATTTAGCTTTCTTAATTTTAGTTTATTTTATTGTATAATAAATTTAGAGGAGACTCTCTCAAAGAAGCCATAGTCCACCTTCATGCCTATGAGGTAATTTCTCTTGTTTGTTTTTATTTGGTTTGCAATTTAAGTTTATTTTATTGTATGATAAATCTAGAGGAGACTTTCTGGAAGAAGCCATAGTCCACCTTCATGCCTGTGAGTAATTTCTCTTGTTTGTTTTTATTTGGTTTGCAATTATAATTATTTATTTTTCAAACCCTAAACCCTAAACCCAATTTAATAAAAAAAACAAAAGATCAAACAAAAAAACATCTCTCTAAGGTGACAAGATAGAAGAATAAGTTACCTAAACTCTTTCCTTTACATGAACAAGAAACATTGAAACTTGACACTCTCGGGGTATGTCCCTCACATGCAAGAGATCATGATCAACACTTAAGTGTAATAGAATAGACAAGTTAACCCAATTTTTTTTTAAAAAAGAACAAATGACCAAAACAAAAACACAAAAAATAGCTCTCTAAGGTGACAAGATAGAAGAACGAGTTACCTAAACTTTGTCCTTTAGAAGAAGATGAAACATTGGTACCTGACACTCTAAGGGTATGTCCCCCACTTGTACCTACACCTTCAATTGGAGCCTTCCACATCTGCTTCATAGGTGGATTTTGTGCCACATAATCCAATTGTTTCTCAACAACTCGTCGCTTCTTGCCAATAAAGGTAATGTTATGCCCCTAGAAAAGTAATCTTTTTATAGACTAAGATAAAAGATAAATCTAGCTTTTTAAAGGAACTAAATCATTTCCTATACATATTAACCTTTTAAAAGAGGATTATATTTGATATACATATTAGCCTTAAATCAATCTGTTACATTTATTTAAAATATAATGGAGTATTAAGCAAAATCAGATCTGTAACACTGGTATAAGAATTAGAAGTCTTTCCTATCTCTTGCCCCGAAAACATACAAAACTATGATTTATAAAATCAATTAGGTGATTTGGAGATAAAAATCCAAATGTGGAATTGCAATAATCTGAGCAATCTTTGGGTTTCATAGTTATAAGACAACAACTAACTTACTTCTTTATTTTAAAACAATTAACAGGTTGCTTAGTTCTTCTCTAAATTTTAGAGACTTCTAAGCAAATTGGCTTGGGTTCATATCTACAAGCTGTTGGTTACAGCTACACTGCCTCATAGTTGCCTCATATTCTGACCACTGAAATCAGAATGCACATACCTTGGGGTCGGGTACAGTTTTTGAGACAGGTATGTGTATAAGAGATAGGGAGACCTACAAAAGACATGTCCCTACTGCAGGAGATGGGCAAAGGTCATTCCTTAATGTCTCTTGCCGGTGTGATGCCTCAATGGACTTCTCTTGCTACAAAAGATAAAGAAGAGCCAAACCAAATTTGAATTACATGAAATTCTCTATCCCCGAAGAAGTCAAAAGATCCCACCAAGACCATTTCACTCTCATTACAAAATAAACAATAGCAAGAAATTTGGAGAACAAGGAAAACAGTTTAAGGGATTTTAAAAGAAAACAACTGAGAAGCATGCATAGGGGTGAATACAGTTGAATATTCTTATAGCACAATTGAGAAGTAGCTCACATCATCTTCGATGTGAAACAGGTTGATGGAAGAGGCCTAAAGAAGAATGGAAGGAAAGAGTTTATATCTTTTGCACGGCTAGGGCAGTTGAATCAAAAAAACACTTTATTCTTGATTGGGAAGCCTGCAAGGACATTCGGGACAAATAGCAAATGCATTAACGACTGCTTTACTACAAGATTTATTCGAAGAGGATAAGGTTGGAAAAATGGGAGAGCTCATTAGCAATTTTATTGGTAGAAGGTCAACAAATCAGAAAGATAAAATGGTAGGGCCTGCTGTCCCCTAGACTATCTTTGGCCTCACGGAGGTTAAAATTCTTCTATTTTATTCTATTTATATTTACAACAGTTAATTTTTAACTTTATATTGTATATGCAGATGGGACCCTAAAGTGGTGTCTACTCCTACATCTCTTGGAGACTATGAGTCTAACAAATACTTTCTGCCTCAAACACATCCACATATGTCTTTGATAAAATGCAGCACATATTTGCCCATTTGTAAATAAAATGGCTCTGACATAATCTCTTGGATGCCATTGCAGGCTCTATAGTTTCTCTGACATGTTTTTTCTTACCATCTTTCAAGTTTCTTGAAGCCCATGGTCATTCCTCCATTATCCAATATTGAGCATATTGCATTCAGATTGTTGTTTAAGTGGGAACTGTTTTTGCATGATAGGTAGCCATAGACATAGGTTGTTAATTTATGTTGTTCTTGTTACAACATTTGTCATGTTTGATGGGTTCCTCAGAAGTTAAATGGTTCAAGAGACAAGAACCAAACGATCTATTTGGAGGTCAATGGCTTCCTTCAATGAGCAAAACTTTATCTTCATATAGTCCTATTTTCTTGACATGCCAAAAACCTTTAATTTCTTAACGCAATGGACAAACTACTGCACATGTATATTGGTATTTTATACCAAACATCCTAAAGAATTATTATTTCGTCAAACTACAACTTGCACAAAATAATAAATACTAAACAAAAAATTGGTGTTTATTCTAATATAGTTAATACTGTAATTAAATCATTTTTAATGATACTGCACAATGCTAAATCAAACTAGGAATTCTAAAATCTTTGAGAATTCATAACATTAACCCATGTATGTTTTAGTTGAACATATTTTTTTTGCATTGTATAGAATATTGACCAACTATCAGACATACACACAATTCACAAAAATCATACACACAGACTACTACAGTCAATTCAAACTCTAAATGTTTGAATTTTCATATGCAATGGAGTGGTAATCAGTACCTTATGGTTGTTATCATTCTCAAACACATCTACAAGGGCCCTGTAACATTCGTCTTCTATAAACTCCCATTTGTTGTTGTCATTCTCAAACATAGCATAAGCACAAGGGAAATGTATGTTAGAGCCATTGTATAAGAGAAAAACTAAAATATGAATTCTATTTGGGCTTTGACAAATGTTGCATACAATTCCTGCTCAAAAAGATCTTCACACCTATTTATAGCAAAATGCCAAAGACGAAAATAGCATCAAATCATGCTTTATGGATTATGAAATATTTTTTTACAGAGCCTTGTTGGCAGTAGGGGGAAAATAGGGGAGGCAGACTTCAGTTCACAAAACCATGCTACAACAATGTAGAGGAGCATAAAACAAACACACAGAAACACAAATGACAGCAATAAATATTTTATATATTTTTCCTCTTCTATATTACATTCAAGCTTCTTACAAGTTACAGTGCAGAGCTACTGCTCTATTTTCCTAGGATGCCCAATCACTAGACCTTTCACAAACATATACTGTGTTGTTGCACATTCCTTTGCTATGGTTGCAATATTCTTCTGCTGTCTTTCTGTTCTCTACTGGAACATTCCTTAACCTCTGCTGTCTACAGGTTCTCTCTCACAAAAACTTCCTTCTGCTGCTGCAGGCTATTCTCTTACATTCTCCTTTGTCTACGGTCAATAGCCTTTTCCTCTCTTTTGTCTCATTCCTTCCTTGCCAGAAAACTGGTGCCCAACTCATTTGAAATTCAAACTTACCTACCAGAATGAATGCGGGTAGGTGCAAACGGTGTTGGAGCTGATTTGGGATATCTCCAAGTTCTGACACGGGGGCAGGGAGCATTAAATTATCTAACGAAAGATTAAATTCTTCAAACACTCCCCCTTAATCTAAAGTCAGATGTTAATCAACAATTTTCTTTCCGAAACTGATCTCTGGAGTTGTACCTATCCATTTGCCTTTCTGGAGCGGATCTCTGGAGCTATTTATACCATTTTGCATCATCTCCGGAGCTGCCCTCTGCATCTCCAGAGCACCCTGTCTATATCTCCGGAGCTGTACATACTGTAGGAGTCAAGGACAACATTAAGAGGGGGGGTGAATCAGTGTTGTGTGAATTTTCAAATCCTTTTGCAAACTTTAACTTTCAAAACACAAGGAGAAAGATATCATTGATAAACATATGCACATAACTGAGAATGAAGAATATTTGCAAAGTATTAACATACACACATATAGATGAAAACAATATGCAACAAAACACAAATTTGCATGAGTGGAAAACCCTCCAGGGGTAGAAAAACCACTCCAAAACTGCCTCACTGGCTTTATGAAAAATCTCACTGATTACAAGATTTAGAAGCACCAACTTCAAGGAGCACCAACCCCTAATGCATAATCAAACTAAAACCAAGAGTTCAGAGGGTTACTCTGTTTCCATTCAATTCAATAGCCCATCTTTGCATAATACAAACTCCATTTGTAATTTCTCCATGTGTATGTCTTCAATCCTGCATTTGATGCTCAATCAATTCATTCACCTGATTTAGATTATATCTACATATTCAATTGCATATTGTCTTCTTGCTTGATTCGGTTCAATCTATATCATTCAAGTTGTCTTCAATTGATACACAACAATATCTGATAAATCTATGTTTTCTTTTCAAAAGGATCTTGTAGAAAATGTCTTCATTTCTGTATACAATTCCACACACACTATATATTCAACCTCTAAAAACTCATCATCTGTATGTTTCATCTCTGTCTCCCAAGACTTATATTCAATGCACCTGAAAAACAATTTTATACAAATTGAATATCCTTCCACCTGCAAGGAAAAATCTTTTCATATTCCTCTGTGCCTATTCAATTCTTCAATAACCTCTTCAAATTCTTCTCCTTCTATCTACAAAAAAAAAAAAAAACATCTTCAAACAAAATCATATAATATCAAGCCCCATTAAAAACTCTTCATGTTCTCTAAGCACAAAAAAAAACTATTCAATTTCCCCTTGCAAATATCTTCACAAAATAAAAAATCTTCAATGAAATATCAATCTTAAAACATCAATCCATCTATAAAAAATAAATCATCTCTCTAATCCTCTTGTAATTTCTTTTCAAAAACCCTTCATATTCTATGATCTGCAAAAAACAATTCTCCTTAAAAACTTCCATGCTTTTACATTCAAATCTGTTGAGCTTCTTCTTCTTCTCAAAAAATCTTTCTAGAAATATTTTCTTCATAAACCTTGTACAAAAATTCCTTGATCCAATTTTTCTTTTCTCTCTATAAATTCATCTTCTCAATCTGCAAGAGTAAATCAAATCACCAAAAAAAATAGCTCCAAAAATATCCTCTGCTCACAAAATAATAGTATCTTAAAAAAAAACTTTCCTCATAAAAAAAAACTCATATCCATCCTTAAGTTCCCAAATCTCATGCCTTTTTAAAAGGCAAATAAAATAGAAATTTTTTAAAAATTTCCTAAAAGAAAAGCTTCTAAAATCAATGCACCAAATGTGCCCCAAATTTTATAAAGATTTTTAGATGCTTTTTCTTGAATAAGATATTCGGTGGTCTTTTAATAGTCTTCAAAAATTCAAACTAAAAACTGCTCCAAACATTTACTTTCTTATGAAGTATTCAGGCTCTTCTTTAATCCAAACTCCTCATGCTAAACAACACCACCGAATAAACCTTACCTCCCATTGCAATGTTATGAAACTCAATCTCATTATAATTTAATGCCTTTCGATGCTCATAAGAAACATTCTAACTTTAAACATCGTGCCCTTAAATCTTTTAAAGAAAGCGACTGATTTGAAAATGATGCCCATGCATACATGTTCCACTGATGTTGCTAGAAGAAAGGGGCCGGTCCCCTATGAGTTTAATGCACATAAGTTATAACTTAAGTTATAACCTACCTGTTATAGCAGATCATTAAAGCATTAGAATATAAAGTGCAAAAAATAAGACAGGTTTGTTTAGGATATAAAGACATATGTGTTTGTGTGTTTGGAGGCTAATATCTCAAGAGACATCATACTAAAAACTTGTAGCAACAACACTATGACCATCTGACATCTGCAAACTTTCTCTGTATGTTCCTTTTCTCACTCCATTTACATCTTACACAAACTTTAATTTAATGACATAATATGCCATATTTCCATCAGGGTTTTCTCTGACCTCCTTGTGACTTAACATGAAGTGACCTTGTTGCAGATCTTGAACTCTTTAACATGCATACCACACATGATCCCACTTCCACTGAAACACACCTAGATACCAAGTCATAATGCCAACGTGAAATGTGAAGACCAACTGACCTTGCTAACACAATCCTCAACTTTGATATGAGAACAAGAACCCAAATTGAAGTATAAACATGAAATCCCTCCTTCATAATACCAGATGACATCATAACTCTGATTCTTATTTGAAATAACTTTTTGACTTTGATATTGAACATCATGATGCATGACACATAAAGCACTAATCAACCTATCAAGAAAACATCTCCATCTGAGGTAGATATGAAACCCACCAAGCATCTGACTTGAACATCTGCAATACCCTGAATGACATCTGCATTAGACCCAAGTGATCAACCTCTTGATATCTTGAATGAACCAATGTTATGTCTATGAAGATTAAGAATATAAGACAACACAAACAAGTTCTCTTGTGAACACAAAAACATAACATAAGCATCTTGAGAAACCATGACATCATCCTGCAAACAATATCAAGACATCTTAATCAAGCACATTCTTGATGAACCTTATTGACATCAATGACAACCTGTTTCCATCAATCTCCCCCTTTGTCATTGATGACAAAAATCCATAAAGCAATTTCTCTTTCTCCCCCTTTTTGACATCGGATGACAAAGACTCAAATCAATTTGTTCCCCATATGTTGAAATACACAAACAAATGACTGCACATAAATGTCACTGTCAACTGTCCTGACAAGAATAACCATCACTTCTTGAAACAATACCAATATGAGGATGAAGAAAAACATATCTCTACAACCAAATACCAACTTCATAAACACATCAATACACTTGATGAACCATATTGCAAGCAAAAATCATGAAGATTCCTCATCACACAGTTCCCAACTCAAGATGATATGATGACCACTTTTGATAAGACCTTTTCAAATCTTTCATGATACCATGATAGTGACAACTCAATCCTCTGATTAACTCCCTGAAATATATTAATGATGAAAAGCCATCAAAGAAACATGTCAGATTATCACACACTTTTGACACTATCTCTAAACCACCAGAAAGCTCCATAACTCAACAAAGCAATAGATATGATCATCAAACTAACTCCTTGATATGAATTATATAAACTTGAATTTCATGTAAAGACTACACGTTTCACAAATGAAAATCAGCATGAAGAATATATATCACAAAGATATGTCCTTGCCACAGGCTTCCAACATGAGTTATCATCCTGCAACCAATCTATTCTTGCACACCCTTTTTGACATGAAAAAGAATGAAGACCATCCGAAGACTATCCTGCTGGTCCTGCACATATTTTTACAACACACTGTCAAATCTGATATATACATAACCACATCTGAAACATACTGCAATCAACAAGAACTCCTGTCTCTTGAATTTATCATTCAAATCATCCCATCAAGACTAAACACCAAGTTCTTCCTGCAATAACACTTTGCAAAAAAAACAAATGTAGAGACAATTGTTAAGAATTAATTCTTCCAATTTCAACCACCTCAGCCAACATATGCAAACATCTGATGAGAGTTCCTTGAGAACACCTTAACTGAAGCATCATGACAACTCAACCATGTAAGTATCAACATGATATGAACAATAAACAAATAGGATCATCAAACTCTTTGTGTAGAGAGATTTTGAACACCTTATATACATTATGAACCACTAAACATGTCACTGATCATGAACACCTGTATTGCTGACATACACTAAACCTCAAAAACATCAGAAACTTCATTTCAAACATTATTAGGCAAGCATGATAAACAAAACAAGATCATCATATTGATAAACATCAACTGATCTCCTCATGTAACTTCTTAGGGATAAAAGATAGAACAAGAACAACTCCCCCTCACATCATGCTATTTTATGCAACAGATGAAATGATTTGTGCAAGATGCACAAGCATAGTATTTGACTTCTCTTGACTATGTTTCTGTTTCCAAATCTTAACAGACTCTTTCTTCTGTTTATGTTTCTTTATCAAAATCTTTTCAACCTTTTTCCATTTCCAACCTATCAACTTAGATGATGCTTTTCTACAACTATGAGCTTTATGACCAAAAGAATTGCAATTATAACAAACTATGTTATAATCATAATCAATTGACTGATAGTACCTTTGAGCACTCATATTAAGCTTCCATGTAGGATCATCCCTTCTATGCACTTTACAATTTCTTTGTATGTGTCCAACATTATTGCACTTGTAACAAACAATATTAGTATTTCTTCTGCAATTAACTGATTTGTGTCTAAATTGATTACAAGTATAACAATAACCATTAAAAGAATAATTATACATGTACATGTATGCTTGTCTAGCAGGAGCATTTCTTCTAAAATTTCTTCTTCTTTGATTATGAATTTTGTTTCCAGTGGCAGCATTCAAATCAATCTTCTTTTTGGGAGTCTCTCTAACTTTTGAACATTCTCCTTCAAATCCTAAACTAGTAGTGTCATTATGATGCTTCTGTTTGCCCAACATCTCATGCAACTTATTTGAGCTATCTTCAAACACTTGATATTTCTTAGATAAAGCCTTGAGACCATCATACTCTTTTCTCAGATTGATAATATCACCCTCTAGTTTCATATTCTCAATCCTTCTAACTTCAAGGTCAGATATTGAGACATCAGCTATCCTCTTAGCTTCTTCAATTTATGTCTTTAATCTAGCAATTAGTTTGTCTGAATCATCAATATATGTCTTTAAACTTATAATTTGACATCTGGCATCTTCAAGATCTATAGATACAATTTCAAGTTCTGAAAGTACATTAACTTTAGATTCCCCTTCTTGTTGCAGCTGCAACATTAATTTCTGGTTCTCTTTCTTATAATTCTTGAGCTCACTCAGAGCATATATGAGCTCTCCTTCCAAATCAGTCTCACAATCTTGTTCATCATAATCCTGATCATCATCACTTGTGATGCTAGCTTCTTCTAAATCTGATTGGGATTGAACTTCAACTCCTTCATTTGAAAGTCTCCTTTCATTGCCACTTTCTTCACACACCAGAGTGTCCTCTTCTTTATCATTATCTTGATAAATTATTTTCAATCTCCTCCACATATCCTGAGCTGTAACACAATCCATAACTTTACAAGTAACATCATTAGACAGAGCAGATAATATGGCCTTCTTTGAAATATCATTACATTCAAGGGCTTCTTTGTTATTTCCATTCTCAACTGACATTAAAACATCATATCCTAAAGATGATAAATAAATCTACATTCTAACATACCAAACTAAAAAATTTGAACCATCAAACTAAGGAACTCCTGAAACCTTTTCTTCTAATACAATATTAAATTCAACTTGGGGAACATCTTCAACTGACTTTATATCAACATCTGGTCTAGATGATGTCTTTTGTGTCTTTTGACCAGAATGAAGCTTGGCATTTCTCATGTTCTTATTTCTTCTACACTTACCCATTGAACTCCACTACCAAGACTTACCCGAGATGATTAAGCTTCAAAAAGGGAACTTGGCACTGATACCAATTGTAGGAGTCAAGGACAACACTAAGAGGGGGGGTGAATTAGTGTTGTGTGAATTTTCAAATCTTTTTGCAAACTTTAACTTTCAAAACACAAGGAGAAAGATATTGTTGCAAGTATGAGGTGAGCCAGTGTTGTCATTGATGTCAACATACTCATATTGCATTGACAAGAAGGATTGGATGAGCTGTGTGCTGAGGATATTGAGAAAATTAGCCTCAGTCAGGAACAGTGAAGAACCGTGATGAGAAGAAGGAAAATGTATTGTATAGGTTGAGAACCGGAGGATGCGGATTAAAGGGTTTGTAGATATGAGTCTTGAGATGCTTCAGTTAAGATTTCAGAGGTCCGCATGAAGATCTGAAGGAGTTGTGGCTGTCGGTGTAGAACCGGTTCCGGCAAGTATTCAGAGGTGACAGAGGATCACAAAAAGGTCCGGTGAGGTCCGGAACTATATAATCCTAATCTGCAGATTGGAAGGAGTGTTTGGGATGTCCTTGTGATGTGTCATCCTAATTTGTGTATGATTTGGAGGTCTGGAAGTACCTTTTACATTATGACAGTGGCGACAGACTGTGTTCTTGAAGTTCCAGATGAGGAAGACAAGAGATTCCAGTAAGTAAAGGAAGTGCGGATGTATCCGGTCATTCAGGCAGGCTTGTGAAGGTTTTTGGATCGTGTTGAGGTTGTGTTGTTGATCCGCATTGGTAGTAGAGCCCGGAATTGAAGATATTCTTCCGGATGAAGTTCTTGCTCTGTTTAGCCGACCGGATGAGTTGTTCATCCTGCGAATGTTCTTGTGGTGGCCGACCGGATGTGTTATTCATCTTGCGGATACTCTTATGGTTGTTTGCCGACTTAGATGTTTGTTCCTAAGTCGATGTCTTGTATAAATAACGGTTTGTGAGTTCATTTCGAAGTGTGGATTGTGTGGATGAGTGTGGCATAGCGAAGAGAAGTGCGAAAGGCAGAGCAGAGGTTTTTGGGCTTAAATGGAACTGATCCGGACATGGTAGAGATGTCATTCTCCAGTTCAAGATTGTGATTCTTATCACTTTGTAGACAGTGTGTCTCCTTGTAGGTAGTGGGCCTCTTTGTGAGCAGTGTGCTCGGGCAGTGAGCCCTAATTGGCAAGTGCCATTCTTTTTCTTATTCTTCTAACAGAGAATAATCCTTGGGTTAATCACCCCGTGGTTTTTCCCTTAACCGGGTTTTCCACGTCAAAATCTTGGTGTTCAATGTGTTGATGTTTATCTGCTCTTGTGTTTATGTAGTATGCTTCCATGGATGATTAATTGATATGCTGTTAACTAACAACGAAGAATCAAGTGTTTGAAAGAACTAGAAGTTTTATACAACTGATTCACCCCCCCTCTTAGTTGTATGCCTTAAATCCAACAGATATCATTGATAAACATATGCACATAACTGAGAATGAAGAATACTTGCAAATTATTAACATACACACATATAAATGAAAACAATATGCAACAAAACACAAATTTGCAGGAGTGGAAAACCCTCCAGGGGTAGAAAAACCAAAAACTGCCTCACTGGCTTTATGAAAAATCTCACTGATTACAATATTTAGAAGCACCAACTTCAAGGAGCACCAACCCCTAATGCATAATCAAACTAAAACCAAGAGTTCTGATGCAGAGGTGGCACAAGGGAAGCAACAACACAATGATTTACTACCCACTCACCCACTCACCTAGCCTTCAACCAAGCAAAGCCACTCACCAAATGCAAATTATGGATTTGTGGTCTAGGCTATTGTCTAACCCCTAAGATTGTTTCTACACCTTATGGAAGGTTTGCAAACACCTTTCCAACAGTTGGTTTGGTTCTTAACTTCCCAAAACTTTCCAACCTTGACTAGGCCTAGTGAGGCTACTAGCCCTCCTAAACTAGTTTTCTTTACACAATATGACAAAATCCCAAAGGACTAGGCAAAAAAATGATGGTTTTAGATACCCTCTATGGAACCCTATCAAACTCCCAAGTCTCCTGTTCCAACTCCACTCCAGCAATCCAGAACACTCATTAGGTCTCTAGGCCTAATTGATCAATTTAGGGCTAGGTTACAAAGCAAGTGCTCAAAATTGGGGTCATAAACCTAGGGCAGGAACTTGGATCTCTTCTATGACCTACAAACAACTCACAAACCAACTTTCATTCACCCACCTATTAGATTTTGTCATCTACATCAATAAATTGCACGATTCTGGCCAAATACATAGGAATACTTGACCTAGGGCATCACCTTAAAAATTGAAAATAGCATCTCCCAAAAAAATGCTTTTGGAATCTTATAATACATATCCCTAGCCTACATTTCACTGGTTTTTGTGAATTTTCACTAGTGGGAATGCATTCTAGGGCCAGATTTCTATGGCTGCCCTAGAAAACAGGGTTTCTAGACCTGTTTTGAAAGAAAAATCAATAACTTTTGATCTCGACCACTTCAGGACCTCAAACCAATTTCATTGGAACCCTCACTCCAATAACTTTTATAAAAATGACATTTGGACATGTGAAAAGTCCGTATAGTCCGTACACAGCGAGAAAAGCAAGAAAATTTGCTATTTTTTTGTATTTTCAATGCCCCAAAACTCCGTACCAGATGTCCTCTGCCGTACAGGAGTGAAATACCATGTTTTTACAACCATTCAAGTTGGTATCTAACTTCCAAAGTCAGATTCAACCACCCAAACCAAGTTTCAACCGGCCAATGTGTCATTGACACTATTGGCAGCCTTTTACACTATGGAGTTTTTTTCATTTTCAAAGGGATGGTGATTTGTTTTGCTTGTCTAATTGAATCAAACCACCATCATACTCCTTAGACCATGCCAAAACACTAAGACAACTCAAACAAACTCAAAAAGCCAATATTAGACCTTCTAGGCCTAAGTGGCACAATTAGGTCCAAGTGGACTAAGGAGGATATGAGGTTTATAAAGTTACCCTAGACCTCTTGACCACACAAGAATAGACCTTCCAACATGGCTATGCAAAGCCTTATTACACAACACATCAAACAAAAACTCAACTTATCAAAAGATGCTATCAAAATGCTTGTAGGGATCAAGCTACTCCTAGGTGCCCTGCACCATACACCCACTGTCAAACAGAACTCAAGTCTCTTGAGTTAGAATGGTGTCAAATGTGAAACCTACCTTCTCAATGTCTTCTCTACTCATCCAAGTGGCATCCTCCTGAGGTTTGTTTATCCACTTCACCAAATAGTCATGATAGGTGTGCCTTCTAGTTTGTTTTGCAATCCTCTTGTCCAAGATGCAGTCAATCTGATTTGGAGATGAAGGAATGAGTTGTTGGAGTGTGTGATCAGTTTGATCTTTGTCAACAGTAGTCTAAGGATCAGTTCCTTTATAGGGATAAAGGTCTGAAACATTAAAAATTGGAGACAAAACAATGCCATCCAGAAGTCTGATTTTATAGGCATTTTCTCTGCATTTCTTGAGCACTTCACAAGGCCCAATCTTCTTCATGAGTAGCTTGGTATGTTTACCTATAGGGAGCCTCTCCTTCTGTAGATGGACCATTGCCAAATCCCCTTCTTTGTACTGCAAATCCCTTCTTTTCCTGTCACCAAACTGTTTGTACTTCTAAGAAGTGGACAGCAATTTCTGTTGTACTTGTTCATGGACATCTTTCATGACTTGAACAAAGTCTTCAGCGAAGGCACTACTATTTTCCAGTCCTTTAACCTCCCTAAGTTCCAAAATACCCCTTGGGTGAGTGCCATAAATAATTTGGAAAGGAGACAGGCCGGTGCTTCTATTGACAGTGTCATTGTATGAGAACTCTGCCTGAGCCAAAATTGAATCCCAACTACCACCTTGCTCCTTGGTTAGGCATCTTAGGAGGTTGCCAAGTGACCTATTAATCACCTCTGTTTGTCCATCAGATTGAGGGTGATAGGCAGATGATAATGACAAGTTTGTACCTAGTCTCTTCCAAAGTGTCCTCCAGAAGTGTCCTATGAACTTGGGGTCTCTGTCTGAGATGATTGACAAAGGTAAACCATGTAACCTGACTATTTCTTTGAAGAAAAGACCTGCTATGTGTGAGGCATCATGTGTGGTTCTACAAGGGATAAAGTGAGCCATTTTTGAGAACCTATCTACAACCACAAAAATGTTGTCATACCCATTCTTTGTCCTGGGCAAACCAAGTACAAAGTCCATGCTGATGGAATCCCAAGGCTTTCAAGGAATAGGTAGAGGAGTGTATAAACCTGCATTGGATGTATGCCCCTTTGCTCTTTGGCAAATTTGACAAGTTTCAACAAACTTCCTTACATCGGTTGGCAATTCTAGGGTCTTGTCAATACCAAAGTGACCTGACATGCTGCCACAGTGTTTTTCCCTGATTATATTCTCTCTAACAGACCCTCTTGGGATACACAACATGCTACCCTTGAAAAGATATCCATCTTGCAACAAAAAATCAGAAAAATTAGTATTATACTTTCCTGTCATGGCCTTGCAAGAGAGGTATGGTTCTTTGAAGTCCTCATCTGCTGCATACTGATCCTTGATGGCTTGAATACCTGTACTTTCCAACTGTATGGTCTGCACAACAAGATTCCTCCTACTTAAGGCATCGGCTACCTTATTGGCCACTCCTTTCTTGTGTTTTATGGAGAAGGTGTATGCTTGGATGTACTCCATCCACTTGACATGTCTGTGATTTAACTTTTGCTACCTGTTCAAGAAGCTTAATGCGTGGTTATCAGTAAAAACTATAAATTCCTTTGGCAATAAGTAGTGTCTCCATTTCCTCAATGACTAAACCATGGCATATAACTCTAGATCATAGGTGGAGTAGTTTTGTTTTGCCTCATTTAACTTCTCACTAAAGAAGGCTACAAGCTCCCATCTTGACTTAAGACTCCCCCAACAGCCCTCTTACTTGCATCACACTCTACCACAAAGACCTTGTCAAAATTAGGTAGCACTAGGACTGGTTTGTCTAAAAAAATTTCTTTAACAGTTCAAAGGCTTGAGTGGCCTCATTTGTCCACACAAATACACATTTCTTGCCCCCTTTTATGGTGTCAACAAGTGGAGCACAAATTCCACTAAACCCTCTAATGAACTTTCTATAAAAGCTACACAAACCATGGAAACTCCTTACCTCTGAGGCTGTTGTAGGTGTTGGCCAATTAAGAATGGCTTCAACCTTACTTGGATCCATTTTTAGGCTACCCTTGGAGATGACAAACCCCAAAAATATCAACTCTTCTTGTAGGAAGACACATTTGTCAAGGTTGATTCTCAACTTCTCCTCTTGAAGCCTCCTGAGCACTTGATGGATATGCCTTACGTGATCTTCCTTGCTGTCACTAAAAATTAGCATATCATCCAAATACACAACAATAAACTTGTTAAGGAAAGGTTTTAGCACTTCATTCATCAATCTCATGAAGGTGCTTGGTGCATTTGACAAGCCAAAAGGCATGACAACCCATTCAAATAGTCCTTCATTGGTTTTGAAGGCGGTTTTCCACTCATCCCCCTCCCTTATCCTAATTTGGTGATAACCACCTTTTAGATCTATCTTGGTAAAATACTTAGCCCTACCCAAGCAATCCATTAAATCTTCTATTCTAGGCATTGGAAATCTACCCTGGAATCAGTGCATAGTCTCCATGTTCCTTCCTTCTTGGGTGCAAGTACTGCAGGTACTGCACATGGACTAATACTCCTCCTGATAAGTCCTCTATCCAACAAGTCTTAGATTTACTTTGCCACTTCTGCATTTTTCTCTAGAGTCAACTTGTAGGCTGCTTGGTTTGGTAGGGTGGATCCAGGGATGAGATCAATGCAATGACTAATCTCCCTCTTTGGTGGAAGGGAATCCTTGCCTTCATCGGCTATCACATCATGAAATCTCTCCAATAGTTCTTCCACTTCCTTTGGTCTAATCCTCCTAAGAGGTTTCTGCACTCTAACCTTCTTGGGATTCACATCCTTGGGCTTGATGACTACTGCAAAACATGGCACTTTCTCTTCCTTGAGGTTAGCCAAAAACTCTTTTTCACCTACCAACATAATTGAACTAGAAATGACTTTCTCTTTGCAATCATCAATCAAAGGAGTCATTGTAAACTTTTCACCATTCTTGGACAAATGAATTACATTGTTCTTACCATCATGTTGGGCACTTGTGTCATGTTGCCAAGGCCTTCCAAGAAGAAGGTGGCATGCATCCATATCCACTATCTCACAAAGAACCTTATCATGATATTCACCTATCTTGAATTCAACCCAACATTGCTCTTTCACCACAATTTGTTGTTCCTTGGTTAGCCAAAAGACTCTATAGGGGTTAGGATGAGGTATTCTTTCCAATCCTAACTTAGTCATCATTTCATTAGAAGCCAAATTTTTAGAGGAACCTGAATCTACTATTACCTTGCAAACTTTTCCTTTCACCTTGCAAGTGGTTCTGAACAAGTTGTTTCTTTGGGGCTGCTCCTTAGTGGCTGGCATGATGAGTGACCTGTTAAACATGATGCATTCTCCACTCTCAGGTGCTGTAGACTTGGAAGAGGCTATTTGGTATGATGTGGTGCTTTGACAGTCTTCTTCTTGAAGGAGTTGTACTCTTCTTTCTTTCTGATTTTCAGCAGTGTTTCCCATCTTCTCCGGGCACCTAAAGGACTGATGTCCAATCTGATTGCAAGAGAAACACCTTCCAGTAAACACATTTGGACCTCTGTCCCCACTTCTTCCTCTACCATTACCTCTCCCTCTAAACTGACCCTTATCAGCACTATTTTTATCAGCCTGCCCTTGGCTTCCTTCTTGTGATCCGCCACCTTGGAATCTAGAGAAATTATCTCTGTTTTGAAATCTACCCCTGCCCCTAAAGTTCTGATTTCCTTTGCCTCTGCTGCTACTGTTAAAATCCCCTTTTCTTCTCTGCTTATCCTCAATCCTTAGTTCCATTTGAAAGCACTTATGGACTGTCTCCGGGTTAAAGAGAGTTAATTCATCTTGAATGGAGAACTTGAGGCCATTGAGATACCTTGCAAGCTTCTATTTTTCATTATTAGGCATCTTGGCTTTCAATGTCATTTTGTGAAACTCCTCTGTGTAGGTGCTCACGTCCATGTCCTTCTATCTCAAGTTGTGCAACTTCTTGTTCAAGTTGACTTCATAATCTTCAGGGACAAATTGCTTCTTGATCTCAAGTACCATCTTCCTCCATGTAGAGATAGGATTCCTATCATCTTCTATCCTCTCATTTTGAATAAAATTCCACCAACTCAAGGCTGGCCCTTTCATTCTTGATTTGGCAATCCTCACTTTCTAATTTTTTGCTACTTCTTCACATTCAAAATAGTTCTCCATTGCCTCAATCCAATCAAGGCACTCCTCTGGATTCATCTTACCAGGAAACATAGGTAAGTCTGCCTTAGTGTCCTTCCTACTCAACTTTCCAAGTGCATCTAGGAATTGTCTCTCTAACATGCCTCCTTGTGGCTCTTCCATAGGCACTTCTTCTTCCTCATCTTGATCCTCTTCATCTAAATCCAAGATGACCTCTGGCTTCTTCTTCTTGTCTTTGTCTTTCTTCAACTTTTCTATCTCAACCTCCATCCTTTTGTTCTTGGCTGCTTGCTCTCTCACTATCTTTGCCAACTCGGCATTAGTCACTCTTGAAGGGACTTCCTCCTCTTCTTCTCTACCTCTCATCTCTTTGATGGCTCTGATACCACCTGATGCAGAGGTGGCACAAGGGAAGCAACAACATAATGGTTTACTACCCACTCACCCACTCACCTAGCCTTCAACCAAGCAAAGCCACTCACCAAATGCAAATTATGGATTTGTGGTCTAGGCTATTGTCTAACCCCTGAGACTATTTCTACCACTTATGGAAGGTCTACAAACACCTTTCCAATAGTTGGTTTGGTTCCCAACTTCCCAAAACTTTCCAACCTTGACTAGGCCTAGTGAGGCTACTAGCCCTCCTAAACTAGTTTTCTTTACACAATATGACAAAATCCCAAAGGACTAGGCAAACAAATGATGGTTTTAGATACCCTCTATGGAACCCTATCAAACTCCCAAGTCTCATGTTCCAACTCCACTCCAGCAATCCAGAACACTCATTAGGTCTCTAGGCCTAATTGATCAATTTAGGGCTAGGTTACAAAGCAAGTGCTCAAAATTGGGGTCATAAACCTGGGGCAGGAACTTGGATCTCTTCTATGAACTACAAACAACTCACAAACCAACTTTCATTCACCCACCTATCAAACTTTGTCATCTACATCAGTAAATTGCATAATTCTGGCTAAATACATAGGAATACTTGACCTAGGGCATCACCTTAAAAATTGAAAACAACATCTCCCAAAAAAATGCTTTTGGAATCTTATAATACATATCCCTAGCCTACATTTCACCAGTTTTTGTGAATTTTCACTAGTGGGAATGCATTCTAGGGCCGGATTTCTATGGCTGCCCTAGAAAACAGGGTTTCTAGACCTGTTTTGAAAGAAAAATCAATAACTTTTGATCCCGATGACTTCAAGACCTCAAACTAGTTTCATTGGAACCCTGACTCCAATAAATTTTAGAAAAAATGACATTTGCACATGTAAAAAGTCCGTACAGTCCGTACACAATGAGAGAAGCAGGAAAATTTGTTGTTTTCTATAGTTTCAATGCCCCAAAACTCCATACCAGATGTCCTCTGCCATACAGGAGTGAAATACCATGTTTTTACAACCATTCAAGTCAGTATCTAACTTCCAAAGTCAGATTCAACCGCCCAAACCAAGTTTCAATCGGCCAATGTGTCATTGACACTATTGGCAGCCTTTTACACTATGGAGTTTTTTTCATTTTCAAAGGGATGGTGATTTGTTTTGCTTGTCTAATTGAATCAAACCACCATCATACTCCTTAGACCATGCCAAAACACTAAGACAACTCAAACAAACTCAAAAAGCCAATAGTAGACCTTCTAGGCCTAAGTGGCACAACTAGGTCCAAGTGGACTAAGGAGGATATGAGGTTTATAAAGTTACCCCAGACCTCTTGACCACACAAGAATAGACCTTCCAACATAGCTATGCAATGCCTTATTACAAAACACATCAAACAAAAACTCAACTTATAAAAAATATGCTATCAAAATGCTTGTAGGGATCAAGCTGCTCCTAGGTGCCCTGCACCAAGTTCAGAGGGTTACTCTGTTTCCATTCAATTCAATAGCCCATCTCTGCATAATACAAACTCCATTTGTAATTTCTCCATGTGTATGTCTTCAATCCTGCATTTGATGCTCAATCAATTCATTCACCTGATTTAGATTATATCTGCATATTTAATTGCATATTGTCTTCTTGCTTGATTCGGTTCAATCTATATCATTCAAGTTGTCTTCAATTGATACACAACAATATCTGATAAATCTATGTTTTCTTTTCAAAAGGATCTTGTAGAAAATGTCTTCATTTCAGTATACAATTCCACTTACACTGTATATTCAACCTCTAAAAACTCATCATCTGTATGTTTCATCTCTGTCTCCCAAGACTTATATTCAATGCACCTGAAAAACAATTTTATACAAATTGAATATCCTTCCACCTGCAAGGAAAAATCTTTTCATATTCCTCTGTGCCTATTCAATTCTTCAATAACCTCTTCAAATTCTTCTCCTTGTAAACTCTCTCCAAACATCTCCAAACAAAATCATATAATATCAAGCCCCATTAAAAACTCTTCATGTTCTCTGAGCACAAAAAAAAAACTATTCAATTTTCCCTTGCAAATATCTTCACAAAATAAAAAATCTTCAATGAAGTATCAATCTTAAAACATCAATCCATCTATAAAAAATAAATCATCTCTCTGATCCTCTTGTAATTTCTTTTCAAAAACCCTTCATATTCTATGATCTGCAAAAAACAATTCTCCTTAAAAACTTCCATGCTTTTACATTCAAATCCGTTGAGCTTCTTCTTCTTCTCAAAAAATCTTTCTAGAAATGTTTTCTTCATAAACCTTGTACAAAAATTCCTTGATCCATTTTTTCTTTTCTCTCTATAAATTCATCTTCTCAATCTGCAAGAGTAAATCAAATCACCAAAAAAAATAGCTCCAAAAATATCCTCTGCTCACAAAATAATGGTATCTTAAAAAAAAACTTTCCTCCAATCACTTGTTTACCCTTGGGTAAATCAGTTAGCTGCCATGTGTCATTCCTCTCTATGGCATCCAATTCTTCATCCATGGCCTTACACCATTTCTCTTCTTTCACTACTTCTTCAAAGGAGATTGGATCACTACAAGAAAATAATGCAAAATCCAAATTCTCATCCATATCAGCATACCTTGTGCTGTCATAAATGTCCTTCACACTCCTTGTCCTTCGTGGCATCAATGATGTGAGTGTGGGGTCTGAATTCCCTCCAAAGCTACTGTTCTTCCGACCTCCGGAGCTGCTGTTCTGTTGACCTCCGGAGCTGTTGTTCTGACCTCCGGAGCTGCTGTTCTATCGACCTCCTGAGATACTATTTTGACGACCTCCAGAGCTACTGCACTTCTAAACTCTGGAGCTGCAGATCTCCGGAGTTGCAGACCTCTGGAGCTGCTGATCTTTGGAGCCACAGTACTGTTGTCCACCTCCAGAGCTGCTATTTTCCAATGCTCTACGATAGTTCCTCCCTGAGCTACTGCTCTCTGTAGCTCCTCCAGAGTTGTTGTCCTCTGGAGCTTCTTCATCTTCAAGGGGTATTGCAACTAAAATACCCATGGTGCTATCCACCATTCCATCCCATGCTTCATTCTTGATGAACTCAACGTCTCTACTAATCACAACCTTTTTGGTGATGGGATTATACAGTCTATAGGCTTTTGACTCTTCACTATAACCTGTGAAGATATTTTTTCACCTCTATCATCAAATTTATGCCTCTTCTCTTTAGGCACGAATGCATATGCCACACACCCAAAAAAATTTAGGTGTTCAACACTCCATTTGTTGTTTGTCCACACCTCTTGTGGAATCCTATCACGAACAGCCTCTGTAGGATGCCTATTCAATAGGTAAACTATTGTTGCTACAGCCTCACCCCAATAATTATTTGACAGTCCCTTTGCCTTCAGCATGCTTGCTGCCATCTCTGTGATGGTTCTATTTTTCCTTTCAGCAACTCCATTTTGCTGTGGAGTATACCTAGTTGTGAACTATTTATGAATGCCTTCATTCCTACAGAAATTTAGAAATTGTTTGGAGATATACTCTCCCCCTCTATCTATTCTTAGGGCTTTGATATAGCGGCCACTTTGCTTCTCAACCAAGGCCTTAAACTCCTTAAACTTCTCGAAGGCTTCTGATTTGTTCTTCAAGAAATAAATCCAGATTTTTCTGCTGTAATCATCTATGAAGGTCATGAAATATACATTCCCACCTAATGTGGGGGTCTTCATAGGGCCACATAAATCTGAATGTACCAATTCCAAAGGTGCTCTTGCCCTTCTAGAATACCCTAATTGAAAGGGTTTCCTGTGCTGCTTTCCTAAGATGCAGGCTTCACATTTTCCATCGGGCTCAACAATGTTTGGTAGCCCTCTAACCATGCCTTTCTTGGACAATAAAATCAAACCAGAAAAACTTAAGTGCCCATACCTCAAATGCCACAATTTGGATGGGTCTTTGATGACTATCCTAAAGGCTGTTTGTTGTCCCACTGATGTGAGCGCTAGAGATAGTGCAGGAAACTATGTTAGAGATAGCGCTGGAGATGGCGCCAGAGACTCTATGTGTATCCTTAGAGGAAACATTTTGTTCCTTTTCATCTGCACTGCTGCAATGACTTTCTTACTGCCTCCTTTGTCAAATATTGTGCACTCTCCATTTTCCATCAGGATTCTATAACCATTTTGGACCATCTGTCCAATGCTCAATAGGTTATGTTTTATGCCAGGGGCATAATATACATCCTGGATCTTCCTCCTTTCACCATTCTTGGACTGAATATTGACTCTGCCTTTTCCCATGACTGGAACTTGCTCATTAATTCCCATTTTTATTTTAGTCTTGATGCTGCTATCTATGGAGGCAAAGAAGTTTTTATTTCCACTCATGTGGTTGCTACAACCACTGTCTAGATAGCATACTTCATCACTACTCCTTTCAGCGAGGTTGCAAATAATAAAAACATTTGACTGTTTTTCATTTTCAGCCTTGTACTCATTTGCTACATTAGCATTTTGGCCTCCATGATCACGTTGTTTCTTTCTACACTCACTAGCATAATGACCAAACTTATGACAGTAATAGCATTGCACATTGCTTTTGGCATACCTTTGATTAGAATTATTGTTCTTCTTCTTTTCTTGATAGCTTGGCTGTGAGCTGCTTGCCTCTTCTTGGCTATTTGAAACTCCTCTTTCGGAGTTGCTTCTTCCTCTACCTCTTTGACCTTTACCTCTGCTATTTCTTCCTCTTCCCCTACCTCTTGCATTGGTTTGAGCCTTGAAGGCTTGCTCAAGGGAAGGACTGGATCTATTCAACCACTGCTCATGGCTTTGTAGATAGCCCATCAACTCATTCACTGTCATCTTGGACAGATCCTTTGTCTCCTCAATGGTTATGACAATAGGGTCAAATCTAGAAGGTAGACTCCTTAGGATTTTCTCAACAATCCTTTGATCATCCATGGTTTCTCCATTTATCCTTAGCTGATTTAGCATGGTAGAAACTCTAGTGTGGAAGTTTGAAATAGACTCACTCTCCTTCATCTGAAGGGTCTCAAAATCTCTTCTAAACAACTGGAGTTTAACTGATCTCACCTTATCAGTTCCTTTGTAGCTATTCTGCAATATATCCCTGTTGGATCTAGGGCATACAACTGAGAGGGGGGGGGTGAATCAGTTGTATAAAACTTCTTCTCATTCAAACACTTAATTCTCTGTTGTTAGTTAGCAGCATATCAAATAATCATCCATGGAAGCATAATACATAAACACAAGAGCAGATAAGCATCAACACATTGAACACCAAGATTTTGACGTGGAAAACCCGGTTAAGGGAAAAACCACGGGGTGATTAACCCAAGAATTATTCTCTGTTAGAAGAATAAAGAAAAATGAATGGCACATGCCAATAAGGGCTCACTGCCCGAGCACACTGCTCACAAAGAGGCCCACTGCCTACAAGGAGACACACTGTCTACAAAGTGATAAAAATCACAGTCTTGAACTAGAGAATGACATCTCTATCATGTCCGGATCAGTTCCAATTAAGCCCAACAATCTCTGCTCTGCCTTTCGCACGTTTCTTCGCTATACCATACTCATCCTCACACCACTCCTTGAAATGAACTCACAAACCGTTATTTATACAAGACATCGACTTAGGAACAAACATCTAAGTCGGCAAACAACCATAGGAGTATCCGCAAGATGAATAACACATCCGGTCGGCCATCACAAGAACATTCGCAGGATGAACAACTCATCCGGTCGGCTAAATAGAGCAAGAACTTCATCCGGAAGAATAACTTCAATTCCGGGCTCTACCATCAATGCGGACCAACAACACAACCTAAACATGATCCAAGAACCTTCACAAGCCTGTCTGAATGTCCGGATACATCCGCACTTCCTCTACTTACTGGGATCTCTTGTCTTCCTCATCCGGAACTTCAAGAACACAGTCTGTCGCCACTGTCATAATGCAAGAGGTACTTCCGGACCTCCAAATCATACACAAATCAGGATGACACATCACAAGGACATCCCAAACACTCAGTCCAATCCGTAGATTAGGATGATACAATTCCGGACCTCACCGGACCTTTTTGTGATCCTCTGTCACCTCTGGATACTTGCCGGACCCGGTTCTATACCGGCAGCCACAACTCCTTCAGATCTTCATGCGGACCTCTGAAATCTTAACTGTAGCATCTCAAGACTCATATCTACTAACCCTTTAATCTGCATCCTCCGGTTCTCATCCTATACAGTACATTTACCTTCTTCTCATCACTGTTCTTCATTGTTCCTGACTGAGGCTAATTTTCTCAATATCCTCAGCACACAGCTCATCAAATCCTTCTTGTCAATGTAATATGAGTATGTTGACATCAATGACAACACTGGATAACCTCATACTTGCAACAATCTCCCCCTTTGTCATTGATGGCAACATATGATGTGAAAAACCATTAAGACAAGAACTTCAACTTTTCATATGTCTTCTCTTCCTTTACTGCTCCCCCTTTGATCATCAACCACTTGTTTTTCACATGTCTTCTCTCCCCCTTTGACATCAATGGCAAAGGGCTCATACTTGCAATTCTCATACATTAGAATCATACCAGCTGCTCCCCCTTAGTTGCAGCTCCCCATTAGTCCGGATCACAAGATATGACTGTGATAGCCACCGGACTGATGCACATCAGTGCATCTTAGTTCATCACCGGAGGGGCCATGACCCCTAACTTCTCCCGGAGATATTCAAAAGAGTCTTTGGGAAGAGGTTTTGTAAAGATATCTGCAATCTGATCCTTGGAGGGAACATACTCCAATCTGACTTCTTCCTTGTTTACTTGTTCTCTCAAAAAGTGAAATTTGATAGATATGTGCTTAGTCTTAGAATGCAATACCGGATTCTTGGAAATATTAATTGCACTTGAATTATCACAGAAAATTGTGATAGGCTCCTCATATTCAACTTTGATGTCTCTTAGCATCTGCTTCATCCATAAGATTTGAGTGCAACTACCTGCTGCTGCAATGTATTCTGCTTCAGTTGTAGACAGAGATATTGCATCTTGTTTCTTGCTTAGCCAAGAAACCAATCTCTTCCCCAAAAAGAATGCTCCACCACTAGTGCTCTTCCGGTCATCCACATCTCCTGCCCAATCTGCATCTGTGTAAGCATGAAGAGAGAAGTCCGGATCTCTAGGGTACCATAGACCATACTCAACTGTTCCTTTCAAGTATCTAAAAATTCTTTTGATTGCCATAACATGAGATTCTCTAGGATTAGCCTGGAATCTTGCCACAAGACCAACAGCCTGCATTATATCTGGTCTAGTTTGAGTGAGATACAACAATCCACCAATCATTGATCTATACTTTGTCTGATCTGCTTTTGGAGAATCATCATCTTTGCTTAGCTTACATCCGGTTGCCATAGGAGTGTTCATAGGTTTTGAGTCTTCCATACCAAATTTCTTTAACAATTCTTTCACATATTTGGTCTGAGAAATGAAGATCCCTTCTTTTGTTTGAGTAATTTGCAGTCCCAAGAAGAAATTCATTTCACCAAGCATAGACATTTCAAACTCACTTTTCATCTGATTGGCAAAAGTTTTGCACATACTATCTCTTCCTCCAAAAATGATATCATCCACAAACACTTCAACAATCAGAATGTTTTCATGATCAATTTTGAAATATAAGTTACTGTCAGCAGTACCTTTGTTGAATCCAATCTGCACAAGATGCTTATCCAACCTTTCATACCATGCTCTTGGGGCTTGCTTCAATCCATACAAAGCTTTCTTCAACTTGCAGACCATATCATTATTATCAGACAATTGAAATCCATCCGGTTGTTCAATGTAGACTTCTTCTTCCAGATCACCATTTAGGAAGGCAGACTTGACATCCATCTGATATACCTTGAAGTCTTTGAAGGCAGCAAATGCAAGAAGTAATCTGACTGCTTCAATTCTTGCCACCGGAGCAAAAGTCTCTTCAAAGTCAATTCCTTCTATTTGAGAGTAGCCTTTGCAGACCAATCTAGCTTTGTTTCTGATTACTTCACCGGCTTCATTTAGTTTGTTCCGGAAGACCCACTTGGTTCCAATTACATTCCTGTCTCTAGGTCTGGGAACAAGATCCCAAGTATGATTTTTCTCAATTTGCATCAATTCATCTTCCATTGCTTTGGTCCAGTTTTCATCATTGCAGGCTTCATCTATTGTTTTAGGTTCAATCTTTGAAATCAGACAACATTCATTCTGATTTTGAGCAATATTCCTTCTAGTTTGTACACCTTTGCTTCTGTCACCTATGATCTGATCTTCAGAGTGATTCAGTCTTACATACCTTGGAATTTTGGGAGTATCCAGCACTGCTGTTTCTTGATCAGGCTCATTCAAACCTATCTCTTCTTCCTGATTTACCGGATCAGGCTGACTCTGTCTCACCGGAGAGGATTGAGGTCCTTGAACACTGTCTTGGTCATCTTCATCAAACTCATAAAATCTTGAAGGCTTCTCAATTCCTTCATCAACCTTTACATTGGTGCTTTCTATCATCTTTCTCAATCTCTTATTGTAACACCGGTATGCTTTGCTTTGAGTGGAGTAGCCCAAGAAAATTCCTTCATCACTTCTAGTATCAAACTTTCCTAGATCTTCATCTCTTTTAATATAACACTTGCTACCAAATACTCTGAAATATTTCACAGTAGGAGTGATGCCAAACCAGAGTTCATAGGGGGTCTTACCGGTGTTGTTTCTGATTTGAACTCGATTGAGAGTGTAGACTGCAGTGCTGATAGCTTCTTTCCAAAACATTTGAGGAACATTTGCTTCCAACATCATTGTCCTAGCAGCTTCCTGGATGGTCCGGTTCTTTCTCTCAACTACTCCATTCTGCTGTGGAGTCTTAGGAGCAGACAACTGTCTCCTTATACCCTGTTTCTCACAAAAGTTAATGAATTCACCAGATGTAAATTCACCACCTCTATCAGACCTTAGACACTTTAGTTTCAATCCGGTTTGATTCTCCACCATAGCTTTGAAGATTTTGAACTTCTCAAAAGCTTCTGATTTTTCTTTTAGAAAGGTAACCCACATCATCCGGGAATGATCATCAATTAACAACATGAAATATCTATCACCTTGCAGACTCTTGATTCTTGTCGGACCACATAGATCAGTATGTACTAATTCCAACAATCCGGTAGAAGACTGATCTTTGCTTTTGAAAGAGACTCTGCTTTGTTTACCTAACTGACATTCTTTACACACACTATTTGTAGGTTTCATCAATTTTGGAAGATCTCTCACAGCCTGAGTATTGCTTATCTTGATGATGTTATCAAAATTTACATGACACATTCTTCTATGCCATAACCAACTCTGATCAATTTGAACAAACAAACAACTTTTATTTGAACCAACCAGATGAAAGATATTACCTTTTATCTGAGTACCGGATGCAATTTCAGTTCCGGAGCTTGTAAAGATTCTGCATTTTCCATTCTTGAACCAGAGATCATAGCCTTTGTCCACTAACTGACCAACACTGAGAAGATTGTGCTTCAATCCTTCAATATACAGTACATTACCTGTTTTGCTCTTACCATCAAAGGAAATAGTTCCCCTACCTCTGATTCTGCCAACAGAATTGTCACCAAACTTTACCATTCCTCCTTCATATCTTTCCAAGTCTAAGAACTTATTCTTGTCACCAGTCATATGGTGAGAACATCCACTGTCAATAACCCAATCATCCTTTTCTTCCACTTGAGCAGCCAAGGCTTTCTCAACAACTTTGTGATTGACAGATTCAGAAAGTATTGAATCTTCTTCCTTGATGGCTATAAACACCCACTCATTTCCGGATTTGCTTCCTAGTTCTGATTCATCATCTGTTACTCCTTCATTGTCATCTTCTTCATGAACATAATAGCAATTCTTTTGAAACCTTTGTCTGTGAGTATTAGATCTTGCAGATCTCTCCGGACATCTTGAGGCAAAATGACCAATCTTATTGCAGTTGAAACACTTAAAGGGTAGTTTTCCTTCATACTTACCGGATCCTCTTGGCAGTCTTTTTGCAATGAGGGCTTCAAGTTGAGCTGTTTCTGCTTCTTCTTCTTCCATGTCTCTTCTTGCTTGATCATACCATGACATTTTCCTTGATGAGTTTTCACCCGGATCAAATCTCTGTTTGCCTTTCACATAGGCACTGGCTTTGAAAGCAGATTCAGTCTTGGGAGGATCATCTCCAAACTCGGTCATTTCAAATGCAGCTAGTTTGCCAGCCAGTTGTTCTCTTGTGACAGTTGTGTGGGCTCTGAATTCATCAATGGCAGCAACTTTGATTTTGTAGGCAGCAGGAAGGGATCTTAGGATTTTGCAGACAATCTCATTTTCATCTAAAGTTCCACCAGCATTTCTGATTCCACATACCAGCTCATTTACTCTTGGCATAAAGGTAGTGATGTTTTCATCATCTCTCATTTTCAATCTTTCAAATTTCCCTTTCAGACTTTGCAACCTTGCACTTTTGACAAACTCATCTCCTTCATACAGAAGTTCCAGTTTAGTTAGGATCTCATATGCAGTTGGTAGGTCAATGACATTCGAGAGATCTGAGTCATTCAATGCGCTTAGAAGGGCTTCCTTGGTCCGCAGATTGTTTTCAGCTTCTGTGATTTCATTCAGAGTTGTCGGACCACCTTGTGGAGGTATATATGGTTTGGAAATCATAGCCAAGTATGCTTTTCCCATACATTCCAAGTGACACTTCATGCGACCTTTCCAGAGAGTGAAGTTGGTTCCATCGAACTTCGAACTATCCTTCTTGTATGACGACATCCTGGATCTCCTCAAGCGGTTAAGCTCCTATCAGAGGAACTTAGCTCTGATACCAATTGTTGGATCTAGGGCATACAACTGAGAGGGGGGGGTGAATCAGTTGTATAAAACTTCTTCTCATTCAAACACTTAATTCTCTGTTGTTAGTTAGCAGCATATCAAATAATCATCCATGGAAGCATAATACATAAACACAAGAGCAGATAAGCATCAACACATTGAACACCAAGATTTTGACGTGGAAAACCCGGTTAAGGGAAAAACCACGGGGTGATTAACCCAAGAATTATTCTCTGTTAGAAGAATAAAGAAAAATGAATGGCACATGCCAATAAGGGCTCACTGCCCGAGCACACTGCTCACAAAGAGGCCCACTGCCTACAAGGAGACACACTGTCTACAAAGTGATAAAAATCACAGTCTTGAACTGGAGAATGACATCTCTATCATGTCCGGATCAGTTCCAATTAAGCCCAACAATCTCTGCTCTGCCTTTCGCACGTTTCTTCGCTATACCATACTCATCCTCACACCACTCCTTGAAATGAACTCACAAACCGTTATTTATACAAGACATCGACTTAGGAACAAACATCTAAGTCGGCAAACAACCATAGGAGTATCCGCAAGATGAATAACACATCCGGTCGGCCATCACAAGAACATTCGCAGGATGAACAACTCATCCGGTCGACTAAACAGAGCAAGAACTTCATCCGGAAGAATAACTTCAATTCCGGGCTCTACCATCAATGCGGACCAACAACACAACCTAAACATGATCCAAGAACCTTCACAAGCCTGTCTGAATGTCCGGATACATCCGCACTTCCTCTACTTACTGGGATCTCTTGTCTTCCTCATCCGGAACTTCAAGAACACAGTCTGTCGCCACTGTCATAATGCAAGAGGTACTTCCAGACCTCCAAATCATACACAAATCAGGATGACACATCACAAGGACATCCCAAACACTCAGTCCAATCTGCAGATTAGGATGATACAATTCCGGACCTCACCGGACCTTTTTGTGATCCTCTGTCACCTCTGGATACTTGCCGGACCCGGTTCTATACCGGCAGCCACAACTCCTTCAGATCTTCATGCGGACCTCTGAAATCTTAACTGTAGCATCTCAAGACTCATATCTACTAACCCTTTAATCCGCATCCTCTAGTTCTCATCCTATACAGTACATTTACCTTCTTCTCATCACTGTTCTTCACTGTTCCTAACTGAGGCTAATTTTCTCAATATCCTCAGCACACAGCTCATCAAATCCTTCTTGTCAATGCAATATGAGTATGTTGACATCAATGACAACACTGGATAACCTCATACTTGCAACAATCCCATGCCTGTTTTGAGTAGTTTGCTACTGCAATGCAGGGGAAAATAGCCTCTATCAAGGCTGCCTCTATTAGACTGAGGGATTTTGTATCCTTCATTCTTGTTTCCTTCAACTGGTTTCTTTGAGCATTAGTTAGGGCTGCATAGGCTGCTGGGTCTGTAGTGTCTGTGAACCCATTTGTGACCAAATCCCATAGGTCATTAGCAACCAGAATAGTCTTCATCTTCTTAGCCCATATGTCATAGTTTTGCCCATCAAATGTAGGTGGCTGCTGCCATCCTTTGTTGTCCCCACCTGCCATGCTTCTCAAATCTGAGAAAGCAGATAATGCCTAGACAAACTAGGGCTTATATGAAACACCCACTTGAATCTAACTGCCCAGAAAAATAGGGCTCTGATACTAATTGTTGGCAGCAGGGGGAAAATAGGGGAGGTAGACTTCAGTTCACAAAACCATGCTACAACAATGTAGAGGAGCATAAAACAAACACACAGAAACACAAATGACAGCAATAAATATTTTATATATTTTTCCTCTTCTATATTACATTCAAGCTTCTTACAAGTTACAATGCAGAGCTACTGCTCCATTTTCCTAGGATGCCCAATCATTGGACCTTTCACAAACATATACTGTGCTGCTGCACATTCCTTTCCTACGGCTGCAATATTCTTCTGTTGTCTTTCTATTGTCTTTCTGTTCTCTACTGGAACATTCCTTAACCTCTGTTGTCTACAAGTTCTCTCTCACAAAAACTTCCTTCTACTGCTACAGGCTATTCTCTTACATTCTCCTTTGTCTACGGTCAACAGCCTTTTCCTCTCTTTTGTCTCATTCCTTCCTTGCCAGAAAACTAGCGCTCAACTCATTTGAAATTCAAACTTACCTACCGGAATGAATGCGAGTAGGTACAAACGGTGCTGGAGCTGATTTGGGATATCTCCAAGTTCTTACGCGGGGGCAGGGAGCATTAAATTGTCTGACGGAAGATTAAATTCTTCCAACAAGCCTTTTCATTTCCAGTCATTTCACCTGCTCACAATTTAGGCAATTCTAAAAAAGAATTGTTGACATGCAGTTTGAATAGAAATTTATGCCATTCATTAGTTGTTTGTTATAAAAACCATCTTTTTCATTATAGAATATTTATTATTTTCTTTAACAATTTCCACTCTAGAGGAGATTGATATTACAAGAACACATAGACAGCACTAACTTTTCTTTTTTTAAAAATTAAAGAATAGAGCTATACATTAGGATGTAATTATGCCCAGAGGCATTTTACAGTCATATTGGGGTGGAGATGAGAGCACTCATTTTCCGTGTAAATATATAGAAGATAAAAATAAAAAATAATAACCAAAAAAAATTGAATAAATACAAAATAAAAACAAAACAAAAATTGGAAATGTTGAAAGAAAAAAAAGTGGAGAAAATCAAAAGAACTATGGAACCAAAAAAGAAAATGGAAAAAATAAAAAAAGGTTGAATAAAAAAAGGTGGAGAAAATGACAAAAACATGGAAAATAAAAATAAAAACCAAAAAAGAAAATTGGAAATGATTGGAGGAAAAGAAGGTGGAGAAAATCTCAAAAGCTATGGAAAACACAAAACGCTCCAAAGATATCTCTGGCATACTATAGATATATTTTTCTAGTTATAAATATACTATAAGATAAATCTTTAAATAATCCAATGTGCATTGGAGTGATTTTTTATTAGTTCCTTAGCTCATATTTATGTATTTGCAATCCAGTCATAGTTTCTTTTTAAAAAAGTTAAAGAATAGAGCTATATATTAGGATGTAATTATAAGGCTTCTATTGGATAAATCTTTAAATAATCCAATGTGCATTGGAGTGATTTTTTATTAGTTCCTTAGCTCATAGTTATTTATTTGCAATCCAGTCATAGTTAGCATCATTAGTATAGGGGAAAATTAAAGTATATTTTATAAATTATAATTCAGTGTTAAGTCACATAAGTTGTCAAAATAAATAAATAAATAATTTTTTTATTTAAATCTTTGAAGCTATCTAACATCTTCCAAGAATACTGGTGATTTTATTAATCTTGCAATTCAATGGATCAACACATATTCTTCCTTAGGTTTTCTCTATATGGATTTATTATTTTATCTTTTCTTAACCATCTAAGGTTTTTATCTCTCATATGGCATGTCAATTGCTTTTAATAAATGTTTTGTTTTTTTAGCTTATGTATGCTTTCTAAAATAAAAAATAAAACTCTAGTCTATTGTTGTGTTGTTTTTACCTATTTGTTTAAATTGGTTTTTCATTTTTTTCCCACTAGGCACGGCTAGAAATCTTCTATTTGTGTCCATGAAAGGTAAAGGGGTAAGGGTCAAGGCCTAAATTTGATGGTTGTATGGCCTATTTCTGCATTTTTTCCATAAAATACTATCAAAATTTTAAAAAGATTGTATCATATGAAAGGAGAGATTTTGGATAGTATGTCAAAATTTATATAGAATTGTGATTATATATATGTATGCATGTATGTATGTATGTATGTATGTATGTATGGTATGTCATAGTATTTTAAAGGCACCTTTGAATGGATAACCGTCATAAAACATTTTCTTGATAGGCAGGGTCGACCATCAAATTTAGGCCCTGGACTAGGGGTGTTGTATGCATGCTTCCATTTTTCCTCACATGTACCCTCGTCAGCTATAATGTGGACACACATATTTTTTCCAATCTCATCCAATTGCAATCCCTTTAACCTCTAAGTCTTTTTCTTAATTACAAAGGCTTCATTACTTCATATATTTATAAAATATAAAGTTAAAATATATATGAAGGTCTAAAGTAAAATATGGCCAATTGGTAATTGGTATATATTTCTCACAAAGATAAACATAGCCAATGTAAAGTTGAAAAAAAATTACCAGCATGGTATTAAGTGTAGTTAAACATAAACTATATAATGTTTAAAAATAAAAGATCATCAAATCAACTCTAGTTTTACAAATTTTAATTTAAGAAATCCTTTCATATTGACTGAAATTTAAAACATAATTTAAGATAGGTGTTTTCATTTTTTTATAAAGAATGAAGACATGCAACCTAAAATGAGCTAAAAAAATATTAGATCAAGTACATATATATAACTTATTTTCCAGTCTAAATGTGGAACAATAGCTTACACGTAGATTCTAAAATCTTAGGGCTTATGACCATGAGCTACTTCATCAAGTCCATGTTCCATTCAATCCAATTAGGATGATATAAGACCAAAAAACTCCTCTACATGATATTTGAGGTATTTAGAAGGATCCACCTCAAATCTCCATTTTATAACCCCATTTCCATTTCCATCTCTATTACTAACATTATGCACATTGAAGTTTGCTATGCATCCCTCCATCCCCAAGATATTATCAATTACATCATAAATATAAGATTAATTGACACGATCTAATGCTACCAATTTCTCTTTTTCCCATAATTCTAGACCCCTACACAATCTAATACAACCAACTGCATTTATTTCTTCCTAAATATGTTCTCGTGTAATAAGATGAGCATATTGAATATTTGATAGGATCTATCAATTTTACTTTTTCCCATAATTCTAGACTCCTATGTACTCTAATATAACCAACTGCATTTACTTCTACTTGGATATGTTCACATGCGATAAAGTGAGCATATGGAATAATTGAAAGGATCTATTGCTACCAATTTCCCTTTTTCCCATAATTTTGGACCCCTACATAATCTAATACAACCAACTACATATATTTCTCCCTCAATATGTTTAATATTCTCACATGTAATGTGTCTACAACAAGTTTTGAATGCTTTGAAAATTTGTACATCCATTCTTAGCAACACCGAAGATAAGCCCCCAAAATAGTTAGTGTTAACTCCACCATGGCCATCAATATTTATTTGTGGTGAATTTCTAAGTTTTCTTGTAGTTTGGATGGAATCAAGCTACTATTGATACAACCTACCTACAACAAGAATCTTTTTCCTAATTAGCTTGATAAAGATTTTCACAAATAACTTGACCAAGAGATGACATGTTGGATACACACGTCGCAACATTCAACCTAATAAAATCCCTTTCCTTGGCCCCTACATAACAAATACCTTCTTAGCTACCAATCATACTCTCCCAAAATTAAAATCTTTAAAAAAACAAGTCACTATCCATAACCATTAACTCCAACTAAACTAAATAAATTTAGAGTATAATTTGTAGAAAACCTACTAGTGACTATTGGGTCTAGATTGTGGAAAAATGAGCTAGAGCCCTTAAATAGTAGAAGGAAAGGACAAACAAGGCAATGTGTGTGTGTGTGCGTGCATGTGTGTCCTTAAGAGAGAAGTGTTTCCTAAATCATAAGGTAAATTATTTAATTTCCAAATAGAGCTCATAAATGAGGAAATTGAGGGCGTTATAAGGTTTAAATGTCATTCTATTCATCAGAAGTAAAAATAAACTCATGAAATGAAGAAGTATATGTTTTGAACAATTATGATTTCCCTCATGTGAGGCCTTGCAACAAATGCCTAGTCGCAAACAACATACACACAATGAGAACATCAAATACAATAGAATTAACTTTATAATTAGAAAGAAGCTAATTATATGTAGCCATTGCTTCAACCAAAGGAACAATGTATTTAGAAGAATAATGGAACAAAATGAACAATTGTTTGGCTAAGTTGTGGAGTACTTTTTTATCAAAAAATTCTAGAATACAAGCAATGAATAGCTTCATTTCATGCTTGGGGTGAAAGATGCCCCTATATATGGATATTACCCAAAAATTAAAATTGAACACTTTGTGGACAAGCATATCTTTTCTAACTCTTCACTACTTGATGCAAGCCTTGTCAAGATGCAAACATACCATTGTACAAACACCTATAAGAAATATAGAAAATCTAATTGCAAGTTTGGTTTCCCTTTGCCCCCAATAAACAACATGCAACCATATTAAATAATCGTGGTTGTCATACCAAGTAATAACACATGTTATGACATATTATAAGACATTTTTGAAAGGAGATAATGGAGTCAAAATAGATCACCCAAGTTGGTGCTTCGAGTGGATTATACTGAGCTTATGATAGGTGTAACAAATATGCTATTTTTAGTCTCTAGATTCATCTTGGGATTTGGACATTGAATTTTAACTAGGGCTTTGAGCACCACATTTTGTGTGGTTTTTTCTCATGAAATTCTAATTACTATTTGGCAGTTTCATGTATTGCTTCTCCTATTTATTGGATGCTTGAGATGGAGGTTTAATAGTGAGTTTTGTAAGAAACCTTATGCTCAAAGAATTACTCTAGATCTCTTGTGGGTGACACTCCTTTAAAGGCGTGTAACGTCCCTCACTTTTGACCTTTTTGTGATATTGTTGAGATATTATGTTAGTATGTTCTGTGGTGATTAGATATGGATTATTGCTTTGGAATTTGAGTGCAAATATGTCGATTTAATGCATTTGTGTAGAATCTGTAATTGTAATGCCATGGTTAATTGTTTAAATAGTGATTATATGATTGCTATTATTATTGTTTCCTTACAATGCTAATAAGGATCTTATGGTGAGATTATGTTGCGTGATAAGTGTAGGTACTAGGGAAAGCAAACTAGGTCCTAGTTTTGAAGTGTCTCGATATAGTTCAGTTGTGTGGACAATAATAAATAATAAATGAAAATAAGAACTAATTAATTAATAATAAATGTTATAGAGTTAAGTTATTTAATTAATTTCTTGGAATATATTTTATTTAATTACCTAATTTTTTGGAAACTTCTATTCCCATTGAGAAAAAGAATTGAAGTAATTTTATCATTTCAATTATTTTATTTTGATTATTCAATTTTAGATATTTTATAATATCTTTTAGAAAGCTACAAATGTGTGGATTGGTATTTTTAATTATAACAATTGTTTAATTTAAATGGCTTAGAATTTAGAATTAAATAATTATTTTTATTCTTTTTGGAAAAAGTAAAATATAGTAGATTTTTTTATCTTAAGCTATTAATTACAAAATCAATATTTGATTTTCTAAATATTTTGTATTTAGATATGTGCACAATGAAAAAGATTATTTAAATATGAATTTTATCTAAGTGTAATAAATTATTGTTATATTTTTTATTCCCATGTTTGAAGAATATTTTTATTCTTTTTGGCATAAGAAAAAGATACTAGATTTTTTATCTTTAGCTTTTAACTAGAAAATCAATATTTGATTTTCTAAATATTTTGTATTTAGATGTGCACAATGAAAAAGATTATTTAAATATGAATTTTATCTAATTGGAATAAATTATTATTTAAATGTTTTATTCCCATGGTTGATGAATGCGAAAAAGTTCCATAACATTTCTCCGCTTGTAAATTAGTTGTTGCCCTTAGTAGCTCAAGTTGAATCTACAACATATCTCACCAAAAAAATTAGTCAAATAAGTGAGACATAACTCTATCAATATCACAATGAATCTATTTCACTTTAACTTTATCTATAATTATATTTCTCTAATTTTAGAACTTTTCAATAATTCCATCTAGTTAATACCCCAGATATAGAGACTACTTTACAACAATGTCTTGTTGTTGTCCCGTTGCCAGGTTTCCAACGCTCAACACATTTTATGCAATCAAATTCTCACTGAAGATGATCTCAAGGAAGCTATATTTTCAATGGTCAATAATAAGGCCCCTGGCCTCGATGGCTTTCCCTATGAGTTCTATAAAACGTTTTGGGACAATATAGGCTATGACTTGCATAAAGTCTATCTTGAAGCTCTGCAAAATAGCTCTTTGGGGAATCTAATAAACAAGGGAAATATCAAATTCATACCTAAGACTAGGGATCTGAAGGAGATTTGTAGCTGGTGGCCCATGAAACTACTCAAAGTTTCATACAAGATCATTGCCAAAGTTCTTGTTGTTAGTGTAGGTTTTTTATTCCTTATTATAAGGTTTTTCCTACACATTTATTTAAGCTTGCTTAGGTTAATAAAGCATGTTTTATTAGGTGAGAGGATTATGAGGTGTCAGCTTCCTACATGTGAGCATCCATTAGCTATCTTGGGAAGATACTTTGCTATCTTTAGACCGATAGATGGTTGCTCCTCATTGGTCGGTGTTTCCACCTCCTCCCTCTCCCTGGTCTATATAAGCATGCTACCTAGCTTGTATTTTCATTTGGTATTGGAGGTAGTTATCTGATGCTATTTTTCCATTGAGCATTTCACATCAATCTCTTGGTATCATTGTTATGTTGTTTCAATTGTTTTTACATTTACAGTTTATGTTTCTAACTCTTTCAATTGATTCTGGGTTATAATCTATTTTGCGGATCCTAACATGGTATTAGAGAGAGTTTTGTAAGGTTAGATTATTTGTAGAGATCTTGCAAAATCTTGTATGCTCTTCTCTTGTGTTTTCGAATGATCTGGAGAATCAGAAAGGATTTATGAAGATCCAATAATCTTGTTTTTGCATGTATGAGATCTGGGTGATTGTAGCATCTTTAGGTAGTCTGGCAGATTTTTTGACTGTTCCATTGCATCTGGGAGGCTCTTGAAAGTCTTTTTTGGCTTTCATTTCACTCATTTTGGAGATCGTTGGCCATTCCTGCAAACAAGGGTTTTGAAGCTTGCATATTTTGTGTTTTCATCAATATTGTAGGTTGCATCATGCCTTTGCTTGTCTTAGGTAGTTGATTCAGCCTTTGCATATCATTTTTTGGTTGATAGGGTCATTTTTTGTTGCTAAAGGCATCTATTTTACATTAGATCTACATCTTCTATACATAAAAAAAAAACACCTTCTGGGTTTTGTTCACAGCTTCGAAAAACCATCTAGGTATCTTTTTGTTTTTGTATGCAGTTTGTATATTTTGCATAAATGAACTCAGAAAGCTACATCAATACCTCTCTCCATTGGCAGTTGCAAATTTGAAGGCAGTTTTCAAATGATTCGTTCTTGCTCATACGGACTTCGTTTCTCATGAAATGTTTTTTGATTTTGGCTATTTTTTTGTGCTCTATGTACTAGTGCAGATGTTTTTTGATTTGAATGCAGAAAATTTCCAAAAATTGTAGATTCTCAGTCATGGCACTGTACAGTTCTTGTTTTGGGAACTTCAAAGAGGCACAACTTTTGCATAAAACCTCGAATCAAGGTGATTCTTTTTTTGAAAGTGGATGTTTTTTCATGTATCTTGCAGTGGTACTATTTATTTCACTAGGTATTGTGCCAAAGTTGTATTTTCAGCATCTGCTCTTCTTGAGGATTTGTAATAACATTGAGATCAAGTCCACTCAGTATTTCTTGCTGGTGGTGATTGTAAATGCACTAAATATAAAGTGCCAAATCAAATTTTCTTGGGGGGGTTCTTTGATTGAGTGAAAAAGGGGGGTGTCTTGTGTGTTTTTTCCTGCATCTTTTCTTCTATCCATTGGGTTCTCTCAGTGCCATTCTAATCCGAACGTCTACATTTTGCAGTAGGATGATACTCCCACTTTCCTTGTTCTCTATGTTGATGACTTGTTGATTACAGGGAGTTCCTCATCCACCATCAAGGTAGTGAAAACTACCCTTCATGATCAGTTTCTGATGTCTGACTTGGGTCTTCTTCATTACTTCTTGGGCTTTGAGATTACACAGTCTTTGGCTGGTATCTTTTTTTCTCAGCCCAAGTATGCTCTTGATATGCTCTCCAAATTTTGCATGGCTGACTGTAAGCTTGCACCGACTCCATTTATGTTAGGGATCAAACTTGAGGCTTCTTGTTCTTCACCTTTGGTAGATGCTACCTTGTATCACCAATTGGTTAGGAGTCAAATATACTTGACTCACATGAGGCCTAATATTTCATATGTCGTGGGTCTAGTCTCCAGGTTCATGCAGGAGCCACGTGAGCTACATTAGAAAGTAGCTAAGTGGATTCTTCACTATGTATAGGGCACTCATAGTTATGGGTTTCATTATGCAGCAGGTGTGGATATTGATTTGGTGGGATACACAGATTCAGATTGGGCGGGCGATTCTTAGGATCACAAGTCTACTTCAGGCTATTGCTTCTCTCTTAGTTTTGGTCTGATTTCTTGGTTGAGCAAGAAGTAGTCTGCTATTGCTCTTTCATCTACAGAGGCTGAGTATCAAGGAGTAGTTAATGCTACTACTAAGGCCATTTGGCTTCAACACATTCTCACTAAGTTTGGCTTTTCCTTCAGGAATCCTACAGTCATCTTTTGTGACAACCAGAGTGTTATTCAGATCTCTCACAATCTGGTCCATCATCAGCAGACCAAACACATTGAGATTCACATGCACTACATTCAGGAGCTGATTCATTAGCAGGTTCTTGATCTTCAGTATTGTTCGACATCAAATCAGACTACAGACATCTTCACCAAACCCTTCACTGAAAGCAAGTTCATTCATTTGCGAGCTTTGCTTGGGGTGTGGCAGGTGTCCTCCATTGATGGGGCTTCTTAGCTCCTTCTTTCCTTCTCTCTCTATTTAGGGGGTTGTACTCTCTTTTGTGGGGGGGGCTACTTCTCTTTTGGGGGGGAATTCATTGTACATGGGTACCTCATCAGGCTTCATTTGTCGGGACCCAACTCTTTACCCACCTAAGCTACACTTAAAGGGGGGTGCTAGTGTACATTTTTTATTCCTTATTATAAGGATTTTCCTACATATTTATTTAAGCTTGCTTAGGTTAATAAAGCATGTTTTATTAGGTGAGAGGATTATGAGGTGTCACCTTCCTACATGTGAGCATCCATTAGCTATCTTGGGAAGATACTTTTCTATCTTTAGACCTATAGATGGTTGCTCCTCATTGGTCGGTGTTGCCACCTCCTCCCTCTCCTTGGTCTATATAAGCATGCTACCTAGCTTGTATTTTCATTCGATATTGGAGATAGTTATCTGATTCTATTTTACCATTCAAGCATTTCACATCAATCTCTTGGTATCGTTGTTATGCTATTTCAATTGCTTTTGTCTTTACAGTTTATGTTTCTAACTCTTTCAATTGATTCTATGTTATAATCTATTTTACGGATTCTAACACTTGTGTTGAAGCTTTGTTTCATGCTCTCTTTAATCGTGCAGCCTAAACAAATAGGATTCATCAACTCCCATTTTATATTAGACAAAATTATTACTATTTGGGAAGGGATGAAATGGGCGCACTACTCTCAATAGCTATCCCTCTTCCTAAAAATTGATTTTGTTAAAGCCTATGATTGCATCAAATGGTCGTTCATAATTACCATTTTGCAATCCCTTGGATTTGGAATGCTCTTTATTCAGATGGTTTGGATGCTTTTTTTTGACGCTTCAACTTGCATCACCATTGTTGGACAAAATCTAGCTCCTTTGGGCTTCACAAATCCATCTAGCAAGGATGTCCCCTCATTCCTAATCTATATGTTCTAGTTGTGGAAGGATTTGGATGTCTGATTGCAAAGGTAGTTTCCCAATCCCGAGTCAAAGTGATTTATCTTCCCAACTCATCTCAACAACTTGTTAATGGGCACTTAGTTGATGATTCTTTCCTCACTCTTTGTGAAGAAAAGAATAATTTTAAGCAAGCTCTCCAATGTCTGGACATCTTTTGCTAGGATTCAAGCTTCATCATCTAATGGCAAAAAACCCAATGTTATCAGCAATCCTTCCTTCATATGCCCGCTTGGTTTCATTTCTTTAGATGGAAATGGATTGATCATGGAAATTTTTTTAGATTCATGGGGATCCTTTTTCTTTTCAAGCTTCTTAAACTGATCTTTAGCAAGTTGTGGTTGCTAGAATTGAAAAGAAGATTCAATATTAGATTAGGAAGCCTCTTTCTTTGGTTGGTAAATATTGTATTTGTTCTAAAGTGCTTGTGGCCACACATCTTTACTACTTTTCTTGTTGTGTCCCTTCTAAGGCTTTCTTCTCTAAGACTAAGAAGTTCCTCAAAGACTTCCTTTGGACTTCATGCGATGGACAATAGGGTTTCCATCGTGTATCCTAGGAATTTTGTTGCCTTCCTCATTAAGCTGGGGTCCTTGGAATCATATCATCACCATGGCATTGTGCTTTGTGCGAAATGGGTCATTAGAGCCCTTGAAGACAATAAAGCCTTTAAAATTATAGTCTGACATTGCATTAACACAAGTGTCACTTCAAGTCATCCTACATGGAAAGGCTTGGACATGGGCATGCTTCTTACTATGTGGGAACTCATCACTATGTAGGGTACTTTTATCATCAAAAGTATTTGGCAGGCCTGGGAAACCCTAAAACCCTAGCTTTGGTGGGTAGGTGATGACTTCCATAATGGTTTATCCATTAACCAACATTATATTTTGTGGTCTCATATTCTTAGTTCTCAAGGTCGACCTTTTTCCTAAGATGTCTTGGCTTCATGCTTTATGTTTTTCAAACATGGAATGCGAGTACTACCTGACTTTTTCACAGAACCACCAAGAATTTTTTCCCTGGCCAGAGTTTTGAAAGGAAGCTAGGTGTGCGGAAATCACTTCCTACACTAATCTAATGAGGAGAGGTGAGTTCAAATTCAATTTTATCTTTATAGTTACAGCTATGTTAAATCAAAAATAGAGATATTGCAGCAAACACATACACAAGAATGTAAGACAGAAGAAGAGAGACACAAGATATACATGAGGAAAACCCTTACAGGTGAAAAACCCCACACTCCAAATCACAGCTCAAATGTATTCCATAAACAATGAAGGATATATGGAGATGATCTGGCAACATAATAGTACATATCAAACATGTAGTACTTCTCCTCTCCAAAGCACCTATTTATACAAGGCAAAAATAGCTCTATCTTGGGATGGGCGTCCAACATGGCCTCATAGCCCAAAACCCATGCCTATGGACACTTGTCCAACACTGTAGGATGTTCCTAACACTTGTCAAGTGACCCCATCCCAAAAATGTTGCCTATTCCCAAAATGGGTAATGACAGATGCTTCTACGACTCTTACGACCATCATAGAATCTGTCATAGCTGTCATAACTTACAGCTGTAAGAGAATCTATCATACACATGCTATAAATAGCATATTCTCTTACATGTCATAACCCACCTTGGGGCACCCAAAGATGCCTTCCTCAAATATGTTTCTTGACACATGTCCATACCTATCATAGAATCATCTATTTCTGACTCTTACATGTCATAACTTTGTCATAGGAATCTGTCATGACCATTTTGGTCAATATTCCCTTACACACATTCCAAGATGCCAACACATGGCAAAATATTCCTACCACTAAGTGGGAGGCCTATCTCCTCATGTGAGGACAAATTTACATGTGGTCATATGCCATGTAGGATGACACATCACCGTGCCAACTCCCACAATATGACAACATAAGATTTGCATCCAAATTATACAATAGGCAATAAATAAATAAATAAATACAAGGAATTAATACAATGAATTACCAAGGTTGAGACACCTTAATTCCCAACATTCTCCCACTTGTTGAACACCTTGTGAGATCCAATAGAATTAACAGGATTTAACTGCTATAGGCCAAGAGGCCCATAGACTTCGAACACCATCTGAACTTCTCTGTGCCCAGTAGTTTCATTAATGCATCTGCAACATTCTTCAATGTATCTACCTTCTCCAAATTTACCTTCCCATCCTCTATCATGTCTCATACGAAGTGAAATTGTACATCAATATGCTTTGTTTTGGCATGGAAAGTTGGATTCTTTGCAAGGCAAATCGCACTTTGACTGTCACAACAAATCGTAATTTGTCCTGCATCAACACCAATATCTAAACGTAATCTCTTAATCCAAATGGCTTCCTTGCAAGCATGAGTTTCTATCATGTACTCAGCTTTTGTAGTGGACAAAGCAACCACAGGTTGTCACTTACTCATCCAACTAATTGCACCACCAAACATAGTGAACACATAGGTACTGGTGGATCTCCTGGTGTCAATGTCACCTACACAATTAGAATCCACAAATCCACGAATACAAACTGAATGCGGAGGTCCTGTAGCATTACCATGATAGCATATGGAATACTTAGAAGTACCCCTTAAATATTAGAACACTCGCTTAACTGCATCCCAATGTACCCATCCAGGGTTAGCCATAAATCGACTAAGGACTCCCACTACTTGGGCAATGTCTGGTCTTGTGCAGACCATAGCATACATTAAACTACCAATAGGACTAGCATAAGGTACTCTTCTCATGTCCTCCACCTCACTAGGAGATTTTGGACAATCATCAACAAACAACTTTGTCCCCAATGAAACAAGAACACACAATGGTCTACAATCTGCCATGCTGAACCTATCCAACACGGTCTTCGCATACTTACTCTGGCTTAACCAAAGTTTTCTATTAGCTCTATCTCTTCTGATTTCTATTCCTAGAATGTACCTAGCTGCCCCTAGATTTTTCATCTCAAACTGTGCTGACAACTGAGACTTCAAATTAGAAATATTCTTACCATTCCCAATCATCAGCATATCATCAACATACAATCCAATAATGAGAATACGATCATTGTCAAACTTGTAATACACACAATGATAAGATTTTGATCTCAGAAATCTAATGGATAACACAAAGGCATCAAATTTCATATACCACATCCTAGGAGACTGCTTCAAACCATACAAAGACTTCTTTAACTTGCAAACCAAATTTTCTTTACCTTTCTCTATGTAATGCTCTGGCTGTGACATGTAAAAGTCTTCATCCAAATCACCATGAAGGAAAGTTGTCTTCACATCCATCTGTTCTACCTCTAAGTCATAAGTAGCTGCAAGAGATAATAGAAATCAAATGGATGTCAACTTTGCAATGGGAGAGAAAATTTCAACATAATCAATTCCCTCCACTTGTGAATACCCCTTCACAACCAATCTAGCCTTGTACTTTTCAACACTACCATTTGCACCGAATTTCTTCTTGAACACCCATTTGCATCCAACAGGTTTCCGTCCATCAGGAAAAGGCACCAAGTCCCATGTTTTATTCTTTTCCAAAGAAGCCATCTCATCTTCCATGGCCTCCTTCCAGGAACTTGCATCTTTCATGCCCATAGCCTCTTTCATAGTTCTAGGCTCATCAGTGTTAGTAAGTAAAGCAAAAGCACAACTAGAATCAAGTAATGAATAACCAAACCTATCAGGTTGCTTTCTTATTCATGTAGACCTCCTCAATGGCTGAGGTTGAGGTTCTGCTTCTTCTTCTAAGCTTTCAGAGCTACTCGAGCTCTCCTCATCATCAGGTCTCACAAGGTCTATCGGTTCATTCTTCTCAGGGGTAGAAGGAAACTGAACCACATCTTCTTTCTTTTCTATCTATTCTAGCTATAGAACAATAGAAGGTGTTAGCTCTCTAAAGATAACACTTCTTCTATACAACACTTTTTCAGCCATAGCATCCCAAAGCTTGTATCTTTCACACCAACACCATAGCCAATGAAAATACATTTAATAGCCTTGTTCTCCAATTTAGACCATTTCTCCCTAGGCACATGTGCATATGCCTCACAACCAAAAACATAAAGATACCTAACTGAAGGCTTCTTACTAGACCACACCTCCATAGGTGTCTTTCCAACAAGAGTTGATGTAGGAGACTTGTTTACTAGGTAGCAAGTAGTGGCTACAGCTTCAACCCAAAACTTTTGTTCAAGGCTTGCTCCACTAAGAATACTCCTAGCCTTCTCCATCAGTGTCCTGTTCATCCTTTCTGTAACTCCATTTTGCTGTGGGGTGTATGGAGTTGTCTTATGTCTTTCAATCCCTTGCACTTTATAGAACTTATCAAACTCTGCCAAACAAAACTCACCATCGTTGTCAGTTCTCAAACACTTAATCTTTTTACTAGTCTAATTTTTAGCAAAGGCTTTAAACTCCTTAAACTGAGTAAAGACTTCAATCTTGCTTCTGATAAAATAAACCCATGTCCTTCTATTGTAATCATCTATGAACGATACAAAATGTATAGATTTGGAAATCAAAGGAACATTAATAGGACCAAACACATCAGAATGAATAAGATCCAAAACACCAGAAGACTTGTGAGAACTAGAGTAAAACTAAACACGGTTTTGCTTTCCATATATACAATGTTTGCAAAAGTTGAACTCGAGATTACAATTATTTAACCCCTCAATGAGGTTTTTAGTTTTCAGGGTTCTAAGACCCTTCTCACCAATGTGGTCATATCTCAAATGCCATAACATAGTCTTTTCAATAGGAAGCTTAGCTTCCATAGCTTGTGCACTACCATCAAAACTAGTTACAACAAATTTCTTCACTGCTCATTCAGATGGTGGGCATGAAGTGACTGTAGCTCTTTTCTTTGAGTCAAAAGAACTATTGCACTATGAAGTGCATGCCTCTAGATGAAATAGAGTACCTCTCCGAGTACCCTTTCCAAGCACCATAGATCCTCTAGTCATCTTGCATCCATCCTTCGAAAAGACAACCTGCATCATTCAACATACTTATAGAAAGCAGGTTCTGTGTTAGGCCTGGGATGTGCATAACCCCAATGATCCCCTTCACTCGTCCAGCAGGGAATCGGATTGAGACTCTTCCATGACCAACAATCTTTAGTTGAGAATCATCACACAGGTACACTCTTCCACCATCAAACTCTTCATACTTCGTGAACCAGCTTTGATGTGAGGTCATGTGGAATGATGCCCCAAAATCAATCAACCACACATCATCATATGCATGGGTGGCCAGGGCTATGATGAAGGCATCACCATCATCTTGTGACTTGTCAGAATCTGAATTAGGGATGGTCTTCTTTTTCTTTTTCTTTTCCTCTTTGCATTCATTTCAGAAATGCCCCATTTTCCCACAGTTCCAACAGAGAGCCTTGAACTTTCCAGGAGATTTGGATCTCCCACGGGATTTGGATCTACCCTTTTCACCTTTCTTGTCCTTCTTCCCTTTCTCTTTGGGTCTTCCATGAACTGCAAGAGCCTCTTTAGCTGACTCAGATGTCTTCCTCTGCATTTCTTTAGATAACAACGAGGACACCACATCTTCCATCTTGAAGGTGGTAGTGGTGCTTCTGATAGCCATGACAAGATGATCCCACGAATCTAGCAAAGAACAAAGCAGGGTCATACATCGATCCTCCTCCTCCATTTTCACACCCATAGATGTCAATTGTGCAACAATCATGTTAAAAGCATTCATGTGGTCTTCAACAGATCCTCCGTCTTCCATCTTCAGAGTGAACTTTTTTAGAAAAAGCTTGTTTACCAAGGACTTGGCCTGATAAACATCACCCAGCTTCTTCCAAAGGTCTTTCGTGCTCTTCTCCTCATGGACATTCAACAAGACAGAGTCAGCTAGATAGAGTCTTATGAGACCCTTAGCCTTCTGATCTTTGAGGTCCCAATCAGCTTGTGACATTGTTGTAGGTTTTACACCGGATACGGTTTCCCATAGGTCACGATCAACAAGTAGGTCCTCCATCGTGAGTTTCCACAACTTGAAATTAGTGCCATTAAATTTCTCCACCTCTAATCTTTCAGATGTGGTTGCCATATCCTTGCTGCAACAAGATACAGAATGCTCTGCACAACACTCCCACTCAACCTAAGATTAGCTCAAAAAACCCCTACCCAGCAGCTAGAACCAAAACTAGCCAGGCTCTGATACCAACTGAAAGGAAGCTAGGTGTGTGAAAATTGCTTCCTACACTAATCTAATGAAGAGAGGTGAGTGCAAATTCAATTTTATCTTTATAGTTACAACTATGTTAAACCACTAACAAAGATATTGTAGCAAGCACATACACAAGAATGTAAGACAAAAGAAGAGAGACACAAGATATATGTGGAGAAAACCCTTACGGGTGAAAAACCCCACACTCCAAAACATAGCTCAAATGTATTCCAGAAAAAATGAAGGTTACAATACAATCAAAGAGCCAATGCTCTTGCAGGAGTCTTCGACACTCGTATCTAGAGATGATCCGGTAGCGTAACAGTACCTGTCAAACTTGTAGTACTTCTCCTCTCCAAAGCACCTGTTTATATAGAATATACAAGGCAAAAATGGCTCTATCTTGGGATGGGCGTCCAACATGGCCTCATGGTCCAAAACCCACACCTATGGACACTTGTCCAACACTGTAGAATGTTCCTGACACTTGTCAAGTCACCCCATCCCAAAGAGGTCGCCTATTCCCAAAATGGGTAATGACAAATGCTTCTACGACTCTTACGACAGTCATAGAATCTGTCATAGCTGTCATAACTTACAGCTGTAAGAGAATCTATCATACACATGCTATAAATAGCATATTCTCTTACAACATCTCATAACCCACCTTGGGGCACCCAAAGATGCCTTCCTCAAAGATGCTTCTCAACACATGTCCATACCTATCATAGAATCATCTATTTCTGACTCTTACATGTCATAACTTTGTCATAGGAATCTGTCATGACTGTTTTGATCAATATTCCCTTACACACATTCCAAGATGCTGACACATGGCAAAATATTCCTACCACTAAGTGGGATGCCTATCTCCTCATGTGAGGACAAATTTACATGTGGTCATATGCCATGTAGGATGACACATCACCGTACCAACTCCCACAATATGACAACATAGGATTTGCATCCAAATTATACAATAGGCAATAAATAAATAAACACAATAAATTAATACAAGGAATTACCAAGGTTGAGACACCTTAATTCCCAACAAGTTTAAGCTCAAATTCATGCTTAACAATCAACCTAGGAGACTTTTCAAGCTATCATTGACTCTATCCCCCCTCAAATGATTCACAAGATCAAGGTTTGATCCCTCCAACCTTGGTGGAAGGATTTGAAATAGTACTCAGACACCCATTTAAAAAATTATAGGCCTCGTAAAAGTTATTTGTGGATTTTTCCAATTTGCCCATGGTTGAGCAGTGCAACCATCATTGGCAGCTTCAATTCTATATTGGAACTTGGCACCTCTAATTCTGATGTATTTGGTCTACTATGTTGGAACCCAAGCTTGCCCATTTTGCTTGGTGTATTCTTTATCAAGGGCTTCCAATGGGGGTTGGGCTTGTTCATATGGGCATTGTTTGGCCTCACTATCCTTTCTATAGATAGCTTGAAAGCATCAAGCATTTATTTTGGTTTTGCCCCTGGGCTCAAGAGGCTGGGAATTGGATTCATGATTTTTTTTGGCCATTTAGGCCTGTCCCTTTCTCTTGGCATATGGTTCTGTTAGATGACTGGCCTAACCTCCCATACAAGTACACCCAAATTTGGCATGCTTTTAGGGTAGAGATTTTATTTAGTATTTGGAAGGACAGAAATGTTGCCTTGTTTTCAAATTGCACTACAAATGTTCATTTCTCTCTATACACTAAAGCTATGATTTGCTCTAATGTGTTAATGAAAATTCAAGTTTAAGCTTGCAAAGTTCCACTTGAGGTCACTCATCTACAAGAGTTGTTGGATCACTAGGGAAATGCCCCCTGCAATGTGGCCAGGGTTCCAGTTATCCTCCTAGAGGCCGAAGGTATGGGCGTAACTAGTCTGCCAAGCAAGACCATAGCTCTTACTCTCGTGGGGCTCAATCTTATCCCTCATGCGACCCTTCCATTGATGGTTGGTCTCAGCCCTCCAGGCTTCCCTCAGCTTCTTCACATGGGTGTGGAGGTTCTGGTTGGCCTAGTTTAGATAAATTATCATGGCTCCAACTAGCTATCTCTCATGTCTGTGCTTAATTGGAGGAGGAAAATCTTGAAGATGCGGGTGCTCTCGATGGTTGGGAGTCGATTGATGATTGTACCCCAGCTAATGTATGGGGGAACAATTTTGATGATCAAGATCCACCTCCCACCGTTGTTGCTTTAGCAACTCAATTTTATTTATTTTTGTCTCTATTTTGGTTGTAGGACCTGTTAGAGTGAATAATTTATCAATTCACTTTAGCTTAAGTGTACTTAGGTTGATGAGGTTAGAGAACATCTTGTCTAACTGAATCTGCAATCTTTTAGACCTTTAGATGTTACCTAGTTGTTTGGTAAACCTCATGTGCATAGCTTTTGAGGTTGGAAGACTTTCCATCTCACATCAAAAGGCACTTTTGTAGTCACCTAATACTTGTCACCAAGGTTGATGACTTAGTCAAAAGGTTGTCGGTTTACACATTCCAAGTGTTCCAAAGGTTGACACCTATAGAACACTTATCTATGTACATGTGCCACATCATGGGGCACTTGTCAATCCACATGAAAGGTGGATTGTCTCATCCATACCTATATAATAAGGCATTTCTATGTAATTTACTATGTACAGTTAATATATGTTTATGCTCCACATTCATATGCTTATTGATAGTTATAAGCTATTTTATTTGTCTCATATTCATTTTTGGAAGTGTTATTTGATATTGCATTCATATTGGTGCTCTAACAGGGCCCACTAAGACTTTGGGGTGTGCCTTTTGCACCTAATCCTTTTTGTAGATATTGTATTCTTTTATACATTTTTTATATAGGATAATGGGAATATTCATAAAAAAAGGGTGATATTTCTTAATTAGCCCATTCTACTACAAACTAGATTGACAAGACCAAACTTAATCCTTCAAAATTGGTATTTGGTAATATTATTTTTTTGCAAATTAGTAGTGCCTATAATGTAGGAAACACAATGATAAATGTAAAATTCGCTCAGTATAGTCATTTTTATCATCATAGTTTTAAAATAGTTACAATTGTTTTGTATTACCATATGATTCCTATATTATTCTAGAGCAACAATGGAAGTCTTCCATAGAAGATTAGTTTTACTTCATAAAAATAAAAGGATAATCTTTAGTTAAAATTTGATGCATCCGGCATGTTTTCTAGCATCGTCATTCTTGGGATGAAAACTGCCTCAGAGATATTTTAGATAGCAAAAGTATGCCTTTAGTTGGAAAGGACGATGAGACCATCATGAGAGAGACAATGGAGAAACTTGTATTTAGATAAGAGGTGGCGCAGGAAATACAAAATTCCCTGACAGAGATGACATAATATTTGAGCAGACTAGCATTTCTAAAGTTACATCCAAACGTCTTTGGAATTTAGGAGTTACACTTTCTTTCCACCTATAGAGGAGCTACCAGGTCATAATTAATGGTCATGCAGTAAGGAAATTTCATTATGAAACACCTTGTCTATTCAAAGACAAGTCTGACATATGTCAATAAGTCTTCATTAAAGGTTTGTTGAAGTGCGTAGGAAGGCATTTCCTTGCATGGACCATGTCTTGAAAAGGCATCATTATGAAGGAAGAATGGGATGGTTAGTGGGGTCACTTCCATTTATACCTAAATCTGCTTCATATCGGGGAGAGTTGGTTGGTGACTTGGAGGGGTCTATTTTTTTATACCAGTTTCAGGAAAGAGAGGTAAGGGGATTATGTTGCAGATTTGAAGGAAGGATTAGAGAGAGGACTTAGCCATGAGAGGGGGCATAGAGGAGTGTAGTTGTGCTGCTAAAAAATAAGATAGAGAGTGTTGTGGGAAAGAGAATATGAGAGGCCTTGAAAGGCCAAGTTAGTTGTAGTTTGTTGTAGATTTATGTAATTTCATATTGAAGAACTTTGTAAGTGAGTTTTTGAATTCAATAAAATGAAGCCTGAATTTATGCTATGCTTGTGTGGGTTGTGTTTACATTATGCTAAGAGTTTGTGAGTTTGAGTTTTGGGCAATGTGTACCTAAGGTGGGAGTTTTTCTATTGCATCAGTGGTATCAGAGTGGGTTGTTCCTGAGTTTGCAGGCAGATCACCAAACATGAGGCATCTCGTAGCAAGACTTGTGAGTTGTGGGTTGTGAGAAGTGCCTTTGAGAGTGGCCCCATGAGGTAGGGGTAGAGGTGGAGGTAGATATCAGAGTAGTAGCTCTTGAATGTGTGGACAGAACTACCGATTTGAGGTAGTCTATGCAAGGACCTGAGGGCTGAGTTGTGAAGAGGAAGTCTCTGAGTGTTGAAAAGAAAATGAAGGGAATAGAAGAAAGAATTTATTTCTGTAGAGTTCAAGAGAAAATGATAGAGATAAGAAATTAGCATGTACGGTTGATGAGATAATGGAAGAGACCTTTGGAATTTTAATTGAAAGAAACAATAATGAGAAGAAGATAAGAGGAAAGAATAATCTTGCAGATATGAGAGATGGTGTAGAATGGGATGAAGGATCTCACGAACAAGGTGGCAATGCTGACCAGACTAGTTAGAAATAAAACTAGAAGTTCAGAGTTCAAATTAGAGGAACTTGATGAGGAAAGTGAGAGTTATGTTGAAGAGGAAGCTATTGAAGATGGAGATGTGATTGAAGACATGCCTAAAGAAGGTGAAGGTACAAAAGACATGGAAGTTTCTATGACAAGCCAAGAAGATACTCAAGGTGTGAAAGATGAGATGATTGACTTTGAGGGTCCTATGTATGATGAAGAATTTGAGGAAGATGAAGAAGATCTCCTACTCAAAGAGGAGATGAGAAAGATAGATATCTTATATGAAGGGAAAATGTCAGATGAATGTGATAAGGGAATGGAGAAGATGTGGATGGGAGAAGATAATTTTGATGATTATGCTAACATTGTTTTGTTTGTAGATGATTCTTTATGTGTAGGTAAGGAAGATAAAGATGAAGAGGTTATTCATGAGGAAGCTAAAGAAGTTGTAGTAGTATGCTTGGGTGAAAGCATGGAAGAGGAGGAGAAAAGTGAAGAGAAATTTGTTGCAGCATTGGCTGAAAATGGAGGGTTTCTAGAAATGAGCATTGAGGATATTGTACAGAGCACAAGAGTAGTTGTGAGTAAAGTTGCAGTAGTTGAGGATGTTACAGTTGAAACAAAGTATGCAATGATGTATGAGGATCAAGTGTTCGATGAGGAACATGATGAAGACCAAGAGTTTCTTAAGGATGAGATCACGGAGGTAGAGAAATTATTCAGAGAAAGAACAGAGATAGTAGCATTCAGCAGTGAGGCAGAGGATGTTGTGACAGAAGAAGTCATCGAGGTAAAATCTAATTTTTATGAGTTTTGTAATGTTGAATTTACAATGGATTTACATTTTGAAATGAGTTAAGAGTTAGAGAAGAAAGAGGATTGTGTAGATGCACAGTGGTATATAGATGTATACTTATAGGTAGAGGCTATAGAGGAATCTATAGGAGAGATCTGGTGGAGGTTGTCGATATGTAGTGGGTCCCACGAAAGAGGAGAACAGAAGAGTGAGTAGTTGGAAGAAGAGAAGAGAGAGACATTGGCAGAGGTGGTTGGTATACAGTGGATGCAAGTCCATGAAAGGATAGAAGAATGAAGTGCTGATTTGTTCAAGGAGAGTGAAGCTTGATCCAGCAAGATGCTGGAAAAAGAGGAAAAAGAGATAGCATTATTATGCACTTATTTCAGTGGAGTTCACTACAAATTGCTTGCAATATGAAAAGATAGTCCTACCATTCAACTCCAAATTTGTGAGTATATTCTCACAAACTTCTTAGCCGGTGTGTCTGACGTAGAAGTATCTGGCATGTTTGCTAGCAGCATCATTCTTGGGATGAAAATAGCCTTGGAGAGATTTTAGATAGTGAGAGTATGCCTTCAGTTGGAAAGGACGATGAGACCATCATAAGAGAGACGATGGAGAAACTTGTTAACAGATACGAGGTGGCGCAGGAAAGACAAACTTCCCTGACAGAGATGACATAATATTTGTGTAGACAAGCATTTCTAAAGTTGAATCCAAACACCTTTGGAATTTAGGAGTTACATTTTCTTTCCACCTATAGAGGAGCTTCCAAGTCATAATTAACAATCATGCAGTAGGGAAATTTCATTATGAAACGCCTTGTCTATTCAAAGACAAGTCTGACATATGTCAATAAATGTTCATTAAAGGTTTTCTGAAGTGTGTAGGAAGGCACTTCCTTGCATGGACCATGACCTGAAAAGGCATCATTATGAAGGAAGAATGGGATGGTTAGTGGGGTTGTTGCCATTTATACCTACATCTGCTTCATATCGGTGAGAGCTTGTTGGTGACTTAGAGGTGTCTATTTTTTTATACCAATTTCAAGAAAGAGAGGTAAGGGGATTATGTCGTAGATTTGAAGGAAGGATTAGAGAGGGGACTCATCCATGAGAGGGGGCATAGAGGAGTGTAGTTGTGCTGCTGAAAAATAAGATAGAAAGTGTTGTGGGAAAGGGAATATGAGAGGCCTTGAAAGGCCAAGTTAGTTGTCATTTGTTACAGATTTTTGTAATTTCATATTGAAGAACTTTTGAATTCAATAAAATGAAGCCTAAATTTGTGTTATGCTTGTGTGTGTTGTGTTTGCATTATGCTGAGAGTTTGTGGATTTGAGTTTTGGGTAATGTGTACCTGAGGTGGGAGTTTTGCTATTGCATCAAAATTGGTAGTCACCAACAAAAATTTCACATGATATATGTTATAACTAACTATTTGATGAATTATCAAAACCTAAAATAGAAGACAAACATAAATAAAACTTAAAACTTGAATTGTACCCAAAATATCAATCAATCCGCTTGTTGGTGACTTAGAGGTTGTTGCCATTTATACCTACATCTGCTTCATATCGGTGAGAGCTTGTTGGTGACTTAGAGGTGTCTATTTTTTTATACCAATTTCAAGAAAGAGAGGTAAGGGGATTATGTTGCAGATTTGAAGGAAGGATTAGAGAGAGGACTCATCCATGAGAGGGGGCATAGAGGAGTGTAGTTGTGCTGCTGAAAAATAAGATAGAAAGTGTTGTGGGAAAGAGAATATGAGAGGCCTTGAAAGGCCAAGTTAGTTGTCGTTTGTTACAGATTTTTGTAATTTCATATTGAAGAACTTTGTAAGTGATTTTTTGAATTCAATAAAATGAAGCCTAAATTTGTGTTATGCTTGTGTGTGTTGTGTTTGCATTATGCTGAGAGTTTGTGGATTTGAGTTTTGGGTAATGTGTACCTGAGGTGGGAGTTTTGCTATTGCATCAAAATTGGCAGTCACCAACAAAAATTTCACATGATATATGTTATAACTAACTATTTGATGAATTATCAAAACCTAAAATAGAAGACAAACATAAATAAAACTTAAAACTTGAATTGTACCCAAAATATCAATCAATCCGCTTTGAGCTCATTCCATCATCCATGACAGTAAACTAGGCAACTTGATGCAGAGCCACCTACTAAGCTTGCAAAACTAATTTTGTTAAGTTGATTCTCAAATTAGAAGGCTAAGTTTCTCCAAATTGTGGAGACAATCTGAAGTCATCAATTTTTGGGTGCAACCTTATGGATTAAATTGATTGAAGACAATGGTATCAAAATAGAGCTTGAAACTATCAACCATCCTTTTGTAGGGCATGAGCTTTTCATCTTTTGTGTTGTAATCATCATTGACTTGCTTGATAACCAATTGTAAGTCACCAAATACTTGAAGGTTCTTGATTTTCCATTTGATTGCCATGCATAGTCCTGTAAGCATTGCTTTGTACTCAACTATGTTGTTTGTACAAGAGAATGATATTCAAAATGACTTGGGTATTGCGTCTCCTTGAGGTGTGACGAAGATTACTCCAGACCATGATCCATGATTTGTACAAGACCCATCAAAATATTATAGTTTCCATGTGTTTGAAATTTCTACTATGAAGATGGATTCATCAGGAAAATCTGAAATTAAAGGATGATCTGTAGTGATTGGTGCATGTGCAAGATGATATTATATCACTTGTCCTTTTATTGCTTTGTGATCAACATATTCTATGTCAAACTCATTGAGGATCATGACCCATTTTGCCAGTCGACCTATAAGAGCTACTTTATTGAGTAGGTACTTCAAAGGGTCAATCTCCACTATGAACTTTATTTTATGATTTATCATGTAATGTTGAAGCTTTTGAGTGGCAAAGACCACTGCAAGACATGCACACTCAATAGGGTTGAAGTTGATCTCATACCCTACAAGTGTTCTACTAATGTAGTAGATTACTCTTTCCTTTCCTTCTTCATCATTCTGTGCCAGGAGTGCCCCCAATGTTGAAGAGGTAGCTGAGATATATAATATGAGAGGTTCTCCATCAATTGGTGACATAAGAACTGGAGGAGATAATAGATAATCCTTGATTTACTGAAAAGATTATTGACATCAGTCAGACCATATGAATGGAACTCCCTTATGAAGTAGATGCTGAAATAGATGACATTTATTAGCCAATTGTATAATGAATCTTTGAATTGATTGTAGATTTCCCTGTAGACTACGTAACTGTTTGAGGTTTGTAGGCGGTGACATATCCATGATAGCTTTTACCTTGGCATGGTCAACTTCAAATCCTCTAGAGACAATGTAGCCCATTAATTTGCCTAATGTAACTCTAAAAACACATTTCTTGGGATTTAGTCTAACCTTGTACTCTTCCAATCTTGTGAAAACTTTGTCCAATATAGCTAGGTGACTATCTCTTGTGACAGATTTTGTTAGCAGGTCATCAACATAATCCTCCATAAGCGTATGCATGCAGTCATGAAAGATTGTTGTCATGGCCCTTCAATATGTTTCTCCAGCATTTTTAAGGCTGAAGGGCATGATGTTCCAATAGTAGATACCCCAAGGACAAGTGAAATCTATCTTGTGTTGATCTTTAGGGGCTCTTCTGATCTGATTGTGTCCTGAGAAACCATCCATGAGTGAATGCATTTCGTAACCAGTCATCAGGTTGACTATGATATTAATGTTGGGTAGTGGGAAGTCATCTTTAGGACAAGCTTTGTTTAGATCTCTAAAGTCTTCACAAATTTTGATTCCAACATTTGTCTTAGTGACAGGAACAAGATTGTAGATGCATTCTGGATAGTTTATCGGTCGAATGAAACCAACATCCAGTAGCTTCTTTAATTTTGCTTTGACCAAGAGTGCAATTTGTGGGTGCATTTTCCTTAATTTTTGCTTGACTAGCTTTGCATTTGGAAGTAGTGATAGATGATGTAAAACCAACTGAGGATCGAGTCTAGGCATGTCAACATATGACCAAGTGAAATTGATTTTCCTTGTAGAGAAGAAAGATGTAAACTTTGGTTTTTCTTTTTTTGTCAAGGATTCTACAAAGTGAACAATTCTGGGATTGTCTTCAGTGCCAATGTTTGTTTCCACATATTTCTCCACTAGAAATGGTGATCTTTCTTGAGTCATAGGGAGCATGTCCAACCCTCCATCCTTTATTTTTACTTTTTTATGGTCTAAAGGTGCCTTTCGGTTTTCAACTAGAGACCTATTTTTATTTTTCTTTTCACTTTTGCAACTGGAGGGTGGAGTGGACTCTCCAAAATAGGTTGTGCTGTCAAGGTCCATGATGTATCCAACTTTGTGATCCCTATTGGGTATGCCTTCTTGAAGTCCCATAAACGTAGCAATGATTGCATCGAATGGTCACTCATCCTTTCCATGTTTCAAGCCCTTGGATTTGGGATGCTCTTTATTTAGATGGTTTAGATGCTTTTTGTTGATGCTTCAACTTGCATCACCATTGTTGGACAAAAATCTAGCTCCTTTGGGCTTCGCAGATCCATCTAGCAAGGATGTCCCCTCGTTCCTGCTTTGTATGTTCTAGTTGCAAAAGGATTTGGATATTTGCTTGCTCAGGTAGTTTGCCAATCCTGAGTCAAAGGGATTTATCTTCCCAACTCTTCTCAACAACTTGTTGATGGGCACTTTGTCAAGGATTCTTTCCTCACTCTTTGTGAAGAAGAGAATAATTTTATGCAAGCTCTCCAATGTAAGGACATCTTTTACTAGGCTTCAAGCTCCAACATCCAATGGAAAAAACCCAATGTTATTAACAATACTTCCTTCCTATGCTTGCTTGGTTTCATTCCTTTGGATGGAAATGGATTGATCATGGAAATTGTTTTAGATTCTTGGGGATCCCTTTTTATTTTCAAGCTTCTTCGACAATCTTTAGTAGGTTGTGGTTTCTAGAATTGAAAAGAAGCTTCAATATTGGATTTCGAAGCCTATTTCTTTGGTTGGTAAATATCATATTTATTCTAAAGTGCTTGCGGCCACACATCTTTACTACTCTTCATGTTGGGTCCCTTCTAAGGCTTCATTCTCTAAGATTGAGAAGCTCCTTAAAGACTTCTTTTGGGCTTCATGTGATGGATAGTAGGGTTTCAATTGTGTATCCTGGCAATTTTGTTTCCTTCCTCATTAAGGTAGGGGTCTTGGAATCATTTCTATTCATCACCAGGGCATTGTGCTTTGTGGAAAATGGGTCATCAGACCCCTTGAAGGCAATAATGCCTAGAAAATTCTAGTCTGACAGTGTATTAACACAGTTGTCCCTTCAGGTCGTCCTACGTGGAAAGGCTTGGACATGGGCACACGTCTTACTATGTGGGAGCTTGTCACTATTCAGGGTACTTTTGTCATCAAAACTATTTGGCAGGCCTGGGAAACCCTAAAACCCTAGCTTTGGTAGGTAGGTGATGACTTCCATAATGGTTTATCCATTAAACAATAGTCTATTTGGTGGTCTCCTATTCTTAGTTCTCAAGGTCGATCTTTGGCTAACATTCCTTGGATTCATGCTTTATGTTTTTCAAACATGGAGTTAGTGAAAAATGAGCTAGCTACGTCACCAACATCCTGGAGTATGATGTGATAATCAAAGCCACTAAGTTGATTAGAGGCAAAGGATTATGTGAACAACTAGCTCAGACATCAGTAGATGAGGTGAATTCATCTTACCATTCGAATGAGGAGGAACCTACAACTGAGCCATCAATTGTAAGTTCTTGGACAATAGATAGGGCTAGTTTCCTATCCACTGGTGAGTATCCCTATGGATTGGACAGAACCAAAAGAAGACATTTTAGGCTATAGTCTATCCCTTATGCTTTGGTAGATGGTGTTCTCTTCAAGAGAAACTTGGATGGAGTCTTATTGAGATGCATAGAAGAAGATCAAGTTGATAGACTTCTTAGTGAGTTTCATGTTGGCCCAGCTAGTGGCCATTTCTCTGCTAGAGCTACAACAATGAAAATAATGAGGGAAGGTTATTTTTTTCCCACATTATTCAATGATGCCCATATGTGGGTAAGAGGATGCAAAGAGTGTGGTCTCTTTTCTGGAAAGAAGAGATTAGCAACACTTCCACTCCACCCTATTTAGGCTAATCAACCCTTTTTGTAGTGGAGATTAGATTTCATTGCCATGATAAATCCCTCTTCCAGTGCTGGTCATAAGTGGGTTTTGACTGCAACGGATTACTTCACCAGGTGGGTTGAAGTTGTCCTTCTCAAGGAGGCCACTGAGTCATCAATCATGGATTTCTTGGAAGAAATCATGACAAGGTTTGGAGCTCCTATAATATTATTTGTGATAATGTAAAAGCATTCACTGGTTTTAGGATTGCTGATTGGGCTCTTAAGTACAATGTGTTCTTAAAGACTTCATCCAACTATTACCCCCAAGGTAATGGGCTAGTTGAATCCACCAATAAGAACCTGATCAAGATTATGAAGAGGACCATGGAGACAAACCAGAGACAATGGCATAATAAGATCAGATTAGCTTTTTGGGTTGATAGGATCACATACAAGAGAGCCATTGGGAACTCTCCTTTTGTTCTGGTGTATGGAAGAGAGGCTAGATTGCCTATATCTTTAGAATTTCCTGCACTAGATCTGGGTCATCAGTTGGCATTAGAAGGAGAGGATGCAAGGTCTGTTAGGATGGCTGAGTTAATTGAGTTAGAAGAGGAAAGACAACCAGCCATGATCACATTAAAAGAACATCAGATGCAGACCAAAACGTATTTTGACAAGAAGGCCAAGGTCCAAACCTTCAAAAAAGGTGATCTTGTCCTGAAATGGGATGCAAACCGAGCCAAACTAGGAGGTCATACCAAGTTTGATGCACTTTGGAGTGGGCCTTATGTCATCATCAACAACAAGCAAGCAAACACCTTCATTCTTTCAAGGTTGGATAGTGAAGTTCTCCCGATCTCAGTCAATGGGATCCATCTAAAACCCTACCATTAAGGTTGGTCTAAGATTTTGTACATCTTGTTTTAGTTTATTTCTACTTTAGGTTTCCTTTCCCTAAGTGCCTTGTACAGGCTACATTGTCATTAGGAGAATGCAGGCCTTGTTTCTTTTTGTGGTCTTGTTTTGAGGCAGGTTTCAATTTTTCTAGCATGTTTCAGACTTGACTCTATGCCCAATGAATGCTTAAGGCCATTGGTTTCCATTTGTCTAGTAGCAAGACACCCCTGAGAAGTTGCCAAAATGTTGTCCTATTTTGCTCCCCAACCAAATAGCCCAAGCCAAAAAAATCTTTGTGTTTTCTTTTTTTCCCCTTTAAGCCCTAGGTTATATTCTTTAAACCCCAAACTAGAGTTTCATAAAATTGTCTTAATCCTTCTACTGCTCAAAATCCATTGCTAAATCTTTGCAATTTTTATCATTACCACATCCCCACAGGTATGTCTGATGAACCCTTGCGGGCTTGCAGGAAATAGGGTGCAATATAGTCACTTATCACATTACTATGGCCATCAATTGAAAGGCTTGCGAGAGTAAAATAAGTAATCTAAACATCTTACCGCAACACTGCAGTAGTTTGTATGAAGCATGGCAGGCCGGCGGTAAGGATCTAAGCATTACCACATTTATGTGGCAGTTAAGGAAGAAGCCCGCGGGATAGCAGTGAGGAGCAATGTGTTCACCGCTATAATGCGGAGGTCATCAAAAAGGTGTGCGGGATGATGGTGAGGCTTGAGTCGGGTATAAGATGTTTCCCATGGCCTTGTAGGAGTATTTTCTCTTGTTTGTGGGCTAGCGATAAAGAAACTAATGTTACCGGACTGTCGTGGCAGTCAACAAAGAATTCTACGGGCTGGCGGTGAGAATTTAAAACAAAGGCATAATTTTTACCGTGTTGCCGCAGTGGTCAGAAAATGTGTATGTGGGCTTGAGGGAGCCCAAGGTGTGAAGTAAATGTTAACCGCAGCCCCACAGGAGTCTTCTCTTTTTCGTGCGGGTTAGCAGTAAAGGGTAGACGCGATATAAAGTGTATGCCGTAGCCCCGCGACGGTTTTGCATAGCATCAAATATGGCGTGCGGGACTGCAGTAAGGTCTCAATTGGCGTTGATGTAAGATTTTAGCAATGGAGGACCGTTGACTTCAACCTGGTAGTCAGCATCCTTCGTGGATGCAGCCAGAAGACTTTAGGTGAATTGTAAATTCTGTGATGACATCCTGAAGGCAGGAAGATGCACGAACTCGGTCAAGTGTGGTGCAGGAGCACCTTGTGTAAGAAAATAATTAATCTTTGGGTTTTGTTCTTTTTGGGTTGTTTCATGTGAATAAGTTCATTGTGGACCATTCATGATCATTTAGGAAGTCTTTTGTGAAGTTTTAGGATTAATTGTTTTAAAGATGCAAAAATTGTCAAGATATTGTAAAAGTTGCATTTTGTTGTCAAATTGAAGTTTGGTTGGAATATGAATGGTTGTAAGTTGAAAAGTTAGTTGAGAACCATTGGAAGATGGTTGTAAGTGTTTAAAAGGCCTTGTATGGTCGACACAAAGGATGGGGGGGATGATAAAAAGATGAGAAAACATTGTGTATTTGAAGTTTTGATAAATAAAACCCTTACTTTCTGTGCATTTTTCTGTAACAGTCCTATTATTTCACATAGTACAAATTTGTATGGACTTTTTATGACTTTAATGTGGTATGGTTGGAAATATATTTGAGTTAACTTTCTAATTATTTTGGTTTGGTTGATTTTCGTCTTGTTTTGTGAACGTTATGATCAAATTAGTGATTGTCACTTCTAGATTTTTACTATTTTTTCAGCAAGAAACTTGTTTGGCACGGATTTGTATGACCTTGGAAAGAAACGGGAAAGCATGTGGATGATATATATATGAAATAAAGAACTTTTAATTTTCATTTGGAGTCATTTCATCAAGTGTTTCAAAAGTTAGAGCATTTTTGGTGATAACAGTCCTAAATCCTGCCTAGGGTTCCCAGTTTGGAACAACCTTGTTTTGCCCTATTTCATACAAAAAAACCCAGCCCATTTTGAGATATGTTAAATAATAGACAAATGGGTACCTAGAACTATGTTTACATTTTAGGTATCATGTTTGTACTGAAAGTTATGACCAAAATACTCAATTTGCTGCCCCCATGTTTTATGCTTTAGAGATTGAAGGCTTGTAAGGAAAAACCCACCATTGGATGTTTGAAAGATTGAAAGATTAGTTGTTTGTGATTGTTTTGGATTTTTTCACCCCTGTTCTACATCAAATTGGCATCAGAGCCTAAAAGGTCTGGGAAAAGAAGTTGAGAGCCCAAAGATCTGGGCAAGATAAGTTTTTTTTGGAGTTTGTGTGTTGTCTTTTTGCAAGTTGAAGGAAGAACCTGGATGCCAAAAGACTAGGCCAAGGGAAAATATAGAGGCCTGAGGTGAGGTATCACAAAGACAAGAAGAAGCAAGGTAAAAGAGACTTGCTTGAGAAAGGAAAATGGAAATGTTGAGAAGGTTAGTCCATGGAGACTTGCAGAGTAAGGAGGTACCAAGCAAGAAACAAGGGATGAGAAAAGAGAAAAGTGAGACAAAGAAGAAGGATGAGAAGGTGAACCAAATTGATATTGAGCAAGAGATAGTAGAGTTAAGGCAAGCCTTGGAGTAAATGAAAGAAATTCAAGAAGAAATGGAAAAAAGAATGGAACTTGAGATGTAGCAGTTGCTTGAGAGAGAAAAATAGGAAAGTAGTTGGCATTTACCAATGAGGAAGAAGGTAAAATGGCCCATCAAGAAAATCATTCAGAAGAGAAGGATGCAAGAGAGGATAGTAGAACCAGATAGTGGAGGATCTTTGTTGATGATGGAAGAGCCTAAGCCATCTGAGGAAGAGGAACAATGTGAAGACAATGGGTCCCTTGAGACTCAAAATATTATTTCTAACAATATTTGTGAGTGTGTGTTTACAAGTGCAGCAGATGAAAATGAAGATGGAAAAGGGTATGAAGAAAAAGGAGAAGTGAATGCAATGTATGCAGATTGGTATGCACCATATGGTGAAGGAGATGTTATAAAAATAATAGAGGTAATGGTTGCATTTTCTAATTTTTTAGATGATGAATATGCTGACATATTGTGTTCAAATGATGAAGATGAAGACACAGATGGTGGTACTAAGGCATATGAACGAGAACTTGAGTTTTGGTCCCTTGAAGTTGAGAAGATGCTAAGTAAGAGGTGATACAAGAAGAAGAAGAAAAAAGATCTAGGGGAAGTTGCAGAAATGAAGGACAAGTTACAGAAGAATTGGAAGACTAGGAAGAAAGAGATGACCTGTACTCAAGTGGACTTGAGTTTTTCTCTCCCTTGGGAGTATGGTGCAAGAGCACCTCATGCAAGAAAATAATTAATCTTTGGGTTTTACCTTTTTTAAGCTATTTCATGTGAATAAGGTCATTGTGGACCATTCATGATCATTTTGGAAGTCTTTTGTGAAGTTTTGGGATTAATTATTTTAAAGATGCAAAAATTGTCAAGATATTGTGAAAGTTGCATTTTGTTGTCAAATTGAAGTTTGGTTGGAATATGAACTGTTGTAAGTTGAAAAGTTAGTTGAGAACCATTGGAATATGGTTGTAAGTGTTTAAAAGGCCTTGTATGGTTGACACAAGGGATGGGGGGATGATAAAAGGATGAGAAAACATTGTGTATTTGAAGTTTTGATAAATAAAACCCTTGCTTTCTGGGCATTTTTCTGTAACAGTCCTATTATTTCACATGGTATAGATTTGTATGGAATTTGTATAATCTAAATATGATATGTTTGGAAATATATTTGATTTACCTTTCTAATGCTTTTAGTTTGGTTGATTTTCATCGTGTTTTGTGAATGTTATGATCAAATTAGTGATTGTCACTTCCAGATTTTTACTATTTTTTCAGCAAGAACCGTGTTTGGAACGGATTTGTATGATCTTGGATGGAAAAACAAAGGCATGTGGATGATATATATATGAAATACAAAACTTTTCCTTTTCATTTGGAGTCATTTCATCAAGTTTTGCAAAAGTTAGAGCATTTTTTGTGATAACAGTCCTAAATCATGCCTAGGGTTCCCAGTTTGGAACAACCTTGTTTTGCCCTATTTCATACAAAACAACCCTAGCCTATTTTGAAATATGTTAAATAATGGCCAAATAGGTATCTATAACTATGTTTACATTTTTGGTATCATGTCTATACTGAAAGTTATGACCAAAATACTCAATTTGCTGCCCCCATGTTTTATGCCTTAGAGATTGAAGGCTTGTGAGGAAAAACCCACCATTGGATGTTTGAAAGATTGAAAGATTGGTTGTCTATGATTGTTTTGGATTTGTTCACCCCTTCTCTACATTAGGTAGCATTGTAGGGGCCATTTTTTCATTTGAAGGATTCAGAGGCGATGAGGACACAGAGACTCAAGGGTTCAATTTTTAAAGTGTTGTAAAACCTTTGCTTGGGAGATTTGTCTCATATGCCATCAATGCAGATCCTATGTCTCTCAGCTGCCCCTTTTCAGATATTTGTTGCATTTATGGTTACAGGTTGATGAATTAGCTGCTTGTCTTGAGGAGAGACAAAATATCTCTTAGCCACCTATGGACTCCAGATATTTTCTGCATTAATTCTTGCAGATAGACATTTTTTAGGTAGAGATATTTTTTTACGTAGCCCATGGGGCAATTTATTGTAACCTAATTAGGTCGTTTGGAATCAGATGCTATATATGCATGAATGTAAGATGTAAAAAAGGTTGGAAAATAGTTAAGTCTTATGCTTCTATATTCCAAACAAAACTTTCCTCTGCTATAACTGTGCCTCTTGATCAATATTTATGATGTTTTACTTTTTATGTTTTTAACTCTGTGTAGTCCTAGAATTGGCTATTGTTTATGAATGTTTAATTCCAGGCAATCCATTCTTTACCTTTGTTAAAATCTCCATGATTTATGTAAGTTTATCAGCTGTATTTCTTTATTTGTGTATCTTAGCTTTGTGAATGTTCTTTATTCAAACTTGGTGTATCACCTCCCTTTAATTTTAGTTTTACTCTCTTCCTATTTCCCTATCAGGTGGATAGATTAAGTTTAGTCTTAGGATCATTGAATTGTTCTCATTCAGTAAAGGAACCAACTCTCTCTAGAGATTCAGCCTCCCTGTAGGGTCCCACACCTAGAGGTCGTCTCAATGTTTCACTAGATTGTTGGAGCCCTAAAAGCCTTCAACATTGGGTGCAAATCTATGTGACAACATGAACTTGATAAACCCTAAAGTTAAACTATAAACCCTAAAACTTGAGACACACTAGGTTGCATCCCAATCATGAAGTTATAGAAATAATAGATAAGAGTTTGAATCCTAACTTAATAAGAGTAGTCCCCACTCAGCTCAATAGTTTAGATTAAGGTGTCCTTTTTGGAGAATAAATTGAATCTATAGCCACTTATTTTTTTGGTTAGGTTTAATAAGGTAATATTATTAGTAGTATCTATTTCTTCATTAAACTTTTCCATTCCCTACTGCCATTAGCATTTGTCCAGTAATTAGCCACCAAACTACCATACCTCTTTGTCGTAACTTCTTCCAACCTAGCACAAGGATGACCAACATTCAAAGGAGAACTTAGGATGTAAGGGTCTTCCAAAAACTTGCGAATAGTATAAGGATAGGGATTCACTTCTTTTGGATTCATTATTTACTTGATTTTTTGGAGTTAGAGAGCTAGAATAGAACATGAAAAGTTGAAGATAGTATTGTTCTTCAGTTAGATTTATTGTTTTAGAAATAATATTATAAGATTTGGAATGCTTTCTAGAGCTTGTATAAGGGGAATGTTGTGTTTGGAGAAAGAATAAAGAGTTGAAAATCTTCTTTTAGATTTAGATCTTAAAGTGTTGAGGTAATATTCTTTGTTTCAGGTTGTATTTATTTTGGATGTTTCTTTATTTGCATGGCACTTGAAATGATTTGTTGTCATGGATGTGCTTATGAGTGTGTTAAAAGATATTTTTAATCTCTTTTATTTGTGTGATGGGAGAGAAAGCTTAAGATGTGTTAATGGAGTTCTCAATGTGTTAAATGCTTACAAAATTAAAGTGAACAAGGAAATGAAATTAAAGAGAGAACATGCCATAAAAATTGAGGATAACTAGAGCAACATGGAGGAACCCCTTACAGGTATAAAACCCACCAAAATAGAGCACTAAACGTGAATAAAAAGGTTCCCAAATCTTGAATTACAAGAATAAAATGTCTCTCTTGATCCATAATGTCACCTAAGCATAGCATGTACATCAATTCCTGGGCAAGATTACTAGAAATTCAAAAAATCCCCAATAGGGAAGAGGAAGATGAAAAGGTATAAATCTAGAACACCAATAGTCACTCCTTAACAAGTTGCCAACAATTTGTCAATAATGATGTTTTCTTGTCTTGATTCCATGTACAACATAGGAAAACAAAAAATGCACTCATTATGAAGTCAATATTGACATCAAACAATGCATATTTAAATGAAATTATACCTAGGAATGATGGGATTTTAGGTATCAAAGAAACTATACCAATTAAATAAGCCCAGGTTATAAGGTGATACAAATAAATTACCATAAAATAAGCCCTTATTGAAAGTTACCATAACTTTTAAATACTTTCAATGTTTACAACATCTAGGCCTAATAATTTTCCACTCCTATATACTTATTTTTTGCTCATAAGCTTCATCAATTTAGCTACATCAAATTCATATAGGCATCCACCTTCTCAATCATAACCCTTCTATCCTCCACTATGTCACACAAAATAACTTATCACACAAATCAATATGCTTAGTTTGCATGCTAAACATGTAGGGTTCTTTACAAATGTGATGTACCTAGTCTCACTAGATATCACATGGAATTTACATTGTATCCTAATTTCATCTAGTATATGTCATCTAGGAATGAGTGTTTTTCATGCACTCTATTTTCATAGTTGAAAGATCAACCACTTGTTTATCTTTTTCGTAACCAACACTACGTGCCGCCAACTAGGTTAAAAACATACCCACTAGTAAAAATCATATTGGGTATATCTACTATCTAATCAAAATCCATAAATCCCTATATATTTAATGTCCTTGTCAAATCAACTCCCCTTGGTAGAAAGTATAATACATTAAATTTAGTCCATGAATATATATGAAGACCCTCTTTGCTAGAGTCAAATTCTGTTCATAGATTGTACATTAACCTTATTAGGACTCCTACTCATTGGGCAATGTCTAGTTTGGTGCAAATACTTGGGGCACATGGTTTGGGTTCTAAGCAATTTCATATTTAGTGTTGAAGACACTACTCAAATGAAGTCACTATTCCTATAGGAATGGGAACACTCATCCTAAATTTATAAAATAAATAGTCAACATACATCCTCTAACTTAACCAAAGTTTTATGTTAGCTCTGGACATCTATTCTAATTGACATTCCTAAGATACAATTAGTAAACTTAAAATTATTGATAAGAAACTATGATGAAATATAAAATTTCAACAACCTTATCATTTGCTTATTATTTCCAATTAACATGCTTTCGACATAAAGAATGGTAATAATAAAATAATCACCTATTATCTTTTAATAATCATAACAATCTAATTTAGCTTTGATAAATCCTAGGTAAACATTTAACATATGAATTAAAATTTTAATAACACATCTTTGATGTTTCAACTCAAATCTTTAATGTGTCTATTAAAACTATTTTAATTTCATTTTTTTTAAAAAGTAAATGTCTCTTGAGTCAAATGTAGTAAAAAGATAGTACTAGATCAACAATTAGGTCCATATTTTTCTTGACTAGTTGTACTTGTGCATAATTTTCAAGTATTAAGCTTTCTATTCATGGATATTTTAAACTTACATTTACAAATATTAGATTAAGTTTATTTCTAGATATTTGTTTGTAAGAACTTTCAATATGGATATATATTTGTGATTACATTTGTAAGTTTTTGATATGGATATATTTGGAAATGCAGGTGACCATCCAATGGATGAGTTTCTAATAGATAAAATTAGATTTCAAAACTTCTCACCTCATCCACCTGAAAACTCCCCATCCCCTCCACCTGAAAACCCCCCACCCACTCCACCTCCAAACCCCCCACCCCCTCCACCTAATGAGGCTCAATTGCGACTAAGCATTAATGAAAATATTAACGCAATTAAGGAAAACATTAAGTTGATTAATAATCAGCCTAACTTGATGCCCCCTCATGTAGTACGGTTTGCATCTTCAATGCAAACCATTATTGATTTTGTTAGGTCTATTTATGCAAACCTAGATAGATTCCACCTTTGGTGAGAGGAGAGGAGTTAATTTTAAATGCAGATGGTCTTTCATATAAAGACCTCCTTGATCTTCACATTACCAAACAAACATTAGCCCCATTTTTTGCTCACCCCACAATTAATCAACCTATACCTGCAACAAAAAATAGAATATCAATTAAGTGGTGTAGGCATGAGGCGATCTCGAGACATTTTTGGGATCGGTAGTGGATGGTGTTTGATCACCCACCACACGCTAATTTTGAGGTACCGCTGTATTTTTTGAGAAAATTATGGGTGGAGTTTCAATTGGGTCAAAAACTCAATTATTTTGATATTAGACCATTCCAGGGTATTGGTGGTGGAATGCCTCAACATAGGCCAGAGGCACGAATTGATCCCAATCGACCCATTCCTGTTGCTCCTATTTTGCCCATAATTCCTACACCCATTCAGCACTAGGCAGTGTTGTCGACATTAGGAGCATTGAGTAGACTCTCAGGTAATCTCACTAAACAAGCTGCCCACATGGCAGCTGAATTCAGTGGTGGAGAGCATCATGGAGGAGTCAGTGCATCTCATCATAGAGCCTCACATATGTCAGGGGAACATTTGTGTCAAAATTGTAATCAACCGTGTTATGGTCTTGCTTCTACATCCACATCAGATGCAGCTATAGCAGATGTGGAGTCATACTTGGATCTACTATATTCGGATGATCATCCTACACAAGTAGATGGACCACATTTTTATTTTGTTTCAAGTGCATAATTTGAACGTATTAAAATTTATATTTAATCATGAATTAAATATATATTGTGAACTATTTGGTGTAGATCTCAAGTCACTCCAGAGCCTCAACATGATTTGATACACTGAGTTTTGAATCAACGGTTGTAAAGACTGGTACACCTTACGGGGTAAATCAATATATATTAACCCTAAAACCATATGTATCTAGTTCTAGTTTAAATTTTCTTTAAAACTTAGATATTATATTTAAATTAACAAGTGTATAATTAAATTTAACTCTATACATGTATGTGAAACATTTTTGTTGCAGTGAGGAGGTCACATGGTCGTTTCCATGTCTGACCGACCACTTGAAGGTGTTTCTTGTAGTGCTCCTCTATCGTCATCTATTATGCTTGAGTATTGCCTAGTGTGTGTTTTCAAAAATTGTACTAAATTTGTACTTTTCTTTGTTGAGTTTATATAAATTTATATATGCCCATATATGTAAGTGCAGGATGATAGAAGTGTCATTAGGATAGTGACTGGTCAGGATACTGATCAAGGACAATTTCATGAGTCATCCACATAATTTTAGGTCCTAAACTTTGCTAAATTTTCTATGTTCAATTTCTAGGTCTCTATATGCTATATAATATGGTTACATGTTTCGGTAAATATTCTAACGTATTTCAAACTTGGTTTATTTGAATATCTAGGAATTAGCAACTCAGACTTTTGGTCTAGAATCTGAAACAACTATACCACCTAGACAACAAAATGTGGAGTAGATAAGCATGATCACACGATAATTTATGCACACTTTAAAGCCTAGATTTAAATATTTAATTTCATATTTTTTATAAATTAAATCAAATTTGGGTGCTAACCTAATTCTTGAGTGCTTTATTTGAATATCCAGGAATTAGCAGCTGAGACTTTTGGTTCAAGACCAATAGCTATACGATCACCTAGGCAACAGAATGTGGGAGGAGATGACCAACATCATACGATAATTTATGCATACATTAGTCTATATTTAAATATTTAATATGAGTATTTTATAAATTAAATTAAATTAAATCAAATTAAATGAAATGAAATTTAAATTTCATATGCACATGTATGTGTCATTTTTAAAAAATTTAGTTGATTTCAAGTTTCTTTCTCTTATGTACAACATGAGGCAGATCCATCTATTTCATGAAGAAGAAAGAGGCCTCTTTCAGATTTGAACTTGAGTGATGATCATACCTGACATAGATATTTATTTCATGGACTGCATTATGCATTGTTTTTTATATATACCACCAGGACTATGACTATATATGTTGTTCACTTGATATTTCATGGACTTAGAGATATTTCAGTATTTCATGAACTATTATTTGTATTTATTTATATGTTGACTATGAGTAGATGTTTTAGTACATTTCATGGACCCGTCCTACCTATATTTCAGTATTTCATGGACTTATTTATAGATCTACATGTGTATATATATTATTGACTATATATGCTTGTACATTTTAGTATGTTAGATAGTATGTTTATGCTTTATTGTTCACTTCTAGATTATATTATCGAGACATGTTAGAATCTCTAGTACATTTTTGAATTTAAAACAAAAAACTATCTAATGTGTTTAAAATAGTTCTAGTATGTGAATATCTAATGTGTAGATAATTTTTTTAAATTTTGAATCTAGTATACATGACTATTAGAATGTATAAAATAGTTCTTGATAAATGATAACTTAACACGATTGACAGCTTGGAAAAAACTCACTAAGATCTACAACCTAGTCTTATAAGCATGAAAAAAGCTATGAGGTGCTACATTTTTTCATTTAAGCTCATGGATAACACATGGTCACTCTCTTCATACATGAAATATAATTTTATTTATGCACTAAATTGTTCATATGGGACCTACCTTTAACAAAGCTATCTTGACCCAAATATTAATATAAAACTATAGACATTGAGGCCCATTTTTCCTATGTGCTAATGTGCATGAAAATCCAATGGCACAATATAAATAAATAAGGATCAATAATGTGGGCCCAAAGAGGCCAAAGGAAAGATGCATGTTGCCTCAATTTGCCCCTAATCATAATCATCTTAAAATAAAAATAAATATGTAGGAGTTCACAATATAATACAAAGACTTAGGCATGAAGCAAATATTTTAAAGGTTTCACATGCTAATCTAACTAAGATAGACTACCAAAGATGTTGAATAGGATAATGTATAGGGGTTTGATATGAACATTACAACTAGGGGAAATCATATGAGAAGCCTATATACAAATGAATATTTTAAAGTGATAATAAACAAGGCCATTGAGAAACTACTATGAACAACAAATCATATTTAGAACCAAAATTAAAGAAGCAAACCTTTTGAATTTTCAAGAGAGGATCACAAATTGAGAGGAACCTCCTACAACAATATAATGAAAAATGCATGAAATAACAGAAATATATAAATAGTAGAAACATAGAAGGAATTTATTGATCGCAGGCCACTTCAAGGGGGCAACCTCCTTTGAGCAAGCTCAATACAATAAATTCGTGGATGTATTCATTGGCCTCAACATGTACTTATATACTAAGTATAATCTAAACAACTATTACTTCCCATGAATGTGGGATAATACAATATGCTCATGGGATGACTTACAAAGCATATGCGTCCAAATGTAATATACTAACAAAGTAAAGAGAAGGGTTAAACATGGGTTCCTAACATCCCCTCCCTCTTAGAAAAGCTTTGTCCTCAAAGCTTAAGATGTGGAAATTGTTGCTAAATCTGAAGGAGTGGTTCCCATGTAGCATCCTCTGGTTGCATTTCGTGCCACTGAATTAAGACCTTTATGATGGATCAGGAGCAAAGTTGACAAGTGTGTCTGTCGAGGATTGCCTCTAGCTCCAAAATGATGGATCCTTTGTTATCCAGTTCTGGTAAAATAGTTTGTGCTTTGACGTTGCTGCCAAGAACTTTCTTTAGACAAGAGACATGAAATACTAGATGAATGCGAGAAGGAGGAAGCTCCAATTTATAAGCAACCGACCCAATGTTTTGAAGAACCTTATTTGGCCCATAGAACTTTGGAGCTAGCTTATGACGCCCTTTGAGTTTCAGGGATGATTGCTTGTATGTCTATAGACGAAGAAAAACCATATCACCTACTTGAAAAGTGCACTCAGAACAATATTGATCAGCTTGTTGTTTCATTTGATTTCTTGCCATGTGAAGATTGTCCTACAAGATGCGAAGAATCTGATCCCAGGTTTGGAGAACCATGTCGACTGCTTGAACTGGTGAATTGTTGGGGGTGTATGGAAGGAGCACTGGCGATGCCTGACCATAGACTGTGTTGGTAATCATTTATGTTTAGGGTTTTAGGCTCGAGCTGCTGGCGGTGCCTACATAAGTATTCAGGTTTCAAGCATTCAAATCTATAGGTCCCTTCCAAAAAAATCCAAAAAAGTTCTAAGTCTTCAGACCTCCTCTTCATATTTCTAAGATAGCCTGATTTTTCATACGGGAGGATGTCATCATCATCATATTTCGAAGCATCATCCTGATATTTCTTGCGAGGGTCATTTTTCATACCAACCTAATTTTCCAATGCGGGGGTGATATTTCCAAATATTAGTCATATTCAAACATCACCCCGATGTTACAATGAAGCTACAATGCAGCCCGATATTCTTGCGGGGGGTGATATTTCAAATATCAAGTGATCTTACGAATATCATCCCACCGAATATCACCTTATGTAGACATGACGATGACATCATCTAGGTCTGAGGGGGGTCATATTTCTAACATCAGTTATCCTTCAAGGATCACCCTGATATTGCAATGTGATGGTGACATCATCAGGATATTAGTGGACATGATCAAGTGGATCATTGGTGAGACATATGGTATCGGCAAAGCAGGAGGATCTTCCTCTGATGCATCAGGTTGTGCCGATGAGGGTGAATATCGGGGTGATTTTTCACATGAAGGTAAGGTTGGTCATCAGGCTGGTTTCCAAATATCAGGGTGATATTTTATATCAGGTTATACTTTCCCGCGGGCTGATATTTACCACGGGGTGATATTTCACATCAGGATGATGTGAAATATCAGGGTGATATTTCGTATTGGGTGGACAAACATGAGATTCGCCGATATAGGGGGTCTGGCCGATGGAGGATGATGATGAGGTTTATACTGGTGTCGTCGGGAGCAAAATCACCAACATTATATATGCTCACGGCCTAGTATATAAAGTATTAAGGAGATTACTGCGGGATGCATGTGCGATAATTAGTTCCCACATGATTTGAAATATCAGGATGATATATCTTGGTGGGAAAGTTTCAAGAGTGCATAGTTAACTATTTTTCCCAAGGCCACGAGTAGGTGGACATTAATGGCAGATGTTACAGGGTATGGGCAAAGTCATGGACGGATCTAGTACTCGATTGAAGTTGAGGATCCCCAGGCGGCGGCGCAGGGCTTGAGATTACTTCCTGTCTTCTCCTCCATCTGCTGCATTCAATGTTTGAGCACCAATTTCCTCAGAATGAACTGTATCTGGCAGACTTTTGACTTTTACCATGTAATTAATGCTGAGTACCTTCCTGCTGTATATAGCAAGCTGTGTTGCTCATTTGTAAGGTTGTTGAAGACTTGGGCATTTTTGTGTAAATAACGAAAGACAGGGCATCTCCTGGCTGTTGTATCTCATTTTGGAGTTTATGAGTTGCATCATGAATGTATTTTGCACGTATGTTCAGTTTCATGTTGATATAGATGAAAAATGCTCTCATGCATGTGTTTATCTGTCTGTCTCCTTTGTTGCATGCTTTCCTTCTTTTGAATCTGGTTGCTAAGGGTTTCATAGATTCTAGGATACAGGGTTCTGTATCACATGTCTGATCTCTAACTTCCATTCAAGGAGTGGATTAAATTGTTTTAGGTTAAACATGGAGAAGGTTGTATGTCAGCAGGGATATCTGTAAGTAGAGGCAGCTGAATACCCATTCTTGGGTGATGTTTGTAAGGCAAACATCAGATCCAACCCCTTGAAACTTGAATGCTAGTTGCAAACCATCTGTTGTGTATGTCTAGTTGACTCCTTGCCTTGAGATAGGCACCGGTCTGCTCCTGGGTTAGTAATTATGACCCAAAACCCCTTGTCTTGCATCCAAATCATCATATCAACCTTTTCATAACTTCCACCTGTTAGTTGTAGGAGTAGGATTAGGAACCCCCTGCATACTATCATCCCTGACCAGACACATATGTCCAAGAATGTTGTCAACCTTGTGATCTATCATGCAGATCTTGGTCCATACGTGAGAGTATTCTTCCTATTGTTGTCAAGCTAAATCTTCCTGTCATTGAGTTAGTCAATGTTACACCTTTAGTTATAGGGATACCCCCCTTGGTGCGACAGAACCAAAAATGAAGGGAAGGCAACTCACACAACCTCCTGTACTCTGTTGGTCGGATCTGCTAGCGCATAGGAACTAGCAAACCCTCTACCGATCAAGGAAAAATTACCAACATAATTGGTGACTCCGCTGGGGATCGAATGTGAAAGTGTTATCCTGCAATCTCTGGTGAGGTTTTGCCCATCTGAGTCACCAACAGAATTGGCGACTCTACTGGGGAAGAATTAGAAAAGAAAAAAGAGAAGTAGTATCTGTGTGCCCATCCGAGTCACCAATAGAATTGGCGACTCTACTGGGGACATTAATGCCATATCCATAATATATGAGTCTAAGAGATTGAAGAATTAGGCCTAGAAGTGCCTTGTTGTAGCAAATTCAAAGTTTTATGTGTGGTTCTGTTGTTGGAGAACCTAGAAAGAAAGAAATGAATTTATAGCTTCAGCATGTTTGAAGCTCATTCCTCTGCCAAGGAGGTGGCGACTCTATTGAATGAACCTATCAGCAACTGCGACATATCCAGGTATTTGTACAAATTGTAAAAGAGATTCCCTATTTGGTGAAATAGCACTGGTTAAAAGGGAAATATTGGTGAAAGCAAAGCTTGCATGCTTTTGTTAGAACATAATTTGTATTTTCAGGAGAAGCATGCAATATTGTTTAAAAGACTCATTTAGAGGACTTTAGGAAAGCTGAAATAACAGTTTGTATTTTAAAGGCCTAAGGTCATTGTTGTAATTGAAAATCTGAGGTGAGAAGATGGTTGTAGAAAGTGTATAAAGATGTATTGTCAACCCATGCACCCTTGTGAGGTGTCAAATGTAATGATGCATAATAATCAGTCCCAACCATGTAATAGAAAGAGTTTCAGACTTGACAGATATAAGCCCATGAACTTTGATGGCATTTATGGCTACCCAAATGCTTTTCCATCTAAAATCAGAAAGTATTTGCCCAAATTCAATGGTATAAAGGATGAATCAGCTGAGAAACACTTGCAGCAGTTTATAAATGTTGTAGATGATTTTGAGATTGACCATGAAGATGTAGTTATGAGATTATTTGTTCAATCTCTAGATAAAGATGCAAGGGACTAGTTCTCCTATCTTCCAGCTTACTCTGTCAGCTCTTGGCAAGATTTCAAATCTGCATTCTTAGAGCAATATGGTGAAAGAATTTCTGAATATGCAGTCATTAGTGATTTTATGTATATCCATATTAAAGAAGATGAGTTGATCCCAATTTTTAACCTCAAATTTATGAGGGCATTGAATAGATTACCAGAATGTATGAGACCTAATGATGCATTGTGCCTAGTTGTCTATTTGGGAGCATTTGATAAGAAAATGAGTTATAGATTGAGGGACAAGGAGCCCACCACATTGCATCAGGCACATCAGTTTGCCATTGACATTGAAAACAATTGGAGATATGGAATTCAAAAGGGTTATTTCTCTAAAAATTTTTGCTGCCCTAAGGCCACTAATGTTGATGAGGGATATAGTTTAAATGTTGGAAATGAATGTCAAAGCACTCACACCCCTGCTATCCCAGTTTTTGCATCATCCCAAGTTGATGATGTTTCTGTTGTAGAGGAGGATGTCCTGATTTTCCCAGCAAATGAAGTTGATAATAATAAATTTTCAAGTGATATTTGCATGCCAGTCCTAAACAAAGAGCATTCATGTTTAAATGATCCAGTTGTGCAAAGTTATGATCATATGGATCAAGAGTCAATATCAGTTCCATCAGGAAGCATTAGAGGACTGGAAAATGATGCAGATAGCTCAACTTTAGAGTGCATTGAAGTAGCAAAAATTTTGTATGTGGGGCAATCAGATATTACAGATGATGAAGAAGATATCCATGACCAGTTCATGGATCAGGTTTGTTCTTCTTATGACTCTAGGTCTGATAATGATGAAAAAGAAATGGATTGTCATGAAGAAGAAACAGAGACCTTTGCAATGAGTATGAATCCCCTTTATGATGAGCCTCTGGATGCATTTGGTGTTGTGAGTCATGACCCTCATTGGTGTAGGATTAACCCTCTATTTGATGATGATGACATGGATTTGCAAACTGTGGATAATGAATGTTCATCATTAGTTGGTTCAGACATATGCAGATGTATGTGTGTGGATCAAGATGTGTTTTCAATGTCAATAAGTGATATAAGTGGTATTGATGGTCTCATATTTTCTGAGTGCTTTCAGTTTTTGGATCAACTGGATGAATGCTTGGTGATGTGCAACAGCCAGGTAGATGAGGAGGATATACCATCTGAGGAGTATAACATGCATATGTTACTTAATGTTAAAAGATTTTATAATATGCATGGCTGCATGTTTGATTTTAAGATGCAGAGTGACAGAGGCAGTGCTGACAATGGCAGGCTTTCAAAAATGGTGAAGTATTTAATTGACAAGATCAGTATATGGGTAGTCTATCTTGGTGTTTTTAGTCATGGTTGGGATCATTCAGTTTGGAATTAGGCATTTGGTAGCATAAAGTTTTGGTTCTTCATTTTTGGCTGCCCAAGGCCGCCAAAATAATGTTTGAAAATGTGATCTATGATGCAAGTCAATGCAGCTTCATGATCTGTGCCCAAATGATAAGGACTGGTCTGCATCCCAGAGATCTGAGGTTCTTGCCATGCCTGCAAGAGGCATGCGTCACCAGACAGAGCCTGTGTTGGTAATCATTTATGTTTAGGGTTTTAGGCTCGAGCTGCTGGCGGTGCTTGCATAAGTATTCAGGTTTCAAGCATTCAAATCTACAGGTCCCTTCCCAAAAAATCCAAAAAAGTTCTAAGTCTTCGGGCCTCCTCATCATATTTCTAAGATAGCCTGATTTTTCATACGGGAGGAGTTCATCATCATCATATTTCGAAGCATCATCCTGATATTTCTTGCGAGGGTCATTTTTCATACCAACCTGATTTTCTGATGCAGGGGTGATATTTCCAAATATCAATCATATTCAAACATCACCCCAATGTTACAATGAAGCTACAGTGCATCCCGATATTCTTGTGGGGGTGATATTTCAAATAACAGGTGATCTTACGAATATCACCCCGCCGAATATCACCTTATGCAGACATGACGATGACGTCATCTAGGTCTAAGGGGGGTCATATTTCTAACATCAGTTATCCTTCAAGGGTCACCCTGATATTGCAATGTGATGGTGACGTCATCAGGATATTAGTGGACATGATCAGGTGGATCATCGGCAAGACATATGGTATCGGCAAAGCAGGAGGATCTTCCTCCGATGCATCAGGTTGTGCCGATGAGGGTAAATATCGGGGTGATTTTTCACATGAAGGTAAGGGTGGTCATCAGGCTGGTTTCCAAATACCAGGTTATACTTTCCCGTGGGGTAATATTTACCACAGGGTGATATTTCACATCAGGATGATGTGAAATATCGGGGTGATATTTCGTATCAGGTGGACAAACATGAGATTCACCGATATAGGGGGTCTGGCTGATGGAGGATGATGATGAGGTTTATATTGGTGCCGTCGGGAGTAAAATCACTGACATTATATATGCTCACGGCCTAGTATATAAAGTATTAAGGAGATTGTCGTGGGATGCATGTGGGATAATTAGTTCCCACATGATTTGAAATATCAAGATGATATATCTTGGCGGGAAAGTTTCAAGACCGCACAGTTAACTATTTTTCCCAAGGCCACGAGTAGGTGGACATTAATGGCGGATGTTACAGGGTATGGGCGAAGGCATGGACGGATGTAGTACCTGATTGAAGTTGAGGATCCCCAGGCGGCGGCGCAGGGCTTAAGATTACTTCCTATCTTCTCCATCTACTGCATTCAATGTTTGAGCACCAATTTCCTCATAATGAACTGTATCTAGCAGACTTTTGACTTTTGCCATGTAATTAATGCTAAGTACCTTCCTACTGTATATAGCAGGCTGTGTTGCTCATTTGTAAGGTTGTTGAAGACCTGGGCATTTTTGTGTAAATAACGAAAGACAGGGCATCTCCTGGCTACTGTATCTCATTTTGGAGTTTATGAGTTGCATCATGAATGTATTTTGCACGTATGTTTAGTTTCATGTTGATATAGATGAAAAACGCTCTCATGCATGTGTTTATCTATTTGTCTCCTTTGTTGCATGCTTTCCTTCTTTTGAATCTGGTTGCTAAGGGTTTCATAGATTCTAGGATACAGGGTTCTGTATCACATGTCTGATCTCTAACTTCCATTCAAGGAGTGGATTAAATTGTTTTAGGTTAAACATGGAGAAGGTTGTATGTCAGCAAGGATATCTGTAAGTAGAGGCAGCTGAATACCCATTCTTGGGTGATGTTTGTAAGGCAAACATCAGATCCAACCCCTTGAAACTTGAATGCTAGTTGCAAACCATCTGTTGTGTATGTCTAGTTGACTCCTTGCCCTGAGATAGGCACTGGTCTACTCCTGGGTTAGTAATTATGACCCAAAACCCCTTGTCTTGCATCCAAATCATCATATCCACCTTTTCATAACTTCCACCTGTTAGTTGTAGGAGTAGGATTAGGAACCCCCTGCATACTCTCATCCCTGACCAGACACATATGTCCAAGAATGTTGCCAACCTTGTGATCTATCATGCAGATCTTGGTCCATACATGAGAATATTCTGCCTATTACTGTCAAGCTAAATCTTCCTATCATTGAGCTAGTCAATGTTACACCTTCAGTTATAAGGTTACCCCCCTTGGTGCAGCAAAACCAGAAGTGAAGGGGAGGTAGCTCACGCAACCTCCCGTACTCTGTTGGCCGGATCTGCTAGGGCATAGGAACTGGCAAAATCTCTGCCGATCCGGGAAAAATTACCAACAGACTACTTCATATGGAGTTATTTTAGATGCAGTTTGGTAGGAGGTATTGTACCACCATTCAATGAGAGGGAGCAACTTTGCCCACTGATATTGTTGTTCTGAGGTGAAGAAACAAAGATAAGTTTCCAAACATTTGTTGATAATTTTAGTCTGACCATCTATTTGTGGGTGATACCCAGAACTCATCTTCAATTTCGTGTCAGTGTGTCGAAATAGTTCTATCCAAAAATGACTGGTGAAAGTTGCATCATGATCTGAGACAATGGAAGAAGGGATGCCATGAAGATGGAAGATCTGGTCCATGAAAATTTGTGTGACTAAGAAGGCTATATAGGGATGCTGAGGGCACAAAAATGAATATATTTGGAGAGGCAATCAACAACAACCAAGATCACTGTCTTTCCTCCAAATTTATGGAGCCCCTCAATGAAATCCATAGAAATATCTGTTCAAATTCATGTAGGGATGGGCAAGGGTTCGAGCAATCTAGGAAGGAGTGTTGTTTCACCCTTGTTGTGTTGGCAGGTATCACATTCAGCCACTATCTATTGAATTGCCCTTTTCATTCCCTTCCAAAAGAAGTTATGCCATGCTCGCTCATAAGTTTTGAGGAACCTAGAGTGCCCTGTGGATGGAGAAGCATGGAGTTCATAGAAGACAGTTTGCTGAAGATATGTGCTCTGGAAGGAGCACTAGATGACCCTTGTATCACAGAGAAGCACCATCCCAAGAGTAATGCAGTACAACAAAAGGGATAGTGGCCAACTGTTGAATGATTTGAGATAATGAAGAGTTATTGACATAGCCCTACTAGACAGATTCCAACCAATTTGGAACCGGCATAGAAATAGCCGAAAGAGAAGCTTTGTCATCAAATGTGTGAGAAAGAGCATCCGCCACAATATTTTCCTTACCCTTCTTGTAAGTGATCTCATAGTAATAACCCATGAGTTTGCTAACCCATTTCTGTTGTGCTTGGGAGGAGACCTGTTGTTCCAGGAAATATTTCAGACTCTGATGATTAGTCTTGATGCAAAAATGATTCCCTAGTAGGTATGGCCGCCACTTCTGTATAGCATGCAAAATAGCAAAGATTTCCTTCTCATATGTAGAAAGTACTAAATTCTTGCCAAAAAGGGCTTTATTGGTGAACGCAATGGGATATTCTTCTTGAAGGAGAACAACATGAAGTCCATTGCCGCAAGCATCACTCTCAATAGTGAAGGTCTTGGAAAAATATGGTATAGCTAGAACAAGTGTAGTACACATAGCTTGTTTTAGTTTTTCAAATGCACACTCAGCAGCATGTGTCGAGATAAAAGCATCCTTTTTTAACATAGCTATTAATGGAGCTACAATCTTCTCGTAATCCTTGACAAACTTGCGATAGCAGCCATTCAACCCCAAAAAACTATGGAGGCTCTTGAGTGTCTGAGGATGTGGCCAATTTTTCATGGCATCTATTTTTGCAAGATCCACTTGAACCCCTTGGGCTAAAACAATATGCCCGATATACTCCACGTCCTCCTAGCCAAAAACACATTTAGATGGTTTTGCACAGAGATGATGATCAGAGAGAAGTTGCAATACGAGATCTAGATGTTGGCGATGCTCAGCCCATGTTTTACTATAGATGAGGATATCATTGAAGAAGACCGGAATGAATTTCCACATGTAGGGCCGGAATATTTATTCATCAATGCTTGGAATGTTGAAGGAGCATTAGTGAGGCCAAAGGGTATGACCAAAAACTCATAGTGGTCATCATGCATGCATAAAGCTGTTTTAGGGATATCATCCTCATGAACCTGAATTTGGTGATACCCAAAACAAAGATCCAACTTGGAGAAAAAATGAGCGCCATGAAGCTCATCAACAATAGGAATTGGAAACTTATATTTGATTGTGATATGATTAAGTACTCAGAAGTCAATGCAAAGGCTCCATGACCCATATTTTTCCAGACAAGAAGAACTGGTGAAGAAAAGGAACTGGTATTAGGGTGAATAATACCTTGCTTCAGTAAGTCTTGAATGAGCATCTCAATCTCTATCTTTTGGTGAAATGGGTAGCGGTAGGGCCTGATGTTGGGAGGAATGCTTCAGCCTTTTTGGTGATCCAAGGGTCAATGAAGTTATGAGTGCTACCAGAATCAATGAGTATTGTAAGAGGGAGCTTCTTGAAGTAACCCTTGACCTACATGGTTTGTGGGGTGGTGACTCCTGCTAAAGCATGGAGGGAGATCTCTGGGTGGTCTTCCTGAGAAGCAGGGTCAACAAGCGATTGTTGAGTGTCAACCTAATCATCCACTGTATCCTGAGCATCCGCATAAACTTCAATTTTAGGTAGAGAATCCACATCCAAGAGATAGAGCTTTTTCTCAGCACATCTATGTCCCTGAGTGAATTTCTCATCACAATTATAACAAACCCCTTTTTCTCTACGTGCCCGCATCTTTGCTTCAGTCAAATGCTTGATAGGAGTTGTTCTAGGAGCTGGCGTTATTTGAGATCTTTGGGAAGCCATTTCTGAATGGAACTGTTAACCTCATGATCAACATACCAATAAAGGAAAACTTGCTTTTGAGATGGAGAAATTTGATTGGTTTCACAAGCATCTTATAACACCAATGATGAAGGAAATTGGTTTCAAAAGTTTCCATTGGTCCTCACCAAAACTTTGAAACTCTACATCGCCGATGAAAGACACTCTATTTTCTTAATCAGAGAATTAGAGTGGTTTTGAAAGTATCTCTTGCTGCCAATGAAGTTGGGAATTATCTCCAAAACCACAATGAAGTTTCAATATTCTCTTAAGCTACTAAGACTCCACGATGATGTTGCACCGAAAATGATGCCAATACCAACGTAAAGGAAGGAGTTGGTTATAATGAACCAAGAAGTTGACCTAAAAACTAATTTTTCTTCACATCCATCCGAACCTTCATCAAAGCATGATTCAAAATGCTCTGGTAGATACGTATTTCTGCAAAATGGGAAGCATAGACAATGCATAGGAAAGGTTTGACGGTGCAATCTCAGAGAAATGTTGTCTCATGGCATGCAAAGATCGTTGGATATGAACAAAATGGATGCGTTGAAAAGGCTTTAGAAACCTTCAAATGACTACAACTGGTGGGTGTAATGTCAGACTCTATAACCACTACCATCCTCTCCCTATCCATGGCTTGTTTTGAAAAGAGTGCTTCAAAGAGATGTCATCTCATGGAATGTTACGATTGCAGCATATACACAAAAGGTTTTGCTGAAAAAGACTTCAGAAAGTTTCAAGCAGATCCAGTTTACAAGTGTAAAGCCAAATTCCATAACCTTTTCCAGATTCTTCTCTGTCTATGGATGCATGAGAGTTTTGAAATGGGAGTTTGCACGTCCATTAATGTATAATGGAAAGTGGATTTTTGTCAGACACTATAGTTTGAAATCGCCCGACAGACTTGTATGCAAAATATAGTAGAATAGACAAAACCTGTGAACCATTTGACAAAATGTCTTAGAGAAATATGTGTTTTATGAGCTGCAGTAATAGAAGAATACACACAAAATGGATTTATTGAAAAGGCCTTCAAAATTTTCAAGCAAATGCAAGTTGCAGGTGTAAATCCAAATTTCTCAACCCTTGCCAATATTCTCCCGGTTCATGCCAAAATAGGAACCCCAGAATGGCATATGGGTATCCATTAAAACATAATACAAAAGATTTCTTGTCACAAATTACAGTTTGAAATGCTCTGGTAGGTGTTTACACCGAATGTAGGAGTATATGTGAGCACGTGAGTTTTTTGGCAAAAGCTCTCACGAAGATACAGTCGTATGATCTGCAATGGTTGCAACATATGCATAAGATGGATTTGTTGAAATCCTTTCAAATCCTTCAAGTAAATATAGTTATCGGTGGTGTAAAGTTTTATTCCACAATCTTTGCTAGTGTCCCCGTAGTCTATGGAGATTCGTCAAAGGTATGCACAAAGTGGACGGACTGTTTTTAAACATCATCCACTTCAACAGTCAAAAGTTAGTTTTGGCCAATAAAAATAGGACAAATATTTACCACTTTTTATTGTGGATGATGTGTAAAATTGCTATTGACTCTTTGACCATGGATGGAAATGCGTTGTTAGACATGTATGCATAATACGAAAGCATTGACAAGGCATGTGAATTGTCTAATAAAATGGTTTAAAGAAATGTGGTGCAGCAAGTATAAGAGGTGTAAAACCAGACTCCACTACCTTTTCCAGCATACTCGCAGCCCATGTGTCCAAATGGAGTATTGGAGCAGGGTATTGACATCCATCAAAGCTTAACAAAATGTGGATTGTTAGATATTATAGTTGCAAATCTCTGACAGTAATGCATGCAAAATATGGAAGCATGAAACAAGATGCATGAACTTTTTGACAAATGCCTCAAAGATGTTTACTCAATATTCTTTATATGTGAGCATTATAGTGCTTGGAAAATTGTCTCATGCCATAAAAGACTTCACACAAGAAAACTTTCTAAACTCTCTAGTTGTTCCTATCATCCAATTCATGGAACCTTCTATGAGTGCAAGTGCTAGCATATTTCAAAATGCTCTGATATACATACATGCCAAGTGTGAAAACAAAGGGTTTGTATATAAAAATGGTGCATAGGCATAGAATCAGTGTCAATTTATCTTGCAATCCAAAAATGGTTGGAGACTTGGAATAAAAGCAAAACAATAGAGTTATTATCAATCAAGATGGACAAGGAGGATGTTAGGCCCAAAGTTGTGCTAGATGAAAATGCTTCCCGATAGCAATGAGGATGGTGATATGAATTTCTATGGTGGTTATTCGAACTTCAAGGAACATTGATGATGACTATCATGTGAATGAGTGGCAGTTTGTAGGTTGAGATTTGATTCAAAGTCACACCAAGTGTATTAGAAACTTTGAAATGATGAAAATCCCCATTTGACAACTTGTGATCCAAATATGAAAGGCATAGTCTCAAATGCTGATATACATCTACGAGAGGCCATGGGAAGAATCAGGAATATCTTGAAACAAAGATTGCCTTACATTTTAATTGGTAAAAATACCCAATTCAACAAGTTATCAAATTCATGAATATGGTAGTGGAGTACATGATTTGGTGATTGACCCATGCAACAAACTTGATCATCGACACCAATCTAATCAAACACAAATGGAGTAGGTGAAGTAAGCAGAATGTGCATTGTCTCCTTCAACTGGCCTTACGTACCTAATGATGCAAGGTTGATATGAGTAATGAATGGTGATGGAATTTTGGGGACTATATTAGAGCAGGAAAATGTTTAACTATTCTCTTCATCTAAGATTCAGGCATACAGAGGAGTCATCAGCATCTAACGAAGTGTGACTACCAAAATGGAGTAAATGGAGGAAAAAGGTAACTTAGCAAAATTTACAACTAAGTTACAACTTAATGTTACCTTTTGAAAAAGTGACTTATGTCACTTATTGTAATTAAAGTTGGCCTTTTAAATTTAACTTTGTAAAATTTAGGTAAATCTTAACTTATCTTCAAAAAGGTAGTTATTCCAAGTAGTTACAAAAAGTGGTTAAGGTAGTTACCTTAAGTGGTTACTAACCTCACCTATAAATACAACATTGTAATTCAATCGAGGGGTTCCACTTTTTCGCAAGGCATTGTATGAAGGACTCAAATAGTATTATTCAAGTAAGAAAGCAATAGAGAAGTGTTTTGGATGTGTGTTCAATTCAATCTCATGTGTTATTGTTGATATTTATATGTTTCATCAATGATAACCACTTGCTTTCCTTTAAACATTACAAGTGGAAAAGATTATCATGTCAAGTTTTGGTATCTCAGCTTAAATGTGTGGAACTTGAATTAATAAGATTATTTCTTATTCTGTCATTAGTTTTGTTGTACAATTTGTTCTTAAAAACCCCCATAAAATCCATATACCCCCTATCATACGAGGGAGCTACCCCTCTCAAACGCAGAGAGGAATCGACATAGTTCTGCGATTCTCCAACTGTTGTAAAGCAGGTTGTTGTTGATCCAAGGGCAAAATGGAGTTATTCACGAAGGTTATTTAAAAGAAACAAATCTATTTACCAACAGATTTTTGGCGACTCTGCTGGGGAGATGAGGTGAAGCGTTGGTGCCTTTTGATTCCTCAAGAATATACAAGTATCTCCCCAGAAAATAAGTTGGTGACTCTATCTGAAAAAAGAATCCTGAAAGATGGTTGGGTATCGAAGAACCCAGATGCATAATAGATAGTAACAGTGATGATGAAGATTATCCTTTTTCTACATCCTCTACTCAACAAAATCAAGTTCTTGATGACCCTAGGCAAGTGGAGTTTATGAAGAGTTTCTATGGTGGCATGCAACTTGCTACTAATCAGGTTCATTCTTCTTTACTTCAAACATTGCAGAAGATTGAACAAAAAGATGGGAAATAGACTCATTTTCTTGCTTATGATCAAAACTCCCTATCAGAAGAGATTCATGCACCAGAAGATAAAATAAACTACACTGAGACATATCATTTGCATGATGAGGACAACAATGAAGAGGCAAAGATTTTTCCTACAAATGAACCTGTATTGAAGGAAGTGTCTGAAAGAGACTCATCGGAACATGCATGTCCACTTAAGGAAGACCAAGAAGAAGAAGTGATGAAGACGGAAAAAGAACATTGTATAGAAATATGTAATTATGAAGAAGAAATATGTCCAGATGATTACATTTTATCAGTTTCTTTGAAGGATGTCACTCCTCTTGTGAGAACTTGCTCTGGTTTGACAACTATATCTTCCGAGGAAGGTTTCCATGACATGGTTAATGTTCAAGGGAATGTAGAAGAAATTTTGGACCAAAGTGTAAATAAAGAGGATGAAGACAAGTCACAAAATGTTCTCCTGACGTGCATGCAATCTGAACAAGAGGATAATGATGATGAAATAGTACCACAAGATCTTTCTCACGAAGTTTTCATCTCAAATTGGTGTCTCAAGACTCCTAAAGATGATTTTCTTTGTAAAGAAGATTTCATTCTTTCTCCTTTATCATCTATTGAAGAAGAATCTGCAACTATTAGAACCAAAGGTATTACTCAAGACAAAGCATTGAGTACTCCCACTCCAAATATGCAAGAAGATCATAAGGATACCAGGATTGATGAAGAGCTGCACGTTCTAACTTCTCCTTCACTACTTCCAAGAGAGGAAAATATTATTTCTTCTTCATTGACGATACAATAAGACTTTCAAGAGGATAAAGTGCATAATGTAAATTCATCACTTTCTCTTCCTCATGTGCAATCCTCTGATAAAGAAGATCCTGAGTTAGTAATGCTAAAGAAGGAGGAATTTTCCTCTGCAGAAGATGATTCAATGATAAAGGAGGACATTACTCATAAGAAGAATCAGTCGCAGAGTATTAAGTTTTCTTCATTTCTTACTTCATATGGAGGATGTCTAGTTTGTGATTTAGTTTTCTTTGATTCAAGCTATCAAAAGAATCTTCAGATAGAGAAGATTGGTATGCTCGATGTGATGCCAGAAGAGATGATCACTAATACACAGTGCAATACCAATGCGATACAAAAGGACTCAGATATTTATGATGAGAAATGGTTATTCGGTGCACTATTCAAGGAGTCCTCACATTTCGTGTATTTCATTTTTCTCATCATCTCAATATGGCTACTAAGTTCGCAGGCACCTCATTCGTCCACCTCTCTTTTTCATATAGGTGCATATTTTTCTCATCCTGTCAATGGGTTCACTTGATCTTTCTCAGGCAGTTTGAGGTAGGAGTCACCTACCATGTACATGGGTTAACTATGTGTTTTGGTTGTGTCTATCTTGTTTTGGTTTCTGTTGGTTTTCATTGTTTGCCTCATCTCTATGTATCTTTGTCGTTTATCCTTCTATCTTGCTTGGATCTCCTTGTTCTCCTTGAACATCATGTCATCTCCTAACTCTATAGCCCAATGGATAAGGCTTATTCATTTCCAGAGATTCTGGGTTCATCCTGTGTCCTTTACAGTCTTTGTCCCGAGTTAGAGCCAACTGTTAGCCTCATGATCAACATACCGATAAAGGAAAACGAGATCAAGAAATTTGATTGGTTTCACAAGCATCTTATAACACCAATGATGAAGAAAATTGTTTTCAAAAGTTTCCATCAGTCCTCACCAAAACTTTTGAAACTCCTCTACATCGCCGATGAAAGACACTCTATTTTCTTAATCGGAGAAGTAGAGTGGTTTTGAAAGTAGCTCTTGTTGCCAACAAAGTTGGGAATTATCACCAAAACCCCGATGAAGTTTCTAGATTCTCTTAAGCTACTAAGACTCCATGATGATGTTGCACCAAAAATGATGCCAATACCAATGTAAAGGAAGGAGTTGGTTATAACGAACCAAGAAGTTGACGTAAAAACTAATTTTTCTTCACATCCATCTAAACCTCCATCAAAGCATGATTTGAAATGCTCTGGTAGATACTTATTTCTGCAAAATGGTAAGCATAGACAATGCATAGGAAACGTTTGACGGTGTAATCTCAGAGAAACATTATCTTATGGCATGCAAAGATAGCTGGATATGAACAAAATGGATGTGTTAAAAAGGCTTCAAAAACCTTCAAATGACTACAACTGGCGAGTGTAATGTCAGACTTTATAACCACTGCCATCCTCTCCCTATCCATGGCTTGTTCTGAAAAGAATGCTTCAAAGAGATGTCATCTCATGGAATGTTACAATTGCAACATATGCACAAAAAGGTTTTGCTAAAAAGACTTCAGAAAGTTTCAAGCAGATCTAGTTTACAAGTGTAAAGCCAAATTCCATAACCTTTTCTAGATTCTTCTCTGTCTATGGATGCATGAGATTTTTGAAATGGGAGTTTGCACATCCATTAATGTATAATGCAAAGTAGATTTTTGTCAGACACTACAGTTTGAAGTCGCCTGACAGACTTGTATGCAAAATATGGTAGCATAGACAAAACTGGCGAACCATTTGACAAAATGTCTCAGAGAAATATTTGTTTTATGAGCTGCAATAATAGAAGAATACACATTGTTGGTGCCTGAATTGACTGTTAGTTTCTGAGCAATTTTCATGCAGGCACCTTCCCAAAAAATCCAAAAAAATTTAAGTTTTGGGGCCCCTCAGTGTTTTTCAGCGTCTACATCTTAGTTCTTGAGGAGGTGGTCTTCATGTTTTCACCATCGGCATGAGTTTGTTTGTGTCTTGGTGATCATATCAATAGCATGGTGTGTTCTTTGTATATCGCCGTGACTTTGTGCTATCGGCGAAGGAGTTTCATGTTGGGCCGACAGTTGGTAGTCTGGCCGATGAGGGATGTTCAAGGTGGTCGTCGGTGGGAGTAATGCTGTCGGCGAGAGAGTTTTCGGGTTCGCCGACGCCTGAGGTCTCGCCGACAGAGTATAGTTTGTTGGTGCCATCGGTGTAATGGATATCTATCGGCGAGAGTAGTATTGTTGGCCGAGGGGTTTTTTGTGGCACCGATAGACGAGAGTCTTGCCGATGGAGTATTGTTTTTGAGGTTTGAACCTCGCCGGTGAACCTCAGTGTTGAACCTCGCCATTGAACCATCGGTTTGAACCGGTTCATCGATTCAATGGGTTCATGGGGTTACGTTTGTGTTGCCGACAGAGTAGGTATCGGCATTGAACTATCAGGTTGAACCTCTCATTTGAACCTAGCCGTTGAACCAATGGTTCAACCCGACAGATGGAGAGTCTCGCCAAAGGAGAAGTAGGAGGCCAAGGTAGGCATCGGTGAGACTATTGAGGTCGGCCAGAGGATTTTTGGATGCTCCGATGGTGTTAGTCTCACCGACGGAGATAGGAAGCGAAGGCGTTGTCGGTGTGACTTTGTTCATCGGTGGAAGTGTGAAATGTTTGGCTGATAGTGTTGGTCTCACCAACAGGGGAATGTGATGTAGCGATCGGCGAGACCGTTGAGATCGGCAGGAGAATTGTGGGGTGTGCCGATGGCTTGGGTCTTGGTGAAAGGCTTTGGGCGAAGGATCATGGGTCGAGCGCAGCAAAAGCGCTCGACGCTTATTATGCATGCGGCCCCATTTATGAATTGCTAAAGTGGTCTCCTCACCGTGCATGTGGGACTAATCTCCCTGCATATTTTGAACCTTTAGTAAAGTGCATTTTGGCGGGAACTTCCCATTTGAACAGTGTGACGGTTTCCAAGTGAAACGCGAGTGGTTGAGCCATCAATGGCGACTGTGCTGAGGCATGGGTGAGTTGTTGAACAGTCATGTACCCAATTTTTGGCATGAGGACTTCCAGATGGCGGCGCAGGACTCGAGGCTTCTCCTGCCTGCTGCATTGATGGCTTCTGAGTGCCATTCCTTCTAAGGACTGTATCTGGCAGATTTTTGTCAAAAACATGTAATTAATTGCTAGAGGTACACTTTCTAGCTGATATAGGCAGACTGTGTTACCATTTTTGTTGTTGTTGAAAGTTGAACATTTGGGCTCTGTAATACAATACAACTGATTCGGTTGCTCTGTGCAGTAAAACTTGTGAGTTTATGTATCTCCTGTTGTATGTTTCTTGCATGAATCCACTGATTTCATGATTGAACTTATATCAGAAATGCTATGTTAGCATGTGTTTTGTTAATTCTGTCTCCAGTATTACATGTATCTTTCTTCTGAGTCTGGATATTTAAGGAATGTCTGAGACTCTAGAACATAGAATTCCTGTGTTGAATGTCTGATCTCTTAACTTCTGCTCAAGGGGTAGATTAAATTGTTCTCAGATTGAACATTGGGAAGGGTATACTGCAGTAGGGATGCCATAAGTATAGATAGCTTAACACTCTGTATTGGGAGATATCTGTAAGGCAGATATCACATGTGTCCCCCTGAAATCTAGTTTTAGTTGTTCATGCTGATCATTCACAGGTATATGTCTACTGACTCCAGGCCCTGGATAGGCACCGATCTAGATTTGTGTTTGTGTTATATACCATGTCTAGCTTTGCATCCAAATATAAAATCAAAATCAAAACTCCAAAACAACCATTAGGACAGTAGAATTAGTTTTAGGATCCAAGTCCTCTGTCTACAACTACAAATAGGCCCAAAGCTAGCCCCTTTGCTCTTATCTTACAGTTTTGGTCTACTTACAGGAGGACTTATCTGCTTTCTGTTAGCATCCCAGCCTTTGTATGCATATCCTCATGGATGTTGAATAGGGAATACCCCCTAGGTTTTGTAGAGCCTGAAGAAGAAGAGGAGATAAAATATAGAGTCTATCTCCTACACTGTTGGCCCCTAGCCCAGAGATCCTGTTGATCATTGATGGCTACCTTGTAGGGAAATCTGGGAGTAAGCATCCAGTCTGGGAAAAAAAATGAACAAAAATTGGCGACCCTACTGGGGAAGTCTAAAGGATTGAAAAATCAGACTTTGAAAGTGTTTGTTGCAGCAAAAGAAAAAGGCTGTATATGTGACTCTACTGGTGGATGACCTAGAAAGAAAGAAATCAATCTGCAGCTTCAGCTTGTTTGAAGCTCATTCCTCTTCAAGGAGGTGGCGACTCTGCATCAAAGAACCTAATAAAAGAACAAAATCAGTTAGAGGAGAATTTGCAGCTGCTGCAACATATCCAGGTATTTCCACAAGTTTTTGAAAAGTTCCCTATTTGGCGAGATAGCACTGGTTAAAAGGGAAACATTGGTGAAAGCAGAGCTTGCATGCTTCTATTAGAACTTACTATGTATTTCAAAGGGCATGCAATGTTGTTCAAAAGACTCATTTAAAGGACTTTAGGAAAGTTCAAAAAAATAGTCTAAATTTTGAGTGCCTATAGTCATTATTGGTAGAAAATCTGAGTAGAGAGGAGGGTTGCAAAAACATAGAGGATGTATTATCAGCCTATGCACCCTTGTGAGGTGTCAAATGCAATAATGTATAGTGGTCAGTCCCAACCATGTAATAAAAGAAGTTTCAACATAGACAGATATAAGCCCATAAATTTCAATGGCATTTGTGGCTATCCAAATGCTCTTCCACCTAAAATAAAAAATTTTTTGCCTAAATTTAGTGGTGCAAAGGATGAATCAGCTGAGAGGCACTTGCAACAATTTACAAATGTTATAGATGACTTTGAGATTGACCATGAGGATGTGGTTATGAGATTATTTGTTCAATCTCTAGATCAAGATGCAAGGGACTAGTTTTCCTACCTTCCAGCTCACTCTTTCAGCTCTTAGCATGATTTTAAATCTGCATTTCTAGTACAATATGGTGAAAGAATTTCTGAATATGCAGTTATTAGTGACTTCATGTACATCCATATTGAAGAAGATGAGTTGATCCCAGCCTTTAACCTCAGATTTATGAGGGCATTGAATAGAATTCCAGAATGCACGAGACCTAATGATGCACTGTGCTTAGGTGTCTATTTGGGAGCCTTTGATAAGAAAATGAGTTATAGATTGAGAGATAAGGAGCCCACCACATTGCATTAGGCACATCAGTTTGCAATAGATATTGAAAACAATTGGAGGTATGGAATACAAAAAGGTTATTTTTCTAAAAAAATTTGTTGTCCTGCAGTCCCCAACGTAGATGAAAGAGTTAATTCAGGAGTTGACAATGAATATCAAAGTGCTCACACCCCTGTTGTCCCAGTTTTTGCATCATTCCAAGTTGATGATGTTACTATTATAGAGGAGGATGTCCTGATTTGCTCAGCAAATGAAGTTGAAAACAATGGTTTTTCAAGTAGTATTTGCATGCCAGTCCTCATCAAAGAGCCTTCATGTTTAAATGATTCAGTTGTGCAAAGTTGTGATCATGTGGATCAACAGTCAGTATCAATATCATCAGGAAGTATTAGAGGGCTGGAAAATGATGCAAATAGCTCAACTTCAGAATGCATTGAAGTAGCAGAAACCTTGTATGTGGGGCAATCAGATGATAAAAATGATATCCATGACCAGTGCATAGATCAGGTTTGTTCTTCTTATGACTCTGGATCTGATAGTAATGAAGAAGAATTGGACTGTCATGAAAAAGAAGCAGAGAACTTTGCAGTGAATATAAATCCCCTTTATGATGAGTCTGTAGATGTCTTTGATATTGTGAGTCCTGACTTTCAGTGGTGCAGGATTAATCCTCTTTTTGAGGATGATGATGAATATAAAGAGATAGTTGACCTAGGTGATACATCAGTTTGTGAGGGGGGCATATGAATCAGATATCTTCAGTTCTTGTGAAGATAGTATGGATTTGCAAACTTTGGATAATGTATGTTCATCATCACTTGATCCAGACATGTGCAACATTGGGTGTGTGGATTAGGATTTGTTTTCAATATCAATAAATATTGGGGGTCTCATATTTTCTGAATGTCTTCAGCTTTTGGATCAACTAGATGAATGCCTAGTGATATGTAATAGCAAGGTGGATGAGGAGAATATACCATCTGAAGAGTATAACATGCATATGTTGCTTAATGCTGAAGGATTTTTTAGCATGTATGGTTGCATGTTTGATTTTGAAATGCAGAGCGACAGAGGCAGTACTACAAATAGCAAGTTGTCAGAAATAGTAGAATATCTAATTGAGCAGATGACCTTATGGGCAAATTATGCCAATCTTTTCAGTTGGGACTGGGATCTTTCAGTTTGGAATCAGGCATTTGGCAGGATAAAGTTTTGGTTCTTCATTTTTGGTTGCCCAGGGCCACCCAAGTGATGATTAAAAAATATAATTTTTGAGCAGGTTGGTGCAATGATCGACTCCGTGCCCAATGGATAAGGGACTGGTCTGCATCCCAGAGTTCTGTAGTTCTTGCCATGCCTACAAGAGGCATGCATCCTCAGACAGAGCCACTGTTGGTGCCTGAATTGACTATCAGTTTCTGAGTAATTTTCATGCAAGCACCTTCCCAAAAAATCCAAAAAATTTTAAGTTTTGGGGCCCCTCAGTGTTTTTCAGCGTCTACATCTTAGTTCTTGAGGAGGTGGTCTTCATGTTTTCTCCATCGGCATGAGTTTGTTTGTGTCTTGGCAATCATATCAATAGCATGGTGTGTTCTTTGTATATCGCCATGACTTTGTGCTATCGGCGAAGGAGTTTCATGTTGGGCCGACAGTTGGTAGTCTGGCCGATGAGGGATGTTCAAGGTGGTCGTCGGTGGGAGTAATGTTGTCGGCGAGAGAGTTTTCAGGTTCGCCGACGCTTGAGGTCTCACCGACAGAGTATAGTTTGTTGGTGCCATCGGTGTAATGGATGTCTATCGGCGAGAGTAGTATTGTCGGCCGAGGGGTTTTTTGTGGTGCCGATAGACGAGAGTCTTGCCGATGGAGTATTATTTTTGAGGTTTGAACCTCGCTGACAAACCTCAATGTTGAACCTCGCCATTGAACCATCAGTTTGAACTGGTTCATCAGTTCAATGAGTTCACGGGGTTACGTTTGTGTTGCCGACAGAGTAGGTATCAGCATTGAACTATCAGGTTGAACCTCGCGGTTGAACCTCTCATTTGAACTTAGCTGTTGAACCAATGGTTCAACCCGACAGATGGAGAGTCTCGCCAAAGGAGAAGTAGGAGGCCAAGGTAGGCATCAGTGAGACTATTGAGGTCGGCCAGAGGATTTTTGGATGCTCCGATGGTGTTAGTCTCACCCTTCGGAGATAGGAAGCGAAGGCGTTGTCGGTGTGACTTTGTTCATCGGTGGAAGTGTGAAATGTTTGGCTGATAGTGTTGGTCTCACCAACAGGGGAATGTGATGTAGCGATCAGCGAGACTGTTGAGATCAGCAGGAGAATTGTGGGGTGTGCCGATGGCTTAGGTCTGGCGATAGGCTTTGGGCGAAGGATCGTGGGTCAAGCGCGGCAAAAGCGCTTGACGCTTATTATGCATGCGGCCCTGTTTATGAATTGCTAAAGTGGTCTCCTCACCATGCATGTGGGACTAATCTCCCTGCATATTTTGAACCTTTAGTAAAGTGCATTTTGGCGGGAACTTCTTATTTGAACAGTCCGACAGTTTCCAAGTGAAACGCGGGTGGTTGAGCCATCAATGGCGACTATGCTGAGGCGTGGGTGAGTTGTTGAATAGTCATGTACCCAATTTTTGGCATGAGGACTTCCAGATGGCGACGCAGGGCTCGAGGCTTCTCCTGCCTGCTGCATTGATGGCTTCTAAGCGCCATTCCTTCTAAGGACTGTATCTGGCGGATTTTTGTCAAAAACATGTAATTAATTGCTAGAGGTACACTTTCTAGCCGATATAGGTAGACTGTGTTACCATTTTTGTTGTTGTTGAAAGTTGAACATTTAGGCTCTATAATACAATACAACTGATTCGGTTGCTCTGTGCAGTAAAACTTGTGAGTTTATGTATCTCCTGTTGTATGTTTCTTGCATGAATCCACTGATTTCATGATTGATCTTATATCAGAAATGCTATGTTAGCATGTGTTTTGTTAATTTTGTCTCCAGTATTGCATGTATCTTTCTTCTGAGTCTGGATATTTAAGGAATGTCTGAGACTCTAGAACATAGAATTCCTGTGTTGAATGTATGATCTCTTAACTTCTGCTCAAGGGGTAGATTAAATTGTTCTCAGATTGAACATTGGGAAGGGTATACTGCAGTAGGGATTCCATAAGTATAGATAGCTTAACACTCTGTATTGGGAGATATATGTAAGGCAGATATCACATGTGTCCCCCTGAAATCTAGTTTTAGTTGTTCATGCTAATCATTCACAGGTGTATGTCTACTGACTCCAGGCCCTGGATAGGCACCGATCTAGCTTTGTGTTTGTGTTATATACCATGTCCAGCTTTGCATCCAAATATAAAATCAAAATCAAAACTCCAAAACAACCATTAGGATAGTAGAATTAGTTTTAGGATCCAAGTCCTTTGTCTACAACTGCAAATAGGCCCAAAGCTAGCCCCTTTGCTCTTATCTTACAGTTTTGGTCTACTTACAGGAGGACTTATCTACTTTATGTCAGCATCCCAGCCTTTGTATGCATATCCTCATGGATGTTGCATAGGGAATACCCCCCTAGGTTTTGCAGAGCCTGAAGAAGAAGAGGAGATAAAATATAGAGTCTATCTCCTACACTGTTGGCCCCTGGCCCAGAGATCCTGTTGATCATTGATGGCTACCTTGTAGGGAAATCTGGGAGTAAGCATCCAGTCTGGGAAAAAAAAACCAACACACACAAAATGGGTTTATTGAAAAGGCCTTCAAAACTTTCAAGCAAATGCAAGCTGTAGGTGTAAATCCAAATTTCTCAACCCTTTCCAGTATTCTCTCGGTTCATGCCAAAATAGGAACCCCATAATGGCATATGAGTATCCATTAAAACATAATACAAAAGATTTCTTGTCAAAAATTATAGTTTGAAATGCTCTGGTAGGTGTTTATGTTGAACGTAGGAGTATATGTGAGCACGCGAGTTGTTTGGCAAAAGCTCTCACGAAGATACAGTCGTATGATCTGCAATGGTTGCAACATATGCATAAGATGGATTTGTTGAAAGCCTTTCAAATCCTTCAAGTAAATGCAGTTATCGGCGGTGTAAAGCTTTATTCCACAATCTTTGCTAGTGTCCCCGCGGTCTATGGAGATCTGTCAAAGGTATGCACAAAGTGGACAGGCTGTTTTTAAACATCATCCACTTCAACAGTCAAAAGTCAGTTTTGGCCAATAAAAATAGGACAAATATTTACCACTTTTTATTGTGGATGAGGTGTAAAATTGCTATTGACTCTTTGACCATGGATGGAAATGCGCTGTTAGACATGTATGCATAATACGAAATGTGGTACAACAAGTATAAGAGGTGTAAAACCATACTCCACTACCTTTGCCAGCATACTCATAGCCCGTGTGTCCAAATGGAGTATTGGAGCAGGGTATTGGCATCCATCAAAGCTTAACGAAATGTGGATTGTTAGATATTATAGTTGCAAATATCTGACAGTAATGCATGAAAAATATGGAAGCATGAAACAAGATACATGAACTTTTTGACAAATGCCTCAAAGATGTTTACTCAATATTCTTTATATGTGAGCATTATAGTGCTTGGAAAATTGTCTCATGCCGTAAAAGACTTCACGCTAGAAAACTTTCTAAACTCTCCGATTGTTCCTATTAGCCAATTCATCGAACCTTCTATGAGTGCAAGTGCTAGCATATTTCAAAATGCTCTAATATACATACATACCAAGTGTGAAAACATAGGGCGTGTATATAAAAATGGTGCATAGGCATAGAATCGGTGCCAATTTATGTTACAATCCAAAAATGGTTGGAGAGTTGGAATAAAAGAAAAACAATAGATTTATTATCAATCAAGATGGATAAAGAGGATGTTAGGCCTAAAGTTGTGCTAGATGAAAATGCTTCCCGATAGCAATGATGATGTTGATATGAATTTCTATGGTGGTTATTCGAACTTCAAGGAACATTGATGATGACTATCATGTGAATGAGTGGCAATTGGTAGGTTGAGATTTGATTCAAAGTCACACCAAGAGTATGAGAAACTTTGAAATGATGAAAATCCCCATTTGACAACTCATGATCCAAATATGAAAGGCATAGTCTCAAATGCTGATATACATCTACGAGAGGCCATGGGAAGAATCAAGAATATCTCGAAACAAAGATTGCCTTACATTTTAATTGGTAAAAATACCCAATTAAACAAGTTATCAAATTTGTGAATTGGTAGTGGAGTACATGATTTGGTGATTGACCCATGCAACAAACTTGATCATCGACACCAATCTAATCAAACACAAATGAAGTAGGTGAAGTAAGCAGAATGTGCATTGTCTCCTTCAACTAGCCTTACGTACATAATGATGCAAGGTTGATATGAGTAATGAATGGTGATGGCATTTTGGGGACTATAGCACAGCAGGAAAATGTTTAACTATTCTCTTCATCTAAGATTCAGGCATACAGAGGAGTCATCAGCATCTAACGAAGTGTGACTACCAAAATGGAGTAAATGGAGGAAAAAGGTAACTTAGCAAAATTTACAACTAAGTTACAAGTTAATGTTACCTTTTGAAAAGTGACTTATGTCAATTATTGTAATTAAAGTTAGCCTTTTAAATTTAACTTTGTAAAAGTTAGGTAAATCCTAACTTATCTTCAAAAAGGTAGTTATTCCAAGTAGTTACAAAAAGTGGTTAAGGTAGTTACCTTAAGTGGTTACTAACCTCATCTATAAATATAACATTGTAATTCAATCAAGGGGTTCCACTTTTTCGCAAGGCATTGTATGAAGGACTCGAATAGTATTATTCAAGTAAGAAAGCAATAGAGAAGTGTTTTGGATGTGTGTTCAATTCAATCTCATGTGTTATTGTTGATATTCATATGTTTCATCAATGATAACCACTTGCTTTCCTTTAAACATTGCATGTGGGAAAGATTATCATGTCAAGTTTTGATATCTCAGTTTGAATGTGTGGAACTTGAATATATAAGATTATTTATTATTCTGTCATTAGTTTTGTTATACAATTTGTTCTTAAAAACCCCTAGAAAATGTGGGATTTCTAACTTTGATAAGTGGAATTTGGGATAGGGTCTTCAAGGAAGGAATATGCAGAATGAAATTTTAGGGGTTCCAGTGAATTTTGAGAGGAAATGGAGCTAAAGCAAGGAAGATATGGCAAAAAAATAGAAATTGTTTTCCCTGCCAAAGAGTCAAGAACTTGATCAATGAAGGGAATGGGAAGTGATCCTTCTTGGTGGTAGCATTTAGTTCCCTGTAATCAACACAAACTCTCCATTTGCCACCTTTCTTGGGAACTATGACCAATGGTGAAACCCATTCACTGTCTGAAATGGGGTATATAAATCCTGCATCTAAAAGCTTTTGAAGTTCAGATTTCACTATCTCTTTGAGAGCAAGTTTCATGCATCGTTGCTACTATCTTATAGGTCTGTATCCATCATCAATGTAATTTTTGTGCATACACAAGGCAGGATTAATGCCTTTCATGTCACTGTAATCCCATGCAAATGCTTCTGAGTGGGTCTGTAATACAACATGTAGGGATTGTTGTTGCTCATCAGTCAATGCATTATTAATAGTCAACATCTTTCCTGGCTTGATTTCTAATTGCTTGGACATTTCTTGTACAGAGGACAAATCAAGGCTAGGTATTACTGGCAAGCATTACTAGGGTAACAAAGTATGAAATATTTGGGATACCTCCTCTGAGGAACTAGTGGGTATTATACTACTTAAGGGATCTTGCAAGCAGGATAAGCAATCATGTTGTTGCGGGTGCCTCCCGCAGTTATTTTGTATAATGTGAGCTATCGGGTCATCTTCATCCTAAATATCCAGTAAGGGGCTGTTGTTATATGGAGCTTAATCAGAATCGGAGGTTATATTTACCCCACTTTTATCGGCACGGTTTCCCCCCAAATTCCTACACCGGGAGTTATTTTTTCATTGACCGACATAAGAAAACCCTATTTTTGTAACCAACAAAAAGATTGATAAAAAGCGGCCAAGGGTTAGGGTTTTGATATATTGTATTGTAGCATTTTGCAGCGGTATTGAGTTGCAGGGATTGTTGATTGTAATCGGTTTGATTTACTAGATAATAATATTGGACTCTCTGTTTGGTGGATGTAGCTCGAGTTTGGGTGAACCACGTTAAAACTTGTCTCTCGCTATTATTATTTGTGTATTTCTATTTCTCTGTTTAATCTTTATTTGCATTTAATTGATATCTTCTACCGGCTAACCCTAACAAGTGGTATCAGAGTGAGGTTGTGTTCGATTATCATCTGCAGGAAAGTCTCACGGTTGAGTGGGAGCAATGGCGGACGAGGGTAGATTGAAGGTCGATAAATTCAATGGGCAGAACTATCAGTTATGGAAGATGCAATGGAGGATTACCTCTATCAAAAGGATTTATGGATGCCGTTGGAAGGAGTAGCCAAGAAACCAGCAACAATGTCTGATGAGGATTGGAATCTTCTTGACAAAAAGGCACTGGGAACCATTCGGTTGTGCCTGGCACCATCAGTGGCATTCAATATAACGGAAGCGAAGACAACAGATGGTCTAATGAAAGCTTTGGCAAAATTGTATGAAAAACCCTTAGCCTCAAATAAGGTATTTCTCATGAAGCATTTGTTTAATTTGAAAATGGTTGAAGGTGGATCTGTGACAGATCATTTAAATGAATTTAATATGATTGTCAGTCAATTAACTTCTATAAATGTAAAATTTGGTGAAGAAGTTAGAGCTCTCTTGATATTATGTTCATTACCTGAAAGCTAGGATAGTTTGGTAATGGCGGTTAGTAACTCTATTTCTGGTTCAACTACCCTAAAATTTGATGATGTTGTTGGTGTTATTTTGAGTGAGGAAATTCATAAGAAAAGCTCAGGTGGATCCAAATCAGGTAGTGTTTTGAATGCAGAAAGCAGGGGCAGATCAAAGGAGAGAGGAAAAGGTTCTGGAGGTCACAGGAAGTCATGAGGAAAATCAAAGGACAAAAGATCCCAAACCAAAGGACAGAAGGATTGCTGGTACTGTGGAAAACCAGGTCATCTGAAGAAAGATTGCTGGTCTCGGAAGAATAAAGAAAGAGACAAACAAGAAGGCAATAAGGAAGCAAATGTGGTAAGCAATAAGTCTAAAGATGATGCTTTGATTCTTTCCCTAGATAATGCTGATGATTCATGGGTTTTAGATTCAGGGGCCTCATTTCATGCTCTGCCCCATAGAAGTTATTTCCTTGATTATGTCTAAGGGGATTTTGGGCTGGTTTATTTTGGAGATAACGAACCCTGTCAGATTGTTGGAAAGGGAAGAATCAAGATTAAGTTGTAGAATGGGAATCATTGGCTACTACAAGAGATAAGGCATGTTCCAAGGCTCAGTAGGAATTTAATTTCAGCAGGGTAGCTAACTGAACAAGGTTGCATAGTTACATTTACTAATAAAAATTGGAAGGTTTCAAAAGGTGCCTTAGTAGTAGCAAAAGGTGTGAAAGTAGGCACCTTATATCTTTGTACAGGTCATACTGTTCCTTCTACTTTAGCTGTTACAGAGAAAAAATAAACAGGTTTAGGAACAGTTGCTATAGGTTTGCAGGAAGAGACTGGAAAAGTTGATGTAGGTTCTGAGACAACACTATGGCATAACAGACTTGGGCATATGAGTGAAAAAGGTATGAAGGTACTTCATTCTAAGAAAGTTTTACCAGGTCTAAAATGTATTAATATGGATTTCTGTGAAAGTTGTGTGTATGGAAAACAAAAGAGAGTCAATTTTCTCAAGGATGGGAAGCAAAAGAAAAATAAAAAGTTGGAGCTTGTGCATACAAATGTATGGGGGCCAGCTCAGGTATCTTCTCTTGGTGGCTCTCAGTATTATGTTACATTCATAGATGATGCAACTAGGAAGGTATGGATTTATTTCCTTAGACATAAATCTGATGTATTTAAAACATTTAAGAAATGGAGAAGCTTGGTTGAGAATGAGACAGGTAAAAGATTAAAATGTCTTAGATCTGATAATGGTGGTGAGTATTGCGATAAAGAATTTGAAGATTATTGTTCCTTTAATAGAATTTGTAGGCAGAAAATGGTTCCAGGGACTCCACACGAAAATGGAGTGGATGAACGCATGAATAGGACAATAATGGAGCGTGCAAGAACCATGAGATTGCATGCTAGACTGCCTTTAAACATGTGGGTAGAGGCTGTCAACATTGTTGTATATTTAATTAACAAAGGTCCTTCAGTTCCTTTAGGCTGTGGTATTCCAGAGGAAGCATGGACAGGTAAGAAGGTGAGTTATTATTTTCTGAAAACCTTCGGCTGTGAAGCATTTGCACATATAGATTTTGAAAATAGAACCAAGCTGGATGCAAAATCAAAAAAGTGTACCTTCGTTGGATATGGCATTGATGAATTTGGTTATAGGCTTTGGGATTTTGAAAATCAAAAAATTGTGAGAAGCAGGGATGTTATATTCAATGAGAAGGTGTTGTACAAAGATCAGTTGCAGCAGCATGAGAAGAAAGAAAAGGATTATGTGGTGCTGGATGATACTCCAAATAGTGATGTTTCAGTGGTTCCTCATGCTCTGCAACAGCAACCAGAAATACCACAAACTCCAGTGAATGTTAGACGGTCAACAAGGATAAGTAGACCTCCTGAAAGGTTTTCTCCCTCTTTGTATTCTATTTTGTTAACAGATGCTAGTGAACCAAAAGGGTATGATGAAGCTATGCAGGTGGATACACAGGTTCAGTGGGAGCTTGCCATGAAAGAAGAAATGGACTCCTTGCTGAAAAATCAGACTTGGGAATTATGTAAGTTACCTGCAGGTAAAAAGGCTTTACCAAATAAATGGGTTTATAGGCTAAAAGAGGAAGATGGAGGTAAGAAAAGATTTAAGGCTAGGTTAGTTGTAAAAGGATTTGCACAGAAAAAGGGCATTGATTTTGATGAGATATTTTCTACAGTTGTCAAGATGACTTCTATTCGTACTGTTTTAAGTATTATGACTGCTGAAGATTTGCATTTGGAATAGCTAGATGTGAAAACTACCTTTCTCCATGGTGATTTGGAGGAGGAGATATTTATATGGAACAGCCCCAAGGATTTGAGGTCAAAGGTAAGGAGAAACAGGTGTGCAGATTGAAGAAGAGTTTGTATGGCCTGAAACAAGCACCTCGGCAATGGTATTTGAAATTTGACAGTTTTATGGCTGAGTAAGGCTACAGCAGGTGTAATTCTGACCATTGTGTTTATTTTAAGAGGTTGGATAATGACAACCACATTATTTTATGTTTATATGTTGATGACATGCTTGTAGCTGGGTCTAACATGGATCACATAAGAGAGTTAAAATAGCAGTTAACACAATCATTTGATATGAAGGATTTGGGGGCAGCAAAACAAATCCTTGGTGTGAAAATTTGTAGAGATAGGAAGAACAGACAATTGACTCTATCTCAGGCTGCTTATGTTGAAAAGGTGTTGCAGAGATTCCACATGGAGAATGCAAAAGTTGTCAGCACACTTTTGCCTAGTCATTTGAAATTGACCAAGGAGATGTGTCCTAAGACATAAGAGGAGGAAGAGAAAATGTCCAAGGTACCCTATGCTTCAGCTGTAGGAAGTTTAATGTATGCCATGGTATGCACCAGACCAGATATTGCACATACTATAGGAGTCGTTAGCAGGTATATGAGTCATCCCGGATTAGAGCATTGGAATGCGGTAAAATGGATTCTCAGATATTTGAGAGGTACATCCAATAAACACTTATGTTTTGGGGGCTCTAATACTAATTTAGCAAGTTATGTAGACTCAGATTTGGCAGGGGATATTGATACCAGGCGGAGTACTACAGGTTATGTCTTTACTGTAGGTGGAACAGCAGTGAGTTGGATTTCCAGGTTGCAAAAGGTGGTTGCTTTATCCACCATAGAGGCAGAATATGTAGCTACCACAGAGGCAAGCAAGGAGATGATATGGCTACAATCTTTCATGAAAGAATTGGGCACACAACAGGTTAACAGTTATTTGTTTATAGATAGCCAGAGTGCCATACATCTTGCAAAGAATTCTGCCTTGCATTCAAAAACCAAACACATACAGTTGAGGTATCACTTCATTCGGTCGGTATTGGATGATGGACAGTTACAGCTGGCAAAGATACATACAGATGACAATCCAGCAGATATGTTTACAAAGGCAGTGACAAGGGAGAAGCTGAGCTCCTCTTCAGCTTCGGTTGGTCTTCTAGACTGAAAACAACAAAAACAGAACAGCAGAGTCCAGGGTGCTTATTTCCAGTGGGAGCTACAGGGTCGATGATGTTATGATCAGTCTCCAAGTGGGAGATGATATGGTGTGGAGTCTGATCAGTCTCCAAGTGGGAGATTGTTGTTATATGGAGCCTAATCAGACTCAGAGGTTATATTTACCCCACTTTTATCGGCGCGGTTTCCCCCTAAATTCCTACGGGGTCAAGGGGCAGCGCCCCTTGTGGGGTCCAGGGGCAGTGCCCTTGGCGCATTCCCTATCGCGATACAGGGCAGGGTCGAGGGGCAGCACCCCCGTGGGGGCTCGGGGGCAACACCCCTGAAACCTCACATGATTTTTATTATTTTATAAAGCATTGGGAGTTATTTTTTCATTAACTGACATAAGAAAACCCTATTTTTGTAACCAACAAAAATCTTGATAAAAAGTGGCCAAGGGTTAGGGTTTTGATATATTATATTGTAACATTTTGCAGTGGTATTGAGTTGCAAGGATTGCTGATTGTAATCGGTTTGATTTACTGGATAATAATATTAGCCTCTCTGTTTGGTGGATGTAGCCCGAGTTTGGGTGAACCACGTTAAAACTTGTCTCTCGCTATTATTATTTCTGTGTATTTCTATTTCTCTATTTAATCTTTATTTGCATTTAATTGATATTTTCTGCCAGCTAACCCTAACAGGGGCTGCATTCAATAGTCATCAAGGTATGCAGGGTATAGTTGTCCTCATCATCCAAGGTAGGCCAGGTGGTCTGTTCAAGTTCATGGTATAGTTGGGCTGGTGGATATAAGACCAATTTCTTAGTCACAGTCCCATTAGATATGATCATGTTACCTGACCTACAACCTATAAATGCATATGTTGTGGCAAGCCATGGTCTGCCTATTATAAGAGGATAACCAGTGAGATTAACCTTGGTCTGTAAGACTATGAAATCATTAGGGTATTCCCAAGAATCTAATGCAATTACCAAATCCTCAATGACTCCTTCAGGTTTAACTGTAGACCTATCAGCTAATTGCAAGACTGTCTGGGTAGGCCTAAGGTTGTTCAACTAGAGTATATACATTGTCTCCTTAGTCATTACATTGATTGTAGCACCCAAATCTATCAGAGTATTCTTAATCAGAGTCCCATTGATATTGACATCCACTAATGGACTACCTGGATCTGTATATTTGGGAACAGTTATACTTCCAAACATTATGTCAGCAAGGTCGCCCAAAATGTGAACTGTCTTTGGGTCTATCCTCTTCCTTCCTAGTTTCTTTATGCATAGATCTCTGATAGTCTTAATATAGATAGGAATATCTTTGATGGCTTGGATTAAGGGAATCTTTATGCTTATACCTCATAACTAGCCTATGAGTTTAGTTTCAAACTATGTTGGTTGTTTCTAGATAGCTAAGCATTCAGGGAAAGGAGGTTTAGGATGTGAAATGATCTGAGGGCCCTAATTTGATTCATGTTCCAAAAGTGGCTTATTTGACACTTCCTCTATGGGTTTTTCATCTTCAAGTTCTGTAATTTGGGGAGATGAAGGGCCCACAAGTTACTTCCCTGATCTGAGATGAACATTACTCACTTCTACCCCATAGGTGGGCTATTGCATCACCTCATTAGTATAAGCCTGTTGAATAGGCTTGTTGTTAGGATAAGGTGCAGGTTGGGTAGGGATTTGGCTAGGTCTAGGAGGTTGATTTTGAGGAGAAGATGGTGGCATTATGGCTAGCTGTTGTGGCTGAGATGGGAGCATAGGTTGCTGGTAATTTGCATTTTGCTGCCATTGTTGGTTTTTGTTCCATTGGGGCTACCATTGAGGTTGTTGTGTAGGCTACTGGGGATTATAGTTGGAACCTTAAAAACTTTGTTGGGGCCATCGGTTTGGTTGATGTTGGTTCCAACTAGGTTGTGGAGTAGGCCATTGTGGGTTTTACCAGATATTTTGATTACTAGGCCATGGTTGAGTGTTCCAAGCAGATAAATTTTGATTTGCAATAGGAAAGGGTGAACTAAAACTTAGTGGATTAGAGGGCATACCTTGTCTTTGTTGCCAAGGTCTCCTTTGAGCTATGTAGAACAATTGTCCATCCTCTCCTTCAAATGGCTGAAATTCTGGCCTTTCAACCTTCTCTTGCTGGATGCTTGCCACCCTTTTGCATTTACAATTGGCCTTCCTTTACCTACAACTGGGACAGTACTCAGTAAGCATTGCATCTACTTCTTATTTCTTCTTGATGTGAAGAGTGTCCAACTATGTAGCCATATGGTTGATTATATCCTCCTTCATGTTGGACAACAAGTTACTAATTTCCACTCTTGAAACTCCATTGGTTGCTTTGTTTGTAATTGATGTCCTTTCTCCCCTTGCCCGTCTGGTGAAAGTTCTTGAGTAATTTTGGCAAACTTTACAAATTGATTCAAAAGGTAGCTGAGAAACATCACCTTTCCCAATGAGATTCAAAGAATCCATGCAATCATCCTTAGCCCCTCTCAAGAAGACCAATTTTAATGATTCTTCAGACAATATGTTTTAGGGGTTTTTCTTCAGAGCAAACTGGAATCTTTCAAAATAATCTTCTAGTGGCTCCTCCTCCTTTTGTGACATCCTGAAGATGTCATCTCTCGTCCTGTCATGTCCTCGACAGTAATCTTGGTACTTCTCCAAGAATTTCTCTTTCATTGTATCCCAGTCTGGAATGACATCTTTTCCCAACCCCATAAACCATCTCAAGGCTACATCCTTGAGGGTGGCAGGAAAGAGTTTTAGCTTGTGAGCATCTGAAGTGTAGTCATAGCTCCTACACTAGATATCAAACTCAAACAAAAATGTATTTGGGTCCTCTGTCACCAGGTCATAGAAGACTAGTAATTCTAATGGAGGAATATTTTTCAGCACTGTAGCCCTCTCCTGATCAGTGATAGGAAATTCAAACGTTGCTTGCTCTGGTGGATCCTCCACCGCAGCATCTGCCATAGTTCTGAAAGTCCCTTCTATAGTTGTGGAAGAAGTTAAGACGCTAAAAGTGCAGGCAACTAGAGGATGAATGTGAACCATCATGGGAAGGAATAAAATAAGAAGAAGTAGACTTGTTTCAAATGCAGCTTGTGTGTGTTCTTCATACGAGCCGTTGCATAAGAATTCTTGTTTGAATAGGATTCTCTACAAATTCTCCTTTCCTTGATGCCACGTGCTTACTGCTACACAAGGATTAATTCACAAAACATATGCATGCAAATAACCTCTATAATTAAACCATAGAATTTCATCTATATTGCATGCATACTCATGTTTAAATTATTCAATTGATAATACCATCACCATATTCCATATTAATAATCATAGATTCAAGGTCTTGCAAAGTATATAAAAAGATAGTATATCATGATGGTGATGTTTAAAAAGTATCTGGAAGATCATATGGAAAAGTTCTAAAAGCATATAAAAACAACATAAAAAGAGGCCAATATTTCAACCCATCAATGATCAAGATCCATCTCCTACAGTTGTTGCTTTAACAACTCAATGTTATTTTGTTTTTGTCTCTATTTTGGTTGTAGGGTCTGTTAGAGTGAATAATTTATCAATTCACTTTAGCTTAAGTGTACTTAGGTTGATGAGGTTAGATAACATCTTGTCTAATTGAATGTGCAACCTTTTATACCTTTAGAGGTTACCTAGTTGTTTGGTACACCTCATGTGCGTAGCTTTTGAGGTTGGAAGACTTTCCATCTCACCTCAAAAGGCACTTTTGTAGTCACCCAACACTTGTCACCAAGGTTGATGACTTGGTCAAAAGGTTGTTGGTTTACATATTTCAAGTGTTCCAAAGATTGACACCTATAGGACACTTATCTACATACATGTGCCACACATGGGGCACTTGTCAATCCACATGAAAGGTGGATTGTCTCATCCATGCCTATAAAATAAGGCATTTCTATGTAATTTACAAAGTAAGGTTAATATATGTTTATGCTCCACAGTCATATGCTTATTGATAGTTATAAGCTTTGTTATTTTGTTCATATTCATTTGTGGAAGTGTTATTTGATATTGCATTCATATTGGTGCTCCAACAGGGCCCGCTAAGACATTGGGGCGTGCCTTTTGCACCCAATCCTTTTTTGTAGATATTGTACTCTTTTATATATATTTATATAGAATAATGGGAATATTCATAAAAAAAAAGGTGGTATTTCTTAGTTAGCCCATTCTACTACAAACTAGATTGACAAGACCAAACTCAGTCCTTCAAAAATTGGTATTCAATAATATTATTTTTTTTGCAAATTATTAGTGCCTATAACGTAGGAAACACAATGATAAATGTAAAATTCACTTAGTATAGGCATTTTTTATCATCATAGTTTTAAAAAAGTTACAATTGTTTTGTATTACCATATGATTCCTTTATTATTCCAGAGCAACAATGGAAGTCTTCCATAGAATATTAGTTTTACTTCATAAAAATAAAAGGATAGTCTTTAGTTAAAATTAGCAGCCACCAACAAAAATTTCACGACGTATATTATAACTAACTATTTGATGAAATATCAAAACCTAAAATAGAAGATAAACACAAATAAAACTTAAAACTTGTATTGTACCCAAAATGTCAGTCAATCCACATTGAGCTCATTCCATCATCCATGACAGTAAACTATGCAACTTGACGCGGAGCCACCTACTAAGCTTGCAAAACTAATTTTGTTAAGTTGATTCTCAAATTAGAAGGCTAAGTCTTCTCTAAATTGTGGAGATAATCTAAAGTCATCAATATTTGGGTGCAACCTCATGGATTGAATTGTTGGACCTATAGCTTCTCACCAAAATATTCAAAAAATATACAAGACTTACAGCCCATTTATTAAAACTAAAAAAGATTTTTGGATTTAAAATGTCTCAAAGTGAAAGTGTTTCCAACTACATATACTATTAGAGTTCTTGGAAAAATAGCTTGTAGGAATATCAATAAAAGAAAATGTGAGGCCTATTTTATCTCACCTTCTATTCTTGCTTACATTGTATGGACATTTTGGCAGACATGTGGACATTTGTGACCGTTGATCCCGTTATTCAAACTTTCCTAAATATTTCGTATGCTTTGATTTGTTAGATAGAGCATGATGTGATGTGGTTATAGCTCGCATGTTAGATTTCACTTGATGTTATAATGTTATGTGATATTTATTTTGATACAAATGAGAATGTTAGTTGATGAGTAAATGAATGAAATATTATGCAGTTTTAATCCTGATTTGATGTTTAGAAATGCAAATAAATTATGAATCTTGTAAATGATAGCATATGTATAATTGAGGATATAGGTGATTATGCAACTGTGTGTGTGTGTGCATTTCTTTTCACTTCAACTATGATGAACATGTGTTATTGATCTGTTTGTGGAAGTGTGCAGGCAATTATCCATGCCCATGGAAAATTAGAGGTCATTCCAGTAACCCTATGTGATATCCATGTTTAGCCGACCTAGTCCCAAGAGGTACCAAGGTCATTTGTGATGGAGCATGATGATTTGTAATGTCTGTAATTGATGTTTACTTTGATTAGGGATCACCCTTTTATTTGATTTATTGAGGTGTTGTAAGTTGTAATGTTTGAGTTGCACTATTTTGGTGCTATTTATTTTATTGTGTCTTTTTATGTGAATTTATGGACCCCTTGGTGTTTATTTTGGTCAAATAATGACCCTAGGTCATACCCCTCGGGTCTAGGACCAATTTGAAAATGTGAGACCTTATTTTAACCTTCTTTTGGTCACCTTAACTTGACCCTAAAGTTAAGTGACGAAATTTAAAGTAGGGTGAGGTGGTGGACAAGTCAAGATTCCACTATGACCAACTCCACTTCCCTAGGATAAAGTCTCCCTTATATTGAAGGCTTGGGAAGCTTCCAAGTCCTTCAAGTGTGAGAGACCTCATTCCTATGCTCTCACACATGTGTGAGAGCATCTATGGGGAAATGGGTTTGCCTTGTTGGATAGGAGGATGACATGTGTCTTCTCCTTATCCTTGTGGAGTCTTCCATGTGGGATTCCCCTCTCCACACTACTCTCACACATGTGTGAGCATTTGTGGGAGTAAGTGAGGCCTTGTGGGATGGGAGTGTGACATGTGTCACCTCCTCATCCCTTAGGGTTTTGTGAGTGGGTTGTGAAGAGGAAGGACAGGTGACATGTGTCACCTTCTCATTCCTCAAGGCTCTTTGGTTTAGCCTATTAAACTTCCTCTTTGAGAGATCGAAAGGGTTCTTCATTTTTTCTTTTTGAATATTGATTTGGGGGAGATAGATAGAGTTGGAGGATTTTGGATGCAAGGAGATTGGAAGGAGACATAGGATCTCTTCACCAACCTCTTGCCAAATTTGGGCTTATAAGATAAGCACCCAAGGCTATATGCCTTCCTTATGTTTTTACTTTCACTGTATGTGAAGATTGATTTGTGTATGTTTGAGTTTTGGTTTATGTGTTGTGTGGGTTTTCATTTTGGGTGTTTGATGAAGCTCTCCATTGAGAAGAGCTCATCTTGTTTTGGTGTGGGAGAGGAGTGAACCTCCTCGAGGACACCCTCACTATATTTGGAGGTGTTGATGGCCATGAGAGTGCATTGTGAAGTATTCGATATTTTGGTGAAGGCAAGAGTGCCTTGGGAATATTTGATATTTTGATATATTGAGGCAAAAGGCCTTATGTATTTGAGTATTATGTATTTTGGTAATTTCTGGGTTCTCCCCTTGAGTTGAGAGTAGTCCATTATCCTACCCCCAAAAATCCAAGTAAATGGATTAGTTATGTGAAATCCTTGAGAGAGTGTGTTTGTGATTTGTGTGAGTGTTTTTGGTGTTAAATCCCTTGTTTTTGTGTGCACCTGGTTATATGGGTGACCTCCAAGCTTGGGGGTGACTTGTTTCAAGTATATGGATGGGAGGTGAGCTCCCATGGGTATTTGGAAATCTTCCTTGTGATTTTTGCAGGTTTTGGGTGATTATTGGAGTTTTGGAGCTTGGGAGAAATAATGGTTTTCTTTTGTGTTTTGTCTAATGTATGGCATTTTGGTTTCCATGGCCTTTGTGGCCTTGTAAAAGTGGTTGTAGTTTTGTGAGAGTAAATCTCTTTTTGTGTATCTCTTTGTAGACAAAAATATATATATATATGAATTCAATTTATTTCAAATGAACGTTTGGTTGTTTCATTTCTTTACTTGGCTTTAAAAAAAAAAATTATCTATGTATGCAAATAATGAATCTCTCCTTGCCTCTCTCCCTACCTCTATAGTTGTCATTCAAATGAATGCATTTGCTTGTTGTAAAAGAAAGAAAAATAAACTATGCTTATAGTTGGATGTTTTAGAAATATGCAACTTATGGATTTGTGTTAGTGGTAAAGAAAATATATATTTCATTTCAGCTTTCAAAAAAAAGTAGCTAAGTTCATATGGAAGAGAAAAATTATTTTGTTAGTAAAAAAGTTAGATGTTTATACACACACAAGAAAAGGAAAAAAAAAAGATAATAGACTTGTTGTGTTTAATTATTAAATAACTATTTTGTAACTTGGTAAAAAGAATGCAGAGATAGAGTGCCAATAGACATATAATATATATATATATATATATATATTGCCTTCAGAAAATATTGGGTTACTGTTCTTTTTTATTAAAAAAATGCTCAGAGGCTAATCCCAACATATATATATACTCTTTATATATATTATATATTGTAATGTAATAAGTGTAATGTCAGAAAATGTCCCCTTGGTGGCTTTTCCCTCATAAGGTTTAGGTCCTGGGTCTTTAGTGTGCATTTAGGACATTTTACATCATAATTTGACATCCTGATGAGAAAAACCCTAAGTGTCTTGGAAAATAGGACCTAGGGGGACCACTTGAGATAGACCCTGCCCAAAATAGGGGGAGGACTTGGGTGCTCGTGCCCTAGTCTTGCCTTATTTTGGGTCAATCCCAATTTTTGGGTGTCGGCTTGTGATCGTTATTTGGGTCTTATGCCAACATGGTAAGTTTAAATTACGAAATTCTTGGCGGGAGTGTTTGTAGTTGCATATGAAAGCATGCTTAGGCATTCATTTGTAAACTAGATTGTTATTATGAACTTTATACATTGAAAAGGTGATTCAAGGCTTTCATTATGTGGCAAGAGCAAATTTGTGTTGTTTATGTGTTTGTATTTGCAGATTTGAGCATCCATCTCCTCATGGCATGAAGAGATTATTCCTCCCATGAGATCTTCACTACAAGGTGACATTCATTTGTGTTTTCAAGCATTTATCATTTGGTTTTTGCCTCTACCTCCCAAGGCATGCACTCTCTATCTGACAACGATGTTTGGAAGACTTGAATGTCTCTCCGGGGCTTGACTAAGGCAAGCCTCTAAACACCACAACCCCCTCCCAAAGTTTTCATGATTGTAGGTTACAGGTTGAAACTAGAGGTAAATTGAAGTTGCAGGAGGGTACAACAGAGTGTCAAATTGTAGATCAGAGAAGAAAATAGCTCCCTGGACTAGGGCACCTGCTCATTAGTCCTCGAGGTTTTGTGATGGGAAAACCTTTGATGCAGCAACAACAAGTTACAGATCTTGTTTACAGATCCCAACAAAAAAGTAGGGCATTGGACTTGGGTGCCCTCTCTTTAGTCCCTGACTATTCTGCTTCTAAACCCCGAAAATAGGTGCATAGTTATTTGTCATTTTACATCTTTCTGTAGCAACATTTTCTGATATTCGTCTGTTTACTGTCATATTTGTATAATTAGGGTTTTAAGGTATAACTGAGCATAAGAGAAGATAATTGGAAATCAAATCATAAAAATCCAAGTTTCCCTACATCTCATAGTGACCTAGGGTATGATAGTACATTGCAACTCGACCCTAGGTCCTTAAATGAAAAGGTGAAAGGAGGATACACATACAAAACTACCAAAAACTCAACATCCAAATTCCACCCTTTACATTTTGGTAAACCCATGTTATTGTACTTGTTTGCACCTTGCTAACTGTTGTGCTTCATATTTTCATTGATTTCATTCATTCATATCATCATTCATCTTATTGCATTGGAAAGCTTACAAAAAAATTGAAAAATTAGAAAAAAATTGCATTCTAGGTTTTCTATTTTGCATCAATTAATTTGAATTTCATCAAATTTTTTATTTATGCATTAGATCTGATTTAAATTATAGAAATTACAAAAATTCATTAGTTTGCATTGCATTTTCATCATAAAATTGCTAGGGTTTTGTTTAAAATTGTGAATTTTGCATATAACCTAGTAATTTCAAAATCTAGGGTTTGTAGGTAAAATCTTGTTTCAAAATTTTCTACTGATTTTAGAGGCTCATTCAAATTTTTATTTGGCTTTAGTCTTGCATTCTAGAACAAATTTGCATTTAGATTTCAAAAATTTGCATTTTTGCATAGAAAATTTCAATAAAAACTAGCATTTTCATTAGATTTGCACTTGCATTTTGCATGTTAGAGTATGGAAATAATTTTTAGATCTGAGAGCATGTAATTTTAATCATATATCAGTTTTCAAAACATTCATGTAGCATTTTACATCAAGATCTCAAACCTAGGGCTTGAAAAACATTGATTTTCACTAGATTTGGCCTTATCGACTCTCTAAACTTACACTATAGGCATGTTGTAAAGAATTTTTTTGCACTAATTGGTTGATATATAGGGTATTATCTTCTACCCCTCCTAAAAATATTTACAACACCTTTCTATTGGTCTCTTGTATTGAAAATTTGGTGAAAATTACCTATTTTTGTTATTTTTGCCCTAGGGTTTGGCCTAGTTTGCACCATAAGTGTCTTGTGAAAAATTTTATGAATTGATGTGACTTATAAAATCAATATTATTTTCTTAACCTCCTAAAATTATTTACAACGCCCCTTTTTCTAGGTCTTGGAATTGAAAAACCGTGAAAAATTGCCTATTTTTGCTATATTTTCACTAGGGTTTGACCTTGGGTGACACTATAAGTGTGTTGTGATAGATTTTTTGGAATTAATTGGCTGTTATAATTGATATAATTTTATTTTCATCATTATTTTCCTCACAACACCCTTTGTCATGCTCTTTTGCATTAAGATTTGGTGAAAATTTGCATATTTTAGTGTATTTTCACTAGGTTTTAACTTGTCGCCATCCTAGAGATTTGCATGAGTCTAATAACTCACTGCCCTAAGAGAAATATTCCTTTAAGAAGAAGCATAAGACACATGGGATCTAGTGCTCTTGAGGAAGTTGGTACATTGAGCACCTTCTTTACAAAAGGAGAGACTCAAATGTTACAAGATATTACACCTATCACAACTACAATGGAAGAGCAAACTTTTCATGATGTTGATGACACTATTGAGGCAACAGGATATGTATATGATGAGCAAATAGAAAAATTGGATAAAGAGCTATCCCAATTTCAATCATTTATGGAAAATGAGAGAATAGCTGAAGAAGTTATTCCTACAATTCATAACATAAGAGAATTAATAAAAGAAGGACAAGATGGTGTTAATGCAATTCATGGTCTAGCACATATTGTACAAACCAACATTATGCTAGTGATTGAATGTGCACAAGTGATAAATAACACTTTATCACCATCTCATACTCAAGTATTCATACCTATACCGACTACGAGAATATCTACCTTTACATCAACGATCTTAACAACTGATGCAAATGCTTGTAGTAATGCTACCACTGGTATTGGAGTATCTAATGGCACTAATTACAAAGATATGGGATTTGATTATCAGAATTTGGTTCCTAAGAGGACCTCTTCTATGAATAATTGCTCTCAACCACCTCTTCATCCCACTTATTCTCAACTGCCCATCACATATAGTTATTCTCAACCACCTACCACCTACCATTATGTTCAACCACTGTTGACCTATTCACAACCTCCACCTATCATATCTCAAGCTCAATCACCTCCTTGCTTTGGTTCCAATTCCTCACAGAAAATTACATCTCCCAATGATGCCATCCTAAACCAACTTTTGTAGGGCATGACCACTTTGTTGATAACTGAGAGGGGGGGGTGAATCAGTTATCCTAATTATTTCCCTTATTGAATTTTCCTTTTAATTGATGCAGCATAGAATCAAACACAAAAACATTAATCATGAAATAAGAAACACATGACACAGTATTTTTGACGTGGAAACACTGTTAAGGGAGAAAACCACGGGGTGATTAACCCAAAATTATTCTCTGTTAGAAGAATAGGAAATTACAAAAATGGCACTTGCCAATTAGGGCTCACTGCCCGAGCACACTGCTCACAAGAGGCCCACTGCCTACAAGAAGACACACTGTCTACAAAGTGATGAGAATCACAGTCTTGAACTGATTGGAAGCATCTGCATATGCTGGAGTTCAGTTCCGGTTAGGCTCAGTACACTGATCTGCTGCACTTCATCTTTCCTCTGTTCTTTATTCTGCTATCTTTCACATACCGGATCCTTTTTGCTACCTCTGCTCTTATCTGGACTTATTCGCATATATCTACACATCAACACACCCTTCACAACTAAATCCATCCTCTATATATATCCGCACAAGTAATTTCATCACCTTTCTAGTCGGCATCCGGAACAGTCTAGTTTCTTACAAACTTTTGTTCTGTCGGCTGAATCCTTCCTCACCAAGCAATGCGGATCAAGCATATACTTGTAGATATCATTAATCATGTCAGCCAAACATGATTCATGCCTTCACAACCTCTGTCATCAACAGTAACACATCCGGAAAGCAGTCTGATACTCTGCCAGTCAGTTCTTCCTCTGTTTTCACTGTCTCTCAGGAATCCGGTACTCAACCATTCATATCTTTTTCTTTGTCCATCACCGGAGGCTAAATCCTTGGAATATACCACTCAAGGTAGTCCTCTTGACTTCCCCAAATCTGCACTGCACCAAGACACTTCCTCTAAGAGATCCGGACCAATCTGTCGGACCTTGCCACATGCTCTGTTCTTCTTCACCGGACCACAACATTCTTTATTCTGACTTCCGGTAGAGACACATCATGACTTGCGGATATGTGGGATGACCTTTGTTGCCATCAATGACAACAACCATGAATCCATATAGTGTCTCTTGCCAACAATCTCCCCCTTTGGCATTGATGGCAACACTTAGTGAAAAATGACTAAGTGTTTTCACTATGCTCCCCCTTTGCTGATGCTCTGTCTTTATATACAATTTCCGGAACTCCCCCTTAGTTGGATTCCTCATTTTTCACTGCTCCTCACTCCCCCTTTGACATCAATGGCAAAGGGTAGGGTCCGCACACAAAAATTTTCAAAAATTTTCTATATATAGCCGCATATTTTCATACTCACATATACTGAAGAATGTCTGCAAAGGATGTCTGCAATTGGATCATTTCTGTAGCCCAGCTTTGCTTCATTCTGTCCAAAATTGAAATGTGACCACTCAACAAAAATGCAAACGCTTCTGCCCGCTTGAGATCTGTCGGATCTTTTGTTTGGGCGGTGGTCTGAGCATCACTGATGGCCTCATGCATAGTTTCCAACTTAGGGATTATAATCCTTCTAAGTTCTCCCATCCAGTTAGTGATGTTCTTTCTTTCCTTCTCAAGATTCTTTATTTCATTCAAGACTGCAATAGTCTGACATTCTTGATTTATTATAGAGGAAGAGAGAGGATCAAAACTTTGAGATAAGCTTTGTAGCTTATCCTGTTCCTCTTTTATTTTCTTGTCAAATGCTGCTATTGCCTTTGACCAGGATATACAAAATTTATAGATGTCACCGCCATCCTTAAGAGCATTCTCTAAGCTCTTTATTCCAATGCTTACAATCTTCCTATCCTTAGAGATTAATTCTAATATTTCTGAAAATCTTTTATCCAAAAATTCCTTCCGGACCTTTTCTTCAGCTGATTTTTCTAGAGAATCAAAATGTGTATCAACACTGCTGACTAAGGTTTTTAGATTACCGGAAGAGGAGGCTGTCGGATCTATCTGGATTGATGGCATGATCTTTACAAGTACTCTGGAAGTAGCCTCTATCAACTCACGGTCTTCCATATGAGACTTCAGGAGCTTTTCATTTGCCTTGGCATTTGCAAATGAAGCTATCTTCATTGTTTGTACCGGAGAGAGAGAGTCAAAATCAAATGGGCCTTTTAGAAGCTCTGGTTCATCAATCTCTAAAGTTTCTTTGCTCAAAAATTGTTGAACAGTTTGTGCAGTGTCTCTTGCCAGAGACAGATGTTTCTTTTCTTCTGCAGTCTTAGAACTGTCAACCTCTTTGTCTTTCACCACTGCTTCCTTCTCCTGTAATTGCTCTTCTTCTTTGGATCCGGAGATTGTAGGGGAAACCGGAGGAGAGATGATTGTCTGTTCAGGGCTCACTTCTTCCGGAACAGATGATTCCAAATCAGCAGCTGTTTCTGCACCTAAGTCCTCTACAACAGGAAGATTGAACCTTTTGAAGGCCTTCCGGAGGATCTCTTCTGTCTCTTGGGCCACTCGGTCAGTCTCACCAAGCATGAGTTGATTCATCCTGGCTTTACTTCTGAACTCATCTTTGCAGTCCTTGAAGATAATGTTCATTGTCTTGGGATCAATTTGAGGATATAGCTGAATAGCTATCTGCTCCCGGATCTCAAGATCTTTAGCATGAGCATTATTCTTTCTTACTTCCAATTCCTTTTCTAGGCTTTTAGGAATAAGAGATATGATCTCAATGAAAGCCTTATTATATATGTTCAGATATTTAACTGTGGCTTCCTGCAGAGTATTTTGGTCAGCCTCACTGAAGTCATCATAGGATTCAGTCATTGGTTGAAGGTTTCCATCCACCGTGACTGACTTGATTATGCTCTCTAGAGACAGAGTGGGCTTTTCAACAGATACCTCTGCCATTTCATCCTTGTCTTGGCCTGTGGAGGGCTTACCGGATCCTTTCTTCTTCTGTTTCTTTATTTCTCTTACTCCCTCATCTGATTCTGTTTCCTCTTCATCCTTTTGGCTTCCATAAGCCCTTGTGGCTTTTGTCTTGGATCTCTTACCAGATGCCTGAACTTCCGGTTTTGAACTTTTGGTTGTGGGAGGTGCAGATCTCTTTGATGATCTGGTCCGGGTGGGAGCTTCAACCGGAGCACTTTCTTTACTTTTCTCTTCTTCCTCAGCCTTCCTCCTCTTTTCCCGGCTGGCATCAAGTGCCTCCTTTGAGATGCCTAGGCCTTGAGCAATGTGCTCTACTTCTTTTCTCACCTTTCTTTTAATCTCAGGTTCCCTGAGTTCTACATGTATTTTTACACTCAGCTCCTCAAAGGTTCCAAACCTTTCTGCCTTAGGATCTTTGGGCTGACTTAGCATGTGTTGAACATGCAGCTCCACTATCTGTTCATCCACTTCATACCCCATGGGCATGATCCAGACAGTCCTTGGCTCTACTGCCTCCATTAAGCACTGATCAGTGTCAACCATAAAGCACACTGAGTCTTTGTATTTTTCAACAAGAGACTGGGGAATTCTCTCTCTTGCTTGCATCATGCTCTGAAAGTTTTTGAAGTATCCCCATAGAGCTGTATTTCTTGCTTTTGCATCCCCAAGTCCATGCAAATAGTCTCTTATCTGGACTGCAACAGGTTTGTCATTCTGCCATACCCATCCACTTGTTCCGGGTAGCTCATTCATGAAGTAGAAGAATAGACATACAATAAGAGTACCATACTTAAAGGAATTCTTCTTATCCTTCTTGATTTTCTGTATATTTTCCATTAATTGGCTTAGCAGTAGTTCGCAGAGATCATATTCTGCATTCTTTCTTAGCATTTCATAGGCAGTGTATACTGCAGTTCCGGATACAGAATTCTCCCTGCTGGAGTGATAGATCTTGTATCCTATTATCATTGATGCATATTTGATATCCGGATCCGAAATATCTTCAATGGTCATTGCCCTCTTATCAAATTTTGATCCGGTGGCCTCAGTTACAATGTTGTTCTTGACAGATTTGAGGATAGGTACCCCTCCGGAAGAGTATAGACCAGTTACTGCTCTAATTGCCTCTTTTGTGATCTTGCAGGGTCTATCTAGCCATAGAAAGTTGTCATGCATCCTGCTCAGTACATATTGGACCCATTCATCTTCTTCAAAGCAGGGGAAATGAATAAATTGCTCAAATTGTTTCTTCTGGATATCCTTATACTCTGGTTTAAGCTCAAAAGCATTGTCTATCAGTTGCTTGTGATAGAGGTCTCTTAATTTGAATTCCCCAAATTCCTCAATGCTTGCATGTATGTAAACCCTAATGTCTTCGGTATGTAAAACTCCGTGAGGAACACTAGAGAAGGCTCCTAGTGGATCTACCTCCAATGATTTGTAGGGATGTTTCTTGAATGAGGGGCGAGGTCTATCAGAGATCTTAACTATGTTTGGAGTAGCCATTCTTCAAAGATTTACAGTGAGGTAATGAAAAACGGAGAATACCTTATGCGCCTTCGGTTTGCACGGAGTGGTTGGATTGATTTCTTTATGCAATAACTTCGGCAGGAGATCCTTGGTGTGCTTGATGAACCTTGTTGCAGAGCTCCACTTTTCGCTTCTTCTCGAGTGCAGAATGAGAAAATGACCTTTGAGAAATCCCTTAAATTGCTCCGCGAACCCTAATATCTGTCTGCAATAAATGCTTCACCTACATCATTCTGGTTTGCCTTGTCTGGATAGCTTGGAGTATCCCAGATTAGTCCTGATCTGTGGATATCATCCGGATCTTTCAATCATGAATAAATCGAGGTAACATATTACAAGAACATCCCAAACACTCTGTCCAATCCGCAGAACAAGATAGTGCATTTCCGGATCTTTCCGGACCTTTTTGTAATCCTTTATCATACCGGAGCATCTCCCTGAACAGGTCTTATTTGATTGATCACAGCTTCTTCATAACTCCATTCGGACCTCTGAAAACTTGACTGAAGTATCTCAAGACTCATATCTACAAACCCTTTGATCCGCATCTTGTGCCACATCCAGCACCACTTGTTTGGCTGGGGGAACAAGATTTTCTTTGAGTCTCCCCCTGAGCCTGAGCTCACTTTTTAATTTCCGGAAGAAATATCAGCACCAGAGTCTGGTGTGGATCCAACCTCTACATTCTCTGAACTTTTCTTCACCCAAATCTTGCTCATCTGATTCCTAACCTCATCCGCATTCATCTTTTGTTTACCCTTGTCTTGATTCTGATTATACACCGGACCTCTTTTGTCCTGATTCTTGTTTCTGCAGACTTTAGCATTATGACCGGACCTATTGCAGATTTGGCAAATAACATTTCTTTGCATATTTGACTGATATCCTCTTGATCTGCATTGATTAGCCATATGACCTACTCTATTGCATGTGAAGCATCTACCTTTGAATGGTTTGTTTACTTGCATAATTCTGCATTCATGGGATTTGTGTCCATACCTTTTGCAGTTGAAGCACTGTCCGGAGAAGGATGAATTAATCTGATTCATTCTCATTCTGCACTGATCAGCTTTGTGACCAAAGTGGTTGCAGCTGTGGCAGTATCCATTGAAGGATGGATATCTTTGAGCATTTGGCTGTCTTACCGGAGGTCTTCTAGGCCTGCTCCTTGGATTTTCTGATCCAAGATTCTTCTGACCGGATCCGGAGCTTTCTCCTTTCTCATATCCCAAACCATACTTGTCATCTGTCCTCTTTTGACTTCCAAGAAGAACTTCAAGTTGAGCAGAACTTATCTTGAATTTCTCTTTATATTCATTTGCTGTTTGAAGGTCTCTTTTGAGAGAGGCAATTTGATCCTCAAGTTTTCCTTCATTATCTTTGGCATCTTCAAGATCAGATTCAAGATGTCTGATAATCCTGTCCATCTGGTGGCATTCTTCTGATTTTTCTTTAAGAGATTGTCTTAGATTGTCTTCAGCCTTTCTTTTTTCTTCAATCTCTTGAGTAAACTTTATAGTTCCTGATTCCATTTCATGTCTTAACATAATGACTTCTTTTGATAACTTTTCACATAACTTGGTTTGCTCAGTCAATTCTTCATTTGTATTGCTTTCTTCACTTTGTCTTGCCAACTGTTGAAGCAGCTCCTTTCTCTTTTTCATAGAGAGACTTAATTTGTCTTTTAATTCTCTCATGAATTCATCAGCCTGTTTGAGTCTTTCCTTTAATTCACTGACTTCAGAATTTGACTGTTCAAGATCCTCAAGAGCAGTCTTGAGTTGCTCCCTTAAACCATATGCATCCATTTGAAATCCCAGATCTTCCTCAAGCTGTTAGGCTCTATTAGGAGGAACTTGGCTCTGATACCAATTGTTGATAACTGAGAGGGGGGGGTGAATCAGTTATCCTAATTATTTCCCTTATTGAATTTTCCTTTTAATTGATGCAGCATAGAATCAAACACAAAAACATTAATCATGAAATAAGAAACACATGACACAGTATTTTTGACGTGGAAACCCTGTTAAGGGAGAAAACCACGAGGTGATTAACCCAAAATTATTCTCTGTTAGAAGAATAGGAAATTACAAAAATGGCACTTGCCAATTAGGGCTCACTGCCCGAGCACACTGCTCACAAGAGGCCCACTGCCTACAAGAAGACACACTGTCTACAAAGTGATGAGAATCACAGTCTTGAACTGATTGGAAGCATCTGCATATGCTGGAGTTCAGTTCCGGTTAGGCTCAGTACACTGATCTGCTGCACTTCATCTTTCCTCTGTTCTTTATTCTGCTATCTTTCACATACCGGATCCTTTTTGCTACCTCTGCTCTTATCTGGACTTATTCGCATATATCTACACATCAACACACCCTTCACAACTAAATCCATCCTCTATATATATCCGCACAAGTAATTTCATCACCTTTCTAGTCGGCATCCGGAACAGTCTAGTTTCTTACAAACTTTTGTTCTGTCGGCTGAATCCTTCCTCACCAAGCAATGCAGATCAAGCATATACTTGTAGATATCATTAATCATGTCAGCCAAACATGATTCATGCCTTCACAACCTCTGTCATCAACAGTAACACATCCGGAAAGCAGTCTGATACTCTGCCAGTCAGTTCTTCCTCTGTTTTCACTGTCTCTCAGGAATCCGGTACTCAACCATTCATATCTTTTTCTTTGTCCATCACCGGAGGCTAAATCCTTGGAATATACCACTCAAGGTAGTCCTCTTGACTTCCCCAAATCTGCACTGCACCAAGACACTTCCTCTGAGAGATCCGGACCAATCTGTCGGACCTTGCCACATGCTCTGTTCTTCTTCACCGGACCACAACATTCTTTATTCTGACTTCCGGTAGAGAAACATCATGACTTGCGGATATGTGGGATGACCTTTGTTGCCATCAATGACAACAACCATGAATCCATATAGTGTCTCTTGCCAACACACTTTACATCAAAAAGTAACAAACTTGACAAATTCTTCACAGCCTAATATACCAACATATCATGCCCGTAATCCCCTTTCCTATGCAATTTTGAGAACTCCTATGCCTGAAAGGTTTGAGACTCCTCACTATGAAAAATATGGTGGAAAAGGTGATCCTAATACTCATGTGGCAACATTCACAGCTATGTGTAGTGATTTCTATTTTGAAGAGGATTTGTTGGCAAAACTTTTCCCGCGATCTCAAAGATACTACTTTAGAATGGTTTTGCTCTTTACCTCTGAATTCAATACACTCCTTTTCACAATTGATCGATCAATTTTTACAACATTTTCAAGCAAACATTAGACCTCAAGTCTCTCTAATCGATTTAGTTCATTGCAAGCAAGGTCCGAAAGAGAAGTTAACTGAGTTTATTAGTCGGTATCAAGCTCTATATACACAAATTCAATATCAGATGAAAGATGAGGATGTTCAAAAGGTGTTTATCACTAATCTACAACCTAACATATGTGATAAGATCCTCTTGTTGAAGTATAACTCCTTTCAACATTTATGCACCGCCCTTCGTGATTACCAACTTTCGTCTAGTCAGTATGAAAACCAAAACTCATCGGCTCAAGTTAGTCAATCCATGGGTGGATCATCACAAAACAATTTTAAGAGGAATAACAATAATAGGAGTTTCATCAAGATTAATGGACCGAATATGAACAACTTTTCTAATGTGTCTGTTATCACTAATCCGAAGAAGACATCATATCAACCAAGAAAGTTTATTCTGATATCTGAGTCTTATCATTCTATCATGAATCAAGCTGTGAGTAACAACATTCTGAAACTTCCCTTGATTAAGCCAGTTGATCCTAGAAAAGCATAAGTACCTTACTTCGATGCTAATGCCTTTTGTCATTTTCATCAAACACAAGGACATGATACTGAATGATGTATGTGTCTTAAACATGAAATACAAGACCTCATTGATTTGAATATCATACAGGTAGTGGGTGTGAATGATAACGGAAATAAGTTAGTTGCTCCGCTGAATCAAAATTTACAAATCTTCACTAATCCTTTTCCTAAACATATTGATACCAATATGTTGGAACAAGGACTAGTAGAAATAGCTGATGATGATTATTTAGACTATGATAATATCGTGGGTATGATTGAAGTGGATAAAGAAAAACTGCATAACCCACCTCATCCACGAAGAAATGGAATTTATGCTGAGGTTCCTCCTCTATTATCGTTATATGGATCAAGAGGTGATCAAAACATATCAGAACAACAAATGAAACAACTGATACAAACGAGTGAGATGGTACAGGATGATTCCTATTACTATGTTAGATGACATCAACAACAAAAACTCGCTAAAAATTAGAAATGAGTAAGACGACTGTCAATAGTTGAAAATAATAGTGGTTCTCCCCCTCATAAGCAACAAAAAGTCTCACTTACACAAAGATTCTAGAAACAAACATCATATGATAACAAACAAGACTTTCATAAGAACCACTCAAACTTTGAACTAAACATGATTGAGTACCTCTCCACGAGGTTCGCAAGTTCAAAAATCTGATACGAAGATCTTGCAGGTAAGTATCTCTAACTCTTTATCTCTCTCATGATGTTCTTCCCTCGTGATGTGTTATGTGTTGTTTAGGCCTCCTGGGATGACCCCTGATTCTCTTGTAAGGTCCGTGATACCAAGAGATCAACTCTATTGTGACCTTCTTCTATTTGTATCATCATTCTTCTATATTTCCTCTCTCTCTCTGATTTCATTATTGTGTGTTGTGTCTTACGGACATAGCGTTGTAGTTGGTGACTTGAGGGCACCCTCCTACGTGATTGTCCCTAAGACACTTGTTTCTTCTCTCTTATTTATTGTTTCCCTTCCTCTAGTGCTTCTATCTAGTGGTCGGATGACAAAAAACATTTATATTGATGCGGACCTAGCATCCCTTTAGCGAGAAATCAAAAATTAGACTTAGTTCCTAATATGACGATGGGGTTGTAATATCTTATCCGATGCTTGGCTAGTGGAAGCACTCATGCTTTCTGTGTAGTGAATTTGATGATGTTTTTTATCTCATTTACAAATCATAACAATGCAGATGCTTTGCGCACTTTGTTTGTCTTTGAATCTAGCCTTGGTGGTACTCGATTCGAAGATCTTCATGATATAGCCCCATGGTTATCCTCGAACTCCAAATTCGTAGTATAACCTTGGCTCTTTGTGTGATTAATCATATGCATTGATGTTGTTGTTTATCATGATTATGGACACTAACATGTTTCTTGCAGGAATGTGTTTGTGGGAACATTTGATGATCGTAAAGTACATGTCACCTCCGAGGGGCATGGGTAATGAAAAAATCCATGTTCCCTTGTGTGTTTTCTTCCTACCTTAACATGCTTGATATCGATACCTGATATTAACTGCCTTAAGGTTGGGGCATATATAAGGTAAGTTGTTAGATGTTAGCAATGGGCTTGTCCTCAGGTGCAATTTAAAGAATTGTGCGATGAGTACATCCTTCACTCTGAGTTTGTTTGCAATCAATCAATCAATCATTTAAGCCCTCTGCGAAGGTGGGATATCGCGTATATCCTTTTTATTTTAAGCCTGCAAATTGCACCATCTTATCATTTTCAAAAGTCCTCTGTGGAGGTGGGGGGGCGGTTCTGTGACTAACTCAACCCTTAAGCGTGTCTTCGGTGATTGTTGTGGTGAAGCCCAATCATTGGCGTGTGCCTGTAATGTGCCTAAGATGGTGTTGAGCCTAGAAATAGGAACACTACATCGCTTGTCTGTCGTGTTTTCTCTGTGTCTTCAAAGTGTGTGTTTTAGCGTGCTTGCTTTGTTTGGCATGTCTGTTGCCCCATATGTAGTCTAAAGACCTATGCGATGAGTACATCCTGCATTTTGGGAGGTTTTGCATGTCTTGCATGTGTGTTGCCCCATATATACAGTTTAAAGACCTGTGCGATGAGTACATCCTGTATTATGGGAGGTGTGTTTACTTTCCTTGTACTTGCATCTGCATTTCATATATATGAGAAAAAGAAAAGAAAAGAAATCATTCATGTCTTCTATGCATTAATGTGTCTTCTAGGCATTCAATGTATTCTTCATGTTTTGCGTGACTGTAACTGTCTTCTCCGTGTTTTGCATGCCTGTCATTGTCTTCAATGTGTCTGGTGTGTCTTCTCCGTGCTTGGCGTGTTTGCTGTGTTTGTTGACAGTACTTTAATGCATGTATCGGCCTTGCATTTATACATACATTAAAGTGGGGGCTAAATGTAATGTCAGAAAATGTCCCCTTGGGGGCTTTTCCCTCATAAGGTTTAGCTCTCGGGTCTTTAGTGTGCATTTAGGACATTTTACATCATAATTTGACATCCCAATGAGAAAACCCCTAAGTGTATTGGCAAATAGGACCTAGGGGGACCACTTGAGATAGACCCTGCCCAAAATAGGGGGAGGACTTGGGCACCCGTGCCCTAGTCCTGCCCTATTTTGGGTCAATCCCAATTTTTGGGTGTCGGCTTGTGACCGTTATTTGGGTCCTATGCTGACACGGTAAGTTTGAATTATGAAATTCTTGGTGGGAGTGTTTGTAGTTGCATATAAAAGCATGTTTAGGCATTCATTTGTAAACTAGATTGTTATTGTGAACTTTATACTCCAAAAGGTGATTCAAGGCTTTCATTGTGTGGCAAGAGCAGATTTGTGTTGTTTAGATGTTTGTATTTGTAGATTTGAGCATCCATCTCCTCATGGCATGAAGAGCTTCTTCCTCCCATGAGATCTTCACTACAAGGTGACATTCATTTGTGGTTTCAAGCATTTATCATTTGGTTTTTGCCTCTGCCTCCCAAGGCATGCACTCTCTCTCTGACAATGGTGTTCGGAAGACTTGAATGTCTCTTCGGGGCTTGACTGAGGCAAGCCTCTAAACACCACAACCCCCTCCCAAAGTTTTCATGATTGTAGGTTACAGGTTGAAACTACAGGCAAAGTGAAGTTGCAGGAGGGTACAACAAACTGTCAAAATTGTAAATCAAAGAAGAAAATAGCTCCCTGGACTAGGGCGCTCGCTCATTAGTCCTCAAAGTTTTGTGACGAGAATACCTTCGATGCAGTAGGAATAGGTTGTAGATCTTGTTTGTAGATCCTGACAAAAAGTAGGGCATTGGACTTGGGCACCCACTCTTTAGTCCCTGACTATTCCGCTTCCGAACCCCGAAAATAGGTGCACAGTTATTTGTCATTTTACATCTTTTTGTAGCAGTATTTTCTGATATTCGTCTGTTTACTGTCGTATTTGGATAATTAGGGTTTTAAGGTATAATTGAGCATAAAAGAAGATAATTGGCAATCAAATCATAAAAATCCAAGTTTCCCTATCTCATAGTGACCTAGGGTATGATAGTACATTGCAACGCGACCCTAGGTCCTTGAATGAAAGGGTGAAAGGAGGATACACATACAAAACTACCAAAAATGCAACATCCAAATTCCACCCTTTACAATAAGGAAAATCATTTTAGATAAATTATAATTTGCATCGATTAAAAAAATTAGGGTTTACATTTTTTTGTTGGAAGAATTTTTTTTGAAGCACAAAAAATGAAGGGCAGCGGCACTGCCACCGCCACTGTGTATACTGTGGAGAGGAGGGGGCGCAGATGGGATTAAAATTTGCATCGATTAAAAAAACTAGGGTTTACATTTTTTTGTTGGAAGATTTTTTTTTAAGCACAAAAAATGAAGGGCAGCGGCACTGCCACCGCCACTGTGTATACTGTGGAGAGGGGGGGACGGGCCCCGTCTGCCCCTTCATAGATCTTTGGCACTATGGGGGGTGCCCCTTCCCTCCTTTTTTTTACACCCCTGTGTTTATGGCACCCACAACAAAAGGCTCTACGGTTCCCTTATTTTGGTCATCGTATGTATATTTTGACAACCGGTAGCATATAAAACCCTTCTCCATTTTTTATTTTGACCCTACAATATATATATATATATATATATATATATATATATATTGTGTGACATTTATTCTCACTATATTTTCAATAAAACATATCTGCCCTGTATTTTAAATCTATTTATAAAAAGACAACAATATATGTATATTGTGCTGTGAAAAGAAAAGAAAAAAAGAGGATCCCTGCACATAAACATATAAAATCTTTTTAAACAAAAATAACAAAGAGCCCATCAAAGTTAGATAGAGTCGTCATGGTGAACTTGAAACCCTATTGAAGAACAAAACTAGAGAGAGTGTTAGAAAACAAAAAAAAACTTAGGGTTTGAAGAAAGAGGTAAAATGGATGAGTAGAAGAATAAATAGTACTAGAGAAATAAGATAGCTTGTAGGAGACAGATAGAAAATAGAGAAGAAGAAAAAAGATATAGCCTCCTTTTGTGAACCTGACATTCCTTTTCACTTTTGCTTCTCCTAGAAACCTAATCAAATGAGTAAGCTAAATTGCATTGTGAGCATTTAAACATATTTCTTTGCCTTATAAAACTAATTAGGGTTAGTGTAGCCCTAAAGGGGGGATTAGTGAATTTAATTATTCCCTAAAAACTAGTTTTCTTTTGAGCCCACTTAGTGAGTGGGAGGGGGGTTGTTTTAGTGAGGTTTTGGTGTGAGAATTAAATGGGAGTGAAATTAATTTATTTAACCCCTCAAACCTATTTACTAATGCATGACTAAAATGTAGTTTGTAAATAATTGTTTTCTTTAATTAATGTGATTATTTTATTACCTTGATAGAGATTGAAATATTGGAGTGAATTAATTAAAAAGGCATATTTGGTTTTGATTATAATTTTGAAGAAGGCCTTTAGTGGAGAGTATTAATTTAATTTATTTTTCTTTTCTCATGAAAAATGAGGTGGTGTTATGCTGTCGAAATTTCCCTAGATTAGTGAAAAGGTTAATTAAGTGATTTATTTCATGTTTTTACTTTATCGCATTCATTATGATTGAGTACTTTAATTAAGTCTTAGATGGAATTAATTAATGTTAATTATGTTATAGTTCTTAAGGTTAGATTTCAATACTTGTCAAAATCACATCACATCATCTAGGAACCCTAGGGTTAGTTCCTATTTTGGGATCTACCCTCTTAGTGATGCTCATCGTGTTGCACACCCCCTTAGTTGGCTAGTGTTTCGCAGGGGTTGTGAAAGGATCTTTGTATTACCCCAAAGTTTGATTGACGTCTTTTCCCTTGTACGTATGTCACCGAGTGTGCATGTTGCACACGAGGGGGTTTTAGAGTCGGGTGGGAAAAGTTTTTGGTAATCCATGTTATGACCACATGACAAATGTGGACGTGACACATGGATATTTTGTCATGACCACATGGGAGATGTGGGCATGACATTTGGTATCAAAGCCCAAGTTTAAACACTGGGCATTAAGGGCACATTATTTATTCTGTAATTTTTTTTTAATTTTGAACACCTTGTTCATGTAGGATGCCACCTAGAACAAGACAAGGATGCTCACGTGCCAGTGACTCTGGAGGAGCTAGTAATCCAGAACCACCTCTTGACATAGGACCCTAGATACTTCAAGCATTGCAGGCAGTGTTAGCGAGGTTACCATCGATCGCGAAGGGACCACGTGTTGAGATTCTAGAGACTATAGTTGAGGGTCACGCATCGACTCATAGGGAGCACAATAGGAGTCCACCACCACATTGTGGGGACTGCGAGGAGCATATTGGAGTGGAGTCAGTTCATTATGACCCCTTTGGTTATGGACAGTGGGATGAGGTAGATGCTCCCATTCGAGGTTGCCGCAATCATGGAGACCCCATCAGAGATTTTCTTAGACTGAATCCACCTACATTTGCGGGGACTACAAAGGGAGCAAAGGCTAAGGCTTGGTTCATCAGTCTTGATCGGTGCTTTGCGTTGCATCCCTATGGGAGCAACACAAAGGCACATGTTGCAGTCCATTTGTTACGTGACGTTGCGGCAACATGGTGGCGCACTGAGTACAAGCATCGTCTCTCTTTGGACACACTTTCTCGGAACACTTTTTTTTAGTAATATAACACGCAATATCTTTTAGAGCTCTACAGATAGTGGCGTATAGATGATTTCCATGACTTACAACAAAGGGGTTCTACAGTTGCACAGTATGAGTGCAAGTTTGTGGAGTTGTCATGATATGTTGAGTACCTATAAGATGAGAAGCTTCTTGTTAATAGATTTGTCAGAGGCATGAATCCTAGTATAACAGGACCTATTCGCATGGCATACCCACAGACTATGAGTGAGGTTTTCGAGAAGGTGCTTATTGTAGAGGAGGTCCATGGATGGGGCAATGGGTCACGTTCATAGTTTCAGGACTGTAGTCAGCATCAGGACCAAGGTTTCTGTAGACCCCAACCACCTCAGACGGGTGGTTTTAGTTTTGCATCCTTACCTCCTAGACCTCCACAATAGCATCAGCAGAGGTCTACACCACAATAGAGGGTGCAGGGTGGTCACAATCGAGGATGGCATCCATAGGTTCCACGCAGAGATCAGTGTCAATAGCCACCGGTTACAGGACCATCTAGGTCACAGCAATCTTTTATAGGCTGACAGAGTTCCACGAGTTAGACTGGAGTGCATCAGTCTAGCATGACTTAGATAGGGTAGGTTTAGGCTAGAGGACCTTGCTACATATGTGGTGGTGTGGGGCACTTAGCTAGAGAGTGTCCATAGGGTTATACAGTAGGAAGATAGACACACACCGAAGGTTCTGAGAAGACAATTGGAGATGTGGGTAGATGCCACCGTATGTTTGCAGTAGTTGATAACCACCAGGTTAACTTTCAGGCCTCCATTATCAAGACTTCAGGTATGATTGGGGATGTTCCCATTACTATTTTGTTTGACTCTAGTGTTACAGATTCTTTTATTTCTCCATCATTAGTGGAGTGTTGCAAGCTGGTGGCCTCTAGGCAAGACGTTATGTGGGAGGTCAAGTTGGCCACAGGAGCCAAGATGGCAGTGGATTCAGTTGTTCATGACTGTGAGCTAGTACTTGGAGCCTTCACTACAGTAGTAGACCTCAGGGTCATTCCCTTAGGGTCTTATGGAGTGGTTTTAGACATGGATTGGCTTGTGGCTCATAGAGCCAAGCTTGATTGTTGCCCAAAGGCGATAGGTTTCCTAAATGACCATGGCATAGCAGTAGAGATTGTGGACATTTAGAAGCCAACAGTATGCATGATTTCTGCTAAACAGCTTAAGTGTTGTAAGCGGAAGGATTGCCAAATGTTTGCGATTACAGTCAGTGATAGATCAAAGGATGAGCTAGAGGCTTCACTTGATTATCATCCCATCCTTAGAGAGTTTGCATATGTTTTTCCACCTGAGCATCCAGAGATGTCACCTCGTAGAGAGGTTGATTTTCATATTGAGCTTGTACCAGGTGTCAAGCCAGTGTCTCGTGCACCTTACAGGATGACTACACATGAGCTTACAGAGCTCAAGCTTTAGTTGGAGGAGTTTCTCGAGAAGGGGTACATCTGACCTAGCATCTCACCTTGGGGTGCACAATTATCTTCATGAAGAAGAAGGATGGGTCTCTTCGACTTTGTATGGATTATAGGTAGCTAAATAAGGTGACGGTGAAGAATCGTTATCCTTTGCCTTGGATAGATGATTTGTTTGATTAGATGTAGGGAGCCAGAGTGTTCTCTAATATTGACCTGAAGTCTGGTTACCATTAGTTGCACATTATAGAGGCAGATATTCATAAGACCGCCTTTTGGACTCGCTATGGTTACTATGAGTTCACCATGGTGCCCTCCAGTTTGACGAACGCCCCTGCAGTGTTCATGAGTCTCATGAATGGGGAGTTTTGCACATACCTAGATTAGTTCATGATCATATTCCTAGATGACATATTGATATATTCACGGACTGAGAAGGAGCATGAGGAGCACTTGTGCCAAGTTTTACAGTGTTTGAGAGATCAACGGCTTTATGGAAACTTGGCAAAGTGTGCCTTCTTCCGCATAGAGGTTCAGTACTTGGGTCATATCCTATCTGGTGATGGTATCTCAGTAGATCCATCAAAGATTAGGACTATCAATGATTGGCCAGTGCCTACCAGTGTCATAGAGGTTAGGAGCTTCATGGGGCTAGCAGGATATTATCACCGATTTGTTGAGGGCTTTTCCAGGATAGCACACCCTATCACTTCCCTTCAGGGGAAGGGAACAGCTTCATGTGGATAGAGCAGTGTGAGAGGGCCTTTAGGGTCCTCAAGGAGCATCTCACTAGTGCTCCTATTCTAGCAGTACCTAATCCAATAGCAAACTTCACGGTATGCACTGATGCATCTTTAGAGGGATTAGGTGTAGTCCTTATGCAAGATGGTCGAACAATCATGTATGAGTCGTGAAAGCTCAAGACCCATGAGTTGAACTATCCTACACATGATTTGGATCTCATAGTAGTAGTTCAGGCTCTTATTTGATGGAGACACTTCCTTCTTGGATGCCATTTTGAGTTACACTTAGACCATCACAGTCTTTAGTACATCTTCACGCAGTCAAATCTAAATGCCCGCCAACAGCGTTGGATGGAGTTTCTATGTGAGTATGAATATGATGTGCATTACATCAAAGGGAAGGAGAACATGGTTGCCGATGCATTGAGTCGGAGGTGCCACGAGATCCTGACCTTGACTTTGAGTGTGGACTTGAGAGGGCGTATATTGTAGCATCTACCTAAGGATGAGTGGTTCCTTGAGGTATAGCAGGAGATTCAGTCACAGAGGGCCCTTATGGGCAAGTTTGTAGGATATTCTCTTAAGGAAGATGGACTTCTTTGACATCAACAATGCATCTATGTTCCCCTTGCAGGTGACCTTTGTTCAGTGGTTTTATCAGAGGCTCATAGAGCACCTTATGCAACACATCATGGGGTGAAGAAGATGCATGCCGATCTAAGATAGTTATATCGTTGGACAGGGATGAGACATATCATAGCAGATTTTGTAGCTCATTGCCTTGAGTGCTAGAGGGTCAAGGTCGAGCATCAGCATCTAGCAGGCCTCCTTTACCCTCATGAGATACCGGAGTGAAAATGGGACACCATTTCCATGGACTTCATAGTTGGTCTACCATTGTCATCTCGTCGCCATGATGCCATCATGGTGACGGTTGATAAGTTGACCAAGGTGGTACACTTTTCACTGGTACACATGACATACAATGTACCTATAGTGGCAAGGATCTTCTTGGATGACATTGTGAGACTTCATGGAGTTCCTCATCGCATCATATCTGACAAAGATTCAGTATTTACATCAGCCTTTTGGAGAGCATTACAGTAGGTGTTGGGCACTCGGTTGAACTTCAGTTTAGCATATCATCCTAAGACAAATGGACAGACCGAGAGGGTGAATTAGGTTTTAGAGGACATGCTTCATATGTATGTGATGGATCACCAGTCTAGATGGGAGGACTATCTATATCTAGTTGAGTTTGCCTACAATAATGGGCATCACAGCTCGTTAGGTATGCCTCCTTATCAGGCCTTGTATGGCAGACCTTGCAGGACTCCGTTGAGTTGGCACCGCATCAAGGACAGAGTTGCTATTAGACCAGAGTTGGTGCAACAGATGGAGCAGCAGGTTACCTTCATTAGGCAACAATTACAAGAGGCACAAGATTGTCAGAAGAAGTATGTTGATGCCAAGAGATTGGATCGGAGTTTCTCAATTGGCGACAGGGTATTCTTGAGAGTGTGGCTGCATAAGAGTCTAATCCATTATGGAAAGGGCTCTAAGCTTGCACCGATATTTGTTGGGCCATTTGAGATACTAGAGCAGATAGGACTTGTAGTTTACCATCTAGCCTTGCCACCTAGCTTGTTGCACATCCATAATGTGTTTCATATATCTGCATTGAGACGCTATATATCTTATATGGCTCATGTCTTGGATTAGAGTGCCTTACATGTAGAGTTGGATGGGCAGTTGGCTTTGGAGCTCATTCATATATTGGCTTGTTAGACGATGGGCCTTCGAGGTCGAGAGATGGACCAAGTCAAAGTTCAGTGGGACCGCTATGATGAGGTCTCAGCTACTTGGGAGGAAGCTACTAGATTGAGGACACTTTATCCTCACCTCTTTGCTAACTTCCAGGAGGAAGTTTAGTCTTAGGGGGAGAGAATGTGAAGCCTACTTTATCTCACCTTCTATTCTTGCTTACATCATATGGACATTTTGATGGACATGTGGATATTTGGGACTGCTAATCTCGTTATTCATACTTTCCTGACTATTTTGTATGCTTTGATTTGTTAGATAGAGCATGATGTGATGTAGTTATAGCTCGCATGTTAGATTTCACTTGATGCTATAATGTTATGTGATATTTATTTTGATGCAAATGGGAATATTAGTTGATGAGTAAATGAATGAAATATTATGCAGTTTTAATCATGATTTGATGTTTATAAATGCAAATGAATTATGAATCTTGTAAATGATAGCATGTGTATAATTGAGGATATAGGTGATTATGTGACTATGTGTGTGTGTGCATTTCCTTTCACTTCGGCTATGATGAACATGTGCTATTGATCCATTTATGGAAGTGTGCAGGTAATTTTCCATGCTCATGAAAAATCAGAGGTCATTCCAGTAACCCTATGTGATATCCATGTTTAGTCAACCTAGTCCCAAGAGGGACTAAAGTCATTTGTGATGGAGCATGATGATTTGTAATGTCTGTAATTGATGTTTACTTTGATTAGGGTTCATCCTTTTATTTGATTTATTGAGGTGTTGTAAGTTGTAATGTTTGAGTTGCACTATTTTGGTGCTATTTATTTTATTGGGCCTTTTTATGTGAATTTATGGACCCCTTTGTGTTTATTTTGGTCAAATAATGACCCTAGGTCATTAACCTAGGGTCTAGGACCAATTTGAACATGTGAGACCTTATTTTAACCTTCTTTTGGTCACCTTAACTTGACCATGAAGTTAAGTGACGAAAATTGAAGTTGGGTGAGGTGGTGGACAAGTCAAGATTCCAACATGACCAACTCCACTTCCCTAGGATAAGGTCTCCCTTATCTTGAAGGCTTGGGAAGCTTCCAAGGCCTTCAAGTGTGAGAGACCTCATTCCTATGCTCTCATGCATGTGTGAGAGCATCTATGGGGGAATGGGTTTGCCTTGTTGGATAGGAGGATGACATGTGTCTTCTCCTTATCCTTGTGGAGTCTTCCATGTGGGATTCCCCTCTCCACACTGCTCTCACACATGTGTGAGCATTTGTGGGAGTAAGTGAGGCCTTGTGGGATGGGAGTGTGACATGTGTCACCTCCTCATCCCTTAGGGTTTTGTGAGTGGGTTGTGAAGAGGAAGGAGAAGGTGACATGTGTCACCTTCTCATTCCTCAAGGCTCTTTGGTTTAGCCTATTAAACTCCCTCTTTGAGAGATGGAGAGGGTTCTTCATTTTTTCTTTTTGAATATTGATTTGGAGGAGATAGATAGAGTTGAAGGATTTTGGATGCAAGGAGATTGGAAGGAGACATAGGAGCTCTTCACCAACCTCTTGCCAAATTTGGGCTTATAAGATAAGCACCCAAGGCTATATGCCTTCCTTATGTTTTTACTTTCATTGTATGTGAAGATCGATTTGTGTATGTTTGAGTTTTGGTTTATGTGTTGTGTGGGTTTTCATTTTGGGTGTTTGATGAAGCTCTCCATTGAGAAGAGCTCATCTTGTTTTGGGGTGGGAGAGGAGTGAACCTCCTTGGGGACACCCTCACTATATTTGGAGGTGTTGATGGCCATGAGAGTGCATTGTGAAGTATTCGATGTTTTGGTGAAGGCAAGAGTGCCTTGGGAATTTTTGACATTTTGATATATTGAGGCAAGAGGCCTTGTGTATTTGAGTATTATGTGTTTTGGTAATTTCTGGGTTCTCCCCTTGAGTTGAGAGTAGTCCATTCTCCTACCCCCAAAAATCCAAGTAAATGGATTAGTTATGTGAAATCCTTGAGAGAGTGTGTTTATGATTTGTGTGAGTGTTTTTGGTGTTAAATCCCTTGTTTTTGTGTGCACCTGGTTATATGGGTGACCTCCAAGCTCGAGGGTGACTTGTTTCAAGTCTATGGATGGGAGGTGAGCTCCCATGGGTATTTGGAAATATTCCTTGTGATTTTTGCAGGTTTTGGGTGATTATTGGAGTTTTGGAGCTTGGGAGAAATAATGGTTTTCTTTTGTGTTTTGTCTAATGTATGGCATTTTGGTTGCCATGGCCTTTGTGGCCTTGTAAAAGTGGTTGTAGTTTTGTAAGAGTAAATATCTTTTTGTGTGTCTCTTTGTAGACAAATATATATATATATATATATATATATATATATATATATATATATATATATATATATATATATATATATATATATGAATTCAATTTATTTCAAATGAAAGTTTGGTTGTTTCATTTCTTTACTTGGCTTTAAAAAAAATTACCTATGTATGCAAATAATGAATCTCTCCTTACCTCTCTCCCTACCTCTGTAGTTGTCATTCAAATGAATGCATTTGCTTGCTGAAAAAGAAATAAAAATAAACTATGCTTATAGTTGGATGTTTTAGAAATATGCAACTTATGGATTTGTGTTAGTGGTAAAGTAAAGAAAATATATATTTCATTTCAGATTTCAATAAAAATGTAGCTAAGTTCATATGGAAGAGAAAAATTATTTTGTTAGTAAAACAGTTAGATGTTTATTTATTTTTGTATATATATATATAAGAAAAGAAAAAAAAGATTTTTGTCCTAACTTATGGATTTGTGTTAGTGGTAAAGTAAAGAAAATATATATTTCATTTCAACTTAAAAAAAAAAGATACTCATAACTATCCTCAACAATTTCTCTTTGAATCCTTCAGGTTCTTCCTGAACTTCGTCATCGTCTCATAATTGCTCTTCCTCAACAACTTCACTCACATCATCTATTGTTGTTCCTCTTCGTTGTGCCCTCTCTATGGATTCCATTCTCACTGCCAAGTTCTGTAACATTTTGAAAATCCCTTCATCATGGCCTCTTCAGCCTCCTCCTCTCACACCTCCTCTTCTCATTCTTCGTGGTGGTATTTTGCCCACTCCACAAGCCCAATTTCACAAGGCTCAATAACTGCCGAATGTAACAAATAAACTAAGATATAACAGATAGACTGCTAGAAAAAACCATGACATATGATCTGAATCTTCCTACAATTGCCAAACACAAAATTTGTAAACTGCCAGAGTGCCCAGTTTTAGCCCTTGGAGGTTGTTTTGATCAAATATTCATAATTTTTTCAATTTTTATCAGATTTTCACATTTTTGTAGGTGTTGGAAAGGGGATTCAAAGATCTTCACAATGGTACAATCATCTCTTTTATATTTTATCCTAGTTTTATGGTATAATAATTTGCAATTCATTCACTTTGTTTTAAAGCATTTAACATTTTGTGTGGATTTTGCAGGATTCACTTGTTTTATATTTTCTTGTAGCTTTACACCTGTCAAAGACACAAATTTTGTAAACTACTAATACATTAGCTGCAGGGTTCCTTTCATTCATATGTGTGTGTTTTGATATCATAGGAACACTTTGATTTGGTGCATAAAAAGAACAATAACTTGTTGTTTTCACACTCATTTCGGCTTAAAAAGAATCATGTCTTCTCTGTTTGGTGACCTTGTTTCTGTTTTGAAGTGTGTATGCTCTTCCCTCGCACCTTATGTGATCTTGGGAATCAAAAACACTTCTCAACATCTTCATTGTCACACCACACATTTGGTTTTCTAAAGGTTAATGAACTCTTGCTAGGGTGACTAAGTAAATGTGTATGCTCTCTCCTCGCATCTTTGTATGACCTTGGAGATCAAAAGTATTGGCTTATGTCACTTTAGTGTAACCCTTTAGATAGGGCCTACCTTTGAGACACATCCGCAAGGAGAACTCATTGGCAACCCAAAGGGGTTTTTCCCTCAGGCCGCTATATAAAAGGATTAGCTAAAAGTCAAGTCTAAACTACCATTACCCTTGCCGTACAGTACCAATCCAAAAGTACAAGCTACCCATGTTTATGTGAGGTATTTTTTATTACCATTAGTAGGATTGGTTAAAGCCTTAAGTGGCTTGTTGGACACTCATGAGGTGGTAAGTCCCCGAGTTGTGACTAGAATACAAATTAGTTAGAATCCACCCTTTATGCTTGACTTTGATTGGCGTCACTCTCAGTACAAGGGTTCTACACCCTGAAGTTACTCACCATATGAGCTCCCTTGAGATGAGATGGAAATCCTCAGCTTAGCATAAGCTACACGTAACTTTTTGGGGAAAGGGTGATTGTGTCATCCTTCCAATCGTGGAGGCCCCTATCCATCCTCTCTCACAAAGACAAAAGTGTACACACCTCCTTAAGGGTGTTCCTACATTGGTGTCTAAAGAGATTCCAAGTTGTGGGCCCAAGAGTCGCACCATTGGCCAATGACCTTAGGGATTACAAGTGTTTTATGTGTGTGAAGTGTCTTTGAATTGTGTTGGACCCGTGGAATTTGGGGTAGATAACCCTTGAACATACACATAACTTTTATATTATTTCCTATCTATCAAACATCTAGCCATTGTGTTTTTGTGCTTGAAGTGCATTCTTGTCACCATTTGTCATCCAATCCATCCATTTCCCACCTAATCCATTTATCATCATCTTATTCATATCCTTGAACCTAATATAATCTTTTTCATCAAAATGGTTGTGATCCTCAACAAATCTAGGCGAAATCCAAAGCCATATATACTCCAAGGTAGGCCAAAATTCACTCCAAATGATGATGAGAATCTTGTAGATTTTGAGGCATACCTAGAGGAACAAGACAAAATACAAATACTTCAACCTATGTATAACTCCATCCCAACACCAGAGCAAAAGATCCTAGCACAAGAACTACAAGACATCATCCAAACCTTCCACCAACTAGAACAACCCCTAAACCAACAAATCATACAATGACTACAAACCATCATACAACCATTTTGACAAAACCAATCACCACAAATACAACAACTCCTAGTCGAAGTCCAACAACTCATATCCACCTACCAATCTCAAGCCCAAAAACCACAACTACAACCTTGTTCTACCACATCAACATACTAATTCCATGAATCACCCTCATCATCATGCCAACCTAGTCCCTCCATATCAACCAATCTCATAAATATTCCTCAATATCCATCTCCAAATTCTCCACAACATTTGAATGTTAGTACCAGTCACTCCTCACAAAAAAATCAAGAATCCTTAAGCCATCTTAATGATACTATTAACAAAGGAAATACCACCTCATGTTTGGAATCATACATCCATCCATCTACTAGCTCCCCTCATCCATCCATCCATATGGAACCTCCATCACCATCTAATAGAATGCCTATACCAAAGCCTACTAGTCCTACACCAACACCACTATCAAACTCTCCAAGCTCTAATCCATCAACCAATGAATCCTTGAAGGATTTTCTCCAAAAATTCTTTACAAAATCTAAAAGCAAAAGAAAAGCTATGGAGAAATCCAAATCCACTCAACCAATTTCATTCTCATCTAGTACAAGCAATCCTAATCTTAATCATAATCTTACACCTTCTACCATTATTATCCATCTGTTATATTGTCCATTTACCCATATACTAATGAAGGATGTGATCCATTGGATACTAGCAAGGAATCAACCACCACCCTCATGCCATCAAATCCCTATCCAATAACCTACAAATGTCATGCATACTTCTCCAATCCCATCTTGTAGCCCACAAACTATCAAGTCTCTTGAAGATCCACCTACCATAAACCCAATTCATTCCCCATCATACAGTGAACCTATCCAAGAAGTGTCCATTCCTTCCCAAACTCAAGAGCTATCTCAAGAGTCAACTCCAAAGCATGATCAACCTTGCTCTTTACCAAATCAAGATCAAAGTCTTTCCATTCAACCTATCCATAACACATATCTTTTCTATGATCAAGACATTATCTATGATGAAGAGCCTATCCATAAGCAAGTTGATCATATCCATAAGCAAGTTGATCCTATCCATAAGTAATTTGATCCTATCCATAATTCCACAACTATCTATGAGCAAGATATCCAAGAACCACATACTCCATCTACTTCTCATTGTTATATTAGCAATAAGGGTGAGTATGAAATTCTTGTTGATCAACTTGAGCACTCACCTCACTTCATGGCCTTCCTTCGAAGCAAAGAAACTTCTCCTTCCACTCATGGTCCCAATAATATCCATGATCAAGAAACTTCCACCACTCCTATCCATTCTCCACCTAGTCCTATCCATCATCCCACAACATCCAGTTCCCTTGATGAGACGCTTGGTCCCCAAAAGAACATAGATGATCAAACAAATATATTGGATCTTCATGAGCATAATCAAGATCCTATTACTTCTTCACCATCTCATATTGATCCCATTTCAAATCCACCATCATATCCTATTGGTCTTACTACCTTCCTTCATGAATGTTCTTCCCTAGGAGAGCAGCAACCATTTTCTGCCACATCACCTTCTTCATCCAATAAGGGACTCATGTCTAGTATCATAAAACATAAGCATCCCATTGCGCATCATATGTTTCAAAAAATGAATTATCAAGGTAAAGGTTTAGGCCTTCATGAGAAAGGTACATTAGAACCCATCCATGTGAAAGTCTCTCCAAAATCGTATGGTATTGGCTATATATCTCAAGGAAGTTAAGCCAAAGATGTTGGTACCATATCCCTGCCTCCTAAATACACTCCATCCAAGCCTAAGCTAGGTGCACCTCATTGTACCGATAAAACATATGTTGTCATCCCTCCTCCATCATCCTATGAACCCAAAAAGCACGTGACCATCCATCTCCCTCCATCCACTTTACCTCCACTTCTTCCAACTCATAATATTCCCGTCCTCAAATCCCCTCATCACTTTAGTCAAATCCATTAATCCTTCCTTCCATACATCTCGTTCCCATAAATCCCCTACAATTCCTAATCATGATCAACAAATGCACACATCGAATAAACATGAAGCTATCCCAAACACCCCCATGGGATTCAAAAATAAAAATTTGGATTCCTCCACCCATAAAGCAAAAAATTCTAATAATCCTCATGCCACATGGCACCAATGCAAAGAATCAAAGCAAAATCAAAACTCAAAAAGGCTACCCAAGTCCACATCTAAAAAAGATAATTTCAAAACCAAAATGGTTTGGGTCCCTAAGCAAAAAGCACTTAATTCAAATGGAGCATCCACAATCCTAAAATCCCAAACATCCCGCTCCCCATCATAAAATCTTAAAATTCATAAGTCTATTTGGGTCCCTAAAGTCCTAAATAGGCAATATCCTAAGCAAACATCTCCATGAGCATTATACTACTTAACATGGTATGTGAGTGACTTCTATCCATCATGGGACATTACCACCTTGATATGGGAATAAAATCTTGAGTCCCTACCTATTCCATCCAATTCTTCCCTACCAAAAAAAAATCAAAATCAAAATAGTAAAGAGAAATCATTCATCCAATGGTGAAAACCATTTTTATGGTGCCTTGGATAAGTACCATGATGAAAACCTAGAAAATAGATGTCATATGTAGGTGATTATCTATGTGCTTTAACCTTGTTTGTTTTTTGAATCATTTGTGCATGCTTTCTTGTGTGTGTCATCATTTCATCTTGCATTTGAATCACATCCATATCATTCCAGCTAATATTCATATCTTGTGTATGTTGGAATAGCTTTTTGCATTATCATTTGCATCTAAGGTCATATCATACCTTTTGTGCATTAGGATTTTAATGTTCTAAGTTTACTTTCTCATACGTTAGACAAGGTTGTATTACACTGGGTGCACAAGACATATCATCACCTTGGTCTTCATACCTTGGTGCATAATGTCAGGTGCTATATCAAACATCAGGTTGCTCAAAGTTTAATCAGCATAACTCCATCTTCTTCCCTTCATTTCCTTTTTCTAGAGCATATCCATCTACTTCATCCTTGCATATCCTCTTGAGGGTGCATCATCTACCAATCCGTCATTTTTATGAGCCTCATCCCAACCTACCCAAAATTGATGGGGAGCACACAATGGAAGCGAACACTTATCAACTTTTGAACCTGTCAAACCAGTTGAACCTTCAAACTCACTATCGGCAGGACTTAATACCGTTGGCACACTCGAAAACTCTTCCTCCGACACACCGATCTCACCAATGTTACCTCCGGACCACACTCGTCGGCATGACAAATACTATTGACCACACTAGGGTTCACTACGCTGATATACATCATCACTCCGATATGCATCTTAGACCACGACTTTCTTTCAATGGCTCGAACCTCTCTTTAGCCAAACTATTCTCGTCGCTCTGAGCAAGGAATGCTTCATCAATGGCCTTTGTCCCACCGATAACAACTCCAACTCCTCCAATCCAAACCCTAACACATGGAGATGCTAGGCGATTTACTGTGCACACTCTAATTTGGTCCTCTGCGCCGCCAAACAGGAAAACAAAATAGGAAACACAAACGGATATTTGTACAATGAAGCCATTCTACTGATTTTGACAGAAATCTTATCAATGGAATGCTTCACATTGACATAATGCAACAACGGGAAAACACAAAAAGGAAAAGAGATCTATAGCTATGCAATTTTGTATTTACAGAGAATGGAAAATAGATTGACGACACAGAATAGTCTTTATTTCTCCTTAACAATGCTCGATTACATTCAATTTATCCTCTTGATCTGATTACAATATCATCTCTCTAACTTTGTTCAATTCCCTGGGTTTATAAACTCACCCAGAGTAGTACCAAACTGACTCCAAGCAGTTGGGAGACCAATCCAAGCGGCTGGGAGACAACCGTTTTAAATAGCCTCGAACTGCCCAACTGCCCTATTCGGGGATTATGCGGTTACAATTTGACACATGTCCCCTAAGTCACTTGGGACTTACAAAATGAACCTAGATACAAACTAAAATGAAAATGCATTGGTCAAATAGACCTTATTACAAAAGAAAACATGATTTTCTAAACAAACATAAACTTAAATGCCTCACGGAGGCCACCTTGTGTTAGGTACTCCTGCACCATACACCCCACCTTGAAAAGAACTCATGTCCCATGAGTTGAGTCCTTGTCTTGTACCACCTATATCCATTGCTACTTCATGTCTTCTCCATGAACTCTGGACTGCAACTTGCTTCCATGGAATCAAAAACTCATGCCTAGCATTGTAAGCTCTACTCACACCTTGCCATGAGTGAGTGCTTGCAACCAAACCCAGAATTTGTTCGCCATTCTTCCTTACTATCATCTCTGCCTGAACATCTACATTCAAAACCTTGTTTGATGCTTCTTGTACTGCTGCTATGGTAGGATATGTTTACCTTTCAACTCTTGTTGGCTCTAGAGGACAAACAATAGTCCCTATGAGGATAGCATCTCTTTCTTTCCAATCAACTTGTGGCTTCTTGCAAACCTGCTCTTTGACCTTCTTTGGTTCCATTTCAGACATTACCATATGATCTCCACCATTCAAAACTGAAATCACCTTCAAAATTTGACCTTTGGCAACCCCACTCCTTGAGGCATCCTCAACTGTCCTTGTCTTTTCTTCATGCATCTTCACAAACTCTTTCTTACCCACCAAAATAATCTTGGCTACCTTCTTTGCTTCAGTATCCTCTTGCAATGGTGTCATCACAAAAGTCTTTCCATCCTTCTTGATGGTGTATGTGTTACCATATCCATCATATAATGCTTGCCTATCAAATTGCCATGGCCTACCTAAAAGTAGGTGACAACACTCCATGGGCAAAATGTCACATAAAATTCTCTCCTTATATTCTCCAATCTAAAAATCAACATATGCCTGCTCATCTACCAAAAGTGATTGACGATCACTTACCCAAGATGCTCTGTAAGGAGTTTGATGAGGAATCCTTTCTATGTTCAATTTATCCACCATTTCCCTAGACACCATATTATCTGTTGAACCAAAATCTATGACTACCTTGCATATTTTACCTTTGCTTTTGCAATTGATCTTGAAAAGTGCTCTCCTCTGTGATGGTTCAGTCTTCACTGGTGCTTTGAGCAACATCCTCTTGATCACCAAACTTTCTCCCACTTCTGATGCCAAATTTACTTCAGGAGATGTCACACTCCCTGCATCCTCTTGAGTCAATATGGTTCTTCTCTCATTACCATGAGAAGTTGAGGCCTTCTCTGGACACTTATAGGCCGGGTGCCCTATCTGATTATAGTTATAACATCTCATGTTGGAGAACTTGGATCCTCTACCTGATCCATTTGTCCCACCTCTTTCATTTGGCCTTTATCCATGGTAGTCTCCTCTGCTACTTGAGTCCCCAACTTGCTCTTCTTGGTTAGACTCACCACTAGGCCTCAGGTTAGGACTTCTTCCTCCAAAACTGCCTCTAAAATTTATGTCACCTCTTCCTTTACTCTGCTGCTCACCTTTCCTCTTCAGTGTCTCTTCAGCTCTTAATGCTACTTGAACGCATTTTTCCACAGTTTCAGGGGTAAATAAACTTATCTCATCTTGAATATTGAACCTCAAACCATTTAAATACCTTGCTACTTTAGCTTTTTCATCCTCCATGTACCCACAACGAAGAGTGTATTTGTGAAACTCCTTGGTGTAAGTAGCCACATCCATATCTTTTTGTTTAAGATTCTGCATTTTCCTATAAATCTGCACCTCATAGTTAGATAGAAGGAACTGGGACTTGATCTTCTCCAGCATTCTACTCCATGAAGATATCATACTCTTCCCATTCTTTACCCTTTCTCCTTGGGTGTAATTCCACTATGTAAGGGCAGCACCTTTGAGTTTAGTTTTTACAAACTTGACTTTCTTACTTTTAGGAACTTCCTTGTACTTGAAGTAGTTGTTCAGAGCCTCAATCCACTCCATAACTTCATCAGCATTCATCTTTCCACTGAACATGGGAATATCTATCCGATCCCCTGAAGAGTCCTTTCTAATTGCCTTGATGGCTTCCAGGAATTGTTTTTGTTCAACCGACATCTTTGCCTCTTCTTGTTCCTCTACTTCTTCCTCTTTCTCTTCTTCTTCATCTGAATCTTCATCTACCCTTTTACCTATCTTCATTGCCTTCAATTCTCCTTGGAGTGCTTCCCTGACTCCAGTTTTGATCATCTCTTCCATCTCTTAAAATTTCTTGACCACTTCAGTGGTCATCCCCTTTGGAGGCATATCGCTAGCCTCTCCTTCAATCTCTCTATCTGACATAAACATTCACAAACAACGCCAACACTTCTGCAAACCCTCAATTCAACTACAACATGATGCTCAATCAGCTGTCCATCCTACACGCTGCTTCACAGACCCATTCCTCCTGTCCAACAGTAGATCTTGGAGATGCACTACCACTTTCTCTCTCAGTGGCTTCACTTTGCACCCTCTTCCAGCCAAATCTCTATTGGTGAATGGTCTTGATAGACCTCATCATCATCTTCCCACACACTACAGGAATCCTATTCCTTCTCGCAACTAGATGGCATGAGCAACTCTTCATCTACCTTCTCAGTGACAGAAATCAAATACACAACACCTTCGTCCAAAGCTTTCGCTAGCTCTAATACCAATATGATGGGGAGCACACAGTGGAAGTAAACACTTATCAACTTTTGAACCCGTCGAACCTGTTGAACCTTCGAACTCACTATTGACAGGACTTAATACCATCAGCACACTCAAAAACTCTTCTGTTGACAGACTGATCTCACCAATGTTACCTCCACACCACACTCGTCAGCATGACAAATACTATCAACCACGCTAGGGTTCACTACGCTGATATACTTCATCACTCCGATATGCATCTTAGACCACAACTTTCTTTCAATGGCTCAAACCTCTCTTCGGCCAGACTATTCTCGTCGCTCTGAGCAAGGAATGCTTCATCGATGGCCTCTATCCCACCGATAACAACTCCAACTCCTCCAATCCAAACCCTAACACATGGAGATGCTAGGCGATTTACTGTGCACACTCCAATTTGGTCCTCTGCGCCACCGAACAGGAAAACAAAATAGGAAACACAAACAGATATTTGTACAATGAAGCCATTCCACTAATTTTGACAGAAATCTTATCAGTGGAATGCTTCACATCGACATAATGCAACAACGGGAAAACACAGAAAGGAAAAGAGATCTAAAGCTATGCAATTTTGTATTTAAAGAGAACGAAAAATAGATTGACAACACAGAATAGTCTTTATTTCTCCTTAACAATGCTTGATTACATTCAATTTCTCCTCTTGATTTGATTACAATATCATCTCTCTGACTTTGTTCAATTCTTTGGGTTTATAAACTCACCCAGAGTAGTACCAAACTGACTCCAAGCAGCTGGGAGACAACCATTTTAAATAGCCTCCAACTGCCCAACTGCTCTATTATGGCATTATGCGGTTACAATTTGACACATGTCCCCTAAGTCACTTGGGACTTACAAAATGAACCTAGATACAAACTGAAATGAAAATGCATTGGTCAAATAGACCTTATTACAAAAGAAAACATATTTTCTAAACAAACATAAACTTAAATGCCTCACGGAGGCCACCTTGTGTTAGGTGCTCCTGCACCAAAAATCCAACCCAAAATCTAAATCCAAAACCTATGTTTTAATCTTCTTTGAAACGACATTGCTTCACAACATCATCTCAAAGAGGGGCAAAATGTAGACATCAGAAAATCAACCAACCGATAAAACCCCTAATTATTCCCTAGGTGACCCTAAGATTTAATTAATTTTAATTAATTAATTAAATCTATTCCCCTTAAACCTAAGATTTAAGTAATTTTGATTAATTAATTAAATCTATTCACCCTTAATCCTAAAGTTTAATTAAGTTTAATTAATTAATTAAATCTTTCCCCCCGTAAATAATAAATTAACTAATTTGATTTATTATTTATAAATTAACCAAAACCTAAATTTATTTGCAACTTATTACCATAACCCTAACCACCTTGTACTATTCACATAACCAAAAACCCGTTCAACTACCCGTGAACTATTTTCTCAAAATGTTATAAAAACAACCTTGTTTTTCCAATTTCCCCCCTGAAAAATTTCATATCAGAGTTATGCCAAGATTTTGAGCAACTACATTCACATTCGGTAACATTTGCATTTATCTGGTTTTTTAATAGTTTATCATTATCTTTTGATGTTGTATTAGATATAAATTTTTAGGGTTTTGCATAGTTTAAATTCCTTTTCAATAAAATTTATATCTAGTTACAACACTGCCATACCCTCCTCATCTAACACCAACCCTAGCATATCCCAAACCTCGAACATCATCACAAATCCTACTTCCTCATCAACATCAACCGTAACTACATCCACTCCCCAAATTACCCTCAACATCCCTAACAATGCCACATACATGAATGCTTCCATGAGTGTACCCCAACTCGATGCCAACACCATATCCTTTATAACACAATTATTCTCCCAACCACCCTATAACACATCCAATACCAATCCATGCAACAATCGCTCATCTAACTTCACATACAACCAAACCCCCATTTCTCAACCACCACCTATCTCACAACCATCCGTTGTGTCATTTTCCATTCAAAATCCTAACCAACAACAAATCCCACCACACATTTTACAACAACTCCTCGCTTATCAACAACACCTAGCCCAACAAAATCAAAACTAAAACCAAATCCAATAGTAACAAATCCCTAATTTCCTTCAACAATTGATTCAACAACAACAAACACACGTACCACAACCTCCACCAACCCAAGATTTATCTAGCATTTTGCAAACTTTGATCCAAAAGGTTGACGATATACAACATGGGCACAAAAGGAAACAATACTCATTCAAGGACATTTGCCCATACCCATTTGATAGAACCATCCCCATGCCACCCTTTCCTAAGAACTTTGAAACACCAAAATTCAACAAATATAAAGGGAAAGGGGACAGTAGGGAACACCTTAGGGAGTTTTATATTGCTTTCCTTGAGGTCTCATACAATGACACATACTTGATGAGATTCTTTCCTAGAAACCTAGGTGGCCAAGTGATGCAGGAGCATCTGGGCTCACAAGCAATCTTGCATCAAAAAAATATATATTTTTTATTTCTTTTACCCTTTTGTTTGTCTTGCAGATTTCTAATCAACATCATACACAAAATTTGGGGAAATAAAACAAATATTTTAATTCTCCAACACTCCAAGTAAAAGACAAGGCAAGTTGCATATGGACAAAAATCCTAGTCACCTACATGCTAGAAGACAAAGATTGGACAATGAAGAGTTTTCAAGCACCAAAGTCATAAAACAAAGCAATAAAAGAATCCCAAGAGTCACCTTTCTCCAAGTTGGATGCCACAAAGCAAGAAGAGGAATACCAAGAGTCATTGGAGCCCAAAATGAGGAAGATGAAACTATGCAAAGGAGATCTTATAAATAGATTGAAGTTTGGCTCCAAAGAGGTATTGAAAAATAAGAGAAGAGCCCAAATTTATTTCTGATTTTTATAGGTCATCAAGAGGATGTCCAAAGGTTATGTTGAAGATAATTCTCCATGGAAACTACATCCATTTTGATGAGGCAAAGAAAGTGAACATCCATGGTGACTTGTTAGGTGAAAACTTCTGAATTTGTAAGTTTGTGGAGGTGGATAGTTAGAAAGTTTGATGGAGATATTTCATAGTTGGATTTGTGGAGGTTATGTAGGTGTGTTGCTACCTTGATGGGTTGCATAAAAACATTTGGGTTGTATGTATTTGTTGTTGTTCATGTTTTATGAAATTCTCAAGATATGGTGTTACTTCATAGCTGAAATTGTTGGTACAACATTCACAAATTATATTCACTTAAGGGCTGCATGTTTAAGAGATTAATATATGTTTATTTTGCTGCAACTAAAGCAATCAAAGGGACAAAAAAAAATCCTTAATGGCTAGAATTTATCAAAGTTAATTTTCATCTAAGAGAAGAGGAGTAATCTTGGCAAACAACAATCTTAAGGCTGAAATTTAACAAGGTTATTTTGGAATATACAATTTGTTTCAATCTTTGAAGTTTTGAGCACATGATTATAATAATTTGAAGGCATGAATATTGTTCTTTCAATGTATGTAAGAGAAATTGATTGGGCTACATGATGGGACAATCCTTCATTGGATTCTCTTGTCATGACTGCATCAAATGGTATCAGAGCCAACATAACAATCCTTTATGTTGTAGAAAAAGAGGTGGATAGAGAACAAAAGTGTGTTGTAGATTCTACATATTTGTTTGTAGAGGTTGTGGAGGATGATGCAGGTGGGTTTTGGTGGAGGTGGTTGGTTTACGGTGGGTTTAGGGTTTAGGGTTCGGGGTTCGGGGTTCAGGGTTCAGGGTTTAGGGTTTTAGGGTTTAGGGTTTTCAGTTTTCGGGTTCAGGGTTCAGGGTTCAGGGTTTAGGGTCTAGGGTTTCAGGTTTAGGGTTGAGGGTTGAGGGTTTTAGGGTCTAGGGTTTTAGGGTTTAGGGGTTCTGGGGTTCAGGGTTCAGGGGTTCTGGGGTTTAGGGTTAGGGGTTCTGGGGTTCGGGGTTCGGGGTGTAGGGTTCCAGGTTCCGGGATTAGGGGTTCTGGGTTCGGGGTTCAAGGGTTGGGGGTTCGGGGTTTGGTGTTCGGGGTTCAGGGGTTCGGGGGATCCGGGTTCCGGGTCCTGGGGTTCAGGGGTTCGGGGTTCCGGGGTTCGGGGTTCAGGGTCTGGGGTCTGGGGTTCCGGGGTTCAGGGTTCGGGGTTCAGGGTTCGGGGTTTGGGGTTCAGGGTTTGGGGTCAGGGTTTTGGGGTTTGGGGTTCGGGGTTCGGGGTTCGGGTTCAGGGTTCGGGGTTCGGGGTCTAGGGTTCGGGGTCCGGGGTTCGGGGTTCGGGGTCCGAGTTCTGGGTTTGGGGTTGAGGGTTCGGGGTCTAGGGTTCGGGGTTCGGGGTTTGGGTTCCAGGTTTAGGGTTGAGGGTTTAGGGTTTAGGGTTCAGGGTCTAGGGTTCGGGGTTTAGGGTTTCAGGGTTTAGGGTTTAGGGTTCAGGGTCTAGGGTTGAGGGTTGAGGGTTTAGGGTTTAGGGTTTTAGGGTTTAGGGTTAGGGTTCAGGGTCTAGGGTTCAGGGTTCAGGGTTGAGGGTTAAGGGTTTAGGGTTTAGGGTTTAGGGTTTTAGGGTTGAGGGTTTAGGGTTTAGGGTGAGGGTTTAAGGTTTTAGGGTTTTAGGGTTTTAGGGTTTAGGGTTTAGGGTTTTAGTTTTTGGGTTTAGGGTTTAGGGTTTATGGGTTTAGGGTTTATGGGTTTAGGGTTTTAGGGTTGGGTTTTAGGGTTTTGGGTTTAGGGTTTTAGGTTTTAGGGTATTGGGTTTTAGGGTTTAAGGGTTTAGGGTTTTAGGGTTTAGGTTTTGGGTTTTGGGTTTCAGGGTTTTAGGGTTTTAGGGTTTTAGGGTTTTGGGTTTAGGGTTTAGGGTTTAAGGGTTTAGGGTTTAGGGTTTAAGGGTTATGGGTTTAGGGTTTTGGGTTTTAGGGGTTTAGGGTTTTGGGTTTAAGGGTTTAAGGGTTGAGGGTTGAGGGTTGAGGGTTGTGGGTTGAGGGTTTTGGGTTAAGGGTTTAAGGGTTGAGGGTTGAGGGTTGAGGGTTGAGGGTTGAGGGTTTAGGGTTTAAGGGTTTAGGGTTGAGGGTTGAGGGTTGAGGGTTGAGGGTTTAGGGTTTAAGGATTTAGGGTTTAGGGTTGAGGGTTGAGGGTTGAGGTTTTAGGGTTTAGGGTTTTAGGGTTGAGGGTTTAGGGTTTAGGGTGAGGGTTTAAGGTTTTAGGGTTTAGGGTTGAGGGTTTAGGGTTGAGGGTTTAGGGTTTAGGGTTTAGGGTTGAGGGTTGATGGTTTAGCGTTAAGGGTTTAGGGTTTAGGGTTCAGGGTTCAGGGTTGAAGGTTGATGGTTTAGCGTTTAGGGTTTAGGGTTTAGGGTTTAGGGTTTAGGGTTTAGGGTTGAGGGTTGAGGGTTGAGGGTTGAGGGTTGAGGGTTGAGGGTTGAGGGTTTAGGGTTGAGGGTTGAGGGTTTAGGGTTTAGGGTTGAGGGTTTAGGGTTTAGGGTTTTTTTAGGGTTTAGGGTTTAGGGTTTTTTTAGGGTTTAGGGTTTAGGGTTTAGGGTTTAGGGTTTAGGGTTTTGGGGTTTGGGGTTTGGGGTTTGGGGTTTGGGGTTTGGGGTTGGGGGTTGGGGGTTGGGGTTTGGGGTTTGGGGGTTGGGGTTTGGGGTTTGGGGTTTGGGGTTTGGGGTTTGGGGTCTAGGGTCTAGGGTCTAGGGTCTAGGGTCTAGGGTCTAGGGTTTAGGGTCTATAAAAATTTGAAACAATCACTGGCAGCGCGGAGAAAAAACAGAGAGAAGACAGATTTGCAGAAAAAACATGAAAATTAAAAACGAGTTTGTTCAAAACATGTTTCGCCTATTGAAGGCTCATCAGTTGAACTCAGATAAAATTTACATGTAGGGATGGAGTTTATAAAGTGTGTGGAAGAGAGTCCACAATCACAAAAGCTCCAAAAATCTGTCTAAAAATAGAAGATCTAGAAGATTCTAAAAAATAGAAAAACACAAGAAGTTGGTGTTTTTACTATTTTTAGAAAAAATAACGGTTATCTTTTTTGAAGAAATAACGGTTATTTTATTACAAAAGAATTTTGAAATGCTTCAAATGCTCCAAGAGAATCAAGTGTGCGCCAAGAGTGCGCCAAGTGCACCAAATGCGCCAAGTATGCGCCAAGTGCGCCAAATGCGCCAAGTGTGCGTCAAATGCGCCAAATGCGCCAAGTGTGTGTCAAATGCGCCAAGTGTGCACCAAGAGTGCGCCAAGTGGACCAAATGCGCCAAGAGTGCGCCAAGTGGACCAAATGCGCCAAGAGTGCGCTAAGTGTGCAAAATGCGCCAAAAGTGCGCCAAGAGTGCAAAATGCGCCAAGAGTGCGCCAAGAGTGCGCCAAGTGTGCAAAATGCGCCAAGTGCGCCAAGTGTGCGCCAAATGCACCAAGTGGGCGCCAAGTGTATCAAGTGTGCGCCGGTTTTATGTGTGAACCGAAAAATCTGCTTCTAGTGAGGAAGGAGCCAAGTCGTCGTGGATTTCGCCAGCAAACACGTGGATGTGGAATGTGGCAAAGCGCGGGAACTTTTTGGCAAAGCCGAAAAAGTTCAGGGTTTAGGGTGGCCCCCAGGTTCATCGCTTTAGTGGGTTCACTAAAGTCAAGTTTGAAGACCAGGGGGGTCCTCTTTCTTATCTTAGGTGCAAAGACCTGATGAAGAAGCGCTGACTTGTCCTTCGTAGAAACAGAACTGAAGCATGGAAGCAGGAAATTTTTGGGATAGCCACGAGCACGCAATCTCTGATAAAAAAGCTTTTTGAGTCTGCCAAAGCCTGCAGGTGTAGACTCTCGAAGAAGGTAGCGTCGTAATTCGCTGATGATAAAAGCTTTTTTCTGATGCAGAGGGTGCCAGGATCTAAAAGGGATGTACTGATAGGCATTAAGCTCTTTCTGAAAGCAAGCAGTGGAGAGAATGCCAGTCGAAGCAAAACAAGGTCCCTTGAAGATAGAAATATCCAGAAGAACAGCCTGGGTGGAAGAGATGCAAGGATTAATTTTGATTTCGGGATAAATGCTCTGATAGGCAGCGAGGTAGTGATGGAGAGACTCCTCTGAACCGAGCCAAATACCGAAAGCATCATCAATGTATCTCTTGTAAAATCTCAAAGAAGAGATATCAAGCTGAGAGGAAAGTTGCCGTTCCAGGTAACAAAGAAAGAGACAGGCGTAGACAACAGCAAAATTACTTCCCATCGCAGTTCCTCTGATCTGTCTGTAAACCAACCCATTGAACTCCAGAAAATGGTTGTGCAAGACAAGTTCTGCAAGTCGCATAATGAGACCAATAAGCCGACGATCCAAATTGTGCTCAGCAAAGTAGAGGGTGACCATTTCCTGTAATGCAGAAAGACCCGCAGCAGTGGGGATACTGGGGTACAGGGATTCTACATCAAAGGAAAAGAGAAGGCAATTGGAGGGAAGGCTAAGGTTTTGGAGAGCACGGAGAAGCGATAAGGAGTCAGCAAGATGGTTGGGTTGATTAAGCAGGATAGGCAGCAGCAGATAGTGAAGAAGTTTAGACGCAGGTTCCAGTAGGTAGCCAGAGTAAGAGCAAATAGGCCTACCAACTAAAACAGGTTTATGGATTTTGGGCAGCAAGTAAAAAGCACATGGTCTAGCAAGGCTGAGGGGAACTTTTAACAAAAAATTCCGAATACTATGCAGGAAAAAAGCATACCTGTCGATAAAGAAAGAAAGCTTATTATGGATGAGTTGCCAAGGAATATCAGAGGCAAGGACAGGTAGATAAACTGCAGAGTCGGAAAGCTGCCGAAGACCTTCACAGGAGTACCAAGAAGTGTCTAGAATGACCAAGCCTAAATTTTTATCAGCAGGTTTGATCACAATTGAAGGACACTTGCGGAGATTTTTCAAAGCTTTCAGAAGCCTGGAAGGTAACATAGGTTTGGAATTGAAAGTAACAGAAGCCAGACGTTTGCGCAGGATGTTTTCTCCGGTTCTAAGGATGTCAACAAGTTCGTAGACTTCGACTGGAGGATTCCAAGAGGAATTAGTGCTACGAAAATGAGGAGGGAAGACGCCGGTGAAAGGTAAAACTGCAGAAGTAACAATATCACGGTCTGGGCCAAAAAAGGCACGGAGACGGATGCGTCTGGCAAAGGAACGGAACTCATCGGTGATAGCAAGAAGGGACATAGGGGGGGGTCGGGGAATGAATTTCAATCCAAGGCCAAGAACTTTTCTCTCGTCATAGGAAAGGGGTCGAGAAGAGAAATTGTGAATAGCCGAATTAGAGATACGGCATTCAATCTCAGACGGGAGCTTCCTAGAAAAAATGACAAGAGAGAACAGAGCTTGGTCTATGACAGCCCCCCAAAGACTTAAGCGGAAACGTTGCCGTTTGGAACTTGTTTCTGCTTCTGATTTCGTCTTTGGCTTTGACCGCGGTTCTGGATGTTCTGAAAGCTCTGATTGCCACTTTGTTGCTGCTGATTGCCACTTTGTTGCTGCTGTTTTTTGCTTTGTTGCGGTTGTTGATGTTGCTGCTTTGCTGTGCCGAAGGAGGAAAGCGGTTCTGCAAATTGCACAGAACGGTTTCTGTTCCGGAGAGATGGTGATTTGGAGCGCCACCTTCCAGAGACAGATGATGTGTTCCTCTTCCGAGTAGTGTTCCCTGGACGCGAACCGTTTTTTGGCAGAGGCAAAGGTTGCACATCCGGTGTTGGCAGCAGAGGAGGCCGTGGATCGGGCTTTAGATGCTGCTTGGATTTCTGCTTAGAGAGTGGTTTCTGACTGGCAGAAGAAGAAGCAGCAGCAGCTTTACTGTTGGCAAGAAGAGAACGCACATCTTTCAATTCTTTTTGCAGAGCCGCAAACTTTGCATTCAACTTATCATTGATAAGTTCTGCAATGGATTTTTCGATCGGAAGTTGATCAGCAGCAGCAAGGGCTTCATCTCGGACGGATTGCCTAACAGCGGCAGCAGCATCATGAGCGGACTTTTTAAGAGCTGTCTCTACCAGGAAAGAGTTGCAGAGAGATTCGAAGTCAGATTTGGCAGAAGAATGCCAAGAGTCCGCTGGAACAGAAAAAGAACCAACAAAATGTTGATTACGCAGAGAAGCTATGGTAGTGGAGAGAGAATTCGAGAAAGAAGAGACGAATTTCTCAATATCTGCAGAGTGATTCTTTGCAGTGATCTCCATGGCTGCAATGTAGCTGTCCAGGAATTTCTTATTAACCTCGGCTTGGGCAGATTCGAGCAAGGAGGTTAATAGTGCGTTGCCTTCAGGATCGTTGACGACGATTTTAGGAGGCTTCACTTGGAGATTCTTAGGAAGGGTTCCGGACTCACGAAAAGAAGTGAGTTTGGCAAGAAAGATAGAGGAACGATCTGCCAGGGCGTGCTTGCGTTTAAACTCTTTGAAAGCAGTTTGAACAAGAGTGGAGATAGCAGCCGGGAACCGTGTGGCATCAGGAATCGGAAGTGCAGCATCAGAGAGATGTGCGGCTTCAGCTGGGCGAGAAGCATCGTGCGGAGAGTGCCCGGGCTCAAGGGAGCGATCCACCAGATGTGCAGCATCATCAAGAGTGTGAGCGGCGGCATCTGTGGCGGTAGCATGAGCGGCGGCAGAGGTGTGAGGAGCGGCAGCAGAGTGCGTGGCGCCAGTCTGTGCAGCGCCAAACTCCCGAGCAGCGGCAAAGGTGTGAGGAGCGGCAGCAGAGTGTGCGGCGCCAGCCTGTGCAGCGCCAAACTCCCGAGCAACCTCCCGAGCGGCGTCAAACTCCCGAGCAACCTCCCGAGCGGCAGACATATGAGCATCCGCCCGCGCAGCAGACACATGACCGGGAGAATCGCGAGCATCCTCCTGTGCGGCAGACTCACGGCCATCCACCCGCACAGCAAACTCATGATCAGCAAAGCCTGGACGAGTTTGATCTTCAAGCTCTCCCCACAGCGTGCGCCGAATTTCATCAATGCCTTCCTCGATATTGGAGCGATCTATGGCGCGAGCTTCCTTTTCGAGAGCGAACTGGTCAGCAAGCTGTTGAATTTGTTGCTGAAGAGCAAGTCTATCAAGCGCAGATGGCTCCATAAGTTGCTGAATTGCAGCAAGAACGGTGGGTGGTGAGGCAGCAAGGGTGTCTGGGACAGAATCAGGAATGGAAGCCGAAGTCGAAGCAGAGCGAGCTGCTGCTGCTGCGAGAGACTTCGAACGGGTATGGGGAGCCGAAGAAACTGTTGAGGATTTTTTCTCCGGGGCCATCGTGAAGAGAGATAAAAATGAGTTTATAAAAATTTGAAACAATCACTGGCAGCGCGGAGAAAAAACAGAGAGAAGACAGATTTGCAGAAAAAACATGAAAATTAAAAATGAGTTTGTTCAAAACATGTTTCGCCTATTGAAGGCTCATCAGTTGAACTCAGATAAAATTTACATGTAGGGATGGAGTTTATAAAGTGTGTGGAAGAGAGTCCACAATCACAAAAGCTCCAAAAATCTGTCTAAAAATAGAAGATCTAGAAGATTCTAAAAAATAGAAAAACACAAGAAGTTGGTGTTTTTACTATTTTTAGAAAAAATAACGGTTATCTTTTTTGAAGAAATAACGGTTATTTTATTACAAAAGAATTTTGAAATGCTTCAAATGCTCCAAGAGAATCAAGTGTGCGCCAAGAGTGCCCCAAGTGCGCCAAATGCGCCAAGTATGCGCCAAGTGCGCCAAATGCGCCAAGTGTGCGTCAAATGCGCCAAATGCGCCAAGTGTGCGTCAAATGCGCCAAGTGTGCACCAAGAGTGCGCCAAGTGGACCAAATGCGCCAAGAGTGCGCCAAGTGGACCAAATGCGCCAAGAGTGCGCCAAGTGTGCAAAATGCGCCAAAAGTGCGCCAAGAGTGCAAAATGCGCCAAGAGTGCGCCAAGAGTGCGCCAAGTGTGCAAAATGCGCCAAGTGCGCCAAGTGTGCGCCAAATGCACCAAGTGGGCGCCAAGTGTATCAAGTGTGCGCCGGTTTTATGTGTGAACCGGAAAATCTGCTTCTAGTGAGGAAGGAGCCAAGTCGTCGTGGATTTCGCCAGCAAACACGTGGATGTGGAATGTGGCAAAGCGCGGGAACTTTTTGGCAAAGCCGAAAAAGTTCAGGGTTTAGGGTGGCCCCCAGGTTCATCGCTTTAGTGGGTTCACTAAAGTCAAGTTTGAAGACCAGGGGGGTCCTCTTTCTTATCTTAGGTGCAAAGACCTGATGAAGAAGCGCTGACTTGTCCTTCGTAGAAACAGAACTGAAGCATGGAAGCAGGAAATTTTTGGGATAGCCACGAGCACGCAATCTCTGATAAAAAAGCTTTTTGAGTCTGCCAAAGCCTGCAGGTGTAGACTCTCGAAGAAGGTAGCGTCACAATTCGTTGATGATAAAAGCTTTTTTCTGATGGAGAGGGTGCCAGGATCTAAAAGGGATGTACTGATAGGCATTAAGCTCTTTCTGAAAGCAAGCAGTGGAGAGAATGCCAGTCGAAGCAAAACAAGGTCCCTTGAAGATAGAAATATCCAGAAGAACAGCCTGGGTGGAAGAGATGCAAGGATTAATTTTGATTTCGGGATAAATGCTCTGATAGGCAGCGAGGTAGTGATGGAGAGACTCCTCTGAACCGAGCCAAATACCGAAAGCATCATCAATGTATCTCTTGTAAAATCTCAAAGAAGAGATATCAAGCTGAGAGGAAAGTTGCCGTTCCAGGTAACAAAGAAAGAGACAGGCGTAGACAACAGCAAAATTACTTCCCATCGCAGTTCCTCTGATCTGTCTGTAAACCAACCCATTGAACTCCAGAAAATGGTTGTGCAAGACAAGTTCTGCAAGTCCCATAATGAGACCAATAAGCCGACGATCCAAATTGTGCTCAGCAAAGTAGAGGGTGACCATTTCCTGTAATGCAGAAAGACCCGCAGCAGTGGGGATACTGGGGTACAGGGATTCTACATCAAAGGAAAAGAGAAGGCAATTGGAGGGAAGGCTGAGGTTTTGGAGAGCACGGAGAAGCGATAAGGAGTCAGCAAGATGGTTGGGTTGATTAAGCAGGATAGGCAGCAGCAGATAGTGAAGAAGTTTAGACGCAGGTTCCAGTAGGTAGCCAGAGTAAGAGCAAATAGGCCTACCAACTAAAACAGGTTTATGGATTTTGGGCAGCAAGTAAAAAGCACATGGTCTAGCAAGGCTGAGGGGAACTTTTAACAAAAAATTCCGAATACTATGCAGGAAAAAAGCATACCTGTCGATAAAGAAAGAAAGCTTATTATGGATGAGTTGCCAAGGAATATCAGAGGCAAGGACAGGTAGATAAACTGCAGAGTCGGAAAGCTGCCGAAGACCTTCACAGGAGTACCAAGAAGTGTCTAGAATGACCAAGCCTAAATTTTTATCAGCAGGTTTGATCACAATTGAAGGACACTTGCGGAGATTTTTCAAAGCTTTCAGAAGCCTGGAAGGTAACATAGGTTTGGAATTGAAAGTAACAGAAGCCAGACGTTTGCGCAGGATGTTTTCTCCGGTTCTAAGGATGTCAACAAGTTCGTAGACTTCGACTGGAGGATTCCAAGAGGAATTAGTGCTACGAAAATGAGGAGGGAAGACGCCGGTGAAAGGTAAAACTGCAGAAGTAACAATATCACGGTCTGGGCCAAAAAAGGCACGGAGACGGATGCGTCTGGCAAAGGAACGGAACTCATCGGTGATAGCAAGAAGGGACATAGGGGGGGGTCGGGGAATGAATTTCAATCCAAGGCCAAGAACTTTTCTCTCGTCATAGGAAAGGGGTCGAGAAGAGAAATTGTGAATAGCCGAATTAGAGATACGGCATTCAATCTCAGACGGGAGCTTCCTAGAAAAAATGACAAGAGAGAACAGAGCTTGGTCTATGACAGCCCCCCAAAGACTTAAGCGGAAACGTTGCCGTTTGGAACTTGTTTCTGCTTCTGATTTCGTCTTTGGCTTCGACCGCGGTTCTGGATGTTCTGAAAGCTCTGATTGCCACTTTGTTGCTGCTGATTGCCACTTTGTTGCTGCTGTTTTTTGCTTTGTTGCGGTTGTTGATGTTGCTGCTTTGCTGTGCCGGAGGAGGAAAGCGGTTCTGCAAATTGCACAGAACGGTTTCTGTTCCGGAGAGATGGTGATTTGGAGCGCCACCTTCCAGAGACAGATGATGTGTTCCTCTTCCGAGTAGTGTTCCCTGGACGCGAACCGTTTTTTGGCAGCGGCAAAGGTTGCACATCCGGTGTTGGCAGCAGAGGAGGCCGTGGATCGGGCTTTAGATGCTGCTTGGATTTCTGCTTAGAGAGTGGTTTCTGACTGGCAGAAGAAGAAGCAGCAGCAGCTTTACTGTTGGCAAGAAGAGAACGCACATCTTTCAATTCTTTTTGCAGAGCCGCAAACTTTGCATTCAACTTATCATTGATAAGTTCTGCAATGGATTTTTCGATCGGAAGTTGATCAGCAGCAGCAAGGGCTTCATCTCGGACGGATTGCCTAACAGCGGCAGCAGCATCATGAGCGGACTTTTTAAGAGCTGTCTCTACCAGGAAAGAGTTGCAGAGAGATTCGAAGTCAGATTTGGCAGAAGAATGCCAAGAGTCCGCTGGAACAGAAAAAGAACCAACAAAATGTTGATTACGCAGAGAAGCTATGGTAGTGGAGAGAGAATTCGAGAAAGAAGAGACGAATTTCTCAATATCTGCAGAGTGATTCTTTGCAGTGATCTCCATGGCTGCAATGTAGCTGTCCAGGAATTTCTTATTAACCTCGGCTTGGGCAGATTCGAGCAAGGAGGTTAATAGTGCGTTGCCTTCAGGATCGTTGACGACGATTTTAGGAGGCTTCACTTGGAGATTCTTAGGAAGGGTTCCGGACTCACGAAAAGAAGTGAGTTTGGCAAGAAAGATAGAGGAACGATCTGCCAGGGCGTGCTTGCGTTTAAACTCTTTGAAAGCAGTTTGAACAAGAGTGGAGATAGCAGCCGGGAACCGTGTGGCATCAGGAATCGGAAGTGCAGCATCAGAGAGATGTGCGGCTTCAGCTGGGCGAGAAGCATCGTGCGGAGAGTGCCCGGGCTCAAGGGAGCGATCCACCAGATGTGCAGCATCATCAAGAGTGTGAGCGGCGGCATCTGTGGCAGTAGCATGAGCGGCGGCAGAGGTGTGAGGAGCGGCAGCAAAGTGCGTGGCGCCAGTCTGTGCAGCGCCAAACTCCCGAGCAGCGGCAAAGGTGTGAGGAGCGGCAGCAGGGTGTGCGGCGCCAGCCTGTGCAGCGCCAAACTCCCGAGCAACCTCCCGAGCGGCGTCAAACTCCCGAGCAACCTCCCGAGCGGCAGACATATGAGCATCCACCCGCGCAGCAGACACATGACCGGGAGAATCGCGAGCATCCTCCTGTGCGGCAGACTCACGGCCATCCACCCGCGCAGCAAACTCATGATCAGCAAAGCCTGGACGAGTTTGATCTTCAAGCTCTCCCCACAGCGTGCGCCGAATTTCATCAATGCCTTCCTCGATATTGGAGCGATCTATGGCGCGAGCTTCCTTTTCGAGAGCGAACTGGTCAGCAAGCTGTTGAATTTGTTGCTGAAGAGCAAGTCTATCAAGCGCAGATGGCTCCATAAGTTGCTGAATTGCAGCAAGAACGGTGGGTGGTGAGGCAGCAAGGGTGTCTGGGACAGAATCAGGAATGGAAGCTGAAGTCGAAGCTGAGCGAGCTGCTGCTGCTGCGAGAGACTTCGAACGGGTATGGGGAGCCAAAGAAACTGTTGAGGATTTTTTCTCCGGGGCCATCGTGAAGAGAGATAAAAATGAGTTTATAAAAATTTGAAACAATCACTGGCAGCGCGGAGAAAAAATAGAGAGAAGACAGATTTGCAGAAAAAACATGAAAATTAAAAACGAGTTTGTTCAAAACATGTTTCGCCTATTGAAGGCTCATCAGTTGAACTCAGATAAAATTTACATGTAGGGATGGAGTTTATAAAGTGTGTGGAAGAGAGTCCACAATCACAAAAGCTCCAAAAATCTGTCTAAAAATAGAAGATCTAGAAGATTCTAAAAAATAGAAAAACACAAGAAGTTGGTGTTTTTACTATTTTTAGAAAAAATAACGGTTATCTTTTTTGAAGAAATAACGGTTATTTTATTACAAAAGAATTTTGAAATGCTTCAAATGCTCCAAGAGAATCAAGTGTGCGCCAAGAGTGCCCCAAGTGCGCCAAATGCGCCAAGTATGCGCCAAATGCGCCAAATGCGCCAAGTGTGCGTCAAATGCGCCAAGTGTGCACCAAGAGTGCGCCAAGTGGACCAAATGCGCCAAGAGTGCGCCAAGTGTGCAAAATGCGCCAAAAGTGCGCCAAGAGTGCAAAATGCGCCAAGAGTGCGCCAAGAGTGCGCCAAGTGTGCAAAATGCGCCAAGTGCGCCAAGTGTGCGCCAAATGCACCAAGTGGGCGCCAAGTGTATCAAGTGTGCGCCGGTTTTATGTGTGAACCGAAAAATCTGCTTCTAGTGAGGAAGGAGCCAAGTCGTCGTGGATTTCGCCAGCAAACACGTGGATGTGGAATGTGGCAAAGCGCGGGAACTTTTTGGCAAAGCCGAAAAAGTTCAGGGTTTAGGGTTTAGGGTTTAGGGTTTAGGGTTTATAAAAATTTGAAACAATCACTGGCAGCGCGGAGAAAAAACAGAGAGAAGACAGATTTGCAGAAAAAACATGAAAATTAAAAACGAGTTTAGGGTTTAGGGTTTAGGGTTTAGGTTTTGGGGTTTGGGGTTTGGGGTTTAGGGTTTAGGGTTTAGGGTTTAGGGTTTAGGTTTTGGGGTTCAGGGTTCAGGGTTCAGGGTTCAGGGTTCAGGGTTCAGGGTTTTAGGGTTTTAGGTTTAGGGTTTAGGGTTTAGGGTTTAGGGTTTTAGGGTTTTAGTTTAGGGTTTAGGGTTTTAGGGTTTTAGGGTTTAGGGTTTAGGGTTTAGGGTTTAGGGTTTAGGGTTAAGGGTTTAGGGTTTAGGGTTAAGGTTTAAGGGTTTTAGGGTTTAAGGGTTTTAGGGTTTAGGGTTTTAGGGTTTAGGGTTTAGGGTTTAGGGTTTTAGGGTTTTAGGGTTTTAGGGTTTAGGGTTTAGGGTTTAGGGTTTAGGGTTAAGGGTTTAAGGGTTAAGGGTTTTAGGGTTAAGGGTTT